>CAJVRI010000293.1:0-1231083 GCA_911649635.1 Poeciliopsis gracilis
ACATCAACATCCTCCCAAAAAAAGTTCCCCTCCTATTACACTACAAAGCACTTCGCCGTCACTCCAAAAGCGACAAAACGAAGCCAGATCTGAGAGACAGAGAGAGAGAGAGAGAGAGAGAGAGAGAGAGAGAGAGAGAGAGAGAGAGAGAGAGAGAGAGAGAGAGAGAGAGAGAGAGAGACAGAGAGAGAGAGAGAGACCAATATGAACCACACTCCATACCAGTAAGTGGCGGTAATGCTACTAGAAGTTTGTTGCCAACCGCCAATAAACTCAATAAGAAGAAGAACATGACCGGGGCGACGCAAGCACGTGGTTCTTGTTTCCAGCTGCACATTCTGTGTACCTCGCTACGCTTCGTCTGAGTTCTGAATCAATTAAAAAATGGCGAAAACCAAACAGTCGAAGAGAAGAAAGCGGTTCGACTACAACACGGACCGGAAGAAGTTGAAGAAGAAGTTTCTAAAGAAGGCTAACCCGAGGATTGAACAGTGAGTTCCGAACCATTCGGCTGTTAGCTAGCAGCAGGATTCGTAACAGGTTGTTAAAATGTGTTTTTACTGTTTTATTCTCAACACTCGTGGTCTAATCGCTTGTTGGGACCTTTAGAAACTTGTGAAATTTGAGATTACCCCCCCCCAGATGTCGCTGAAACCCCCCCAGATGTCGCTGAAATTTCGGGTTATTTCACAGTTTTTACGTTCTATATCGAACCTGCTCTGGTTTTAAACCTGAAACCTGGACGTCAAGTCTGGACCGATGTATCCCAGGATTCATACTCCTTGTGAAACTTTCATAACAAATTTGTTTTAATAATTTACATAAAATCGAAATAGCTTATTTCAGTTATTCAGGTGACCAGTGTTGTATAAAATCTCAGAGTCAAGTAAAAGTATAGGTACCGCTCCAAAATATGACTTTGGTAAAAGTCCAAGTCACTGACTGAAATGTTACTTGAGTTTAAGTCTTAAAGTATCTGAAACGTCTTGTACTTAAGTATGGAAATTACTGTAAAAATGGATGTACTCAAGTAATGTAATGAAAAGTATAAGTAAAAAGTAAAACAAGGCAAATGCAGTTTGAATGACATTTTTTATAGTTTGGTAAACCTGTCAAATACACTTACAGTAATGTACACCAGGGGTTTTCAAAGTATGAATGGGTGAGCCTGCCTCCAAGGAGCACAATGCCTGCCCTCCCCCCCAGTAATAAACCCACACAAAAACAAATGCCACTACAAAACACCTTCTAATTGCTTTTATTTTAGAACCATCTCATCTTTTAAAATGACACTTTATCTGAATGAAATTTAACACATGAACATTTTAAAACATTTCCTCCCATTTTATTTATTTTATCAGGGCCTTTGTATGGCAAATATGCCCTTTTTTCATTGTTCTAATGATAAGAACAACCCCAAACTCATTTTTCAACCGTTTTCTCAAACAAATGTTACATCTGAGCTTCTGAGTTTAATGTTTGAGATACCAACAGTGTTTTCACATCTTAACAAAAACATTTTGATCAGATCTTTGGAACACATCTGTAAATGTTGCGCATTTCCTTGAAATTAAAAAATAAATAAAAACCTACACAGTTAAAAAAATTGTGGAGTTCTTTTTGTAGCTCATCTAAACAATTTATCTCGAGCTAAAAGAGCGTGCTGTATGAAAAAGCGGAGGCATACAAAAGAAAAAACATTTACGCACGCTATGCGCACCCTTTCTTTTTCTATCACGGTCCTGAATCATGTGTAACTCATTTTATTTATGATTTTAACTAAATTGGCAACATGGCAACACATTGGCAACATTACTGTTCAGCTCACCTTAGTTTTAGTGGGAACAATGTGCTTGTGCTTTTGATGCGCAAATCCAGTTAATGCAGGGTTGCACTGTGGAGCGGTATAACCGCAGATCATCTTCAACCAGCAGCCCTGACCGGTATTTGCTTTTTATCATTGCGAGTGTGGAAAACCCACATTTGCAGAGATAGGGTGAAGGGAATGAGCACATTTACTAAAAATTTGTCCATTTTTTTTCTCACATCAGTAGACATGAAGCGGTTAGCTTCTTCTTCGGTTTATTTTTTCCCTCGCACCGCGCCTCCCCTAAAGTGCTCTGGCACCCCCCTGGGGAGGCGCACCTCACACTTTGAAAACACAACCAAGTGCAGGGAAAATTAAACCTGCTGATGGATATACCTGCAGCATCATTTAGTTAAGAAAATTAGGAGCTTTACCTAAACCACAAGGTTTAAATAATCAATAAAGTATTCAATGAGAATATTTCATTCATTCAGATCTAGGATGTGTTATTTGAGTGTTCCCTTTATTTTTTTGAGCAGTGTATTTTAGTTAACTTTGATGATTAATGTCTTAAGGTCCTAATTTCTGTTAATTGTAAAATTAGAATATCTTAAGAGAAAACATAAAAAAGATGTTTGTTAACATAGGGTTAGGGTTAGTTAGTGCTGTATCTGAATATGTTATTAGAAAAGTGTGATGGAAACGATAAGTTCAGCCTTGAGATTATTCAAATGCATCATTCTGCTAAAGCCACGACCTTATTGGGGCCTGCCTATAACAATGCATAAAGAGAGCAGTGACTCACTGCCTCCATGCATTGCATGGCAGGCACCTATTGTTCTTCACCTAATAGAATGTCTCTATATATTTATTTTATATAAAGAGACTACAACACTTTTGTTGGTGCCCACCCACTTTTGATAATGCTGGCCAGATTGGCCAGCATTATCGTTTTCTCTCGGGTTAGGGCTCTGCCTTGCGAGCATTATCATTAGCCTTTTACCTTAAATTAGCTTTTAGCTATTTTTCCTACTTGTTAGCAATTTTTAGTATACTAAATGGAGTAAGTTAATTACAGACAACATGCTAGTGATGCCCCACGTGCTACTGACAGTATTCATGCTGACATTAGTATTTTGTCTAATTTGAGCTTATACACTCATTTCAACATACTGCAAGTCCATGTTAGTGAACATTCTTGTGATTCTCCACATAATACTATGTAATTTTGTAGCCAAGCTTAGCATTGATGCTCATTTTCAGCATCAGAACGCTGGGTCCAAACCAATGGGCACACTTTGGCAGGCTCCAGTTAAATTTCTTCAGGAATTTTCCAGTTATGATAATAAGATTTTATTTTTGTATTATTTTGACCTTATACTCATAATGTTGTGACTTTCATATGTCTTTATTCTATCAATATTATGGTTGTATTCTCATGTTACAACTTTAATGTATTATTTTTGACTTTGTTTTGTAAATAAATTCGGGAATGTGTGAGAAGGATTTTGTCGTTCCTTGATCTGTGTGTCTTCAATATTTCCTCTTTCTTTCAGTGCTCAGATTAGGAATGCCTGGGACAACAACAAATCTATGGCCAGGAACCTGCAGGAGATGGGTCTGTCGTGTGATCCCAACCGGACTCTGCCCTTAAAGAAACAGACAGTAAGGAGAACAGCTAGGCTTAAATGTGACACAAAGGTTTTGTTTTCAAGTGCGTAAACAGAAACTTGGGTAATTAAAAGCTAAATACAATGTTTTCTGGTTCCTAAGCAAAGAGCTTCCACGGAAGTGTGATGCTGCAGTTAAGATTTAGGCCAGGAGGAGGCGGTAGAGTTTCAGTTATGAAGCTCAAAATTAACTCCAGCTGAATTTTACTAAAGCAGAACTCACAACATACTCCCGGGAGGAGAGGGGGGCTAGGTAAAATATAAAATATGTTACACCATTTAATTTGATAAGAAAGTAAACATCCAATCTCTCAATATGAAATTTGTTGATTTTTAGCAACAATTGTTCAAAAACCACATTACTAAGAAATAATATGTCTGCAAATGAGTTCCATATTCTCAAAAACAGAACAAAGTCCTGGAAGTATTTCTTTGTTTTAATCCAAAGTCCCAGACCAAAATGAAAAATCCAAAACGTCAAGCCTCCCCCCACTCCCTCAAAAAGATAAGAAAAAAGAGTGGTACCGCCAAAAATCCCCAAAAAGAAAAGTAAAGTCCAGATCTCACCGGAAGCGTCTTTCTTCTCCCTGTCCTATTTCACTGGGCGGTGTTTCCTGGGTACAAGCTCCGATCCAGTTTCTAAAATGCACAAACTTTGCGGTGAACTTTGATTGCCGTTTTATGTCTTTTTTTTCTTTTTTTTTTTTTACTTCTTTTAAACATTCAGTCAAGTCTCCTGCTACACAGATCTGATGGTGTGCGTCTCCCACTCCAGTTGTGCTGACGCACATGGCCCTTTGTATTTACTAAATTCAACCACCTCTAAAACCAGCTTGATGCTTCCCAAAATCAGCTTTAAACAGTGGAAATTCATTTAACAATAAAATTACAGCAACTGTTCTACAAAACAGTTTGATACATTTAATCTTTAATGTAGTAATTCAGAGAAAAAACAAAGTGGTTATGTTACACATTGAACCTCTAAGATCTTAAACTGCTCATATTTGCTTTGCTTACTAAAATGAATATTTTCAAGCTGACATTTTTTAACCCTTCTCAAGATAAGTTCAGACTTTTTAAAAATGCTCTTTCATTCCTCAGAGTTCAAATAGATCAGCAATCTTCTCTGCTTCTGCTTGGTAATCTGAACTGCAGCTTTTTAGGGTGATTTTTTTTTAAATATAGATTTTTTACTGACAGTTTTTATATTTTGTTTGCGTCTTGTGGAGCACTTTATGATTTTAAACCCTGTGATATGTGCTTTACAAATACATTTTAACTTACTTCCTTGTTTGTGTTTGTTCCTGCAGCTCCTCGGAGGAGACACTGATGACAGTAGACCTGCCCACATCGTCACCAAACCTTACATCCTCACCAGTGAGTTTCTGAATCTTCATCATGGACTTTTCTCGGGCTGAAAAAATTAAACTTGATGAATCAATTATTGAAATAATCGCCAGCTAATTCAGCAATCGATTGTTAACTGGACTATACAGACTTTTAAAAGAAGCAATTTGCTGAAAAAAACATATTCAGAGAAGTAATTAAGCTAAAACGTAACATAATATATTTAATATAAAAATACCCTTAAATTTGACCATAAATTAATATTTCTCCTCCGAAGGCTCAAAGGACTGAAATGTTGAGTAATTCTTTAAAGATTGATGTTTGGTTTGCTTGGTCACCATCAGAGCTACAGGAGGAGGCCAGCCTTCAGGAGAAGGACTCAAAGACATTGTCGTCCGACCTGATCGATTACGTCCAGCATATGATCCGAGAACATAAGGACAACTACAAGGTGACGTTTCAAACAGAAACGGTGGCTGGAAATAATAAGTTCAGCTTGTATTCTGTGCTTTTAAACTTTGGAACTCTGGAAAAACAAAAGAGTGTGACAGTATGTTTTACAACCACTGTTGCTTTTACGTAAAGGAGTCATGTCCAAGCAGTCTGCTACTTGGGCCAAAATGATCAAGCTGAGAGAACCAGAGGGCCACAATTTGACAATATTTTTAATACAACAGCCTTAATTTTCTAGAAAAGGATTCTGTACACCATTGTTGACTGTCTTGCATACTTGCTGTATTGGAAGACGGGTATATATTTTCCAAGATGTTTTTGTCCTCATTTTAGTTGTATTTTTATCTTGGGCAGTTCTGTCTGTTTTTATCAAAGTGTATTCAATGAAAGCAGAGACATAGTCAATACTATAAGTCAGAGGTCGGCAACCCAACATGTTGAAAGAGCCATATTGGACCCAAAAAACGAAAAACAAATCTGTTTGGAGCCGCAAAAAAGTAAAAGCCTTATATAAGGCTCATAATGAAGGCAAAACAGACTCTAGGTGTTTATATTGGCGTATTATCAAAATGACTAAGTGTATACATAATTAAATGTTTATTTTCCCTGCAGTGCGTCCTGGAAGGAATGACGCACCACGTGACTCTTCTGTTGTACGATGGTACTTTAGTTTACCTTCTGTAAGGTAAACTATTGCGTTTCTTTAATTTACTAAATTAAAGAAATGCAATAAATAAATCCGATTTTTGATGTCATTTTTATTGTGAAGAGCGACAGGGAAAGTGTCATTTTTTTCCCCTTTTGGAACTCGGAAAATCTGCCCCCAAATGCAGTTTGCATAACGACAATCGCTCTTTGTGAATAATCACCGTTAAACGACCAACGGAGTGTAATAAAATGGCAGCCTTTTGAAAACATAAAGTATATAAAATTAAATGAATAGAGTTTAAGTTCAATTTCTGTGCAAATGCCAAGCAAGTCAGTTCAATAGTGACACATAGCAGCTTCCTCTTCTCTTTTGACACGCAGCCATGACCAACACAACCTGTTACAAGGAACATAAGGTAGTCGTCGTTGTTATTGTTTTATTGCCTTGTGCTTTACGCGGACATGCCGGTTAAACTGTAAACAAAACATCAATACTTAGTATTACAATCTTCAATAAAACAGACTTAAACATAAATTTAGATTAACCATGACTTGGTTACCTACCCGGTTATAAGGCTATGTTTACTCTTAGAACACTTCGTAACATATTAACAATCAGCAATCAACATCAAAGTGCCGCAAATCACATTCAGCCTATGGCTAATTACGTTTAACAAATACCAAGCCCGCAAATAAACTTAACAAGAAACTAATCTTCCAGCAGCTTACAGCATTAATATATCTTACCATGTTGGGCAACACTCGTGAACGGCAATAAATATGCTTTTGTGCTCGATACAACCATTACCTACGGCTAACGGTGATCTCCGTGCATCGCTGGCCTGCCGTCAGTTTCTTCTTCTTTCTAACTTCCTTTCACGCACCAATGTAAAGAACTAATGGAATAGGAGAGGTGAATCCAACACAACCTGAGCAACGAAACAAAATATCACTGTCATTCTAATTGTATAGTGATGAAAATTACTGTATCACTTATTTATGTATGTTTTCAGTTTTTTATTTTTTTCCAAAAAATTTGTATGTTTGCTTTTATTAAGGTGTGCTCTGGAAAGCATGGTACTCTTTTAGTCATTTGACAACTTGTCGCTACAGAGCAAACATTCAGGCAATCCTTCCACAATGGCAACGAATGCAGACGATTCGGTCCAGAATTGTAGAATTGAATGTTTCTTCTACACATTTTTATAGCATTGGAAAACGTTAAGAATGATTGTGTTGTGTTTGTCCTCCTACAGAAACCATATTAAAACAAAAAATATATTTCCCACCCCCATCTTTCCCATTTTCAAACATTTTTGATGAAGCTCCAAAGAGCCAGTAGGACGGCACTAAAGAGCCGCATGCGGCTCCAGAGCTGTGGGTTGCCGACCCTCGCTATAAGTACTTAAAAATATGTTTACGATTATTTTTGGTTAAGATTTTTAAGATTAAAAATCTCTTGCTATCCTTGCGTACTGAGGAGCCAAGCCAAATCCTGCAGAGGGCTGAAAATGGCCCCCGGTCCCTAATTTTGACATCCAGTGGCCCAAAGGCTTGTCTTCACTCAATATTTCTTTTCCTTAAATGTGACACATAAACAACATCCACAAACAGCGATAAATGACAGTGATATTTTGTCGTTTCATATTTTTGCGATTACAAATTTAAATTGAGTCCAACTGCTCATAAACTTCGGAATTTTATCTATTGTGTGGAGCCATTGCCGTATGAGACTAAAGATGTTTCATAACCAATGGCCATCCATCCAGCCATCCATTCATCGTCTGCCGCTCCATCCATCCACTGCCTGCCGCTTATCCAGGGTCAGTTCGCGGGCGTACAAGCTTAAGAAGGGAGGCCCAGACTTCCCTCTCCCCAGCCACTTCTTCCAGCTCCTCCGGCGGAATTCCGAGGAGTTCCCAGGCCAGCCGGGAGACATAGTCCCTCCTCCGTGTCCTGGGTCTTCCCCAGGGCCTCTTCCCGGTGGGATGTGCCTGAAACACCTCAACTGGCTCCTCTCGATGTGGAGGAGCAGCGGCTCTACTCTGGGTCCCTCCCGGATGACCGAGCTTCTCACCCTATCTCTAAGAGAGAGCCCAGCTACCCTTCGGAGGAAACCCATTTCGTTAGTATCCGAGATCTCGTTCTTTTGGTCATGACCAGAGATGAGGGTAGGAACGTAGATCGACCGGTAAATGGAAAAAATTTGACTCAGCTCTCTCTTCACCACAATGGACCAGTACAGCGCCCGCTTCACGGCGGATGATGCGCCAATCCGCCTGTCGATCTCCCGCTCCCTTCTTCCCTCATTCGTGAACAAGATCCCAAGATACTTGAATTCCTCCAGGACAACCCCCTCGACCCAGAGAAGGCACTCTACCCTTTTCCGGCTTAAGACCATGGCCTTGGACTTGGAGGCACTGATCCCCATCCCGGCCACTTCACACTTGGCTGCGAACCGCTCCAGCTGCAGATCACGTCCCGATGAAGCCAATAGGACCACATCATCCGCAAGAAGCAGAGATGCAATCCTAAGGCCACCAAAATGGATCCCCTCAACACCTTGGCTGCGCCTAGAAATTCTGTCCATAAAAGTAATGAACAGAATCTGTGACGAAGGGCAGCCCTGGCAGAGTCCAACCCTCACCGGAAACAAGCCCGACTTATTGCCGGCAATGCGGACCAGACTCTGACACCGGTCATACAGGGACCTGACAGCCTGTATCAAAGGCCCGGTTTCCCATACTCCCGAAGAACCCCCCCACAGGGCACCTCGGGGGACACGGTCAAGTGCCTTCTCCAAGTCCACAAAACACATGTAGACCGGTTGGGCGAACTCCCATGCACCCTCCAGGACCCTGCTGAGGGTGTAGAGCTGGTCCAGTGTTCCACGACCAGGACGAATACCACACTGCTCTTCCAGAATCCGAGGTTTGACTATCCGACGGACCCTCCTCTCCAGAACCCCCGAATAGACCAAGGAGGCTTAAGAGTGTGATCCCTCTATAATTGGAGCACAGCCTCCGGCCCCCCTTTTTAAACAGGGGGACCACCACCCCAGTCTGCCAATCCAGGAGTACTGCCCTCGATGTCCATGCGATATTGCACAGTCGAGTCCACAAACACAACCCTACATCATCCAGAGCCTTAAGAAACTCCGGGCAAATCTCATCCACACCCGGCGCCCTGCCAACGAGGAGCTTTTTAACCACCTCAGCGACCTCGTCCCCAGAGATTGGAGAGCCCCCAGGTCCCCAGGCTTTGCTTCCTCAATGGAAGGCATGTCGGTGGGATGGTCTTCGAAGTATTTTTCTGCCCACCGGCCCACAACGTCCAGAGCCAAGGTCAGCAGCACACCACCACTGTTTACAGTTTTGGTGCTACACTGCTTCCCCGTCCCGAGACGCCAGATGGTGGACCAGAATCGCCTCGAAGCCATGTAGAAGTCTTTCTCCATGGCCTCTCCGAACTACTCCGATGCCCGAGTTTTTGCCTCAGCAACCATCCGAGCCGCATGCCGCTTCGCCTGCCGGTACCCATTAGCTGCTTCAGCAGTCGTACAGGCCAAAAAGGCCCGATAGGACTCCTTCTTAACCCTGACAGCATCCATCACCGAAGCTGTCCACCAACGGGTTCGAGGGTTGCCGCCACGACAGGCACCGACAACCTTGCGACCACAGCTCTGATAAGCCGCCTCAACAATAGAGGCATGGAACATGGTCCACTCAGACTCAATGTCCCCCGGGACATGTTCGAAGATGGGAATTAGACGTTCCCAGCAGACCCTCACAACACGTTTGGGCCTGCCAGGTCTGACCGGCATTCTCCCCCCCTCCACCGGAGCCAACTCACCACCTGGTGACTCTGACCACTACCTGGTCAGAGTAGTGGTATGACCAGGCCGTGTGATGGTCCGCACAGGTATGCGTAATGACAGGTCTCACTCACTGTCATTCCGTACCTCTCTTCACCAGAGTGTCCAAGACATACGGCCGCAGATCCGATGAAACAATGACGAAGTCGATCATCGAACTGCGGCTTAGGGTGTCCTGGTGCCAAGTGCACATATGGACACCCTTATGCCTGAACATGGTGTTCGTAATGGACAATCCGTGACGAGCACAGAAGTCCAACAACAGAACACCACTCGAGTTCATATCGGGGGGAGCGTTACTCCCAACCACACTTAGAGTTAGTCAGACGATTAGATTAGAGTCTAATCTGCCTGACTCTAAACTAGGTAGATTAGAGTCAGACGGTCAGTTATTGGGCAGTTATTGTTTTTGTTTTTTTTATGAGAGAAACAAACATTTTATAGTTCAAAAACTATATAGGTAGTTCAGCTGTCAATAATGAGCAAAAGAGAACAATCTTGTCATAGTGTATTGGTAATTTGTTGTTTTTCAGAGATATATACTGCTCAAAAAAATAAAGGGAACACTCAAACAACACAATATAACTCCAAGTACATCAAACTTCTGTGAAATCAAACTGTCCACTTAGGAAACACTGATTGACAATCAACAATGATTTTGTTGTCATCACATTCAACTTTGTACAGGACAAAGTATTCAATGAGAATGTCATTCATTCAGATCTAGGATGTGTTATTTGAGTGTTCCTTTTATGTTTTTTGAGCAGTGTATATAAAATCTACCTGTGCAGATTTTTAAATGTGAATGTATTTATACTGATACTTAAATTTTTTTCAGAATTTTTTCTGTGTATTCCAGCTGCCAACCAACATCTCATTGACAAATTGGCAGTCCTGTTTTCGTGTGATAACAATAAAATAAGTCTAAATCTAAACATCGGAGTTTGAATTAAGAACTCGTAATGAGGAGGAAGCTGTTGCATTGTGCTGTGAAAACCATTTCACCCCCTTAATGATTTTCTTTTCTGTCACATTTAAATTTTTAAAGTAGACAACAATTGGCCCCTGATACTACATGAATACTTTTGTACACTACCATCACCCTGCTCTATGTTGTTTGTCAGGTTCTATTTAAAGAAATATTTTTATACGATCTTTATCCGGAATGGAGCTAGAATATATAACCAGGTTGATCTGGTTTTCTTTTAACCTTTGTTCAATCAAATTGTCATTTCAAATCTCCGTTTTGCGTTTGTCCTGGCTGTTTCTGAAAACTTCCTTCTTCGTCATCCCTCTTTGTGTCACTCCTGCAGGCGATGGCTCGAGATGAGAAGAACTACTACCAGGACACACCCAAACAGATCAAGAGGAAAATCAACGAGTACAAGCGCTGCCATCCGCAGCACTATGAAGCCTTTGTCAGCTCGCTCGCTGTTCTGGAGGCCATGGATCAGTAAAGCCCTTTAGGTCTGGGACTGAACACCAGAGCCACACAGCCTGCTGTTTGTTGGAAAATCTGATAAACAAGTAGAGACTCTGCATTTATGTTTTCTCTGTTTGTAGTTTTTCTATCTTGTTCTTGCTTCTTAAAACAGCTTTTTAATTGATCATAAACGGCTCAAAAGCCATTGGCGCTTCAACATGAGTATCTACATTTTCAGTTGTGGTTTGGTCATTACAGTATTTTGAGGAAACCAAACCTTGAAGGATCCAACAATGAACTAAAAGTGGAAGAAATGTTTACTGCCATTTGAGTAACCCTAACTTAAGTTGTTTCCAGATGTGGTAGTTTAGTAGAGTTGGTTCAGTTGGGGACCAAAATGACATGTTACATTTTCATCTGCTACCTCCTCACCTGTGGTGGCGCTGCACCAAGAACTACTGATGGAAACCACTTGGCGTTCCCATATGTATTCGAACTACACCAGAGTTCGCTACAACCGAACAGACGCTGAGGTTTTTAGGTGTACACCTTCCCACGCCAACTGGACTTTCTAGGCCAGGGGTGCTCAATACGTCGATCGCGATCTACCGGTCGATCGCGGGAAGGTTTTGAGTCGATCTCTGCAGCAGGTGAGAAACTGAAGGCCTCCAGGACGCTGAGAGCAGCACTTGCTCTTCTGACAGGCTTATCAAAATATTCACCAAGATCCAAAACGTTTGTAGCTTCATTAAATAATAAAGCCTGGAAACCTGATATCATAACGGACTGAACATTTTTAACGTAATCTTTGCTTGGCTTGCAGGGCACAGGCGGTTGCCACGGCAATGGGTGTGCTTAACGACAAAGAGAGAGTAAAAAGGTGCGAGTGGTTCGCGAGTGGATCACCTGTTAGGGTTATTTTACCTTTGTTTTCCTTCGCTGTGGTTCATCACAGCCACAGGAGTTTCTGAACGTTCAATAAACGACAAACTTGGACTAATTACCTTGTTCATTTGCAGTAAACGTCGCAACATCAAATTGGATACATATATTTGATTAAGCTTCAACAAACGAATGGTTTCTACCGTGATAATTATGTGAAATTAAATTAATTATATCCCAAATTCAAAAGATTTGCCTTTACCTCTGCAGAGCTCTTTGGTTCCTCCTGTCAGTCTGTAGTTTCGCATATTGACGTCATCAAACCAAATTTCGGATCTACCATAACTGATTGACACCTGCTGGCCTCAGGTTTGCAACCAGCATCTGACTGAGAAACCAGTAACCTGCTCCCAGTGTCAGAATCTCACCGAGGAAGAAACTGCATTAGGTTTTCTATCACTTTATCATTTCTGATATAACCCTATGAGTCAATAGGGTTTAATTTACAATTTGTATGTCTTCATGTCATGAGGTAGATCTCAGCCGGCTGGTGAGAGAAAAAGTAGATCTTGGTCTCAAAAAGTTTGAGCACCTTTGTTCTAGGCAAACCAACCAGAGTTCTATTAAATCACAACAGGGCTGGTGTTAATGCAGCCTAAAAATCTCGACTATAGGTTGATGAAAATCTATGAATAGATACTCAGGATCTCTGTTTCGTCACTGCCAAAGTCCCCACCACCAGCAAAGGACCTAATACCGTTGGTTTTTGGATTCATACAAAATTCACACAGAGGAAGAAAATTGTTGATTGAAGTGGCAACCCAAAACGTATCACCAAGCCAACAAAGGAAGAAGTTGATTGAGTGACCATTTCCTCAGTCAAGAGTTGAGCTTTAAAAGAAACTTGAAGGATTACCAGCATTTCTTCAGATGGAAGAGTTTAAAGTTCCTCCAGAGATCTTGGTCATGTTTTGATAATTAATGTTCTGAATAAATTTTAAACTTTTATCTAACATAGCTTCAAGATTGTATTTTTTTTTGTTCAGATCAGTTTGAGAGTAAATATTTAATCTCCCTGCTCTCTACATGACTAAAAGCTGTTAGTCTGCGGTTAGTGAACCTGTGTTTTCATCATCTTATTATTAATACAGAACACTACCGCTGAAATAATTTAAACAATCATTTATTGAAATAATAGATTAATCATTAACTGGAATATATAGACTAAAAAATAGCTATTTGCCAAATGAATGGTATATTCCGGGCTGCAATAAAACCAAAACTGTACAAAAACATACATTTTGCTTCTTTTTCTGAATATGATCTACCCAGAATTCCTCAAGTGGCATAATTTAACTTCACCTTGTTCAACTTCTGTAAAAATATTTAAAGCACCTTCTGCAATCCTATTATTAAAGACCAGCCTAACACTGTACTATTGTTAAATCTGACAGAAATGGCTGAGCTTTTAACATGTTGATGTTTAAAAGTATTTTTAGCTGTAGATTTATCCTTTGCTACAAGTGAAGCCTTCACTAAAGGAATGCTAACTTTCATTTTAGGAAATGAAAGTGTATTATTTGAAAAAGCAATTTGTATTTTTATGCATTTGTAATGATGATGAACCTATGATGAACAGTCAGAGACATAATGCAAATATCAAGAAATTTTCAATTCTGATCCTGCAGGAAAATATTTTGTGATTATCTTATGAACTCTAGAGCCCCCTGACTGGCCGTAATGTCACAAATCATCCACAGAAATCCCTCTGACATAGCAGCTGTACAAGATGGAGGGTTTTGTTTGTTTATGAGCTCTCGTCCCGACTGCGTTACATTTTTCCCCCCTCACCAGTAAAAACACTGACATTTGTCTAAAAAAGCACTTCCTGCTCAACCTGTTGGTGAAGTTTGCCCCAAGCCAGGTATGTTGGCGTATAGGTTTATCGACACATGTTTGCATTGATCTGGTCTGTCAGCAAACGGAAGAAAAGTTGTTTTCCAGCTGCTTCACAAGATAATGTGCTTCTTGCTGGGGCTTGTAGATCTTTATGCAACCAAACCTTCGAGTTGTTCTCTCTTCTCTCTTGCTCAGATGTTTACTTGGCTGGATAAACATGTTGTACTGACAGGAAACAGACATATTTTCTTATAGAACTACTGCAGATGTTGCCATTCCTATTTTAAGAGTAGAGGCCCTTCATGTTTAAATAATTACCCCCTTAATTCAGACTCTGTTAGCTGAAGTAGGTGAATTTTGTTTATAATCATTTAATTGAAATATATTTTACAAATTTATAAAACATAAAATTCTTTAATCAGGCTTTGTTATTGTCGAGTAACTTGATTTGGCTCTAGTATTCCTCAGACAACAAGTACCAGGCATGAAATATTTGATCATAATTTTAAAGCGGTAAAGCCATTCAGCTGTCATAACTGAATAAAAATGGTGTGAAAAGTAGTTTTGTTTATGTTATCTACATGTAAGTGTTACATAAGCAATGCTAGTGGGTTGGACGTCTACACCACTGATAAAACTCAAACATTTAAAATCAATAAGTCAAATAATCAATGTTCCACATGGACCTAATCAACCCTGTTTTTTTCTGCTTTACAGCAACAAAACTGAAGAGAAATGAATGATTTGTACAATATATCCAGTTTTCTTTCTAGAAATTTTAAATCTCTTATTAGAGAAAAGGAAAATTCAAAGTTTAAAAATGTGTGTACATGGATTGATTTTCTTGTCATTTAGATATCTGATTGCTTCCTGTGTTCTACTCTGATCATGTGGGAAGTAATGGAATCTTGTTAAATTACCCGGTGTGTTCATCATCTTTCAAGGACAATTTAATAGCAACTCATTTCAGCTACACTTTGTTCCAAATTATTATGCAAATTGGATTCAGAACAAAAATGGGTTTGTACAGATAAAGGTATAATGAGGAAGGTTTCTGTTAGACAAATTCATTGGATTTGGAGAGCACCTGTTAAAATGCCCTTAAAAGCAGCAGTTATTTGAAGCTGCTGGTACCTCTGGAACCTCAAGGTGGAGGATCCTCCACAGGCTTGTGGTGCATGAACCTACTGTTGGGCTCTTAACAGCTCACAAGCAGAAACAGTCGCAGTGGTCCCACCACACAAAGATTAATTTTCAACAGACTTGTTCACTGATGACTGCTGTGCAACCCTGGATGGTCCAGATGGACGCAGTAGTGGATTGGTGGTGGATGGCCACTATGTCCCAACCCGGATGTGTTGTCAGCAAGGAGGTGGTGGAGTGCTGAAATTATGGGGAGAGAGAGCGAGCTTGTAGGCCCCTTCAGAGTACCTGAAGGTGCGAAAATGACCCCAGCAAAGTATATGGACTTTCTGACTGATCACATTGTCATGGTTCAAAAAGAAGAGCCGTACCTTCAGTAGCAAATTCATCTTCATGCTTCAAGCCAGGAAGATAGAGCACATAGCACCAGTTTTAAAGTCCCTCCACTGGCTCCCTGTAGCTCAAAGAATAGATTTTAAAATACTGTTGTTAGTTTACAAATCACTGAACGGTTTAGCACCACAATACATTAAAGATCTGCTGTTGTTGTATCAACCTTCCAGACCTCTCAGGTCTTCTTGTTCTGGTCTGCTCTGCATCCCCGGAACCAGAACCAAAAGAGGAGAAGCAGCTTTTGGCAAACAAACAAATTAGCTAATTATCTCCCATAGCATTTGCTTGTGTCCTATTCCTCTTGCATCCAAGTCATTGTCAGCTGTTGTGCTCATAGACTTTCTACATGCTTCTGACTACAAGCTAAACACAAAAGCATTGAAACTAGTTTGCTACATTAACTTTGTAATGTCCACTGACTTCACATTTCCATCATTCTCCTGTTCTCATGCGTCATTGTGACCTCTTCCTTTTCTGTGCTTCAGCAGAAATGGACAGCTTGAGTTTTGTGGAGTTTTATGGAAAAATTAAGAACCAGAACCAAAAGAGGAGAAGCAGCTTTCAGCATCTATGGACCAAAAATTTGGAACAAACTTCCAGAAAACTGTAAAACAGCAGAAACCCTGACTTCCTTTAAATCTCAACTAAAAACACACCTGTTTAGAATTGTATTTGAAATGTAATATGTAACAATGTACTTTTTTTTAATTCTATGTTTTTTAATTCTATGTTGCATGACTTTGTGCTTTGTGTTTATGATGTAAAGCACTTTGAAATGCCTTGTTGCTGTGCTATACAAATAAAATTTGATTGATTGATTGATTGATTGATTGATTGATTGATTGATTGATTGATTGATTGATTGATTGATTGATTGATTGATTGATTGATTAAAGTTACAGCAACACTTTACCTAATATATCAATTCAAACTCAATTGTGTGAAAGAGAAGGTCTCTTTGTTGGAGAAAATACTGGAAATTTGACAATTTATAACTGATTGTCTTCATTAAAAAACATTTCTTATATTCATTATTATTTTAAGAATAACTCGGTAAAAGCAAAAATTTTATTTACTTTCCAGCAAACCCTAATTCGTTGAAAAAAAAAAAAAAAACTTGTACAAACATAAGTGGTGTCAAAACTCCAGAAAAATGATAAAATGATCATTTTGGGTTTAAAACAGTATTTACAGATAATTGTTATCCCTATAGTGTGTAATAATATTCCATAATAAATCAAAGTGGGTATCTGGTTCATTTTCAAAAGCTTTCAGGTAAAAGGCAAACATATGCTAAATTGAGTATTCAAGAACTTTTTTATCAAACACCTCTTGACCTACTAAATTTGTGATTTAGCTCTGTTCGTAATATCTTTGCATATATACCAGACTAACTAATGCTTGGAAATTACAAAGTTAAGAATATTATGTAATACAAACAGTAAAGTCACTGGAAATACATTTAGTTTCCCCTTAAATACAATCGCCAACAGCAAACTATCTTTATACAGTTACAGCTAGGCTGTTGTATAAAGTCTCATAGGTGACAATTTTTAATCTCCATCAATAAAATATCAACACAGGAGTAGTAATTATCCCTATTATCATTTCACAGAGTTTGTGTCATTCGTCAACAGGAGAATGAACACTAATCTCTTCTCTGTGCATAAAAACATCAACAAGAAACCAACAAAAAAATATGTGTGCAGCTTCAGATGAAATGTTAGTGTCTTGGTTAAAAATGACTTAGCTTTAGTAAACCTGGGACAGTTTGACCTGATTTCATCAAAACTTCATCCACCTTTTCCACATTTTGTGTTCCTCTTCTTCTTCTCCTGTTTGTATGAAAGCTCCATGGTGGTGGAAGATTTTCTGTCTGTCACCTCCTCGTCTGGCACAGATCTCTCACCAAACAGGAAAAGGGGTGAACCATGTTCTTATAGGCTCTATTTCTAGCTCAGTTAGCCCATGCCCAGGTGAGATCAGATGAGCTGTAGGATGAGGTCCTGGACGGTGTCCAGGCCTTGGCAGGCCTTCCTCTTGGCTTCCTCGGAGTCCAACTGGGCAGCCAGGAGGAACAGCTTCCTGTCATCATGCACGACATCCAGAGACAAGGCTTTGTGGAGTTCTGCCACACTCAAGGCATTCAGTTTATCCTGTGGCAATGGAACATGAAAAGTGCATTTTTAAAACAAGGTGTCCATGCATCCTTAAAAAGTCGTAAATTTATGTATTTAAAATCAA
This sequence comes from Poeciliopsis gracilis, assembly GCA_911649635.1. Lineage (NCBI taxonomy): Eukaryota > Metazoa > Chordata > Actinopteri > Cyprinodontiformes > Poeciliidae > Poeciliopsis > Poeciliopsis gracilis. Next base: position 17,784 of record CAJVRI010000293.1, read on the forward strand.
GGCTTTAAAATGTTAAATTTTGACCTTAAATATGGTAATCACAGACCTTACATTTTCAGGTGGCATGACTATTTCGTTGTATTTTCTGCATAGTCTTTTTTTTCTCACAGGACTTTTCTGTCAGGCAAATTTTTTAATCTTTTTTTCTTTTTTGATTTTTGGTTCATTGTGTTCTGTAACTCGGCTGGTTGAGGCTACGTTTAACAGATGCTAAACTCCCTAGCTAGCTAGCAGGGCTATGTTACCGGCAACCATTGGTTCTGTTTTTTTGCTTAGTACAATATTCGATAATCTTTCAACTTGCATCTTAAAATGAGTTTTAAAATGAGACAGTCCAAGACTAACATTTGCTTTACAAATATTGACTTTTTGTTGCTTTGCTAACATTTAGCTTAACTCATCATGACTATCAAGTAACTTTAAGTTATATTAGCATTAGCATTTACTTTATCATATTAGTCTGTCTTTCATCAACATCCCAAACTTTGCCCAAAAATTAATGCTAATTATATATTAATATGATGCTGCTGTTTTCTAGAATGCAGCTAACTTACATGAGCAACTTCAATGGTTTTTTTAAATATTACTTTAATATTAATTAAATGATTTTGATCATGATCTAGCGTTGAAACTATATATTTGAATACAATTTGAGACTTTAGTTTAACCAACTAGCTTAACTATCCAATAAAAAACCAGGACATTAGCCTACTGTTTAAAGCATTTTTAACTTATATGTAATTTTAATCAATGTTTAGGTAATTTTTACTGGCAGTTAATACCTAAAATTATTTAAATAATCATTTTCATCAGATAACCTTAAACAAAGGGAAGAACACAAATCATAACCATTGTATCAGTATGTGTAACTCCATGTTCAATGTATTAATGGTGGCTGCTGTTTTTGTTCAAGCTCATCTCCAAGAAAGCAGTGATTGCAGTACAGTACAGCCCTCCTACAGAGAACATTAAAGCCGTAGTTTCTGCCTTAGGTTTTTATTGTAATTTGACGGAATGTGATAAAAGGCAGGGGAGAACGTTCTAGATGAGGCGACCACATGTATAACAGTCTTTTGAATGCTTTAGTTAGCTGTTTTTGACTTAAATGATTCAACAGTTCCATTGTGTATTTTGATGAGGAAATTCCCAACCTTACTAAAAAACAATCTTGTATAGATTTCAGAAGTCTTGAGAATGTATTGTGTTTGATTTGATTCACCTCATTAATTTCCCAGATGAAAGCAGAGAAGGAAACTCACCTGTAGAGCTTTAGAAAATGTTAAACACCACATTCTGCCTGAGCTTCAGCTACTGTGCATCATTATGGATCATTGTGCAGTTTGAGTTGAATTCATTTCAAGCTCATTATACTGTCAGTCCACAGCAGCGAGAGGATGAAAGCGACGCTGCTCCGATGTTAGATGTGATAAATATTCCTTCCTCTCTCCAGGAGTCATGCATAATTCCAGAAGTGGAGCACAGAGTGAAGAAATATGAACGGAGGAGGAAGTGTAGGCATGTTTATTTCAGGAGGCGAGTTATTTCTGCAGGACATCTAAAGACGAAATTACTTTCACCTGCTTTATTACTTTTATATACTTTTTTAGCTTCTTGTGTTATTAATTGCTGTCCATTTATTGGTAAGGAAAATGACAAAATTTACTCTGTCCAGTCCTGATTTCGTCACTTTTTTAAAAAACATGACCGTGTGGTAAAGAAAAGCCCAACAGATTCATTTTGGGTCATTTTCAGTGTTTCAGTGTGGATTGAAACATTTCTGGAAATGGTCACGTGTGAACGCAGATGTCTCTAAAACTGACAACCTGTTTTAGAGAAGAATGTTCTCACGTAGATAAGGCCCAAGACCCTGTACATACAGAGAGGAGCACGGTATATTTTTGTAAACAAATAAGAAAAAACTATGTATCAAATTGACAGAATGCAGCACCACAAAAAATGTTGTAGTATGTGTGCCAGGCCATTCGCAGATATACCTAAAACCGTTTCCATGTGGACTGGGCCTAAGTGTCCACCACCAACAATGTTATTCCACTTGAAACAATAGTCTGTCTTGTAGTTTACCTGCTTGTTTCCCAAGACAACAACAGGCAGCTGTGGCTCCACCCTCAGGAGGCGGTGCAGTTCAGCCTTAGCCAATGGGAGGCGGCTCCTGTCGGACGAGTCCACCACGTAGACGAGAATGTGGGTCCGTCTCAGGTAGTCCCCCCAGTACCGCCGCAGGTCCTCTCCACCACCAACTGCAGAGAAGAAACCTTTTCAACGTTATGCTGATGATTCTCAGTTCTACAAGTCTGACGAATCCAATCAGTTAATCAGACTCCAAGCACATCTTTGTGTAATAAAACCATGAAATATAAAGAAAAGGAAGGTTTCAGTGGCATAGTCAAAGTATGGACTCAAATCTGATTCATGAATACCATGATTCTCAAAAATCTGGGAAACAAAGTGGTTCAATCATTAGTTTTAGGGGATAATTTTCACTTAGATTGTAATACCTTTTTTTGTCTCTAATAAACCATGATTTAAAACCTACTTTTTCTATTTACTCTGTTTATCATTGTCAAAAATTAATTAGTTTGATTTTTTTAAACAGTTAAGTGACAAAAAAAGCTCCATTGAGAGAACAATATTTCTGCTGCATCTCTCATCCTGCTCCTACAGGGCTTTTCCTCTGCCGTTTCTGTCAACATCCTTTATCACTTCGGGTCCCACTTTAATAAATAAACAGACGGTTTGACAAGCAGAATTTGATAAGCTCCTATAAACAAATTGGTCACAGATTTATTCTATTTTCGTTTCAAGAAGAATGAGATCCGATTTTCAATGAAGGAGGAAACGAGCTGAGGCGGCATCCTCATGGGAAATTGGTTTGTAGAGGAAGATTTGGAGGGAAATTCCTCTATCTTTATGTAATATAAAGATACATCTTGTTTTCCTACAGAAGATTGGCCTTAAGACTCCGGTGTCCCACGTCTGATTGACTTTTTTTTCTTTTCCTTTCCAGAAGAAACTGTGTGGGTTTAATTGGGTACACCTGTCATTTATTCTTGTACAACTTTGTTGAATCTATTTACAGAAATAGAGTGCAGTCATTCATTCGTCATTTTTTAAACATAATATCCTTAAAATCTTAAATTCATTTAAAAACACTCCCTGACAGCGCTCCTCTAAAACCCTTTAACAAAGTTTTTACCAGCAGTTGACTGATAATAATGAACTCTGCAGATGTTCAGTTCCACCAGGTGTTTGCTAATTGCTACTAGCTAGTCTGAAGGGGCCGAGTGTCACAGGGGAGAGGAATTCAGTGATGTAGAAGCTTGGAAGCTTAGAAATTGAAGGCAGAGCTAAGTCCACTCAGGCATTTTACACAGCTGAATAGTTGCCATGGAGATTAAAGTATTTCTCAAACATGCATGAAAGCAACACTCCAGGTATGATTTTGATGGAGGAATAACTTCATTACTGTTGGGATTCTCTGTCTCCTCCCGCAAGTCCCCTCAGTTCCTCACTAGATGTCCTCAGGGAGCTAAGCCTCTCTGAGGCTCTCCCACACACCTGCAATTTATTCCCTTTCATTAAGCGGTGCATAAGAAGAACCGGCGGCCGACCCTCCGACACCAGAGTGTTTGCCCACAGTATGTGGTAACTAGCCCCTCAGAGTCTAAGTCTTTGAGTCTTGAACTGATCCAAGTTTGTGTTCTGTCTTGCCAGGTGTAGTGCCCTGATCCCCTGCTTCTGGGTTTCCGGGCTTTGCAGAGATTCCCCTCAGTGGTGTCCACCCTGCGGCTGCCCAGACCGGTCCAGCTCCACTGCTCGCTCCCAAGTCGCCTCGCCCTCTTACATGTCCCCTTTCCCGGGTGGAGGTCCAGAACCAATTCCCCAAAGCAGAATTATTCTTGCTCTGAGCGCCTGCGTCTATATGCTGTTGAATAATTTAAAATAAAAGTGAGCACACTGCTTTCATCTCCAGAGGGTGTACCTGCATTTGGGTCAGACAAGTTTCTAAAAACATGACAATTGCATGATGCAAATCTCTGAAAACTCAATTTTACATAATACATCTTTTATGTTTGAAATGAGAATCTTCGATTTTGCACATAATGTTTGAGCTTTTTAAAACATAATGATGGGGAAAACCCCTCCCAACCCCATTAGGGACCCCTTAAGGGTGTACAAAAAAGGGATGGATGATGGGGAAACATTTTGGGAAACCAATGTTTTGTTGAGCCACAGACGTCTGTTATACTTAAAACAGAGTAACGGTTAATGTTGACATCTAGCTATTGCTTTATTAAATGTTTTGTTTCATTCACACTATATTAGCATTCTTTTTTGGTTAATATGGTTGAAATTGAATTTAGAAAAATGAAAAATAAAAATGTTGAATTAGGATAATAATAAAACGCATGTCATAGGCCCCTACTAAAGACCTACTCATCAGAAAAATAAAGAAAAGAACAATCTTTTGGGCCTCCAAACAACCTTAGTCCTGGACTCCTGTCCCTGTAGGTGCTTTCTAAAGTCTGGCCCTCTTAGCTTTGGTATGAACTGACTCCAGCATGTCAAACCACCGCTGCATCCTGCAGTACTCCACACACATCCCAATGTCACAGATTCAGATTCAAGCGAAGCAAAGTTTCACATCAACTGGAAGCTCTGATGTCTGCAGGCGCTCTGCGGTCAAACCCCTCTGTCTTCATACGCTGCCAACTATTACTTTTGGTCCCCACTGGCGAGCATCAATTAAAAGAGGTTGCTAGGAGACTGGGGCAGTCATGTACCTCAGGCTGATGTGTTCTGGCAGCCGTAAATACCTATTAACCAGATGTGGAGTCTGGACGTGCCTCTCAGCAGGGCACTCTCATTAGGATGCACACCCACACGTGCAACTTGCAGCATATGACTGTGAAGGAGGTGGGAGTGTTTGTGGTGATGAAGATCTCTGCAGCAGCTTGGCAAGCCTTGTAGTCACCCAGGGAGATGGTTAGCGTCCGCCTCAGCTGCAGAAGTTCAGCTTGTTCCTGCTGATTGTTTGTTGTGTGGGCTTTGGCAGCCTGTGCTTCACTGCAGAACAAGCGCTAGATGAAAAATGCATGGATTATTACGAGCCTGTTTGGATGTTTATGGGATCTCCCAGCTCTGACTTTATGCCTGGAATTGGATCTAAAGTTCAGCTAATCTGAACTTTGACACATTCCTTGTATCTAAGTTTCCTTCCTCTAAGATGTTTCCAGTCTGTTGCGTATTGTAAACTGTTATCTGGGTGCAGTTTGCATGTTTCGACTCATTGAAGGACAGCAACGCTCATTCATTATTCTCCATGTTTTATGAGTTTTAAGAATCAGAAAACCTAAACCAAAAACACTTAGTAAAGATTTTAGCCGAAATGGTGATTGAACTATGGCTGAAATGGATTAATTATGATTTTTACAGTAAACACAAATAATGTAGTAATTGATTAATCATTAACTGGTGTATGCAGAGTGAAAAAGGCAATTTAGTAAAAAAAAAAAAAAAAAAAAACCCAACATATTCAGAGCAGTAATTACGCCAGAACTGTATATCAATATATAATTTTTTTGCATTTAAGATGAAAAATATTTTCTGTCTTTTGTATTTTCTACTCATGACTCCTGAAGTGACATAGTTTTTGTTTCACCCAGTTCAAATTCTAGAAAAAAAGGTTCCAATTTAGCACCTTTTGGTACCAAACTATTAATTGGTTAATCCATTAGCCCTTCACTGTTTTAGCAGCACATCCTGTGCTGTAAATGACTAATGTCACTAATGTCAATGCTGTTTCTTCATTTTAGGTAATAAGATACTTATTTTCTTATTTAAAAAAGGAATTATATGTTTATTACACTTGCAAATGAAAATGGCTGAAAACAGATGCATAATTATACAACTGTACAACTTTGAAAAGCATTAGCAGAGCCTCCTGCACAACCAACAAGAATGCAGCAAGTGGTTTCTCGAAAGAAAGTCAGCAATAAAACACTTGTCTTTTCCAGGAACCATTGTACAGAACATACAACCAAATGTGCTGCCTCCACTTGGATTGCTAGGTAACAGGGTAGGGTTTTGCTGGGGTTGGAAGGTAATGGCAAGGTGTCTGGTGATTTGTGATTTTTGAAAAGTCTAATTTTCCAGATACCAAAACAAATAAAGTTATTGTCAAAAGGCTGGATGTTTTTTTCAAGACAGTGTTCTGTTTTCAGAAGCAGTAGAAACCCAAATGGAAGAAAAAAAAACATAAAAATGTGGATTTTGCATGACATGCCCTCTTTAACACGCAAAACCATTAAAAGTTTTGAATCTACAGTCCACTTCTTACTCTACTGGTTTAATTGAATTAATTCATATTTAGGTTTTTGTTGAGTTGGTATATCGCGCTTTCTGTGATTTTTGTTTTTAAAAATGGTATTTTTTGGCACGCAAGTACTTTTGAGATGACAATTTTGACCCACATGACCAAAGGTTTGGACAGCCCTGCTCTAATGCATCATTTGAAGGTGATAACTTCCATACAGGTTGCAGGATTTTCTCCAAGATGAACCACCTCCCAACTTGGCTCTGCATCGGTGTCACATACACAATGCTGTGACATTTGCCACTCAGCCTCTGAAGCGCTCTGAGTGGGTGGAGGCTTGGGCTTCTCTCACTGAGATTAGAAACTGATTAGATGTTCAGATCATGAATAAATCAGTCGCACAGCATGACGCACTCCTCAAACTCAATCTCAGGCCTCAGGATTTCATGCTCCCATCATTACTGAATGGAGTCATTATTTTATTTCTGCTGCCTTTCAGTACAGCTACATTTATCAGGTTTTAAAATGCTGTTTGAGAATCAGACTTAGCCTAACTGGGGCTGTTTTAGTCGTTGATCAAATAAAGGCCCCTGCTGTTCAGAACCGTGGGGTAATTTCTGCCTTTCATGCTCTTAAAACAGAAATCCACACAGAAAGGGATGAAAGGAGACCTACTCTCCAGAAAGTCGAGCTGACAGCTGGGCACATCCAGGCTCATAAAGTTGAAGCCGCGTGTGGGCCGGCATCGGCCCCTTTTGGCTGCCGACTCCCCGGGAGTCAAACCCTGCAGCATGCTGCTCTTCCCGGCTCCATCTAGGCCCAGAACCAGAACCTGCCGCTTCTCGCGGTCCTCTTCCTCCTGCGGGGGGAGTCGGAGAAATCAGATTAAACACGTTCATTAGTAAACCCCCGAGCGGGGGGATTTATGGTGGGGGAAGATGAGATTAAAATCTTAATGTTTGTATATCAATTAGACTTTTCAAATCATGGCAGATGGATGGATGGATGGATGGATGGATGGATGGATGGATGGATGGATGGATGGATGGATGGATGGATGGATGGATGGATGGATGGATGGATGGATGGATGGATGGATGGATAGGTCATTGGAACATCAACTTAGAAGCGTTGACACAAATTCTCAGTTTTTCTGGATTTTGGGTCGTTCCAACACCGGAATTTGCCTTAATCTAAATTCTTTACAATAATAATAATAATAATATCCAGTTCCAAGCAGTCAGAGGGGAAGTCATGTATTCACAGATTTTTTCCACATGATTTTTGTGTGTTCCCAACCCCTGTGAATACCACGGAGTCACGGTATTTATTGGTGTGAATAATTTTACAAAACCAATGTTCTATGAACGATGGACACATAGCATTAACTGTCCAACCATAACATCTATTTTAGGCAAGTAAAAGTTTGTTTTTGTAGGTATATAATTATCAATAACAACTTTAATAACGGCTTCCATGTTCATATTTATATTATCAACTGTGCTGAGTTTGTTCACAAACTACATTAGTTTTCTCCACAGTCCTAACACAGATAACTGAATCAGACAAGATCATGATTTATGCATGAATATGCATCTATTACACACTCTGTAACATTTTATTTCACTTTAACTATCAGAAGTTTGAATCAGTGGAGAGCAGACTCGTATTTTACCAGCATTGCACTGATAAATGTGCTGATTGAACACCAGGAGTCATCTCCTTTTTAGGAACCCAAACAAGCTTTGGTTTAATTCCAGCTGTCAGTTAAAGTTAATTACTAAATCATATCAGCTGTGTTAGAGCCAAAAGTCATCAGCTCTCATTAGAAACATTTCCTCACTTAGCCGCTGCATGATTAATCTTGATATCTTTAAAATTTTTACATTTTTTAATAAATTCACAATGAAACAGCTAAAGCTGCTGCAGTATAAAGCGTTCTAAGATCCATGAATGGTAGTTTGCATGTTAAAGTCTGCTCAGTGCTGCTGGAGAGCAACAGGTTCTTAAGCATTCAGTGTTTGGCTCTGTGTATTCCTGGTTGAATTGGAGATAAATTCCAAACCCTGACTGCGCAGAAATCTCGCCAACTTTGCTGAGGCTGCAGCGATGTTTCCCTGTGTCTGCATGGACTTTATTATTTCAGCTTGATTCTTAATCCCAGATTAAATAGCTTTAGCTAAAAAGTAATATTTGCATTATTGTAGTGAACTTTCTTGACCTCTCTGTCGGAGATTAAGTTGTACAAAACTTTTGTTTGCCTTATGTCCGTCTGAATTACCTAAATTATTTATATTTGCTACATGAAAGAATAACTAGAGAAACATTGGTTAATTTACAAGTTTACACAATTTTATCTAGATAAATTATAGAATTTCCAACAAAACTGAAACCAGTTCTTTGTGATGGCTGTGCCAAAACATTGCCCTTAAAGGTGACTTATTATGCTTTCTTAAAAAGGTTAATATAGATCTATGGTCTATACTAAACATGTTCATTACATTTTGTACAAAATTATTCTTATACAATGAGATATCTGGTCAGTTTGAGTCTCTTTCAGAATGAGCTATTAGGTTCTCTTGTCTCTTTAAATCCAAATAAGGTCCTGCTCAGAAATATGGCCACACCCCACTTGCAACTTAACATGTGAAAATGGCTGCAAGGAGATGCACTTTTTTTGAGATTTGTGCCTCTGGTACGGCACATACCCACCAGTTCAATATGTCAGAACTTATTCTCCAAATGTGTTTCCAGCTCCACTTTCTCACAGTAACTATTTTTTTGGAAAAGCCAAAAATCACCTCCAGTAAATGTAATTGTTCTTATTCATATCAGATGTTATCATCCCAAATTTTTATATCCACACCTAATTTCAACACTTTGTACCAAAACACTTTTCTCCTTTCTGAACACTTTGATGTTATATCCTTTTCTTGAATTGTTCGAACAAATGAATCTTCAGGTAACTGGAAATTGTAACACAAAGATGAACCAGATTTATGGAGTTGTGGAATTCCAAAACATGTCATACAAGGAAGCGGTGTTTTGGAGGTGTTGCCTTTAAAATATATTTAAGTACCTAAATCTCTCATCTTTCTGGTATTCAGTAAATAGAAATCATTTTGATAATCCTGAATGAAGAAATGGTAAACATTTAAACTGCCTGAATGGGTTCTGCCATATTAGGTATTATAAATCTCAGTTTGCTCAGACTTCTGCAAAATGAGAAAACATGCTGATGAGGCAGTTTTATTTTTAAGTATTGCTTCAGCTGAACAAATCTTTCCGCTGGAAGATAACAGCTAAGGTTATAATCTGAAGCTTTTTCAGCACAAAATCTATTGATCGGCTCAGAGTTTATTCTGAGTGGAGCATGTTGTTTGGAAGTAGATATGCAGATATTTGGACTGGTGGTTATTAGGTTTCTTTCTCTAGAAAATCCAATATTTTTCCATTTTTCCAAGCTCATTTTAATTTTTACATGCAAACCTGGAAACGGCACGTAAAAACAAAATCCAGTCTTTTGATTCGGGACTTTTTGGCCTGTGGGACTCCGGAAGCAGCTGATGGGTACCGGCGGGCGAAGCGGCTTGCAGCTCTGGCGGTTGCTGAGGCAAAAACTCGGGCGTGGGAGGAGTTCAGAGAGACCATCGAGAAAGACTTCCGTATGGCTTCGAGGCGATTCTGGTCCATCATCCGGCGTCTCAGGAGGGGGAAGCAGTGTAGCACCAACACTGTTTACAGTGGGGGTGGTGTGCTGCTGACCTCGACTCGGGACGTTGTGGGTCGGTGGACGGAGTACTTCGAAGACCTCCTCAATCCCACCAACATGCCTTCCATTGAGGAAGCTGAGCCTGAGGACTTTGGGTTGGGCTCTCCAATCTCTGGGGATGAGGTCGCCGAGGTAGTTAAAAAGCTCCTCGGTGGCCGGGCCCCGGGGGTGGACGAGATTCGCCCGGAGTATCTCAAGGCTCTGGATGTTGTAGGGTTGTGTTGGTTAACGCAACTCTGCAGTATCGCATGGACATCGGGGGCAGTTCCCCTGGATTGGCAGACTGGGGTGGTGGACCCCTGTTTAAAAAGGGGGATTGGAGAGTGTGCTCCAATTATAGAGGGATCACACTCTTAAGCCTCCCCGGCAAGGTCTATTCGGGGGTACTGGAAAGGAGGGTCCGTCGGATAGTCGATCCTCAGATTTTGGAAGAGCAGTGTGGTATTCGTCCTGGTCGTGGAACACTGGACCAGCTCTACACCCTCAACAGGGTCCTGGAGGGTGCATGGGAGTTCGCCCAACCAATCTACATGTGCTTTGTGGATTTGGAGAAGGCGTTCGACCGTGTCCCTCGGGGTGCCCTGTGGGGGGTTCTCCGGGAGTACGGGGTACCGGGCCCTTTGATACCGGCCCTTTGATACGGCCTGTCAGGTCCCTGTATGACCGGTGTCAGAGTCTGGTCCGCATTGCCGGCAATAAGTCGGGCTCGTTCCCAGTGAGGGTTGGACTCCGCCAGGGCTGCCCTTTGTCACCGATTCTGTTCATTACTTTCATGGACAGAATTTCTAGGCACAGCCAGGGTGTCGAGGGAATCCGTTTTGGTGGCCTTAGGATTGCATCTCTGCTTTTTGCGGATGATGTGGTCCTATTGGCTTCATCGGGACGTGATCTTCAGCTCTCACTGGAGCGGTTCGCAGCCGAGTGTGAAGCGGCCGGGATGAGAATCAGTGCCTCCAAGTCTGAGACCATGGTCTTGAGTCGGAAAAGGGTGGAGTGTCTTCTCCGGGTCGAGGGAGATGTCCTGCCCCAAGTGGAGGAGTACAAGTATCTTGGGATCTTGTTCACAAATGAGGGAAGAAGGGAGCGTGAGATCGACAGGCGGATTGGTGCAGCGCCCGCCGTGAAGCGGGCGCTGTACCGGTCCGTCGTGTTGAAGAGGGAGCTGAGTCAAAAAGCGAAGCTCTCGATTTACCGGTCGATCTACGTTCCTACCCTCATCTATGGTCATGAGCTTTGGGTAACGACCGAAAGAACGAGATCGCGGATACAAGCGACCGAAATGGGTAGGGTCAGAAGCTCGGTCATCCGGGAGGGACTCAGAGTAGAGCCGCTGCTCCTCCACATCGAGAGGAGCCAATTGAGGTGGCTCGGGCATCTGGTCAGGATGCCTCCTGGATGCCTCCCTGGTGAGGTGTTTCAGGCACGTCCCACCGGGAGGAGGCCCCAGGGAAGACCCAGGACATGCTGGAGGGACTATGTATCTCGGCTGGCTTGGGAACGCCTCTGGATTCCCCCGGAGGAGCTGGAGGAAGTGGCTGGGGAGAGGGAAGTCTGGGCCTCCCTTCTTAAGCTGCTACCCCCGCGACCCGACCCCGGATAAGCGGCAGAAGATGGATGGAAAATGTAGATTTAATTTTTTTTTTTTTTTTACTGTTTTGGCTTGATTCCTGCTCACTGAGTGTGTTGTTCTTTTAGGAATATGGCCCTATCATGAGTCTGTATATTCCAGTTAACATAAGGACTTATAAGAATCTTTTATTGTGTTATAACCTCAACCTCTAACACATTTGAAGAGGACTTAATGTGGTAAACATGGTGCATAATTGGTGCATAATTATGAAGTGGTAGAACATACAAGATAGGCCTTTTCCTATGTGAGTTTGTGGAAGTGTTTGTGATGGTTTATGATGAAGTTTGTGGCTGCAGTTGGAAAACACTCGTCTAAGATGGACAGAAGTCAGGAATGTGAAAAATGCAGTCCAGTCAGATGGGTCAGCCTGTCCTCTGTCAAGCTGTTATCTTGCATATTCAGTTTTTTTAAGTTACTTTTTCCATTTTAATAACTAAGTTATGTCATGATGGGTGAGTAGTCTACAGATCCTTCTAACAAATTCTACACTGCCATCTTTAAACCTGCGAGTCTGTTTGTCCTCGTCTCCTTGGAACATTTCAGCTCCAGGAACAAAAACACAGCCCCACGTGGGGTCTCTGCCAGCCAGCGTTATCTTCTGAAAATGGACTGATACATTCAGAGATGAAAAAACAAGATTAGAGACATGCAAAAAGATTTCACTGGGAGATTTACGCCAAAGTTCATTAAGAAAGACTGACATTTCTCTGCATCTTTAATATATTTTTAATTTTGTATTTCACAATGAACAAATATGTAAATTTCCTTATTTAAAAGAAGGAATTTGTTTGTGATATATTGTGTTTAAGAAAAGTTTAAGTGGTCACATAAAAAATCTGCAGAATGTGTCAAATATTATATCTGATTAATTATCTGAATAATTGATTAATTGTCTGAATAATTGTTCAAATACCTGATTAATCGATTACTAAAGTTCTAGCAAGTTTTTTTTAAAGTTAGTTAAAAGAGAATAAACGGAGGACTGGTGTCCATAATGTTGTTGTCCATTATGTGTCCCATGTTCAGAAGACAGGCAGACATGCATCCTCTCTCATTCCAATCCTGGAACTGTTCCTTTGGGAAAACTGTAGAAACATGTGAACTGTTCATAACAGACTGAAACAAGATTCCTTGGATCATCCATCTAGAGTCCATCCATGCCATTCATCCCTTTGTCTAATCCAACTGACTATCTAATTGTCCAAACAGATTAGGCATCCACCTATGCATTTGTCCTTCCAATAGCCCCTTCATCCATCCATCCAGCCATTTGTCAATATATCCATCTGTACTTCCATCCATCCTTCAATCCTTTCATAACAGAAAGGATTCAATTGTCCATCCATCAGTGTCCTTGTCCATAAAACTCTGTCCCTCTATCATTCCTTTAATATCTATCTAGTCACCCCTCTGTCATATCAAACATTCCACCTGTCTGTGTATTTGTCTTCGCAATCCATCATCAGTTCATCCAACTTTCCATCAATTTGACTCCCTGCCTCTGAGTAGAGACTCATCATTTCCCTCCATTTCATTGACATTACCATCATAATCATCACTGTTTTAGTTCTCTTCCTCCTTCATTAAAGTTGTCTTCATCATCACTTATATTTAAATTATCTTCACTATCACCGTCATGATTGTGAAGATAATCACAATTGTGAAGATAATCACAATCATGACGGTGATTGTGATTATGTGACGGTGATTAGGTAGGCCTATTTATCATCATTTTCCTCACAGCATGCCACTTTGTAATTGCCAGAAGCCTCCTTATCACCATCATCATTCTTAGGATTCCTGTTGTTTCCAATTGTAGCCGTCATAATTCAGGGATCGGTATTCTGCAGCGTTTTTTTTTTTTTTTTTTTTTTTTTGCCTTTTTAATAACAATATCGCGCGTAATATCGCGCGTGATATTTTAATATTACGCGATATAAAAGATGTAATTCTTTTAATTACTAAAGAATTACATCAGAACCTCTCACCTCTGTGATGGTGCAGTAAGCCGCCTGTGGGGACCATACGCGCCGCTTGTAGAAGTAGTTGAGGGCGATGAAGAGAGCGGAGCCTAGGGCGGCCACGGCGGCGGTCAAGGCGATGGAGATATGCCGGAGGAGAACCATGTGTGAGGTGGGCAGAACCGGAACCAAAGACCGGTGGATGGGAGTCTGCTCGTGGAACTTATTGCTCCTTCAGGTTCCGCTGCCCTACTGACTACAGGGGACCTCTCTCTCTCTCTCTGCCTGTTTTTGTTTACGAGAAGCGCGTGAAAGAATATGGAAATTTGGTGTGTTCGAGTGTGGCTCGGAAACGGCGAGCGCCTTCTGGTTAAAGCGGAATCAAAGCAGTCAGACTCACTTTCACTGACAAATATAATTCAGATCATTTATATGATTATTTTTATGAATGAAACATGGTTGGTTAAATAATATGAGGAATATTTATATTCAATAAATAAAGGAATTACACATACTTCATTACATTATTACGACGGAAAACGATGGCAGAAAAACTAAATTAATTACGAAAGTAGTCATAAAATTATGGGAATAAATGCGAGAATAAAGTAGAAATAATATGAGACTATGGCATTATCAGAATTACGTCAAATTACGACTTTATTCTCCAAATAAACTTTACATTCATATTATTACAACTTGTATTATTATTCTCGTACGACTATATTATCTTAATATTGTGATTTTATTGTCAAACTGTCACTTTACTCTGGTAATATTATGACTCTATATGCGTAATGATTTTATTTTCGTAATATGATTTTAGTTTCGAAATGTTCACATGTGCATATCCTAAAAAAGTTCAATATTTTTTTCAATTTGAGTTATGAATAGATATATTGAATGTACATCTACAAACTGCGTCTTTTTAGATATACATTCATAACATATCTACCTTTGATATTTTATTAATAAGTTGAATTAAAGTGATGAAAAAATCTTCAATGGAATGAAGGAATCTGGCACACACGTGTTCAAGAACAAATATCCTACAGAACTTGAAGGCATCATAACCACCATGTTGTCAGTAAAAGGATCTGAATGTTTACAAATTTGACTTGAAGTGCTATCCTAAATTAAATAGGACATCAGTTTCGATTTGAAACTGAGGTTGGACTGATTAAGGTTTTTCTACCTGCATGGGGTAAACCCGGAGTTAGAGCGCCATCTAAAGGCAGTTTCGTGATTTACATGGAACTGGATTCAGTCAGTCTTTAAAAGTAGAATTTTTAAAGATTGACACATTTAAGATAAATACATATAAGGACATTTATTTTTCATATTTTATTCAGAAAACCTATCAGAGTATTATTAAAATCATATCTTTTTAGTGTCTGACCTTAAACAATACGATGAATGTTTAAGAGTTGAACCTATGGTTTTAAATATTATATCTGAATTAATATCATTCAGGGTAAATCTTTAGTAGTTTTATAAAATCCTCAGGAAAAGTGGGGCTTGAATCCTGCGATACTATATTTGCTCAGCAGGGGGCGCTGCTGGCCTGATGCAGATGTGACGATCAGTGGACTGAAGTTTTAAAAAAAATCCTCACCAAAGTGACCAGGTCTGATGAGAGTAATGAAAATAATCAACGCACAATGGACAATATCTAAAAGTTGTATTTTTTCAAAAATGAGTTAAAATCCAATAATTAAGGTCCAGGTGTTTTTTTTTTTGTTTGTTTTGTTTTTTTGTTTTTGTTATTGTCATATCTTATTCTTTCATTATAGTATTTTTCTCATTTTTGATGTTTTATTCATTTATTTTTGCATGATTTTGGTTGTGGTTTTCTTGTTTTTAGTATTATTATTATACAATCTTACTACAGCATAAGTTAAGAAGAACTGAAGCAAATGTGTAAAAGATATTGTCATGTTCCGTGTTTTTCTGTTGTGTTTATTTGAGTTTTCTGTGTCCTGAGTCTCCTCGTTGTCCTGGCTTCCCCTTGATTGCTCCCAGGTGTGTCTTGTTCCCTTGATCACCCTCAGTGTATTTAGTCCCTCCTGTGTCCTTTGTTCCTTGTCGTATCTTGTCAGTTCTTGTCAGTTTTCTGCCGTCGTTTGTTTCCGCCCTTTAGACCAGTTCCTACCGGTGTGAGCCCTGGCTTCCGCTCAGCCGTGTTACCTGGCCGCGGACTGTTTGACTGTTGTTTTTTGGACTAGTTTGCATTAAATATTCACTATTCACCTCCCTGGGCCTCCAGCGTTTGCCTCACCGCCTCACCACATCACCACTTCATGACAGATATTTTAAGAAAAATTTCAGAATTATTTATTTAGCAGCTGTTCAGAAATCATACATAAAATTAATTGAAAAAAATAATAAGAAGGATAATGACAATAAAATCTCTGAAATGCTTTGAAGTCATTGTGTCTTTAAATACACATGTGTTTGTAAGTTTTGTGTAAATATACAATCACAGTAGACAAGTAAAAATAAACAAATATTAAAGAATATTTTTAAAATGATTTAAATTATATATTCCAGTTCTTTATTACTACACCAAAGTGGTTACTGTTGCATAATTTTGTAAATACTTCACATTAAGTACTCTGAAGTATTTAATGTGTAAATACGTCACACATTAATTTTTAAAAGACTTTAAAGTTATTCAACTTAAAAACAACAAAAGTTTTTAATCTGTCCTCACACAGGTGTGCCAGACTACTTGAGACAGATAGACTTGTAAAAATGAAGAACAAAAGAATAAGGCCTTAAATGTGGAGAATATATATAAAAAAAATGTGTTGAAGAAAAGAATCATTGGAGAAAATAAAAAATTAGAGGAGTGATTTATGGGATCCCTCTAGATGAAGATCTTGATAAAATCAAGAGAAGTGTAGTAGGTGCAAAAGTGAATAACTTAAAGAGATTGTCCAAAACAATAGATGGGGAAAGAGTAGAGAGTTTGTCAATTCTCATTGAATTTGAAGGAAAAGAATTGCCACAAAACATCAAAATAGGTTACCTCAGTTTTCAGGTCAGACCTTATATCCCTCGACCACTTTGTTGTTTTAAATGTCAAAGGTATGGACACATTGCAGTAGTCTGTAAAGGGAAGCAGAGATGTCCAAAATGTGGGGAAGATCACAAATTAGAAGAATGCAAAGAAGTACAAGAAAAATGTTGTAATTGTGGAGGGGAAACATAGAGTTACATATGGAGGATGTGAAGTAAGGAAGAAAGCAAAAGAAATCATACAGATTAAAATGACTAAAAACATAAGCTATGCAGAAGCAGTTAAAAATGTGAAAGAACAGAAAATAAGAGAGATTGAAAAAACGAGTCAAATTTCACAGCAAAGTCTTGAGGAAAAACCAGAAATTGTTTGTGTTTAGGAAACATGGCTAAAAGCAACTTTAGATTTTGTGATTAACGGATATGGTAGTGTAAGAAGAGATAGGCAGAACGGAGGAGGAGGTCGATGAGGAATACTTATAAGGGCGACTGTTGTGTGGCAGAGTTGTCGTCTTGCAATCCAAAGGTTGTAGGTTCGATTCCAGCTTCCTCCGGCCACATGTCGATGTGCCTCTGGGCAAGGCACTTAACCCCAAATTGCCTACCGGTCTGCGTATCAGTGTATGAATGTGTGTGCGAATGGGTGAATGTGACTCTAGTGTAAAGCGCTTTGAATGGTCAAAATGACTGGAAAAGCGCTATATAAGTTCAGTCCATTTACCATTTAAAAAAAGGGATACAATATCAGGTATTAGGGAAAGGGAAGGAACTTGAATATATAGTAATTGAAATATGGGAACAAGATGGTAAATTTAAAATAATAAATTTTTATAATCCATGTAAATCATTATCAATTGACATAATGGAGGAGTTAACTGAATATGGGGTAAATGTAATAATAAAAATTGGAAAATAATAGAAGAACTATACAAGAAATTAAAAATCTTGTATGTATTAATGATGGGAGGGGAACTAGAATTAATGTAAGAACAGGGATGGAATCAGTTATTGATTTAACAATTGTCTCGAATGTTTTAGCGGGTATTTGTGAATGGTTCATAGATAAAAATTCAACAATAGGTAGCGATCATTATCCCATTATAATAAGAGTAGGACTAAAATTAAATAATAAAAGAAAAAGGTTAAAACAAAAGATAAAGAAATATAAATGAAATAACAAAGTAAATTTAAAAATTTGTGAGATAATCATGGAAGCAGCAGATAAATTTATGAAGAAAGTAGGCTGTAAAAATTATAGGAAAATAGTACCATGGTGGACAAATGAATGTAAAGAAGCAATAAAAGTAAGAAATAAAGCATTTAAGGTAATTCAAAGTATGAGAATTTAATTGATTATAAAAGAAAGCAAGCAAGGAGAATAATTAAGAATGCAAACAGAGAATATTGGAGAACTTTTTGTAGTACAATAGGGAAGGAAACAAAAATGGAAAAAATTTGGAAAATAATTGGAAGAATGAATGACATTAAAACAGAATTTGAATATCCTATATTAAAAGTAGATAATATAAGTATAATTAAAGATGAAGAGAAAGCTGAAATATTGGCAAGAACATTCAGTAAAATTCACAGTTCAAATAATATTAGTGAGGAGGGTAGAAAAGGAAGAGAAAATACAAAACTCAAATGTAAAGATGTGTTACAGAATGAAGAAGAAACAAATAACTTCTTAAATGTTGAGTTTACAGAAGCTGAATTCAATTCTACATTTAAGAAACTTAAAAATACAGCACCAGGTAAAGATAAAATATGGTACAGAATGATAAGTCAGCTCAGTGAAAAATCTAAAGAGATAATATTGAAATTATATAATAAAATTTGGGAGGAGGGAAAATTACCGATGAACTGGAAAGAATCAATTATAATACCAATAGCTAAACCAGGTAAAGATGAATCAAAACCAGAAAATTATAGGCCAATAGCTTTAACATCAAACTTATGTAAAATAATGGAAAAATGATTAACAATAGACTAGTATATTATTTAAATAGTAAGGGATATATAACAAAATATCAAAGTGGATTTCGAAAAGGGAGGAGTACTAATGGCCCAACATTATGTTTAGAGCATGAAATTAGAAAGGCACAAGTAAATAAAGAAAATGTGGTGGCAGTATTTATTTTTTTGATATAGAAAAAGCGTATGATATGATGTGGGTAGAGGGATTATTAATTAATTAATTAATTAATTAATTAATTAAAATTATATATGTTGGGCATTAAAGGAAAGATATTTCAATGGATTAAAGACTTTTTAATAAATAGAAAAATACAAGTTAGAATCGGTGAAGTAATTTCAGGAGTATATAGGGTGGAAAATGGAACTCCATAAGGGAGTATAATAAGTCCGTTATTGTTTTCAATTATGATAAATGATATTTTTAAAGGTATTGGAAAATAAATGGGATGTTCACTATATATATACTATATATATATATATATATATATATATATATATATATATAGAGAGAGAGAGAGAGAGAGAGAGAGAGAGAGGGAGAGGGAGAGAGAGAGAGAGAGAGAGAGAGAAGAAGAGAGAGGAAGAGAGAGGAAGAGAGAGGAAGAGAGAGGAAGAGAGAGGAAGAGAGAGGAAGAGAGAGAGAACGTTAGACCAATATGAACCACACTCCATACCAGTAAGTGGCGGTAATGCTACTAGAAGTTTGTTGCCAACCGCCAATGAACTCAATAAGAAGAAGAAAGAAGAAGATGCATTTTTTTACAGGATGTTTTATTTTTATGGGCTGTATTAATCAACAGGTGTTTTATTTTGAAAACGGAAGCAGTAGGTAGTGAAGGCAGCCAGCTTTATCGCGGTGCACCAAAGTGATCAGGACTGAGGGAAAGACTTTAGCGCCGCAACTCCCATCCGTTTCCACTGACTTCAAGCGGAGACTTTAACTGGACAAGCGGGAAGTTTGCGCCGGATTTACAGGGTTTCAGCCGCGGAGATTCTCGGTTCTTCTTTGTGACACGTTCGGGGCGGCTCGGAGTATCTGTCCGAGCCGCTGGCTGCTAGCCTCGGTTACCGCTGATCAACATGGTGGCCTGCTGGTGAGGATCCCGGAGCTCCGTGAAGGGGAACTTTCAGTAACTCCATCCGCAGCCCGAACCCTTTGCGGCAGCAGACACCAAGGCTCCGGAGACGCTACCTTCCCGGTGGTGGTTTTATCCGCGTGTTTGTTTGGTTTTTGTGGCTCAAACGGCGGTTTTGTGGCCGTTAAAAGAACTTGTTTTGTGTACCGTGGGTAATTGGAGTTGGACTGAAAAAGTTCCCACCAGACCGCCTGAAAGTTTCCCGAAACGTTTGAAACCACACAGGAAAACCGCGAAGGATTAATTTAAGCATTTTTATGTTTATTTTCTTTAATGACGGATGCTGATGATTTGGTGAGCAAGTGCAACGTCTTGGACCATTTACATCCTCTGAAATCCTTCTTTTTTTTAAGGTTCTCTTTCTGTGGATTATAATTCTGGATTATGGCATAATCCGAACCGCAGCAGGCCTGTTGATTTGGAAGTAAATATCTGTTTTTCGTTGTTGATGATGATGATAATGGTGGTGATGACAGAGAAAAGCGATGGTGTCCCTTCCTTATGATTCAGCCTAGAAAAGAGTTAATTACATGGAGGCTCGCCTGACATGCCGAGGAAGGAGTTGCCACTACCACACGGTTGGGAGGAAGCCAAAGACTTTGATGGGAAAATCTACTACATCAACCACATTGAAAAGACCACCAGCTGGATCGACCCGAGAGACAGGTAGGACAGGGGTTTCTGACCTTTGATCTCAGACAGGTGGCCATCAGCCCCTAATAAGTTCAGAGAAAATGACCTAATTCTATCAATTCCAAACCTTAATTCTCCTGAAATTCACTCTTAATCTCCTATTCAGTAGTTCTCAGACTTTATGGATTGATTTTAAGTTTGTCACCCATTTCCAGTCGTTTTCTATTAATGAGGTTGTAGCCACAAATTCCAGTATATTTAATTGAAATTTTATGTGATAGTGAAATGATGTGATTATATAGCCTAATCAAAGTTCGTGAGATCCTGTGGCTCTCCAGCCAATCTGAACAGAAAGAACAACTTTGTTTTGACCTGCTCCATACAATACTAACAGATGACAATCTGTTACTCTGTTAGCCAATTGTATGCTATGTGAAGAATGACAAGTTGTCATTCTTCACATGACAACATGTGAAGAAAATGTGAATATGTGTACCAGCAGCCTGACACACAGGGTCGATTTATTTCAATTTTTTTTTTTACAGAATTCATGAACCAGTTTATTTAGTGCCTTAGCAATCAAAATTAGAGCAAAATAAAGTGGAAGGGATCATAAATAAACCAAAAAATATACAACAGCCTGAATTATAGGTTTAAAACTGATGGGACATTAGAATAACTTTAATACAATTGAGGTAGAGCTGGAAAATAGTGTGAATGAAGCCTTAAAAAGTTGTAAATTTACTGCAACTGGAAAAATAGGGATAGAAATTTCAGAATAAGGGGACAGCACTGATGATGGAGATGCAAAGTGGCAAAAAAGAATACAAACAGTTTCTAACCAAAATAGTTAAAGTTGACACTTTATCAGCTGGATATATTTTTTTAAGTTCCATATGATGGTAAGAAATTCAAGGTTTTCAATTACTTTTTAAGAATTACAATATTTTTCAAGGTCAAATGTAAATTTTTTTTCTTCCCACAAATTTACATTACATTTCTCTTTTCTGTTTTCTCGCCTCCATATCCCTTCTTCTGCAACATATTTTCTCGTTGGGTCTGGATACCAAGACATTCAATTTGGTACAAGTTTGAATTGAAAATGTAAAAAAAAATGTAAATATCAGGCAACAGAAGTCTGTCAAGAACTTATTTTATAGTTTTTTTTTATTGATTTAATGTTGACTTTTGTCCCTCAATTCCTGCAGTTTGTACTTTAACAGAGATGTTTGACATTTACTTTTCTTGGGAAAGTGACATTGTTTGTTTCTTTCTGAGCTCGACCCAGTTGTTGGTTTTTATCGAGTCACATTTCTGCACTCCACATTTCATTAAAGAGCGCATAATCAGAAGAACTGAACGTCTTCTGTCTGACACAGGATGCAAACATAACTGGGAATACTTTGTAACTGGGACAAAGTATTCAGAGGAATGGCTGTAAAATTAGAGGCCGTTTGGTCATGCTAAATAAAAACAGTTTGTGCCAGAGAGGAACTAATATTTCTTGGTGTTGTTAAAATACAGATAACTGTTTTGGTCTATGTTTGGTCTAGTCTATGTTTGTTATCTTTCTTAACGTTATCGGCCTAATAAGAAAAACTGGGAGATACGAAGACTTGTTTCTTTCCATCTTGTTTCATAATTTCATTATGAAATGATAGTTTTTAACAAAAATCAAATGTGCCATATTTATTAGCATTCCTAATAACTTGTATATTAGGAATTGTGAGGTATTTTCACAATTTGCATGCTAATTCTCTGAGTTGATCAAAATGTCTATTACCTTTTAATTAGTAATCCTATAAATATGTGACAGTAGAGGCCCCTAATTAATTGACACTCATCAAAATGGGAAAGACAGGAGAGCATCCTGTTTAAGGATGGCAGATGCTTGTTGGTTTTTGTAAGTCGGAAAATGGCTACAAGATAATATCTGCATGGTAGGAGAGCAGCACTGCTCCTTAGGGTCTCTGTGAAAATGTTCCACCATCACAAATCGTCATGTGGAGTTATCCTAAACATTACTGCAAGTTTAAATGGAGCCATGTGCTATAGCACAGGAGGGTTGCTTTTTCAACACATTAGACGTTTTGTGTTGATTCCAGATTCAGAGATTGTGTCAAAAACTGTAGACTGCCTTTATGGGGGGACTTTGTCTTGCTTTTTGGATAGCTAAAAAAGTCACATTATTACTGCTTTTGGTGCAACATAAGGTTTTATTTGTTGTTTTGCTAGTAATATTACAGATGTGTCAAATTTACTGAAAACTCATCAGATTTTTTGATGAATGAGTTTTATTGGAGCTGGAGGCTGAGCAACAGAGATCTTTGTTCTTCCTGTTGAGGTTGAGACACATTTTTTTCCGACTGGTTTTGCTTTAACCACAATTTCTTCTTTTCCCTCCAACTTGACCAGTTACGCAAGACCCCTCAAACTTTGGCACCAAATCCCTTTAATGGCTTACGTTTGGAATTTTGAAGAATTATAAGCTGATTTCTGCATTTATCACGTAATGATTTATTCAAAGATGAGACTTTATCCCTTTGTCACTGCAGACATTTTGCCTTGTTGGCTTTTAAGTCTACTGGGGAGAGTCATCTCTACACCATTTATCTTCCTTTGCAGATAAATGGTGTAGGTTCCTAACTGTTGAAGCCATCAGCTTGACGCTCTCCCTCTTTCCCCTTCATATTACTCGACGACAAAAAAACCCCCTGTGATGGACCGAGTTAAAAACAGGAGGAGTCACATGATGTATTTAGAAAAAGTAGGGTTTTTATTTTAACCCAAAAATCATAAACGACAAAAAATAAACTGAGTTCATAAAAAGAGGTCAAAGAAACAAAACTGAACTCAGGAAAAAGTGTAAACAAACTAGCTGCACAAACAAACATAACTGACCTAACAAAGAAATAACACACAGGGGTTTTTATACTGGCTGATCAGACCAAGACACAATAGGGGTAACTAAAAAGAATACAAATAACACAAAACAAATAGTACAGCTAAGTTTGGCTAAACTAAAGACCCAAAAATGAAAATCAAAAATAAACTTTAAATACTAATGTTTACTTAAATACAAAACTTATCTAAACAAAACTACCATATCCCCCTGCCAGCAGGAACTAGTGGTGTAATCCAATCAGCACTTAAGCTTATTGAGTTCTGGCCCTCATCCTTTTTTGACATCAGGGTGTGGCCATAGATTTGGCCATCACACCCCCCAAAACGAAAAACAGACTGAATCCTCTTGATAAGTTGAACAGTTTACTTCAGAAATAAAAACATTACAAAATCTTACATTCCACTAATAAAAAGTAAGTAAAAAGGAGAAAGACAAAGCGAGGTCAAAAAACTGTGTGGCTCCACTCCAACTGCCCAACTCACTGACTTTAGCCACACCCCAAATCTTTTAACTACAATTAGATATGCAAATTCACAAGATATCCTCGGAAACTGAATTTAGGCTTCTACAAATGGTTTCAGCTTGTTCTGGTTTGTTTAGTTTGTGTGAGCATTTAGGTATCTATATTGTTGTTTCATTTCATATATATATATATATATATATATATATATATATATATATATATTTTATACATAAGGGTGATTTGGACTAATGAACCTAATAGCCATATTTTTGCACTTGGGAAGATGTCCTAATATCCAGGGAGAACCCATGTTTGTTCTGAGAGAATGTGCAAGTGCATATAGAATGAACCCACGCTGGGGTTCAAACCCAGGACTTTCCAGCGGCAAGGCAGTAAATAAGGTCAACAACCCAATGAACTAAAAGCTTTCAAATATGTCGATGTCTAATGAAGATGAGCAGCCGAAGTTGCGGTTACGAGCTGCTGGGTTTAAGGGGAAGATAACAGATTGATGAATTATATTCGGCTTGTTTCTGGTTTTAGAAAGTTTAGTAAAATTAAGTAAGACTAAAAACTATTTATAATATGGAACTTGGTTTTATTAATACAAATCTTTGTTTCAGAGAACCAAAGGTTTACAGCAGTTAGAAACTTTTCATTTTTAAATGGGCGCAAAAACATTATAAAGAGTGGCTCTGCAGCTGCTGTTCAAAAATACACCAGAAACCAACAATATTCTTTAAGTCACGTTATAAGTTTTAGAACAGAGCTGCCTGAGATGATTGGTGCAGGAATAATCAGTTAGGGAAACATGCTTCTAATGGAACTTGTATATGTTCTTTTTACTTTTTCTGTTGGTTCCAAACCTCGATCAAAGAAGTTCCAGCACATACGGTTTGTGTTGTAGTCCATGGCAGATAAAAGTCGGAATCAAAGTGTATGTCATAGAAAACTGGAAAATAGTACCGTTCAGGAAAATGAAGCGTTTCCGTTTGCTTGCATAACAGACTAGACTGGAGATGCAATATTGAAGCTACAAGAAGAGATGGAGCTCACTGGACTTATTGAGGAAGCTTAGGGTGTTTTCACACCTGATGGTCTGTTAGAATTGGTTTGATTGATGGCCATTTTTAACTAGTGCAGTTTGCTTTTAGACTGGACTGTGTCAAACAACCCAAACCTTTTGAGCAACCTGTTCCCCAATCTCCTGTGGTGGCGCTACACCAATATCCACAGACAGAAACGATACACTCCTGAAGAAGACATCAATGCAACATTCCTCTTCACAAAAAGTAAAAAAATAAATAAATTAAGTGGCGTTATTTTTTTCAGTGGTTGTAGCATTTCTCTTTTGTGTTTAGGACTTAGACTTGTACTTTTGGATCCCTTGGGAAGACTCCCTCAGGAAATTAAAGTTACCAGCAGCTTACAGGCAAAAAAGTGCATTGTGTGCAAAAAAAGTGGCACACAGTGAGCATACACAAAAGAATACGGAGGAAAAGACTACGAGCAATTTATCCATCTAGTGCCAGACACAGGCTGTATTTACCCAGAATGCCATGCACTTCAATCTGCTTCCTGCTTTTGGAGCTGCTTCCGGTCCATATCGTATTCAGATATGCATACAAACCACAGCAGAGTTCTCTTCAACTGAACCAAGGTCTAGGTTTTAGGCGGCCCAGAGTTCACTTTTTTGGTTTGCATCGGAGTTCAATTGCACATTCACAACTTCACAATCAAACCAGACTTTCAAGTCAAACAAACTAAAGTTTGATTAAAGTGGACTAAACAGGGCCAGTGTGAATGGAGCCTTAGTCCTTCAGTGATTGTTTGTAGCAAGATCTTCCATAAGTCTGTTTTGGAGAGCACAATTTCTTCTTCCATTATTGCATCAGACCTAAAAATGCTCAACAACCTGAAAAGAAGTCCGGTTCTGGTATTGTTCTGGGGATAACTCTGGAGAAGAGGATTCTTCATAAACCGAAACACAGTGAAACTCATTTATAACAGAGTTTCTTCAGTTAGAGACTTCTTCACAACCACTGTAATACAGACATTTACAGGAGTTCTGTAAATAACTTCTTGAATCTTTGACAATATGAATTACAACAATATTTATTTCCCTCATGAGGTTACAAAGTTCCCCTCTGCGCCAGGCTGGGAATTGATTGCTTTTTTGAAGGTTTTTTGGTAATGTTTGGCTTTTTAAAGCTTTTGTAGTTGGTGTTTATGTGATACTGGAAAACAATAATGTTTTTCAACATCACATAATTGCCTAGAGAGATTTTAAAACTTTCTGTCAACTTTAAACATCTTTTAACTTTAAAAATGTTGAATTGAATTTAGGCCTGTCGCGATAAACGATAAGTCAATTAATCGAACGATAAATCAAAACTATTGACCTCATTTTAATTATCGACTATATCGTTTCTTCCTTCTTTTTTCTCTGACTGTTGATGACACTGAATGAAAAAAGGCTCCACTCCGGTGCTCTCCACTTCCTCCCTTCCTTACTTCCTTAGTGTAATGCCCAGCGCACGCGGATTGTCGACCCATTATCAAAACCTGAGAGACACATTAGCCAACAGAAATCCTCGGTATAACGGTTCGATCGAAACCATGTTGTGTCCAACAATGGACACAAAATAATAAGTCCAGTTCACTAATTTTGAAACCAGGCATTAATCAATTCCTTACTACAATCTACCTGCAATGCATGTGGCTAGTGTCAGTCCTGACGCAATGAAAATCATTATAACTATTTATGTCACGTTAACGAAAAACAGCTGAAAAGTTGTTGCTGGGTTTTCTGGTAGAAATTTCGCTCCAACTCATCCCCTAGTTATTGATATTTTCTTTGAACGAACTGTTGAATAAACATTCATGTTGTTTCGTGTCTGCTGGATTTCGGGTTGTGCCGTGTCAGCTGTTCGGGATTCCCTCCGTGTTTCCCCTCAGAAACCATGGAGGAGAATACGCGCTTTCTGATTGGCTACAGGTCACATGCATCAAGCTGCGTCACTCTCCCAGTCTGGGCAAATCCTTGATTTAGATTGGAGCGGCACAACGATCTACCGTAACACACAACACTAGTGATGATCTCAGAACGGAGAACGTTCTAAGATTGTTGTTCGGGGTAAAAAAAATCCTGTAGTTTGAACTAATGCATCAGGCAGTCGATGTCTTCTCTATTTAAATCTAATGATTACTGAAGGGCAATATACTATACAGACTTCATAATGTCACCTTCTTAAAATAATTGCCTAAGTCATTTTTTTTCAAAAATGATTTTTTTTGCCTAAATCATCTTCATGATGCTGGCCACCTCTGGTAAAATTGCCTACATCCTCAATTAAACAGATCATGCCATTCTAACCCTTTTGTATAATTGCCTATGTCAAGAGTGTGACTTAGGCAGTTTTATTTTGCCTAAGTCACCAGACAAATTGACTTAGGCAATTTTAGAAGTTTTTCAAAATGGTGGATAATTCAACCTGTGATGAGTCCTCCTCTCCTGAAGATGAAAACAGCCTATCTATGGTGGCAACAACTTTAGAACAGCAGGAAGAGGATGTTGAATTAAAAGATGCAGGCAAAAAGAAAAGACATAAACACCTCAGTTCAAGAACATGGAAGCAAAATGAATCCAAGCAGACACCTCTGAAAGGAATGTCATACAGGAGCAAAAATGGCAAAGAAATAAGTGCAAAGATTATGGGTCCTCCCTGCAACTCCAAGTTCTGTCAGCGAGTCTCAATTCGAGACTGCCAAGTCCTTACAGAAGAGCAGCGGCAGTGGGTATTTGACAAGATTTGGCCAATGAACACCTGGGAAGAACGTCGGTTATATGTCACCACTTTGGTCACAAAGACTAGCATGAAGCCAAAAATAGTTACTGAGGGATCCCGACGCAATTCATCATTTTCCTACCAACTTAAGCTTGAAGATAGAACAAGTGTTAAAGTGTGCAAGGCACTTTTTTCTTCTACACCTGGTCTCCCTCTGAAAGAACCATTACAAAATGGCTGGATGACCCTGAAAAACAAGCAGAGGTGCCTTCAAAATCTGGACAAGGGTACAAAGGTTGAAACTGATGTCAAGGATTTCCTTAAGAACTGGTTGAGGGACCAGCCCAGTTTTGACTCACACTACTGCAGAAGCACGGCTACCTACAAAGACAAAAAGTTCCTTTACCAAGGCACAACCATCTCCCAACTACATTGTAAATATGGACAGGCAGCTGCAACTGCTGGAGTGAGAGCTGTTGGAATCCAATATTTCACAGCTGTGTTCCATGAGGAGAACTACTCCATATTTATTCCAAGAAAAGGTCAGTGTGATGTTTGTGTTTCATTCAAACATGGAAATATCAGTAAGGCTGAATACGACGCACATGTCACCAAGAAGGATGAAGCGAGGCAAGAGAAATCTAGGGACAAGGATTCTGCTGATGAAGAGAAGTCCGTTTGGACAGTGGACAGTGCTACTGTGTCCAAAAACCCAAGCCAGCAGCCTGTATTACAAAACAAAACTGCAGGTCCACAACTTTACCCTTTTCAACTTGAGATCAAAGGAAGGCTACTGCTACGTTTGGGATGAATCAGAAGGTGACCTCTGTAGCGAGGTATTTGCACATCTTCAGAATCATCATTTTGAAGGTGTGATCAAAGGCCATCCAGACCTCAAGGAGATCATAGTGTGGAGTGATGGTTGCGGTTATCAGAATCGCAATACATGTGTAGCGAATGCATACTCTGAGCTTGCAAGGAAATATGGGGTGCTAATAACCCAGAAATACCTTCTTGCAGGTCATACACAAATGGAGTGTGACAGTATGCATAGTACCATTGAACGAAAAATAGTTGCTGATATCTTCACCCCAAGAGACTATGTCGTTGTACTCCAGACTGCAAGAATCAGGCCATCACCTTACTATGTGAAAGTGCTCAAGCACGATGAGTTCCTGAAGCTGAATGGATCTTACTTCTTCAGCATCAGACCAGGCAGAAACGTTGGAGACCCGACTGTGCATGACTTGCAGGCTCTTCAGTTTAGCAGTGAAGGCAAGATTCATTTCAAGCTGTCCTTTTCAGAAGACTCTGTGTGGGAAGAACTGCCACAAAGGGTGCAGGTACCAAATGGGCCAGTGGCATGGATAAGTTTGTTTCCATGTGCTCTGCCAATCAAAGATAGAAAGATCCAGGACCTCCAGTCAATGAAACCCATCATGCCTGTCGAGTGTCATCACTTCTTTGACAATTTGCCACACTAATAGGCATCTGACAAGAACCTAGCAAAGATCTGGAATGAGAAATGGAAAAAATGCACATGCCTCCTCAGCATTATGTTTTATTAGTTTAGGCTGTAAAATTGCCTAGGTCACAAAGGCATGTTCAAAAATTTGCCTAAGTCATTTAATTCCGTCATGTTCTATGTTTGACTGACCTTGCTATTTGTATGTAAAAAGACATCTATTGTTACAACTTTTTTGATTAAAATTGTTTGTAAATATCATTTATTCAACAAATGGTTCAGTTTTTTGTGTTTCCTGAAAAATTGCAAAAAATGACTTGGGCAATTATTTTAAGAAGGTGACGATAATCTGCACTCTTTTGGTTGAATGCAGTATTTATTTCCACTTTGGCTTTATGTTGTTTAGTTTTTATTCAAGTACATTTATTGTTAATGGAGACTAAGAATCTATTTTATTTTTGGTTTTGGTTGTTTTATTTATTTTGTGTATCAGTCCCAGTGTTAAGTGTTCTTTCCAGCTCAGACACAGCGGAGGATAAAAAACCTCCGGCAGAGAAACAAACATGCATTCCTGAAACACACAACGCCAAGGAGCGAGCGCCAATGCCAACCAGAGACCTCGATTCATATGAAATCCTTTTCACTGCCTGCCAAGGTGCACAGGGTCAAAGTGCGGCGTGAGGCCCTGCAAACTGTTAGCTGCTGCTGTGGTAGGCTGATTTATTTTTGCTCATTTATTCTTTGCTCTAATATTAATTTACTATAAATTTCTGATTGATCCTGTTTGCATATGTACTCTGCAGCTGTCTGCGTTGCAAACGCCCACATCAGATTTACCAAGATAAATTTTAACAAAGCACTGCTATAGCAGCTCAGATGCGTGTTGAGAAAACACTTCCTCAATGGATGAAAACAGATCATAGAAAATATTATCATGTTTGGAACTGTTGCATTTCAGAAACTATAAGGGTTATTTTCTTGGCTGAAGATTCTGTGTTTACTCCTATTTAGTGTAAACAGAGGATGCAGGTTAAATCTGCAGCGCACAAAAGGAACAATCAAAGCAAGAAGTGCAACTAGATGAAAATCACAGCTTAGAATGTGAAAGTGTTTTCAACATTAAATGTCTGCACCTTGCAGAAGATTTTCTCAACAATGTACAGATGTGTTATTGAGGAGATTATGGGAAATAAAACATGCAACTGGAACACCAATGAGGTGGAGATAAAGAAAATCACAGTGTCACCCAGCTCAACAATGCCTGGGCGATTAATTGATTTTCTTGATTGGTTGAATTATCTGTTTCTTAAGATTAAGTTCTAGAAACATCTGTACTTTTTTCCTTTTTTTCTCAGTGCTCTCCTTTGATTTCCATAATTTAGTGGCAAACAATGCTGTGACGGAATATCGGGGCCAGCAGTTTGTTGGTGTAAATTACGAGAACAAAGTCATAATATTATAAGAATACAGTGGTGTGACAATCCTGAAAATATGAGGATAAAATCATATTACCAGAAAAGAGTTGTAATTTTATGAGAATAAAGTATTAATTTAATGAGAGATGCTGAATAAAAAATAGAAATTTAAATGAGCATCTTGTAAATATATACTTTAATATTACCTTTACAGATAATCCTTAATACCCAATATAAATACTTAGTCGTATGATTATTAGTTTCAGGACACAGAAATTATCTAAGAATGAACTACATGGACTGAACTGATCATACCAGATCTCTTCTACTGATGCTTTATCTCATTAAAATGACTTTTTATTCATAATTTTAATAATTTTTTGTGGTAAAATTGTGTCTTTAATCTAATAGTCTACTAATTTGTAGTCTACTAATAGTCTGCAAATAATAATTGTAATTAAACAAAAATTCGTGTAGTGTGGCCCAAACACTTTGTCATACAACTCAGAAAGAATTAGTGAAATAAAAGCCACTTCATTTATAACTTCTTTTTTTAGAAAAAAGCAAAGAAAAAAATGGATCAGGTACAAAAACTGGTATTTTAATTTTATTCAGATCGCCCAGCTCTGCCTTCAGGTATTTCCCATTCTGACATTACGATATCAGTAATAATCTGTGGTCCAAACTAGTGATCCAGAGTTTTGTCTAAGACCATGGCTTAGTTTTTCACATGGATTTAATGTGATATTTTGAGTCACAGTTTTGCTGCCTTGGAATGAAGAAGCAACATCAGCCCAGATTGCTGGAATATTTTCCTCTGGTAGACTTAGCTGTGCTTACTGGAAAAATGCAACATGTTGGACCAGTTTTTTGTTCACTTGTGGAGGGAGAGAAAACCCCCGTCGTTGTTTGTAAAGACACATTTGGAAATGTTAGGAATCCCCTTTCTCTGTTTGGCCTGGTTTCTACCTCAGCCGCCCGCTGAACTTTCCATATTTCTGAAAGGAATGAAGACATGAAGAGTTAAGAAGTTGGAGCTAATTGAATGATGGGATGGTTTGAATTCCCTGTGGTAGTCAGCTGAAAAGCCTCCCTATTACTGTCGGCTCACAGGAATGAAGATGGGCCGCCCGGCTTTTGTCCCAGGCGTGGCTTTGAAAAGAGGAGGAATATGCTGAAGATATCTGATGACCTTCATTTGAATACCTGCAGCTCTCTAAACTGTGGAAGCTTTTCTCACTTCTTTTACTATTCTTCCCGTCAAACGTTTACCATCTGAATACTAATCCACCTTTCATTAATGATTGAAACACTTTCTGCAGCTCACTCTGCACACCGAGAACTCCGCTGAACATTACAGAGACGAATTAAACCTGGTTATAAATTCCTCTGTGCGGCATCATGCACAGCAGGGCTGTCGTCGGGCGACAGGAATGCCATCGCTCAGATAAGACTCAGCAGAAAGGCTGTGGCAGGTCTTTGCTTTCACCATCTCAATGTTATTCAAGTTATTCATGCCGGATTGACCCATGAGTGTTTGTGTGAATGTTTTACAGTTGGACCTTGAGCTGCTGTGAAATGCGGTTTGAAGCAACTGTGACTCCGAGGTATTTGGGCTGAGTCACTACTCAGCTATGCAGGTCACCTCCCTGGGTGAGCCTCATACTGGAGTGGTTTGCATCGTTGAGCCGACCTGAGGAACACCTGGGAGGTGGAGGTTTATTTATAGAAAGAAATAAAACCCCTCCAGGTTTTCTGCAATTTGATTTCTTTTTTCATTTTGCTGACAAAATGTCACAGAAGTTGTCAGTTAATCAACTGCACATGTAAAATGTCAGCATCTTGATGAGCAAATCTGGAAGAAACTAACCCCAAACAACTGAGATGAAGGTTTAAATCTTTTATATATTGTACAACAATGCACTATTTACTGCCACTGTCACATAAAACTCCCATTAATACTACTATAGACTGACATATTGTAAGGTCTTGTACTGATAATTAGTGCTGCAATGATTAATCAAAAATAATCGTGATTAATTATTGAAATAGTTGTCAACGAATTTAGTAATCAATTAATCGTTAACTGGTCTATTCAGACTAAAAGAAAGACAATTATCTGAAAAAACCCAACGTACCCAGAGCAGTATTTAAGCCAGAACTGTACAAAGTAATATGCATTTTGTTTCTAATATAAAAATAACTTGTCAACTGGCCTGGTTTTCACTAAAGGAATGTTATATTATTGCATTTTAGTCAATAAAAAAATTATTGTATTTAAATTATTTGCTTAGTTACACCTTTTAATGCATTTCTAATATATAAAAAGGCTTGAGTGGTTAAATGACAAAATCTACAGAATGTGTCTATTTTTAAAAATCTAACTGATCAATGAATAATCAGAGTAATTGCAAAAATAATCAATTTCTAAAGGGATTGTTAGCTCCTGCCCTATTGTGAATATACAGTGGTGATTTGAGTTTTAACATAAAGGTGTTGCTTTTTATCTCCATCAGTTCTGGTGAATTTCAGCACTGCTGTGCAGTAGTATCAAGGGTTGCTATGGAAACCTCCAGGCCTTACTTCAGTAACACTTGTGGAATTCCAGGGGCCAGTTTCCTCCTATTGTGTCCCGTCTGAACTTTTGCCCCTCACCTGCTTTTTCTCCTTCCACCTCCACTGTCTGGAGACAGGTCGGATCTGTCTGTCTCCAGAATCCTCGCCTCACAAACACAGTTAGCCTGAGACATTTCATTTGACTCAGACTTTTATAATAACTCCTGAGTATTAAAGGGTACAGTAATTTGTTGCTTTTTTGGATGAATGAATTGTGACATTATACAGGAGCTGCTTGGTTTAAGTTCCATCCCCAATTGATGCCAGATCTGTGATGGTTTGGGGAATAAAAGAGATGGAAATCATGGAGGGAATGTGTCTGAGACTTTGTATACATGTAGTGAAGACTTTATAAAAATAAACTAGAAAAGATTTTATTCACATGAACCCACACAAATATGCCCGAGCGTTGTTTTAAAGCGTTGTGCTAAAACTTGTTAGCCAATCAGAATGCTTAATAAAACCCCACAAATTTTGCTATGAACTAAACCTGGCGCCAATCATTATTTTGTTAATTTGTGTTGACAGATAGATTAGTTGCACTACTTTTAAAAACCATATTAGAATCAGGGGTGCAGCTAATGATTATTTTAGTATTTATTATTTTTGATGATTAATAGGATAAAAAAAATTCCCACATTCTGCAGATTTTTCACTTAGCCCATTTTATGCAATATTAGAAATGCATGAAAAAATGCAAAAAAGAACATAGATCATTTCCTCTTTGTAATCAGATGATAAACATTTTTTTTACTTAAAATGCCAAAACTTGACATTTCTTTGAGTACGCTTGATTACTTGGAGCAAAGGATGCATCTGCAGATAAAAAATACTTCCAAGATCAGCATGTGAAGATCTCAACCCTAAAGAATTTTAACTAGTTAAAGGTATGCCACTTGAGGAATTTCATGTGAAAAATATTTATAGACAAAGTTTTTTTTTTTTTTTAATTTGTTATCTTTATTAATGCGATCAATCATTGCAGCGCTGAAAAGTATTAATTTTTTTGTACCATTTTGGCTTAATTACTTCTCTAACTGTGTGTTGTATTTTTTAGAAAATGCCCCTTTTAAAAGACCTCATACCTTACTTGATTTCTAAATTAATTGGCAATTCATCATGATTAATCCGATTAATTGTTTCAGTCTTAGATCCATCCCAAACAGTATGGGATGGATTGGGGAATAAAAGAGATGGAAAGCACAGGGAGAATGTGTCTGAGTTTGTCATGTCATTAAAGTTCTGCATCTGTTCGTTTTCAGGCAGACAAAGCCTCTGACGTTTGCTGACTGCATCGGAGATGAGCTGCCTGTGGGCTGGGAGGAAGCTTACGACCCCGTCGTTGGAGCGTACTATGTCGACCACAACAACAGTGAGTCGGCGTTCTGGCACCTTGAAGACCTGTTTCACCTGAACCAGACAGGTGTGAACTGTTTTACTTGATTTGCCCTCAGAGCGGACCCAGCTGGAAGACCCACGGGCCCAGTGGCAGCGGGAGCAGGAGGCCATGCTCCGAGACTACCTGGCTGTGGCCCGGGATGCACTCAACGCACAGAAGGAGATCTACCAGGTGAAGGAGCAGCGGCTGCAGCTGGCACAGCAGGAGTACCGGCAGCTCAATGACGCCTGGAGGGACAAGTCCACATCACAGACGAGCCGTGAGTCAAGAGTCCAACATCAGCTTAGCTTCAGGTGTCTTCTGTGAAGAGGAGGAGAGGTGGAAGAAGAATCAGACAGTTTGGTTTTCAGTAGGGCTGAAAAGACTAATCGTAGTTAATTGTGATTAATCGATTATTGAAGTAAATGTCAGTTGACCCACAAACAGAGCTAAAGTTGCTCTGTTTGTGGGTCAGTTGCTCTGTTGAAATTAGCATCAGAACAGCTATTGATGTTTTATTTGAAAACAAGTTAGCCTTAGAATTGACATTTACTTGATCAGAACTTATTGTTCTTTTTCCTTTTAGGCAAGCAATAATTTATTTTTTCATTTTCTAATTTTTAGACTTGTAGGACTTATTTGTTTGTGTTTAGTCACTTATTTTGTTTTCTTATAATTTTTTAAAACATTTTATTTATATTATAAATAAGTATTTCAAATTATTTATTTTACTCTTTCCCCTATTTTCACTTATTTTCTTATTTATCATGTCTATTACTCATTTATTTGTATTTGTATACGTAGTTTGTACTTTTTCTTTTTTTTTTTTTTAACTGTTAAATGTTTATTGTAAATAATTCATTCATGCTATTTTTTAGTAACATAAACTGTAAGTACTGTATATCTTTTTAATTTGTTTATTTTCCTCTTGCAGTAAATTCCAGGTCGTCCTCATCCAGCAAATATGACCCAGATATCCTCAAAGCGGAAATTGCCACAGCCAAAAGTCGAGTAAGAGTAGCTGCATTGTGTTCTAGAAGTCACATTTACGTTTGGACAGCTTATGTCTGCATAGATTGATCATCAAATCCTGATGCTGAAGAGTCTGGAAATAGATCATTGTTGGTTTGGGGACAGTTTAAAACGGCCACATGAGGAATAAATGACTTTGTCGACCACAAAGTCGACAAAGTCGATGTGAGCAATCCCTGCTCACATCAATCATAGAAAGATTGATGTGAGCAGGGATTGCTGTTACTAACATAGAAGGTGTTTCCATCTGTGATGGGTTTGTTCTGTCAGGTGAACAAGCTGAAGCGGGACTTGGCCTGTATGAAGCAAGAGCTGCAGTACAAAGAGCAAGGCTTCGAGACGCTCATAGAGTAAGTGTTATTATGGCAGAAGTTTTTGAAGGAAGATATGTAAAACTGGAAAAGAATTAAAGTATTTTACAAGCTTGAATGGTTTTTATAAACTAGTAACATTTTTCAAAACTTTAGTGAGACTAACACAATTTAATTGGATTTCTGGTGATTAATCAATTATGGAAATAAACGTGAACTACGTAATTCACTAATAGATTAATCATTAACTGGAGTGTACAGACTTGGAAAAAGGCCATCAGACATTTTGAAACGACTGTTCATCAGTTCAAACTTACTGGTAATGTTCTGTAATTTTCATGAATAAGAGACTTTTTTTCTGGGATAGACAAGTCTGTCACAATAAGCAATACATTAATTATTTTCTCGGTAAATGGAAATGAGCATGATAATTTTCAAAACAAAAAGATATTTCCCTTCAATATAATTGAAAATCCAGCATCCCGCCAACTTTTGACACACAGTATGAAGTAGTTAGTTTGCACTACCTGCCACTTCTGCCTGTTTTCCATGTCGAAGATGATGCTTTTTTATGCGTGTTAGTTTTCTGAGTCTTCTTAATCCACTTTAATTATTTTTGTTTTAGTTTTTACATTTAAAATGAAATGTTTTACAATTCTAGTAATAAACATTTTTTAGAAATGAAAGTTTTTTTTTATCTTTTGAGTGGGCATATTTGCATTAACAATCAATTATTACTAGTATAGGAGTCGAAAATAGTCTCAAAATGATAGTTTCTGGGAGAATTTATTGTCCAGCAAAATGTGTTACTGTGACAGGCCTGGTGATAAGGCACCAAAACTGACTCCAGCCCAGGGACCCTTAGTCTTCTAGATCCGACGCTGGCTGTGGAATACTTTCACTACTGTGAAGTGTGCTCTCTGAGTCTTTTTCTCTGCAAAGAAAGACTGAATTAGAAACATCCCTAGTCTAAAACATAGTGGTCCCATGGATGGGACTGAAGAGACAAAACTGAAAAACTTTCGCTTGTTGGAGTTTGAACCGGCACATGTTGACGGATCTTAAAATAGGTGTGAGCAGTTATTGCTGCTGTGTTATCTCACATTCCATCCGACCATTAAACATTATAATGACTCCATAGACACCTGAGCAGAGCCGCAGCTCAGGAATGTGGTTTGGAGAGGAAACACCTCGGCTTTACGGTCTTGGACTGCAGCAGCTCTGAAAGCAGTGGAGCCTTTCCTCTTCCTTTTTTTTTTTTTTTTGTGCTGCTTGGACACTGAATTGAGAAGGAATGCTGTGCTGTTTGCCTTGCCTCCTGCAGCACAGTGAATGTGTCAGGAGGATTAAAGAGCAGCAGTTGGACGGCATTCCTACACGGCTTTCTTCTCCAGTTGCAGAGTCGGATGGCATTAGATGACCAAAAGCCATTTGAAGAAGTGGAACATCAACAGAGAGCGAGAGACATGACTTCTGAGGAAAAAAAGAGAATAAAATCCCTATTTTAAAGTTTCTTTTACAAATCTTCCAATTAAAAGGGAAGTTGGAATGTGTTTTTAAAAACTGTAGAAACGTTTTCAAAGACAAAAAAATGAGCCATGTAAGTGAAAATCTGCCTCATGCAGCTTTCAGTCCACGTTTGAGGACGACTTTAAGGGGATTAGTTGCTCCTAGTTACAGACCAGTGTCTCCCTCATTCACTTCCTCATTCTTTTTCTTTTTTTTTTGTTTCTCCCTTGCTGTGTCTCTCATTCACTTCCTCCCCTCGTCCTTCTCTGGAAGAATGTGGAAGTGCCGGTTATTCAGATGAACTCATGACTTGTTCATGTTTAGCTTTATGTAGCAGCTGCTGCTCCTGCAGTTTTCTCAGATGGTTGTTTACTACAACATAAACAATAAAACAAATACGAAGCTGAAGCAAAACAAATCACAAGCTATGACTAATAACGTCATATATATACGTCAAAAGTGTACTGTTCTCGGTCTTTCTGAGCCGAGTGCAGTTTGGAGTTTCTTTTACAACATAATCTCTTGTCAAGATAAAAGACAAAACTATACACAAGCAAAAAAAAAAAACAAACAAACTGAACAGTAGGATAATACAGTAGTAAATAATACACTGCTCAAAAAAAATAAAGGGAACACTCAAATAACACATCCTAGATCTGAATGAATGAAATATTCTCATTGAATACTTTGTCCTGTACAAAGTTGAATGTACAGGACATTCAACTTTGTTGATTTGTCAAATCAACAAATGTCAAATGATTTGTTGATTTGACAATCAACAAATCATTGTTGATTGTCAATCAGTGTTGCTTCCTAAGTGGACAGTTTGATTTCACAGACGTTTGATGTACTTGGAGTTATATTGTGTTGTTTGAGTGTTCCCTTTATGTTTTTGAGCAACATTGTGTGCCCAAAGAATGAGGTCAGCTGACTACCTGAATATACTGAATGACCAAGTTATTCCATCAATGGATTTTTTCTTCCCAAATGGATCGGGCATATTCCAAGATGACAATGCCAGGATTCATCGGGCTCAAATTGTGAAAGAGTGGTTCAGGGAGCATGAGACATCTTTTTCGCACATGGATTGGCCACCACAGAGTCCAGACCTCAACCCCATTGAGAATCTTTGGGATGTGCTGGAGAGGGCTTTGCGCAGTGGTCAGACTCTCCCATCATCAATACAAGATCTTGGTGAAAAATTAATGGAACACTGGATGGAAATAAATCTTGTGACACTTCAGAAGCTTATTGAAACAATGCCACAGCGAATGCGGGCTGTAATCAAAGCTAAAGGCGGTCCAACGAAATATTAGAGAGTGTGACCATTATTTGGTGGCGACTTTTTATTGGCCAGGCAGTGTATAATGACGTTTAGTTGCGCAACTTTACGGACTTGTTCATTCGCAGATGTTTTCACGTTTATTGCGCTGTTCATATTAGTCTCGATGTTTGCGGTTTTCAGGAATGCAACGCGAAGCTTGACGTCATTCACAGCAAATATATTAATATTAACAAAGACACAGCGGGATGGATCATCCGGGAAATGATGGACTAAAACTAACTGGATGTGAGACAAATTCTGGGTTTATGTCTGCTTATTAAGCCCAAAAACCACAACCTGCGACTCATTAAATCTACAAGCGACTTTAGAAAGAAAAAACAAGTCCAAAGCCGCAATAAATGGAATTGGCGCCCGAGACTTAAAATAGTTCCTTTTCAGCAAGAAAATGCGCATCTCCCTCCATTGTTTCTGTCGCTGCAGACAGTGTCGCATAGAAACTATGGTCACTCCCCAAGATGCGTAGAGGAAATAAAATTACAGAGGAAAATAGTCGCGCAAAGTGGTTTTGATAAGTAATTGTAGTCTGACTACCTGATTTGAAATAGAAATGTGTTAGATTACTCGTTACTGAAAAAAATGGACATCACTGTCTGCTTCCCATCTTGCCTGAAACCCTCTGTTCTCAGCGTCCACTAAACGTTTAGTCAATTTTGAGGAGGGGGTACCTGAAAGTTGATCTCTGCTCTGATTGCTGATGAACAATAGAGCCGCTCGTACTTCAGTGACTTCGCGGGCTTCCGTTCCATTGTGGGGAATGTAGTGTTAGTGCGTGCAAAATGCCAGTGGGCTGGTTCTAACAGTAATTAAATGTTATCCTGGGGGCCACAGATAATTAATTTGTGGGCCGCATCCGGCCTGCGGGCCTTGACTTTGACATGTGATATAGACGGTTTTGTTTAATATTCTTCTTCTTCTTGTCCTCCAGGATTAATCAGAAAGTATCCAACAGCCCCTCCGGCTACAAGCTGCAGGATGCGCAGGCCATAATCAACGAGGTCCGCTCTATTCGAGACGCAATCAGCTCTGGAGAGAAAGAGAAGCAGGAGCTCATGCAGGTAAGATCAACTTGAAGCCTGAGTGAACACAAATACAGAAACAGCAGGATGACATCTTTTTGTTTGCGTTAGAGCTGGTTTAACACAGAGTTAGCTTTACCTTTTCCTGCTGGGGCCAGATAAGGAAGGTGTGCTCTGTCCTATTTTCCCTCATAAAGCCATTGTTTATTTTTGTGAGCTCAAATATTGTGTTCCCAAACACCAAAGTTCTCTAAGTATGAACACACAAATGGAAACCTGTTTCTTTTTGTCTTCCTTTCTGAAGCATCAGTCCAGAATGAAGGAAAAAAGGAAACAGTTTTAAGTTAAAATTGTCTCGATTATACATGTTTATTTACACAAATCCCAAAAACAGCATGTCTTATTTTTGGGTTTTGTGCTTTTACAATGCTTGAAACCATTCTACATTATAGATCTGGTGAATATCTGGAGTCCAGGGTTATTTTTTTTTTCTACAGCTCACCCCTATAGACTGTGTTAGCATTGGGAAACCATTTAAACCATTAGTTGTTTCCACTTCATCACAGATCCTCCATCGTGCTTAACAGTGGGTATGAGGTGCTTTTTCACTTGTTTTAACACCCTAAAACAGGGGTGGCCAACCAGACAAAGACCAAGAGCCACATTTTTACCAAGGTACCGCAAAGAGCCACATCATATGCATGGGCACACATGAACATCAACCCATCCCTTCCTCATACTCACAGACTTCTGCTCAGCCAGATGTATTGTAAATTTCACATACTATTTTAACACTACAAAGACCACAGGCCAGACATTTTCAACAATGAACACTGTGCACTTTCTCATGCAAACAAACTCTGTTTAACCAAATAAACAAACAATAATAGAACAACTTACAAAACATTTTTCCTTTTATTATTACAGAGCCCCCTTGGGGACCTGGGGAATTTTTTTTTCTTTTGCGTGCCCTCGCAATACTTTTGCGTCCACGCAAAAGTATTGCGAGGGCTCCGTATATTATGTGCATTACATGTGTTATTTAATGGAACTGAAGTAGCGCTGAAGGTTTGAAGTCTTAAAATGCAACAACCTGACATATAAGGCAGAATGGCTTTCCACTACGTTCAACAAAAAAATATAAATTCTCCCACTCTGTCAAAAACGTCCTGTGTTCATCTTCATATTTTCGTTTTCCTGTGCATTTTTCTCTGCCATTTTGAGCGTGAAAGGTTTACTCAAATGATTTTACTCTTACTGAAAAACTGCGCACATGCGCATTTGACGAAAATACCGTATTGAACTCAAGCGAAGCAAAACTTGGCTATTATAGCGACCCTGCAGTATGTGCTAAATGTTACTGGATGCTACGCTGTTTAGAGATTTAAATTAGAGTGTATGATTTCCCATTGTCCGCGAATGTATCAGGATGGATGAGGGAGCGAGGGGACGGGGGAGTGAGAGTGAGGGGTGAGCGGAGGTTTGTGTCAGAGCAGAAGGTGAACGACTGGAAAGAGTGAGGCTGCGAGAGAAACAAAGACTGTTTTTTGTTTTTGTTTTGGCGTAGTTAAGGCAACAGTAATGGCGTGCTGCTGTTGTCAATAAATGACAGTTCATTTGACTACTTTTCGTCATTATTGCACGTCTGGAAGAATGCAACAATATGAACGTAAGAGCCGCATGGAACCGGTCAAGGAGCCGCATGCGGCTCGCGAGCCGCGGGTTGGCCACCCCTGCCCTAAAACAAAGGTTGATGCCAAATCTCCATGAGAACAGTACTTCTTCCTATTCCTCCATCAGTTTAACTCTGCTGTGTTCAGGCCTTGCTGTGGCGCTCATGTGAACGCTGATACACTGGAGATTTCCACATGGTCAGGTCAGGCTGATGAGAACTGTTCATCAGAAAAAATTGAGAAATAAAATATTTAAAGCATCTGTGTCACACTGCAGGTGTCTGTCAGGTTCAACACCTATTAAACAAACACAGGAAAGACAAGAGAGTTAGATTCTTCCTCACGAGGAGAACAGACAGAGATGTGCTTTCAGTTACAATCTCCTACCGGTCTGAAACCACATTTGCCTGCTCCTCTCTTTTTATTGTTTTCAGGATCCCTAATCACAAAGAATGATGTAACTCTAAGGGAGGGGAAAACACTTCATCAGTTACCTACAGAGCTAATGACAATCACTAACTAAAACGCAAGGTATCTTGCACTTGATAGTCTCGTTCCAGACACAGGGTTAAACAGAGCAAGTTGTACATCTTCATGGTCATAGCTTTATAGCAATCCAGCCGGTCAAAGAGGCCTTGTTTCCTGCTGAGAGATAAACCTGCAGAAACCTGTTGTCACTGCTTTCCTTCAGTGAGGCCTTCTGGGAAAGGAGTCATTGTAATTCAACAATACAGAAACAGTCTTAATTCTAAGATGAAATTAAACAATAAAAGCATATAAGAAAAGACACATTATAAAGATGAATGAGAATAACAAATATTTGATTAATAACATCACAATTTATCCAACAGTGTGTGACGTAGATGCACCCATAGTTTTAAGACAGAGGGATTTATTGCTGAACAAAATCTCAGAAGGAGCAACTACTCCCAGATGAGGGGATGTGAAGCTGCCTCTGGTTGTTTTTATGAACAGCACTAAAGCAGATTTAGTAACTTATTAGCAGAGGCTGCAGGGAGGCAGGGGTCAAGTCCTTGACCGTCCATCAACGGACGGTCCTTCTGTTGACCATCCGTCAAGTTCATGAAAGAGAAACTGGAAGAAGCTCAGATTGGCTGATGACTGGAACAATCTCAGGAATGGTTTGTTGCATCGAGCCAACAGTGATAAATGTTTGCCAATGTTTGGATTTTTGTGACCTGAAATTCCAACAAGTTTTAAATATTTCAGGTGTCATCCTGCAGGGATCTCCTGCTGTCTGCAGCAAGCTGAACATATATCTCATCTTTCTGTCTGTGCTGTGCTGCATTGAGGTTCGCCCTGGTCAGAGGGTGACGCAGTTAAGTCTGGAGGAGTTTTAAGTGTTCCTCTGAGTCACAGTAGTTCATATTCATTCTGCTGCTGATATATGCAGTGAAGGCTGAAAACACTCATCTTTAGTATCTTTTAGATGTCGACCCAGACCAAGTGTGTGAATCCAGACCGGCTTCACACACTTGGGGAACTGAATAAACATGAATCACAGGACATCTGCTTGGATACATTATGCTGTGTGTTAACTTTGACATAAAATTGAGTTGTGGAGTTTGAAAAGCTGCAGCACTATATTCAAAAGCTCAGACAGAATAATTGTTGATTGTACTGATGATTAATCAGATTTTTTAAAACATTTTACAGATTTTTAATTTAACATCTTAACCTTTTTTATAGAAATGCATTCAAAGACATAAACAAAATTCAGCTTCTTTTTTTTAAAATAAGAAAACAACAATTTTAGTGGATAAAATGCAGTACCATAACATTCCTTTGCTGAATTTGAACTGGGTGAACAAAAAACTGCGACTTGAGGAGTTTAGAGATGGTGTTTTTATCTTAAATACAAAATGTAGTGATACGTTGTGCAGTTTTGGCTTAATTACAGCTCTGAACGTGTTGTTCTTTCATCAGATATCCTATTTTGATTCTGTATATGCCCGTTAATAATTAATTGATTACTAAATTAGCTGACGATTATTTAAAAAAATGTATTAATCGCTATTAATTGTATTAACTGTTTAATCCCTAGTCTGATAGCAGCAGAACAAACTTCAAAGTTATGCGTAAAAATTCAAGTAAGAAAATTACATTTTTGTATCTTGGTTATGCTGT
Source organism: Poeciliopsis gracilis (assembly GCA_911649635.1). Classification (NCBI taxonomy): domain Eukaryota; kingdom Metazoa; phylum Chordata; class Actinopteri; order Cyprinodontiformes; family Poeciliidae; genus Poeciliopsis; species Poeciliopsis gracilis. The sequence goes on from CAJVRI010000293.1 coordinate 61,312, forward strand.
CACCTCGCAAAACGTGCAGGAAAATTTAATATTTTTAGTCCAGTTGCTAAAAAGAAATTACATGTTAACTTACACACTTTACAGTAAAAATTTTACTGTTTAAGATTTTATGCAACTATGGAACTATTTTAGTTAGCTAGAGGTGAATCGATCAGTTTTGTGACTAATTTCCATTCTGTGTTTAGTTAATCTCTGACCTGCACAGTGTAACAGTAAACACTTGGTTTTATTACAAAAAGACAATATGGTTCAGATGCAGCAGAATGATGTCTGGTTGCAGCTCCACTCTGAAGATTTTTGAGCAGAAGGACTTGGAAGCTGCACTGCATTCTCCTTTATGCATGTGGAAGCACTGCAGTATTAACCTGTCATTTCTGCATGACTACAGATCAAATTAAAGTTGCATGGTCAGACTTGGAGTCAGCTGATGGGTTTACATGAAGCTAAATTTACACATTTGCAAGAAAACTGAGATATCAGCCAACTGTCTGTGATCCGTTGATGATGATCAGCGCTGCTCCGTTTCAAAGATGTGACATGCTTCTTCCTTGCAGCCATTTAGGCTGAAATCAACACAATGAGGAGAGAAGAGCCACTCAATAATGCATAATCTGCCATCTGCAGCTGGTAGCTCAGTCTGCAGATCTGTCTCTGTGTTTCTGCAGCATGTTTGTGGCAGTCATTGTGAAACATTTCATTTTGCTTGATTTAATGTTAGAAGCAGCTGCAGAAAAAGAGCGAAATAAAAAAGAAAGATCAGTGTAGGTTAGAAAACTGTCTAGCGCTTCTTTAGTTTGTCTTAGTAGTTTGTTTGACTACTATGTAACTATTGATCCTTATTCTAATAAACATGAGATATTTTTACAGGCTAGAATCAGCAAAATAATCCAAATTTTTTTGATAGATATACAGATGTAGCAGAGCCATTAATAAGAGTTTGACAGAAACATATTCAGTTCACTTAATTTATATGGTTCCCATTGAAAGAAGGGCAGCTTAAGGCATTAATTCATGTCTGCATTCCATTTGATACAAGTTATCAAACACTTGATTAAGCAGTTTATTATTAAAAAGTTTCTATCTAAAATAACCCAGTAGATTACATTGTGTTATTGACTTCCAGCATCCAATCACTTAACTCCACAGCAATTCCTCATGCTGAGCATGCATATAGTGACAGTAGAGAGAAAAAACTCTCCGTCAACAGGAAAAAAAACCGCCAGCAGAAGTAGGACCTGGCTCAGAACAAGCAGCCGACCGACAGAGCAGAGACACAAAAAAGAAACGGATGAACTGATGTAGGAGTAATTTAAATGTTAACGAAAAGTAAAAAAAAACCCATTAGTTTCTTGCATTGTTTTGGTGTGGAGGGCTTTGGTGCATGTATAAAATTTTATAAATGAAGTTACGTTTCAAATACCGCTCATCACTAAAAACGTTAAAATGTTTCAGTTTGCTGAATAAAAATAAGCCAGAGTCTTTACGCTGTTGCAGCTCATCGTTAGCTGTCCATACAGGATTTGTGAAAGTATCTTCATTTATTTATTATTGGACATGGGCAGGACAGTGATCATTTTTAGCTTTAACACCCCCAACCAGTCAATCGATCATTGGGCTCATCAGCAACAACTCTCACAGAAACACCCTTCTTTATGGAAGTAGTTATTAAGAATTAGAGTTGAAGCTTGTCTCAGTGAGGTCTACACCTGTTGCAGCTGGTTAAAAGGAGGTATGTCTGCTATTCAAAATGTTCTTTTGCATCTGTAAGGTTTAAAACAAAGGTATTTTACAGGTATTTTATGTTTGGGTGCTTGAAATCCTTGAAAATATTTGAATTTCAGTGTGGCATTTTCAAAGGTTGGAAGGTTCTGTGTTTCTCTATAAAGCTCTTAAAAATGCTTGATATTCAAACTGTACAGATTTATTATAAACTACAATCTAACACTCAATTAAAAGCCAACATTTGGAAAACATTCTTTACAGTTGAAAGCAGATATTTTCATATTTCATACAAAAAAAAAACAGACAATTTTTTTCCTCACTGTCTGACGTTAAATCAGTGTAATTTAAGTTTTATATATATATATATATCTATATGTATAGATATATCTATATGTATAAATATATATAGATAGATAGATAGATATATTTATATAGAGAGATATATGCACATATACACAAAAAATTTTATATAATACTAAATTGAAACTTTTTTTTAAAGGTTTTTTATTTAATTAATGTATTGTTTTCATCTTAAAAAGTGTGTTGCTGGAAAAGTTAAAAACTTGCCTTGAAAATGCTTGAAAAGTGCTGGAATTTGCCTTGGAAAAATGTACAGGAAGCCTCTTTTTAAGACCAGGAGTGTTAGGTTTTTTTCTTCACCTTTTAATCCGTCATGTGGTTCTTGTTTACCTCCCTCCTGGCTGCAGCCGCTGTTGATGTCCCACCCTGACTTGTCTTCGTGTGTCTCCCGTTTTCCTCAGAAACTGGCCGTGTTGAAGGACAGCTTCCGGCTGGATTCTGGCTCCCAACAGGAGCTGTGGGGCAGCAGTCCGTCACTCGCCAACTCCGAGACTCAGATCTACTCTGACGTCGGATCCCAAACCGACCTCCCAGCTGAGGTTAGTGCCAGAACAAAATGTCATCCCCACTTCCTGTTTTAAATGTAGTTCTGTTTACCTATGTATTCATATCTCTTAAACTTGTCTCATTTTGTCAAATTTCCAGGATTTATTTAGTTGATTTTAACCTTGATGAAAGCATCTCTTGTTTTGCATGCAAAAGCTAAATAAAAGGTAAATTGGAGTGATAATAACTGAAATAAAAACTATTGAAATAAGGCTGTCAAAGCGGGTTTGTTCTTTTGTGGCTTTCGTTTCCGGCTTTTTAATATTTTTTCTTTTTTTGGCACGTAGTCAAAGCTTGAGTTGTGCCTCTGCCCCTCCGATGAAAGAAAAATCAGGATTTCGATCATTTTAGATCCCTAATTTGCAAACTCACCAAGGTGATGAATTAAATTGTCTAAAACAAGTTCAGTTGAATGTAGAGACTAGAAACTACAAAAATGGGGTAAAAAATGTTCAAAATCCCAAATTCAGTCACAGCTGATTTTAGGAAGTTCTACAAAAATTTAATAACTGTACAATAAAGTAAGGTAAATGAAGTTTGCTGGGGCCTGCTATCTTGACATTTTTTCAAAAACCTTTAAAGTATGTACATTTCTCACACTTCACTGCAGAATTTGGTGAGTTTTCTTATATATTTAGACCTAAATAAACCCCAATTCATTTCCCTTTCACTGTTTGGGCCTACTAACACAACATCTTAGTCACAAGAATAAGTTTATAGTTAATTAAAATTTTTGGTTAAAGCTAAAAATAAATTGAATTTGATGATTTTCTAAGTATGGAGAAAGATGGAAAAATAAATAAAAAAAGTTAAAAGTTCTGGATTAAATTTTTTAGTCCACTTTGTAACATTTTTAAAATGAGAATTTATATAAAAAAAAACACATTAATTTTGCTTTACCTATGTGTCATTATTTACTGTGGTTTTACTTCAAAAATAAAAAACCTGGGCCTTTTTAGTAGCTAGACTTTTGTAGTTGTGGATTTTAAACTTATCTCTAAGTTTATTAATTTATGTTCAGGTATGATGCTGAAAGGTTTATTTTTCTTTCATTTTTGTAAAGTTAAGTTGCATGCAAATAAATCTTTCAGCCTGTGTTTGAAACACTGTGTGTGGAGGAAAACCCACTTTCGCCACATCACCCTGAAGACATGTGGTGGTGGCAGGATCATGTTGGGTGTAGATGTTTTCTAAATGCAGAGCAAGGCTTGTGTCTGGGGTCTCAGTAGGACTGTTCAGTCTAAAAATAAGTTGGAAATATGAGTTTTAGCTACTTTGTTGAGAAGAATATGCTAAAATGTTGAGCTCTTTCTATTTCCAGATTTTTATTTGTTAAGTAAGTATCACTCCCTCTCCCCCCAAAATACATCAAATGTTTGTTGTTGCAGTGTGGCAAAATGTGAAAAAGTATGAACACAGTTGCAGAACCTTGCATGAAGAAAAATCTGAGTGCTCATCTCATAATGTTTCTTTCTTTTGTTTTTCAAACCAGTTTACGACCAGCAGCAATAAACTGGCAGAGAAAGTTTGTCTGAGCCTGAAGTACGATGAGGCAAAGAGAAGGTAATGGATTTTATCTGAACACTGCTTAAAAATCTGTCATTTAGATGCAGTTAAAAGATTTACCCCAAAGATTCACTGTTAGCATGGATGTAATAAATTTCACAATGAAATCCTTTTTAATGTTTGTTAAAAACATAAATATCCATATCAGTAAATGGCGTCCTGTCAGGGATTTTCTCCAAGTCGACTGTGCTGTTGTTTTTCTGAAGGATCGCCAGCGTCGAGGTGCAGATCGCCAAACTGGACAGAGAGGCGTGGCCGGGGCTGATGGACCCAGAGCAGGACCGTCTCATCCTCATCAACGAGAAGGAGGAGCTGCTGAAGGAGCTGCAGTATGCCAGCCCACTGAAGTGGCTGGAGCCCAACGATGCTGAGAAGCTGGAGACGGAGAAGAAACGCCTGGAGAGAGACCTGAAGACTGCCAGAGACAACCAGAGCAAGGCACTGTCCGAAAGGCAAGTGGACCACTGGGAAATATCAATAATCTTAATGCTTAGACGCATTAGCCTTTCATTTTAGACTTTTCAGAATTTTCTTCTGTATTTTAAAGTGTTTTCGGGTGTTAACACATCTCATAGTCCGGTAGACTCGGTTTGTTTAGTTTAGTAACCAAAATTGTTACATTTTCAGGTTGTGCACTGTCAAACAAACCAAATTTTTGGAAAAACCTTTTCCCCTCCTCGCCTGTGGTGGAGCTGCAGCAAGGACCGCTGAAAGAAACATAAAAACTTCTTAAGAAGAAACCGAGCGCAGCTTTCTTCTTCACAAAATGTGAACAAAAATTAAGTAGCATCAGATTTTATTCTAGAATTTTTCTTAAGCTGAAAAAACCTCACAAGCCATTCGTCCTGCTAGTGTTAACCTCGCTCATTTGTTTTGATTGTATGTACCCAGAATGCCTTGTGTTTTAGACCACTTCCTGCTTTGGGAGTGATCTCTGGCCTGCTTGATATTTACATATACATTCCAAACGTATCAGAGTTCACTTCAACCAAACCCAGACGAAGGTTTTTAGATGAACCAGAGTTAGCTTGTTGATCTGCATCAAAGTTCTATTACACATCCACACCTCCAAAACAAAGCTGACTTAAACAAAATTAAACCTGGATGGTGTGACCACACCCTCAATCAATAGTTCTAACCTCACTTGGGAGTTGCTGCGGGTTGCATTTTTTTCTTTTGTTTTTTCAAATCAAAGCCCTTCTAGATGTTCACGGGTTACATTTCTAAAGCATTGCGTAGCATCTATGATAAAAGTGTACATACCGCAAAAAGAATCCAGATTTTATGCATTTGCAAGGTATTTACTTTCATTCATTAAATGTTTACAGCAATCAGTCTGGTTTTCTCACACTTGTTACATTCAATGTAATAATCCCAGGTGATTGTACAGGGAGAGGAAGAAAACTTGTATCAACTTTGATTTAAATTGACTTAAAGGCAATTTTTCACAGAGCAGAAAACAAGATTATTTTAGTCTGAAAAAGAGAGGTTTCATAGTTGTTACATCTTTGGGTCAACCAGAAAGTCTTAGATGTCTGTTTCCCAACTTACAAAGATAGAAAAAAACATGAATGATGACATAAATGTATATTTCGATATAAGATAAAATACATCTCATCCTGCATGAATTACAAAGAGCAAACACCATCTCCTACAGGATATGCTTATCTAGTTTCAAGTTCAAATCTCTTAGTGCATTTGAAGCAAGACAAAACTGACTTATAAATAACTCTTCAGCAAGAAATAGGAGCTTGTTTTAAGTAAATCCAACCTGAATATTGATGAGAAAGTAGACTAATTTTCTTCTAACAAGAGATTAAGTGAAATTAGTACTGGAAGTAGTATATATATTTTTTCAATATTAAGGAAAGGTTGACTTAAAAAACGCTGACAAGTCACTTCAATTATTTTTGTCAAATTTCAAGTGTACTAACTTATCTGCAGTAAAAACTTAAACAAGCAACTTTGTAAATTGTTTTTTTTGCAATGTGAGCCAACTTTTCTGGAGAGCCAAATATTTACTGTAGTGAAGGGCAAAATAACCAAAGTTATTCCAAGGACCACAAATGACCCCTGGACATCCCTGCCTTATGCATTGTTGGAAACATTAACAACATTTCTGTTCTTTTTTTTTTTTCCCTCCGAAGAGGTTTTGGAGCGCTAGTGGCTCGTATTTTTTACAGTAGGCAGACAGGAAAGAGGGCGAGGAGAGGGGGGAAGACATGCGGCAAAGGTCGCCGGGACCGGGAGTCGATCCCGCGACGTCCGCGTCGAGGACTGAGGCCTCCAAACGTGGGGCGTGCTTAACCCCTGCGCCACCACAGCACGCCCCAACATTTCTGTTCTGAATGACAGGAATCATGAAGCCGAACGGCTTCAATGTCTTCAAAGCCTCTGACCTCCTCTCAGATTGTCTTGCTCCGTTGCTCCTCCATCTTCCTCCCTGCCTTTGTGCCTGAACACCAGCAGATCCCTTCACCCCTCTTCTTCCTCCCTCACAGGACCGCCGTTGTTCACGCTCTAGGTCAGAATCTACCGGAGCTCCGCAGCTCTTTGTATTCCTGAAACTCGAGAGGCGGCCGGGCAGAAAGGACCCCTTGTAGTCATCGTACAAATGCACCCGTTCAGACAGGCAGCCGTAGGGTTCTAAAAACGCTGGACTCCATGAACGTCAGGTTCTCTGAGCAGGGTCCTTCGCTGCCTGGGAAACACAGGGAAAACGGCTGGAATTTCATTTCAAGATAGAAAAATTTATGATATCTGTTTCCTGATTGTAATCTTTATCCTGGGCTTGCATTTTACCCTCCTTCACTCCATTCTCTCTTTTCCTTCTCATCTCTTGTTTCCTTTCCTTTCTTGTAGCACTTTTTCTGCATTCCTTGCCTTGCTTTCATTCTTTCTTTCTTTTTCTTGTGTCCTGGCTCTCTTCTTTTGTCATTTTTCTTTCTTCTTCTTTCTGTCTTCCCTTTCTTTTTCCTGTGTCTTTCCTCTTCCCTTAATTTCTACGTCTTCCTTTCCATTACTTCCCATCTAACCTTTCCTGTGTCTTTTTTTTCTTTCTTTCATCTTTTCATTATTCCCTTCTCTTTTTATTTTTCTTTCCTTCTCTTTATTTTTACTGATAACATAAATGTCTGCAATATTGTACAGGATTAATGAATAATAGGAAATTTAAAATATTACGATGTCCTGTATTACATTTGACCTAAAAAGGAAATGGATGATTTTTTCTTTAGAGATGAACATCATACTTGACACTAAATATGCTGAACTTTTTATTTGTAAAATTAAATAACAAAATCTTAATTTAAGATGACTTAAGATAAACTCTCCATTTAAATTATGAGATTTGGAGAAAAGATGCCTTGATTTTAAATATTTTAAGAACTGACCAATTAAATTCTTATTTCATTTCCAGTGTGTTTCAGTCAATGCCAGATTAAAGGGAAAAATCTTAGATTATCATTATTATATGTTTTTTTTAATTTTTTTTATAAATTGCTGATTTAAATCTGTAACAGTCCTGTGTTTCTGATGCGAAGCTTTTAATCCAGAAGTTGCGGAAACGTTGATGATTTTTCAAACATGTCTGTGGTTTCAGGCTGCGTCTCCACTGCAGGAGGAGCGAGTTGGTGCGGGAGCTGGAGGAGACTGTTCGACTGGCCACGTCTTTGCAGACGCAGCTGAGGAGGTTGGTTCTTCTCCTCTACCAAAATGTTCAGCCTGAAAAAATGAACACGCCTGATGCTGGTGCCCAAAGCAGAACCTTCCATGATGATGGAGGAGTCAAAAACATTTTGGGTTTTAATGTGGTCCAAACTTTATTTCTCTTCCTTCCAAGCAATTTGAAGAAATATGAAAGTAACTTTCTTTTTTTCCTTCTTCTTTCTTTATTTTTGCTGAAAAACAACTTTCAGTCATTAGCTGCATTTCCATCACAAATGTGTGCAAAATGTTTTAAAATATTGTGCTATTGTCAAAAAAACATTTGCAAACATGGACATTTAGTGCATTGTGCATTATTTATTATGAAATAATAAATAATGCATTTATAAAAAATTTAAGTTAAAAAAAATGACTAAAATGTTATTTTGGCTATTTTCTCCCGTTTATTTTCAAAAGAGCATCACAAAAATGCTTAATTTAGTTTTTATTTAGAGATATTATGAGAATAGTCGTAGCATTACGTGAATAAAGTCGTAAAGTCACATTATAATTTCTCGTAATTATTATTCTTGGAATTTTATTTTTTACTTTTATAGTTTTTTTTAGGAACTAATACTTTGTCATACAATATTAAAAAACATTGTGATAAAACAGCATATCACCCATTGGATGTGAACTGAAACATTTTATTACTAATCTTCATCTTCAGAAATATTTCATATTTTTATTGTTTCTCCCTCAGCCTGTCGGCCAGCACTCTGTCCTGTTCATCTGGCAGCAGCCGCGGCTCGCTGGCGTCCAGCCGGGGTTCGCTGGTCACCACATCCAGCCTTGGCTCCTCTTCCTCCCTCAGCTTCACCGAACTCTACCTGGAGCAGCCCGAGCTGGCCGACCCGGACCTGCGCAGCAAGCTGGACAGCCTCCTGCAGGACAGCGGCCCAGTCGGCTACCGGCCCTCCAGCTCCATCACCACCATCCACGAGCATGAGGTGGTGATGGGCTGCGGCCAGCGCGGTGCTGAGCAGTCCGATGATGCCGGGCCAGGCGGCGCTGAGTCTTCCCGGGTCCAGGCCCTCAGGCTGTCCGAAACGCCACGCTCCATGAACTCGTTGTCTCCGCGCTCATCTCTATCGTCGCTGTCGCCGCCGTGCTCGCCGCTGGTTTCAGACACCGCTTTCCTGTCAGGGGAGGCGGGGCCTGGCGGGGTTGGACTGGACCTGGAGCTGCGCAGCAGGCTGGCAGAGCTGGAGCTGGACCCTGAGGAGCAGCGGAGAGAGCAGCTGGAGGACAAGCAGAACCTCAACAATATCCTTGGAGACGAGGGCAAAGGTCAGCCATTTACCTAGAACACTGTGCCTCTTCCTAGCATCAGTCATGGTTCAATAGAAAGTCATCTTGTCAACATTAATGCTTATGTTTCAAAATTGTAATGCATTAATATTATAGTATAACATAGTGCACATTATTACCATTTTTGACCTAAAAGAATGTCTCCTCCAGAGGGTTACCTAGTTTAGGGGTTCCCAAACTTTTCCATGCCCTGTCCCGTCAGAGCTGGATTACATCTGAATAATGAAAGGTAAGAAGGAACTGCACAGCTCTGAGACTTCAGGGCCAATCTTGACCTCCAAAGTGTTAGAGGTTACAAAGATATCAGAGAAAATGCTTCAGCTTCACTGGAAAGCAGAATACCAGGAATCCTGAGTCAACTAGTAATAATAAATCTAAACTGTGAGTGAGATGGAGGGGTTGGATTTCAGCCATTTCCTAATAGAGCTATAATCTTTTCCTCCTGCTGCTTTCTATTGTGGACAGTTTTCCTTGTTTCACATTGCACTGCTGGACGTTCCTCAGTTTACCTTCTGCTTCCTCTATTTATGACCGTAAAGCAGGTTTATTAGCAGTTTTATCATTGCAGAAATATTAGACACTTTCTGTGGGGGACAACAAAATTGTGGTTTTATTTTGTTAAATTAGAAAAAAATAGAGTATCACATTTGTTGTTTGATCTGTAAACATCAGAGTGGGTCAGATGGAGCTGGAAACAGCCTGTGAGAGGCAGAACGTGACTCCTGTCAGAGATGCAGGTGAAAGGTGGACCTGGTGTCTGGTTTCTGGTTCAGTCTCCGTTGCTGCTGCCAGAGCTCAGCTCATTGCTCATTATTCATGCAGGACTTTCTCACTGACCTCCCTTTGTTCAACTTGCACAAATTAAAGAAGTCGATGCAACGTTTCACTTTCAGGGATGCTGCAATTTGAATATTTACTATCTCTAAATATAGCTGCAACTAGTAATAATAAACACAGTAGTAGTGATAGGAATAATAGTGTGAATGTAATAATAGTAGTAAAAGTAATGGTAGTAATTGTAATAATATCAATAGTAGTAACAGTAGCAATAGCAGTAATAGTCATAGTTATAATATTAATAATATAGCAGTAATAGTAGTAACAATAGTAATAATCCATCAATCCATTCATTTTCTAATCACCCTTCTCCCTAACGGGGTCGGAAGGTGCTGGTGCCTATCTCCAGCTGCGTTCCGGGCAAGAGGCGGGGTACACCCTGGACAGGTCGCCAGTCTGTCGCAGAATAGTAATAATGGGAACGATAATAATATTGGTAGTAAATACAGCAGAAGTAATAATCGGAATAGTAATAACTTATAATTATCATATGATAACAGAAATGGTAGTAATAATAATAGTAATAACAGTAATAGTTGTAATGATAACAATACTGTTAGAAGTAATAGTTAAAATAGTAATAATATACATTGATTTGTTTCTATATTTAGTGTTTTATCATTTTTAGCCAAAGTGTTAGAGGTCCAAAGAGCTGCTAGTGGCTCCAGGCTGCAGACACCTTGTCTTTTAAAGTACATTTAACTTTATGTACTTTTTTCTTTATGAAAAGTATAAATCAAAATTAACGGTAATAAAATTCTTTACATTTCAAATAGTTTCTGCTGCTTAAATAAAATGGTTTTGATGCATTGTATGAGCTCTAGCTTTAGTAAAACTTGTTGGCAAGTGAGTTAAAAAGCTGCACAAAACTAATGAAAAAGACCTTCAGGAAGCCTGGAGATTTGCTGCCTGGTCGCATTGTACACTGTTTTGTTTTTCTTTGTCGTAACTGTTGAATGTAGGTGCTCAGATTCAAGGGGTGGAGCCAAAGAAAATGGGCGTGTCCTCAGCTGTATCCGATGAGTCAGTGGCCGGTGATAGTGGAGTTTATGAACCATCAGAACACAAGTATGTTTCATTTTCCTCTCTGCATCGTTTCTTCTTTATTTTTTTGTGAACTGAAAGTGCATAATGTAACTTTTATTAAAAATATCTTCTTTGCATATTTGTTAAAACTGTCACCAAGTCTTGACCGTTTGTTAGGAGACTGATGATCTGTGAACAGATTGACCTCCTCCACTTGTCCTATGAGCTACTTTTGCCATCTAAAGAAATGCAACACTCATAAACAAAAACAACCAATCAGACCCAGAAGGACGGTCTTAGCGCTGTCAGTCAACCTCATGTACTCCCTGCTCAGTTTGCTAAAGGTGGATAAATATCATCAATCAATCAATCAATCAAATTTTATTTGTATAGCACATTTCAGCTACAAGGAATTTCAAAGTGCTTTACATCATAAACACAAAAAACAAAGTCATGCAACATAGAATAAAATACCAAGTGTTTTTTTTTTTCCCTTTTCCCATTTTTTCCCTTCCGTTTTTGTCACAGAATTTAAGCGCCTGTTTTCACCGGACTCCGCCGTCCGTTTAACCACGGGTATTCGTCGGGCCCCGTTGCCCACAACAGGCCCACATCAGCGGCAATGTTAACTAGCAGTGCCACACGGAAGGATGATTGACAACACCAAGACGTAAGGCCCGCCTCCTGGGCCTCATTGGGTGCTTCTAGTTAGCATTGGAAGAATAGGAGCTTGTGTTTTTCAACAAATATGTAAAAATATATATTTTTAATATGTTACATACTGTAGCTTTGAAGCCAGTTTTTTGTAAAGAAAAGTGTATACGCTTCCCCTCTTCCTGGTTTTTCTCCAGGCCGGGCCTCCCTACAGAACTCGTCCTGAGCTCCTATGAGGACCGGTCTGCGTCCGGCTGCTCCCAGGTCCAGCTCGGCTACCGCTACGAATCCAGAGACCAACGCTTCATCGTCTCTATCATACAGCTGTCCAAATGCAGTGCCCTCCTTATGCCGGCTGATCAGAAAATGTCTGAACTAATTTCTGCCATCATGAATCCTGTGTTAAATGAAAGAACAAACTGTGACCAAACATGTTTCCTGCAGCTATGTGCGCGTGGCGTTGCTGCCGCCAGTTCAGGCAACCCGCTGTCTCTTCCGAACACAAGGCCTGCTCCCTCAGGACGTGCTGGCCATCAACGAGGTGTTCGGCATGCAGACGTCACACAACGGATTGCGGCAGAAGACCCTCAGGGTTGACATCTGTAACACCAGCAAGTTGGGCCATGAGGAGTGTCTGGTGGGTCCCTGTTGAGCTCTTATTTATGGGATTTTTAAAAACTTAAAATGTGTTTCTCAGCATGAGAGCTGAAGAACCTGAGAAGGAAATCTTCTGATTGTTTTTCCTCTCCTTCAGGCCGGAGCCCAGATCAGCCTGGCTGATATCAGCTGTTCAGAGGAGCGATGCACCAAGTGGTACAACCTGCTGAGTCGTCTCCACATGTCTGAGATTAACAACAAGAACAAGGAAACAAGAGCACAGGGCAGCTCTGGCAGGGTAACTACAGAGGAACTGACACCTAGTAGTGCAGATTCTTAGAATTAACAGCTTGTCCAACCTATAATTGGGAACCTATGAAATATAATTGGGAGCTACTGCTCCCAATTATAGAGAGCAGTAGCTCACAATTAACTTGAATCTCAGAATTCATAAATAACCAATAACTTTATTGGTTATTTATGAGATTTTTTTGTTTCAGACATACAAAGGAGTCCAGCCTCCTGGGACTGATAAATGGTACGTTTTCCAACCTTTCGTTACATGTGTCTTGCGCCGCTCTGTTTGTGTTGAACCACACAGAATGATGTAATAGAAACTCAAAAGTGTGGCAAAGTTATAGGTAATCTTCTGTCCAAAAGTTTTCTGTTACTTGATTCATTGTGTATTTTTGTTGAGGTACTAACAGACTACAGAACTACATGCTGGTGACAAACCATAAATCAACATTATTTCTTTAATTGAGACTACCGTACTTTAATAATTGAACCTATGAAATAGTTAGACTTTAAAAGTGAACAGTCATTTGTGTTCTTTGTTTGAAAAAGCCCATAAGCTCCTTTTGTCACTGGTTTGGTCTTACTGAGCATGCTTTTAAATGATGAAAGAAGGATCTTATTTTGAAAGCTCTACTTAGAAAATATAAACTAGTCCCTTCTTGAACAGTGTTTGATACCCATTTGTTATTTTAAATCTGTTCTAGTAGTAATCCAACATATGTAAACCCAGATCTCTTAATCTTACAAAAGAGTATTAGGGCCACTGGAAAAGAAAAAAGAAACTTTAATCTCAGAAATTTGACTTTTTTTTTTCCTGAAAATTTTGACTTGAATCTCAGGATTATGTTTTTCTGAAAATTTTGACCTTAATCCCAGAATTCTGACTTTTCTTTCAACCTTTAATCTCGAAACTCAGACTTTAATCTCAGAATTTTTACTTCAATCACAGAATTAAAATGTTTTTATTAAAATGCTGACATGGATTTTGACTTGAGTCTCAGAATTCAAACTTTAATCCCAGAATCATGTCTTTAATCTGAAAACCGCTGGTTGTGTTAAAGTTTTCAAACATAAACAACTCCCAACTTTCATGTCAGTTTTCAAATTTCCATTTCTGTAGATGTGACAATGCAAAAATACTTTTCTGGTCTAATTTTTGCCAAGCAGTCCTAGACAGACTAGGACGGAATAAAAATGTGGCTGTTGGTCATCAGGCAAGGTGATCCTCTTGAGATAGACATGTCTGATGAAGAGGAAGAAGAAAATGATAAGGAGAGTGTGGAAACTCAGGATGAAGAGAAAGAGTTTTACCCTGACAACAGTCAATTGGTTGGAGAAAAAGAGGAGAATGAAGAGGAGCAGAAGGTGGCCAAATTCACTCTGACGGCACCCATCACTGAAAAGGTAACTGCTTTTATTTCTACCTTTTGAGCAAGAAGACAAGTTGCTAGATGAGTCCTGGTCTTATCTGTCTTGTATTACTATCTTCAAGGTCAACAAAGAGACAAGCATTGACAATTTGTCAGCATGTCCTCAGTGGTCGGTGGTTCGACCCAAGGAGCACTGTCCTGACTTCCAACAGCAGAACCCCTTTATGAGGGGCAATACAATCATCCGATCCAAGACTTTCTCCCCTGGACCTCAGAGCCAATATATTTGCAGGGTAACTAACAGCCTTCACCATCAGCTGAAAGAAAAAAGCTTTGCTACAGTTGTGTTTTTAGTCTAATGGTTTCATTCTGCAGATTAATCGCAGTGACAGCGACAGCTCCACACTGTCCAAGAAGTCTTCATTTGTTAGAAATGCCTCAGAAAGACGCAGCGTGCGCATGAAAAGGGTAGGGAATCCTTTTCATTCATGCAGTCATCTCTGTTTAAACTGCGGTTTACTAAGCATATTGTGGTGCCAGTCCAGGAATTTTTGGGCTGTGTTTGGAGTTTTTCTGGATGATGATGATCATATTGACCACTCTGACAAAACATATAGAATAACTGAAAAACATCTCAGATAAGCATTTAGGAATACCTTAGAAACATAAATATGTGAATATTTAACTGCAGTTTAAATCCTTTAAAATGCACCTTATGTTTAACCCCTTAACAGACAGCATTCCATCCATGGGACAAATCTAGGTTTTGGAGGGGGTGGTAGCATACCGCAAAGGGGGTGAGGGTCTGACTGTACCCTAACCACCTCTCCGTCAGTCCCTCCCCCGCTCTGATGGTGGTGGCAACCTGCTAAAAGTTTCCCGTATTCTCAAATCAAAAACTTGCGATATGCCATTTTATTTATATAATTATAATTAATTTCCACTGTCAATAATGATGTGTATCTGAGGATTCCTCTGGTCATTATCTTTCATTAGAGCCCTCATTGATGACTGTGAAGCTCTGAGGAGTTACAGTCATTTGAAGTTTGTATATCAAGTGTCGTCCAAGTGCGCCATTTGGAGGCTCCAAATGGATGTACCACAGGTGATTTTGGTACCGCCAGTTAAGGGGTTAAGGAAGAAATAAATCATTCTTTTTATTACTGGCGTTGTCTCCTCTATATCTTTGGGGGCTTGTCATATTTTATTTTAAAAATTGTACTTGCCATTGAAAATTTGAATTTCTGGCTTCAAGTCCTTGGTGCTGCAGTTTCCAAAATTCCACCTCAGAGCACCCCTTCCCCGCAACTTCACCACTCAGCTCCTTCAGACTAACCAGCAGCAATTAGCTAACACGTGATGAAACTGCGGATCAGCTGAGCTCTTTAAATGAGCTACTTCTCAGAGCAATGCTGGTAAAAGCTTTGTTAAAGGGTTAATAGAAGAGCCATGTTGTGATGACCTCCTGAAGAGGGAGTGCTAGCAAGAGCAGGAGTTTCTCAAAGAAACAGACTCACAATTTCAAGGTGTTAAATTAGAAAGTCAAATTTCTTTTACGCCATATTTCATATGCAGCATTTATATGACAACAGAAGCTGTAGAATGTCATTGTCCATCCATCCATCCATTTTCCGTCACCCTTCTCCCAAACGGGGTCGGGAGTTGCCGGTGCCTATCTCCAGCTGCGTTCCGGGGGAGAGGCGGGGTACACCCTGGACAGGTCGCCAGTCTGTTGCATAGAATGTCATTATATGCGTGGAAAACCCATAATACTGCCCCTTTAAGGATTTCTGTCTGTCCTCTCAGCAGCCTGCAGTGCAGATGAAAGGTCTGGATGGTCTCCTCCGCACTGCCCTGGATCTGGAGCTGGACCTACAAGTGTCCCGGACACGGCAGGCCCGGCTGACCCAGGAGTTGCGGGTTCTGCGGGAGCTGAAGATGCAGCTGGAGAAGGCAACGCAGCAGGGACAGAGGGACCTGCCTGCCTGGGTCCAAGAGGATGAACGCTTCTGTCTGCTCCTCAAACAGACTGAGAAACAAGTTAGAAAACCCACCAGACAGGAGAACGATCCCACAAAGGCAGGGGTCCCCAACGTCGTTCCTTGATGGCCGGCATCCTGCATGTTTTAGTTCTCTCCTTGGTGGTAGTGACAACCTTTTCAGCATGTCAATGTTCTTCTTAGGCCTCTAACGAGCCATCATTTGATCCAGGTGCATTAAATCAGGGAGAGAACTAAAACATGCAGGATGCCGGCCCTTAGGACCGACAGTTGGGGACCCCTGCACTAAGGGAACAGCCGTTTCAACGTCTTCTCTGTTTCAGACTCGAGAGGAGCAGCTGCAGGAGAAACGGGTAGAGAAGATGATGAAGGCAGCAGCCAAGGACGTCCACAAGATCAGAGGACAGAGTCAAAAGGAGCTCTGTGAGATCCAGACCTTTAGGTAGGAGATCAGGTCGCAGTTATTTCCCGTATTTTTTGTATGATAAGTCAGAGTTTTTTCATAGCTTGGCTGGTCCTGGGGCAAGTGTGACTTTTTTTTTCTTCTTCATGATGCACTTTTTGACTTTTGTGACTTGTATTCCAAAGCAACTTAGCCGGGAAAATATAGTAGTTTAATTAGGACATAGAGAAGTAATATAATAAATGCAATGATTTATAGTACACACTTATTACTTAGCATGTATTTTATTAGCATGTATTTTTTCATTGAAATTCTTGATTTATTTAGATTTATTTATTTATTTGTTTTGATTGTATTTATTTGTTTTACATTTTTTTTCAGATTTTTATATATTTATTTAGATATTTCATTTTTTATTCAGGTTCTTTATTTTTGTTTTTATTTATTTTGATTACTTATTTATTTATTTTTCTCTTGTATGTATTTATTATTTTAACTTTTTTTATTAGGTTTTTATTTATTTTATTCAGATATTTTTACATGATATAAAATTATCTTTAGATTTGTATTTCTTTATATTTTTTTTGTTTTTTAGCTTATATTCTTATATATTTAAATTTACTATTTATTATCAAGAAGTCTAAATTACAGAGAAGCTGTGGCTGAATGAGCGTAAAAGTCAGACTTTATTTTGCCATGAACAGATTATGGATGTAATCAAAAATCTAAAATATGTTACAGTCTGCTTTTGTAGCATATTATATTTTCTGTTTATTTTCCAGAGAGAAGATTGCGTTTTTGACGCGAGCAAAGACCAGCATCCCGGACTTGCCGGCCGACGATGTGTAGAGAAGCATTTCAAAGTATCTTTCTCCTCTGAACCTGTTGCCCCCCGCGCACCCCTGCAAGGTGAACTCTCGGTGGTGTTGTGAAGAGTTAAAAACACATTGGACACAAAAAAAAGACCATTCAAAACAGTGAAGAAACACATGAGAAGCACAGCTTCTCATATGGATAGTCTGTACCTGTAAGATGGCTCTGGAGCTCCTCAATCTTTATTTGCTGTTTTGTTTCTGTTACTAACCAGCTGGTTTTAGTTGTTTGAAGTCATTCCACAAAAAAAAGTCTCAGACTTTTATACTAAACGCACACAAGTAATGTACATACGTAGCGCAAAATTAAATCAATAATGGTACTAGAGTTCAGTTTACACTGATGACAAATCGAAACAAATCTGAAAAATATTTTATATTCACACTTTATTGTATATGCAAATACACAAGCACAGTGTTTCTTTTTTGTCTTTATTATGTTTTTGCTGCAGACGTAAAGAAAACATCTCTGTGTATGACTTTAAAAGCCTTCTGCTTGGTGCGTCTTGTTTATGCTAAGTGAGAGTTTTAATCCTTTTGCCCCCAAAACTACAACTCCCAAGGTGCATTTCAGCAAGAAACATCCTGGCGCAAGATCTAAAGTTTCTCTTAAGTAGCATTACAACTGTTGTTTGGTCTTTGTGAACTCCTGATAGTTTGTTGTGGAGTTGTTGCTAAGAGGGATCTGATTTTAGGTATCAGAAGAGGTTTTTCACATTAAATTCAGTTAAGGCTTGAATATTGTTTTTGTTTTTCTATGATAACTGTTATAAACATGCCATTTTTCAAAGCAAAATGGTTCCTAACATGTAGATGCTGCATTTGTCTTTGGGCACAAGAGAGGTGGTGATTTTATTGGCAAAAATTATTTAGGATATTATTTTAGGAATGTGACAATATTCATTCAAATTTTTACAGTTAAAACAATTAAATAAAAATTTGAAGGTGGGTTTTGTAAAATATCCAGTGAAAGCAGCAGGTTTCTGTAATTTGGAAATCCCAGTGTTGTGGTTATTGAAGTAGACTTGATGAATCCTTGAACACCTGCAATTACATTTGTCCACAGGTATCACCAAATTATGTGGATTAAAACTCTAATTTCTTCAGTAGAATCTGCCATTTTTACTTAAAGCAAGCAGCATTTTAGATGATTGTAGAACATTACGCCCAACTGAGAGAGGAAAACTAGAGGTTATTCGGACGTTACAGACACAGTCTTGGAAAAACAAGCATTTTGTCAATATAATTATCTAACCAGATCAGCTAAATGTGGAAACAACACTAACTCACTAACACCCAGGTAGTTTATTGGTTAGTCTGCACTTTATGAAACTAGGAGAAAAAAACAAAACACAAAAGGAACCTGATCTGAGGTTTTCGAGAAGCCTCTTCTTCATGCTGCATGATTATTGATTGTTGAAACATGCAGGAAGTGAAGATCAAAATATATTTTTGATGACTGTGAATTGTATATTTGTTCACAAAAGAAAAACATCTTCCAGTCAGCCCATAGGGACATAAAGGCTTCTCTTTAGAGACTTCTTGTTTCTTTCTGACTGATTTTGTTTTGGTCCCGTTTTATCAGTCGTAACTTTCGGCTTCATCCTACCATGTTTCCCTACTATAACTGGAGTATTTATGTACATATCACTCTGTGTTTTATAACTGGAAGTAAAAATGTTTTGCACCAATATAATAAGCATATCACCTTTTTATTTTTTTCTGGCCGTAACAGAGTTTTAAATGAACCATTAAACGCCTTTTTACTGCAGCTCTTTCAGCTTTTTTAGGTTTTACAGCCCATACCGTTAGCGTTTTTGATCTCTTCATTGGTTGCCTGTTTTACTGTTTACACAAAAATTAAAGGCATAATTAAGGACGTTTTTGTTGTTGTTGTGGGGTTCTTTTGAGTAGTTATCGGTAATGACTGATGGGTTTTTTTTCTGCAGAAGGCAAAAACTTAACTGAAGTGTTTGAGGAAAGATTGTCATGCTTCAGTCATTTGAATGGATGGATTAATGGATGTTAGAGTGACTGATTTAATTGTACTTTTATATTTGAAAGGGACATGCACATGAATTAAAATTTGCAACAGGTACAGATGCAAATATGCCAGATTTAGTAGAATTTTCCAAATTTTTGTCCATTGTCCCTGAGCAGGTAACATTTTACAAATTCAGTTAAAACATTAATTTATGTATAAATAAATTAAGAATTAAATGATGCAGTAGCATAAAGTAAATGGAATAAAATGGTTGGTGCTGAGTGCATTTTGCAATTTGATTGGATGGATGGTAAATTGATTAATTGGATGGATGGAAAATTGTGGATAGCTTGATGATAAACTGGATGGATGGTAAATTAGATGGATAGTTAAGTGAAAAATTAATTGATGGATGTATGGGTAGTTAAATGGATGGATAACAACTTTCTTGTAATACTGAGCAACATTTCAGACAAAAAAAATTGGGATGGTCCAAAATCAAAATCGGCAAATTAGGCTCTTTAAAAGATTGGTAATCGGCGATTGGCCAGAAAACTGCAATATGTGAACTTCTATAAATTTGGTAGATGGATGGATGATAAATTGGATGGTTGAATTGTAAGTTGATTGATTGGATTGATGGGTGGTGAATTAAGTTAACGTCCTATCCTAAATAGACATAATCTTGAGAGATTTTCTCTGTTTTCTAGAAACTCACTGCAGGTCCTGAGGCTATAACCGCTCGCTCTACATATCCTTCCTTTAACCAACCACAACTTTCTCTCCGGCAAAGGAGCAGCCTAACATCTACTAGAATCTACTGCTCGTGAACCCAAATACTGTCTGCTACCCTATAGTGGAGAACAGACCCTGGTCTGTTTTAAAACTTCATGCCTTCCTGCTACAGTCATTCCAGATGTTTTCCTCTGATCCCTGCTTTTAGATTAACTGCATTGAAGAATTGAAAAGATACTTTGATCCTGTAAATGTTTTCAGTTCATATAAGAACTAAAATATTTCCATTCTGTTGTGATGAAATTCAGAGGTGTTAAATGTCTTTATTCAGTAGATAAATCCTGTTCCTCCTCACAGGAAAATAAGACCTTATCCTTGTCTTCCTCACTGAAGTTCTTTTTTTTTTTTTATTTACTTTTTAACTACAAAGAGGTTTGTTTTCTGAATGTATTCAGTGTCGTAAATGAACCTATGAAACATAAACAGACTTATAACTGAACCAGGATGAAGGAATGTTGGCTTTCTCAAGGAATCACAGTAAATCGTGTAGCTTTTGTATAATTGCAGCTTTTTTCGGTCTCTCATTTGATTATGATTTTGTTTTCCAATAGTCCGTATTATGACTGCTGATGAACCAGGTGACGTGTTTGCTGACAACTATGACAACCACATGGTGTGTATTTATTGCACTTTTGTGATTTAGGTGTGCTGTTTTTCCCTCCAGTTTTGTTCTTTTTATCAAAAGTCCAGAAAAAGCTGTGAATTTTATTCTCAGACACTGTAACTGTTCATAAGAGTTGTAAATATTTCACCAGCACAAAAAAACTAACATGCCAGACAAAACACAAACACTATGTTTTGTAGATTCACAACAAAAATAAAAAACACATTTTCTCTTATAATTGAAGTTGTTGTGTTTTTAATTGACTAAATATTAAGAGCTGGTACAGACTTAAAAAGATCATGTTTTGTTTCAAAAACGACAAAGTAGAATACCAATGTCCCAATTGTATTCCATATGTACAGAGAGAAGGAATTTAGAGTTGTGAACATACAAATGTTTTGTCCTGCATGGTTGCTGACATTGATTTTTCATATGGACGAAAATGTTTATTTTAAAGGAAATGTAAGAGAACATAAAGAAAATTTAAAAAATCTGTACATACAACTATAAAGTAGGTGAAAGAAGCAAATATTTGAAAAAACAGATCAATGTAATTAAAGAAACCTAAATGAAAAAAATATATATACACTGCTCAAAAAAATAAAGGGAACACTCAAATAAGACATCCTAGATCTGAATGAATGACATATTCTCATTGAATACTTTAATCAGTGTTGCTTCCTAAGTGGACAGTTTGATTTCACACAAGTTTGATGTACTTGGAGTTATATTGTGTTGTTTGAGTGTTCCCTTTATTTTTTTGAGCAGTATATATAGAATTTGAAACTTCATTGTTTTGTTTACCAAGTCTTTTCATAATACAATTGATTACAGATATTTAGGAACAGTTAATAAAAAGTCACGATATTTTTTTTCTCACTGAAGTTCTATAAGACAGGATGGTGGTCAGACAGGAAAGTGAGTAGTAAGAGAGGAAACGGTGCAACTAAGGTCATCAGGCCATGACTTGAACGTGTGATGTCCACATTCAGGACTGAGGCCTCCATACATGACTTCTGCTTTTCCACTACAGCACCCCAACTTTTATTGTTTGAAGTTGGTTAAAATGAGCAAAATTGTATTTGCTAAATTTAAAAAAAAAACATAACTTTTTTTTAGAGTTTTTATAACTTTCTTCAAATTCAGCAATTTATATACTTTTGGTTATTAGACCTTTTCAAATAAAAAACAAGCTTAGTTAACATATTGAAAACCATAACAAATGTATTGGGTAACGTAACATTTTATTAGCAAAATATTACAAAAAACATTTGTTTTCTATTCCAAAAAATCATGGCTATTAAAATTACCTAACTTTTAAAACAAACTACCTGTTTGGTAGTTTTTTCATCACTATGTATCCATCCAATCTCAACATTTTGTGTTCCTTTTGGCTTCTTTTTCTGTCTTGTACTTTCATGTGTCGTAGTCTCCTGTGGACTTTCCTTTCTGTTCTTCATTTTGTCACGAAGCTTTTGAAGAAGTCCTTGTTTTCTTTTGGACAATGGCTGTTTGCTTTTGCAGTAGTTGAAAACAGCAATTCTTTCTCCATATGATGGTAAGTAGTTTCCAAGTGTTGCATCGTCCATGAGCCGACATCACAGTCAATCTGCACACAAAAAGATGAGAATTATTTAATCTGCAAATCAATGTCAAAGTTACCTTTAAGATTGTATTCTTATGTCCTTGCTTAAAGCGATTTACTGTTTGCGGAGAATTATAATAATAGCAGCAGTAAATGTTCAATTTTCTATTTTACTGAAAAAGAGGAAGGACTGGATTGATCTCATAATGTAACTTTTTCCAACATCGTAACACAAACATACAGTATAATAAACATAAATAAAATAGCACAGATAGGCACATTAGTTGGTGATGGTAAACATAATGATCAGCTCTACAACCAGCCATAGATCAGTGGCTGTATGACATGTTCCTTTTAAATATATCCATATATAAACGTGTGTCACTTTGTACTATAGTTTCTGTCCGCTACTGAACTAAAAGTTATACAGTTTAACACAGCAGACATCTTATTTTGAAGGTGGCTGACATATTCAGCTAACCTTAGTTTAATTGTAAAACTTTCAAATAGGAGAATAATAAAATAAACATACCAAACACTTTCGAGACAATTCCAGCAATCAACAGCTGTTACATCCTTTATTCATCCGTGTGATTAACATTGTAAATCAGCTTATTCCTTTAACCGCGTATGCTAACAAACAAGCTAACAACTAGCCATAACTGTTCGGCTTTAGACACCGAACTATCTCTTTTGATTTACTCACCTTTTGTTCTTCCATTAGTGCAATGGTCGCGTCTGGTACTCTTCTGGCACGTAAAAAGTCGCTTAAATCAGACATTTTCTCCAGAACATTGGCTGTCCGCCACAACTCGCGTCTGTGTGGCTGCTGCTTCTGGCGCCCATCAGTCAGGATTCAGACTTTTTAACCTTTTCTGAGCCACTAAAAAAAATTTCGGTTTTTTTTCCAGTGGCCCTAATCCTTTTCCATACAAACGTTTTGTGAGGGAACGCAAAAGAAAAAAATCCCCCATGTCCTCTAGCGGGCTCCATAAATAGAAGAGTAGCCCCAGAAAAGAGGAGTGATGGTTTCCTCAAAGTTATGGCAAAATTAACACGCAAAATATAGATATTTGACTAGGATAACATAGAAAATCTTTAAGCACTTCTCGAATCTTATGAAGTATTTTTTCGATAAAAATCTATATTTTTCCAACAAAAATCACAAAAAATATGATCCCTAAAAATTTATAAGCTGGTTAGCTAATATTGCCTCTTACTGTTAATTATTATTCATTTTTGTGTATTCTACTCACCTCTGGCCTAAAAGAGTGGCCGTGTTGAAATTCCGACTTTTTAACTAGAACGCTGTTACGTCGGATGTTACGTCAAACCTCGAGTTCCCATTTCCCAGGTAACTGGAACGGAGCGTTAGACAACTTTTAAATTGGGTTTTGAAGATAATAATTTTGAGACCGAAAAGAAAAATTGGTCAGAGGAAGAGGTCTGTCGTGACATCTATGTTTTAGTTAAGCGTTAAAAATAGAGAACAGAGTGAGAGCTCTGTATTTTTGCTCCTCTCTGACATCAGCAGCAGGGCGGAGAGGAGGAGAAACGGGAGGAGGAAAAGGAGGGGAGGGGCGCTTCACGGGGGTTGTGGGAAAGCAAAGACAGGTTTCTAGTTTTCCTCGTTGACTGAGCGGTGGGCGGAGGTGGCGGACGGTGTACAGGAACTACAAGCTACCGGGAGGGGGGTGGATCACCAGGAGCTGCTGCTGTTGCTGGAAGCCGGCTCAGCATCGACATGGAGCTGGAGAACATTGTCGCCAACACCGTGTTGCTCAAAGCACGGGAAGGTAAGGATGTTAGTGGCCGGGTTGACTGCAACTCTCTCCGGGTCTCGTTTGGAGACAGCCCCGGTCCTACATCCGGGTTGATGCCCCAGACTTGGGGGGTTGAGGAGGAATTGGTGCACTTCCTCATCGCCTTGCTGTCAAAGCTGCTTTAAATATGAGGAGGATATGACTTGTTTTTACTCCCACATAAACTCTGGTGGGGTTGTGCTTCAGGAAACTGTCAATAACCGAGTACAAAAAACAAAGTAGTTGCAGTAAGAATGCTGTGGATAAGTCCGGAAGACGCTGCAGCTGTGGAGTGAATCTGCAGCGGCGCATAATTTTTTTCCCCTCCCGTTGCAGCATCGTCTCTAGTTTGCGAAACAGGATGTTGAGGCAGAAAATGTTGAGGCAGAAAATGTGGAGCTGCGCCTTTTCGCTTTGTGCGCACATTTGGTTTAAACGCAAGGCGACCCTCTTTACAGGTGGTTTTGAAATCCATGTTAAAAGTTCAGTGATTGAATTCAAAAAGTTAAACTCGCATTTTGGATAGGTCCTGGTGGATTTCTTTAACTTAGAAACAGAAAAATGATTTTAATCTAAAAAATTACATCAAGTATCTCAGAGTCATTGTGGATGGTAGTACTGTGGGCAGAATGGACTTCCAGTAGCAGTCAGTCTTGCAACGAATCTGTAGAGGCTTCTGATTGAAGACTGTTGCTGTATTACATTATTATGACTGTAATGACATGCTAACATCTCTATTTCTGTGCAGCAGAGCCATAATTTAATAGTACCGTGTCCTGAATGACACCTTCAGCTGCTAGTGCCGCTAATCCATCTGAGCTGCTTTTGATGCTTCTCAGTTCAGGTATTTGAGCTTTTGAGATGTTAATTAGCTTCTCCCAGTTGTGAAAACAACTCATTGTTGTCATGTTTACACAATATTTCAACTGTCCAAAAGTAAAAAGGAGCATGCATCCTTCCAGGGGTAGATCATCCAGAACCAGAGGAAATCAGAGATAATGTAGCATAGCTCCTCCAACATCCTGTGGCCGTGAGCGGTGCAATTTATTGTATTTTTGATGAAGATCAGGGTTGGACTAAAGTATAAGTGAATTCTGTAGCTGGTAATAGTGTCTGGCCAGGTGGTCGACTAGAGAGAATTTGACAAGAAATGTATTTTCCTTAAAGATGGTATTCATTTTTTGGGAAAAAGGAAAAGTTCAGTGAGAACTTACAGAGGAAGAATAACCCACAGAAGCTTATTGGTCTATTAAATATATTAATGAAAAGTTAAGTGGAAGGTAAAAGGTTTTTATGCAAAATTAATAAGATTTTACAAGGTTTGGACTTTTGCTACAGTCAATGCTCAGTGAGCTATCACACACAAACAAATACATCACATGGGACACAGCTAATGCATCTCATGTTAAACAGCTCCTGAACAGGACACTTCAGAGATGACCTGTCTGGGCTAAGGAGAAATGGCTTTGTTGTTGTTCAGGTGTTCAAAACCCCTGGACTATTAAATGGTAAATAAATTCAAGATAGGCAGTGCTTTCCAAGTCATACTGACCACTGAAACCGCATACACATCTCTAAATTTTTCCTTCCACTTAATTTTCAATATGCTTATAAGCAGCACTGTGAACAGTGGGTTTCTTCAGAAATTATGTTGCTGACCTTATATGGCGAGGGTGTCAATGTTTGTTGTTTGGACAAAAGCGTATTTATCTATTTTTTTACTGGTTTTATGTAATATTCTTCTCAGTTTTCTGAGAAGCTAAATTTCAGGTATTTATTAGCAGTGCTTCACAATTAATAGAAATAAACTCTCAAAACATTATGATGTGTCTGAAGAATTTATATTAGTTAAGCAAACTTTTTAGTGATTTCTTAGTTTATTGCAATGCAGTCTCTAGGTTGAATAGGGGAAAATGAGCAACACAGTCTGTGTCTGTTTAGCTCTTTGAACAGACAGAATATTGGTCCCTATGACCTCTGACCTCCTTTGAGCATCCCTGAGTTTCATCAGACCTCTTGAGTGAGTGCAGTTTGTGACGTAAAGTCAAGTTGTTCAGCTTGTAGAATCTACTTCCATATATTAGCATGCTTTAGTCTATTAAAGGGTGAACCCTCTGGTTTTAAAGCTCAATGAAGCTGTTGTTGTCATGAACAGTTCAGCTCCAGATACCAGAACAGCTGACCTCTAAATCAGAATCCGACTGTTTTGTGAAATAAGCACTTAAGCTGGATTGTTCTTCATTGTCATTGTTTTGGTTAGAACCTGATCAAGTTTGCCAAATAGGTTTGCTCTAGCAGGGATTTCCATGGATCTATCAGCCGAAAACCTGGGATTCAGAACATGATCTACTGAAGGATTATCCATTATTCAGGCCTCTGTTTGATTCCTTTCCTTTTCCTTAAAGAAATTATTCAGTTGCAGTCCCGGTTGATCCTGGTGTAGTTTCACTGGACCAACAACTGCTCAGCAATTTCAAATATGGTCTTTTTACTCTGAAGTATTTTTGTGGTTTGGATGCTTCTGTTATTTTTGTCTCCTCATAGAGTGATTTATTTTCTAGCTATTTGCGTTAAGAAAATGTAATAATAATGTGGCCAACATTATGAAGAAAACATTGTTTGTGACCTTTAAATACTTTCCTGTAATCCTGTTAGCGTGTAATTTCCTCTTGATGCATTTCCTTTTTCTCTCCATTTTTCCCAGTAATGGATGCTAAGCACCAGCAGACTCAAGTGTTAAGTTAAAATGTTTTCTGATTTGGATGTTTTCACAGTGAAAACCTGATCAATGTATCTCTCTCTCTCTCTCTCTCTCTCTCTCTCTCTCTCTCTCTCTCTCTCTCTCTCTCTCTCTATATATATATATATATATATATACAGTATATATATCTTCCACCCACCGCGGGTGGTTCTTATCCTCTGAGCTCGGGTCCTCTACCAGAGGCCTGGGAGCTTGAGGGTCCTGCGCAGTATCTTGGCTGTGCCAAGGACTGCACATTTCTGGACTGAGATGTCTGATGTTGTTCCTGGGATCTGTTGTAGCCATTGCTCTAGTTTGGGGGTTACTGCCCCGAGGGCCCCGATGACCACAGGCACCACTGTGGTTTTCACCTTCCAGGCCCTCTCCAGTTCCTCCCAAAAGTTTGGACACAACCTTCTCATTCAGTGGGTTTCCTTTATTTTCATGACTATTTATAAGGCAAGAAAGCCCACTTATTAACCTGACAGGGCACACCTGTGAATTGAAAACCATTTCAGGTGACTACCTTTTGAAGATCATCAAGAGAATGCAGAGTGTGTGCAAAGCAGTAATCACAGCAAAAGGTTTCTACTTTGAAGAAACTACAATATAAGTCGTATTTTCAGTTGTTTTACACTTTTGTGTTTAGTACATATTTCCACATGTGTTAATTCATAGTTTGATGCCTTCAGTGTGAATCTACAATGTCAATAGTCATGAAAATAAAGGAAACTCATTGAATAAAAAGGTTTGTCCAAACTTTTGGTCTGTACTGTATATTAAAGCTAAGTGTTTAGTTTCATTTTAAGCTGTTTTTCCTTTTGAACATCTTACATCTGAAGAAAGATATGAAAATCAACTGGGATGGACAAATAAATTGATCTGGGCCAGAGCACTTTCTGTAAAAAAGAGGAAAAAACCCGAATGGCTTCTTCAATGACTCCCTTTAGAAATGAGGTGCAGTAAACACACACAAACCCTGAGCAATGGGTACTTTAATTGAAAAACACCAATTACTCCATCAGCAACTTCTTTCAAGATCGAGTCACTAAAAAACGAAGCACAGGGCCAGGGGTACTTTCATGACAAAAAAAAAAAGTTTCACTAATTTCGTAACAAAAATACATCAATGTATTTTTTTTAAAAGAAAGATGACCAAAAAGAAGCACTAAACTAAAGGTACCTTCTATGACAAAAGCAAAAAGAATTTGTACCAGGAATAGCTACATACCTATTTAAGAAAGAGAAGTAAAGATACGCACTGGCCAGTGGTCCTTTCTATTTGAAAGAAAAAAAAAAGAATATACTAATTTAGCAAATGGGCTCCATCATTTTTTAAACTTCTAAAGAGAAGCAGAGATGCTTTCTCTCACCAAAACAAAACAAGAATATACTAATTTATTACCAGCAAAAGATCTACAAATATTTTTTAATAAACAAAACTAAGGAGAAGGACTGGGTCAAGGTAACTTTCAATGACAACAACAACAAAAGAATATTAATTTAGAACCCGCAATAACTTCATACATGTTTTTAAAAGAAACAAAGCTAAATAGAAGTTCTGGCCCAGGGGTATTTTCTGCAAGAACGAAAACACAGAGATAATGGGAGCAAGTTTTGCTTGTAATTCATCCTGAAGGGCCAAGAAAAAAAATTATAGATCTGAGTTTTATTTAGTTTTTCTGAAAAAAAAAAAATAAATAAAAAATACAGTTTTATTAAAACTGAATAAAAACATTTTTGTTTCAAATCTCTTATTTCAGTCATAAACACAGTCGTTGCTCTCTAAAATGTATGACAAAAGACTTACTGGATTGGTCTCATAAAATGGACTATACTATAAATTGGTCCTGTTTCCACCACAACAGGACCGATTTAAATATGGTGTTTTTATAAGGTGTCAAACATTATAGACCTTACAACAAGGAACCACACACTAAATGCAAATAATATGCAAATGCTTCTTTTTAGGGTTCTGTGCTGCCATTGTCAAGGCCAAAAGGCAATAACTGTTGCTTAATCTAGTTGCAAAATGACTCCATCCATCCTTTCTTATGAAATTTAAACACTGCTCAGTTAATCAGCTGTTTGTTGTTTTTTTCGTGTGTGTGTCTAAAGAGGCACCGTTGACCTTCTTGTATAATGCAAAAACCACACAGAAAGTACAGTGACAGGAAGAAAACTGTTGCAAAGATTTGGCTCTTTGCAGCAGCAGATTGCAAATGTGGGAATGTTTCTTGTGTGACATGGAAAAAGAGAAATGGGCTCTGCGGTCTGATGAAGCATGCGAACAAGAAGGGCAAAACGGGAGGCAAAAACAGAGCTTCTGTCCTTTTTAATGAGGCTGAAAGTCAAAGTTTGTCTGGCCTGAAAACTTCACAGTGCTTTTGTTTCCTTTTTCCCAGACATCTTTGTGCCACTTTGTTAAGACCTTCATCTTGTGCTCAATTATGCTAAAAATATAGCAGTTTTTACCAAAT
Source organism: Poeciliopsis gracilis (assembly GCA_911649635.1). Taxonomy (NCBI): domain Eukaryota; kingdom Metazoa; phylum Chordata; class Actinopteri; order Cyprinodontiformes; family Poeciliidae; genus Poeciliopsis; species Poeciliopsis gracilis. Next base: position 90,568 of record CAJVRI010000293.1, read on the forward strand.
CATCCCTGGATTGTTGGAAGAAATTGTCCTTGGAGGATGATTCAATCTAAATTTTTATTCATAGCAGTGTTTTTGGGCAGGGAGCTAAGGTAGCTCCACACCTGAGTCATCATGGTAGTTCCCATCTACTATCTGGACATAGTCAGAAGGAGGATTCATTAGCGACAGTAACTTTTCACCTGTTTTCTGATCTCCATTTTTTGAATCCCTAAGACGTTGCCTGTTTTTGACACTTTTCTTGTCCAAAAGTCGTTGTTTGAGTTTGTTTACAGATGCACTACTGATGTTTGCAGTGGTGCAAACATCAGTGTTTGCACTGATGTTTGCAGCCTGAATGGGTAGAAGATGATTCTGCAGTTGGCTGGATATTGTTGGACATCCTGAAGCCTTCTTCATCTTGAAGCTCTTGATAATCCTGTTAAACTGTTCTTTCAGCTATAGGTTTAGGCTGCATTCACACCAGCCCTGTTTAGTTCATTTTAATCAAACTCCAGTTTGTTTGCCTAGAAATTCCAGTTCATCTGGAGAGATGTGAATGGGCAATCAAAGTCTGACACGGACCAAAAAAGTGAATTCTGTTCCGAATAACAAAAACCTAGGCCTGAGTTCGGTTGAAGTGAACTCTGGTGCAGTTTGACTGCATATGTGAATGCCAAGCAGACAGGAGGCTGCTGCAAAAGCAGAAAATTTACTACATTCTGGGTAACTACAAACAAAACAAATGCATGAGTCTAGAAATGACTCGTAGTCTTTTACCAAAGTCAAAAGAGATATCCTCCAGCCACTAAAATCTGATAGCGTTTTCTTTTGATTATTTCAGATGACCTGTACAAAAAAAACCCAAAACGAAAATAGACACATTTTCTGCAAACAATTTGCATTTACTTTGTGCTGAAAAATCCATAAATACATGGTATCCACTGTATGCACTACCCTCCCTATTTTATAACGACCAGTCAGCAATTCAGACATGACTGATTTCTGTCGGGGCTGATGATGTCACTCAATTGACCTAAAATTAACAAAGCCATTTGGATAAACAGTGAAAATGTTTTTCTGTCATAAAGTTAACTTCTCAGGTTTATAATGAATTAGCCTGCCATCTGGGTAGTCTGGACAGCTGAAAGCGCAAAAATATTAGCTTCAAAGTTTGTAAAAACATCATTTGTCACTATAGAACTATAAATGTTGACTGTTCAGATGCCAATGAAAGAACCATTTTCTTTCACTTGCCTAAAGGTGAAAGAACAAACATAATGATAACCATTATGTTTGTTCAGAGTTTTTCATCTCCGCAGACTCAAAGATGCCTGACTCTTTTGCTGTTCAACCAAGAAAGTTGAATAACTATTTGTCTCAGGACGTTTCTGACCTTACATCGATTTGTTCCCAAATGGAGGACTATGGAAAGCCAGGTCAATTCAAAAGACATGTCTTTTCATGTCTTCAATGTGTTGCTCACATAGACTCTTTATAGCAAATGTTGGTCATTTCACCACTTTGCCAGAACAACAAAGGTATGAAATGACAGTTCTGCATCTAACTTTGCTGATATGAAATGTAACATTCTGCCAACGGAAGTTTCGAACTGACTATGCATCAGTTCATACCGACTACAGAGTCTGTGGAAAGCAAGGAGGACCAAAAAACTTTGACTGTTCATGTCTTAGACACATCATTTGCATGCTTTTTATTCAATTTGATAAGAATGGATACATTACACCTGAACAACAGCTCGAAGATGCATAAATAGTTGTTTTTATATGCCATACAGAACATTTTAGAAAGTTTGGTGGCAATTTCACCAATTTGTACCTGACAAATTGTGATTTAAGTGACATTCTACTTTCTACTCATATTTTACTGCAAGAAAATTTGGTTAAATAAGTAAAACTTAGTAGGAAGAGGCCACTTAAAGCTATTTTGGTTGTATCTGGAGAGAAAATATTACAGTACTGGGGGCAAACTATAGGTGAAAAATATTCTATTTATTTCCAAAATGTACCAAAAAACAATATTGATTTACATAGGTACAACATGGAAGTAAGAAGGAACAAAATTGTAATGCGTGGGTACGAAATGGGACTATGTGTAACTGATTTGATCCAGAATGACCACAAACGTTTTGAGTTTTCTAATATTTGTGCGAGTTATACCTCCTATTTCCTACTATTTCCAAATGAGGCACCTTCTCGTTTACAGCTTTTGAACTCGTACAAGGGAATTATAATCATTGCATTTTTGCCATCTCTGCATAAAATAATATTCATTTCCTGGAGGCTTTTGCCCAAACAAACAGTTGGAGGAAGTATTTACAGAGAAAGTTACAGGGTTCCTGTTTCAGCCAAAGGAAAGTTATTGTTAGACACCAAAAACACATTTGTATTTGTTGGACTCGGAAAGTTATGGACTGTAGCAATCTTGACAGTGTTGTACGTTCAACTGTCTACAATGCTGCCAACCACATCCTTTTAAATGAGATTGACTTAAATAAAAAAAGAAGCTTCCTACTGTTGGCAATTTTTTAGATGATGTATCACGTTGAGCTGAGACCACAGACACAAAGGAAAGCTCTGTTGCGACGGCTCACAGGAAGACACACATGAAGCCACAACTGAAAACATCAACGCCTATAGGGTTCGTATCACGCTTCATGATTTCTGGTTACTCACATTTCTGCTCTCTGGCTATGAAAGCTTCTAATATTAGGGCAAGAAAACACTTAAAAGCATAAGACAATGGCTGCAGATGTTTGATGGTTAAGCACAATCCTCAACTATTTTAGTTTTGGGAAAAAGAAAAAAAAGAGGGGGAAGGGGCATTTTTGTATAAAATATAAGCACAGTCATATGTTAGAAATGGGAATATGTCATAAAGATCTGGTATAAGAATCAGTTGGGTTTGTATCCTGATGGGATAAGTCCAGGGTAAAACTGTTTTACCTTACATTTATGAGGTGCAACTATAATTGAACAAACAATGTAAAGAAAAATGTTTATAAAGCCTAAGGTTGTTTACAAAATCAACCATAGGACTCAAAAATAGGCAAACATTTTCCTCAAAAACCAGGGGTCAACAACTTTCAATCCAAAAAGCAAGTTTGGTCATTAGGACAGCTAAATATAATTTCCTAAATAACCATATAATAAAGAAAAGGTTATGCATTTTTGTCTGCTTACAAAACTTAAGATTAGAAATATATTAGGTCTTAATATAAACTGCTACAAAAAATAGTTAACACATTTTATTACGTTGTTTTTTTTTCCTCAAATTTTTTTTGTAATTTTTACATTTGATTTTATTTTTGTTGATATATTTTTATTTTATGAAAACAGGTCTCTTGTAAATGAGGTCTTGGATTTCAATGAGACAACATGATTAAATAAAAGAAATAAAAAAATGACTCAAAGCATTACCTTTTAATCTGCTATAGTTTCTTCTCTCAATGTAAGGTTTATACAGCAAAATGATGTTTACTTTTACCCAGATAGTCTACCGCGCCCATATGACTTTGAGTTTCCTGTTAAATCTCCTTCAAGTGCAGAAGGGTGTGCAAACATGAATGGTTTGTCTTCTAGTTGAGTTCTGAATGAGTGTTAATGTTAGCTTCTGCGCTAGTGCTTAGCTTAGTTTCTACTGTGCATAATAATCAATATTAAGGTATATTTGGTGTTTGAACCAAACACCAAATAGGTAGTTTTCAGAAATTTTACAGAGTGTCAGGTAATTGTGTATTCGTGGATGAGTTACTAACCAGCTAAAACATCAATCTAGACATTTATCAACTCACCATTAGTTGCTAGGATGCTATTGGAAGCATCACAAAAGCACAAAAGGCAGTGACTCCATGAGTTAACTTAAACTTGCAGAGAGTTGGGGGTTTTGCAAACCATTTGTTTTGTAATTCTTTAGCCATATCAACCCTGTAGTTAATAATATTGATATAATACTTGACCAAGCAGACAACTACACCTCTTATTATTTTTGAAACATGTGAAAATTTGTGTTTGTGGCTGATCTCAGTCTTTGTTTGCTTGTCTTCATTTACATTGTCACTTGAGCACACTGCAGGCATTATTCATCAATCAGCTCATCTGTGACTGATATTGTCTTCTGTCACCTGGACACATGCGTCAAACATCTTGTTTGCAGTGTATCTATGACAATAATTGATTTTTTCAAGCACAGCAGTTGCTTTGTAGTATTTGACTACCCAAATCCTGGAGTGTTGCGTTGATTTCTCTCCACATCACAGAAGTGCTGAAATAAACACGCCTTGAAGTTGCTGCTGCAAAACAACTTTATGCTATCAATACATACTTTGCACACAAAGCTCTGGACCATGACTTTTTAGCCCTGCGTAAGTGTGAACAGGAAGATTTGTAATTGACAATACAAAAGAAGAAATGTACTATGAATAAGTATTTGTTTTACTATTACCTAATATCATCTTATGGTCAATGGAAATAGAGCTAATGAAATCAGTGAGCTAACTTCTAGTAGAAACAGAAAAACTTTAAAACTCACTAAAGAAAGTGGAACAATTTTCTGTTATTTTTGTGGGCTTTGGTTAGAATTGAAGATATAAGTAGACAGGAGGGACAGTAATGTGGGAAAATGTCTTCATGTGAAGTCTTGAACCCTGCAGACATGAATCTACTAACATAGCATGGATGGCAGTTTGGGTTTTAAGTTCCATCAAAATGTTTCTTCAATTTAATGTCAGATGGGGTATTTATAAGTCATCATAAGAACGACGCTTCAAATGAAAGTTGTACTCCCTCAAGCTTCTTATGTTCTTTCCATCAGGTTGAAAACATGTTGATAATCCACTGTTATTGTACAATTGTACAACAATTGTACAATTGTAATAATTGTTATTAATACAATCAATAATTGTATTAATTGTAATACAATTAATATTACAACTTAATTGTAATATTTCTCTTATCAAAACAAGATTTATATGTAATACTGTTAACAAAACAATTGTGAACATGGATGATTATTGTCTTTCTATCCCTTAAGAAAAGTTGTAATTTTAGTTGAAAATAAGAGAGAAAGAATAAAACTAGAAGAGCCTTAAAATGTAAAATCCTGGCTGCTTCCTTTTAATCTCATCAAAAAACAAAAAAAAGAGCCTGCAGAGACTTGAAACCCTCTCAAAACTGAAGTAGTACAGAGAGTGTCGTGTCAGTTCATGTCCCGCTTCTTGCTTTGTGGTGAGTGAACTTGCACCAGAAATGCTGTTAAACGAGTCGCAGGCAGAACATCAACACAGAAAGGACAGGAACTTCCTCCGTCTTCTCTGGTTCCCATTTTGTTTCAGGCCATTCATCGCCTGAAGGGCTAGCACAGTTTAAACCTCGTCACAAGCTTAGATGCACCGGAAGCCTGAAAGTAATTGATCTTGTGACTAAAAAACTATTAACCAAAAGATAAAAAAAACACCTTTATCTGTTAAGCTAACATTTATTAAAGATTAGGATTTTTTAAATAAGCTACGAATTTATATCTTGATCACAGTGTTGTGCTCCGTAAATTAGATTTAATGCCTGAGCTAACAGTATGGTTCACTTTCACTGAAATATTAGTGCTCGGTGGAAAGGGTAGAAGTGAAAGTGTGCTTTTTGTCTGCATTTTTATCATTTTCATTGTGTTCAGTTAAAAAATAACCATTTTTATGTTTTGTTTATTTTTTCTTCTTAGGAGGTGGCGGCAACAGAAAAGGAAAAAGCAAGAAATGGAAGCAGATGCTGCAGTTCCCCCACATAAGTTTGTGCGAGGAGTTGCGACAGACCACAGGTAACGCTGGCCTGGTCTCCTTTGTCTGCATCTTACCTTGAAGGGCTCTTCATCTCTGTCGTCTTTATATACCAGTTGAGTCGATTGCCTCTGAAACCATTTTCAGGCCAACCTGAAAATAGTTGGCCCGAAAATGACCTTTTATCAGATCCAAGACAGGTCTACTGTACCAAAACATCCAACAGTCAGTCAAAACAGTCAATAGACAGACTTGCTCCCCAACACATTCGAAAGCATTACCAGGTTGTGGTGTTCCACATTGTTCTTGTTGACTGTTGGTTGCTTTGGGTACTGCCAGATAACTCAATTTCTCCACACATAATGGGTCCCATGACATGGGACCCGTAGTAGTGGTTCAAGATTCTCCAAATTCTATGTAATTACATCCAAATTCCTTCTGGATAAAAAAAACTTTGTTTTAAGCTACATTCACAGAGCCACCAAATGTGATCAATCAGATTTTTTTTGCCCTTTACCTTTGCCTTTTTCATGGCAGTTTGAACTGGAGGATATTTTCATCCTCACAAAAAACAGATTTATGACTCGTCCATATGTGGTGTTAAATAAGACAACTCAAAAATATGCATTATTGTCCTTCTGCTTTACAGCCATTGACTTTCCTGTGTTGGTCAATCACACAAAATCTCAGTAAATTAGATTAAAGTTTGTGGTTGTAATATGACAAAATGGGAACACCATTCTTGAGGTGTTACTACTTTACAGGCTGCTCTGCTTTATAAGTCTGTCTGGGATAAACTCAAATCAAGCTTGAAAGCAGTGCAGCCTTAGAGGAACTGAGTCATCAATTATTAAAGCCAAACCTTGACAGAGAGAAATTAGGATTTTAGCTTCAACATAAAGGTTTCAGCTAAAAACTGGTCCTCAACAAGTTGCTTCTGTGCCAACTTTTGCCCCACTCAGTGTTTATTTGCATAATGACAGTGAATTCATACGTTAAGACAAGAAAAACATCTTTAAAACATACCACAGAGGAAACTGTGGGCACAGCAGAAAGAGGAAGCAGACTGCTGTCTTTGCAAAGTTGCTTTCTTTATAACATTCAAAAAAACTTGGTTACTGCATGTAACCGGCTAACCATCATAGCAATTCAGGATAGCTGCTTTTTACAGTACAGCTAATGGCTTTTAAACTAACTGCTGCCCAGGGTCCAACTAACGTCTTCAAGGCTTCCCTGAAGCCGATAGGTCCTCAAGTTAACAAGAGCCTTTTCGTTACTCACCATCTCGATCACACAACTCATAAGTTGACATCAAGCAAAATGAAGCAGCAGTGTAGCAGAAGAAAGAAAAGAGGGCATCTATTGATTTTGAGTAAATTTTTGCAATGTGGAATACCGAAAAACAGGAGGAACAGTCTTGGCCACTCAAACCCATGTCTAGTTGGTACTTCAGTTTCTCAAGCCGCATTTAAAAAAAAAAAAAATAATAATAATTTAGTTATGATTTACAAAAACACCTTGAAATATCGTAATTTTACGTAAATAATTTGGAGTCGCATTCCACAGAAAAATTCTCTAAAAGATAAATCTGTGAGTGGGTGTGGGTCCTCTGTTACAGTTCAGAGTAATATTTACTTCTTAAAATAAACATGTTTTAGCCACAGACAACTATCCAAAATAATTTTATTCTTATATTCCAGTGCAGAAACATGTATGGGACTATTTCTTCTTTTTTTGGTAGTTTGAAGGAACTGCATATAGTGATACCACTTGCTATTCCTACAGCTAACACTCATTCCAAATAACTATTGTTCCTCTGAGCCTCTGAATGTGGCAGCAGTAGTCTATTACATGTAGTAGTAACTAGACCAGCAGTGATATTTGTTGTTGGTAAAACAAAGAGAGAATTTTAGTTTCTTCTGAGGAAGCTGTGGGTCTGAGCTCCTTGGGCTGTTTTTTGAAGATACAAACATCATCAGGGTCACTTGTTTCTCTATTTCTGTCTCTGGTTCACATTTATTTAAGCAGTTCCAGTGATAAACTTGTATACCACATACTGATGGCCTTGTTCCTCTGTTTTTATTTTTAACCTTGTTCTGAAGAGATTTATTGCTTTAAGTATGCTTGAACTGTGTTAGCTGTGAAAATGAGGTGGAAACAGAGTCTTTACAATAATTTTCATTTAGATTATCTCGCCAGTGTTCACAAAATTATTAACCAGCAGTTTTAAATTTACTTGTACCTTGTTAGATTATGCTCTTGTCCATTGAGATTTATCTCTAACATGTTAATCCAAACAGTATGTACGGGAATATTTGCTCCAAGTTGTGTTATTACCTCTCCTCAAGAGCATGTGATGTTGGCATGGTGTGAACCGTGACACTCATCACAGGAGAGTTCCCCTTCATTTGTTTTCCCAGCTTTGGGGTTTTATTTGGTGTGCAGTATACATCCATACATAACCCCCAAAGCAACAGAGCAAACACACAGGCCTTTTTGTCAGGAGGAAAAAGAGGCAGGAAGGCTAGGCAGATTATGACTTGTGATAAAACTGGTTTGCCTTGAGGAGTACTGTGGTGACAGATAGACAATAGTTCAATTAAATCTGGGAGAAAAGATTATTTTCTGTATGGCGGATGTAAAGGCTTTTTTTCAAGGCTCACCGAAGGAATTACCCTAATAAAGAACTTCAATAAAGGTCTTAAGCTTTGTAACCAAAAAGCAGGAGCTTTCGTTACATATTAGATACCCCTACATACAGTAAAGAGGGTCTGACATGAGCAGAGTCAAAATTTTTTGTTTTTAATTGGACTTTTTTTCTATTTAATTGAAAAAAAAAATTAATAAAAACAAATAAGCTGAAAAGATCTCTTTGCAGCTTTTCCTCAAGAAGGTTTCTATTAATATGCTGCAAGCTCTAATTTGAATGGGTCAACTTGAACTCATTCCCACAGAGGCAGGAAGTTGCAGCAGTGAAAGAAAAACAAAACCAAAGAAAAACGTGTTTACGAATGACTTGTCTCGGAGATAGAAACCAATCTTTCACATGAAAAGGTTGTGCACAAGTGAGTTACCAGAAGCTGCTAATATTTTAAATGCAACAAGGACCAAGTAGATTTGCAGAGAGATGACTTCTTTGTTAATCAGAATCAACTTGTTCTTTTCCGCCATCATCTTGCAATCACAGATTAAAACATATCAGCCTAAAAGCAATAGCCTACTTCTGTATGTTGCACAATGATGTCTTGTTCCTGCTGTGCCACAGATTTTCCTCATTTGTTAAGAAACATCCTGTGGCTCAGACTTTAAACTAAGTTTAAACTAGGAACTTCAGTCACATTTAAAAAAATAAAAAACAGGACTGTAACTTTATGAAAACAAATCTTTAGTTGCTTCAGAATATAATTTGTTTATCTTGTGTCAAAACATGGGGTTGATTTTGTTTATAGTGACAGAAAATGAGAGAAAGCCAGATTTTGCTCTGAGATTCAAAACCCTTGCAGAAAATTCACCGCACATGTGAAACTACCAAGGAGGACATATTGAGCCTATTTCATAAGATCCAATTTCTTCTGATTTACTAAGTTAGACGTGCATGAAGACAATAAAAAAAACCAAAACAATAATTGTACTACTGAAACTAAGAAAGAGAATGTTATGAAAAATGTTAAAGGTTTAAGTTCGATCAAAGATTTACTGTTACTGTTAGCTAATGGTAACCTGAGGGGAAAAGTTAGGGGCAAAAAATACAAGAAAAACTCTTTTGACTTCAAATAACCAAAGGGTAAAGTAATACAAACAACCGGAGCAGCTAAAATCGTGCAGGTTGAGTTTCTAAAAGACACAGAATTAGTTTGAATTCTGTGTCGGTTCTTCCAATTCTGGAGCTTCTTTTTGTGAACATCATAAGATCATTGAGGGGAAATGACTCAGTAGATGCTCCAGGAAAGAAATGATAGTGATACTCCAGCCGATTTTTATTTAATGACTTCATCAGGGAGAGATGGAGAAATTATGTTGCAGACTCCCTAACACTTATCCACTGTCAAGCCTTTTCAGTGGCATCTAAGGCTATTTTAATATCATTGACAAGAAAATTAAATTGGTCCAGTTTGAACCTAGCATAATTCAAGAAAAAACAAGAATTACAAATTCTGAACTGCTTCTATGAAGTTTAACATAATAAAAAATTCAAACAACAGTTTCAAAATCATTTCTCAGCAAGTACAGTACAGACCAAAAGTTTGGACACACCTTTTCATTCAATGAGTTTCCTTTATTTTCATGACTATTGACATTGTAGATTCACACTGAAGGCATTAAACTATGAATTAACACATGTGGAAATATGTACTAAACAAAAAAGTGTAAAACAACTTAAAACATACCTTATATTGTAGTTTCTTCAAAGTAGAAACCTTTTGCTGTGATTACTGCTTTGCACACACTCTGCATTCTCTTGATGATCTTCAAGAGGTAGTCACCTGAAATGGTTTTCACTTCACAGGTGTGCCCTGTCAGGTTAATAAGTGGGCTTTCTTGCCTTATAATTAGTCATGAAAATAAAGGAAACCCATTGAATGAGAAGGTTGTTTCCAAACTTTTGGTCTGCACTGTATGTCTTTAAAGGTTTAATGAACTTTAATTATTGAAGTTTGGAATGAGCATGTCTGAAGGTTTTATAGAAACTGTGATTAATTTTTTTTTATAAGAAAGAAGAAGACCTAGTTTTTCAAAGTTATAAAAAACAGAACACCAAGGAATTTATGTAGTCAACCCATAAAAGTGAGACTAAGTATGTAAATTTTTTCCTTTATAATGTTCATAATGGGGCTTTATTTTAAGATTGCTTTGGAGATTATTGATTCCCCATTGATTTGAAAATTATAGATGGATCTTAAAGACCCTGTATTCAGGAACATATGTTTTGTTTAAACATATGTCAAGGCGAAATAAACCCGACACAATTGAGTGTTTTCTTTATTTATTGTATGGAAAAGGTATCGCAGTGGGTTTTTCTCCCTATTGTTGGGTTTTCCTTAGAGCTGTGAGATAGGGATTGCAGATATACGTTTAAGCTGCTTTGCGGGAAGGAATGGTCCTCACTGAAACATTTATTTGTGAGTAAAATATGTTTTGCTGCTTTGCATCTGTCTGCAGCTCCAATGCAAATCTTTCTCCTTGATGTTTAGTTCAACACACATGAACCTAAGCAATCTGACTTCCAACAACAAAAATAAAGTTCTCATGAAACAAGGTGTGAGATTACAGGTGAATAATTGTGTCTGCTTTAGAGACTAGTCGCAGTTCTTCCTTCATTTTCAAATGTTTTGCTCCTTGCCTGTCCTCTGATTTAAAAAAAAGACTTGACAGGACTCATCAGATCCTATCAAGAGTCCCTTTTAAGGTAGTTTAGAGGTTTTGTGCTCCAATGGACAAGACAGGATGTTGGATGATGTTCCTAACAGACTAGTGTATTTCCTCTAGACTAGTTGACTAGCTCCTCTATTGAAAACTGAGTATCCTCTGCATAGCAAGGAAGGAAAATCTACAATGTTATGAGATTCAAAGAATTTAGATATTTTGTGAAGTAGTGGCAAAGTACAAAACCTACTGGAAGCTCCAAAGATCTGTAACAAAACTTCTAGTTTAGATTTGTGGTATGATGGAGTGGTGATATACCTCAGTAATTTAGTATTCCCGATTATCTGTTTACTTTATTAATAAGTGTTGAATATCATATATGTGTTAAAGAAATAGATCTTATAGCTGCACGTCCACATATCTAGTGGATAATTACTATGATTTACAAAGGCATGAACAATAACTTTACATTTAGAACAGCTGTACCAGTTTTGGTTCATCTAAAAGACCCAGAACACTGGCCCTAAAGCACGGGAATCGGAAACCAGGGGTTTTGAAAAATATGCAGAAATCTATGAGACAAATGGATTCCATGTACTGCAATGACTAAAAGACAGTCAATATTTGCTGTAATTTATCTGGGGATTAGCTTTGTTTATTTTATGGATTATTTTAGATGAGTATCCTCTCATAGTGCATTCCACATAGCTAAATAATAAGAGCAGAACATGCTGGTCCAAACACAAAACCCTGAGGAAATCATTCATTTGAACTCTAGAAAGACTTTAAAAAAATCTGGAATTTATCAGAAAAACACAACTGAAACCCAAAAGGGTAGCATTTTAGTTGATGAGGGGGGATATTATCATTCATCGACAGGAGTTACTGTTGTCAATAAGATTTGCAGTGTGCTTAGCTGTCGACATCCAGTTTGTGTTTAAGTTGCAAGACAGTCAACCTTTCTGGGTTGAAACAGAAAATAACTAGTTCACCTTTGCAGCACATCAACCAACATTTAGGGTCTTGGAGCACAATGTTTTTTCCAAATTTTTCCAAGCAAAAGAAATGGAAAAACTAATAATTGGTTTTGTAAAACCAGATGTTGATTTTGGTTTTACAAAATCAACATCTGGTATTTTGGGAGCATTAAGTTCCTTAACAGAGGTTTACATGTTTGTCATCTGACACCCAAATGGGCAAAAGAAAATGAGCATAATTCAAACCACCAAACTTGCAATATGTAAAGTTATCAGCATTGTGGTAAAATGGGACTCAGATAGGATCTGCTGTATAACAGATGTGATATATTTGCATAGATCTGTGATAATGTTTGCATACATCTTCAGTCTCACATACAGGGACATTGAATGCTTATTAAGTTTAATAAATGATGGCTTATTGAATGATTTTGAAAAATAAACATAAAAGGAAAAAGGAAGACTCGAATGAATGTCATGGAAACGTTTTATAATTTTTTGGTTTTTAGGCTTCAGTGTGGATTTGTGTAGAGAAAGAAATGGAGAACATGTTAGACACGGAAAAAAATAATTGACAAAAGGACTAACATATGAGTTACACTAAGCTATGATATTAACATCTCTGTTTGACTACATTTGAAACTTAGAATCTAAAAATAGCCCTAACTCAAAATAATTTTCTATGCTACCCAATATCTGGTATTTTTGGATTAAAGAAACACAGCATCCTACATGTTTCGGCTGAAAACTTTTACTTCTTATGTCACATAGCAGTCTAGTTTGTCCAAAAATAGTAGAAAAGCATGTCTGAAATTTACTAGAACTGGACAGAATCAGTCAAGGTATACAAAAAATAAAAAAAAATCTAAAGAAACTTCAGAAAGCCAACAGAACTGTTGATCAACACCTTGAGAGACAGTCCAGTTGAGAAAACATAGTTTGAAGAGAAACTTTTACAGAGTCACACACAAAGAGCCACAATCACCATTTTGCTGACTAAATATGTTTATGTTTTAAAATCACCATACACTGACTGTTGGGGTTTGAGCCAATGAACTGATATCACTCGTTGTGACAGATTCATACCACCTGCAGCTACTATCAACCACAAAGAAATTTGTAGAAAAATCATAAAACGTAAAGCTTCTCTTTGAGAGTGTCAACAATGTTTTCTATTTATTTTTGTTTTGATTATGTTGGATTTTTGCTACAGTAAGAAATCCCAGTCTTCTAATGTTTTCAACAAGATATTGGTGAAAAACTCTGACGTTTGGTGTGTATGACGTGTCCCGACTTGTTTGTAACCTTTGTCCCTTTGGTGTTTTTGCAGAGAAAGACTACAGCAGCTTGTGTGAGCGGCAGCCCATCGGACGGTTACTATTCAGACAGTTCTGCGACACCCGACCAGAGCTGAGACGCTGCGTCAAATTCCTGGATGCTGTGGTAAGACATTGGTTTGGTTTGTGTTTGTCCTGTTCCTTAGAAGATTCATACTTTAAGCTTTAACTGGTATTTCAGCTGAGGTCAAGTCGGCTTTACTTCTATAACTTATCTAAAAACAACTACGGTTAACCAAAGCCCATAAAGGATCAATACACTAGCTAACTACAAACACTGATGTCATACGCAACTTCAAGCTAAATAAAATGTATTTGATTTCAGCAAGTATTTTAATTAGTTTGCTGTTTGGTTAGTTCTGATTTCCAAAGGCAGGAAGCCACCACAGAAAAGAGTCACTTACTTTTTGGGTTTAGTTTGGATTTGTGGGTCTCAATGGCTATGTTCATACAGCAGTTCAACCCGATTTGGGTTGCAGGTGAATGCGACCCACATCTGACTTTTATATATTTTTTTTTGCCCATATGCGACCTATATGATACGTTTTTACCGCAGTCCGTACAGAACCAATTCCAATCTTTTCACCCCCCAAAAATATCAGATTTCAGCCACTCCCTTATATGGCATTAAATTGTATGTTTTTGATTGTTTTCAAATCATTTGGAGTCAGATTGGTTTTGTCCTTTTTTGCCTGATTTTAGGTCATTGCTGTGAGACATTACATCATAATTCTGCACCAGAAGAAGTCAGACACAGTAAATCCAGATGCAAACAATGACTGAAAACAATAATTATGAGTCCTGGAAAAACCACTCCTGGCTCTCACTATACATCCTACCAGACTTCTATACAGAAGTTGAAGATGCAGTTACTTAATCTTGTAAATTTAGAGACAATCCTTGAGAATCCCATTATCAGTTGGAAGAGACAAATACATTTGGATGTTCTATGCAAAACAAAGAATGGTATTTTTTAAAGGTATTAGGGTTTTATGTTAAGGTAATACCCTATGTAAAGGTATTATGGAGTTTGGTGTTTCTTTGGAGAAATCTTCTGTTCCTGTTACTGAATTTAAAAAGAGGAGGAAATGAAAGTCCTGGTATACCCTGCTTGTGTTCCTTTGGTCCAAATTACATTGTTCTTGCTCACTAAATATCCCAATGCGTGGCATAGACAGGCATCAGTGCATAATTAGATTACACATATGTCATTGTAATCCATAAAGACAAGTAGAACCCAGCATCAGAAGAGTGACTCTGAGAAAATTTGCTCATTTTATACTTTATTAAATGACATATAATGGTACGCAGCTGAAAATAAAACCTTGTTCTCATGTTTGCCTCGATGCAGGAAGCTTTAATTATCCTGAAATGCCTGAATAAAGCACTCAAAGCATGCTGAGAGCCTCAGGAAGTGGAGTTTAATGTGTGTTTAATGAAATACAGGAACTCTTCACTTTGTGGAGCAAACAGTGTCTGTGAGTCAGCGTTCCATACCTGCCGTGCTGCAGAAACAAACTATGCATTTAGTATTTCTCTAATTACCAGCTGTAACTCGGACAGACTTTGACGTCTTTGCTTTGATGTCTTTTCCATGTTCTCATTCTCATGAAAAAGTATTGTTTTCACAGCTACTTTGGGGTTTTGTTGACGTCACAGAAAAATGAGAGGACGCTAGGCTTTTTTCAGAACCATGGTCCAATCTGACTATATGCAAAGGCTAATGACCTTATCGGTCCCCCTTTCAGCCGGCTCCATTCTGACTCACTTACAAATGGCTTTGTAGCTTTCCAGCAGTTGGATATCTACCCATCCAACCGCTTCCAGGCTCTTCTCTAGGAGAACGGCGAGATGGAGAGGCAGAGCCGTATCTGAACAGTCTCTACCATCACTCCCAGTGAGAGGAAGCACTTTGGATGTTTCCATTCAGGCTCATCTTACTGCAGGTTGACAGAGGAGATACAATCCTTTCAAGTGTGGAGAAGAAAAAATCAAGTTTTTTTTTTTTTTTTTTTTAAATCAAAAGTTTGTGGCGATGACATTCACAGCACAGTAGGAATTTTATTGTAAATATTTGGAAACCAATCAAGATTAACAAAACTGGCAGTATGGTTGCATCAATCCGGGAATGATGCACATTTGTGCACTTTTTAAAGTGAAATTATGAAAAAAATTTAAGATTTAAAGATGTAAAGTGCTGCCTGAAAATGTGTCACCCATCAACTTCCACTGGGCTGGGATTTTAAAGGGTTAATTTTTATTAGTTAATTATGTAGATTTTATGCATACATTTTTTAAATGCAATTATTTACTTTTTTTTTTCTTCTTTTAAACAAATAAATATTCTGGCCAATGTTACAGTTAAGGAAGACTGGGGCCATAACCTTTGCATTTGTGTGTTTCCAAATGTAACAGTATGCCAAAGTTACAGTTAAGGAAGACTGGGCTAATTTTCAGTTTGTGACTGAACCACAATTATACAAGCCACATGAACATAATTGGTCATCCTGAGCTCTGCAGACCACATTTAGTGCTGTAATTCTGTGTTTTTGAGCAAATGTTTCCTTAAAAACTAATTTAACCCTGCAAAATGTCAATCCTTGAAGCTCGAATCCTCATCTTTTACTCCAACACCATTAAATGTCAAACTCATTGCAAACGTTTACAGGCGGAGTACGAGGTGACTCCAGACGAGAAGAGGAAGGAATGCGGACAGGAACTCATCGACAAATACTTCAACCCAAAGGTATGCCCTTCAGCTTTTTATTCTTTAAATTAAAATTTAACATTTGTAACAGTATAAAAAAAACTGTTGACATAAAACAAACCAACATTCAGTATTTGATTTTAGATGCATCTAAAATCTGTAAATCAATAAACTTTAGGAGATATGATAATCTTACTGAACTTGATAGCATGCATTATGCTGTTAATTTGCATGACATTCAGTGATGTCTTTTTTGGGGAGATTTTTGGATGTTAAATTATTGATTGTTTTTAAACAGATTTTTGCACAGATTGTGAAAATAATTTTGACTATTTTTCACTAGTTAGTTAAAGTGTCATACCTCTCATTTATAATTTTTCTTATTTAACATTTTTTGTAACAAAAACTAAATGAATAATTCTTAATTTCTGCATAATTTATCAATTAAATACATTTTAATGTTCAGAAATAGTTTTTATTGACAAATGCTAACTTTTAACAGGTGTTATATTGTTATTAATTATATTACTTTATTTAGGCTGACCAAATAACAGACATTCTGCTCTTTAATAATTTTAATTGTATTAATTAATATCCAATGGATAAATTCAGGAAAGTCTAAAAATATAAATGAAAAAGTCTACTGTTAGCTCAAAACAATTATTAAATAAGAAGAAACGGTAAGCTTAAGTGAAAAGGTGATTTATAAATAGTATTACTAATTATTGGTCTTTAGTTTCTATAGCTAAACTCCATTCTTCTGACAGAGCTACAGATTAAATTTTTGTTCAGATTTTTTTTGTATTGCCTAAAAGCAGAAACAAAATCTGAAATGTGTTGGAAGTAAAAATAACAATCACATCCTCTTTTTTTCTGTCACCACAAACAGCTCTAGTCTAACAACAGAATTGTGGTTATGTATAAAAAAGTAATCTAAATAAGATATCTGTCGTCATAAACAGGGTGACATTTTTCTGCTGACTATGATTTGTTTGTTTTTGTATTTTCAGATGAGTCTGAACTTGCAGAAGTTTTCAGTGTCAATGAGATTCTCCTGCAGCTGGTTCACAGCAATTTTTTGTTGTTGTAAATCTCACTTGTTTGTACTTTTCCGCAGTCAGGAAACCATGTTTCTGAGATGGAGGCAGCCATGATGACTCAGTGTACAGAAAGGCTACAGCAGGAAGCCTGTAAAGAGCTTTTCAAGGACTGCACCAAGTAAGGTTGCAGTGAATGTTGAAGCAACCGGGAATTATTTACTTATTCACAAAAATGTGACAATAATTTTCTAGAAAAATAATAATCTCTGAAGATATTTTCTGCATCCACTTTCATTACAAATCAAATCCATGTAACCAATTGGTTTGTGAAATTTAAAAATATTACAATTCATCTGGAAAATGTATCTGAAAAACCCTAAAACTATTACCAACATCTGAGCAGACTGTTTGCTAGCTTGTTAAACAAAACACTACATACAGGCAGAAGGTTTTGCTTTCAGATTAACTACTGTAGCTATTGGTGTCCCCCAGAGATATGTTCTTTGACTATTGCCTCTCCCTACATGTTATTATTTTTTTATGAACATTTGTTGGGATGAGGGAACACAACCACCAGTGAATAGTTCCATCCATCCATTATCATACATCCTTGTCCCTAGTGAGGTCAGGAGGGGTGCTGGTGGCCAGTTCCAGCAGTCAATGACGAGAGGTAGGCTTCACCCTGGACAGATTGCCGGTCTAACACAGAGCCAGTGAATCTGGCAAATACTTGAGACACCTCTCAAAATGCTTATAACTACCAAATTTAATAGTCCAAACATAAAATATTCCAGAAGCTAACTATAGATGTTAGCTTCTGCATTGATACACTGAGTGTATCAATGCAGAAGCTAACATCTATAGTCTTCCTTTGGTATACAGCTAGGGGTGGAAATGAAACATTTTTTCCACCAACCACAGTAGCTGGTAGAAAATTTTTTACCAGCCACTCAGATGTTTCATCAGCCACTGTTTTTTTTTCTTTCGATTACAAACCCCAAAAGTAAATTATAGAAAATGTATGATTTATTCTTAACTCTAGGAAAACCAATTTACTGACAATAAGTTTACCATACACATGTACATATACAGAATAAATTAACATAAAGCATGGACACTTGTAGTGCAATAAGTTAATTTTAAGTAATTTTTAACAGCAAACTTTAACTACACAACCCTAACATTCTTGCAATCATATGTTGAACTTTTCCAAATTTTGGCAACAACTCTCCCTGATAGTATTTATTAAAGATGTGTCTAGACAGTTTTTATTTATTTATTTATTTTTTCATTTTTTTCTCTGTAGAGTTTTTGCAGTAAGACATGCGGCAAAGGTTGCCGGGACCGGGAGTCGAACCCGCGACGTCCGCTGACGGCCTCCAAACGTGGGGCATGCTAACCCCCTGCGCCAACACAGCATGCCCCGTGTCTAGACATTTTTAAAGTATTTTTAAATTGTATCAATAGCTGTTTTCTAACCTCTTATTTATTTTTTCTTACTTAAAACAATCATTAAAAAATATCTCAGAACATGTTCATAGGGTACCCTAAGTCTTCCTCAATCTGTCCCTGGTCACGTTTCTGTCATCGTTCTCCTCCAACAATAATAAAGCCCCTGAATTTCTTATTCCCTCTCCTTGTCCGCTACCGAATCTCTTCCAACGGTCAAAGTTAGTATGATAATTAACAGATGTACCAATTTCCACTCTTGTTTACAGCCAATCAAAGTCAAGGAAAATAAATATCACTCCTTCATTGACTGCTTTGCAAACATCAGCCAGTAGTATACTGAATAGCATAGTGCCTTGATATTTAAGCTTCTTACCTTGATTTTAATATTTAAATGCACTCTATGAAAGACATATCTGCAAATCTGTAATTATTTCTCACAAAACATCCATGAAGAGTTGAGTCTGTGAATAGGTGGGGGTCCACTGTGCATAAAACATAGTTTCTTAAACTAAATCTAAGTTACAAACTGATTTTAATAGATAGATTAGCAGGTTTTTCTAAAATTATTTTTATTCATTGAGAAAAAATGGGATTTACAACCCTGAGCACTTTCAATAAAGTTTTAGTCAACTCTGGCTCAAAACTGTTGAGATGCATGTGATGCTAAGCTCTTAAGAGAAGCCATTAACCAAACTTAACAAAGTCTTTAATATGCAGGGAAAAACAAGGATGAAAGGGAGAAGAACAATAGAAAAGAAGAAACTTCTTTCATTTCGGTGTTACAGTTAAAAATTCATGGCTTGGGCTCTGAGCGTTGTGTCACCGAAACATCATCTTCTGACCAAGCCAGATCAGTAGATACTGTTGGAGTATTTACTATTCCTCTGACATCAACTCTGATGTCAGAGGAAATTATTTGTTTATGCAAAGGCTGCTGTCAGCATTGTCAATATAGACTCAAAGAACTTTTTGAAAATTTTTTTCTAAATCTTTGGAAACATTTTTTTCTGTATCTAAAATCTGAAAACATGAACAACAGTTTTTGAGACTTGAATATTAACTTTATGTCAATATTCAGGAAAAGTGCAGGATATCACTTTTTCCTGATTGTTTATTAAAATAATGACAAAACTGTAGTTTGACTTGAAAATCGGTGTTTTCAAGCAGTTTGACCTTTAAGGACAAAAACAGATTGTCTTTAACAAAAAGTTAAACTTTGACCTGTGGATACTTCTGAAATCCTTCTTATGGGAGAAGTATTCACAGATTAAACGATACACCAATGTTCAAATGAAAACCTGTTATCAAATTTTGAAAATTTCTAATTCATTAAAAAATACAACAGAGAAAAATAAAAGTCAGTTTAACTTCAAACAGAGCTGACACAATAACAAGTTTTCTGGATGACAAATTGTCCCCAAAATTACGGCCATAAATAATAATATTGTTTTGAGATGTTTTTCATGTAATCTTTTGATAATGGCATAATAATGCAAATTCTCACTGTCAAAGATGAATAAACTTTAATTTTGAAAGGAACACTTAACACTGGAACAGGAAGATATTTTAAATATCCATAATAAGACACACCAACCAAAAACAGCAAAAAAAAAAAAAAAAGTAAATAAAAACCACACATGACCAAACCATAAATAAAACAGATTGTAAAGTATCTGTAAATAAAATTACCCTAAAAAAATATTTGTCACAGGCACAAACCTATATTCTTATTTCTTTTACATCAACACACAACCTTGTAGAAATCAGTTTAGAGCGTTTATATCAACAGCCAGATAAACAGCCGCCATTCACAAAGACCAAAATAACTAAACTTCCTGTTTCTAAGGATTCACCTAAACTCCTTTAAAGTGTGTGTGGTCTATAAATTTCATTAGATCTGGGAATCCCATGACTCTAAATGCCAAGTGAGAATCACATTTTTTCATTACAACTCAGGCCATCAATTACTCATGCTGAATGAAGCTGTCTCACGTGAAATGTATTTACAATGTTCATAATTTGATCTCAGTTCTTGGAATTACATCTTGTTTTGATGGCTATAATGTCTTTCTGCTGTTAAAAAAAAAAGGTCCAACGTTGAACCAGGATGTTAAGAAATTAGAAAATGAAAAATGGTTGATCACAAGTTGATGACTGATCGGAGGAAGGTATGATCATTTACTGAAACCAGTAGAGACAGAAAAGTAAAAAAAAAAAAAAAATATTCAACCGGATTTTGTAAATGATTAAAAACTTTAGTAAAATAAATTTGAGAATTTTACAAAAGCCAGAAAGTGTATGGAATCTTTTTCAATAAAGGAAGCTAAACATTTTACTCAAAATTTCTAAATGTAGATTATGGTACATTTATAAGAATGAAAACTACAATAATTTATGTCTACTTGCTTTCAATGTTTTTTTTGTTAAGACAATCACAAATTTTTGGGTTGTTCCACATATATGGTAAAAAACTGAAGGGGCCCAGGGCCTTCAGTCAGTGGCCCCAAGACTGTGGAACAGTTTGCCCTTCCAGCTCCATTTTGCTGACTCTGTGGAGGTTTTTAAAAAGCAACTAAAGACATTTTTATTTTCCCAGGCTTCTATCTCTTGATTTTATTGTGTTTCTTATGTTGGTTTTATGTTTTGCTTGGTTTTAAGGTTAATTTCTATTGTACAGCACTTTGTGATTTATGTCTGTTGAAAAGTGCTTTATAAACGTTACTTACTTACTATCTAAAAATGGTTTGGTACAAAATTTAGAACGCTTTTAAAAATTCCAAAGTCTCCCCTATAAAATATCTGAAGTTGCACAGCTGTATTTTCTAACCAGATGGCCAAACATTTGAAAAAGTTTAGAGATTAGAGTTTAGATGTCTTACAGTTTTCACTATTTCTGGACTTTCTGGCCTCACATCTAACTTTTATTGTGGCTGAAGTGTTTTATGTGTTGGAGACATGATGAGCTAAATAGACCATTCAATTTCAATTGAAAAAGAAAATAATATCGAGGGAATGAATCAAAAGTTTTGGTGTGATCTCTGTGCAGTTCTAACAAATTTTACATAAAAGCAATTGTCTGATAGCAGATCGAGTCACACTGGGGAAAAGTAGACAGAAAGCTCAAAAATTGTATGTATAAACTGGACAACAATGGTATTTAAAATTAAAAAGTTTCTGAATGTTTAAAAAATTTTGTGTCACATCATCCCTATCTGAACTGAACATTTCCTGGAGAAAATATGTAAAATCTAAAACTGTGATGTGCAAAAACTGGTTACCTAATTCAGTCAGGTAAAGATAAACTTCCTGTGACTCACTTAAACTGAGTGGCATTTCTCTTCTGAAGTACTGCTGAGTTATGGAGCTTCAGAAAGGGCAGGGTTGTCTCACGTCTTCATTAATTGCAGAAACAACGTTTCGCCTTCAATTATCTGATTATTACCAGTCCAGTAAAGATTTGGTCAAATTTTGTTTGAGTTTTTCTAACACTAAAGGGAGCAGCAAACCACAAATTGTAAGACAAACTCAAAATTAAGAAGAAATACAAAAAATATTAGTTAATGTGAATGAGTGAATTTATATAATCTGATGTTGTACACTGTTCAAAAAAATAAAGGGAATACTCAAATAACACATCCTAGATCTGAATGAATGAAATATTATCATTGAATACTTTGTCCTGTACAAAGTTGAATGTGCTGACAACAAAATCACACAAAAATCATCAATGGAAATCAAATTCATTAAAGTATTCAATGAGAATATTTCATTCATTCAGATCTAGGATGTGTTATTTGAGTGTTCCCTTTATTTTTCTTGAGCAGGAACTTAAAAGTATGAACAGAAAATCAAACAAAAGGTAAAATTATCCCAAAGTGTGGCTCATTTCTCAGATGACAATTAACTCTTAAATTCAACAGGTTTAACTTCACTTTTAATTATTTTTACCCTTCAGGATTAAAATTTCTGATTTCAGACGATTAAGTCTAAAACCAGCAACCTAAAGAAAAGTTGAATTCACGACCTCATTTTGTTTTTTTGTCTTTTTTTTTTCTTTCAGATTGATACATGACTACCTGAGTGTGGCGCCTTTCGCTGACTACCTTGACAGCATGTACTTCAACAGGTTCCTGCAGTGGAAGTGGCTGGAGAGGTAAGACTTTCTAACTGTTTTTTTCTTTCCCAAACATGGTACAAGTAGCAACACGCTCAGAGAAAGTTGCCTCACAGTTTCCTTTTCTCCTTTGGGTTACAACAACACCACCATGACACATTTCAAAAGACAAGTTGGAAATTGCCTAAAGAAAGCATTCACTTTTCTGTTAAACTTCAGCAATAAGAGTTCCTCCTATTGTTGCAGCAGATGGTTTTCCTTTATTTTTTACCAATAATAAAGGGATCCAGCAGGATGGGTTATTATTCAATTCCATGTGTCTATGCAACTCACCCAAAATAATCCTACTCAATATGATCTGTAATTGAAAACATTAAAAATCGCAAGTTTAAAACCACGACCTGCAATAACCTTTAACGAAAATGGAGAAAAAATTCCTCAATTTATTTGTCAGTACTTTCCACATATGAAAAAATAGGCGAAAAGAAAACGTTTGAAAAATATGAGTTTTTCCAAACTTTATTTTATATCCAAAATTCATCAATATAGGTGGAGGTCAATATATGATAGCTAAATAACTCGCTTCATTAGAAGTTAATTTATTCACATTCACCAAAGCTACAAATAACTTTATTGTCACTAAATAATTTTGTCAATATTTAATGCATCAATTAGCAGGTTGATGCTAATGTTTTGCATTTCAATACTTCTCCCCTGTCAGTTTATTAACAGATCTGATTAATTTCTCCAGATCTATTGCTTACCTTGACTAATTGTGAATTTGTTGCCTAATTTAATTGCTATAATGGAAAATAAGTTAAATTTTGAAAAAAATGGCAGTTAATTCAGGCTGTTGTTCCACTAATGGTCTCATTCCCTGCCTGCAGGAGGCTCTGCAGCAAAAACCACTACTCAGTTTGGCAGGGGCTTTTGGTTTATATTAGATATGAAATAAGGCAAAAATTATTAATTTACATGGCAAAACAAATACATATATGCATGTAACAGGCTGAATAGTACACAGGCTTAGACACACAAATCAAACTTCTTCAAAAAGGTGAAAGAGCTAGCTGATGAGTATTACACAGATCATTAAGCCAGGTTCAAATCTCAATAAAAAACAATATTGTTAGATTCAAAGGTCTCCAGAAGCATTTTTTTTTTTATTTCTGGCCTCAGAGTGCCTTGGGATGCATAGATGGTCCCAGGTTCAGTTGAGGTTTTTTTTAGCATTTAATTTGGATAAAATATTGAAATCAGTTGGTGAATTCCCATACAGTAACTGTAAGAAGGTCAAAAAATAAACAAACAAGGAAAAGGTAAAATGAGTGTTTCTTTCCAGTCAGGGAGCTTTTCCTGGATCCAAATAGATGATATCATGGTCAACCGTTCAGGTGTAAACCTTTTTATCAATTGTGGCTGAAAAGCACATACAGTGTGAACTGTCCGCAACAGCAAGTACACCAAGATATTTTGGATAAACTGGCCACTCAAGAGCACACGTGCAACCACAGCCCACGTTCCTAACTAAACTCATTCCCAGTGAGGAACACACTGCAAACGCAGACACACCCAACTTAGCTAGAACCAAACCAGACATTAACTAGCTTGAGCAAGACTTAACAATGGAGAAGGGGCTTTAAATTTCTTTTCATCTCCACTCTGAGGATGATTTACATGATGTCAATATTGATTCTAGATGCCAAAGTGTTGCTGCCACAAGATTGGCTGATTTGGAGGCTCTGTTAACAGGTGTACCCAATAAAGTGGTTAGTGAATTTACAGTTCCTCTAGTAAGTCCTTGTTCTCTTTGAGGTTCTCCTTCTAGTTGGATGAACCTGGAAATTGAACCCCCCAATTCACAGCCTGAAATTGATTCTGAGCTGAGGTTCTTCTCCAATCTCCTCACCATTTTCTACAAAAGTAGCTTGTTTCAGTGGCTAATGTCTCAGGTCATCTGTTGGTCATAATCCAACAGGGCACCTGCTTATTCTGGAGTCTGTTGGTCTGAAGCCAAATACAACACAAAGACCATATTTCCTTGTGTTATTCCTTTGGGGTTTCTAACTGCAATTACTAATGACTCTTGGGGGTTGAAGGACAAACAAATCATTTTTTGAGTTTCTGGTGTTAAGAACAAGAGTTGTAAGAAATCTTAAAACACTAGGACATCACTGATGTGAAAATGGGTGACTCCAGATATCCAGTGACACCTGAAAGCTAACAGTCTTGATGGAGGCTATGGGACTTACTGTAATAGCAAACATCTAGGAATCGTGGATTAGAGTGGTGCCTTACCTCATTATTGTGTTGGTTTTACCAAGTGTATCCAGCAAGACCAAGCATGTTTCTGGAGTATAACTAAAATCTGATTCTGGTTGGCAACAGAAACAGAAAAAACACTTGTTAACAAGCAGCAGTTTCCCAATCCCAGGCTTGTTTAATTAGTAAATGGCTCATGGTTTTAATGAGCGTAAACCCTAGAGACCTGTTCATTCACCTGCTTGAATGATCAAACTGGTCCAGAGGGGGATGAAGTGGGAGGGATGATCCCAGGAGGAACCAGATTGGGGTCTGAGGTGATTAAGAGAATCATTTGTCTTCATGAATCCAATCAAGATTCAAACCAGGCATGAAATTTAAATTTTAAAACATACGGACCAAGAGAGTTGTTGGTGCTTCCAGGTACTCAGCAATTGGTTTTGATCAACAGTCATCTACAAGTTTTTATTTGCTGAGTTTTAGACCAGAACATGAACATGTTCAGAGGAATGTCTCATCTTTTACCACAGACCTCAACCAAAGACAACTTACCAGAAAAAATAAGTTGAAATTTGCTCTTTTGACTTGTTTCCAGCAGCCTCTAAAATAGACAAGTTTTGTTTCTTTACATCAGAAGCTTTCAATTGTCTTACACACAAGAACCATAGAGATGTGGAGATTTCCACTGTAATGGACAACCTGCTTCAGATAACTATGAAATAAGTCTTTTCACTTCTGCTTTTTAAAAGTTGAATCATACAGTTATTATATCCAAAAAGTAAACAATTGGACACCGAGGGTCATTGATCAGCTCCTTTTGATTGTTCCAAAGTTGTTTCCTTTTGAGGAGGTTTACATGGTTTCTCCAGAGAGTTCTGAGCATTGCAGCTTCTCACGAGGAGTAGAACCAACTGTGCCAATAATAAAATGTCTTAAACATTCCACTTACTCTGGCAGTAATTGGTCAGTATTTCCAAGCATGGCCAGCACAGAATGGCTATATTTACTTCCTCCACTGCCATTATTAAAACTACAATGGCAGTGGAGAAACTCAACATTGTTCACAACTTCTATGCTGGTTGGCCTGCATGAGATCCATCCTGAGGAATTGAGCAGAATTGCATAGAAAGACAATGGCCAGGCTACAGGTAGCAGACATCTGTCTTCTCAGCAGCACTTCCCAGCTTCCCATAAGGGATATATAGTCACTTCAGAGAGGTCTGGAAAACCTTCAAAGGGAGTTCACCTGGATGCATCCCTGACCTCCAGTACTGATTGCTTCTGATGCAGAGGACCAGCAGCTCTACTTGGTCTCTAAAAAGAGTGGTGTAAGCCAAACCACTCTTTTTAGCTACTTTGAATCAGGGATCTTGTTTTACAGTCATGATTCATATCCCATGACCATAGGTGAGGGTTGGGACATAAATAGACCAATATATTAAGAATTTCACCTTTCAGCTCTGCTAATTCTTTACCACAGAGTGAGGATTTCTCTACTCGAGACAAACACCAATCACTTTATCATATGCTTGTCTCTTGAACAAGACGCCTCTATGAAAAACTGATCCTTGAAGTGGAGTAAGATTCATGTCCTCAGAATTAGAGGAGTTAAATGTCCCACAGAGGACAGACTTTTTAACACTTTCTCATTCTAACTATAACAAGGTGATTCCCAAAGAGCAATAGATGGTGCATCTCTCAAGTACTGTATCTGGGTTTTTGACATTTTCATTTACAATAATAAACATTTACAAGTTTAGGTATTGCAGAGAGGTTGCGCTCTGCAGCATCTCATCCACAAAGAAATTCTGATTGTAGAGCGAGGCCAGACACAGGAGGAAAGCGAACTTAACTTTCATACTGAAGCATTGCAAATTTTTTACAGTTTGTCCAATACAGTGCAGTCTGTCTTAGAACACTGTTCTAAGGCTGAACATTAACATGGGCTGCCTGTTTTGTGACTGTTTCTTTCTTTTAGTTTGATTCTGCTTGGTAGCTGAAATAAAACAATATGAATTCAAAGGAGGAATAGATCTAGGCTAGAGGCTACCTTCAACTGCACACTAATAGCTGGAAGGCAAGCCTACTAGCATCAACAGACACAAGCTTATCCCTTGAAGGCAAAGGTTACAAAAGTAACCCTTTCTAATTCAATATATGTATTCTTAAAGACCCCCTTACCTGCCCAATAAAGGGTTATATGTAAAACACCAGTGATTTACATTAGCATTCAACAAAAACAAATGATTAGGATTAGGAGTTTTATGAAAATTAGGTCATCTAAAAAATGTTGCAAATGTGCAAATTCTGATAATGTAAAAAAAATATATCAAAGCTAGTCAAAATAAATTACCTGATAAAATCAAAGAAAAAAAAATCAGAAAAAAACACTTAAATTGCAACATTAAATTGCTTGTTTGGTCATTCTTCTGCTTTATTAGAAACTGTAATAATTAAAGCATTTGCTGACAGATGCAGTTCATAAAACCTAGCACAGAATCACATGTTGTAGCTCAAAAGCTGAATGTTTGACGTGCACATTCTGTAGCTGCCTGGGTCCACAAACTATTACCCAAAATTACATTGACTCATGTATCAGTGTGTTTTCAGAAATACTTCATCATCACTGAAGGGAAACCACAGCTAAGCAGAGGAGAAATGTTTACCTGTGAGGATTTCTGCCAGAAATAATAAACAAAAAAAACTCTCAACTAAAATCTTCTCAGGCTGATAAAGATGATAAAACAATATGAAAGTCTAAACCTCACCCTTTGAGTTTCCAGTTCTGACTTCAGATTTGATCATTTTGGTGAACTTTGCTCTGGATAATTAGAAAATACCGTCCAGGGAAAAGTATCTGAACCCCCCACAGAGTTTTCCTGTTTTTGCTTATTTGGTCACACCTAAATGTTTCAGATCATCAAAGGAGTTTTATTAGCACACAAAGGTAACATATGTAAATACAAGAAACAGTTTTTGCCAATCCTTGGCAGCAACAAACCTAAAGTTTTTTTTTGACAATCTCAAGCAAAGTGAAAACACTACACAGTGGTACCACCGCCTATTTATGGTGTTTTCTCTGGTGCGTGACTTCAAGTAATTTCTGGAAAACTTGCCTAGTTTCAGCTCTACTTTTGTAGCGTAAAACAAAAGTTTTTACAAGAAAATGCAGCTTTGTGGGGTAACATACTCAGACAATGCTACTTGACATGCTATCGGCTGGCATTTGCAAGCCACCCAATCTTGAAGTGCCATTTACTTTTCTTGACATTGATTGGCTAAACACCCAAGAGCAGAGACAAGGTAGACTGTGAATGTTGGCTGCTGTTGTAGTGCCATTTTAATGCATATTCTGGTATATTTATTGTTTTAACTATTAAAATAGGCTGTGCTAAACATTTTAGAGGAGGTTTCAAATACCTATTTGTAGGCACATGTGATCTCTAACTCCACAAATACCTGGGATCCACTGCTGCGTACTACTTGTGTAATATAAGTAATTGTCTATCTTTGTCCAACAGGCAGCCGGTGACTAAAAACACGTTCAGACAGTACAGAGTTTTAGGAAAAGGAGGTTTCGGGGAGGTGAGTGCTGACTGTTTTCTCTTAATTTGGGTCAAACACAAAGTGTTTAGCACCACATTTTTTCCCTGCATGTTGAATTATACAGAAAAGGAAAATGCTGTTTTTTAAGTCCCTAATTTCTATATTTATATTCAGTATGAGTATGTTTTATATTTTAAATTAAAAGCAAAGCAGCCAAAATTTTGTCTCTTGCTGGTCCCAAAATGTTTCCTTGTGTAGATAAATGTGCAGGGAGGTGCAGCACTTCTAACCAAATCTTGTCATGGGCATCTGAAAAGAGGAACTCCACCACTGACGTTTGAATCCTATTAAACTCTGATGAATGGCATCTCTGTATAGCATATTTGTGTAATAAGCAGAGGTCTTTTTGATTCCATTCTGGTCCCAGGGCAATAGCAGATTAAATGTAAGAACATTGGGTCAGGAGACAATGAGGGACATGAAAAGACACAGGGGTCAGGGTTAAGCTTCTGTGTTGGCTTCTGTGCTGCAAATGGTAGCAAATATTTAGGATTGTGGTGAATCATTGCCCAGTTTCATTACTCAGTTTGGGTCAAGCTAAAGTTGTTAGATGATAACAGTAGTTTCTTTATGGCCATTGTAGTTGTTTTTCCTGCATGGCATTGTTGTGGAACCACAAATACTAGTCAGTCCCAAACCAACTAATCAAACCTCTGCTTTTTAATTAATGCTTTTGATTCTGTTTAGGCTAATAGATTTCTTGCTTTTCTTTCCATTGCTCACAGGTGTGTGCATGTCAGGTACGGGCCACGGGGAAAATGTATGCCTGCAAAAAGCTGGAAAAGAAGAGAATAAAGAAAAGGAAAGGAGAGTCGATGGCACTCAATGAGAAACAGATTCTGGAGAAAGTCAACAGCAGATTTGTTGTAAGTGTCTCTGAACAACCATGTTATTTATGCAGTGAAATACTGCCACACTGAGGCAAAATGAAGTTACCACAGGAACAGTTATGTTCAGACAAAGAGGGTTTTTGAACTGAAAAAATGAACAAAGCATGGCCTTAAAAATTTTCTTACTACCTTTTTCTCTATTCTTTTTATATTATGGATTGAAATACTATTGTTTTAATTAACAAAAACAACAAGAAAAAACTAACACCAGAAAAGATCACAACTTGCTGAGTTGAATTTTGTTTAAATTTGCAAAAGCTACAAAATCTGAAAGTACATTTTTTGCTAAGTGTTGTCTAAATCATCTTTGCTTGCTATTTATGAATTTATATTTCAGCTTGTGTACTTAAGGTATTTGTCTGTATATATATATATATATATATATATATATATATATATATATAAATAAATAAAAAATATAAGAAATTCCCTTCTCACCCACCGCGGGTGGTTCTTATCCTCTGAGCTCGGGTCCTCTACCAGAGGCCTGGGAGCTTGAGGGTCCTGCAGTATCTTGGCTGTGCCAAGGACTGCACATTTCTGGACTGAGATGTCTGATGTTGTTCCTGGGATCTGTTGTAGCCACTGCTCCAGTTTGGGGGTGACTGCCCCGAGGGCCCCGATGACCACAGGCACCACTGTGGTCTTCACCTTCCAGGCCCTCTCCAGTTCCTCCCTGAGGCCCTGGTATTTCTCCAGTTTCTCGTGCTCCTTTTTCTTGATGTTGCAATCACTTGGTATTGCTACATCTACCGCAACGGCTTTCCTCTGTTGTTTATGCACTATGACAATGTCTGATTGGTTCGCAATTACCATTCTGTCTGTCTGGATCTGGAAGTCCCACAGGATCTTAGCTCTGGGGGACTAAGATCCTGTGGGGGTGTTTCCCACTTTGATCTCGGGGTTTCCAGTCCATATTCTGCACAGATGTTTCTGTACACTATGCCTACCACTTGGTTATGTCGTTCCATGTACGCTTTTCCTGCCAGTATCTTGCACCCTGCTGTTATGTGCTGGACTGTCTCAGGAGTCTTCTTGCACAACCTACACCTTGGGTCTTGTCTGGTGTGGTAGATCTGGGCCTCTATTGCTCTGGTGTTTAGGGCCTGTTCCTGGGCGGCCATGATGAGGGCCTCTGTGCTGTCCTTGAGTCCAGCTTTTTCCAGCCATTGGTAGGATTTACTGATATCAGCCACTTGGGTTATTTGCTGGTGGTACATCCCATGTAGGGGCTTGTCCTCCCATGATGGTATCTCTCGCACCTCAACCTCCGTTCCCTGTTGTCTGAGACATTCACTGAGCACATTGTCTGTTGAGGCTTTGTCCCTGATGTATTTATGGATCTTAGTTGTTTCGTCCTGGACAGTGGTGCTCACACTCACTAGTCCTCTGCCTCCTTCCTTGCGGCTCGTGTACAGTCTCAGGGTGCTGGATTTGGGATGGAACCCTCCATGCATTGTTAGTAGCTTTCTAGTCTTAATATCTGTGGCTTTTATCTCCTCCTTTGGCCAGCTAATTATTCCAGCAGGGTATCTGATTACTGGCAGGGCATAGCTGTTTATCGCACGGATTTTGTTCTTGCCATTGAGCTGGCTTCTCAGGACTTGCCTTATTCGTTGGAGGTATTTTGCTGTGGCTCCTTTCCTTGTGGCCTCATCGAGGTTGCCATTTGCTTGTGGTATACCTAGGTACTTCTAACTGTTCTCTATGTCTGCTATTGTTCCTTCTGGGAGTGAGACCCCTTCTGTGCGGATCACCTTCCCCCTCTTTGTGATCAGCCGACCACACTTCTCTAGTCCGAATGACCCAATGTCTGTGCTGTAGATCCTGGTGGTGTGGATCAGTGAGTCGATGTCTCGCTCACTCTTGGCGTACAGCTTGATGTCATCCATGTAGAGAAGGTGACTGATGTTGGCCCCATTTTTGAGTCGGTATCCGTAGCCAGTCTTGTTGATAATTTGGCTGAGGGGGTTCAGGCCTATGCAGAACAGTAGCGGGGACAGAGCATCTCCTTGGTATATGCCACATTTGATGGACACTTGTGCAAGTGGTTTGCAGTTGGCTTCAAGGGTGGTTTTCCACAGCCTCATTGAGTTTGCAATGAAGGCTCTCAGAGTCCTGTTGATGTTATACATCTCTAAGCATTCAATGATCCAAGTATGCGGCATTTAGTCATAGGCTTTCTTGTAATCAATCCAAGCCTTGCACAGGTTGGTGTGTCGGGTTTTGCAGTCTCGGGCAACTGTGTGGTCTATGAGAAGTTGGTGTTTGGCTTCTCTGCTATTTACACCGATACTTTTCTGTGCCATGCTCATGTGTTTATCCATGTGTTTGCTTATCTTGGCCGCTATGATGCCTGACATGAGCTTCCAGGTTGTGGAGAGGCAGGTTATTGGTCGGTAGTTGGGTGGGACTGGACCCTTTGATGGATCCTTCTGGATTAGGATTGTCCGCCCTTCAGTTAACCATTTAGCGGGAGTCCCACTTTGTAGCAGCTGGTTCATTTGGCCTGCCAGTCGCTCATGGAGGGCAGTGAGTTTCTTTAGCCAGTAGGCATGGATCATGTCAGGCCCTGGTGCTGTCCAGTTTTTCATACCTGAAACTCTTTCTTGGACATCTGTCACAGTGATGGTTACCGGGGTTTGCTCAGGGAGGTTACTATTGTCCTCTCGTAGAGAGATCAACCACTGTGCATTGCTGTTGTGGGATGCCTCCCTTTCCCATATGCCTTTCCAGTATTGTTCCGTCTCTAGCCTTGGTGGGTCTGCTCTGTTGTTATTATTACCCTGCCATTGAGAGTACACCTTAGCCGGTTGAGTGGAGAAGAGCCGATTAATCCTTCTGGATTCATTCTCCCTTGTGTATCTCTTTAGGCAGCTGGCCAAGGCTTGGAGCCTCTGTTTGGCAGTTTTGAGTGCTTCAGGTATGGGCATCTGCCTGTACTTTCTGGGTACTTGTCTTTTCATTGTACCCTTGTGGAGCTCTGACAGTTGGCTCACTTCCCTCCAGGTTACCTTGATTTCAGCCTCTTACCGTCTTTTCCATGGTGGGTATTGGGTCTCATGGTTGCTCTTATAGCCAAGTATCTCAAGGATCACTGATGCTGAGTTGTAGATCAGCTCATTGGTTTCTGTTATGGTATTGGTAGGGATCGTTCTCAATGCTGCATTCACATTCTCAATGAGACTTTCTGATGGTACTTCACTCAGCCGTTGTAATTGGCGCCGAGGAGGCCTGGTTGTCATTTGGGTCATGATTCTCTCTCTCAGGTCAGCAGCTGTCTCGTTCAGCTCTGATTCGCTCATTGGGGCCGTGTATCCCCTCACTGGGTGGGGACTTGTAGTTAAGTCCCCACAGTTCTGACATCCGGGTTCCTCCCTTTTGCCGAAGCATTTGTGTTGTATCTCGTCAATCTCAAGTTGTGACAGCAGTTGCCGTTTGCGGATGTTGGAACACTGAGCTACTAGTTTTATATATATATATATATATATATGTATATATATATGTATATATATATATATATATATATATATATATATATATATATATATATATATATTTCATGGATTGACTTGAATCAAAGTAGATTTTTTTTCTACTTTGATTCAATTATTTTACGCTGTACACTTCTTATTTAATCTTCCACAGCCTGAGCTTTGTATTTAGCACTCAGTTAGCCATCTATAATATTAGCTGTATGATTAGCAATTTCTAAGGACTTAAACAGTTCGATTAAGTCTCAATTTATAGTTAGTCTCATTTCCTTCTCGGTTTCCCTTTAAGTTAATTTTCTGTTGCTCCTTCCCTTTTACATTATCCATTTTCAGCTGCAGGTGCATGATCAGCAGTCTTTGTAACTTTACCTTCTCGTTAGATATCTGCACCATTAGCAAGGCAATTATAATTTCTTGGTATTTTTAGCTTTAGTATTTTATTATGTGCTGGACTTCTTCTTAAGCTTTGTATTCTATCTGTGTTATGTTCTCTTTCATTTGTGAGAGATGTTTAGCAAATGCTTTAGCTTCACTGTAAGCTATCCATGAATTTCGGAACACAGTTAGATGCATTCAGAGTTGCCCACAACTTTTGCTATTTGAGAGGGTATTTATTTAATGATGTAAGAAACGTGATTTTCATTTTTGCAGGAATTTTGTTTTCTGTTTACTTTCTTTTAACTTTCTTCAGCATTATTTGTCAATTTGCATTGAGTTAGTTACATTATTTTTATTATTATTTAGGTGGGTGATTCTCTTAATTTGGTACATTTTGGGGTCTCAGGTTACTAAAAATATACCACAAAAAAAATTTGTTTTTGAACACTGCATGCATTGAAGGACACTTTGAACCGCCAAGAAAATATGTCTCCCCACGTTATGCATGAAATACTAAACATGCATAAGAAACATGCTTAAGAACTTCTTTGTCACTAAGGTTGCTTTAAATTCAACCCTGTAATGGGACGATTTCATTCCTCTATCAGTGTAAGTCAATAACAATTAAATAAATTCTTCCAGTTCCTTTGAGTTCATCTGTCCCTTGATTAAAATAACTAATTGTAAGTATATTTTATTTGATTCTGAATCATAATAATTAGACAGATAAGTAGAATAAGGCAACTTGATGTAAAAGCGCTTCTCTTAAATCATAAAAATACACTTCAAAATAAATATCAAATCAGGCTTTTTTTTTTAATGTTTTTGACTCATTCTTTACTCTTTGCATATAGACCAAAATTATTAGTTTAATATTTGCTGCTATTATTTAAAAAAATGATAACGATGTATCAAGTAGCTGGGTTGAACCCAGTGTAAAAGTTGACCAGACTGTAAGGGAGTTGAACATTCTGGCTGGCTTAACAACAGTCCAGTGTTCAACCCCGTAACAAAACCACTGTTTGTGTTTATATATATCATTAGGATTATCACTTGATGTTTTGCTAGCACTTAAGTTGTTTAGTTTTTGTTTTTTGATTTTGTGTACTTTATAACTTCAATTTTCTCTGTTCTTTTGTCAGTCATTGTTGGAAAATATGATTTTTAAAATTGAATTCATGGTTAGGTCCTTTACGGCCCACTAAATTATGAAAGTTCCCATGTGACATAATCTCTAAATCAGAGTTGGTTTCTGTCCAGGTAAGTTTAGCGTATGCTTACGAAACGAAAGATGCGCTGTGTCTCGTGCTGACATTGATGAACGGCGGAGACCTCAAGTTTCACATCTACCACATGGGAGAGGCAGGCTTTGATGAGAAGAGAGCCGTGTTTTATGCTGCAGAGATCTGCTGCGGTCTGGAGGACCTGCACCAAGAGCGGATCGTCTACAGGTGAGCTCCATTAAAAACTAAAACCAACTTCATCTTATTCATTTGGCCCCTCTCTGACTCTGTGGATGCATTTTTTCATTCCGTCACTCAGGGATCTGAAGCCAGAAAACATCCTGCTAGATGACCACGGTGAGTCTGACCAACAGGTTCTCTTATATACTGTGATAGACTAACAGAGAGCATACATGTCTTGTAAATTGAGCTGTAATCCACTGATAAAAATGCTAAAAGTTATTTTTATACTTCTTAAAATGGAGACGTCACCTTTTTTTCAGATAATTTAATGGGTTTTAATGGGCAAAAATAATTCCTAAAAGATAATAGTTTTGAGGTTATAACAGCAAATACAAACTTCTTTTTTGAAATAGTTATTTGTAAGAGTTTTAATATATTTATTCTTAAACTAATTTCTTATTTGAAGAAAAATGGTTCAAATTAATTTAAGACAAAATGTTTGCATTTGCCATTTTTGAATATAAACAAGCCTAATTCACTTTTAATAAAACTATTCTAAAACAAATTTCTTGCATGGTAACTTTACCTGGAATACTTATCTTACACATGATTTTGATGCTAGATGATCGTGAAATACATTTTCTGCTGTTGAACACCAGAGGGCGATCTGACTATCAGTACTGATGTGAGATCTGGTATAAAAAATTAAATTTAAAGAAGTCTCTGTTTTGACATGCATAAAAGAACAAATTACGTAAAATTATATAGATTATACCACAGACATAAGAACAAATTACGTACTGTATGTATGTCTTATGTATTTCTACTTACAAAGTTATAGTTGAGATAATAAACCCAAGCTTAAAAAGGAAAAAAAAAAGTGTTACTTAAAGCAATTATTATTTTGAGAACACATGCCTAAGTTGGAGTCTCTGTCCTGTTTCCTTGTTTTGGTCTTTAGGTCATATCAGAATATCAGACCTGGGTCTGGCCATCCATGTGCCAGACGGAGAAACCATCAAGGGCCGGGTAGGGACAGTTGGATACATGGGTGAGTATGTTTACTCCTGTACTTTCTGTTTTATTTTATTTGTTGAGTACGCCACACAGTTTTAATTATGTCTCTTTGCGAAAATCTATCGATTTTTCCAAATTTTTATATTCAGAAAGCAAAATTATTTATTTATTTATTGACATTTATCCAAGATACCACAATCTCAACACTTCTAAGCATCACTTCGAAAAGTATCTCTTCAGTTATTGTGCCAATACCAAAACATTTTTAAAAGTCCAACTTTTGTGTTGAGTACAGGTACACATGTCACAATAAATAGCAAATTAATTAATGGCATAATAAATTAAAATAAGCTCAATAATTTCCATTTGCATCATTGTCTGTTTCATGTCTCTATCTCTTTCTACCAAAGACTGAATGACAAAAGTCTTCTGTCTAGTCCATTTATTTAAAGAACAGTATTATTTAGAGATTTCAGTGTTTGCAGCCAAAAAATTCCCTTCTCACCCACCGCGGGTGGTTCTTATCCTCTGAGCTCGGGTCCTCTACCAGAGGCCTGGGAGCTTGAGGGTCCTGCGCAGTATCTTGGCTGTGCCAAGGACTGCACATTTCTGGACTGAGATGTCTGATGTTGTTCCTGGGATCTGTTGTAGCCACTGCTCCAGTTTGGGGGGTGACTGCCCCGAGGGGCCCCGATGACCACAGGCACCACTGTGGTCTTCACCTTCCAGGCCCTCTCCAGTTCCTCCCTAAGGCCCTGGTATTTCTCCAGTTTCTCGTGCTCCTTTTTTCCTGATGTTGCAATCGCTTGGTATTGCTACATCTACCACTACGGCTTTCCTCTGTTGTTTATCCACTACGACAATGTCTGGTTGATTCGCCATTACCATTCTGTCTGTCTGGATCTGGAAGTCCCACAGGATCTTAGCTCTGGCATTCTCCATCACCTTTGGGGGTGTTTCCCACTTTGATCTCGGGGTTTCCAGTCCATATTCTGCACAGATGTTTCTGTACACTATGCCTGCCACTTGGTTATGTCGTTCCATGTACGTTTTCCCTGCCAGTATCTTGCACCCTGCTGTTATGTGCTGGACTGTCTCAGGGGCCTCCTTGCACAACCTACACCTTGGGTCTTGTCTGGTGTGATAGATCTGGGCCTCTATTGCTCTGGTGTTTAGGGCCTGTTCCTGGGCGGCCATGATGAGGGCCTCTGTGCTGTCCTTGAGTCCAGTTTTTTCCAGCCATTGGTAGGATTTGCTGATATCAGCCACTTGGGTTATTTGCTGGTGGTACATCCCATGTAGGGGGCTTGTCCTCCCTTCCGTTCCCTGTTGTCTGAGACATTCACTGAGCACATTGTCTGTTGAGGCTTTGTCCCTGATGTATCTATGGATCTTAGATGTTTCGTCCTGGACAGTGGTGCTCACACTCACTAGTCCTCTGCCTCCTTCCTTGCGGCTCGTGTACAGTCTCAGGGTGCTGGATTTGGGATGGAACCCTCCATGCATTGTTAGTAGTTTTCTAGTCTTAATATCTGTGGCCTTTATCTCCTCCTTTGGCCAGCTAATTATTCCAGCAGGGTATCTGATTACTGGCAGGGCATAGCTGTTTATCGCACGGGTCTTGTTCTTGCCATTGAGCTGGCTTCTCAGGACTTGCCTTATTCGTTGGAGGTATTTTAGCTGTGGCTCCTTTCCTTGTGACCTCATCGAGGTTGCAATTTGACATATATATATATATATATATATATATATATATATATATATATATATACATATACATATATATATATATAGGTGGTCTTCACCTAGAAGGTGAAGACCACAGTGGTGCCTGTGGTCATCGGGGCCCTCGGGGCAGTCACCCCCAAACTGGAGCAGTGGCTACAACAGATCCCAGGAACAACATCAGACATCTCAGTCCAGAAATGTGCAGTCCTTGGCACAGCCAAGATACTGCGCAGGACCCTCAAACTCCCAGGCCTCTGGTAGAGGACCCGAGCTCAGAGGATAAGAACCACCCGCGGTGGGTGAGAAGGGAATTTTTTTTATATATATATATATATGTCTGTCAGACTCTTCTCAAGTTTCTCGCATTGCCACAGCTTTACCACAGCTTTAGCAGTTTTCGTCCTCATGTCGTTCAGCCCCGGAGGTGGTGATGAACGAGCGGTACACCTTCAGCCCCGACTGGTGGGCGCTGGGCTGCCTGCTGTATGAGATGATCGAGGGCCAGTCGCCATTTCAGCAGAGGAAGAAGAAGATCAAAAGGGAGGAAGTGGAGCGGCTGGTCAAGGAGGTACAGGAGGAATACTCCAGTAAGTTCTCTGAAGAGGCCAAGTCAGTCTGTAAAATGGTAAGATTTCCATTTTCCCTTCTATTCTGGACTCTGCTATTGATCCTTTTAATTGTAGTGTTTATAAAGTTAAGGATTCAGGCTTTTATTTTGAAAAGAGTTTTTATGTTTACTACACATGTGAAGACCTTTTGAAATACTTGATTTTGTAAACTCCTCAGCTGCTGGCCAAAGATCCCACAAAGAGGCTGGGCTCCCTTGGGGGCGGGGCTTCTGAGGTCAAAGGTCACCCAATCTTCCGCCCTATTAACTTCAAACGGCTGGAGGCTGGCATGCTACAACCACCCTTCATCCCTGACGTAAGTCCATCAGAATTACTGTAAATATTTGCAGCAGGAAAATATAAAGTTGTTCTGAATGAAGACTACTTTTATTCTTTTTTTTATTTAGCTTTGATCACTCAGTTTCAGGAGAGCATCTTTGATTAATGTGACTAATTAACATATTGAACAAGTTATTGATGTCCTTGTATTCAGACATCAGACTTTCAGAAGCATTGGGTTCAAAAGTGCTGAGTTGCTACTATTGGTAAGATAAAATGTTCCCTCTAATTTTTCATGTGTCTGGGTATACACACAAGCTTCCTGAGCACACTGAGGACCACTGTGGGCATCATCAGTGTGCACGGCGTGGCCACGCACAAGTATTACACCTGTTATAAATCTGGGATCATATAAAGTTGCATGGCTTATTAAAAGAATCAGATTACGACAGCAATTTTCATTTGT
The DNA here is from genome assembly GCA_911649635.1 of Poeciliopsis gracilis. Lineage (NCBI taxonomy): Eukaryota > Metazoa > Chordata > Actinopteri > Cyprinodontiformes > Poeciliidae > Poeciliopsis > Poeciliopsis gracilis. The sequence goes on from CAJVRI010000293.1 coordinate 129,457, forward strand.
TTGCTTTTAATTTAAGTGTTTGGCCCAATTAAAATGAAAAAAAAAAGAAAAGAAAACATTGCTGTTCATGAGATGTATAGTATGTTATAAGTAAGAGTCCTGCTTTAGCCAGGGTGGGAAATGAGACATTGCACCTTTCAGACATAACTTTTGTTCATATTAAAATATTCACATTTTACACAATAAAATGTTTTCTGTGGCTTGTGATAAATTATAAAGTCTTGTAAAATATTTAATTACACAGTTTTTTTCATGTCTGCCCTTCTCACTTCTCCAGTGGTTGTACACTTTGCCCAGGTTGATGTGTCAGTCTGCTTCTTGCTTTATGTACTTGAATTCAGCATATTGACTGTTAATGGCCTCCATAATCTCTGGGTGGAGGAGAATGGCCTCATACTTCTTTGCCAGTGTACAAATGTCTGCTTATCCATAGTCAAAAGTCTGAACTCAGCGCTTCAATATCAAATGCAGACCATTTCTTTAATTCATGCTCTGAAAATGAGTATCAATGTGATCACAGAGCTTACTAATAAAAAGAGTAATCTCATTACTAGATTAAAAACTTTACAAATGATTGTTAAATATTATGTTTCTCATATTCTAAAGGTTTGTTGGAACAGATGAATCCTCCTTGTCCTAAAGAAGGTGATCCAATCAGATACCTCACCAATGTTCCCTCTAAGCTGCGCGCCTGCGCACTGCTCGTATATTCTCATCGCACAAGAAAATTTATGTAGAGCATAAAATAAAGTCCAACGTAAACTGGACATTGAGCTCAGATATCAGTTTCGACTATGGATCAATAACATTTTTTTCTGTACTACTTTGCGATCGAACTCAGTGAGTGACAGGTATCCAGCCAATGATACGATATGGTTCATTGGCTGGAACCATATCAATAAGCGATATGGTTCACTTTCGCATGAAAGTGAACCATATCGCTTATTGTATTGATATAAGCGAAAGTGAACCATATCGCATGCCATTTTGTGTATGTGCCTTGGTCATATGCGCTGTGACACCATGCAGGTAAGAATAGTGCGGCGGAGTTAAGAGACGTGAAAGCTAACACCTTATCATGTCTAAGTGGGACATCCACTCACCAAGCCAAAGTAAAAAACAGAAATGCACTTCTTCTAAGATCAAATGGCTGTCGGAGTTTGTGCAACTAGAAGTACAGTACAGTGCACAGTGGAGTGACTGTGTCAAGGAGGCAATGGGGCCATCACCATTGCCTTCACCATTTCTGCCACAACCTGATGGCACCTCATCTTTACTTGTAAAAAAAAATTATGAAGTCTGAGTCAATGAAGTCACATCACTGATTTGCTTCAGTGTTTGTTTTCATTTCAAATTGCACAAATAGTTTTTGCAAACTTTATTGAATTTATTTTGTAAATTGGCAGAACTTTGTTCTGGTTTGACAAAGTAAGTATTTTACTAAAATGCTCGTCTCATTCATCATCACTGTCAGCGGTTTTAGATTTGATCAGGCTCATAATATAACAGAAGAAGAACCTTCCAGTGAGAAGCTCTTTAAATAGACACGGGAAGTGGAGTTAATTAAACTGTTTGAATCAAAATGTTGCAGACATTTGAATTCAAACAAATGTCTGCATTTTAATTTTACATTTTAATTTTAAAATGTGTCTAAACTCTGCTGTCATATGTAATGCCGCCATTTCTAACCATGTTTATGTTTTCAGCCTCAGGCTATTTATGCTAAAGATGTGCTGGACATCGAGCAGTTCTCTACGGTAAAGGGCGTGGAGCTGGACCCAAAAGACGAGTCGTTCTACAGCAAAGTGTCGACAGGAAGCGTCTCCATCCCCTGGCAGAATGAGGTCAAAACAGCACTCACCACAATGTTGAGGAAACTGTTGAAAATAGTTTTTCAACAGTTTCAACAATTTTGGTTAAGTTGTTGATTTTTCACCAGCATAGTTCAGTACAAAGTTGTTTTGTTGTTGTTTGGACTACCTTCAGATTTGCTAACATGAATAACCTTCAAACATTGGAGAACGTAATCTACAGCTTGTGTCTTGTTTACATCAAATCAATATTTTCATAAAATATTTTTACTTTCATTCTGGAATAAAATTGGCTCAGTCAAGATCAGAAATACAAGAAATGGTCATGTGCACACTCTGCCGATAGTTGTCGGTATTGTTATAAACTGAACTATATTCAGAGGCTTTTTGATTTGGTATTAAAGCTCTATCCGAAATATTCCTCGTGGTTTTCTGGAGATGTAGGAGAAATATCCCATTTATGTCAACTGTTGTTGACGCCAATTTAAACAAAAACGGTTAAAAAAAAGTAAAGATTTTTCTCCCGTCAAGACAACAATATAAATAAATAAAAGCAATTCAAATAAACTAATCTAAAGCAACATTTTGATATGTTTGAATAAAGCTAGAAAAGAGGAAAAAAAAATATTTTACCTGTCTTATGAGCCAGATCCAATAAACCTCTTCTCCCTGCTGCATATGAGAAATGACACTGCAGAATGAAACAACCAGCACAGTGTGACATGAGGAGAGGGTTACATTTTTCTTATTAACATCGACCAAAGCTCTTCTTTTTCTTTTCTTGCTTGTTAGTTTGGACATAAATAAACAACAAAATATTCTGAAGCATCTACAAAGTGTTAAATAATGGCCAAAATTACTACAGACAACAACATATACCCATCTGGATTGCCAGAAGACAGCTGCTCAGTCAGCTGAATCTTTGTGTGGCTCCACTAACAACCACTGACATTATTCAGTAAGAATAATACATTAATAGTGTGTTAGAAAACACTAGCATGGTATTTGTAAAATTTAAAGTATTAAAATTCATTGACATAGTAAAATGACAGACAGTTGCAATTCTTTACAAAGCTAAAAAGAAACAATTAGCAGAAAACACTCAAAAACTGTTAAAAACCTACAGGAGCAAATTTCTAAGATATAAGGGAATCACAGTTTAACCTATTTAGATTCACAACTACTAGAAAATGCTTTTGTATATTAGTAAGTGGAGTGAAACTGTGGAATAATTTGAATATTGAACCTAGACAACATCCAAACATAAAAGTGTTCAAACTAGAACATAAAAATATTATTATTGCTGGATTTATGTAATATTTTTCTTAAATATGTGTTTTATTAATAATGCTAGTTTTGTCTTTTTTGGGTGAAATTTAAAGAAACAGTAATTAAAATTGAGTACATATTATAGCATTGGGTTAATTATTAAATCCTACATAAATATAGATATTAAATAAAATGGAAGATTATGTAGGTTGATAAGGAGTGGGAATAATGATAAAGTTATACTTCCACCCACTGCCCTCAATATGAAAAGCAAAGGTTTTGACATTAAGCTTCACATTTTAAGTATTCTTTGTACATATTAAAAAAAAACAAAACGAATAAACATAATTTCAACGGATGACAGCAGATGGATCTAATGAAAGGATTGGCTCAGTTTCATATGCTTGTTTGCTACAGTTAGCAAAACATTTCTCTAAAATCATATTTCCAGATGTTTTTGTGCTTTGTTTGGTACAGATGATTGAGACGGAGTGTTTCTCTGAGCTGAATGTGTTTTATGAGGACGGCGCCATTCCTCCAGACCTGGACTGGAGAGGACAGCCAACCACGACACCCAAACAGGGACTGCTGCAGCGACTCTTCGGCCGGCAGGTGAAAAGTCTTAAAAGTTTGGAAAACTAAATAAGGAGATTGCTTTCATCATTGTTAAGGCTTGGATAAGTATGGAAAAGTGAAAAAGGACAATGTGTTTACAGTGATTTTGGTTAAATTGACATGCTTAACCTCATATTTGCCACAGTGGACATTGATTTTAACATTTTACCCATCAGTTTTTTGATTTTCACTTCCTGAATGACGGCACATTTATTACAAATTTTGCAATATTTGAGCATTTACACCTTCTTCTAGTCTAGTCTGCAACACATAAATGGCCGGTCTTGCTACTTGAAGTTTCTTTATGTTAAAAGGGAGTGGTTCCTTATCCTTGCCTCTGATTGGCTGAATCCTGAAAGAGCAGAGATTCAGCCTCTGTTGCAGTGCTAAGCCGTTTCTTATGCTGAATGCATACCTCAATATGCGTTAATATGCATGTATTAACGCATATTGAGGTATTTATGGTATTTAAATATAAATATTTGTGGATTTCAGCCATTTGCTGTCTGTGGTACCCAGCTGTGTCTGTGGTACTGTGGTTGAATTTGAATATCGAACAGATTTATATATTAATTGCATTTCTGAATATAAATTAAATATTTTTCATATTAAGTGAACTAATTATACATGAACTGAATTAAAATGAGAAGAGCATTCCTTTTAAATCGGATGGGTTCTCAGTTTCTGTACTTTCTCTATCCCCCCCTGCAGGACTGCTGTGGTAACTGCAGCGACAGCGATGACGAGCCCACCAGGCTGTGAACACACCCCACCCACCCATATGAAATATGTTTTGTTTACAACTTTTGCACAACGTTTCCCAGAATGTATCTTTTCAACTTAGTCATAATGTTTGAATTTATTTAAAAGTGTGAAAACTCTGCTGTGGACGCTTTTCCAACTGGGAACACAGATGGACAGAAAACTATTGTGGTTTTGACCTTTATTGTCCAGGGGAAGTTTGCTTTCATCTGCTGCTGCTGAGCAGCTCCTGCTGTAGAAGTGCCTTGCTTTAGGACACAGTGGTAGTGATTACTCAGGGAGGACTGGACGTTCCTCTTTCGTTCCCACGTTGAGGGGGAAGCCAGTGACTTTAAGCCCATGAACTGTGACCACACATATCCCTACTCTGTTTTTTTTTTTTACCTGTTTTGTCTGCTTCAACATTTTTCCCTCATGTACAAATCTGCTTCTGCATATTTTATTTTTTCTTCCTTGTTGAGACAATCGGCTCCTTGTTTTGGCGCAGCTCCAGATAAACTTCATTTTACAGAGGTGCATTGAGACTTGTGCCTTTTCTTGTAAATCAAAGGGGCTTTATAAGAAAAAACCACAGCAATGGTTTATTCCTTGCAGCTTGTTAGTAGATGACTTGAATTAATCTTAAAACACCAGAAGGAGAGAGGTTCCTTTCCAAGACATTCAATGAAATTTCAAAATGTTTTTTATTAAAAACATGATACAGTTCTTTGCAAAAAAATATTCACACCTTTTGAACTTCCTCACAATTCCATATGTTACAGCTACAAACTGGAGAGTATTTCATTGGGATTTTGTGATAAGCCAACACAGAGTAATGCAAACTTTGATTGGAGGGAAGAAAATGATACATGAGTCTCTTCACTTTAAAAAGAACACATTTTTCTCTTCTTGCAAAATATATTTTGTTCTTAATGATTGTCACTTGATTAAATTGCACACAGGTGGAATATTTAGTAATTTGGTATTTCTGAAATGAGTTGGTTGCATTGGATTTTATGAGTTTAGGGGGCTGTATAGATAAGAACTATATATTTGTATCCTTTTCATTCCTCTTTAACCTTACTTTGTCTTGTTCTACAACATAACGATATAAATGAGATATAAATTATTTTAGTCTGATCTCAAGTTCAGAAAATAACATATTCCATGCTGTCATTATTTATTAAACAAAAAACAAGAATAAGTTAAAGAAACGCTGACATAAACCAAATGAATTGGCTTTACTAGAAAATTATTGTTTGAAATTTCTGATCTTTTTTATTGTTACAGTTTGGATTAAATTCAAACCTTTAAATTGCTGTCTATTCCTACCATGTATATATGGTTTTATATTATAGTAGTCTAAGTTGAATAAATGTGCATTTTTTGGTCTCTTTCTGACTTGAAAACTTAGGAGATGTTTGAATCAAATGTGCCTTTACTGATCCATTAGCCATAAATCTTTTTCTATTCTTTAATCTATTGTTTATTTCCACTGTAACCACTATATACCATCTGGAATTCCTTCTAATAGTTTCAAAAGGATTTGCTGTTATATTCCTCTGTCTTTAAAAAATAGCACCAATATTATTCGATAGACATTTAACCTCTTGTTGTTGTGCTTCTGTAAAGAGACTCTTCCACATCATCCTCATCCAATCACAAGTCATTCTGAAGCTGGAATAATGACTGAGACATCCTGGTTTAATCCACAGACTGTGGTGATGTCTTTATACAGACATCGATATTCCTCTACTAGAAAACCCTCAAAGAATATGGTGCCTGTTTGTAAGCTATTAAAATGAGGTACCTCTGACTGTCCATGTGGTTGACTTTTTTCTTCTTTCTGTAGCAGAGACAGAAACTGTATTTCTGTGGCGAGTGGAACTGATGTGAGTGCATCTATCTTTATAAGCAAACAATAATTTGTGGCCTTAAGCGTTTATATGACACAGGCCATCGCTAAATTTGTATCTGGTGTTCCTGCTCCTCACGAATGGAACACCAAGAAGGCCAAAAAGATGTGAAATTTCATGTGTTTTGCATTGCAAAGTATGTTGTTAACACACAAGCATCCACCCAGCATAAAACGAACCACACAGTCAGCTAAGGATAAATTGATTTCATCCAATCAGCGTTTTCCTTGGATGAAGAAGAGCCAATTCCAACCAATAGATAAAAATATTCCAGGACGTGACAGAATTTACAAAACAAAACTATGCTTTGTAGCCTAATAATATGTAATTGAACATAAAAATATGTTTTTTTCTGTGCATTTCAGGTATTGTTGCTCCATTTTTTAACTTGAACACTTCATGATTCTCTGCCACAATCACTTTCCAGTCAACTCCCATACCCTGCACTTTTTCAAAGCTTGCTACACCACTGAGATCAAATCTCAGTTTTTTTTGGTTTTTTTTTAGATGATATGGTCCTATTTGTCACACCAGATCTTGAACTATAGCTTTCACTGGAGCAGTTTGAGTGTGACCGGGATGAAGATTAGATTATCCCCCAGTGTATCATAAACCTGGCAGGCCACCAGGCTTTACTTGCATTCCCACCAAAGAATTTTTTTTTATTTTTTTTTTTAACAAATTAAACAGATTAGAGTCTTTTTCGTCCAACATTTCAAAGAACAACTGCATCATGGTCAATATGCAAACACTTAGGAAGACTGACATCAGCTGTGTTGTTATTCACTAGAACTCCATAACTACTGCCTGTTTGTGCCCCTATACGTGCTAGCAACTTCTGCGAATAAAGTGACATGTTAAGGATACAGGACAAAAAAGTTTTTGCCACTTTGGATTAGGATTTATTAGGATGATTGCTACGGAGTGCCCTTGGGGACATGGGGAATTTTTTTTCTGTTGCGTCCCCCCGCAATACTTTTGCGTCCCGTCGCAAAAGTATTGCAAAAGAAAAAACAATTCCCCATGTCCCCTTGGGGGCTCCGTAGATTGCAAAACCTTTATATTTAATTAAAAATTTTTTTCGATGTTTTCCTTTTTTAAAACCTTTATACTTGGTATTGTTAGTAATGTCTTCCAATAACACATAATTACATAGTGATATTTTCAAATTTTCTATCGACTTTAAATATATTTTTTACTTCAAAAGATATTTAAAGACATCTGGGTGACTGCCCTAGCGCCATTGCCACCACGTTATCTGGGGAAACCCTGTATTTCTTGGTCTTAATGGCAAATGATGAGTAATTAGGTGTAACTTCTGTCTCAGCACACTTGTTTGACATTACGTTGCAGCAGTTTCTTCAACAGCACTAAAGAACGGCGATTATTCAGGCTTTCTTCGGTTGATTTGCATGTCCTGGCCTTTCACACCCACTGTCAAAAAAGAAAGCTGGTCCAATACTTGTCAAGGCAGGTTAATCAACAAAAGGTAGTATAGAGATAAACGTAGAGTTCTGTCGGTAAACGTCTGATTTTGAAGATGTAATAAATATATTGCTGATACAGTTTCTTTCTCATTTAGCTAACAAATACATAGAAACGTTTGGTTGATTTCCCTTCAGACATTAAGAAAAAAAGGTGCTTGTTTGTTTTTGTTTGGTGTATCTAAACTGATTTCAACCGTAATATCTTTGCATGTCGTAGAGGCCTGGTTGTTCACTATTTATTGATTTAAGAGTGTTGGAGCCAAGATGCATTATAATGTTAGACAAACATGTAAACATAACAAAAATACATCAGAAAACACGTTTAGTGTAGATAATTTGGAGAGAATGAGTGAACTAACAATTTTAAACCAGTTATTGTTAGATTGAAACAAATTATTTGTTCCAATAGTTCAATTCAACACAAAAGGGAGATAAAAGTATAAAAGTAGGCGTATAAAAGTAGAAAAGTTATAGTGTCTCCTACACAAATCTTAAAGTCCATAATAAAGTCATCATTCATTACCATTTACTGTATTTGTCTTTATCTTTCTCCCGTTGTGTTAATCATCATCATGAATCATGATGGCAACAATGGAGCTGATTGCAGGTTGTTTTTCCCGATGACGGACTCTTCTATCATGAAGAAGATCAAAATGAAGCGAGGCGGCGGAAGTCAAGAGGAGGCCCACCCCTTCACCTGTCGGGACGGGAGCTTTGAGGAGAATGTGGGAATTCAACCAGCAGGGAGGAGACTTCTCACTGTCAGTAACATGAACCATGTAAAGTATCCCGTCAGTTTTGTGGAGAGAATATGCAATTTTCCAACCAAGTAAAATATTCTTTGTCCATTTAAAGTTGGAAAGGAAAGCCAAGTTTTAAAATATATTTACATAAATGAAACCAGATATTTAAATCATAAGTTGGGCCTAGCTATAGAAAACAAGGTCTACGTATGAACTACTGGAGTACATACAGAGACCACATAGGAGGATGGTGAAAACTCTGAATCCCAGAATGCAAACCATCCTTACAAAAACAGCTTTACCCACAGAAAAATTCAAGTACTTTTCAAGCATTTTCAAGGCAAGTTTCAAACTTTTCCAGCACTTCACTCTAAAAACAAAGATAAAGATACAACTAAAAAGACCGTTTCAATTAACTATTATATGATATCATTCATTGCTGTTATTAATAATGTCTTCTGATTGTATTCTGCAGCAGGGGCAAGGTAAATCACAATATTGCAAAATGTAATGTTTTCAAATGTTTCTCTCACACACACCTCATACACCTCTGTGCTCTCAGAACAATTAAAAAATAATACACATAAATATAAGCCAACCTCTATTTCAAATACACAGGTCAATGTCGTTGAGCCATGAGGAAAAATAAGCAGTTACAAAAATTCTCTAAAAAATGTTAAGCTACATTTTCTAGCTTTCAGCAAGTATAATTTTTTTTTTACAACTTTCCTAAAGCAAGAAAAGTTTTGCTTTACTTAACCTTCTGACAGAGAGAAAAAATGTCTTTTTTTATTAGGTGTATGAAAACATCTATAGTTTCAACTGTGAAGAATAATTTCCACATTTAAGTTATCAAATGTTTCATTGCATTTTATTACAAAACTGTACAGTTTGAATGTCAAGCTCTTCCAAGGACTTTATAATCTTTATACACTTTTCAAACCTTGAAACCAACAAATTAAAATTCAAGCATTTCAAGGATTTCAAGCTCCTGTATAAACACTGCATGTACTCATGTTTCTTTTGTCTAATCTTAAAACTTCTTTAATGAAATTAAACATTTACATGTGAGGAGAAATGAAAAAGACATGAACTGTAAGGGCTTTTTTTTATAACATACATAAACATTTACTGAAACTTTAATATCACGTTGTGTAAATGAGAAGACTCTAGTAAATATGTAACTTAATGCTTCTTAACTATGATGAATCAGCTCATTTTCAGACTGAAGGCTGAACTTTGTGTATGAGACGCATTTTATTGAACATCTAGCACAAAGACCTCCACTGTGTGTTGCTGTGTCATTTTTGGATTGGACGTAATGCTTGCACACTTCCACCCACACACATTTCTCAGCATTGAGTAGTCTGCTGCAGTCAGTTTAAAGTCACTTCGTCCCGTAACCTCAGAGCAGCTACGTCACCTTGGACCCCTCTGGCCGCTGTTCGCCCCTTGTCTTCTCCTTTCTTGTCCTTTCTGACACTTTGTCCCACCTGATGGGTCACAGCCCATGCCACTCTGAAGGTGTTTCTCACTGGTCAGGTTTTTCTGAGTTAGAACAGCCTTGACAGGATGAACCGATCTCAGATACTGACAAATGCAAGCAGAAATGAACAAATAAACAACAACAACAAAAAAGATGGAAGAGACTTTACCATCAGCACCACCAAGAAGACATGTTGAAAAAACAGTTTACTTTTGGAGATGTGATAAAATAACTGTCAACATGTGTAGATGTTGAAGGTTTGTGGTAACTAATTCATTATTATTACAACACATTTACTGTTTGCAATTAATGATTATTTTAGTAATCAATTGGTTATTCTGATAAGTAATCAGATAAAAACAAATTGGCACATTCTGCTGATTTTTCATTCAACTACTTATAACTTTTTATACAATACTTAAAATCCATTAAATGATATAAATAAATAATTCTGTAGCTTTTTAAAATGATAAATAAACATTTTATTGCATAAAATGCAGTAACTTAATGTTCCTTTAGTGTATGCTTGATCATTTGTGATCTGCAGCTAAAACAAAATTACCTCTAACATCAGCATATGAAAATCTCAGCCATGTTTCCTCAACTTCACATCAAGACAGTGTAGGGCTAGCATGTTGATTATTTTTAAGATTTATTGATTATTAATTGGATAGAAAATAATGCTCAAAATTAATAATAATAAAAAAAAAGAATTTTAACCTGGTGAAGATAAAACTGCCACTTGAAGAGTTCTGGGTAGAACACACAGACACAAGTTTTTCTTTATTTTTAATGTAAAATGAATATGTTATTATTTGCATAATTTTGGCTTAGTTACTGCTCTGAGTGTGTTGCCTTTTTTGAGTCTGTATACCCCAGCAAATAGTCAACTAACTTAGTTGTGATCGATTGGTTATTCTGATGAGTAACCAATCGAATACAACTTAGTCAACTACGTTAGTCAACTAACTTAGTTGACTATTATTTCAAAAATAGTCAACTATTATTGAAATAATAGTTAATCAAATTAATCACAATTAATCTGATTAATAATTTCAGTCCTACTGAACCAGGACATTCATGTATGTCTCTCAAATTATCTTTATATACTAACCTGGTCCACTTTTAATTATTATTTTTTTTAAAAGACAGTGAAGAGATCATCAATATCCTGACACTACTTTTAAAAATAAATAGATACAGAAATAACTGAATCAGTACAGCTTGCCCTGTTAAACCCAGGACTATAATTTTATTTTCTAAATATCCTGTTAGTACCCGTATAATTCCTTTTTTATTACTTGCTCATTAAGCCATCATCTTCTGGGATTATTATAACTGTTATTGGCTGTGAGCCTGTGCGCCGAGCTTCTAACTCTTTCTACAAAACGCTGTTATTATTATTTCCGACAGTTCCTAAGACAGGTCTCATTCATACTAAAAACAGACAGTCAGCAAATATGGACCAATTCAGTTTTGAATTTTAAAAAAATAGTCATCAGAACAGGTTGAGCTGTAACATGAGCTGCTAGAAGCATTATTCTTTGGTACAAATGATCAAGTGTACATAATGCTATGTTCTTACACTTTAGGCAATAGCATGTTTATTTTGTCTGCTTTTTTGTGCATTTCTAATATTATAAATAATAAAATAATTATTTACTACTAATTAGTGGTTAAATGAAAAACCTGCAAAATGTGAATTTTTAAATTTGATTGCTAGGTTGCTTATCAGAACACTCAACTGAATAATCGATTAATAGAACAATCATTATTTGCAACTCTAAATTTATGTTTTATACTTTCAGGATTTTAAGGTACTAATCATATTCATGTTCTTCATAAACAGCTGTAATGTTGAAGTATTTCAGTCAGGATCAAAGTGTCAGATAGGTCTAAAAGCTCAGGTCTTTAGGATTAAAACCAGTTTGCAATCTGACTCCGGCAGCTCCACATAAACCCACTCCTCTGTGTAGGTGGACTCCTATCAGTGGGGCCACGTCAGCTGTAAAACCACTTCAGAGCAGTTTCCACTTGGAGCTTTGCTCCACCTGCTGGGAACCAGAAATGGTTCAGAACATTTTTAGAATCGCTGTCAGCCTGAAAATGAACTGCTACTACGTTGCTTCTCGTCTCAGCTGGAGGGGAAACAGAGAAAAAACTCTGTTAGAAAGAATCATAAAATATTCCCAGTAATAGTCATAAAATGTCTGATGTTTGCAGTGAGCTTGAAGCGTCATTCACTATACAGCTGACATGGCTACAACTGGAAGCTCTAACTTAGAGAAAAATCTAATTTACACCAATTAAAAAAAGAATTTTGTTACATAAAAAAAAAAAAAATCTATTTCCTGTCTGTTTCCTGCAAAACAGGAAGCTTTAGTAGTAGATCGCCCTCAGAATCCTGTTGACATTTATTAGAGATTTCCAATTGAAACTTGAAACCAGTCAGATTAGAACTCTGTTGGACATAATGTCCCATAAAGGCAAGAAACAGCACTTGGACCAGTGTCTCCATTTACTCATTAATTCTCTTAAATTGACAATAAGGACCACAATTATAATTAAAAATGTTTAAATGAATTTTGAATTAAATTAAAACAAAATCCTTAAAACTTCCCACCAGCGAAGTCCATGTTTTGGACATCAAGCAGGCTATATGTTTTATTAGCTACTCATAGGTAGTTAAGGTGGAGCCAGGTTACAGCAGCACTTCTTCTTCCAATATCTTATAAATACCTTAAAACTCTAGAAAAACAAGGCCAAGTCAAAAGGGGAAAGAAATGGGTCACAAAAGTTCACTAGTGAAACATATTTTAAAGCTTTCTTCTGAACAAATTAGATGTTTTTCACATAATTTCAACAGTGTAAATATCAGCAAAAAGGTTTTTAATCTGCCAAATTTTAACAATTAAAAACAATTAATATAACAAAACCTACATATAACACAATTTGGAAATATAACAAAACCTAGTTCTTGCTTCTCTGGAGCACGACTGCATTAATGAAGAAGACAACTCCCATTGGACTGTAGTTGTTTGCCATGGCGACTCAACACAAAACTGAGAAGAGACATTACTGACTGAGAAATTTCACTGATTTCTGATCAAAATAATTCAAGATAAATCAAGAGGTGTGACAGATCTTTGTATGCTTGGATTTACTGGTTAGAGTTTTTATTACCAGGATAAACATTTTACTTAAAGATAGTAAAAAAATAAACAGCAGCAGCAAAAAATAATAGCTGGCTCAACAATGCTAATTATAGTCAATGTAAATGATAGTTAATATGTATTAACAAAAGAATAGTTTATTACTTCCTGACTCAGAGTGCCAGTAGCAATATCCACCACCTACATCCTGCTCAGGAGCTGCTGCAAAGCCTCCTGAGAAATAAACAAATAAACATGGTCGCCATAGTCATTTATCAGAAGATCTTCTGAAGCTCTAAGTCTACAGCAAGAAAGTCGCTGCTTATTAATAATCTGTAATATGTTTCAAACATGAGGTGACAGTGATGTGTCATTTCTTGAGATCAACAATCTCTTCATATCAAACTCAGTTAAATTTATCCATCATATTTCGGTGTCAGAAAGTCTTTTCCTGTCAACAGTTCAATATCCAGATGGCTCAGTCCAACTTGACTATACCGTAATTTGGAGCTAATGCACTCCTGCAGTGACTATGTAAATAATTTCTCAGAAGCTGGCCTTCTGCAAAGACACCACAGAGTATACATGTTCATATTACAGAAACTAATACTGCTAATGGGTGCCTAAAGCTCAGTATCATTAAACACAGAGCAGAGAGCAATGACAAAGTCTCTAGATATAAAATAAAATGCACAAAACAAACAGTATACGTTTTTGGCTGTAATAATCAGTGACAACTGTTATAAGAGGAAAATAGAGGACTGTTGGGGTTAACTTTATGCTCTTGTTTTATTGTTTCATTGGGAATATTTGTATATTTAAATCAGCAGCAGACCTAATTACAAGTCTCTTCCACCATTACTATTTAAAAAACACAAACACTGAGGTAACTGTCCCTTGAAATGTCCTTGCTCTTTGTGAAAACTTGAATTTTGGCTAGCTTTTGTTCTGAATAGCTGCTAGCTTCAGAGACTACTGTTAGCTTCAGACCTATAGCTTTCAGAAGTCATTAGAAAGGTTTGATTACTTTATTTACCATTAGTGCTGGATGATAGGACTGAAAAAGCTTGATATGGATCATTGTTGATAGATAATAATAATAATTTTTTCAATACTGCTAAATTGTTGGTCTGACCTTTCCTGTGTTATGCACAGTTTTCACTCCAATGATTTATGAGGCTCAGTGGCAAAACCAAAAACTGCTGCTGTGCAAGTTACTCAGTTACATAAAAAAAAATAAATGTTGGGAGTTTCCAGGAAACCAAAGAGTGAGTTAGTTAGTTAATGCCACCAACCTTGTTTATCTGGCTGTGAGAGGTTGAACAGCTAAAGCCTTTTCATATTGATCTCGTGTCTGTTGTGATACATAGTTACTGATTTATTGGCCAGTCCTACCCATGACGCAGAAGTCATGTGTCATCCAAATTTCAAGTCAGATGTAAGAATAATCAGCTAAATTAAAATGAGCCAAATCTAGTAAAGCATATAATCTAGTAAACATATAATTCCACAATTTGAGATTTAGAAAATACCTTTGTTTCATGGCGCAAATGTACACAGCAAATAAAAAAATTGGTTTATTTCTCAATTTTGCACTGGAAACACTTTATTCGCATTACATGAGCAACATGACCAACAGCCAATTATGTTAGCTCTGATGTTTCCACTAGAGAAAACTACAAATGAGAAGATGAAATAGTTTGAGGGTTTTTAATAACTTATCATGGGAACAAACTTATTTGTGTGTGATTTTAATTGCGCTTCTTATTCAATGGAAACACCACAATTGCGAAATAGTTTTTTTTTGACATTAGCAGAATGTCGACAAAGCAATCAAGTTGCAAGCTCTGAGAGATTCCACTTCTGTCTCCTATGTAGAACTGATTTCTGGGTTAAGTTAATAGCTTTCATCTTTCTGGTGAGTAGTTGTTAGGTAAAACTTTAATAGCTGCCAGCTTGTGTCCTCAGTGATAATTCCTCCCTCACATCTCTATCAGCTTTCTACTAAAGGTAACATATTGGCTACCCCTACTTACTTCACACAATTGTTGCAAAAGAAAAAAAAAAGAAAACATTTCCCCATAAATACATCAAAAAGCAACATTTTATTGAACATGCTTTACCAAGAGAACCAATTGGCCCCTGCAGATATGACCCACATAATCACAATTTAAATGCTGCCTACTGGAGATATTTGAAAGTCAAATTAGCTGCTGTTAAACTGAGATCAGGTGATTAAATCAACTTCAGTCACTTGCACTGGACCAGTTTAGACGTTAACTTCTGGACTGACCAGAGCCTCATATGTATGTAAAGATTTTATTCATCACTAAGCTTGAAGTTATTTATAATCCTTTACTTTAAGGAGCCCATGAAGGCTGTAAATGATAAAGTATTTCACAAAAGCATAAATAAGAGTTGAAGAGAGCTATAACTTTACTTATCTTACAGCAAACAGTATTTGAGATACTTAATTAATTAAAGAACATTATTGTAAAGAGTGGGATATTTTGATTACAGATCAAGTCAAAAATCTGTAATCTTTGACTCCTAAACATTTATGGAAACACTCAGAGTTCAGAAAAATAAATATGGAGTGATGAATCAAGAACATCACAGGTAGTACTTTATTTATCCTATCGCTTATCGAGAAGCTGAAGTTATTTTAGGAATGTTATTTACCAATGAGAAATATTTCTAATCCAGCATGATCCTAGTTTCATTAAATAGCAGCTGACAGATAAAATTTGGTCATGGATGTATTTTGGTGTTTTGTTGTTTAATTTTGAAGAAATTATTTTGAGTTCTGAGTTCTAATACCAGTCTTGAACGACCTGGATGGTCCAGCATGTTGCTTGGACTTTAAAAACCAGGACACTGGAAACGATCATCTTACTATTGACATCTCCCTGATACTGACTGCAGCTGATATTTTGTTTTCTTAATGTTGATTGATATTTGTAAGAAATGCCAATAATGTGTTGATTTACATTCTTTGCTGTTTTACGATTTAGTGAATCCATAAGTTATTTTCTATCTAGTAAAAACAGTGAGTCCATAACTTCATCAGTAAGAAGCCAGAATGATTAGCTTTTAAATAAAACAATCATGTTATTTATGAATTTATTTATGTAGAAACTACTATTAATAAGAATTATTATTGTTATTGGTAAATAACAAACAATAATGATAAATAACACCTCTAACTTTTTTCATCTTTTACAATAGATGTTTTTCACCTGAAAAAATTAAATTCTAAAATTTAATCTAAAAAAGACTGTTTAGTTGTTAAAACTATTTTATCATTTATTAGATTTTTGTTTTCCCCCTTATTTTTAACTTCTTTTTAGCTTATTTTTTATAGTTTCTTATTTCTTGCTTTTAACTTTTTTATTAGCATTATCATTAATAACAACTGATTATTTCCTTTTAATTTCTTATTATCCGTATCATTAATGATATTATAATAAAACCGTTGTATCATTTGACTAGATCACAATATGGACTCATCCTAAAAAAATAAACTATTTTTCATAAAACAGTAATTATTTTGTAATTATTTGTCTTTATTAATACTAACATGCATAGTATTTATTTCGAATTTATTAATATTTTAATTTCATTATTCAATAGTTTCTGTAACTGTATTTTCTAAAAAAAAAAAAAAACAACAAAAAAAACCAAACAAAGATTATTCCAGACAAAGCAGCTTCAGTTCTTAAATATTTTGTCGTTGTTGTTTTTTCATGAATCGCTATTATATTATTCATTAAATGAGTTGTTATCAATAATAAAAGCTTTTCCCAGGAGTGATGGGAGACCAATCAGCTGATATATGAACTTAAACCAGTCTGCGCCTCTGGTTCTGCTCAGTCAGTTCGTGCGTCCTTGGAAAACCCTCTGCTGCTCCCTCCCATCCAGCAGGCAGGCAGAACGTCAGAGTCACGAAACACTGATGAGAGAGGAGCGGACAGCCTGGTTGAAGCAGAGGGAGGGAGGAGTCCTGCTGCCAAGGTGAACCTTAAAGCTGCGTGTTGATACGGACTTGCCGACCAGAAGCGGAGCCGCGGATCGCTCGCCTGTCCCCGGGGTGATAGCCAGAGAGCAGCCGCTGGCATAACCTCACAGACGCGGAGCCGTCTTCGCTGGGAGGACGCACTATTTACTGTTTTCTTTTTCATTTTATCCCAGCGTGTTTGTGGAAATTTGGGGGCATAAAGTTCGCCATGGAATGAGTTGAATGGTTTACTCCGTCGAGAGCAGCGGAGGGATTGAAGGTGAGTTTGTCCACAGTAACAGGAGGTTTTTTTTTGTTTTTTTTACCTGAGCTGCCTCATCATTAGATCGTCTCATTATCATGTTTGCTCTCAGTGTCACGGTGACAGGTGAAGAAGAGACGCTGAAAGGCGTCTCAGAGGGTTACATGATGTACAAAACTCAAGCAGGCTGACTGAAGGATGATTTTATGCCACATTAAATATGGGCAGGGCTGATCTGAGGTTGAATGCAGCTTTAGGCAGAAACTTGGGGCCCACTTCCTGGTCATTACCACCACTCACTGTGTTTTTATTTGAATACAATTTAATTAGCTGAGCTTAAAGTCAATTAATAATAGTTTTTGTTTGCTAAGATGGATTTTAAACAATTCAAAAATATTTAAATTAATCTAAGCTGAGTTTTTTTTTAAGTAGCATTCTTACTCTTAACAGGGTTTGTACATTTCCCAACATTAAAATTCAAGCACCCTTGAAAGATTTCCAAAGTTAGTTTTCAAACATTTATGGCACCACACTTTGTCTTCTTTAGTTTATTTGTATCGTTTTTAGTCACCAGTTTTAATTCACTTAAATGACATAATTTATATTCTACATAGCAGAGATAAAGTAAGCTAAAATATAACAAAATTTGGTAAATTTTCTCTCACACCACATTTGTTCCATCTGAGAACAAAACAAATTTAACAAAAAAAATCCCAAATTCAATCACTTTAATGTATAAAACATAAGCCCACCTATTTTCATTTACACAGATTAATAACTCACTGAGTATGATAAATGTTCATTACAAACAAACAAATTGAACAAATCAGTTTGTGTTCAGATAAATTATCTTCCTGCTCAAACTAAATACTTAGATGTAATATAATAATCACTTGACTTTCTGTAAGGAGTCTTTTATCCTAAAAGAATTGTCACAACTTTATTAGAAAACTGCAGATAGAATATCAAGTACTTTCAAGTACTAATCATTAATCATGATTAGTCTATTCTTGAAATAATCATCAACTAATGTAGTTAATCTAGTTCATATTTAACAAGAGTATTCAGCTTTGGCATAATTATGCCAAAGCTGTACAAAAATATATGTTTATCATTTTATGTAAAAAGAAAAAAAAATACAAATGATTAAGCATAGACTAAAGCAGTGGTTCTCAAACTTTTTTCAGTGATGTACCCCTTTAAAAATATATTTTTAGTCAAATACCCCCTGACATGGGCAAAACATTTTTGGAAGAAAAAAGAGGTACAGTGCTGTAAAATCACTGTCTGATTTATTAAAACATCCATATTGCAAACATTGCATGTAGAAACAAAAAAGAAAAACAGAAGACAGTGACCACCAGGAAGGCATAAAACCAGTCAAAACTGAAAGATGCATCTGTGCAGACTGCTGCAGGATTTCCAGCTGATGGTGTTTTCAGTGAAAAACATGTTAACGACATTAAAAATGTCCTCTGCGGTTGTTCGCCCCTCCATTTCTTTGCAGAATGTGTTCACAGATGTCGTCCGGGTCAATGTATCTTACAAATGCAACAAGTTGCGCATTTCCACTCACATCTGTGGATTCATCCAGCCGCAGTGAAAATGAGCCGCCAACTTTCCCCACAACTTGTTCGACAATCTCTGTGCCCATGTTATCTATTCTGCGGCAAACGGTGTCATTAGACAGAGGCACAGTTTTTAATGTATTCGCTGATTTTTTGTCCAGCATAGTTTCGGCCAGTACAACAGCAGCGGGGAGCAGTAGGTCTTCCGCTGTGGTGAATGGTTTTTTAGCTTTAGCAACGATGTAGTGGAGGCTTTTCGCATTGTGGCTTGGGATGACTTGAACTCAGAAAGTTTTCTCCTGAAGAACTCCGGTGGCTTACCAACGTGACATCCATGTTTTGTGGTGAGATGCCGCTGGAGGTGTGCCGGCTTCATGCTAGCGTTGGCTAATTTCTCCCCGCAAAAAAACACGGGGGGGTCAGAGATCATGGTCATAAATCCCATTGAAACATACTTTTCCATGTACTTTCTGTACTTCGTCGGCTCTGGTTTTGCCTTCTTTTCTCCTTTATCTGTACTTTCGGCAGCATTGCTGCTTCGCTTTAGCCACGTCTCCATGGTAACAGTGTAATCATGATGACGACAGGTCGTTGACGAGTGCGCTGGGTCCGTGGGTCAAACTAACTTGGTGAGGGGGTCCATTTTATTTTAAAGGATATTGAAACTGAATACTGAATATAAAATTCAGTGCATGAACACACATTTATATTTTATCAAACTTTTTACAAAATAATTTTTCCCAAGACTTATTATGAGGAGCCTACTGATTTTTTAGATATTTTGAAAAGCTTCACGTACCCCCTGCAGTACCTCCACGTACCCCCAGGGGTACGCGTACCCCCATTTGAGAACCACTGGACTAAAGGAATGCCATGTATACGGTACTTTAGGCAACAAAGTGTTTATTTTGTTATTTTTAAAAAAGGAATGAAATGGTTAACTAGCATTTTCTTAATGTTTTTGTAATATTGTATAAAAAAAATCTTAAAATGCTAACTGAAATATTTGCAGATTGTGCCAATTTTTTCTTATTATCTTTAAAATGAGCAATAGAATAACCGATTACTAAAATAACTGTTAGTTGCAGCCCTACTTTATACAAAAATCAAACCTTGAAAACACTTTATTTTAATTCAAGCATTTCCATGGATTCCACAAACCTTATTTATAAACAAAATATTTTAGCTCTATGGTTTGTGTTAAAATTCAAGCATTTATGGAACATCCCTGATGGTTTGCGTTTAGTTTTCTCACACTTTGGGTCAGCTTCAAGTTACATCAAATTTCTGGTAGTTTAGCTTATTTATACGCTTAAGATTTCAGTTAGTTTATATACAGTTAGTATATAACTAACTGTATATAGTTAGTTATATACTAACTATATACAGTTAGTTTATAACTAACTGTATATAGTTAGTTATATACTAACTATATATACAGTTAGTATATAAACTAACTGATAAAATAAAACACAGTCTAACTTCATTGTATTTGTTTAGGAGATCCAGAAAAGATTCAGGGTTTTAAAACCTTGAAAACCCAAGAAAATGAAAGACTAAAAAAAAGAGTCCAGGAAATGACACTTAGAGAACTGCCATAAATATTTGGCATATTTATTTACTGTTACTGCCTGAATCCCTAAACCTCTACATGAGGAGGATAAGGCAAAAGAATCTATCAGCTTGAGAACGACATGGATCTTAGAATTATAATCGCAAACTTTAAGTGAAATTTGACGACAGATCTACTGTGATGCCCTGTGGCCTAGAGGCTTCAGGTAAGGACACAGATCCTTCTTAAAACAAAGAGGCTTCTGGTTTTGAATCCTGGCTGACATGTGAAGCTCTGTTCATAGGAGCAAGACTTGTTGATGCACTGATTTCTCTCATGTGGTATTAGATCCCAAGCAATCAATGTGATATTAAAGCACACCCAGTCAATAGCCTTCTGAAACAGATGTAGAATGTTTTTAACTGGCATTTTCATGAGCAACGTGAGAGAAAAGAAAACATTCAGAAATACCCATCCCTTACCATCAGAAGGCAGTAATGCTGATATTAGCAATTTAACAAAGTAAGGAACATTCTGAAGGATTCTCTAAAGAAATTTGCCTGTCTTTTTAAACATTTGTTTTTAAAAAAGGGAGAGGGGATCAGGTCAAATAAGTTTAGCGGAAGACAAAAAAATATTTGAAATGGGCTGCATCTAACGATTATTTTACTAATAATTATTCTATTGAGTACCCTAATGCTTAATCGATCAGTCAGATAAAAAAAATGGTGAAATGTTGCAGATTTTTCATTTGACCACTTCAGCAAATGTTATACAATATTTGAAATACAAATACAGAAAATGCAAATAAACAAGTAATTTGTAGTACATGTAATACTTAAAATTCTACTTCTTAAAACCAACGTTTTAAATGTTTTAAAACTATTTAAGTTTGAAATTAAATAGTTTTTGACTATTTAATTTCATACTGGCTACTCTGTACATATCCAGTATGTGCTGTTGCTTCTCTGATCTGTTGAAAGCACTTGATACATCATATAAAACGATCTTGTCATTTCAAGCAGATTTACAGAGGAGCCACCAAAACACTCATGTCACACCCTTTAACTCTTCCTGTCGCTCTGAAAAATCAATTTTCTATCAGTTCACTCGAGATACATCATGTAAAGGGGGGACACAAGGCTGGTATAAATAGCCTTAGCATGTGGCTTAGCTGTGGTTTTGCTGCACATTTACGAGTGTAGAATGCTGTGGGTTATAGAGGAAATAAACAAAAGCTCCGTTCCACATCAGCACCTACAGATTGAAATACCAGCAGCGGTTCGACCTCACAGGATGAGTCACAATTTTTGTAAAGTATAACGGGCACCACCATATGACTCCTTAGGGATGCTGCAGGGATGGGCAATGACACCAACATTTCCACTCCTGCTATAAATGTATCTGTAATACAGTGCAAGAGTCCAGTCTAGAGAGGAAAACACTACAGTTAGATGAATGTGTTCAGATTGATGAAATGTCACATTTTCAATTTAACCTACACTCAGGACACGAGCAACAGGACAACACATACACTCTGCAGCTCCTTGCAACCCTGCTGTGTCTTTTTAATTATCCAAAAATAGTCAAACAGTCTGGTTAAATTTAAAGGTAAATTTAACCAGATATCTTAACATGCAGTGAAAAGGCTGTGAGCATTGATGTGCACAGCTCTGACTGCTTCTAGTAACACCTAAAATAAAATTATTTACATCAGGCTTTCTTCAGGCTGAAATAAAACATTATCTAACATGTACATGTTTATTATTTTCTTTTGTATTTTGGCATGGTTTAATTCCACTTCAGGTCAAGGTTCACAGAAAACTATCTTGTGACAAAGGCTCACAAGATACAAATTTGTGGAACAGATAAATCTTGATCATATATTTCTTTTTCAAAAGGTTTTGTTGGCTCTAGTGGGCTTTATTTGAAAGTAATTTGACAGGGAAGAGGGGCCAGGCTGCAAATGTCACCAGGCCGGGAATTAAACCTGCGACCACTGCCATAAGGACTAAGGCGTCAATGCACCTGCACCACCACAGCGCCCATATATACACATTTCATTCTTTTTTTTTTCTCTTCTTCCTATTATTTTTTTCTCCGAAGAGTTTATGCAGCACTAATGGCTCGTATTTTTGACAGTAGGCAGACAGGAAAGAGGGCAAGTAGAGGAGGGGAGACATGCGGCAAAGGTGCAGTCGAACCCGCGACGTCCGCGTCGAGGACTGAGGCCTCCAAACATGGGGAGTGCTAACCCCCTGTGCCACCACAGTGCCACCAACACTCCCCTATATACACATTTCTAACCATTTCTGGACAATATAGTAGAAACAAGTAACTTCTTAAGAAAATGATTCGACTTTATATCAGTCGATATCAATAATTAATGATAGTTATTTGTTAAACTGTTAACTGTGATGAACTGTTTTATCCACTTTCCTCTTGAGATGTTGTACTTATTTTCTCCTTTCACTCCGTTTTTATTTTTAGGCAGTTATGAGACACAGTGGCAAAACTGCTACTGCACAAGTTACTTAATAGGTTGTTGCTAGAGTGACTAACCTATACTAAATGCTTCCCAGAAAGGAGACAGACACACAAAGAGTTTGGTGTAAAAATATCTGAAACAAATGTTAACACCGCTGTTGTGGACAGGCTGGGGGCGGGATCACGTGGTGTTAGTGATTATAGCTCACCTGTTGCTCACCTGGGTGATTTTGCTAGTGAGTGAGTGACGGGGGAAGGTGTACCTTTTGCTGACCGCTTCAATACAGCATATTTTGTCTTTATTCACTGTTTTCTACGGATCCGTTTTTATGCTGTTTGTACACTGTGCTGGTTTGGACATTGAAGAATAAATCAACTTAAATGCAACCTGGATTGCGTTCATTGATCAGCTGGCGCGTCGACAAAGTTTTCCCCTATTCAGCCGCTCAGCGACTTTGTTTGGCAGTCGCTAATATTTGTCAGCAAAAAAGCATCAACAACGGAGTTTGTCGCACAGCTGGACGCTAACGCGAGCCCACGCCACCGCCACGACGCCTACGAAAGAGAATCGCTTGACAGAGAAGTAGAAGACGACAGCGGTATGTAACCCAAATGTTTGGTGCTGCGTAAAGCTTTAATCGCAGTTTGGTTCTGCCGCGTAAAGCTGTTGTGGTGACACGCCCCCCACCGCTACGTTTTGCTGTGGGAATGCGGAATTTTTTGTGTGCGAGTGTGCGCTGTGGCTCTGCGTGCGTTCAATAAAGTTTAAGGACGTTGCCTGAAAGTTTCCCTTATTTGGATTAAAATGAGTGGATTATCTGCTGTATCTGTTGAGAAACCTGAAAAGGATAAAAGGACGATTGTTCTCACGGAGAAAGCTCTCGCAAATAAAATCGAAAATTTCCAAGCAGAACGGAAAAAGCATGTAAAGAAAATGAAAGGTGTAATATCATCTCTGAAAGAGCTGATGAAAGATGATAAAAATTATTCACAAGTAAAATCATTGCTGGATGAGTTAACACGGCTGTTTAAAGATGCCATTGTATTGCATGAATCTCTGCTGCCTTTAATTCCTTCTGATGAGAAAGATAAACAGAATGCATGGTTTTCAAGTATCGCTGAATACAACAAAGGGTTTATTGAGGATGTTGAACTATGGCTTTCTGAAACAAATAAATGTTCAAGCAGACTAGCCTCTGACATGTTACTGTCACAGGAAACTCCATCAGGAGAAGTGGAGGTTCAAGAACAAATGGAGCCTCAGTTATCTGCCAATCTCCAGCATGACATTCAAGATGATGTGTTGCCATCTGACAGTGTTTCAAATCAAGGAAGCAGGTCAAGCTCCAAAGTATCTTCAACTTCATCTGCATGTCTCAGGGCAGAAGCTGAAATGGCAGCTTTACTCACGCGTCAAGATATGCTCAAAGAAAAACATGCTATTGAAGAACAAGAGGAGCAACTCAGGAAAAGGAAAGAACAGCTTCAACTTGAAGCAGAAATAGCTGCAACTGCTGCAAAAGTAAATGTGTTGAAAACTGGATCTGCAGTGCAAAGCTCAGCTTCACGGAAATCCAATGCTATGGAATCCTATTTTAAAACAAAAGGAAATGCTGCTGAAACTCTTAGTGCTAAAATCTCTGTTCCACAGACAAAGAGAAATGCAGTTAATGAAAATGCAGAGCTTCAAATAAAACCAGTGCAACAAAATGTGACAAAGAAAAAGTCTGTCCCTCTTTGTTTTGGACCTTCTCGTCCTTTAAGTGGAACAATATCAAATATGCCTCTGCAGCAAGTTGTCCAATCAGCAACCAATGAAAATTTGTTATCCATTATGGAGAAACAAAATGAATTAACTTGCATGTTGGTTCGTCAACAAAGTCTGTCTTCGCTACCCAAAAGAGAAATTCAACCTTTTGATGGCGATCCACTTCATTTTCAGGCCTTTATGCGCTCATTTGAACAGGTCATTGAATCAAAGACTGATGATCCTGACGATTGCCTGCATTACCTCGCACAGTACACCAGGGGGCAGCCCAATGAACTTGTCAAAAGCTGTCAACATATGTCTGATGGTGGAGGATATGTAAAAGCAAAGGCTATGCTGTGTGAGCATTTTGGAGATGGATATGTCATTGCATCTGCTTACCTGAATAAAGTTCATTCATGGCCATTGATAAAATCAGAAGATGGAAAAGCTCTCCAGGCATACTGTTTGTTTTTACGCGAGTGTTGTAATGCAATGGAGGATGTTCATTATCTTTCTGAATTAAACACACCTGCTAATATGCTTGCTGTGATTAAAAGATTGCCATATAAATTGAAAGATAAATGGCGAACAGTAGCATGTGACATTCAGGAGAAGCAGCATCAAAGAGCAACATTTTTTGACATCGTTTGCTTTATTGAGCGTCAAGTCAAAATTACTACAGATCCTGTCTTTGGAAACTTAAGCGATGCTCCATCAATAAATCCATCAGTCAGAAGCACAGATGGAGGGAAACGTTTTTCTCGCCCAAGAACTTCAGGAAGTAGTTTTGGCATCACTACCTCTGCTGTTGAGAGAAATAATCTGTCAAAGACTCAAGACCATCAGACTGGTGTGAAGATTTGTTTGTTTTGCAAAGGTGGACACAAACTGGAGTTATGCTCTCTTCTTGAAAGGAAACCTCATAATGAGAAGATTTCGTTTCTTAGGAGAAACGGCGTTTGTTTTGGTTGCCTGCGTACAGGGCACATCAGTAAAGAATGCAGAAAACGCCTTTCATGTAAAATCTGTGGTTTCAGACATGCAAGCATACTCCATATTCACAATAAGAATGAAGTTCAACTTGATGCTGAAGTAGCGAAACCTCCTGACACAGTTCAGACGAGTGGTCTTACTGGGGCTGGTGAACAGGACTGCAAGCTTGCTATTGTGCCAGTTAAGGTGAAATCAAAGAAAGGTCAAAGGATACTGGAAACGTATGCCTTTTTGGACCAAGGGAGTTCAGCATCCTTTTTGTACAGTGGGTCTTTTGGATAAGCTGAATCTCACTGGGAGAAAAACAAAGATTCTCTTGCGCACCATGGGACAAGAGAAAGTTGTGGACAGCTTCATTGTATCTGATCTTGAAATTGCCGGATTGGACAGTGACAAGTATTATGACATGCCTGACCTCTTTACTCAGCACAAAATGCCTGTAGACCTGAGTAATATCCCAAAGCAACAAGATCTGGCTAACTGGCCACACTTGAAGTGTGTCAATTTGCCAGAGATCAAAGCACAGGTGGAGCTTTTGATTGGCATAAACATGCCCAGAGCTCTAGAACCATTAGAGGTCATCAGGAGCAAAGGTAATGGACCTTTCGCCATTAAAACTGTGCTCGGCTGGACAGTGAATGGTCCAATTGAACGGGAATGTTGGGAAAGAACAAGTTGTTTGTCAACGGTCACCATGAATAGAATTTCTGCTGTTACATTGGAATCCACCGATCCAAATGATCTGGAAGCTCTAACACCGAACCATCTTCTCCTACTCAAGTCTAACCCAAGTTTGCCACCAGGATTATTCCAGAAAGAGGATGTTTATGCAAGGAAACGATGGAGACAGGTCCAATACATATCTGATCTGTTCTGGAAGAGATGGATTAAAGAATATCTGCCTCAACTTCAACAGCGCCAAAAGTGGATGAAGATTAGACACAACTTCGTTCCTGGAGATGTGGTCCTTATAATGGATGACTCTGCACCTCGAGGTTCCTGGATCATCGGCAGAATCACAAAAACTGTGCCAGACAAAAATGGACTTGTACGTCAGGTCTGGATTAAGACTCCAACCAGCCATTTATGCAGACCCATTACAAAGATATGCCTTCTTCAGGAGACTTCCGACCAATGAAGACAATGCATTCAACTGACCTTTTGACATGACCTTTTGACGTGACTTTACTACAACTAGATGTACATCGCAGACCGACTATATTTAGGCTAAGTGCTGGTAACCTCTGGCCTATGACTGACTGACTGACTGACTGGATGGACTATTTAAATGCAAAAAAAAAGAAAAAAAAAAGGGCTGTTTTGACTATTTGAAAATGACTTTCATGGACTATTTGAATGTAATGTCTCAATGCGAGTTTTGATGTAGTGTATATCTTAGGTAATGATGTCGAGTAATTATTACTGTGTAATGATGTAATAATTAGGGGCTGGAATGTTGTGGACAGGCTGGGGGCGGGATCACGTGGTGTTAGTGATTATAGCTCACCTGTTGCTCACCTGGGTGATTTTGCTAGTGAGTGGGTGACGGGGGAAGGTGTACCTTTTGCTGACCGCTTCAATACAGCATATTTTGTCTTTATTCACTGTTTTCTACGGATCCGTTTTTATGCTGTTTGTACACTGTGCTGGTTTGGACATTGAAGAATAAATCAACTTAAATGCAACCTGGATTGCGTTCATTGATCAGCTGGCGCGTCGACAAAGTTTTCCCCTATTCAGCCGCTCAGCGACTTTGTTTGGCAGTCGCTAATAACCGCCATCTCCACAGAGAGTCAGATCTGGACAGATGGAGGTTTATTTGGGGTGGTTGACATGGAGCCTTGCGGGAACTTCAGTGCTCAGAATTAATCCTTAAACTGAACAGAAGAGTCTGTGAATCATTGTGGAGAAACAGGACATAAATCTCAGGATTTTCTGTTGTTCATTAGATTTAGTTTTGTGCTTTTATGACTTAAAAAACGTTTATCCATTTATTGTCAATATCCGCTTCTCCTTGCAGGGTTGGAGATGGGTACATACAAATTGCGTACCCTGATCTGTATGGGGTACGTGCAGGGAATAGATTACAGCGCAGGATATTCTGAAATAAAAAAATTTAAATGACACAAAAACAAGCACAAGAGTTCAGCGCTACTAGGAGAAATGGCTCATGGCCTTTTGCCAAATGCAAAAGAGAAATCCTACAGTCGCTAAAGTCTGACACCACTCCATTTTTGTTCATATTTCATGATAAGGGATGTTGCACTCAGTGTCTTCTTCAGAGGTCTTCATGTTATTTCCTTTAGTGGTTCTTGGTCCAGGTGAGGGCGGGGAACAGATTATTCAAAATAGTTTGGTCTGTTTGACAGTGTGAAAGTGAACAGCAGCAAATGTTGCAAACTTTAAAGAGGCAGTATTGTGTAAAATCGACTTTTTTGAGCTTTATATCATGTTATAATGTCGTAACCAGTTTAATGCTGGTCACAACATTATGACATGATGCTACACAGAAACATGCGAGACAAGCAACAATCAATCAGCCAACAGTTCTGTTTTTGATCTCTGGGAAGAAGTTGAGGTACTCAGAGAGAACCCAGATTTGTTTTTAACCTAAAAGTAATACCTGCACCTCATAAGTTTGAGATGTAAGCTTTCAGTTAACTCCTTCACTTTGGATATTTTATCTCAAAGCTCCTCTGTGGGCATAAATCTGATCCCAGCAACTAAACGGTCTGCATCTATTCCTTCCTATATCAGAAATGTCTGTTTCTGTTTGCAGAGCACCGGGAGAATCAAGATCTAAGGGGATCTAAGGGGGAGGAATTCGGCTTCCCGACAGTGTGGGGGGGGGGACCCCCGACTCCCTGAAGAGACCAGCTGTTGGGCTGTGTGCCGATGAAGACATCACTTCTGTGGATTTTGGCGCTTGTGATTGGATGTTGCTTCCATTCAACCCTGCAAAGATCACAACCTGAAAGAAGACCATTAGTGTTTTCTCTGACAGGAAAATGTTTTCATTCATGTAGATCCTGAGGAGCGGTGTGGGGGCTTGAAGTGAATGTTTGCTGCGGAAATGAGGAAAAGACAGATTTTTGTCTTTGATTCTTTAGAAATAGTTCAACTGAAACAATTAATCATTTTAGTCATGATTAACAGAGCAACTCATGTAGTAATTGATTAATCATCAACTGGACTATGCAGAAATGCTGAACTAGGATTTTCAGTAATTAAGCCAAAACTGTACATAATATATACATTTGCATTTGGAACAAAAATCCTTTGTAAATATGTTCTACAGAGAACTCAGTTCAGGCGTCACTTGGTTCAAATTTTGTAAAGAACAAAATCACTTAAGCTCCTTTGCTATTCAGTTAATAATCAGTTAACGCAAAGAAATAGTCAAATTGCACATCAACAAGCTGTTTGCTGTTTTAAGCGATAAGTTCTTTATTTTCTTATTTAAAAAGGAAGTTAATTTGTTGATCTGCATCTTTTAATGCAAAAAAGGCCTAAATATGCTTAAAGACCTTAAAAATATGAATTTTTTAAATCATCTGATTAATTGTCCAGGTGATCAATTACTAATCATTAGTTGTAACCTTATGAAATAGTAAAATTTTGAGGAGAGCAACATAAACCGCAACTGCTTTTAAGAATTGGATTAATTTACTATTAACACATTTAAAACTATAGCATGTATTGTTTTTAGCTGTTATAATAATGTCCATTGTAAACATTCGTCCTTATTTTTAATTTGATACTTTGACTTATATCAGTCTTCAAACATGTGACGTTTGGGGTACTTTTCAGTCTGTCTCAAACTTTATGAACTTGTATGGCCTGTTCTCCCTTTCACTGTTCTGAAGAAAAGTTTTGAAGAACATTTTTTATCTCCTGGGGTGGAGAAGTCACTACTGTTCTTGTCACCGCCATGGTGATGTCCCAGGGCACCTACACCTTCCTGGCCTGTTTCGCTGGCTTCTGGTTGGTGTGGGCCCTCATCGTCATGCTGTGCTGCTTCTGCAGCTTTTTACAGCGCCGGCTGAAGCGGCACAGAGAGGACAGACTCAGAGAACAATGTTTGCGGGCTGTGGAGATGGAGCCACTTTCTTCTCATCATCTTCTTCCATCGGCGCCGTCACCGGCGCAGCCTCCGCAGGTGCAGAGGGAGCCGCCTCCGCAGATCTGCTCTTCTCAGATGCTGGCGGCACCCGTCGCTCTGCCGATTCCTCATCCGATGCCAGGTAATGTGTCACGGAGTGGCATGAGTGAGAACCTAAAAGTAATGTTTTATGTCCAGAAATTTGTTTCAGCACAGCTCTCTTAGGCTGGATTCACACCAGCCTTGTTTAACCACATTACTTGAACTAGACTTGAACTAGTTCATTTGTCTGGAAAGTCTAGTTTGTTTCAGGAGTTGTAAATGCAAAAAGAGTGAACTCTGGTCCGCCAAAAAGCTTGGGTCTTGGATTGGTTGAAGTAAACTCTGGTGAGGTTCAAATGCATATGTGAACGCCAAGAAAAACGGAGACTGCAACAAAGCAGGAAGCTTTCAGGGCATAGAGGGTTGCTTTGATTCTTTCATGGATGTTTGAGAAATACTGCCCATTGGAGGGGCCTTAATGCTTGTGGCGCCTACTTAGCAGCACTAGCATTCAGATGGCTGCCTTACAGGTCTTCCCTCTCCACAACTCTCCCTATCAGCTCCACTAGATTAGTTACAGGAATTAGAAAACAGCTGGTGGAACTGCCCATCTGCTGAGCTCATCATACAAACCAATTCTCAGTAAAACACTAGTAAGAAAATTGTTAAATGGTTAATAGAGGAATGTTGTGATGACGTTCTGAAAGCAAGGGTTCGGAAAGAGTAGGAGCTTCTTAAGACCCTACTTAAGTCATTAAATTGCAAATTTATTTTAAGTTACGTTTGATGTTTAAAGTATTTTTATATCAACTGAAGGTAACGTGCTATAAAATGGCACTTTTATCCCTGGAATATACATAATAGACGGTTGAATGCAAATGGAGGCTATGTTTCTAACTTTTTCACATGTGGAAATGTTAAGATCAGAATTTCACCCGCAAACCTTACATTTACATTTTACCGTCAGGTCACGTTAGCCTCTTTAAGATTAAACTTTAAACATGTGCATTACGCACAGTCAGATTCTGGTTTTTTGGGCGTCTCGGGCCCCCCAAAAAACATCATGATGACAGCTGCAACTGAAGTGTGGGTGTTGGCTGTGGATGCTGACCTTTGACAAAATGAGTGACAACATGGTCAGAACCCCAAATTGATGTAGGAAGTAGCAGGGAGTCAGCAGAGCAGATTTGCTCCAGTGTCACCACTGAAACCTCTCAAGCATTGTATTATTCTCTCAGTGAAAACCTTCTTGGCTGCTGAAATTCAAACACATTGAAAACAAATGGCATTTTAAGGTACTTCGAGACAAACTATTTTCCCTCCTTCACACACCAAAATCATGAGCAGTAAGTAGTTAATCTCCTAGAAAATTAAAATCCTCAGACGTTCTGCCTGAAGCAGAACTGCGCAGCTTTTTGATCTAAATTTATTTATGAGATTTAGCCGCTGCTTACCGTTCCCTTCCTCATAAAGGTAAAAACTCTGTTTCTCAGAAGAAATTCAGCCTCAAAACACCAGGATCCTAAACAGTCTTGCATGCAAAGAATCCAGAAAATAAAATGCAGAGATGTAGCAAAATAATTGAACAGCTGGTGTGCAGCATTAAATATGAAGCAACTTATACATTTATCATTGATCATTCAGCATCCTTCATCACTGGACAAAATATATGTTAAATACTGATGAATTTATGGTCATCAACAGAGTAAAGCAGAAATAAACAGACTGATAAAAGAAGTCTTGCTAAATATCATCCAGAACTCTGGATGATATTAACAAAACAAGAAGAGAAAACGGAAATGAGACACTTAAAGAAACTCCTGTCAGTGTGTAATGAGCAGAGAATCACAAAGAGGATAAAACAAAAGGCTGGAGTCTTGCTCACAAGGCAGACTGATGAAGAGCTCAAGTAACCAGGCAGCAGCAGGAATAAAGCTGCACAATTCAGTCGTGCAAATAAAAGAGAGCTGTGGAGATGCTCTGATCTCAAATGTTTTAGGGGGAAGAGGGAAATTTGCACCTCTGAGGAAATTAGGCTTCTTGTTCCTCTGTAAATCATTCCAGCGCTGATGTTCAAGGCTCCAGTGAGCTGGTTTAAATCAGCAAAGAAATATATTAATGCCCTCACAGCTTAATATTTAATCGGCTAGTAGGGGAAGGAAGAAGAGAAGGAAGTTGTAATTTTCCTCACAGAGATTAAGACAGACAACAGAAGTTATTGGACTGTAGAGTCCTTCAAAACGCAAAGGAAATGGAAATGAGGAAAAAACATTAAAAAAAGAAGAAAAAGAATCTAAATTTAAAAGCATGCAGCTGCTGAAAACAGTGAGCAAACCAACTTCCTGCAGCCTTGTGGAAGTGAATTCACGATGGAAGAATATAAGAAAGAAGTAGCTGCTTAGTAATGGAAGAGTGTCGCTAAAACAGTGGTTACTATGGCGATTTCAACCTTTTCAAATCAAATTAAACAAACACTTATTAATCCCAAAGGGGATTTAAATGTGACTCAAACTGTCCAAGGTTCTTCTTCATAGATGCTCATGGTTGTGTCCAGGAAGGATCTCCTGTAGCAGTCTGTATTACAGCAACTCTGAAAAAGCCTGTAATTGAAGAACCTCGTTTGTAAATGACCAGAATGGTCAGCGTCGTTCATAATTTTCTTGATTTTATATAATCCTCCAGGGTCCACTGAGTATTTCTGCAGATGAAAGCAGTCTGTTTTGTAATGGAAGTCTGAAGAGCACAGAGTGAAAAGAAAGGAGGTAGGAACAGATCCCTGAGGGGCTCCTGACCACCTGGTTACATATTCATCCAGGTGATGGTTGAGGCTTCCACCTGTGTCTTCTGGAAGTAAATCAGAATGAATTATGTTAAATGTTCTGGAGAACTGATCCTCAGGGCTGCCTGCTTTGCCCAGATGATGGTGGGTTTGTTGAATCGGTATATGATGTCATGTTCAATGCCATTATCAATTAATTGTTAACTGTAGTATACACTCACCAAGATCATTTGGTGAAAGGACAGTAAGAGCAGTAATTAAACCAAAACTGTTAAAAAAAATATTAATATAAATAATCTGTAAATATATTCTCATCAAGTGGCTCCACTAGGCTCAAAATGTGTTAAAAATCTATTAAGCTCCTTTTGCTATGCAATTCTTAGTTTGCTAATCCAAAAAATAGTCAGCAGGTCGGCCCCACATGTACAGACGCTAAATCAAGCAAAGTTGATCTTTTCACATGATGGAATGATATTTGTATCTGGAGATGCATCCTTTGCTACAAATGATTAAGTGCACACTACAGGAATGCTACATTATAGCATTTCAGCAACAATATATTTCCTTGGAAAAACAATTATTTAATGTATTTCTAACAGTGTATAAAAAGGCTTAATTGGTTAAAAATCTGCAGAATGTGCCAGTTTTTGTTTTGTCTTTTTAATTCATTAGCATTGAGAATAATAAACTACTAAAATAATCACTAGTTAGAGCTCTACTTCACAGAGATATAAACAATATGGCAAGGTTGTGTTAACAGTAGCTCCTAGACATTGCCATCATCTGTCCATCAGAGTAAATCTGTGATTGTCCCTGTGGACACAAACGTCCACTTTGACGTTGGCGCTGCTGATGTCTCCATGCTAATGTTTATTTCAAGCCTCCGTGGCAGCTGCTCATATTGTTTGCTGCGGCACGTTCGAAAAAACAATGAGGCTGGGTTCCTGTAGGTGTCTGTCAGCCCTGACGGGGGAGGTGATGGACTGCAGCCAGGTACACAAACACACATAAAACACATTTGCATCCATAAATACACCAAGCTCCATGGCAACAGTTCAGCAAACAGCTGTTAGTTTCCACCAGTGATGCCTGGGTGCACAGGTCCTCAGAGAACTCATGTGGGTTGAAGGTGCTGCAATTTACCCTCATGTTTGGTTTCCAAACATTTCACAAAAATCAGACTCATTCAAAAGAATATTTCCCTTTAAAATCTTATCTTTGTTCCATGTGTTGTTTTCTGATTCCAGATAAAGTTGAAAATTCAGACTGATGTGGCCTATTGAGACTAAATTGTTGATTGTCTCAAAACCTCACTCAGCTCATTCACATTAGCCAGCAGCAATTAGCAAACAAGTGCCAACTGTGTTTGCTAATTAGCATGTGTTTGTAGCTACTTCTTCAATGAGAAGTAGCTCTTTGTAGGAGAGCCCAAATTCAAGGTGTTAAATTATGAACTCAAATTTATTTTAAGTCAAAATTAATATGGACATAATTTTTTACAAGGTGAAAAATTATGTCCATTATGTGCCATTTTACAGCACAAGGTATCGTGCTGTAAAATGGCAACATGTGCCTGGCTTCAACAAGTCCCTTTAAATGGGTTTGTTGAAGTCAACTATTACAACATCCAGACAGACGATGAGTTGTGGCATGGTTTTAGGCTCCAATATTAACTGACATATGGCTAAATGAAATAAAGAAAAAATAATATTGCATGGGTTTCAGACCTTCATTTAAATTTTAGGCAGTATTAGTGCACAGTTGAAGCCACCTATACAAATGACTTCATCAAAGCTTCAACCACTGCTCAGGCACAATAATCAGCCTTCTTCTATGCCCACCTGACTCCACACAAAATCCAGCAGAAAGCCATTGAGCTGAGCTGAAAAGAATAGCGCATAAGAAAGGACCAGGACTCTACATTTTAGAAACATTGTGAGACGTGAACTAGCCAAGGATTCCTCTCTTTGTGTACTCTCACCATGTGAAATCCTCCAGCACCAGACTGAGTGTTGTCCTGCTGGGGCTGTACAAAGACTTACCAGCAGGAGTGCTGAAGAGTGTCGCACTGCAGAATTTGTTAAACACCTGAGAGTTTTTAAACCCCATGTTGCACATTGTCATTCCTTGCCAGGACTTACAGTGTGGAAGCACAAAGAAAAGATCCAACTTGGCTCAAGCAAACAAAAATAAATTAAGACTAGTATATAATGAGTGATATCCCAAAGGCATGTGACGGTATAGAAAAACATTGTTAACCTGTGAAAACAATGACACAAAAACCCTGACAGAGCTCTGCAAAAAATAAAAAGAATCTGTGAAAACTGTCTTCTTAATCTTCTCAGAGCACAGAAAAAAAACCTGCATGTGAAATCAGCCTTTGTCACTCATTCTCTTCACTCCATTATATATATTAGACAGTATTAGTAAGTCATGAGCAGTAAGTGGAGATCTCAGCCATCATCAGCACTGAGCCGTTTCATAACTTCGCATTCGCACCTCCATATCATGTGGGTTTGTTTGGCATTTTGCTTCCACCGCGGGAATATTTGAGTGTGTGCCGCAGAAAATACTGGATGACAAACTGCTAAACAAACTGTCAGACCAAAGGAGAGAGCTGAGGTGCAGTTATACGAGACAAATGGAAACAAATGAGCAGTTTGTTGTTGATGTGCTGCAGGTTCTCTGAAAAGAACAAATTTGGAGGCTTAGGAAGAGCTTGAGATCAGAGCAGGAAATGCTTGTGTTCCTGCAAATGAACATGTTGTCATGTGTAAACCAGCAGGCAACAAGTTTATGATTGGCGTCCTAAAAAACGCAGCATGTTTGCACACAGATGTCTCTGCAGCCTCATCTTTTCTTTGCACACAATGCTTCATTTCCTACCACCTCAGGAAAACTCTTCTCACTTTGCAATCATGGAGTGTCGCTTGGAAAATTTAAAGCAGAAAAATTATATTTAAAATGTCTTGCAATAAGACATTTTAAATAATTCATTATTTAAAGATCCATTATTTTAAATATTAGATAATTGATCGCCAAACAGCAACCTTGTGTCCTTTGCAGTCCTCTGAATTTGGTCCAGCAGAACTACTTTTTTATGTTTTGGTACAACACAAATCAATCAATCAATCAAATTTTATTTGTATAGCACATTTCAGCTACAAGGCATTTCAAAGTGCTTTACATCATAAACACAAAATACAAGGTCATCCAACATAGAATAAAATGAAATAAGTAAAAGTATTCATCATTTATCAAACATCACTAAGTTTTGTGCTTTCATCTTAACCATTGAGCAATTTTTCTTCAAAAGCATCAATGCATTAAACTGGACCAAATTTCATAAACAGAGTGATCCATGTGCTCTTCAGTTTCCTCTAGGGACTTGGACTTGGATGAGAAGGGTTTGTAGGGGTTTGATTGACCTATTTCTTTAATTTTTGGTGATTGATGATTGGTCAATACTTACATGTGAACCCAAACATATCCACCGATGTTTTCTTCAACCACAAGGGTTTGAGAGAGGGCTACGCTTCACAATACTCAGCCTACTGTTGCCAATTTGGTAACATTTCTGCTATATTAGCACAGAAACAAATTGGTACTTTTTAAATATCGATGATTAGCCAGAAAAATGAAACTGGTAGAACTTTTTTTTTCACATATTTTTCTACTTTAGTAGATATGTTTTTACTGAATTCTGCAAGTAATTCAGTATAATTATAATTCAGTAAAAAAAAAGAAAAAAAAAAGAATTATCTGGGTGATAATTTGGTAAAAAAAAAAATATCCAGTTACTAAAAAGAATCACCAGATTATCCCTACACTGCTGATGTTCAATCAAGCAGAAAGAGCTGAGCTTTTCACATATTAATGTTAGAGGTATTTTTTTGATGTAGATGGATCCTTTGCTGCAAATTACAAAACATTAAAAAAAAGACAGTTTTTGCATTTCAGTCAATAAAATGTTTAAAGAATCTGAATTAACTTATTCGTATCTTTTAATGTTTTTCTAATATTCTACAAAATAATTTTAAGTGGTTAAATCAAACAACTGCAGAATGTGCCAAATTTTTATATTTGATTAATCTTCAGCATAAAATAATTGTCAGTAGCAGCCTTATTGAGGAATTTTATGCCTGATTTGAGCCAGTCTTTTCTCTCTTCCAGACACAGATGTATTTGGGAAGCCACCTTGCTATGAGGAAGCGGTCCTGATGGAGGACCCCCCCCCACCCTACAGCGAGGTCTTGGCTGATCCTCGAGGAGGGACGTACCTGCAGCCTGGCCCACTCCAGGGAGCGCCTCTGCCTTCCAGGGAAAGCCCCAACCTGCCTCCAGTTGTCACATTCGAGACCAGCAAGCCCCCAGTGGCCACTGTTTTCCCTGATAGGGGTTACTCCTCGCTGATCCGCCTACCTTCATCCCAGCGCTGGGACTCGTTGGGACATCTCCTGTCCAACATGGACTTGACCAACAGCCTGACCCCACCAGGGGCGCGCTCGCTTCAGGCGGCCACTGCTGCCGCCATGGCAACCATGCCGCACAGGGAGCCTAGGACTCATTATGAGAGAATGCAAAGTGAAATACAGGGACTTCAGGGGAACATGCAGGTATTTCAGGGGGTACATAGACTGAGAAGTTTGGAGCCCAACTGCGGGATGCCAACCGCCTTCCCTTTGCTGGGTCGCAGCACTGCAGTCTGAGCCTGGATCCTTATTGGGAGCATCATATCAGCCAGGAAGAGGAAGTGCAAAAGAACTCAGGAGTGCACTTACTTAGTTTGCAGAGCTAATGTACTGTGCTTCCATTGATTATATAATTCTGAAATTTGACATTTGGAAAATAAATTAGCTTTAGGGAAATATACCAATTTTGAAAAAAAAAACTTGTTTTCAATAAAAAGTTTTGCCATTAGGATGAAGTGGGTTTTTGGCCATATCAAAATCAGTTTATTTCGCAAACTGCAATGGAAACTTTTTTTCCGTTGCAGCCATGCCATGACTTCACGAGTCACAATCAACAACTGGATGTTGCCACTAGTGCTAAACATGAAGAAGATAATCGGAAGTAATTTGAAGATCAGCAACAAGTTTTTAATAACTTATTGAGTGAACAAATTTACTCACATGTGATTTCAATTGTGTTTCTTACTTAATGGAACCAACACAATTGCAAAATTGTCAATATTGTCAATATACTGCTATTGACAGGTTTGCACACATTTGTAATTAAACACAGCTACAGTTTAGAGCTACAGCAGTCCTCTGCCATCACTTTTGAGGCTGTCAGAGTTGAAGAACTTTGGAGACACAGAGGAGGAGAGAAGAAGAAGCCATAACGAGGTAAAGATGGGCAACAAACGAGCTGCAAATTCAACCTCCCCTGGTCTTTATTTCCATCTCCACCTCCTTTCTCATTCATCCCTGATCTCTGCTTCCATTGTACCGGCCTGCTGTTGCCATGACTCCAGAGAACTGCATGTTTCCTTTATCTGCTCTGATTTTCTTTGTATCACTCGGCTCACAGCTTGCAAGTACAGTGAGAATTAAGGCATAGGAGAAGAGCACACGGTGACCTTCGGTGGGACCCAGACATCGTGTGACACCAAACAGAAGGCCGAGCTTCTTCTAAGAATGGAGAATCTAAGTTCATCATGTTGTTGTTTTGTAACTGCTTTGTCATTTTCAGTCTGTCTCAATCATCAGTAGAGATTTGTTTTTTAAATGACATGATGTCAGCTGGATCTCTGATACGAAAAGGACCATTTTCATGTATAGCCATGAAAGACAATCTTTGAAACATTGTCAGAATGCCTTTTTTCTTGTGTAATAAAACATTTTCATCAACAATGTTTCTTCTCTTTGTCTCGAGAGCAACAAAGGGAAAAGTGACTATATACACTTTTTTTAATAGAACTAGATGCAAAAAGAATAATTCAAGCAGCTAGCTATCCAAATCAACAAGTCTTTCCTTGATTGACTCAAATTAATGATTGGTTCCCCAAATATGAAAACATATATTTTTTATATCCAGTACATGCAAACTCATAAAATCTCCCAATATTTGGTCAATAAATGGATCAAGTGATGCAACATTTTGAAAAGTTTCTAATTAGGGAGTATATAATGGATGAAGGATGGAAACTAAACTTTAAAGTCTGCAGATGCCTTTGTAACAAGACTTTCATTTGATTCAGGTGTGTTTGAACAGGAAGAAAATATGGGATTTATTTGTTATGTGAGGAACAAAAACACAGTTTTACTTCCACACTTAAAAAACTTTAAAAAGCACCACCTGAAGTGAAGCAACTTTTAAACTTTCTGGCACAAATAAAAGAGGCATTGAGGTGAACTTTTCTAACCTACAACAGAGGAATCCCCTGTTGGTTTGCCCTTTAAATGATCATCAGCAATCATGGGCAAATTCTAGACTACAGAGCTATATTTGACTTCACAGTCTTAGCCTGTAAGCAACAAACAGTGCAATTTGTTTAAATGTCACATGCTCTCAACCCCTCATCATGTCCCACTAGCGCAAAATGATGCTCATAATAAAGTTCTTATCAGGGTGAAGAGGCTCAATCATAATAATATCAGAGACAGTTATTATGACAAAGTAACAGTGAGCAGAATGTGGAGATGGAAGCATGTAGTTGATTAAAGTGACATTTTGTCATTCAACACACAGACATTTTCTGGAAGTAGTACACAAATGAATAATGTGTTAAATGCACTTATAAATTACCTAAATCATTTTTTCATTAACATTTCAATAATCAGTACTTTCCAAAGTTAAAATGAAAGACTGAGTTTGTCGATTTGTATTCAAATATCACTCCATACCTTCATGTTTCCATTTCATACTTGCAAACAGCCTTAGAGTGCAACCAATTTGGTTGCAGCAAAGAAACCATAAAACAAGACCAAGATGATCTGCACAGTAACCTGCAAAGAAAGGCCACGAGTGCCAGAAAAACGCCTGCCGAAAATGTAACAAATGTTGCAATATTGGTTCCCAATCAAACCACGTTTATGGGATCAGGTGTGAAAACACCCTGTGGAGCAAGAGAATTAACAAAGTCCAAACCTTGTTAAAGAGAGAACAAAATACATCATTAATAAATCTTCGCAGATGGAGAGCACAACAGTTACACTGTTCAGAAGAGCTCTAACTAGACAAAGGAAAACACCGCTCTGATATACCGTAAACTGTCCTTCATACACAGATATCTATGATATCATCCAAGAAGCACAGCACTCCATACACAGACATAATGACTGTGTATGGAGACTGTGTAAGCATATCAGATTATCACACACAGAGAAAAATGCAATGCTCAGTTAAAAACAGGTTTCAGGCAGTTTATTAGGCACAGTTTAATGTCTAATAATAATCTAATCACCCAGCCTTCGAGTCTGGTCTGTCCCCCGTGAAATAGAAAACTATTTGCTTATCACCTGTTGCTAGGCTTCTGGCTCACTAAGGCAAACTTTGAAGGCCAAAAGAGAAACAACATGAAAATAAA
This sequence comes from Poeciliopsis gracilis, assembly GCA_911649635.1. NCBI lineage: Eukaryota > Metazoa > Chordata > Actinopteri > Cyprinodontiformes > Poeciliidae > Poeciliopsis > Poeciliopsis gracilis. The sequence goes on from CAJVRI010000293.1 coordinate 169,740, forward strand.
TTGATTAAACTTTGTAAGATTAATACTTAATAAACTTCTAATAAAAGTAAACACACTGTGAATATTTTATTTTCCACAACCCTGAATTTGTGAAAAAGGTGGTGTAGTCAAAGACTGATCTGTGTTTTCCACAAGCGGATGAACTGTGGAGAACCATCAGTCTCACAATTTATATTGAAATTGTGGATAGAAATTGTCCAACTGTGTTGGACACTTATGGGGATGGAACCACACTGAAGGTGTTCATGATGTTTTCAGACCATGGATGTTATCCACAGCAGGATACTATTAATGGGCACCACTTTGCCTTACACCCCCAGGAATTAGGTTCACACACTACACTGTCTACTTGAAGAAGATAAGAATGGAACTGAAAATAAAGAATTTGGTGATTTCTGATCAGAATTTCAATGCAGTCATTGTGTCCTTGTGGCCGCGAGAGAAATTATGTATTTTTGAGAAGCAGCATTTTTTAATGTGTTCCATTAAAAAAAGCTTCATTTTGCTGGACGTTTTTCCTGTTAAAAGGGTTTTCTTCTCCTCTGTTGTTGCTTACTTGCACATAATAAAGGATTGCCACAAAGAGAATAACACAACGGACCATACTTTATTCCTAAAAAGAACTTTTTATTTTTATTTTTACCAATTAGCATTGTAAGCTGAACTTGCTTGGCTTGTTTCAGGATTGAGCAGGAATGTATGTAATTGACTTTGACCTTATTGCAAGTATCTGTACTTGCCTTCTCCTATGAAGCAGGTCCAAACAGGCAGTGTCTTAGTTTAACTCACTGATGTGCTGCTTTTGAATTACAGTATGGATGTTTTATGTTCTCAGCAGGGTTCAGTCTTTTAATTTGCAGTTACTGAGTGTTTGAACCAAAAGGACTTCTTATTTGCATGCAAGGAAAAGACCAGCACCAGCACCTCTGAACAACATTGGTCTATGTTGTTCAGAGCAACATCTCCTGGCCTTGAGGAGACTGACAAAATCTAAGTGAATTTATTAGCTTAGAAAACCATTTCACCACAAAGACAAAGTCTTTGATGACTCACCCTTTGAGGTTATATGAAGAAAAAAAAAAAAAGAAAGAAACCATTCAGGAGTGTTTCCACAACTACAAATGTCCTCTTAAGTAACAAAGAGTCTCTGGAGGGGGAGAAGCACATACTAAGCACTCCTTTGGTAAGCACTCACTACATCAGGATGTTTTCATTTTGTTCTGGATTTGTTTGTTTTCATATTTGAGGTGGAGGTCTAAATTCAGCCATGGTTACCCAACATAAAAAGCCCCAATATTTACCATTGTGACTTCAAAAACAAAGACACTTTTACACCATTTTATGCCCCTCCCGAAAAACTGGGTAGAAAAACTAATTGCACAGGTTGTAACTAGCAGTGGTTGTTCCTAAAAGTAATCAAATGAAATAGAAAAAAAAATTCCAACAAATGCATTTTTTGTAGAGTATAGTACAATAGGCAAAGTGTTTGTTCTAGCTTTATCACTGTTCAGATTTACCAATGAGTAGTCTACTGATCTACTGATTTACCAATTGCCAATTGGGACAGCTGTTATGACCGCTGAAATAGATTTATGAACAACTAGCAGTGGAAATATATATAGTGGAAATATAAAATTTCCACTGCTTTAGTGGAAATTTTAACCTCATGTTATTTGAGGTTAACATGTAATACACATTTTAATGAATTATTTTCACCATCTTATTATTTTGTATATATTTAATGAACTGACAGATTTAAATTAGTGATGCACTGATGCTCTTTTCACTTTGGATTTTTCAGAGCTTTAGTATTGGCAGATACTGATGCAGAACAGAGCTGAATTCAGGAGTACAGTAGCCAAAGTAAAATAAAGAAACTGAACCTAACAATAGACTGACTATGGAAAAATAAACTTAAAAACCTTTAAATAAACATAATGTAAAATAATAAAACATAATATTACCCAGAGCACAACGCATAGAATTATACTGAATAGATCTGCCCATATGGATTAGTCACCAATACCTAATCTAGAATTGTTTTCAATATTGGGCCTTATACCAATATTAATATTGAATTGGTGCATCTCTAATTTAAATGATTTCATATATAAACATATATATAAATATTGATTTACCAAATTATGTATTTATGCACTGCAACTTCAGGGTTTTCCCTAACCCACAAAAAGGAAGAGTGCTACCTTGTTATTTAATTAAAGGCAGTGATATGAAATGCAGGACTTGTTAGAGAACAACCAGACTTTCCAAAAACACAGAAAGTAACACTTTCTGTGTTACTTTCTTCATCCAGTCTGGGATGGCATCTGTGAGACTGCAAGTTGCCTGGAAACCTGTTCAGTAGAGTTTACATGTTGTAAAGTAACAGTCTCACCCATCCCTAATGCCACATCACTATGACAACAACTGAGAATGTCCTCTGAGTTGGATTGAGTTATAATTTGCCAGAACAGGACTGCATTTATTTTATAAATGGATTGAAATAAATGCAGATTCTCTTTCTTTGAGCTTGTTGAAAGAGAAGCTTAATGTTTTTTTGTTGCTCTCTCTCATCTGAAGGTTTGGTTCCCTCAGGTCTGATGATGATCTTGCTAATTCAGGCAACAACTGACTAATTTTCCACTCCATGTTTTCTTGTCTGCTCTGGCTTTGCATGTTTACATTTTTACTTATTCTCCTATGCAAAAAAATCTAAATCATCTGTGATTTAGATATGTTTTCAGGTCTCGCCACAGATTCTCAGTTAGATTTAGGCGTTATCTTTGACTAGACCATTCAAACACAAACATCTTCTGATTTAATGCATTTTGTCACTCTGGCTGTTCTCTATACATAAAACTGACTTATCCTGCTGGAAGGTGAATCTCCTCCCCAGTTTGAACTTCATTGCAGATTGTAACGTAGGTTGTACAGCACTTTTGTGCAGTACTATACCTGTTTTTAAAGTGCTATATAAATCAATTTGACATTGACATTGACATAGGTTGTTCAAAAACAGCCCCTTTATTCTATGGACCCTCGGCTTTTGAAAAACTATTGTTTGCTGAAGGCATGGACTTACCTGAAGTTTTAAATTTTCCCCAATTGGCTTATTTGTTCTAAAGAACAGACAAAGCAACACCCGGTGGTAGAGCTTGGACTTGCAGCGACTACTTCAGTTCAGAAATGTTTAGAAAAGAAGCCCTTGAGGGGAAACAAAGTCTAAAACTGCAACATGTGAGAAGTTTCACATCTATTGACACTGAAAAAAAAATCAAAACAAATCAAAACAAAACTCTTGATGAAGAGCAGCATTTAAAAAATTTTAAGGAAGTTGGGTTGCTTGGATGGAAATTATGAATCAGTCAGTAGTTTGCAACATGAGTGGAAAATTCATTTTTTACATGATGAATGAAACTCTTTGGTCTGCAAACCTGAGCTAACAGAATTGCAGATTGGAGAAAATTGAGCAGGGATTAAGTTTTTTAACACGTGACATAAGAATGGCGTTATTTTATTGGTGTTTATGTAATTGATTTATAATAAAAAGAGCAACACGTTTCTTTCCAATTACAAAAAAGATTTTCCCCAAACCTGGTGTTTTTCTTTTAGCATTTTTTAGCATTTTGTTTTATTTTGATTTTTTGTCTGTGATTTTTCTTCTTTCTTTTCTTTAAGAGTCAGTATTATTGTATTTCGGTTTATTAAGTTGTGCATCTCACTTTATTTTGCTTAACTTTATCCTTAGAATGTCCCACAAAGAGTTCTTTATACATCATATCTTGTCTTTGCTTTTGATGTGGTGTACTTTAAGGCAAAACCCAATTGTCTTGTACACTTTTTGTTTAATAAAGATTTATTTAATAAATGTTAGACAATATTTTAACTACTATGCAAAATGGTGACTGTGATTTGTCAGTTGTCAAAAGATACTTTAGCTGTTTATAAAATATAACAGATAAAAATTCAATAAGTGCTGCTTTAACCAACATTTTTATCACTTCAATATTAGGCTGCAATGTGAACATGCCATGGACATCTGCACATAACCACACCTCACACAAAGATGCTCTTATTGCTTTTTTATTGTCTACAGAGATGTGCAGTAAACAGATCAACACCGTTGGGCCAAAATCCAAAAAAGGGGACCTGAAAATCGATTCTATCACACATGTAGCTTCCACAGGCCCTGCCTTAAACCCAGTTTCCACAGCAACTAAACTAGTTATTGCTTAGCAACCAAACTGAACTACCTCAGGTAGTTCCTTTGTCTTGGCACAAAGCAATAAACCTTTTTCACGTGGAAGACCGGAGGCAGATACTGCTTCCGGTATGTGGGGCAACAATTATTTTTTTTCTTTACTTATTATTATATACTTCAAGCTGCTTTGAGTACAGATGTCAGGAAAGTGTCAGAATTTATTTTTTACACAAACAATGTGGTCATTTACTCAATTTCTTCACTTTATCTACATTTACATGTGATACACCAGAAACAACAAACACAAGGCTGCTGCTGTGCTATTTGTTATTCCAACTGAAGGCAAAAGGAAATTTGTCAAAACTAGTGGTTTTCTTAAAAAAATAGAGTAACAATTTTCTTGGTTAGCTTTGTGAATAGATGTTTTAGGAGAAATTTACAGAATATATTAAGCTAAGTACTGAACGATACTTTAACGTTACTAAGCCAATACCTTTTCACTACATTTGGTTTCTGTCATCAGTTTACTACTTCTTCCAAAGTGTTGATAAAATTCATAACCAGCACACATATCAGGTTTGGCTTGAAAAAAGTCTAGATTATAAACAGTATAATCAAATTAGCAGAAAAATACATAGAATAAAATTTAGGTTAAGGACTGACCTAAATGTCAGACATATTACTCAGGCTACTGTTTAGCTCAGTATGCCCGAGAATACTTTATGTCAGTCACACTTCAGTATTTAGATGGATCACAGAAAGCTGGATTTTACCTAACTGAATTGATATTTCCACGCCTTTTATTTTCAGATTAATTGCAGTTAATGTTTCATGCTTATTCTCCTCTGTGATGATGTCACACACTCTAGTCCCTGACCCTGTGAAATATTAAAATATGTTTTACTTTATCTTAGTTTCAAGCTTTTATTTTTATTGCTGCATAAAAAATGTATACACCAAATTATAAGTAATTTTGTCTCCTTTTACCAGATGTTATTCACATTGTTATTGCTGTTAAAGTTATCCATCAAATCCCTACTAAACTCAGATTAAGTCCAATATAACTCTCTCTAGCTCTGAATCTTTCTTGAAAAACCTGTCATATCTCCAACATAAAATACTGCAGACACATAAAAATTGATAGAGACAGCTAGAATAAATTATTTCTTGGGACAAAACTCATAGCTCATATTGAAGTAAAAAAAACATTTGTTTGATTCTTAAAATAGTGTCTGTTTCTCTTTTTCTCCATCTGCTAGTCCCAGAATAAAGGGAATCACCATAGCAACCACACTTTATATTAAGATTTTGTAAGTGTCAGACTTCAGTCTATCTGAGTTTATATTGATTTATTACATAAGCTTTATATTCCTAATACAATTAACAGAAAGACTTTTGATTGGCAAAACAAAACAAGGAAAGGCTTAACTAATTTGGAGACAAATCCAGAACATCTGGTCTCCTGCAGATTAATACAAAGGCACAAACTGTAAATATATATATATATATATATATATATATATATATATATATATATATATATATATATATATATATATATATATATACATACATATACTCACTTCCCACCGCGGGTGGTTCTTATCCTCCGAGCTAGGGTCCTCTACCAGAGGCCTGGGAGCTTGAGGGTCCTGCGCAGTATCTTGGCTGTGCCAAGGACTGCACATTTCTGGACTGAGATGTCTGATGTTGTTCCTGGGATCTGTTGTAGCCACTGCTCCAGTTTGGGGGTGACTGCCCCGAGGGCCCCGATGACCACAGGCACCACTGTGGTCTTCACCTTCCAGGCCCTCTCCAGTTCCTCCCTGAGGCCCTGGTATTTCTCCAGTTTCTCGTGCTCCTTTTTCCTGATGTTGCAATCACTTGGTATTGCTACATCTACCACAACGGCTTTCCTCTGTTGTTTGCCCACTACGACAATGCCTGGTTGGTTCGCCATTACCATTCTGTCTGTCTGGATCTGGAAGTCCCACAGGATCTTAGCTCTGGCATTCTCCACCACCTTTGGGGGTGTTTCCCACTTTGATCTCGGGGTTTCCAGTCCATATTCTGCACAGATGTTTCTGTACACTATGCCTGCCACTTGGTTATGTCGTTCCATGTACGCTTTCCCTACCAGTATCTTGCACCCTGCTGTTATGTGCTGGACTGTCTCAGGGGCCTCCTTGCACAACCTACACCTTGGGTCTTGTCTGATGTGGTAGATCTGGGCCTCTATTGCTCTGGTGTTTAGGGCCTGTTCCTGGGCGGCCATGATGAGGGCCTCTGTGCTGTCCTTGAGTCCAGCTTTTTCCAGCCATTGGTAGGATTTACTGATATCAGCCACTTGGGTTATTTGCTGGTGGTACATCCCATGTAGGGGCTTGTCCTCCCATGATGGTATCTCTGGCACCTCAACCTCCGTTCCCTGTTGTCTGAGACATTCACTGAGCACATTGTCTGTTGAGGCTTTGTCCCTGATGTATTTATGGATCTTAGTTGTTTCGTCCTGGACAGTGGTGCTCACACTCACTAGTCCTCTGTCTCCTTCCTTGCGGCTCATTTACAGTCTCAGGGTGCTGGATTTGGTATGGAACCCTCCATGCATTGTTAGTAGCTTTCTAGTCTTAATATCTGTGGCTTTTATCTCCTCCTTTGGCCAGCTAATTATTCCAGCAGGGTATCTGATTACTGGTAGGGCATAGCTGTTTATCGTATGGATTTTGTTCTTGGCATTGAGCTGGCTTCTCAGGACTTGCCTTATTCGCTGGAGGTATTTAGCTGTGGCTCCTTTCCTTTGGCCTCATCGAGGTTGCCATTTGCTTGTGGTATACCTAGGTACTTGTAACTGTCCTCTATGTCTGCTATTGTTCCTTCTGGGAGTGAGACCCCTTCTGTGCGGATCACCTTCCCCCTCTTTGTTATCAGCCGACCACACTTCTCTAGTCCGAATGACATCCCAATGTCCATGCTGTAGATCCTGGTGGTATGGATCAGTGAGTCGATGTCTCGCTCACTCTTGGCGTACAGCTTGATGTCATCCATGTAGAGAAGGTGACTGATGTTGGCCCCATTTTTGAGTCGGTATCCGTAGCCAGTCTTGTTGATAATTTGGCTGAGGGGGGTTCAGGCCTATGCAGAACAGTAGCGGGGACAGAGCATCTCCTTGGTATATGCCACATTTGATGGACACTTGTGCAAGTGGTTTGCAGTTGGCTTCAAGGGTGGTTTTCCATAGCCTCATCGAGTTTGCAATGAAGGCTCTCAGAGTCCTGTTGATGTTATACATCTCTAAGCATTCAATGATCCAAGTATGCGGCATTGAGAAATAGGCTTTCTTGTAATCAATCCAAGCCATGCACAGGTTGGTGTGTCGGGTTTTGCAGTCTCGGGCAACTGTGTGGTCTATGAGGAGTTGGTGTTTGGCTCCTCTGCTATTTACACCGATACCTTTCTGTGCCATGCTCATGTGTTTATCCATGTGTTTGCTTATCTTGGCCGCTATGATGCCTGACATGAGCTTCCAGGTTGTGGAGAGGCAGGTTATTGGTCGGTAGTTGGGTGGGACTGGACCCTTTGATGGATCCTTCTGGATTAGGATTGTCCACCCTTCAGTTAACCATTTAGGGTGAGTCCCACTTTGTAGCAGCTGGTTCATTTGGCCTGCCAGTCGCTCATGGAGGGCAGTGAGTTTCTTTAGGGTTCCGGTGTGAGAGCGTGTGCATGAGAGTGTGAGTGCGAGTATTACACCTTCCTTCAGCGAGGATCTTCGTGAGGAGTCTGTGGAGCCAGCGCAGGTGAAGCTGATCTGCCTCATCAACCTGCGTGCTGGAATATAGGAGCGGCAGAATCCTTCAGTCTTCGCTAGATGGTTAACGCATACCGTAGTCACTCTGGCCTCACCTGTTGAGAACTTGTTTCTAGAACTTTGTTGTGCAACTCATAGCGACTTGCTCTCTGTGTCCTGTTTGTTTGGGTTTTTTTTTTTTTTTTTTTTAGGAATTTTTTGTCTTCACGTTTCAAGAATTTTCCGAGAATACCTGCCTACCTGCTCCGCCGTTTCCACCGACTCCATCTCGCTCCTACCATCCGCGATTCCGCCTTGCACTCACCCTCGGCACCGCCGCACACCCTCGCGCCGGACCCTGGCACCTCATCCCCACGCTCTGGAAGATCCGCGCCCAAAGTAAGAAAGTTCCTGATTCCTCCTCCGTACTCTCACTCCGAGCCCATTATAATTCAGCTTTCGTTTCAGGCCAACCTGGTCGGGCGACCCTCGCCCTCCTGCCGAAGTCCAGAGAACTGAATATAATTTGTCCTGTTGTAAATAAATCACTTACCTTTTCATCCAGCGTGTAGTTTCTGCATGTGGGTCCGCAAACTAAATCAAACCATGGCATTAAGATTAAAAACTAAGAAGGGTAAGGCATCCTGGCCTAGGATAGAAACTTAAGATTTTTAACAGAAGAAATTTATTGCATTTCTATGCTCTTTTAAATTGAAAAATATGTAAATATATTTATCGAAACTGTTTTGTTTGTGTAAATACAGTACAGACCAAAAGTTTGGAGACACCTTTTCATTCAATGAGTTTCCTTTATTTTCATGACTATTGACATTGTAGATTCACACTGAAGGCATCAAACGATGAACTAGAAAATTCCTGAAGAAATTTAACTGGGGCCTGCCGACGTGTGCCTGTCGGTTTGGACCCAGTGTTCTGATGTTAAAAATTACCATGAATGCTAAGCTTGGCTAAAAAATTACACAGTATCATGTGGAAAATCACAAGCACATTCACCAATATGGACTTGCACCATTCAGTATGTTAAAATGAGTGTAGAAGCTAAAATTAACCAAAATGCTAATGTTAGTGTAACCTGGTTGAATTTATCTTCTGTTATAATTACTCAAAATGTCTTTCTTTGGTTATTTGTATGGGTTCCTACCTGACTGAAAATCTCTGTTATTGTTTTAACTGTGTTACTTTAAGAACGGAAGCTCCTCCCTTTTTGTTTCTTCTTCTGTGGTATTGTCTTTAAAATGTCTGCATCCCTTAGACCCTCCTCTTTTGTCATGTTGTCCGGTGGGAGAGGTGTGTTCTATTTATTTTGTATCTAAATACATCCAGTTTATTTATAGATTTAAGTTAATTTCTGTTATGTACTTTTGTTTATGTAGGGCTTGGAGTGGGCAGCCTGTAATACGGCTATTTTCTTTGTGTTATTCTTGTCAGGTATGTTGTATGGAAAGGTTTATTTTGCATGTTGTGAGCTATGATCCTGCCCTTTTTTGTCATGTTGTCCTGTGGGAGAGGGCTTGGAGCGGGCAGCCTGTAATACGGTTATTTTCTTTCTGTTATTCTTGTCAGAATAAATCACCCTTTTACACTAGCGCGAATACTGTCAGTAGCAAGTGGGGCATCACTAGCATGATCTCTGTAATTGACTTGCTCCATTCAGTATGCTAAAAATTTCTAATAAGTCAGAAGAATAGTTAAAAGCTTGTTTAAGGTAAAAGGCTAATGCTAGTGCTCTGTCTTGAGAAAAAGATAATGCAGGACAATGTTATTGCACTGCCTATGGCAGTGCATTAGTCGGGAACAGTGAAATGCTAATGTCTCATTATACTATCTCAAAATAATACTATCTCGAAATAATGAGATACAATCTCATTATGAGATACTATCTCGAAATACTGACACTAGTTAAGTCAGTTATGTAATGTCCAAAAGGGCAAAGACATGATGTAAAAATATCAATGCTTTTATTTTGAAATTTTAATTAAACTTAATTTCATCAAGTTTAATTAAAATTAATTGCCACACTAATCCCATGTGTAACAATGGTTGGTTAAAATCAGTTATAAAATGCCCAAAAGAGAAGTAGTTCCAAAGTGCAGCTCAGTCCTCAGAGTTCTGCCACAGTAAAAACTACAGTGATGCGTTTTTGTAGTCCTAATCAGCTGGCCATGGTGTTTTCCGTTGCTATGGTAATGGATCCTCTGCCAGCTGTGAGTCAGACAGGGGGAGACAGAATTTTATCAGTTTGAGTGTAACTGACTCTGTTTTGTGTGAGTTAGTCTTTTGTTTTGACTTGAATTTGGCTCGTTTTTTGTTAATTATAACGCCACATTTACTCGAAATGCCAGCAAAAGTAATAGCTCCAATGCCGGGACCGAGCCGCACGTTTTGATATATATATTATGAGGGGGCAAGCAGCGGTATCGGCTGCATTAACGGTAGTAGGAAGCGGCAGTTATTTTGAGGTGAAGAACAATAGGTGCCTGCCATACATTTCTATGGCAGGCCCCAATTGTGGAAATAGGTACTAAACAAAAAAGTGTAAAACAACTGAAAATACGACTTATATTGTAGTTTCTTCAAAGAAGCAACCTTTTCCTTTGATTACTGCTTTGCACACACTGTGCATTCTCTTGATGAGCTTCACTTCACAGTTGTGCCGTCAGGTTAATAAGTGGGCTTTCTTGCCTTATAGTCATGAAAATAAAGGAAAACCATTGAATGAGAAGGCTGTGTCCAAACATTTGGTCTGCACTGTATGTAAGTGGCAAATGTGAATGAATCTCAGGGCTGATGGTGAGGCGCCAGTTCAACCACAAGGAGGCAGAAGAAGCATAAAAATGCACTTGGACAGAAAAAAGCCTTTTAATGTTGAACTCAGTTTTAAAATCATACAAAAGGAGTGAAAAAGATGAAATAAATGGCGCCACAGACTTGTTCAAAGGATTTTCAGTTCAGATACACCCGAATAAATAACTTTTGCTCCATGAAGGTGAAGTCTAAATACATGATTCACTGAGCTGCAGAGGTTATTATGTTCAGGTATGAAGGAAGGAGAAAAGAAGAGAGTGAAGATAAACATGACAGCTGTTTTTATCTGCTGGATTTGTTTTTTTTTAATTAATTTTTTTTTCAGGTATTATTAAAGCACTACAAACTAAGAGTGTGGGCTGCCGGCTACACACTCAGCTTCATTGTCTCTAATGCAGCAGTGCGCTACGTGAAATAATCATGTACACAAATATAACCCCTCAATCCAGGCTAAAACATCTGCATAGAAACAAAAGAAAAATCTAAATAAATAAACACAGAAAACAGATCAGATCTGAGCCTTTCCAACTCAAATGGTGGCTACTGCTTCCTCTAAAAGATTATACTGAAAGAGTTTGAATGCAAGACCTTTTGTTATTACTTTTTTTGTTTATTTGCTCTTTTTTTTTTTAGGAAAGAAATCTGTTTCTTCATGAAGCTCGGTTCCTACTTCTTCCGGGTACAACGTTGATGTCAGAGCAGCGGGTTAGTCGTCATCCTCGTCAACCACAGGATCCGTGTCCCAGCACGTGATGTCAATCTCTGAGCAGACACAAGAACAGAGGTTTTATTCTCTGCAGAAGACAAACTTCTGACAGACAATGTAGCTGAGACTGAGATAGAAACAAGAAAGGAAAATTGGGTAATAAGATAAGCCAAGAAACATCCATCCCTCCATCCCTCCATCCATCCATCCATCCATCCATCCATCCATCCATCCATCCATCCATCCATCCATCCATCCATCCATCCATCCATCCAACCAACCAACCAACCAACCAACCAACCAACCAACCAACCAACCAACCAACCAACCATATTGTAAACACTGTTAAGATGAAAAGACTGTCCCAACCTGGTGGCTTGTTATAAAACACAGGCGCTGGCTTAGCTGATGACTCCTCTGATTGGCCAAATTCTTCCTCCTGTGACTGGCTGAAATAGCCCTCACTTGCCTTAAAAACAAATGAGAGGTAGGAAAAGTAGAAGACAAAACAATAATGACAAAAAATTGTAGACAATCATCAAGAGCTTGAAGCCATCTAACCTGAGTTCCTTCTTTCAGCAGCGTCTCCCCATTGGTCATCAGCAGCTGCCCATCATCTGAATCCTGTCCCTCCCCAGAAGCATGCTGCAGTGCATGTTGGTAGCTGAGGGTCATCTGGTCGGACCCCGTCACATCCACCAGACTGGTGGGGTCGTCTTCGGCACTGGTGCCTGAGCAGAAACTCCCATCCATCATCTCATCAAAGCTGAGAAGGGGCTGAGGCCTGCCTCTACCGGAGGCTGTGCTGGGTGGGACGCCGTCATGGAGAATGTCGCCGTCTCCAATCAGGTCAACTAGATTGGATGAATGGGTGGAGGGGATGGGGTTGACAGTGGGGGTGGAGTTGCTGTCCCACAGGTCCACCAGGTTGTCTGTCCTGGAGTCCCATGCAGAAACAACGGAGGGTTCACGGGCCTGCGGTGCGACGCTCTGCACAGGCTTAGTGGACGTCGACTCATGGAAAGGCCGTTTCTGTTCCACATTTGGCACTGCATCTGGGGGAAATAAAATCATAATCATTACTAGACATTACTTCCTCGATTGGATTTTTAAAAAAAATTAATGACAGTTAGGCCATGTAAACATTAAACCCAGGAAACCTACAAATATTGATGGTGTCACACAATGTTCCCTCTAATTTTTCATGTGTCTGGGTGTACACAAGCTTCCTGAGCACACTGAGGACCACTGTGGGCATCATCAGTGTGCACGGCGTGGCCACGCACAAGTACACCTGTTTTGAATCTGGGATCATAGAAAGTTGCATGGCTTATTAAAAGAATCAGATTACATCAGCAATTTTCATTTGTTTGCTTTTATTTTAAGTGATTTGCCCAATAAAATAAAAAATAAAAAACAAACAAAAAAGAAAACATTGCTGTTCATGAGATGCATAGTATAAGTCAGAGTCCTGCTTTAGCCAGGGTGAGAAATGAGACATTGCACCTTTCAGATATAACTTTTTGTTCATATTAAAATATTAAAATTTTGCACAATGAAATGTTTTCTGTGGCTTGTGATACAGTATAAATTCTTGTAAAATATTTAATTGTGTTTTTTTTTTTCATGTCTGCCTTTCTCACTTCTCCAGTGGTTGTACACTTTGCCCAGGTTAATGGGTCAGTCTGCTTCTTGCTTTATGTATTTGAATTCGGCATATTGACTGTTAATGGCCTCCATAATCTGTGGGTGGAGGAGAATGGCCTCATACTTCTTTGCCAGTGTACAAATATCTGCTTATCCATAGTAAAAAGTCTGAACTCAGCGCTTCAATATCAAATGCAGACCATTCCTTTAATTCATGCTCTGAAAAACGAGCATCAATGTGATCACAGAGCTCACTAATAAAAGGAGTAATCTCACCAGTATTTCTGCCATCACCTAATAAGGTGATGGCAGACCAAAGACCAAAAATCAATGAAAAACTGTCTTTAGACTGATATGAAGTTTACGAATGATTGTTAAATATTATGTTTCTCATATTCTTAAGGCTTGTTGGAACAGATGAATCCTTGTCCTAAAGAAGGTGATCCAATCAGACACCTGTCAAACATAAATAAATCTGAATCAGCCTTTTCCTTGGTTTTCAAAGTGGATAAGTCATTTTTAGGATCACTTTTGAACACAAAAACATTTACAACTACAGAGCCTTTATTGCCGTTATATATGTGCATGACAAAAGTAGAACTGGACTGTGCTCAACTTCCATTCATAAATCTATATATACATATAAAAAATACCAATAAAAATTTTCAGTTATATGGAATCAATGCCACTAAAACAGAAAGACATTTCCATATTTGGGTGATGTGTAACCACAACTTGTGAAGACTGCCACGCTACACATAAATAAACAGAAATCAGATTTTTTTCTTAGGAAAAAATACATATTTAATGTGCTGTGAATTGATGTATGGCCACTTATTGAAAAACAGAAAAAGAATGGAGTGACCTTCTGCTTCAGTCTACAAATGAAACTTGGAACAAACTTTCTGTTGTCAGCTTAGTTTGACTTCCCTTTAATTTAGGAAAATGTAATCCGTTTGTGTTTTTCTAAATGTTTTATAATTTTATGTTAATTCTTACAGCTGACTGTAGGAATATTTTCTGGTTGTCAAATAAGCAAATTCTTATACATTTAAGTGAGTTTTGAGTTGAAATCTTGCAGGTTAAAGAAATCCCTAATCTGCTGTGTACTTTAGAATGATTTGACAGAAATCTGTAAAATAGAAGAAATCACATTTTGATAAACAAATTGTATGCATGAAAGAATGCATAAAAAGTTTCAAAAATAATAATGTCTACACTGCTGCTGTAGAAAAACAGTCTAACCAAGTATAGTCAAGCTTTCTATGTCATTTCCATTATTTAAATAGTTTTCCTAATGGAACTCCAGCTGAATAATTAGCTCCAAACAGGACAGACGTTTTACTGGCTGAATTATCTTTGGCTAGGAGTAAATTTACGTGTCATTTCAGAATAGAGATGTTTCTTCGTACCCCACTCATCTTCTCTGTGGTCTTCCTCCTCCCTGTTAAAGTCCTCTTTGATTGGTGTAGTGACTATTTTAGGAATGGGCGAAATGGCAGCCATGTTGCGCTCTATGCTCACTTCATCATCATTGTCATCTGCAAAAAAGAAAAAGAAAAAAACACACATAAAAACAAAATTCACAGACTACTTTGTTTCTATGCACTTTCCCTCTGAGAAGTCAAGTTCTGAAAAACATATTCAAATTAAGCATTTCTGAGCTGAATTAAACATAAAGAAGCATAATGAAGGAATGGCTCCTCATTCACAGAGGAACCTTATGTGATTCCTAATTGATAATAAAGTGCCCCCAAGTTAGGGCGAACATTTGTGGTGCTTTTTTAATCAGGAAAAAGATTTTTGCTTTTGTTACTTCATAATATTGCAAAAAATCCATAAGATTTAAGACTCAAAGCATTCAAGATTTAAGGCAACTACACTGCCTGGCCAAAATAAAAGTCGCCAGCTGGATTTAACTAAGCAAATAGGTACCAGCCTCCTATTAGATAATTACTGCATAGGTGATTATCTTCAGCTGTCAACAAGTTATTTAACCCCAGCTGATGCAATGAGTAACTCCTCATGTCTTAAACAACCATGGCCAAAGACACATCCTGTGGTCGTGGAAAAGACGTTAGTCTGTTCAAGAAGGGTCAAATCATTGGCATGCATCAAGCAGAGAAAACATCAAAGGAGATTGCAGAAACTACTGGAATTGGGTTAAGAACTGTCCAACGCATCATAAAAAACTGGAAGGATGGTGGGGAACCATCATCTTCCAGGAAGAAATGTGGTCGGAAAAAAAACCCGAATGATCATGATCGGCGATTACTTAAACGTTTGGTCAAATCAAATCAAAGAAAAACAACAGCAGAACTCAGGAGTATGTTTAATTGTGAACCCAAAAGCATTTATACATGCACAATGCGAAGGAACTCAAGGGGTTGGGATTGAACAGATGTGTAGCCGTAAGAAAACCTCTAATCGATAAGGCTAACCAGAAAAAAAGGCTTCAGTTTGCTAGGGAGCATAAAGATTGGACTCTGGAGGAATGGAAGAGGGTCATGTGGTCTGATGAGTCCAGATTTACCCTGTTCCAGAGTGATGGGTGCATCAGGGTAAGAAGAGAGGCAGGTGAAGTGATGCACCCATCATGCCTAGTGCCTACTGTACAAGCCTGTGGGGGCAGTGCTATGATCTGGGGTTGCTGCAGTTGGTCAGGTCTAGGTTCAGCAACATTATGTTCCCAAAGAATGAGGTCAGCTGACTACCTGAATATACTGAATGACCAGGTTATTCCATCAATGGATTCTTTCTTCCCAAATGAAACGGGCATATTCCAAGATGACAATGCCAGGATTCATCGGGCTCAAATTGTGAAAGAGTGGTTCAGGGAGAATGAGACATCTTTTTCACACATGGATTGGCCACCACAGAGTCCAGACATTAACCCCATTGAGAATCTTTGGGATGTGCTGGAGAAGGCTTTGCGCAGTGGTCAGACTCTCCCATCATCAATACAAGATCTTGTTGAAAAATTAATGCGACACTGGATGGAAATAAATCTTGTGACACTGCAGAAACTTATTGAAACAATGCCACAGCGAATGCGGGCTGTAATCAAAGCTAAAGGCGGTCCAACAAAATATTAGAGAGTGTGACCATTTTTTGGTGGCAACTTTTTTTTTGGCCAGGCAGTGTAGATTTCCTCTGTTGATTCTTGAAGATGTTTCGTCTCTCATCCAAAATAATTCACCAGTTCTGAACAAGACTGGAGGTTCACGAGTGTAATGAAAGACTATCAAGATTTCAATAAAAAGAGGTTGCCTCAGATTTAATTTTTCTAATACTTACACTGCAGCCTGGATTTGTCATTTACTGCTTGAAACACATGACCAAAGCAATTTGGCTGTTGCTAGGTGACATGCCTGGATTATTAAAAATTTCATCTTTTGAACTGCAGTCTGCGTTTGTCACTTACACTTAACCTAACATTGACAGTTGAAGACATGTGACCAAAACAACTCACATGCAATTAGGAGACATTTCTGGATTTTCAAATGACAACGGCACAAACATGGCACAGAACACACCATACAACCAGGGATGGCATGACTTTCACTTCTATTACTGATCTTAACAACTTCATTAGTCTATTAATTCTTGAAATAAACTATAAATGTAACAACTTCAACTCATGGTCAGTACTGAGGAAAAGTTTTGGATGTGAGGTGAATCATCTTCATGAATAAAGACGTCCAGTTGATTTTAAGTTTATCGCTATGAAAAACACAATGTAAATAATCCTACAAATCATTGACAGGAATTAATTTCACCACCATACATTTTTAATTGAATTTCAGTGTTCCTACACATTTTTCATCCAAATTAGATTTTTTCATGCTCAAATTTCCAAATTCTAAGAGTGCTTCCAAAAAAAAAAACTTTACTACAATTTTTAGATCAACAGTGAAGCTTTCAGACTTAGACTTAGACTTAGACTTTCTTTATTGTCATTGTACAAAGAGAACACAAGGTGAATCTTGACAACGAAATGTCGTTACTTGGCTACCAGTGCAACAGAGCTAAAACCTTATACTACACAATAAATACAATATGGCTGAAAAATATATAAGAGCTAAGAATAAGGTGCTATAGAATCCACAAGTTCAGTATTGTAAACAAAGCTAAAGTGTGTGTGTTGACCATGTCCATGGTTTTCAATATGAAAAATGAAAAAGGTAGATGGTGTCAGTTCTTTTTCATGATGTGTAGGAACCCTGACACCAACATAATCACAGTATCAGCTATCACACATTAAAACCAAGATGTTTTTCAGATGTTTCATCATTTATAGATGTCCAATGCACTCTAGTACCTAACAAGAGTTCACCATCAACACAATGAACTGCTAATGAAGGAATACAATAAAATGGCAGAACATGTTCAAAAATAATAAGATAAATCTAATTGGACTAAAAAGTAAAATCTTCAGACAATCAAATAACTATGCAAAACCAAATCCAACCATGCCTTCTTCATAAGTAATTAGGATGTATGAATTAATTTTTTCTTCAATTCATGTTCTGTCCTGATAAATTATCTGCCATTTCATTCACTACATTATTGTTGGCCATTTTCTGATAAAGTAAATTTGCATATGTTGCACATTGCATATGTTGTAATGTGGAAAGTGGTCAACAGAAACTGTGTAGTCATAAGTTCAAAGATGGTAAAAAACAATCAACACTGTGGTCTTTATGTTGACATTCACACAAAAACTACATGAACCTCCCAGGAAACCCACAAGCTCCACTGTCAACAAGCTGGAGACGACTGACATCATGATTTAAAACAAAAAAACTCACAAGTCAATTGGTCGGTCAGGATAAAAGGCAGCAGCAGGAATGGGTTTTAGTGGATGTGTTAGCAGAAAGGTGACAGTCCACAATCAGCCGTGCAAGATTAAAACAAACAAAAAAACCAGAAAGTGACTAAAACATTACAATTGTTCTTCAAAATAAAATTAAAAAAACACCACAAAACAGAAACATTTGTAGTCTAGTTTAACATCAGGCTGGACCGCATCGAAAGCATCCACTGAATCACAAAAATCTATAAATAAAGGGTTTACAGCTCCAAAGGACGACTTGGCTTTCACTAGTCAACAAGTTACAACCAGTTTAATTCAGTCAAGTTGTTTTCTGACCAAATAATGAAATAATTTGACTATAAATGATTTCATTCCAGAAGAAAAAAGCAGAAGGTGTTCCCATGCTAGTTGAGAAACATTTCATAGTTTTCCTCTGAGTCTCCAGTCAGTGGGAGCTTACCGACTCCCTCTTAGTCCAAAAGGAAACCAAACCAGAGGCCTGCGCAACCTCAACTGCCTCCCCCAGACCTAGAAGATTTTCCTTTTGTTTCTAATCTCAGCCTCCTCACATGTAAAATATCCTATTGTTGGTGCATCAGATTTAAGATTTGTTCATTTCTGCAGGATAAATATTTTGAAACTAAGTCAGTGGTGTCCAATAACATTTTCCGATGTGGTCTGAAAAAACATCTTTTGGTCGCCCCCCCATAAAAAGAAAAAGTGGAAGCCAATATATATATATATTTTTTCTGTTTACCACTGACGTAAGCATGCAGTATTTCAATTAGTCAAATAAAAATCAGATTTTATTTTTTGAGGAACTAGACAGATAAATAATACCAGATCCAAAGCTTTCAAATGACTTTTTGGCCCGATAGAAAAAATTCTCACTTTTTAGCAATGACAACATGATTTCATTCTTCAAAAAAACAAAACAAAACATATTTACCAGTGTTTGTGAAAAACGTCAAACAATTGCACCTTTCCAACTTCTTTTAACATTGTCTAGAAAAATTCAAAACCACTGGACAGATTGATTAACCTGCTGCTCCTTTGACTTTGCAAATACATTACCAGCAATAGAAAAACATTTAAATATGTTCTTGTAAATGATGCATGATTGGCTGCTTTCCTCAATGCATTCTTTTGGACATTGTGATTGGTCTACATTGAAAGCTTGAGGGATGCTATCATGCTAGCTCAAATGTGAAGTAATCTAAATTCCCAATATTTCGGAATATTTAATTTTTTCTATGTTAGAGAGGGACTGCACCACATCAGTCTAAAGGCTGCAAATAGCCCTGCGCCACACTTTGGACACTACTGGTCTAAATGATACTCTCATCCTGGGAGGTGAACATTTGGAAAAAATCTAATTGATACATGTTTGAGTTTCATTTGCAATTTAGAATATTTCCAAGCTGTATTGATTTGTATTTTGGAAACAGGAAGGTGCTGTAATTATTGCCTGTTTTAATTCTGGCTCCTGCAGTACCTACCGGCTGCAGCGGAGGGCTGCTTCCGTGCATGTGGTGGGGTGCAGAGGGGCGACATGCCCCGGGGTGGGGTGGCTGTACTGGGGCTGCTGGGACTGTGCTGCTGCTTCAAGAATGGGCTGTCCAAGCGGCCTGATGGTCAGGGCAACACACAGTGGCCACACACACACAGTCCAACATGACAAGAAAACACCGACATGAAGCGACGGACCAGGTGTGACGAGACAAAAAGATGGCAGACAGGATGGAGAAGAGGAAGTCAGGAGGTAAAAGGTTTATCGGGGTGTGTCCAAGCCCAACAAGGAGAAAACCCAGAGTCGAGAGATTCAAATTAGACAGAAGTAAGGATGGACACAAAAAAGAAAAAGGATAGATAAAAGGAGAAAAAGACAGAAAGAAAAGCGATTAGTATAATAAACGGAATTAACAGGATGACGACAGACAGGCAGGAAAGTTTGATAGCTTCTATGTGTGGATGTGTGGATAGTAGAAGGGATATGCATAGTTTATGCTGCCCTGCACTGCAAAAATGTTTGTCTAACTAACTAACTAACTAACTGAAATTTATATATTTAGCTCTGGTCAAGCAGGTCGTCGATGAGATTGTTTCATGTTGTTGATTCCGTCCGACAAGGCATTTACACTTCAGTGTAACGAAGACTTTACATCAAAAGAAAGGAGCTGTATGGATGTTTTGTACAGACACGTTCCTGTAAATTAGAATATCACTGCAAACTTCATTTATTTCAGTATTTCAATTTAAAAAATCCACAGACTGATATATTTCAAGTGTTTGTTTCTGTATTTTCTTGAACTTTGGCCCCGGTCAAGTTTATTTTTATGATTTTTGGCTCTCAGCCCCCCCCCAAAAAAAACACAACATTTTCTCTGTCTCTCAAACGTTTGACACAGACCTACCATAATCTTTTGAAGATTGCATAATTGGTCACATTTAATGAAATGAGGGACAACAAAATGTTTACCAGTCCTGTGGATGGAGACGGGTGAGGTGTCCACGCTGATGGTCATTGCTCTCTCCTTCTGCTTGAAAAACTCTCTAGGGTTCCCAGAACGCTGGGCGATGATGGCCTTCGCCTCCTGGAAAAGTTAAAATGCAGTGAATAACCACAACAGGGCAGTAAAACAAAACCACAAAATAATGTTTCTTTGCACTAACTGTCTGCTAATGTTTTAAAGAAATCCTAGTGCTTTAAACTACAGCAGTGAAGATTATTCAGCTCAGTTTCTGTTAGAGCTTTGAGATTTCATCTTCCCTCCTTTGAATGGATTTGCTGCTGCAATTTGTGAGCTCAGGTTTTTCATCAAACTGACCTCTACCTCAGACTCCTTCTTGTCCAGGTTCAGGTCCTCGATGCTCGGTTCAGACGCCTGGAAAAAACAAAAAAAGACGTGTCTTTTTCATCAAATATGAAATAAAGACAGGAACAAATACATTCTATTACCAGTAGAGGTCTAGATGCCACATAGTGCTCTTTAGTACGAGTGTAGACCGGAGAAAATGCAAAAGATGAAAGAATTGGTTCTAAAGCAATCCTTGAATAAATATAGCTGCCATAAAAAATGTTTTAGTCCAAATTCAATTGATGTGAAAGTACAAACCAAGAGAATCATTTTAAAGCTTAATTAGAGCTCATTATGCTTTAACCCAAGAAACTGATCTGTGGTTATTTAATTCCCAGTTTTTAAAGAAATATTGTTTATAAAAATTAATTAATTGTTTTATTTAATTCTAAAAGGAATCAAACCCTTCAGTACTTACACTCAGAAAGATGATTTTATTTAGTATAAATTTACTCTCAAGTTTATGACAATCCCCCCTCCATTTTCTTTTTCCTCCGAAGAGGTTTTACAGCGCTAGTGGCTCGTATTTTTTACAGTAGGCAGACAGGAAAGAGGGCGAGGAGAGGGGGGAAAAAAAGCGGCAAAGGTCGCCGGGACCGGGAGTCGAACCCGCGACGTCCACGTCGAGGACTGAGGCCTCCAAACGTGGGGCGTGCTTAACCCCTGCGTCACCACAGCACGCCCCCCCTCCATTTTCAACATCTTTTTGAATAAAGTTTCACAAATGCTTCGAACAAACATTGTGTCTCTAATTAGTTTCCATAGTGGATGACTGCTAATTTCAGTTACAGATCTAACTGCAAAAGATCACAAAACCAACAACTGATTTAATAACTGATTTTTAATGTAACCATAAGTGATGATAATAAAGTTATATGACATGACTCACTACGGTGGTCTGGCTCCGCAGCCTCTCTCTAGCCTCCTCTTCCTCCTGCATCTTCTTCCTATTCAGATAAAATAAATAAAAATTAAAATCAAATGCAGATCCACTGAATCTGCGCAAGAAAATCCAGAGTTAAAACTTAAACATTTTAATTTTGTACTACCATCTGAATGAATTTTATTCTTTAAATGATGTAGCAGAAACAGTATGTTTGTTGTTGATTTGCTTCTGTAATTGTGTTGCTGCCACTTGAAAGGATCTCGAGGAGTTTTTCTCCTGGTTAAGTAAAAGCTGATGATTTCAGGATTCTTGATTGTTATATTTATATTGCTTATATTTCTTATTTGTAAGATTAAAAACATTATTCCCTGAAGCAATGTTGTTTCTGGAATGTGGAGAAGGAGAGGACGCTAGTTGGACGCCCACCTGTGCTCCTCGATCTGCCTTTCTCTCTCGCGGTACCTCCTCTCTCTGTTCTCCTGCTCCTTCCTCTCCAGCTCCATCCGCTCCTCCTCGAATCGCTGCCGCTCCTCCGCTGCCTTCTTTCGCTCCTCCTCCTTCCTCATCTCCTCTTCACGCTGGAGAGCACAGTGACCAGGATTTAAGCAGGTTTTGCGCCATCATTACAGACTTTTTGGTCCAGTTCCTGCGGTAACATTCTGTTTCTTGTTTTTCGGGATTCAGCAGGTGGAACTAGAAAGAGCTGGCACCACTTTTGGCACCAGTTTCCAATAATAACTGATATCAGAACAAATAATTTTAGTTTCAAAAGCCCAATGTTGAGATAAACTCACAGATTTGATGCTTAAAATTGAAGGAAGACCATTTTATCTTTAAATTTATCACCAAACTTGGCAGCTAAGCTTAAGCAATCTGTATAAAAATAAGCAAATAAAGAAAAATGAATGTCCTATTTGCAAAGCAGCATTTTGTAGGATTACTTTATTTGATATAATTTAAAACATAGTTTATGTTATGCCATCATAACCAAAATAGTTAGAAAATATTTGAAGTTCTGTTTTCTAACTCTTCATTGACCTCTTACCTAAACTAACCAGTAAGCCTAACATTATGCAAGATGGAAAACTCAACTTCACTGTCGTCCATAAATTATAGTTTATTCTTCGCCACAACGACTCAAAAACATAAAAAACTTTAGCTTTATTTTCTAAGTCTTAAAAAAGTTCCCTTCCCAATCCAAACCAAACCAAAGACAAATAAATTACACAATGGAGAAAAAAAACCATCTCTTAACTGAACCTATTATGCAAAATTTCTATTTTGCATGTTTGTATTTCCAATTTGGTCTCTGCTGCTTCTAAAAACAGACCAATAGCTTTAAAAATCTACCAAGCTGCTTTTTGGTAATAAGTTAATAATTTTTGGTGTCTAGAAAATGAGCAGTTTCCAAAACCTTCTGAATGCAACAAAGCAAATCAACAGGGACTGCCTCAAACCTTATAATCCCAGCAGCGCTCCACCTGTAACCTAGGAAACCAAGTTTAACCAGCTACTTTACCACTGTATGAACTGGCTGCTGGAAAAGAATATGTTCTGTTGACTCACAATTCAGAAACCCCTCATGAAAAACATTTAAAGTTATTTCTACCCTAAATCTCACCGAGTGGAGATGCTACCAACACATACCCAGTCACAGAGCAACCAAAGGATTGCTAATCATAACAAACATGAGCAAAATATGAAAATATACACTGGTAATATCTTGCACAGGTAAATGACCTAAAACTAGGGAAATGTTTCAGTTGTTCTGCAACTCTAATGTCAGTTCTATTAATTCCGAAAAATGAGCTTCTACTTCTACTTCATATGAATTTTGATCTATTTGTACAAACATTGAAAACAATGCTTTTTCAAGAGCTTAAATAAGTTTGGGTAAAAAGCTCAGCTTAAAATGCAGTCACTTGTTCTTTACTTTTTCTCTGCATCCGCAATGGAAATATTACATCTGAGAAACATAAAAACTAATCAAAACCTTTTTGATTAACAAAGATTTTTTTTTCTGAATACATTTTCATGTTCGACTTTAAAGTCTCTCTTTCATTTGAAGGGTACATTTGTTGAACAACCGGCGGCTCCATGATTCACATTGTCATTTTGTATTTCATCTGAACCTGCCACCAGTAAAACAGCCGGAGGATCACCAACCAATGACTTCGCTTCTCACCTCTTTTCAATATCAGCCTTACTGGGATTCACAAGAACTATTCTAGACTCATCAGGATAGATCTTAATTTGACCATGTTTTATGATTTTGATTTATAGTATTTCCATCCATCCATCCATCCATCCATCCATCCATCCATCCATCCATCCATCCATCCATCCATCCATCCATCCATCCATCCATCCATCCATCCATCCATCCATCCATCCATCCATCCATCCATCCATTTTCCGTCACCCTTCTCCCTAACGGGGTCGGGCGTTGCTGGTGTCTATCTCCAGCTGCGTTCCGGGCGAGAGCTGGGGTACCCTGGACAGGTCGCCAGTCTGTCGCAGGGCAACACAAAGACAAACAGGACAAACAACCACACACACACACTCGCACCTAAGGAGAATCTGGAAAGCCCAATCAACCTGACAGTCATGTTTTTGGACTGTGGGAGGAAGCCGGAGAACCCGGAGAGAACCCACGCATGCGCAGGGAGAACATGCAAACTCCGTGCAGAAAGACCTCGGGCTAGGGAATCAAACCCAGGACTTTCTTGCTGCAAGGCAACAGCGCTACCCACTGCACCACTGTGCAGTCCTATAGTATTTCTAGATGTTTATTAACTTTTTTAGGTTTATCATAGCACCTGTGATATTTTAACAAAAATGTTAAATTCAACTGTTGGTAATCCATCCATCCTTTCATTTTCTAACACCCTTGTCCCTAACGGGGTGGGCAGGTGCTGGTGCCTAACTCCAACTGACGTTCTAGGCGAGAGGCGGGGTCACCCTGGACATGTCACCAGCCTTTCGCAGGGCAACACAGAGACAAACAGGACAAACAACCATGCACACACACACCTAGGGAGAATTTAGAGAGACCAATTAACCTGACAGTCATGTTTTTGGACTATGGGAGGAAGTTGGAGTACCTGGAGAGAACCCATCCTTGCACAGGGAGAACATGCAAACTCCAATCAGAAAGAGCCTGGGCCAGGAATAGAACCCAGGACCTTCTTGCTGCAAAGCAACAGTGCTACCAACTGCGCCACTGTTAGCTTGTTAGCTTAACTGAGCAACTGCAGGTGACAAATTTTTTTTTTTCTTACATTCTGCTTTATCTAACTCTTATCAAACTGCTCAGAAAGCAGCCTAAAAAAGAGCAGTGAATAAACAGTTACAAATTACTGCTTGGCATGTTTATGCTATTATGTTAGCTACTCGTTGCACCTTGGCTTAGCCTAGCACCTACAGATGCATTGTTTTGTGCCAGAATTCAGAATTCCTTTTATTGTCATTTTGCAAGAAAGCACAACTAAATTAAAAAATAGCAACTCTTGAAAGCAAGGCAATAAATAAATGACGATCAGGTTTCAGCTGAGTTCAGATTAACAAACTCGGGAAGAAGCTGGTTTTTTTTTTTTTTTTTTTTAGCAAATTCAAAACTTAAAGACAATAATGAAAAATATCAAAGAGATTATTGAAGGAAGAAAATAAAAAAAGTAATCTCCAGGTTTCCATATCCGTCATTACAGATTTGACTCATCTGGTGAAAAAAAGAACTGACAGTCCACAAAAACAAAGAGAAGAAAAATCCTAAATTCACATTATGAAACCTCTACAGGCTTCAGCTCTAAATCTCATGCCTAAAATATGTTTTGAAATGACAAAGTAGGAGTAGCATTCTAATTTTAAAATAATCTTATTATAATAAATCATAGGTATCACTTGAAAACAAAAAGCAAGACGAAACTCTTTTCCTGACATTTTCCTTTGGCATTTTTCTCCTCCTCTCCTTGTATTAGGTTCAGTGTGTACCTTGGCTTGTTCCCAAAACTCCTCTCTATTGATTTTCTTCATCTCCACCTCTGCATTAGTCTTCTGGTACACTGTGCCCTGCAACAGGAATGATGCACGGATACATATTTGTCAACTAGTCATATAATCAAAAAAGCAAATCAACTCTGAACTCTCATTCTGATGTTGAGTTCTACTTTTATCATATTAAACTCCAACATTTCTACTTCTTTCAAGTGGAACATTTCTTGACAAATGAAATTTATGAACAGGTGCACAAATTCAAGTGAATAAAAATAAAAGCTGAAGGAATACATTAAAAAAAAACTTTATTATTTCATTAAAAATGTCGAAACTAAAATAAATTCTGACTTGACTTTATGTTGTTCCTGTTTATGTACCACATCTCCATGCTCTTCATCTCGGGTTTTCAGGCGGCTCAGAACTGGGCTCGCCACTGCCGCTGTCCCATTTGTTAGCTGTTGACCAATGGCTGACGGATCTATGTCATCCAGGCAGCTGGCATTGACAGTAACCTGCACACCCTGAAGTAAACAGAGATGAAAGAAGTTGGAAAATAATTAATTTAGTTCTTTTTAAATAAATAAGCTGTGGTATCAACAGTCTGTCTGTTTGTTGCTATAACTTTCTCCTAAATGTGAGAAATATTTCAAATTCTCTGTCTATTAATGAATCAAGAAAAAATATTGTAGTCAGTAAAGTAAAGCTTTGTCTTTGAAACATTTCTTGTTTTCATCATATCATATGTTGCTCCATACCCCAGCTAATGCGGACTCATGGCAACTTTTAGTGAAAATCTTCAACCCTGTAAAGTCCAACCCCATTACAGAAACAGTGGTTTTGTTATGGGGTTGAACGTTAGACTGTTGTTAAGCCAGCCAGAATGTTCAACCCCCTTACAGTCTGTTCAACTTTTATCCCAACCCCATTACTTATTATTTTTTTTATAATAACAGCAAATATTAAACTAATATTCTTTGGGCTATATGCAAAGTTTAAAGAATGATTCAAAAACATAAAAAAAAAGCCTGATTTAATATTTATTTTAAAGTGTATTTTAATGATTTATGAAAATCGCTTTTACATCAATTTGCCGTATCCTACTTATCAGTATAATTATTATGATTCAGAATCAAATAAAATATACTTGCAATTAGTTATTTTAATCAAGGGATAGATGATCTCAAAGGAACTGGAAGAATTTGTTTAATTATGTCTTTGACTTACACTGATGGAGGAATGAAATTGTTCCGTTACGGGGTTGAATTTAAAGCAACCTTAGTGACAAAGGCGTTCTTATTAATGTTTGGTATTTCAAGGTGGAGAGATATATTTTCTTGGAGGTTCAAAGAGTCCTTCAATATAAACACTTTTTGTGGTATATTTTTAGTAACCTGAGACCCCAAAATGTACCAAATTCAGAGAATCACCCAGCAGCTACTTAAGTTAACAATGTAAGTCAAGCTAACAGTAACTCCAGTTAACTGCTATTCAAAATTAGTCTGAATGGTTTGCCTGGAAACCCCTATTAATAAGTTAATTGCAACAATATATTTATTTGAGAGCACATTGTGAGACTTTTATAAAAACAGTCTCATTTAATTTCATTTTTTCATCAATAAAGATTTCCTGATCTGAATTGGAATGATGACATTGACCACAGCTAAACCTTTGCTGCTTCTTGGGGCTCCACTAACTGTACGAACCAAAAGACTCTACCACTGTACAGACATGATGGACGATGATTCATCATCTTTAGCTGATCTTTAAGGATGATACAGCAGGCCGGTGGCTGAATACATGTAATGGTGTTCGCATAACAACAAAGAATTGAATTGCTTGAAATAAAGAAGATGCAACAGTGGCAAAATTGAAATGTAATCAAAATATATAAATAGCTTCCTCAAACTCCTAGATTTAGAGTGGAGTTGTTTTAGAATATGAAAGTTATATCTTGAATGATTACAGAATAGATACTGACTCAAAAAAAGGAACTATCTTTGGATCAGGAATAGCAAACACCTAACAGAGACATCAGGTCTGTAGGAAATACATGACTGTCTAAATGCAGAAAATTAATATCTTCACAGTTTTATACTGTATGTTTTCTAATGTTCCTGTTTAACACAACCAATCATGTAAGATTATTTTTTGAGGCTGGATGAAATTAATCTTAGCTCCTGCAGTGCCCTCTAATGTGATAGAAACACAATATGTGGATCCCTAAAAGGGCTATTTAAAACCCTGTCGGTGAGATGAAGTTGGCTCTGTGTGGGAGAGAAAGCTGCCACTTAGAGTAATGACACTCCAACACACACTCAGCTCAGCTGCAAAAAACCCCAAAACAAAACGTATAAATAAAACATCACCTCTGCTTTAATCTCCTCTTTTTATCTGCTCTATAAATCCTAAAATACACTCAGCCAGGTGTGCAGGAGGGAAAGCTTTATATGTTTTCCTCCACACACAACACCATCTACATGCTCTCAGCACCAAGAGATTGCTTTAAAAATAGATGCAATTTGTCACACACACTTGTTCCTCCTCTTTGATCCTCCTACAGGTTTTAATGTGATGAAGCTCCTTTCACTGCCAAAGGTTTGATGAAAACATTCAGGTCTTGTCTAAATTGACTTGGACATTTTGCATTAGAAAAATGTTCTGAATCCATCCAGATGGAAACTATATGTTTGATGAAATGAAAAAAAAAAAAAATCCAAATCAGTTAATTGTTTGAATTAAAATGGAAGAGGATGCCAGTGGAGCCTTCTGCTGAGCACTGGACCAATATTTTAATCTTTGAGTTAGCTTCCCTCGCAGTCTGCCCAGTTCAGAAAACTCACCAACCGGTTGATTCACTGAACAACTGATGCCCTGCAACCTGCAGGTCAGGAGCCGCAAGTGGCTTTTATAGTTGAACTATGGCTGAAAATGACAAGAATCCAAATGTTTTGTGTTTTCAGTGTTTTTTAACCATTTAAAAATTTCGTCCTGCAATATTTGCAATGAATTTTCACACACAATGACACTAAAAGTTTCAATAATATGTTTTTAGATTTGTTTTCTTTTATTTAAAATCCTAGAAAGAAAATGCTAGTTCTTTAAAAATGATAAGAAATGTCCTAAAGTAGGCACTTGTCTATAAAGTTATACTTTTCCAAAAAGTTATGTGACGTTTGTGGATTTAAAAAAGTTTATTTTGGCTGTTCTTTTAGAAAGATAGTTCTAAAGGTTGCAGACCTCTGATATAGTGTCTTATAAAAATATTCATACTTAAGTTTTTCCATGAATATGTTTTGTACCACAAGCTTTAATGTATTTTCTTAACTCAGGCTGCATGTTTAACGCAGTTACACTAGTGGAAGACGACTATGACTTTATATATTCTTGTGGATTATGTTGCTCATGTAAGTTTGCAGTTTTGACCTGGAAGAAGTCTGCAATGGTTGCAACGTGGCTGGCACAAGCACACTTCCTGGCATCTGGAACGTCTTCTCCCACCTGCCGCAGAGAGAGAGAGAGAAACATTGATTAGCTTTAAACAATGAGACCAAAAGCAAGGGTTAAGTGGAAACCCCAGTACTTGATTTTGGTACTTAGAGTAGATACTTATTGGCCTTAGTGCAGTTACTGGTGCCTCTCCAAAACAAGCAGGTTGTCAATTCATCAAACAAAAGTGAGGACAGAAGTCATCTACAGAGATCAAACTGTACAAGAGACATTATGGATTTCAATTTATTGGTGAAAATCCTAATAGTCCCGTCTTATTCCTTTCAATATCAACACATTTATGAATATATTTTAGATTAAATGAAGATTTTCATAAAAAGTTGATATGATAAAGACGTCAACCTACAAAACTACAACATTTCTTAAAGAATTGCACCTAATCCCAGTCAATACTGGCTGTCCATGGTAAAATTTGAACTGTGTGTATCAGAATCTTCTGGTGTCAACGAATGTTTTATGTTTTCAGTGTTTAACGTAGGCAACATCACAGGCTACAGAAAGGCTTCACGTCTAGTTTTAAAATACAAATTCAGCACCACATATAGTGAACTGAAGTAAAGTTTTCGGCATGTCTGGAAGCATAAAAAAAAGAGAAAGTGAGTCCTATAGATGGGAGGCGATATGAAGATGTACACATGGAAATTAAACAATGCTAGGAAATTGTGTTAAGCAAAATGTGTCTTTTCTCAGTCTCACAATCGTCTGTGGGAAAAATGGAATAATTATAATAAAATAAAAGATCAAGGTTGCCAACCATTGGCAACTTTAAAGAAAGTGTTAAAAACAAAGTCTCCATTTTGTTTGTCCACTTGTACACCGGTTTGATTGCTTGCTAACAAAACTTTTCAACAATCAAGTTATGTTTTATAAATTCAAATTTAGACATCAAATTCTTTAACATGAGCATCAGAATAAGGAAGAAAAGAGATGGCAGCTGTTGCCAAATACACTGGCCAAACCTTCCCAGAAACTCAGACTAATATTAACACTGAGTGGCCGAAAATTGTAAGTTTTAAGTTCAGGCTGACTATCCAGCAGATGAATTAAGAAATAAAAGACCACTTGGGGAATAAACGTTGATGTATATCAGCTGTTTTGGTGATGAATGCATGGATGTAGGACAACACAGTTTTCTCTGTGTGCCCAAAAGTAAAACCCTACTGGGAAACTTCATTACACCAAAGCTGACTCT
Source organism: Poeciliopsis gracilis (assembly GCA_911649635.1). Taxonomy (NCBI): domain Eukaryota; kingdom Metazoa; phylum Chordata; class Actinopteri; order Cyprinodontiformes; family Poeciliidae; genus Poeciliopsis; species Poeciliopsis gracilis. Next base: position 200,159 of record CAJVRI010000293.1, read on the forward strand.
GAGCCTAAAACATGATCTGTAATTCATCTTGTATTTTCCTAAGAGCTTGAATAAAACTGGACTTCCCTTGCTTCTTGGACACAAATCTTTGACTTGAACTGAAAAACCTTTTGGCTGAGAGTCTTTGAGAAACAAAGGTATTACGTTTTCCTTCACTTAAAATTGTAATCTGACTGACACTGCACCAGCATTGTGCACCATCATGTGTTATAAAAATGTACCATTGGTCAAACGTGACACAGTTTCCAAAGATTTTTATTGCTGCAGTTATACAAAAAACTGCAGAGTTGTTTAATAGAGATGACGTTGGCCAAAGAACCAATATAAAAAAGTTAGACCTCAGCGGCACTGAATATTTTAATTTGAATATTGTATTTTTCTTTCAGAATTACTCATTAATTTTCCTTTTTAGTGACTGCATTCGACAACAGCTTGAGCCTTGCTTTGCTCTCGCGTGGTACTTTTGTTCATTGGTGTGCGTCTCAGTTATTGAAACAGTTTTTATTATAACAGGCTAAATGTACTTTACTAATCACAGCTCATTCATACCAGGACAAAGAAAACACACTGAGCACCAATTAGATGGGAAAAAGCAGGCTCATCTCATCTGCATTCATAACAATTTATCAAAATTTTATGCCAGGATCAGACAAAAATACAGCTGGAAAGTTTAATTTAAGAACTTTAATGCCCCGTTCTGCCCCAGTTCAGACTGGCTTGGCTCATTTGAACTCCATCTGTTGCTCTTGTGGCTGTTTCTGTTGTTTAATGATAAAAAACACCAATGGCTGCGATCCCAGGCTCAATTAACCACTATATGTCTTCCTGTTTGACTCTTTCAATCACTATTTGCTGCATTAATGAAAGGATCTCTGGATTAAATTTTTTTCCGCTCACCTCTGCAGATTAGGTCCTGGGAACAAACCCAAAATAGAAAAACAGGCAGTAATTAAGCATAAGCTTTCACCCAGTTGATGAGGATGTATCGTGGCAGAGCGGCAGTGGGCTCCTTCAGGCTGCAGAAGCCGTACATCACACTGCTGTTGTCGAAGGTCAGCGTGATCTCTGCCAGACCTCCTCCTGCAGGACAGAACAGAGGAGAGGCTTTTGGTTCCTCTTGCTCAGGCGTCTGCAACCTGATGCTCCAGAGCTGCAAGTGCCTCTTTGGACCTTCCACACTGGCTCTGTGGAAGATCCACAACATACAATGATTCTACCAAATAAAATAAACTCAGGAGAGTTGCTCCAACTAGTTACCACCACCAGGTTTCACCAACTCAAATTTAAGATCTTTTTCAGAGCATTATGAATAAAATGTAAGACCTATGTCTCTACAGAAATGTACAAACTTTGTCCAGCCAACAGGCAATAAATTTGCATCCACCCATGTTAGACACAAAAATGAGCTAGCTAGGTAAGTATACCTAGCTAGCTCATTTTTGCCAGTAAGCAGCTAGCCTAAACTGCCTCAAGTCACAGAATGCTATGAAGACATCTGAATCCGACTCACAATTTCCAGTGACAGAAAAGTCTCACTAAAACAACAACATAGAATTGATGAGATGAAATAGCCCTGTGAAGATAAAATTAACATAAACTTCCATCCATCCATTCATTTTCCGGTCACCCTTCTCCCTAACGGGGTCGGGAGGTGCTGGTGCCTATCTCTAGCTGCGTTCCGGGCGAGAGGCGGGGTACACCCTGGACAGGTCGCCAGTCTGTTGCAGTTAACATAAACTTACTTTAAAAAAAAAAAAAAAAGACATTTTAAGACCTTACATGTAGATAGATAAATTTAAGACTTTTTAAATATGCATGGACACCCCAATATTCCTGTGTCCAAATGGCTCAAAGTCCAGACCAAAGTTTAGTTGAGAATCTCTGTTAACAGATGTTCTCCATCCAAACTTTTTCAGCAAAGTTGCTGAAACCCCCAAATGGTTGGCGGTATGACCTGGGGTATATAAAACAAAGAGCCACATTTTGAGGAGAGATTTGTATGATTCTCCTTCTGCAGTGCACTACTTAGTGTTGATTTGTCACATAGATAGTAAAACACACTGAGGTTTGCTTTGTAATGTGTCAAGTTAAAGCAGCATATAAAAAACTCTCGCTCTTTGGGTGTGATACAACAGGTATTATACCTGTTGTATCAGGTCTGATACAACAAGTATGCTGTTGTATCACAGCATCAAAGCATACCTGTGATACAACAGCACAGGTATGCTGTGTGATACAACAGGTAGGCTGGTTGAAGCAGATAGCTGAACTTCCTGGTTCTGATTTAGCTTTAGGACTCTTCCAAATGTTCGTATTCGCGTATTTTCTTGTTCTCTCTCTATGCCATTGGCACAGACACAGCTGGAGTTTACAGCATATAAATATTATTAAAAGCAGGATAAAATGAGGTAATGCTTCTCTATAGCTGCACAGAAAGGCACTGTTGTGTCATACAAACAAAAGCAGGAGCTTCTTTTCAGGCTGAAAGCAAATATAGCCGCGTAAATGTAAGATAACAGATATGCTTTCAGTGATCAGATTTGCTTTCAGGGATCTGGTGATGTAAAACATTCTATAGGAAACCCGAGCTTCAGCAGTTTTCTCTCCTCTGGTATTGAGGCAATTGGTCCATATGCACATTTGCTAATTTATGAGGAACCATTCACACAACAGTTGCAGTGTCAACATGGCATCGTGAGTCGAGAATGAATCAAATATAAAGAAGAAGCCTTGGTCTGTTAGCAACAGTGCACTACAAAAACATAATCTTACCAAGTATTTTTGATTTAGTGTCTGATGCAATTATGAGAAAACATGAGAAAATGTTTCAAGTGAAATAATCTGCCAGTTCAACTAATATTTTTTAATCAATACAAATAATTCCTTTGTCATTACCAAAGTAATGACAAAGGAATTATTTACTTAAAACAACCTATATCTTGCTTTAAAGTTACTTGTAAGTTAGTTTTGTCTTATTTCAAGTGTACTAAGATAAGTACACTAAAAGGTCAGAAATATTTGGTAATGTTTGACGTTTCAATGAAGAACCTGGAGAGCTTATCAGCTTTTCCGCCTTGCATCTAATTTTCCATTTAAAACATGGAAATTACAACAGCAATGTGTTCCTACTGAGGGAGTCCCAGCAGAGACCACATGTATGAGGGGAAATAAAAGAGATGGAAACGCGTACCTCCGGATGCAGCCAGTGTCAGGTCATTACTCTCATCCTCATAGGTGTACAGGGCCCTGTTGAAACACAGAGATGGGCTGGTGATTAGGCAAAGATCCATTAGACATGCAGCGGTTACAGGAAATCACTGAACTGATCAGTAACTTCCTGATAAAAACCCAGAAGAGGTAGAAACAGTCAACACATTTGTTTATGTATGTTTAGTTAAAGAAGAGTAAAACTTTGAAATTTTTTACTTCATCCAGACATATTTGTTGATAATCTGTGGTGGATGTCAGAATAAAATGGGATAATCATGATTTTCATTTAATAAATATCTTCTAAAGTCCATCAGAAGGAGACAGTACATTAAACTCATCCTGGAATTGAAGTGAGAGACCTGATATCAAATCCTAACATCTACCTAGGATTCATTGTGTGAATGTGTACATATCAATGTGTACATATGTATATATTCATATGTACATATGAATATGTACATATGAATATGTACATATGAATATATACATATGTACACACCATGGTGTGTACATATGTGACCTTTATGTAAGCAGGTATGCTCATTGAGATAAAGAGTCTCTTGACATGAGAAACCTGGCCTAGACTGATAGGTACAGTACAACCACAATTTCAAATCAAAACTATAGATATCAAAACCCAGTTCAAATTCAAATGGATAGAAAAAAGTAAGAGTCATTAAAGTAAAAAATATGATTGAAATACAACTTGATATTAGTCAAAGCATCTACAAAAAATACATTATTCACCAAATAACTAAGAGTGACTTTAAATACATTAAAAAGACCCTTTCTTTTCTGAACATTTTTACATCTTTTTCATATCACTTGCTGCCTTTGTGTTGCTGTAAACAGTCTTGTAACCCATTCATTGTATAGCTCTGTGATGTAAACATGACCTAAAGTCAGTTTCCTTCAATTTGATCAATTACTGCCTATTACTGCTGTCTGTTCTATGCTTTAGTTTAATTAATCAAATATTTGTCATTTAAAGGGTCTTAATTTTTTAAAATCAGATTTAGTCTTTGATTCTTTTGCAGATAAACCTCTCCCTGATGATATGACCTCCAAGAGATATTCTAGGACAGTATAGTTTGAATTGCAGACTGCTGGCCTCTGTTCCATATTAAACTGCATGCCATGTGCTTCTGTGTGAGGATTATCAGCCAACCTCACACTGTGTGAGCCCGACGCTTTAGTTTGGTCAAACTCTGACTTCCTGCTGACCTCAGCTCGCCTCCCTCCATCCTATTTATGCAGAATCACTTTTCAGCTTTTGTCTTTCTCTTGTTTTCCTCTCATTATGATGTCAGCAGAAAACTCTGCCCTACATTCAGCTCTATTTACTTCTGTTAGGGTAATGAAACAGACATCTTGGAGTCAACATGATTTATCATTCTGGGGTTAAATTAGGCAGACGACGCAACAACTCACCAGTAATTTGGATTGCCTACTTGCCTGATTGTAGTGCAAAAAGAAAGATGACCAAGAGAAAAACAAGCAAGAATGGCTGGATCTTAATCAGGACCAGATTGTCTTGAAAACATTACCAAAAGCTTTCTGAAAGATTTTTTTTATAAAGTATGAACTGAAATCCTGGCCTGAGTAAAATTTGGAGACTTTATGTATGTGACAGAGAAGATTCTAGATATTTAAGAATCACCTAATTGGAGCTACAATCCCACTTTTTTGTTTCCATAGCTTGGCAGATTTTGAATTATGCTAAAGCTGATTGACAGTTCAGCTTGTTGAAAGTATTTCAGTATTCTTTGATGAGTTGGCACCTTTATAGCCTATGGGACTAAATTAGTATCTGGTGGTGAAGGGCCTTGTTTTTTGTTTTCTTTTTTTTTTATAGCCATCTATTAGCTTAGCCTAGCACCAATTTGTTCAGTGACTGTTTTGGTTGTTTATGCTAATTGTATTAGCTATTTAGTAACTAATTCTTTAACAATTTTCCTCCGAAACCTTCATGTCAGAAGTTCAGTTTAGTAGTTGTATATACTGCTGTATTGATTGTTTTTGCTCATTTTTAACTTTAATGAGCAAATAAGTTTATTAACTTAATTTATGTCAAAAGATTAATTCAGTAGTTTCTACACCACAGGATTCTGGGATTAACTTTACAAGCCCCCCACGCTCCATTTTTCTTCCACAAAAAATCTAAGAATAAAACTTGTCCTTGTAACAAAAAGCTGGGACCAACATAATGCAAACTGTAATGTATTCTTTAGAAAGTTAGCTGTCATTTGTCAGCACGACATTAGCTCATTCCTTGAGGTAGGAGTTGAGATGTTCTTAAAATGTACAGAAAATGAGTGAGAAAAAGCTGGAAGACAAAAGATAAAAGACTGGCTTGAGTATTTCAACACTTACACTGAGTGTTTATCCATCAACATAAGCGGTTTATATGTGCCGTTATTATCATTACAACAGTTACAGAAGAATGAGAGGCAATAGAAGAGTCCCACAGGCAGAAACAAACAGGCTGTTAGGAAATGAAGAGATGACAAACAAAAACAGCCTGAGACAAAAGATGGAAGAGTTTAGGACTGAGATGGTGACAGAGCATGAGTCTCTGAAAATAAATAATTCTCTTTAAAGCAGACAGCAGCTTATTATTCATTTAAAGTCCTCATGACCTAGAAACTGCTCAGAGTGTGTTTGTCTGAAAGCAGCTGAGGAGGAAGATGAGTTGAAAAAGAGAGGATACCTCATGAAAGGAAGAAAAGAATCGCAAAGAAAAGTGGAAAAGATGGCAAGATGGAACAATGAAATATGAGTTGAATAATGAAGACAGAGGAGGGCTGAGTTCATCAACTAATCAAGCTCCATCCAGAACGTTTTCATCAGAATGCTGCGCATCCAATCAGGGCTAAACTCTTGTCTTTAATAGGCACTTTCACTGAGCAGAGCATCTACATTTTATTCCAAATACACGTGAAGGTCAATTCATCCTTTGAATTGAAAGGAATTTATCAGAGAAAACTATCTCTGGAGAGATAGAATTGAATATACAGGGGTTGGACAATGAAACTGAAACACCTCTCATTTTAGTGTGGGAGGTTTCATGGCTGAATTGGACCAGCCTGGTGGCCAATCTTCATTAATTGCACATTGCACCAGTAAGAGCAGAGTGTGAAGCAGGATAAGAGCACAGTTTTGCTCAAAATATTGCAATGCACAAAAAATTATGGGTGACATAGCAGAGTTCAAAAGAGGACAAATTATTGGTGCACGTCTTGCTGGCGCATCTGTGACCAAGACAGCAAGTCTTTGTGATGTATCAAGAGCCACGGTATCCAGGGTAATGTCAGCATACCACCAAGAAGGACAAACCACATGCAACAGGATTAACTGTGGACGCAAGAGGAAGCTGTCTGAAAGGGATGTTCGGGTGCTAACCCGGATTGTATCCAAAAAACATAAAGCCACAGCTGCCCAAATCACGGCAGAATTAAATGTGCACCTCAACTCTCCTGTTTCCACCAAAACTGTCCGTCGGGAGCTCCACAGGGTCAATATAAACGGCCGGCCTGCTATAGCCAAACCTTTGGTCACTCGTGCCAATGCCAAACGTCGGTTTCAATGGTGCAAGGAGCAAAAATCTTGGGCTATGGACAATGTGAAACATGTATTGTTCTCTGATGAGTCCACCTTTACTGTTTTCCCCACATCCGGGAGAGTTACGGTGTGGAGAAGCCCGAAAGATGCGTACCACCTAGACTTTTGCATGCCCAGAGTGAAGCATGGGGGTGGATCAGTGATGGTTTGCGCAGCCATATCATGGCATTCCCTTGGCCCCATACTTGTCCAAGATAGTCAATGATGACCAACTGCTTTGATTCTTTCCAATCTAGTTTTTGTGCTCACCACAGCACGGAGACTGCCCTTGTAAAAGTATTCAATGACATCCATATAAATACGGACTGTGGGAGAGCCATGGTGTTGGTTCTGTTGGACCTCAGTGCAGCTTTTGACACTGTCGACCAAGACATTTTACTTAATCGACTGGAGAGTTGGGTTGGACTCTCCGGTTCGGTGCTCGACCGGTTTGAATCTTACATAAAGAACAGGGATTTCTTTGTTTCAATTGGAAACTTCTCATCAAAGAGGTCAAAGGTCACATGTGGGGTACCCCAAAGTTCAATCCTAGGACCCCTCTTATTCAATATTCATATTCTCCCACTAGCTCAGGTTACAACAGGAAATAATAACTATGCAGATGACACACATCTCTACATTACGATGTCACCTGGTGACTCTGAACCCATCCAATCACTGAATAAATGCTTAGAACAGATAAATGTGTGGATGTGCAAAAACTTTCTCCAACTGAACAAAAACAAAACTGAAGTCATTATTTTTGGACCTAAACAGAAACGATCTAGAGTCAATGCACAGCTTCAGTTATTACAACTAAAAACTAGCGATCAGGCCCGAAATCTGGGAGTAGTGATGGACTCGGACTTGAACCTTCAGAGCCACATAAAGACAGTAACAAAATCGGCCTTCTATCACCTGAATAACATCTCCAGGATTAGACGACTAATGTCTCAGCCAGATCTAGAGAAACTCATTCATGCGTTTATCTTTAGTCACATTGATTATTGTAACAGCGTCTTCACAGGCCTGTCCAACAAATCAATCAAACAGCTGCAGTTGATCCAGAACGCTGCTGCTCGCGTTCTCACTAGAACCAGGAAGATAGAGCACATAGCACCAGTTTTAAAGTCCCTCCACTGGCTCCCTGTAGCTCAAAGAATAGATTTTAAAATACTGTTGTTAGCTTACAAATCACTGAACGGTTTAGGCCCACAATACATTAAAAATCTGTTGTTGTTGTATCAACCTGCCAGACCTCTCAGGTCTTCTTGTTCTGGTCTGCTCTGCATCCCCAGAACCAGAACCAAAAGAGGAGAAGCATCTTTCAGCATCTATGGACCAAAAATTTGGAACAAACTTCCAGAAAACTGTAAAACAGCGGAAACCCTGACTTCCTTTAAATCTCAACTAAAACACACCTGTTTAAAAATGTATTTGAAATGTAATATGTAACAATGTACTTTTTTTTATTCTATGTTGCATGACTTTGTGTTTTGTGTTTATGGTGTAAAGCACTTTGAAATGCCTTGTTTCTGAAATGTGCTATACAAATAAAATTTGATTGATTGATTGATTGAATGGATGGATGGGAGGAGATATATTTATAGTCTGATTTTTACACTACAAATAAATCATCAGAAGCTTGTCTACATTGGTTTACTGCAGACCCATATTTTCAATCCTAAATCCCAGTTCATTTTTTTCTATTAGAACACTCAACAAAACAGGCCAAGACACTGTTTGGACCTGAGTCTGCTTTCTCGTGCACATCATTAATTCCTTCTTCACATGCACAAAAAAATGCTTTTTTTGGATGCATTCTGGCTGAGAATTTCTTTCCTTTAAATCAGGTTTACAAACTTTCAACTATGAAATGTATCAGCTGCTGTGAGGAATGTAAATTGGCCAAGCTCATGATTTTGCAGAATCAGAGGAGCAGCACAGACCAAGACAGTTCCAGTGAATTTAAATGACTCTAAATGGGAAAAAAGAATATTTTCCCTTTGGGCGTCTTGGACACAAGTCGAACAGATGATGTTACAAAACCAGACAGTGAGTTCTCAGCTTCTGTCAGCTCTCCTACAGACTTAGTGGAGATGAAACGTCAGAGACACCAACTGCAAGTCTCATTTAGTCGAGTCATCAGCTCAGACTGAGAGCAAAGAGACAGAGAGAGAAGAGGAGGGTGATGTTTAAAGGTGACCTATGCTTCCTTTAACAGGTTAGGACAGGTCTATGGGTTACACAAAACATATTTTGGGCAAAATCATTCTTAGTAAATAAGATTTTAATCTGCTAAATTTTGCCTGTTTTGAGCTCTTTTCAGAATGAGCTGCTTTATGCCTCAGTCACTTTAAATCCAAACAAGTTGCTGCTGGCCACTCCCCCACAATTCAATGTTTACAAAGGAATGAGAAAATGGCCGTAACCAAAGATGCAATTATACAACCGTACATCTTTGAAAAGCACAAGTGAAGCCTCCTGTACAATCAACAAGAATGCAAATGGTTTCTGAATGGTAAGTCAACTTGTCTTTTCAAGTAGCCATTGTGTACATAGTATCAAAACTGAATTAATTCAAAATAAAAGCAGAAACATATAAAAGTTTCAATAAGTAAATTGATGCACTTAAAATGCACCAATTAAATTTAATTTATATATGCATTTTGTAGATTCAGAGGTTTGGGCTATGAGTAGTGTAATTCTACCCAACCAACAGGTAGTCTTGAGACACCGGCCCTAATCATTTGCTTAATGAGGCAGAAATACATGTGGTGAAGTGAAAAGAGGAGACAGAAAAATGTAAAAAGAAAAAAATTAAATAAAAGGAATTGTGGGGAAAAATAATTAAAGAGACACAAATGCATCTGTAAGTAAAAGAAAACACAACATTTCTAAAAACAGAATATTTTAATTATGAGTGTAAAAATGTCATTTGTTGGAATTAAGGTGAAATAATAAAAATGAATGCCAAATAAATTGTGAGACATAAAGAAAAGGTCTTCTTTTTAAAAATCTTTTAGGTAATTATTTATTTATTAGGCCATTTTTATATTTCTGCTTTTATTTTTGGTTTTGTTTGTCCATAATTTGGGTTTTAGGTGACCAACTGACCAGCTGTTTGGAAACAGATTGGACTTCCTGGGGTTGTTAGGTGAGTAGCAGTTCCTGCTGAATTGTGAAATTACACTCAGAAGGTTTGTGAAATGGCTCAGTTTTTTTTTCGACACCTAACAAATATTAACCTATTGCCAAAAAACGGTTAGGTGTGTTTTTATGCTTGGGGTGTCTCTAGACGCAGTAGAAACCCAAATAGAAGTACAAAAACATGCATAACAAGTCCCCTTTAAATACTTTGATAGGGGTTGTTGTTCCTGTGGTTGGATTTTGTAGCCTGAATTACAGAGACAGAATCCTACATGGTGATTTAATGAGCTAAAATTGAGTCAGAGAATGAGAACAGGGAGTAGTGGATCATCATTCAGAGGGAATGACTGGCTCTGCTGTTGGGTAAGAGAGCTGGAATCTGGGAATGACTGATGTGTGGATGTAAAAGTAAAACAGCAGCAGATTCCAGCGTGGCTCACTAATGGAGCAGAGTCTGAGCAGGATGTGAGTCTGCTCACTGCGGATCCAGCCGTGTAGGTGGAGCAGCTCACTAATGCCCTCTCTCAGGAGGTAAATGCTGCTTTGAAGCTTTTCCATTTCTGAGAAGTGTTGCCCACACAGTCACACAAAGGCACAAGAAGCTCTTACAATACAAAGAGAATCAGTTTATTCAGCATGCTAAAGGTCAGGCAGTGTGAAAACTGCTGGAATGTTAGGATATAAATAGGATTTTGGACAACTGTAGCAGCCAATGTGGACAAGACGGAACCTTTGAACATGCACCCTTGTTTTTTTTATTGAAGCCTGTTGCAGCTAATCAGTTTCAAAATAGAAATACATAAGCAGGAGAAATGGCACAGCTATATGTAGTAGAGTGTCGGTGCCACATGAGGGCAGTCTGACTAACAGGTACCCTCAACCCAATTTTGCCTCTTCGTCCAGGTAAGCAAACCTTGTTTGAAGATACAAAAGCTACATGAAACAAATTTGTTTATTTAGCATAAATTATTAACATGATTTTATTCTATAATGAAAGATAAACTATTTTATTTTTATTTTTGAAATAAAGTTATCAAACTTGCATACAAAAAGAAATGGATACAATTTTCAAACATAATTTAACATTTTAAAAAGAAAATTATTATAATTCTTTTAAATAATAAAAGCCCATGTGTTCTTTGTGCTCCTGGGTGTGGTTCCTATATCCGTTGAGGTGGTTTTGAGGTGACCCTTGTGAAGTTTGTACGCACCTCTTTTACTAAACTTTTATAGCAACACAGAAGTGCAAACTTGTGAAATGAAAACAAAATGATAGTTGACGGCACTGCTAACAAAAAAATTTGTTGTGCTAACCCTAAAACAACCTACCAAAAGCTAATGCTAATGTGCTTATTTTAGTTCAAATTATATCTGCCTTTGAACAACAACCCTCGAGTACCGTGTTAAATTTTACATTGTGAAGTCCAGACCAAAATTGAACTGAGAATCTGTGTCAAAACTTGAATTTAACTCTATCTCCATCCAGTCTGTCTGTGATATTTTGCACAGAAGAATGGATAAAAATGACAAAGTTTGGACGAAAGGTGGTTTCATATTGACTCCAAATGCACTTGGGAATTTATTTGCATCATGAATCACTTTCCTTCCTGTTCACAATTATCCACTATTTTGGTTGGTTTATCACAGACAAGCCTCTAAAAACATTCAACTTTCAGGCTGGGATGTGGGAATATGGGAAGAAAACCATGAGGAACAAACATTTCTTCACATAATTGTTTAAAATAAACAATTTTAAAAATATGCAAACAGAACAGATATCACCTCCTGCTGAACAAAAAATAAAAGCTTAGAGAGATTTACCATGTTTCAAACAGAACTCATGTTAACACAATCAGGCCTTTAACCAGCAATGAGATGAGGCAGTGTGATGATTCAGAGCAGAGATGTCAGTAAATCTACCCCCTCTGTGAAAACAGATGTGGCCTAACTGCAGAAACAGACTCACTACAGAACAACACTGCATAATTTCCAGGAATATTTGCACATTTCACTTTGAAACTATTGACTCCAAAAGGTCTATATGAGCCTGAAACACCAAACAAGGTTCCTCTGCGGAACTATAATAAAACTTGATAAATGAGTAAATATTTCTTCTACTTCTGCCTGTTTTTTAGCTGAAACTGTATGCCTCCTCCTCATCTCTCCCACCATGCATCACTAAAAATTCTGCATACTTGTGGTTAAAATGCTTCCACCAGATGGAAAGTAATCTTCCCGAACTAGAAGCTGCTGAGGCGATGATATCATTGAGGGAACATTTTCCATTTATACTCAAGAATTTGGTTCAGCAAACCATCAGGCTCTTAACTTGACCAAGAGAAATCTACTTCCATTTTTGAGCAGACGGCTTTTTGCAGATCTGAATCTGGAGAAAAGGCAGTCTGAGCTGATTTTCTGTCCAAATTAGAACAAAACACAAAGTATTTGGGTCCACAGGCTAAATAAATGAAGAGATTACCAGCTACACAGATTGGTGGAGGATGGGCCTCAAAAGAAAAACAATGAAAGTGAGAAGTTTAAATACCTAGAAATAATGGGGAATTAGCTTCAGTGTCTGCACAAGCAACTGGTTTCACTTCCATTTCCGCCATATTTCAGGCTCCATGGATGGATTCAGGCAACTAAATGTAGAGGAACAGGCAACCTGTTGGAAAATGGGGAAGACTCGTCATAAGACAAGCAGGAAGCAGAATTTCCAGAACCTGAAGTTTTCAGAATCTCACTTCTGCATGGCAAGACGTCAGTGGGAAGAAACAAACAAGAAAACCTTGTGAAAACAAATGTGGAAAACTATATGTGAAATCACAAGTCCTTTGAGGAGTAAGTCCCACAAAAGTCTCACTTCTGAGAGAAAATTACAAGTGAAGTCACAAGCCTTTTGGAGTCAAGTCAAATACAAGTGTTTGAGGTTTCATGTCAAATAAGACTTTGAGAAATAAATCCAGGTCAAACATCAGGTCCTAATATTGTAGGTCGAATTTGAGATTTGTGAGTCAAGTCTAAGTCAAATCCACATATCATGCTGTTGTTGAACAATCCTGTGCTGCACCACTATCACTGCCAAATTCCTAAACAAATACCACATGATGGACCTCCACCCAAAACACAACAATATGGAAATAAACCTCTGTTGTTAATCTTACTTACAGGACTGACACGAATACATTAAAATGACTGACATCAATTGCTTAAGCATACAATATGGTGACGTCACAGATATTTAGTGTCCCTGGTTATGATGCAGCTCCAAACTGTGAATGCTGACCTCAGAGTTCATGTTGCACAAAATGCATTCATTTCCTCACATTTTGACCCACATAACATGTCTTTAGTTTTACCCAGCATACATTACAAGATTGGAAACTGTGACAACTGCTTTAGCTGGAAAAAAAAAGTTAGTCAACAGTAGGAAAAAAAAGCCATAGGCTCGTCTATAGATGAAAAGTCATTTCAACTTTTGGGAAATATGTTACTTTATTTTTAATTTGCATATTGCCTAAAGGTTTCATGTAAAACTTAAAGTGTTTTTGTCTCATCCAAGACCTAATTACTTTCTGTCTGTCCTGGAAGTCATCAGACGCTGCCTGTGGGGAAAAGCAGTGTTGTAGAAGGACAGGGAAGTCAAAACAGCATCAGCTGTGGGTCCAGAGTCCGTCACAGCAACTTAGACAGCAGGTTGAGTCTCTGTTTCAGTCGTCCTGGGTCCTTAGGACACATTACCATCACTTTCTGAGTCCCTAATCAGCTCTCCAGGGATGTGGACCAGGGTCTCTTACTCCCAGAATGGAGGACTGGTTGACTCAGCAGGACAGACATCTCACACATTAACACAATTCATTGTTTCTGTGAATGTGCTGCAGAGAGACAGCATTGTTTTCAGGATTTTATTTAACATTCAGCATTCAGTCTCCTGTGTATAACGAGTTGTTTTCTTAACTGGACATCAGCTGAGGTCACAATGACAAAAAGACAGAGGCAAAGTCATTAAAGCATTTCCAAGCTGCATGCTCAAGAATAATTAAAACTAAAAATTGTGAGGTTTTTCATCAAAACACAATATGACTATGGTTGGACTCACAATGTTGCATCCTTCTAGCAGACTAGAAGGTTTGGGCTCAAAACTGACAGGTCATTTACTCCACAAGAACAAAAACCTCAGTTATATACAAAGAAATATACAACTATGTTTCACAAGGGCTCAGGGAATTTTTTTGTTTGTTTGTTTGTTTTTGCTAACTGCAGCTTTAGGTGTTTCTAATTGAACCTTTGATTCAGCGTATTCTGCCAGACTGTTTTGGCTTTAGCCAGGCCTGGGGGTTTTACTTGGAGGAAGGGTCATCTTGCCTTCTTAAGCAATGTTTGACTTCCTGGTTGCCTCCCTGACTGGGTTCCATATTATCTTTGGCTCTGTTTAAAAAAAAAACAAGCATCCAGTTTCAGCCCCATATTTTCTGCATCAATAGCTAAATTGTAAAAATAGGCTAATAACAAGGACGATTGTACTAGGACAGTGAAAATTTACTTCAGGTTAGTTTGATTTTGCTAAAGCACAACAGGAAGTCATGAAGGTTAAGATTCAACAAAGAAAACAAAAGCATTCACTAACATTACCACTGAAGCCTTCTAGTGTAAATGTTTACTGATGACATGCAACTATTTTAAAATCAAAACAGAAGAAGTAATGAAATTGTACATTTTCATTGACTATGTACTAAACAATCACTGATGTGTGCTGTTGCACCTTCACCATGCAACACTGTTCCCTAACTCAACTGAAATAGACAAGAAAATAGACTCCATCACACTGATTTGGTAGTCAAAAATTCAAACAGAGTTTTTCAACCTGACAAAAGAAACCAAGTTTGTTTTCTCTTATGAAAACACATAAGTGTAATCTGGTGAAACTATCAGGTGTGCTCTTCATGAAGCTGATTTTATTATGAAGATGCGTGTTTAAGGCCAGAATGCCTCTAATAGTCAGTGGAGGACTATTTTTAGGGGCACAGACAGGTCAGTCCTGCCTTAGCAGCTCTCACAGCCCAGCTTCGTCTGTTTCAGGCCTCACAATGGACTTCTTGTGACTGTGGAGCCTGGGTCGGCTCTGCACCAAGCCTGTCTCAGCACTGACCCTTGCAGGCTCCAGAACAATGTTGGGCCACTGCCATGAAAGTATAAACACCAGAGAAAACATCTAGACTGCTGATAGACATGTTCATCTGGGACATGGTGGTCTGCAGAGCAGCAGAAAAACAAACCTCTGAGCTTTTTCTGTTTCTTAAATAAACTGCATATCAAACCTTCCAGACACTGCCAGAGTGCATCTGTCTGTCCTCACCTCAGATATTAAGAGTTGCTAAAACAGCCATCGGAGACCGCCGCATTGATGGAGCAGCTAAACCCTTGGTGCTGCACAGAAACGTCAAACATCATTCCCAACATTCCTGCTGCTAAACGTCCTCCAGCATCCCCTCCACTTCCTCCAATAAAACTCCCATTTTCCAATATTTAGGGAATATTTGTATCTACAGTTGGAGAGCTACCTTAGGTAGCATCATCAGCTACCTAAAAAGCTGATGATGCTTTTTAGAAAAAGCATCATCAGCTTTTCCTTAAATCTTTTTCCTAATCTAACATCATAATGTGCAGCTGTTTCATTTCCTGATTTTAAATGTTTTCCTCCTGTCTCTTTACATCCTGCGGCTCTAAGTGCATCGTGTGTTGAAGCCGCGAACAGACCCTCCTGTGTGGCAGAGACTAGAAACAAAAAGACAGGATTTCAAAGGGGAACACACACAGAGACCCCCTTTTATGAGTGGTGATGGAGCCCCTTCCTCCCAGAGTGGGTCAGCAGCCAGAGAAGCCCCTCATCCCACTGCCACAGTGGCCCGAACATCAAAACGCTGCACAGTGGCACTCACTCATTATGCCCTCACACAGCTAGCGCTTCACACCAAGGCTAGATGTAAAGTAGGTCATATGACGTTCTCACAATCAAGCAAATTGCAGCACGTCTGAGTAGATGACGCTGTTCACGTTTAGCTACACAGAATCCAAGAGATGCCAAAATAAGTATGAACAAATAAATAAATTGAAAGATTAGAAAACAAATATATACCCTCAAAATATAAAAGAAAATAGAAAGTATCAGAAAAAAACTTCTTCATGCTTCATTTTTCTGTATACATTTTTTTTAAGTTTCTGGTACATGAAAATTTAATAGGAAATTATTTCATGCTATCTTTGTTTATTGGGTCAAATTTACTTTTCTTTAAATTTGCCCAGGTTTTTAAGGCTATTAGAATTAGTTCATTATTTTATTTCTCATTTTTAATCATTTTACTTATTTTCACTTTTCACCACTCCACTCTGGTCTCTCGCTGAGGGCTTATTTACACATTTTATTAGATTATTTACACTTTTTAATGTAATTGTTTTTAAAACCAATCCTTTCACCAACAGTAAATATCATCAAAAACCTTCCCTCAGAGCGTCAGAGTTACAAAAGACTCTTTTTTTTGCATCTGTTGGATTAAAAAAAAATCGGTCATAGAACTGCAATGCAGTTTAAAATCTGCTGTCCAATATTAAATATTAATAACAGTTCTTCCTTGTGTGGAGACTTCAGATACACAAAAGTTTCTTCAGAGGTGTGAACACTGCAACCCAACTTTCACCACAGTAATGACACTTCCTGTGCTTTCCCCCCTCCTGAGAAATGATGTCATGCTCCAGTCAGCCATCACAGTCCACAAACACACACTGCTAGGGGGAGTTTTCAAAGACCACACAGTCATCAGAAGAATGATCTCATCCCTAATCACAAAGAATGAACAAAAATGTCCTTTCTGAGAATTATTGGTTTAAGTTGAATTGGTGTTGAACTTGAAACTGTAAAATCAGATCAACTTGGCCAGAGAAACAAAAGGATAGCCTTATAAAGTGTGTGTTTGTGTGCATTCCAGCTTGATGGTTTGATTGGTGTAATTTGTTACATTTGCCAGAACAAAATGTGACATTCTGTGGAGTGGCTAATGGAAATTTTAGAGCTGGATATCTAGCCCTCTATGGACCGATGGCCCTGTTTGTTCAAAGACGACTTCATTGTGGATGAAAAAAGGGATCATTGGACTGAGAAGTTTGTTTTCTAACAGTTAAAGCTGGTTTAAAAAGCCCAATAACTTCAAAATGGACTGACTGATGCAATAGAACTGAAGCCGAGCTCATATTGCTGTAAGTATGTTTTGCCCTGATTTCATGGAGTTTTGCTGTAACTAAACAGACCACAAATGAAACTTTCTAACAAAGCAGACCAAGTCAAGACTTAGTCAAGTGTAGAATGAACCTGATTAAAGTGCAGAAAGCAGATCAATTAAAATGTACCAAAACTGTAACAAAATGCCTGCAGCTCAATTCACCAATTTGCCAAGTCATTTCCTCATTTTGTAGCCCAGCTATCATGTTGCTAAAATCAGATTGACATTATTTATCTGTAAGCAAATAATTTCATATATATACCCAACCTTTGCAAAAGGGCTGAATGATTATTCAAATTCATCGTGCTCAATTGAATATTGAAATAATCGTCAACTAATTGAGTAATCAATTAATAGTCAACTTGAGTGTAATTTGAGTCTAATAAGGCCACTTGCTGAAAGAAGAACTTCACAGCAGTAATTAAGTCAAAACTGTAAAAGCAATTTATATATTTTACATTTAAAATAAAAATAATAAACCTTTGTCTGTAAATCTGTTCTATCCATAAAACTCCTTGAAACTTGTGACTCTAACATGTTGCATATTCTAAGATTCACCTGGTTCAAACTTTGTAAACAAAATCTGTAATTAATCCTGCTACTATCCAGGTAGCGGGTGCTACCTGGATAGTAGCAGGATTAATTCGATTAATCAATTAATTAATCCAAAAAATAAAACATGTCAGGCCTACACTGTGTTGATTTTAAGTCAAGCAGAAAGAACTTAGCTTTTCTCATGTTGATATTAGAAATATTTTCAAGTTGCAGATGCATCCTTACTAGAAATAATCAGGCGCATTATAAAAGAATGTCACATTATTGCATTTTAGGCAATGTAATGTTTGTTTTCTTTAAGAAGGAAATGAATGACTTGTTCATTTGCATCTTTAATATATTATTAGTATTTTATAAAATAAATTTAAGTGGTCAAATGACAAATCTGCAGCATGCACCATTTTTATTCGATTAATAGATTAATCAAATAATTGTCAGAGCAATTGATTGTCAAAAGAATCAATGACTACTTTGCAAATCACTTTATTGGTAGTTAAGTTCTTGTGTGTTCTTTGAAAAAGACGAGTCACCACTTTTTCCACAATAATAACTCCAGTGTGATGTGGAGCAATGACCACCAGGAGCTCAACAGGCTGCAGGTGAATGAATGCTTTGGTCAATATGAACCACTCTCAGTTATTTATGTATAAAGTGGCTGGGTGAGAGGAAGGTGCATAATGAAACAGAGGAGTCCAAATGCATAGGAAGGTTATTTTTAATGGATGACGGGTGCTCCACATTCACCCTCCTATTGCTTTGTAGAGATCGTCTTCATCTTAATGGAGAATCATAAATTTTGAACTGTCACAGTTCAAAATTGTGACAGTTTTGAACTGACAAAAATTCATGACAAGGATTTTGTCATGAATTCTGATCGAAGTGTCCCCAGAATGTAAACCCCCTTCACAGGCAGTAGTTCGGCTCCAAACAAGGAAGGATTGTTTGTTTTGTGTGTAGATTTAATAAACTGGGGAATGTGTCTTTGGCTTCTTATGGTGATCTCCCCTTACTGCTCCCTCGTTAAGTCCCTCCACCTCGGTACTGGGGAAGGAATTCACTTTTTTTCCTACACATATTTCTGCGCCTTGTCTCAATTAAATATAAGTTACAAATGTACGCAAAACTTTGTCAGCGTCAATGTGTTGAAAACACACAATTTCAGAATTGTGGTGTTTCCATTAAGTAAGAAATGAAACTGAAATTACATGGGAATAAGTTCTTTGATGCGACAAAAAACATGGCACACGATCCTCCTCCTACCACTTCCTGTCAACTTCTTCGTCTTTTCCTCCAGTAGTAACAACCGGTTGATGGAAAAGTGTTTCCATTGCTGGTTTGTGAAATACACAAATTTTGATACAGCCAAATAAAACTACATCATTCTATGAGCCAATGCACAAAAAATTTATATAAAAAAATTGTTAGGTTTCCGTAGCAAATGTATTTTTTAATTCCAATTTGCCCAATTTTATGATCAATGAACAAACAACTACAGGCATATTCGGTATCCACAGAAATGTCAGACTCATAGATCAATGGTTCCCAAGTGTGTAGCTTTACTAATGATATTTCTAAAAGGTATATATACCGCAAAGCAAAAAATAGTTCTAGCATGGGAACAATTAAAAAAAACAAATTATTTTATTTTCCATCCTTATTTTCTCTGAAACTGGAGCAACTGCTGTGATATTTACATTTTGATGGACTCTCTGAAGTGTTTGGCTTTATTTTGGTACCAAGATTATTGAAACAGAGTTTGGAATTGTTGAAGAAAAAACAAATTAAATTTGTATCTGTTTGAAATAGGTATTATTTCAAACACATACTTCAGAAAACTCTGGACAATATCCAAATTAAATGACAACGGAAAGAGATACAGAGGTTTCTCCATCCTTAACAGCTGCAATGCCAGAGCAGCAGTTAAGTTGTCTTCTAGCTGTTGAGTCCTTAGACATTAATATTTCTTTGTATAACTAAAAGTGATAAGAGTGTGCCCTGAACTGATCAGACTTGACATGAAGGCAGAGCTACAAACATGTTTGAGGTGCTGAATGCAGGACAACAAGACAAAGTCGTCCGTCAGGAGGGACGTTCTCTGTCCGCCTCCATCTCCTGCTGGCTGTAATTTACTGCCGAACTGAGGTTCTGTGGCACTCAGCCTACCGTGGAGCCTTTCACACTTCACAACATCCAGTCTCCAATTAGCTGTCACACTTTAGGCAGCAATGTGTGTCACCTACCATGTGTGTGGATGTGAGGTTGTCACTGATGTGCAGAGGAGAACGAAGAGGTCCAGGTCTGAATTACAGCCTGTTGCTCCTGTTTCTTTAAAGGTGATCTGTTATGCTTCCTTGAATAGGTTAGGATAGGTCAGTGAGAGTTGAAAAACATTGTTCATTACATGTTTTTTCTTTGCACAAAAACATTCTCAGATTATGATTTTAGTCTTAGATTAAAATGTTTTAGGACTTAATTAAATCTAGATAAGCTGCAGTTGGACATGACCCAACTCAATGCTTAAAAATTTCTGCTGAAATTTTTGTTTTTGGGTCGTTCATACAAAATCCGACCACAATCAGGCATATGTGTGAACGGTTTGTGACCTCAAAGCAACCTGCATGCGCAGAAGAAGAACACCAACATTGCACAGCAGTGCATTGTTATGGAAGTAATAATAAATGCCGCCATCTACAGATTGATTTTAAAGTTGATGAGCAATTGGAGCAGATAGTATGGTCACATCATACAAGACGAAGGAAATTAATTTAAAAAAGCATCACTGTTAGCAAAAACATTTTGTGGAGCATTAAATGCAATTTCTGTAGAGAACTCTGTTTGGATGTGTAGTCAGAGCGAAGGGTGAAAACAATCAGATACATATCTACCAGTTCTACATGTGGAAGTGGGACAGATCATATTTTTGAGGGATGAACAGATCAGAACCGGGCCTTTCAGACTGGCTTTAGAAAGTCAGGTATGGGTCTCATGTGAACAGACCTTGACATAGTTTACCTCATCTGTCCTCTCTGGCATTGTGTAGTGAAGAACTCCAAATCATCAATCAGCAAAACACCAAAAAACAAAACAACACACATGCATCGCTTTAATAGAAGTGGTCACAATGATGTTGATTAGTTAATCAATGCTTTTGATCAGCAGCTCCTGATTTCTTCCTACTTCCTAATTGACTTGTTTACTCCTTTTGCATTGATGTAGTCCCATTTGTTGTTAATTTTATGGTGTTCTTTCATAAAGCTTTTAAAATCTGCACTCTAAAAAGACTAAGTTGTCGTCGCTTTGATTTTATTTTTATTCAAACAATGTGTGGCTTTCTGTATTCCAGCCTCGGCTGAAGTTCAGTTTGAATGAAACAAGCTGGATAAAAAGTGTTTTTATAAAACGATGTTGGTGTCTATTCATTCACAGGTGTCGATGCAGAAACTCCTGCGGACAGACATTTTAACCAATAGTTAAAAGCTTTTGTAAAGATGGAAGGCTTTATGTCCATGTTTTGTCCTCTTTTTTCTTTCAGTTGAGTTGCTTGGTCTTATGAATTGCATTTATTTATCTATTTATCAAGTTTCATGCGTCTATATTCTTAAAAAAAAAAACATTTCACAGTCCCATCAGCACCACAATCTGGTGGAGAAAGTGTAAATATTAATTTTCAAACATTTTTGTAAATCTTAATTTTACAAACAACTATTTCATAAAACAAAATATTGTTAACATGTTGTGGTCTGATTGCAATGTGAAAATCCAAGTGATGAATCCATGGAGCAAATGGTTCCAAAATAGTTTTAAATACAAAGCGGTCCAGATCTTCTAGTCCTATCTGATTTTTACTAACTTTTGACAAAAATGATAAAAAATTTAGCAATGCTTGAAAATGTAACGATAAGTTTTTAGCAGAATATTTTTCATAAAGTATTTGCAAACTGCTTTTTATAACGTCAAGCAAACATTTAACTGAAATTTTTTTTTTCCATTTCATATAATGTAAAAATGTATTTATTCTTTAAAAATATCCTTAAAAACTCAAACAATTTTTCTCTCTTAAAAATCTACCCAAGTTTTCAACAGTAGATATTGAAAAAACTGACAATATTTTGAAGGGCGACCCAGATTTGATAATTAAGGACATCATTGTTTAAAAAATAAACCAGTTATGGAGCGCTGTTTGATTCAAAAGTAAATAACATTACTTCCCAGATTTTTTTAAATCTCAACTGTTAATAAAATATTTACCAACTTTTTGAGAAAATAAACAGCCATCTCACAAAATAAATAAAAAATAATATCCCAAATGTATGCAATATCTACATATATTGATCAATATTCATATTAACATTGCTTTTAAAATGTGTTATTGCTAATATCAAGACTACAGTATTTGAATTCAACACTTTCTTATTTACTCCTCATGGATAAAATAGTTATGTATTTTACATTAGTTTTTAAAAGATATCTTACAATGTTACTAAGTTAGCCGTGCAGGAGTTTATGTCACTTCGACACATAAGTGATGGTCTGCAGTGGTCAGAAAATGAACTTTTCTGTAAATCATTTAGCGTGATGCTTGCTTCCCTGTAAACTGTGTTATCTCTCAGTCCTCTATCTGCCCTGGATGACATCTCCCACTTCATCACCCCCGTTGGTCGGCCGCCGAACGTTATTGATTGGCTCCGTCGAAGCCGGCCTTCCCTTTTAACCCGGTTAGCTTTGTTTACGATAAGACCTGAACACCAGGAACGGCACTGCTGACCGAAGGAGACAAACAGCCGAAGACATGGATGTTCTCGGTTTTCTAGGAATTAGAAGTGATGATCCAATAAAGAAGCTCCTTGATGGACGAATGGACAAATGCTGAACTGAGGCCTTCCTCAGTTGGACATTGATAAGGTGAGGAAAAGATCCTATTTACATATTTATTTATTAAAGTGGGGCATATCTGTATTTTTCTTATCACTTTGCATAGATAGCCTGGTATCATGAAGGCGCTCACAGTTCAGGTGTAAATTTTTACATCCAAAAGACATAGCTTTTGGAATTTTGAAGGAACGATCTTGAAACACAGATTCCAGTTGCACGTTGAACAGAAATACAAAATCTTAGCACAAATAGATTAGTACACTTAAAGAAAAGACAAAACCAACAGAGCAAGATCCAGGAGTTTGCTTTAAAATAATTCCTAAATTTTAATTTAAAAAATACTAGTTGGTAAGGTTTTGTGTTTTTGCAGTGCTTATGGAGGCAGTTATCACTGTTTGTGCAGCTTTTTTATTCAATTTAACTTTCCATTAATCTGGTGGGCACAGCACTCTGTACAGGTCTCTTCTTAAACAATAGAGGACTTACTGACAGCCTGCTGGACAACTGTTGATGGTCTTGATGGTCAGAAAATAACATAACACAATCCATAACAAAAAAAAATCTAATTTTAGTGCATGAAAAAAACTGAATTTCATCATGTTATTGCATAATTAACATAATTAACAAACACTTGTCTGTCTGTCAGTGAGTAAATTATCAATATAATATAAAAGGTTCACCTAAATAAGTTAAATCGATTAACTTTTTAAAAAAAGTATGCAGTCCTATCAATATATTATCCAGGAAATGTTGCTTTAGTTATATCCAACTGCTTGTGAATAGCTCAAATTGCACAGCAATACTTTTGTAGCTCTTATCTGATTATTTTTAATGATAATCATAGCTCTCAGAGTTTACAGCAGGGTTCTTCAACGCATTTTTAAGAGCCAGAAAAAGAAAATAATAAAGGCACAAAACCTAAAAATGGGTGCAGATGTTTCCTCGGGTTGATGCTGTGCAGCAGAACTGCAGTTTAAAGATGCAGTGCTGCAGAAGAGGACAAAACAAAATATGAAAACTATACAAAAACAATTTAATCTGTTGACTGTTTAAGATGTTTTTGAATTAATATTCATTCTTACTGTGAAGTTGTTTATATTTTAAATGATCTAAGGAGGAACAACTGCTGCTAGATAATGAGGTTATTAATACCTTCAGATCACTGTGTGTTTGAATGGGAGCTTAATTAATGCCAACAGCCTGTAGTTAGAAGCAGGAAATTGAGTTCTATGGCATCACCCATACACCTCCAGGTCAAAACCCCTCAAATTAACCTCAAAGAAAACAGTTGAAACAAAATTTCCTTTGATTACCACGAAAATTGTCTGAAATGGTCACAAAACAAATTGGAGATCAGAATCTGATCACGATGATCCCAGAACAACAGCGCCACGCCCCCAGCAGAACTTCAACGATCTTGGATGTTACGGAGTTTCAACAAGTTTTAGTTCCACCTGGAAACCTATACGTGTTGTTAAGCATTCTGTAGACAAAAAATGAGAATTGTTTCTTACCTGAATGGGTGAAACAGCAGCAGAACAAACATGGAAGAGAAAAAAGAAAATGAGCATTACCATCCTGCTCTAAATTCAAAATACTTCTTTTATCCATTTAATTTCTGCTTTATATTTGAATCTCAAATGCTATGATAATCATCAACAACCTGATGTGTGTGTGGCAATCTCTGATGAATTTAATCAGTCTTCACTCTCAGTTACACTTCCAATATTTCAACAGTTTGTCAGCAGCTCTACTAAAAAAAAATGAGATGTTGAATTTATTTTATGCGAAAGTTAAGAATTCATGCATCTCCAAAGTATGACCTGATCTGGAAAGACAGGATTTCAGCCTCATTTTTCAATGCTCAGAATATAAAAGCCTTGTTCAGAGGCAACTGGCAACAATGTGAGAAAGTGGTGGCAAGAAGCTGAAGGAGCCTCACTTGGTTGTTTTGAGGCTACAGACTGTGCAGCCACATGGAGAGGACATCACTGTCAAAGAAACCAGAAGACAAAACATCCGACCATGTTCTGGTACCAAAACAAACTGACTGATGAGCCATCAGTCATCAATGACTATAAAATCAAGTAAATTACAGACAAACGTGAAAACTCTTATTATGAGACCAATTCAATCTGGAGAGACTCAGACGGAGAAAAGGAAAACCATTAGAAGAGTTTATTGACATACAAATTAGAGTCTTTGGCGCTCGGGCCCCGGCTGAAGACATCAATTATCGCAAACTTTGCGATGGGCTCGGATGAGCATTCCCTATGCTGAGAGGAACGTTATCCCCCAGGGACCCAACACTGGGGGTGGAGGCAATGAAGGATGCGGCCAGATGGCTGAGCCAGTGGAGGTGAAGGGGTGGAGGAGGGTTGAGCTCTGCTGGAAGTGGAAGACGCCATGGATGATGGTCCTTAACAGCTGGGACTTGGGCGGTGATTGGACCTGATGCATCTTGGACCAGCGTTGATTAATCAATGGTGATGAGCATGCCGCACCGGTTGGATGATCCAGGTGGGGATAGAAGAGTCTTCCAGTTTGAATTTGCGCCTAGGCTTCATCACACAACAACAGCGTCTTCAGTCAGAAGTCAGTAACACAGACCTCTGCAAGAGATCCTTCCTGCCATCACCAACTAGAAGGACTTGATGAAAATACATAAGTTACAATATTTAACTTTTCCTCTTGGATTAAAAAGTATTGTAGAATTTTAATGAATTGTTAGCATCTTCTAAAATAAATTTCTCCATGAAAAGTAGGATTTCAACTGAATTACACAGATAGGGGATAGGCCACGCTGCTCCCATCTACTGTAAAAAGGAAAATTCTTTATTTCCTGTGATATGTATTTAAAATTAATTTAAGCCACAGCATCAAGTTTTAAAAATCAAACTTATTTTTAAAACCATCTTCGAAACCATAAGACTTAAGGTACCTGCATTCTGCCATTTTATGACAGAAATCCTGAACTAGTAACAATGGAAGGCAAAAGAAATAAAATTGGAATTGCTTCAGTTTTCTTAGTCTGAAATTATTTATTAAAAAAACAAAGAAAACTGAAGCAGTTTTATATAACAAAAGCATTGAAAATACTCAAAAGATAAAATTTTTGACTAACCAAAAGGAAAGTTAAAAAATACATGATTGAATTGACAGAGACATTTTCTCCAGTTAACTGATTTGATTAATAAAGAAATGACGTAAAGCACTTTTTACAATTAGACAAAGGTATTTTAATGTTTGTTTTATTTGTCTTCTCTAGATAGCAAAAGCAATTTGACTCAATTTGAGTCAAAATGATCAATACTGACCAAATATCAATAAAAACTTAATGAATTATCACCCATTTGAACAACCAGTTTCCTAATGTCTATTAAACTGGAATTACAAATATATAATAATCAGTTTGCACATCTAAGTCAGGCAAACTGATGATTCCTCATTCTCAATAACTCTGGATTCTTAGATTTTACTGGTTTAAAGTTTACTTTATTATAGCTCCACACTAGAAATTTGAAGGCATGAAACAGCTTCTCCAAGCAATCAATCAGGCACAAGCCTGACAGCATGGTTATTCGATAGTCAGAGGAAATAAATATGAAAATGAATGGCAAAATGAATCAAAAATGACTTATACTGGGACAGCGATACAATAATCTCTGCCTTGAGAAAAAATTGTTCTGCACTTCATAAATGGAGGAGCATTGGCTAATGTCTAAAGAAAATGCAGAAATGAGCTGCTATGCCTCCCTGGGTAAATGTGGGCGGATCATTTAGATACGGAGTTGCCTGCTGTGTGGGAGGAACCACTAAAAGATTACAATATCTGTCCTGAATCAGCTTTTCAGCGCTTTATTCATCCAGCAAAGAAACTGAGGACTACTGATTTTATTGCAATTATAACGTAATGCCATTATACATTAATGTTGAAGGGTTAACCTCAGGAAAACAAGATAAAATCTGAAATAGTTTAACCTGCCTGGTTGTCAGAAAATAATAAATACTATGTCAGCAATAAAGAGCCTATTAAATCAATAAGGACAAAAGAGTAAGTATTAGCAACAAAATAAAGAGTTATGTAAATGTGCAACATGTTTATTAGTCAATAATGATTTAAAATGAAAGAATTTGACCATTATTGTCTCATGTTTTTCTGATGAGATTCGATTAACCATAAATTTGTTGGATCTCTAATAGATCTCCAAAATCTGTT
This sequence comes from Poeciliopsis gracilis, assembly GCA_911649635.1. Taxonomy (NCBI): domain Eukaryota; kingdom Metazoa; phylum Chordata; class Actinopteri; order Cyprinodontiformes; family Poeciliidae; genus Poeciliopsis; species Poeciliopsis gracilis. The sequence continues at coordinate 227,039 of CAJVRI010000293.1, forward strand.
CTCTAACCTCCTCACAAGTGACAAAACCTCTACAACTGAAAAGCTTAAACACTTTAAATCCTATAACTGTTAAAATCTGACGCCACTCCATTTTGTTCACATTTTCTTGAAGAAGGATGTAGTGCTCTGTTTCCTTCAAAGGTGTTGTTTCCCTCAGTCATTCTTGGTGCAGCACCCCCTCAAGCACCTGAAAGTGTAACAGATGTTGCAATTTCGGTCTCCAATCAAATCAAGTCTAGGCTTGAAAGCTACCTTAATTTGCTTCCTGTTTTTGGAGTGTTCTCCAGTCCACTTGACATTCACAAATGCATTCAAAAACTCAAAGCGACATCCAGCAAATAGAGTTTCTTCTTACCCAATGCATCAAACCAAGCAACTATCTGCAGTAATGTCTATATACAAATTTCTTTTGCAAACACAAACACATTTTTTCCTGTATTTGTCCAGCAGGATCAACATGTTTAGTTTGAAGAACATTCTGATCGTTCGCGATCAGATCCATTTGTACCTACAAACTGCCAATACGAGCAGTTTCAGAGCCACCTGCCTTCATGAAACTTATCAAGATATTTTATTTTCAGCTGCCAGTAAAGAACGATGACATACTTTAAAAAGTAGAGGTTTCATTAAGGCATTCCTTGATTTCAACTAGAGTTGCTAGCAGATGTGAGGCAATAATTCATTCCTGCCGGGTGAAGGAAAACCCTTGTTATTCCCACGACAGAACTTGTTATTCCCTATAGTCCTTCATCCAGGACTATAGGATAAAGAGCTTGTGGTCAGAAAAGGAGAATGTATGTCAAGATGTTTTTAGCAGGAGTGCAAAGAATGAGTCGGACAAAACTCAGTCAGTAGGGACATCGAGTCTGCAGACACACATACTGAGACGGGGATGGGAGGAGGAGGTCAAAGAGACAGTTTTGTCTTCTGAATGAAAGGAGGAGTTTGTTTTCCTACAGTCAGTCTCAACAGAAATGGCTATTAGAGATAGGAATCGGCTCTATGTAATGACAAAAATACATGTTTTTAGTTATTACTTATAAAAAGCTGTCATCAGACCCAGGCTGAGCGAGGTGCCAGAACTCCCCATGGGGTCCCAACATGCTGTTTCCCTTGCAGACAGATGGCAGCGTTCTGTTCCTTACAGGCCAGATCCTGTTTGTTTTCTGTCTTTACGTCTGTAATTGTTGAGAGTGAGGAAGAGGAAGGACAGTCTCTGGTAGTGGTCCAACACAAGGAAAATTCTTTACTATTGTAAAGAAAATCCCTTTACAGTAGTAAAGAGATTTCTACTGTCTTCTTAAGGACATCTTCTTCATCCTAAAGAACCGAAAAAGTGATTGTAGGAAGGAACATCTTCCAAATGCCTAGAGATGTCATATTTGTACTTATCGTTAATAAAGTTTTAACAGTTTCTCTACCGTGGTGGAGCCATGAGTGAAAAGCAGAACCTTGTAAGTAAATATTGAAACTATGAGGTTCTGCAGTGGATGGTTCCAACCATTGAATTTATTTTGCATTGCAGCTGGCCAAAAGCTGACAGTGCTCTTGCTTTACTCCTCTCGTCCCATCAAACCAGAATAGATAGGGCTGGAAGATTTGAGTTGTGAGCAAAGTGACTGACCAAAACTATGCAATTGTACAATAACTGGAGTGTAGTCTTGGGAAGAAACATTACAGGAAGCCACGGCCCAAAATATGGAAACAATTAGTTATATTAAACAAATGATTTCACCACATATAAGTGAAAGTGGGACAAGCGCTACATTGGCAGATAAAAAACATACACACTTTTTAAGACATACACCATTGATATAAGGACAGCATAGAATATATTACAACATTATGATGGATTAGTTAAAGTTTTAAGTGATATATGGCAAAACAGAAATGTTACTGGGACTATCTTCTGCTCCTAAGACTATTTACAAGAACAGAAAAGCTAGCTTTCCTCATTTACTATTTAAATCAGAGCAAATAAATATAACATGGGAAGTTACTCAAGGTTTCTTTCTCAGCCACAATGTCTATCGGCACCCTCTAGTTCAGTGTGTTTGAATCTAGCCTGACAGCTTTAACTAAGAAAAAAGACACCAAACACCACTTCCTTCTTTATGAAATGGAAGTATAAAAGGAATGGCATCAGATTTTAGTGGTTGTAGGATTTCTCTTCTGTCTTTGGCAAAAGACCACAAGCCATTTCTCCCACTACAGCTAGACCTGCATGTTTTTTCCCTTGTATTTACCCAGAATTCCCAGCACTATAGTTCACTTCCATCTTCTGGAGCGGTCTCCAGTCTGTTTGGTATTCAAACTGGGCCAGAGTTCACTTCAACTGAGCAGAGGCCTCAGTTTGTAGGTGGACCAGTGTTCGCTTTTTTGGTTCTCATAGTTCTATTGTGCATTCACACTTTCCCAAATGAATTGGACTTTCAAAGCAAGCCAACTACAGGTTGGACCAAACAGGACTGGTGTGAGTGCAGCCTAAGACCTTTATTTTAACATTCACATCAAGCCTGCTACTACATCAGCCAACTACCATCCTAAAAGCATTGCCATTGGATTATAAAACACGTGTTGTCAAATCACTTCACTCTACTCAAATTTTTAAAAATGGATGTTTAAAATCTTGTTACTGACCAAAAATAAACTGACTTGTGTTTAGGCTGAATACTCTAGAGTTGCTAGTCTCGAGAGTGTATGAGTCATACACTCTCGAGATCATCGGGATCTCTTCATCATGTTCACGGGATCAGAACTAATCAAGGACAGACAGTTTTCAGTTTCTTTGCCCCTCTGTTCCGTAACCATCTTCCTGAGAACCTGAGACGTGCAGAAACTGTGGTAATCTGTTTTTAAATTAACATTTTAGCATAAAATTCTTTATGTGGTGCTCAATGTTTTCTATTATTGTTCTTTTAATTATTTGTCTTTAATGAAAATAAATCCCGTTTCAGTTGGTGCAAATAAATATACTGTAGTTCACCAGATACACTGCCTGGCCAAAATAAAAGTCGCCAGCTGGATTTAACTAAGCAAATAGGTACCAGCCTCCTATTAGATAATTACTGCATAGGCGATTATCTTTCAGCTGTCAACAAGTTATTTAACCCCAGCTGATGCAATGAGTAACTCCTCATGTCTTAAACAACCATGGCCAAAGACATATCCTGTGGTCGTGGAAAAGACGTTAGTCTGTTCAAGAAGGGTCAAATCATTGGCATGCATCAAGCAGAGAAAACATCAAAGGAGATTGCAGAAACTACTGGAATTGGGTTAAGGACTGTCCAAAGCATCATAAAAAACTGGAAGGATGGTGGGGAACCATCGTCTTCCAGGAAGAAATGTGGTCGGAAAAAAATCCCAAATGATCGTGATCGGCGATTACTTAAATGTTTGGTCAAATCAAATCAAAGAAAAACAACAGCAGAACTCAGGAGTATGTTTAATTGTGAACCCAAAAGCATTTCCGCACGTACAATGCGAAGGGAACTCAAGGGGTTGGGATTGAACAGCTGTGTAGCCGTAAGAAAACCTCCAATCAGTAAGGCTAACCAGAAAAAAAGGCTTCAGTTTGCTAGGGAGCATAAAGATTGGACTCTGGAGGAATGGAAGAGTGTCATGTGGTCTGATGAGTCCAGATTTACCCTGTTCCAGAGTGATGGGTGCATCAGGGTAAGAAGAGAGGCAGGTGAAGTGATGCACCCATCATGCCTAGTGCCTACTGTACAAGCCTGTGGGGGCAGTATTATGATCTGGGGTTGCTGCAGTTGGTCAGGTCTAGGTTCAGCAACATTGTGTTCCCAAAGAATGAGGTCAGCTGACTTCCTGAATATACTGAATGACCAGGTTATTCCATCAATGGATTTTTTCTTCCCAAATGGATCAGGCATATTCCAAGATGACAATGCCAGGATTCATCGGGCTCAAATTGTGAAAGAGTGGTTCAGGGAGCATGAGACATCTTTTTCACACATGGATTGGCCACCACAGAGTCCAGACATTAACCCCATTGAGAATCTTTGGGATGTGCTGGAGAAGGCTTTGCGCAGTGGTCAGACTCTCTCATCATCAATCTTGGTGAAAAATTAATGCGACACTGGATGGAAATAAATCTTGTGACACTTCAAAAGCTTATTGAAACAATGCCACAGCGAATGCGGGCTGTAATCAAAGCTAAAGGCGGTCCAACAAAATATTAGAGAGTGTGACCATTTTTTGGTGGCGACTTTTTTTTTGGCCAAGCAGTGTATTATACTGGCTTCCTCAAAGAGGAGTGCTATTCCAACCTTGACCACGAGATAGCAGTAGAAGCAACAAGCCGTTCGTTAAAGGGTCATTTAACAGCATTATCAGCATTGGGATTTTTCCATATCAGATCATGAATCTTGAATTGCAAAAACAGAAACAAAAACCACTAGAATCATATTTCTTTCACATGAAAGCAGAGCGACAAGATTTGATCCTTCCATGATTGGAATGTTTATAACTACCAGGCTGCAATAATGCAGTGGAACTCGTATCTGAAGAAACATCTGATATAATTTACCATGCAATTACGTTTTTTATGTATAGAAGTCATACTATTAAAAATAACCAAGAAATAAAATTGCTGTAAATATAAAGTTCCTGGAGCTAAACTGTCTCATGACCACAAATAAAAGTGAAAGACGACGTGGCACATTGGCCCGTTAAGCTGCATTAGAACGGGTTCTGTGCAGTCAGAAAAGTATAAATAAGGTTAGTAAACCTGATACTCCCTGCAGAATAAGCAGGAAAAAGTTTGAAATCACAAAAAGATGTAGAAAAATGAGGAAATCAGAATATATAGTTTGACTCCAATAAGATTGCAATAAATGAGTGAAACAGATGTAGTTGGTATTTTAGGACATCTGGAGCACATCTCGCAACACCATAATTCAGTGATTTGCTACCAGTTACGAGAGTCCGACAGAGCCATCTCACTTTTTTCATTAGCATCTTCCTCTTTTACAGGAAGCTCACCATTTGTCCCTGGACTTCCAAGTTATTTGCTACATTTCAAGAGGTTTATCTCCAAAAGTCAGAATATCATTGAAAAAGTTCAATATTTTTTCTGCTAAATATTTTTTATTTCAAGATAATGAAAAATATTAATACAAATTTGTTCATAGAAACATACAGTCGCTCCACCGCAACACTTCAAATAAAATATTCAGAATAATAATTCCAATAATGCCAAAATAGTAAAACGTGTAAGTCAAGTAAAACCTCAGTAGGGAAAGTGCATTAAGCATATTAAACACCTCAGTTACAACCAGTGTGGAGAAAGCACTTTAGTAGTACTGTCATCTGTTGAGAAGTTCTGGCAGAAGTTGTTGCTTTATATTTTTCCGTCACATTGCGTACCTCTGGGTCCATTCTCTAGCTCAGTGGTTCTCAAACTTTTTTCAGTGATGTACCCCTTTAAAAATATATTTTTAGTCAAGTACCCCCTGACACAGCAAAACATTTTTGGAAGAAAAAAGAGGTACAGTGCTGTAAAATCACTGTCTGATTTATTAAAACATCCATATTGCAAACATTGCATGTAGAAACAAAAAAGAAAAACAGAAGACAGTGACCACCAGGAAGGCATAAAACCAGTCAAAACTGAAAGATGCATCTGTGCAGACTGCTGCAGGGATTTTCAGCTGATGGTGTTTTCAGTGAAAAACATGTTAACGACATTAAAAATGTCCTCTGCGGTTGTTCGCCCCTCCATTTCTTTGCAGAATAGGGTGTGTTCACAGATGTCGTCCGGGTCAATGTATCTTACAAATGCAAAAAGTTGCGCATTTCCACTCACATCTGTGGATTCATCCAGCTGCAGATAAAATGAGTCGCCAACTTTCCCCCACAACTTGTTCCGACAATCTCTGTGCCCATGTTATCTATTCTGCGGCAAACGGTGTCATTAGACAGAGGCACAGTTTTTAATGTATCCGCTGATTTTTTGTCCAGCATAGTTTCGGCCAGTACAACAGCAGCGGGGAGCAGTAGGTCTTCCGCTGTGGTGAATGGTTTTTTAGCTTTAGCAACGATGTAGTGGAGGCTTTTCGCATTGTGGGTTGGGATGACTTGAACTCAGAAAGTTTTCTCCTGAAGAACTCCGGTGGCTTACCAACGTGACATCCATGTTTTGTGGTGAGATGCCGCTGGAGGTGTGCCGGCTTCATGCTAGCGTTGGCTAATTTCTCCCCGCAAAAAAACACGGGGGGTCAGAGATCATGGTCATAAATCCCATTGAAACATACTTTTCCATGTACTTTCTGTACTTCGTCGGCTCTGGTTTTGCCTTCTTTTCTCCTTTATCTGTACTTTCGGCAGCATTGCTGCTTCGCTTTAGCCACGTCTCCATGGTAACAGTGTAATCATGATGACGACAGGTCGTTGACGAGTGCGCTGGGTCCGTGGGTCAAACTAACTTGGTGGGGGGGTCCATTTTATTTTAAAGGATATTGAAACTAAATACTGAATATAAAATTCAGTGCATGAACACAAATTGATATTTTATCGAACTTTTTACAAAATAATTTTTCCCAAGACTTATTATGAGGAGCCTACTGATTTTTTTGATATTTTGAAAAGCTTCACGTACCCCCAGCAGTACCTCCACGTACCCCAGGGGTACGCGTACCCCCATTTGAGAACCACTGCTCTAGCTAGTTGGGGCCTGCCATAGAAATGCATGGCAGGCACCTATTGTTCTTCACCTCAAAATAACTGCCGCTTCCTACTACCGTTAATGCAGCCGATACCGCTGCGTGCCCCCTCATAATATATATATTAAAACGTGCGGCTCGGTCCCGGCATTGGAGCTGTTACTTTTGTTGGCATTTCGAGTAAATGTGGCGACGTAATTAACAAAAAACGAGCCAAATTCAAGTCAAAACAAAAGACTAACTGACACAAAACAGTCAGTTACACTCAAACTGATAAAATTATGTCTCCCCCTGTCTGAGTCACAGCTGGCAGAGGATCCATTACCATAGCAACGCAACACACCATGGCCAGCTGATTAGGACTACAAAAACGCATCACTGTAGTTTTTACTGTGGCAGAACTCTGAGGACTGAGCCAGCCTTTAGAACTACTTGATGCCCCACTTGCTACTGACAGTATTCGCGCTAACATTAGCATTTTGGTTCATTTTAGCTTCTACACTCATTTTAACATACTGAATGGTGCAAGTCCATATTGGTGAACATTCTTGTGATTTTCCACATGATACTGTGTAATTTTTTAGCCAAGCTTAGCATTCATGGTAATTTTTAAGCATCAGAACACTGGGTCCAAACCGACGGGCGCACGTTGGCAGGCCCCAGTTAAATTTCTTCAGGAATTTTCTAGTTTGTTATACTTTTGTCTATCTGCCTTGTAGATCTGTGCAATCTCAGGGACAAGCGGATCATCGGGATTTGGGTCACAAAGAAGGGAGCAGATGGACAACAAAACTTTTGAAATCGTAAGAGCAGGGGACCACTGAGACCTCAAGATGTCAAGGCAAATGCTGGCGACCTTTGGTGGATTAAAGGGATAATCTGTGGGAAAATGGACAGAAAGGAAAAAAACTCCATGATAAGGGCTGTCATTCGGTCCTGTGATGGTGGCTTGCCAGTGAAACATGTCTTCTCCTACAGGTCCAGCAGAACATGAAGCTGGAGGGTCTCTCTGCAAGTCATTTAACTCCTTTTGTATTCTCTTCAAAGCCATGCTAAGTCTTTGTGAGTGGGTTATGAGAAGCTATGGTCTAAACTCTGACAGATGTCACCCACGACAAGGCTCACTTTTTGCCGACTCATTGCTTGTTTTGAAAAACTCAATATTTCTTAAGAAAGTGAAACAGACTAGTTCAAGAGTACCTTGACAGGAGTAATGTGGGATTTTGTGGCCCACAGTGTGTCTGTTTCATATGTGTGTGATGGTATTTTCTGAGCTGTACTTGAAACTGACTTATATACAGTGGCCTTCAAATTAAATGGGATCATTCATAATGAAAGAGACAAGAAAGCAAACAGATACAGACCACAAAAGCACAATCTGGTATGCTTACAAACATTAGTCTTGGTTGGGTTTACATGAACTGTGGCGTGATTTAAATATGAATGCCAAGTGGACTGGATACCACTGCAAAAGCAGGAAGCAGCCTATATGTAACCTCTTTACATTCATAATTGTCAGCCTTACGTTGCCTGAACAAACGTGCCAGGTGACAGGATGAGATGAAAAGCTGTTTATCTCTGTACAGAACAGAATATGGACCGATCAGGAATGCGGTTCATCACACCTGGGTACAGCACCTCGCGCCCATCGCTCATGAACTGGCCAACGGCCGTATTTGATACATTCATATTAGACAGAAATACAAAGACATAAAACAATATGTAACTGTAGAGAACAGAATATGGACCAAACAGGAATGCGGTTCATCACACCTGGGTACAGTACCTTACGAGGAATAGTATTTAATGTTAACGTCAAGCTAACATAACATTTTACAGGACCGTTAAACTCTGAACCTACCTCGCGGCCAACGCTCATGAACTGGCAATGGAATGTCTGTGTTCACTATATTTAACCCTGCCAGCCACCAGGAGGGGGTGGTGTTTCACCAATTACACATGAACCCCATCTTAGAAATAATGACAGGTGGAATTCTATACATTAACTATGTTACAATCCTATACATTAACTATGTTACAATCCTATACATTAACTATGTTACATATAGATCAGAGTAAATGCAACCAAAACTAACTCCTGCATCTAGCTCTAGTGGGAGAAATGGCTCATGATCAACAGCTAAAATCTGGCGCCACTCTATTTTTGAAGAAGGAAGTTGCGGTCAGTGTTTTCCTGAGGCTTTTGTCTTGTTTCTTTCAATGGTTCTTGGAGCACTGCTACCACCGGTGATGGAAATAGGTTTACCAAAAGGTTTGATTGGTTTGACACAGTGCAGCTACTGAAAATGTAACAAATTCTGCAATTCGGTTCCCCAATCAAAGCAAGTCTACTGGATTATCACAACCTTAACAGAAGCAAAATGATTATATCCCTCTTATGCAAACTATGCTGTTTGCTAATTTCCTGTCAGCTGACAAATCTAAAAAGAAATGGTAAAGCAATGCTAGTCCAAATGACCCTGAACTGTCTTTTATATTCCATTAAAGTACATTTAAACAACAAGTTTCATTAAAACATGAAGCAACTAGAGAATTATATCCTTTAAAAAAGTTTAACTTAAGCTATTAGCAATAAATAATGGTCCTTTTATTGTACAGATGGGCTCGGGTAAATTATTTCAACTGAAAAACAGAGAACAATTAATTCAGCTGTGTCCCAGTTAAACATTCACATTTTATTGCTTTGAAATGCTGCTCTGTTATAACATACAGGACAACATGTGCTGCATGAGGGGGATGGGCGTGATTTCTACCCATGACCAGAATCTGTATGTGTGCTGTATGACACACATGAAAGTTTTCTGATTGACTCAGTGTGATTTATGTATGTATAAAGGGCATGAAATGATAACAAGGGGGTCTAAATAATGTCATTTTATTATCTCAGACCGGTCCACGGAGAAATTAAAACATGTTGCCGCACAAAATCCAACATGTGCTCATCGGCTCTACAGCATGATGTGCAACAGAGAAAGTAGAACTGGAAAAATCCTGCAAACATCAGTAAAGATTATTCAAATAAAATCACATTTACATCTTATTTTAGCTGTAAGCTTTTAGGTAAACCTTAATGCTACACATAACAGTTTCTGTTTACTTTCATTCCTACAGAAATGTGTCCTGCTGCCCCAAATATTCAGAATGGAGCATCAAATATGGATCCAGTTGCTGCTGAAAATAGCCCAAGAATTGCCCCCATTTGCTCCAGTTTTTAAAGGTTTTGCGAATGCTGCTGCACGTAAAAGCTAATGGTAGAAAGTCATAATTTATTCACAAAGTAAAACACTGATCACCTCATAAGCCTTATAGCTAATCCTATAGCTAATCCAGAACTTTCTAACATTACATTGCAAAAACACACAATCCGACTAAGTATTTTTGGTCTAGTTTGTAGGGCAAAAATTATAGTACCCTTGAAATAAGATAAAACTAACAAGTAACTTTTCATCAAGAGATAATAGCTTGTTTTAAGTCAATAATTCCTTAGTAATAATGAACATGATTATTTCACTTACAGCAAGACATTTTCCCATGTTACAAACGAAATAATCTGCCATTCGAACAAATTCTGTCATGAAATGGTGGTGGTGAGGCAGAGGTGAAGATTTAATGAAAACAGTCCAGAACACACAGTCAACAAGTAGTCCACGGCCAGGCAGCACAGCTGAGCGGAAGCAACTGGTCTAACAGGCGGCTCAAACAAAAGACAACACAGAAATACGACAAACTACGACAAGGACCCGACGAGAAACAAAGGACACAGGAGGGATTAAATACACTGAGGGTAATCCAGGGAACAAGACACACCTGGGAGTAATCAAGGGGAAGACAGGACAACGAGGAGACTCAGGACACAGAAAACTCAGAATTCAACACAGAAAAACGCAGAACATGACAAATACTTTTTCATTAGCATGAAGGAATTGTTGATTCAAACAATTCAAACTTCCTAAAGATGGCGGCGAGTGTAGATGCTGCGGCTCGGAGCTCCGGTGTTTTTGTTTTTGTTAGCTTGTTTTTATTGATGTCTTTTCTCAACAGCCTTGACAACATATAGCAGATCAGAACTGTGGAACACAGTTTGGACTTCACACTAGGCCTGTCGCGATAAACGATAAGTTAATTAATCGAACGATAAATTAAAACTATCGACCTCATTTTAATTATCGGCTATATCGTTTCTTCCTGCCTTTTTCTCTTACTGTTGATGACACTGAATGAAAAAAGGCTCAACTCCGGTGCTCTCCACTTCCTCCCTTCCTTACTTTCTTAGTGTAATGCCCAGCGTGCACTGCACAATCTTACGTTCACTAATTTTGAAACCAGGCATTAATCAATTCCTTACTACAATCTACCTGCAATGCAGTCCTGACTGAATGAAAATCATTATAACTTATTTAGGTCACGTTAACGAAGAACAGCTGAAAAGTTGCCGGGTTTTCTGGTAGAAATTTCGCTCCAACTTCTCCCCTAGTTATTTATATTTTCTTTGCACGAACTGTTGAATAAACATTCATGTTGTTTCCGATGTCCGCTGGACTTCGGGTTGCACCATGTCAGCTGTTCGGGATTCCCTCCGTGTTTCCCCTCAGAAAGTAGGAGGAGAATCCGCGCTTTCTGATTGGCTCCCGGTCACATTCAACAGGTTGCGTCACTCTCCCAGTCTGGATAAATTCTTGATTTAGATCGGAGCGGCACAACGATCTACCGTAACACACAACACTAGTGACAATCTCAAAACGAAGAACGTTCTAAGATTGTCGTTCGGGGTAAAAATATCCTGTAGTGTGAACAGGAAGTCAGATGTCTTCTCTATTTAAATCTAATGATTACTGAAGGGCAATATACTATACAGACTTCATAATCTGCACTCTTTTGGTTGAATGCAGTATTTATTTCCACTTTGGCTTTATGTTGTTTAGTTTTTATTCAAGCACATTTATTGTTAATGGAGACTAAGAATTTTATTTTTGGTTTTGGTTGTTTTATTTATTTTGTGTATCAGTCCCAGCGTTTAGGTGTTCTTTTGAAAGTAAAGTGTATCTATCTTTGGCAGGAAATCGCATGTATTATTACGTAATTTCCATTAAATCAATGTAAAAAGGTCTTCAAACAATATTATCATTTATCGCAATAATTTTTTGAGAATTTATCGCCCAGCAAAATCTGTTATCGTGACAGGCCTACTTCACACACCCACCAAGGTGGACTTTATTCCTCCAGAGCTGCTACAAACACCTGGGACCATGATCATTCCCCCCCTGCTGCCAAGGCGACGGAGGAGGCAGCGCAAACAAAAGAGGGGTAAGAGAGCCGGCGTGTGTGCTAGGCTACAAGCTAGCCCTCACAGACCGGCCCTCCCCAGCCTCTTCATCGCCAACGCCAGGTCCCTCGTCAACAAAATCGATGAGGTGCGACTCCGAATTACCTCTCGCCGGATGGACAGCTGTGTGTCTGTTGTCACAGAGACCTGGCTGGATGACAACATCCCGGACGCAGCGGTGGAGATAACGGGGCGCGCTCTGTTCCGGGCGGATCGGACTGCAGCTTCAGGTAAGAGCAGAGGCAGAGGTTTGGCATTGTATGTACACAATGCCTGGTGTACAACCACACACTCTGTCGATACATTCTGCTCTCCTGACTTGGAATATCTGGCGGTGAAATGCAGACCCTTCAAGTTGGTGAGAGAACTCTCATCCATTGTGATCGTGGCCGTCTACATACCACCGCGGGCTAATGCTAAGTTAGCATTAGAGGAGCTGTACTGCCTGATCAGCGGACAGATGAACTCCAACCCCGAGGCGGCCATGATTGTGGCGGGGGACTTTAACCACGTGGAACTGAAGGCTGTGTTTCCCAAATTCCACAAGTGCATAAACTTTCCCACCAGAGACAATAACATTTTGGATCAGGTCTACTGCAATACCTCCGGAACCTACAAGGCTGTGGCAGGTCCACATCTGGGCATGTCTGACCACATCTCAGTGGAGCTGATTCCTGTCTACAAGCCCCTGGCCTGCAGAACTAAGCCGACCACCAGAATAGTTCAGGTCTGGACTGAGGAGGTCTCCTCTGCACTTAAGGACTGCTTTGAGAACACAGACTGGAGTGTGTTCAGGGACGGAGCAGACTTGGAAGAATACTCATCATCCGTTCTGTCCTATATTCAGTTCTGCACCGACGCTGTCCTCCCTGTTAAGACCATAAAAGTGTTTCCAAACCAGAAACCATGGCTGGACAGCACAGTACGGGCCCTGCGGAAAGCCCAGGATGCTGCCTACAGGTCTGGAGACAGGTTGGCTTATAGCAGGGCCCGGTCGGAACTGATAAAAGGAATTCAGCAGGCCAAGCTCCAGTACAAACAGCGGATTGAGGAATACTTCATCAACAACAACCCCCGTAGCATGTGGAGAGGCATCAGGACCATGACGGACCACAAACACAGCACTCAGCTGACAAGCCGCAACCCCACCCTGCCTGACACCTTAAACAGCTTCTTTGCCCTCTTTGACACGGTGGGCAGCAGAGAAGCTGTACATCTACCCCGACTGGAGGAGCAGTACCAGCCTCTCGTCCTGCAGCAGCACCAGGTGACGTCCACCCTGAGGAGGATCAACACCCACAAAGCTACAGGACCGGACAAGGTGTCAGGCCAGACGCTGAAAACTTGCGCCGACCAGCTGGCAGGAGTGTTTCTGGACATTTTCAATCTTTCCCTGCAGCTCGCCATGGTTCCTGAGTGTCTCAAGTCTTCCACTATCATCCCTGTACCGAAGAAGATGTCCATCATCAGCCTGAATGATTACCGGCCCGTCGCTCTGACCCCGGTGATCATGAAGTGCTTTGAGAGGATTCTTCTGAGGTACATCAGACACTTCATCCCTGCAGACCTGGACAGCCTTCAGTTCGCCTACAGAGCAAACCGGTCAACAGAGGATGCTGTCTCCATCACTCTGCACACAGCCCTGACCCATCTGCAGCATCCTAACACTTACGTCACGATGCTATTTGTAGACTTCAGCTCAGCATTTAACACCGTCATCCCAGACAAGCTGATGCTGAAGCTACTCCAGGTGGGGCTGCCTGCTTCACTGTGCCACTGGATCAGAGACTTCCTCACCAACAGGCCTGAGGTGGTGAGAATAGGTGGCTCAACATCGTCCCCACTGTTCCTCAACACAGGCACGCCGCAGGGCTGTGTGCTCAGCCCAGCTCTCTTCACCCTGTTTGCACACGACTGCGTGGCCATCCACCCCACCAACACAGTCGTGAAGTTCGCGGACAACACAACAGTAGTGGGTCTCATTTCAGACAACAACGAGACCCACTACAGAGAGGAGATTCTGCAGCTCACTCAGTGGTGTTCAGCAAACAACTTAGTGCTGAACACAGGGAAGACCAAGGAGGTCATTGTGGACTACAGAAGGTCCAGGAGGACGGATCACACTCCCCTTCTCATAGATGGAGAAGTGGTGGAGCGTGTCAAGTTCCACCAAGTTCCTGGGCCTCCACATCACATCTGACCTCACCTGGAATACAAACACCTCCCACCTGGTGAAGAAAGCACAACAAAGGCTCTTCTTCCTCAGGAAACTGAGAAGTGCTGGACTTTCCTCACGGCTGCTCGTGAACTTTTACAGGGCAACGATCGAGAGCGTCCTCTGCCTCAACGTGACTGTGTGGACCTGGACTCTACTTACATAGGCCGGGTCAAGAAGAGAGCTGGATCCATAGCCATGGATTCCAGCCACCTGGGCCACAGTCTGTTTGTGCCGCTGCCATCAGGCAAGTGGTACAGGAATATACAGACTACAACAAACAAGACTGAGAAACAGTTTCTTCCCCACAGCCGTCAGAGCCATTACTCCCTGCCGCCCCCTCCCACACATATCATAACCTCACATACACATCCCCCACCCCCACACAGCCATATGGTTCTGCACTTTGCACTATATCATCTGCACTTTGCCATAATTGGACCTGCTGCTTCTTCTTTGGTGTGGTTGAGTGCCTTTAGTTAATTTTAGTTGTACATATTATTATTATTGTGTGTTTGTTTATTTTATTTACTGTATATTGTAAGGTCTACTAACCTGGTAAGTCACTTGTGACCGGGGGTTCAGTCACTGTGAATCTTTATGATCAATTAGCCTATCAGAAGAAACTAAGTTCATCTCAGGAGGAGCAAGTGAAAGGAAGGGTTGAACAAAACACATTTATTACACATTTTGACCATAACACAAACAGAACAAAATAGTCAATGTTTTCCTCTAGGAGTCCTAAGTCAAGTCAGTCAAGTTCAAGAGTTTCTTTTCCTTTGATTTGTTTCCAGTTCAGTTCAGTTTTCAGATCTGAATGTTATTTTGTAGCTACCCGGGTAGTGTGAATATGTGCAATCCCACCGATCTAGTGGAACAGAAGAAGGTTCTTCTTTGGCATCAAAGTGGACACAATGTGAATCCGATCTTCTGGATCCTGGCTCGTCGTTCTTCATGTGTTGATCCCGACACAAAAAAAAAAACAACCTGCATGTAGCAGAAATATCTTTCACTATAGTGTTATATGCAACTCTAAATCACCTCAGTGAAATTTTATCTCTTCTATGTGTAGATAAAATTATTCGTATCTGTGATGAATATAATATTCACTGAATTGACATCAATATCTTCTTTTTTAGCAATCTTAAATTCCATACAGTGGAATAAATAACTCACTGATACCTCATCAGTATCAGCATTTCAAAAAGAAAAGGTGCAATATTAGCAGAATAGCCTTTGTGAGTCAGCGATACACCTTTCTAATTCACTTACAAACATCATGTAGAAAACATGCGTTCTTACACATAAAAAAGTATCTCCGATTGTTTTTTTTTTCCTTTTTTTTAACATTAAACTATAAAATTACAGTACAATCCAACCTTTAATACATAACAGCAAAACATTAGCTTGTGGCGAATCGATAGCTAACGAAGCTAATTATAGCACAGAACTCACCGGAGATTCGCAGGAAGAAAAAGAAAGAAATTAGATCTAAAAAACAACTTCTCCCAGATCTCGATACACAGGAACCAAAAATCAAACACAGATGAAAACTAATTCTTGAAAAATATTGAAAAGAAAACTGATCTTTATCAATAAAGTGACCACAAACGTTTTTTTGTTTCGTCTTCTGGTTAACTCTCGCTCATATTCTGTAGCCTATCACTGTAGCTTTAGACTACTTTGAAGCCACTTACTGCCACCTATTGGCAATATGGTGTACTACAGGCGATAAATCATGTTCGCTAAAATAACATGGGTTACAATATATTTGACTTTTTGCACGGGAGTTGCAATAGAAATTTCGTTGAATCCTGTTCAATGACAATAAATGCTATCCTATCCTATTCTATTCTTTATGTTGCTGATAACTAACTTATGTTAGTTTTATGTTATTTCATGTGTACTAAAATATTTGGACTACAGAAACTACACAAAAAATAATTCATCATGTGTTTTGCATTGTAGGACACTGGCGCATATAACAAACTACAGGAGGCTACATCATATTTTCCCTTCTTCAAATTGACTACATTGTGAAGAACCTTCTTTACAATAAAAAGAAGCTTTCGTAAAATAAGGATCAAGCTCATATTTGCAACTGGGAAGTGGCAACATAAAGGCAACGAAAAGCCTAACATCTGAGATTTAACAGACATCATCCACTTTGCTGCTTTAGCTGGACGCTTCAGTCAGATAATTGTCTAATCTGTGATTCCAGTTTGGACAATTCGATTATTGCAGCAATGCTTTGAGTCATCAGGCCCTTCGTAATAAAGCCAACATCCAACTGTTTGAATTTAACCAGTTCAGGTGCAGATACTCATACTGATAAGAGCACTGCAGACAGAAATATTGGACTTTAGCATGAAATTTCTGGACATTTGAGTTTGCTGGAAAAATAAATCCAGATAGCACAACAAGCTCATGAAGTTCTGGTCACCAAAGATGTTTAACATCATTCTCAGGAATGTTGCTGGACTATTACAGAGTCCCTGAGGCATCCGATTATACTCATACAATCCAAATGGCGATGAAAAGGCAGTGTACTTTCGGTCAGCCTCATGCACTTCCACATTGTAATAGCCAGAGGTTAAATCAATGGTTGAGAAAAAGGCGTTGCCCCCCAAAGCTGCTAGAGCATCAGCTGGATGAGGGAGTGGATGTGCATCCTTGACAGTGCGTGCATTGATCCATCGGAAATCATTACAGATCCTTAAGTCACCAGACTTCTTCCACACGATCACCAAAGGAGATGCAAACTCACTGCTAGACTTTTGTATGATTTCACGCTCCTCCATCTCATCCAATGCCTCTCTCAATTTTTCATACTGGGTTGGTGGTATGCGCCTACATGGCAATCGGAATGGTTTTTCATCCATGACTCTGATGCAATGTAGAAAACCAGTGGCTTTACCACAATCCAGCTTGTCCCTTGAGAAGATCGACTGGTATTGAAC
This sequence comes from Poeciliopsis gracilis, assembly GCA_911649635.1. Taxonomy (NCBI): domain Eukaryota; kingdom Metazoa; phylum Chordata; class Actinopteri; order Cyprinodontiformes; family Poeciliidae; genus Poeciliopsis; species Poeciliopsis gracilis. The sequence goes on from CAJVRI010000293.1 coordinate 244,241, forward strand.
AATGAGCTCAGCTAGTTTAGCCTTAAATTCAGGGGCAACGTCACATGACTCAATGTCCAATTCTGACAGTCCCAGTCCTCTCAGCTTTGCCTGAGGAGTGTCAACTGTGCACGGTGTCACAAAGTGTGGATGATCCGGCAAGGTGGAGTCCTCTGAGACGAGGCTGTGTTTTGTACTGATGTCCGATGGCACTTGTATTTGTTGATGGATGCCTAGTTGAGAACCAGCAAACATCTCCACTGAATCACAAGTGCACACATCAGCCAACTTAGCATTACGTCTCAAGGTAACCGGCTTCTCTGATGGATTAATGACCTTTAATGGGAGCCACCCATCTACTCTAAGAATTGACACCGACCTCCCTACTAAGACTGTTCTTGGTTTAGATTTTACTGTTGTTGGCTCCATCACAACAGTACATCCAGCCAACAGGTTATTCACCTGTGGCAACTTGCCCCAGATCAGATGCTCTGTCATAGGTTCAAGAGTAACAGCTCGCTTGATTTTGACAGTTACAACTGCATCATGGACGTTTTCATCGGCAGCTTCCACCCTTGCCAACAAACCTAGCAGTTTCTGCTCTGCCTCACTACAGAGTGCTGTGGGGCCCTGGTCCTGGAGATCTTGCCTCTGCTTAAACCTGTTAATAATGTATCTCAACAGGTTACTGCCAACAATCAGTTCTTCATTCTGATTTTCAACAATCAATGTCGGGACAATCACTTTGAAGTCATAAAGACTCATCTCTAGATCGCACATGCCAGAAGGTAAGGTCCTGGACCCCACACAACCAATCAACACAGTGGCTGTTGGCTCAAGGGTGGGGCTCCTTAAAACATCCTGATGTAACAGTTGAGGTATTACTTTAGAGCTCAGTGTGCACGCCATCGACCCACTATCCAGCAAAGCTCTGACTGTAACCACTCCTCCCAGTGTCACATCTTCATAGAACAAGTTGTCATGCTGTTTGAGTCTCTGAGTCTTTTGGAATATTGGTGTATATCCCATTTCTCTCACTTCACATGCACTTTGACATATAGACTCCATGTCATCTTCTACATTTAGAACAGGGGGATCACTTTTAGGCCAAACACTTGCCCCCACCACATGCAGGCCAGTCAGTTTTCCTGAGACTGCACCACCTGCTTATCACTCTGCTCGAATGTGGTCAGGTGCAAAACAGCTGAAGCACAGGTGGTTGGACCTGCAGTGGTACTGAATACTGTGTCCTCCATCGCTGCACACAGCACAAGGTCCAGCAGGCCTTACTTTCGTCGGTTGGGCCTACTGGGTGGGTACATTGGCTCTACTTTGAAACGTGTGCTGTTGTGGTTGCTGCTCCAGAACACGTTCGAGCAGAGCGATGACCCGGTCCAGGCGGTCTGGCGAGCTTTCAGCTGACATCCCAATAGGTGGTGGAACCACAGCAGCTGGAGGCAGTACTTCAGTACTGAGTGTCGCACTTTGCACAGAGGAGGTGACTTCCTGGTGTTGGGAATTCAGGAAACTTGACATTCTGTGTTTGGTTAGTCGCTTGCGATTTCTGCAGTGTTCAACAAGCTTCTCATGAATGTCAGCCACTGTCTAGTCTTTCAGCTGCCTACATTTGAATATGAGCGACAGTTCAGGATCAGGGCAGTTCTGGATAAACATAGCAGCTAGATCAAAGGACAGAGAGTCAAAGACCTTGTTTTGTCTCTTTAAAGAGTCCTCTGTCACATCCATGGCTTTGTTGAGTCTCAGCCAATAGTCAAAGGGATGTTCATTAGGGTGTTCAAACTACAGGATTTTTTTTACCCCGAACAACAATCTTAGAACATTATTCGTTCTGAATAATGTAGATTGTTGTGGCCGCTCCGATCTAAGGATTTGCCCAGACTGGGAGCTTAACGCAGCCTGTTGAATGTGACAGGTAGCCAATCAGAAAGCGCGGATTCTCCTCCTTGCTTTCTGATGGGAAACACTGAGAGAATCCCGAACAGCTGACACTGTGCAACCCGAAGTCCAGCGGACATCGGAAACAACATGAATGTTTATTCAGCAGTTCGTGCAAAGAAAATATAAATAACTAGGGGAGGAGTTGGAGCGAAATTTCTACCAGAAAACCCGGTAACTTTTCAGCTGTTCTTCGTTAACGTGACCTAAGTAGGTTATGATTTTCATTCAGTCAGGACTGACACTAGCTACATGCATTGCAGGTAGATTGTAGTAAGGAATTGATTAATGCCTGGTTTCAAAATTAGTGAACTGGACTTAATATTTTGTGTCCATTGTTGGACACAACACGGTTTCGATCGAACCGTTATACCTAGGATTTCTGTCGGCTAATTGTTGTACTCATGTTTTGATAATGGGCCGACAATCGGCGACATAAGATCGTGCAGCGCGCGCTGGGCATTATAAGGAAATAAGGAAGTGAGGGTCAGTGGAGAGCACCGGAGTTGAGCCTTTTTTCATTCAGTGTCATCAACAGTAAGAGAAAAAGGCAGGAAGAAACTATATAGCCTCATGCGATTAATTAATTGATTTGTCGTTTATCGCGACAGGTCTACATATCAGTGTAACATAGTTAATATTGTACAGAATTCCACTTGTCATTACTTCCAAGTTTGGTTCGGTTGTAATGGGTGAAACAGCACCCCCTCCTGGTGGTTGGCAACATTAAATATAGTGAACCCAGACATCTCGTTGCCAGTTCACGAGAGATGGGCGCGAGGTAGGTTCACTAGGAACATTGTAACGATTCTGGGGGATGTTCTGCTAGTTTGTTGCTAACGCCAAATACTGTTTCCTTGTAGGGTGCTGTACGGCCTGTAGCGAACCTGGTCGCTGATTATTGTAAATTCTGTTCCACACAGATAAACTACATTTTTATCTCATCCTGTGTCCTGGTCCGGTGTTCACACATAACGCAGAGCTGATGAAAGGCCATAATCATTAAAAAGGTTACATTGGTGCCCGTGACCGGTTCTTCAACTACGCCAGCGCGGTGGCCACGTCTACTTCCCGGAATATTGTATCAGGGCAATATACAATACAGACTTCATAATCTGCACTCTTTTGGTTGAATGCAGTATTTATTTCCACTTTTGCTTTATGTTGTTTAGTTTTTATTCAAGTAGGGGAGATCGGGTATGGTTGTAACATGGGGAGAGTTGTAACGCCACCAGTTCCACCAATCAGGGATAAGATAGAATTTTAAAATTGAATTCCAGAAACTCTGCAGAGAATCTTCTCCCAAGGCTCAAAAGCAGCATGAGTCTGCAAAATAATAGTTGCTGAGTCGCTTCTTCTGTATTCTCACCAACTTAATGTCATCATTTAAATATAACAAAAAGGGAGAAAACTTTTCCCACCAGTTAAGAAACTACAAGAGTTGTGCTCAGGGTCTTAAACTAACTCAGTTTTTTCAGTGTACTAATTTGGTCTCTGTTTATCAATGTGAGAACATTTTTATAGTAAATGCTTTGAATGAAGTTTTTCCACTGATATTTGGGGTAAATGTGTGTTGCTGAACAAAAGCAATACCTATTAGAATGAAAGACAATTCAAGTCAATCTTTTGCTTTTGTCATTCTGCAGCAACTCACATTATTAAATTAAATAAAGTTTTCCAGTCGTAAGTAGCATATTTTGGAGATTTTTTTTGACATTTCTACTCAAAAGTGCTGATGGAACTGTCATAAAGCATTAAATAGAACGCTGCAGCAATAAATTCCCTCGAACAGGTACCGAATGCCACAGAAATCACAAGTAATAAGAGAATGTGGCTGCAGGAGGCAGCGTCACTGCAGTCTATTTCTGTCAGACTCCCACTGAGAGGCAAAGGTGCGGTGCCAGGTTGTAACGTTCTGATGTTAGTTTGTGTTGGAGAGGCGAAGACAGTGAAACATACGAGAGGCAATATTGTGTAACTACTGTATGTACCACAGAGGTTGTTGGTTGGATAAGTTTGAAATGATAGACAAAATAAGGACATGAATAATATAGAATAATCTCTAATTTTTTTACCCTCTATAATGATGTTATGGGGTGTTTGCAATGATGGTTGCAGTTATTAAAGAAATATATATCAGTTTTCAGAAAAAAAAAACAAATAGCAAATTTAGTCCGATTTATGAATGATTAGGCTGCTGGACTTTACTGCAAATAACTGCTTGATGTTGTCAGTAACGCACACACCCAGTTAAGGTCTAGTTGTCTTACACAAAGACAAACACAGATGTTGTTACTGGCAACACAGAGATATTTCTATTAATTAAAAACAAGTATGATCTTAATTACTTCAGTTTATGGTGAATTTATCCATACAGTTTTAGAATACCATTAGACGTACTTTAACTTACACGCTAATTAGCATATGAGATGATATCACTTCCATTTCGGTTGCTAGAGCTGCATCATGTGAAAACTGAATGGGCTTGATGTAACATTTTAAGTCCAATTCTTTTCCCTCTTCTTTTTCCATCCTCTTTTCTTCAAATTACATTAAAACAGAATTCTAGTGCAAAACAATTATTTTAAAAATGCTACAAAACTCAGCTGTACATTGCCACCCGCTAGTTAGCAAGTGTGAATGTAGTTACTTCATTTGTAATAGATTCTTCAATTGAATAATTCATAATAAAATGCAGACTAACTTGACTGTGCATCTATAGTGTTTTTTTTAATTAAACAATGAATTAATTCGTTAATAGAATGCCACCACACATAAGCTAAGCCATGTGCTAATTAGCATGTAGTATGTCAATACTTCATGATTATTTAATCAAAGATTTGATCCACTTTTAAAATGAAACAAAACTAGCCTATTGGCTGTTAATAGCCAAAATAACTATAAATAGGTATTTTATAATACTAGAATTTTTAGTGTATGCATGGGATTAATTTGTTCCATTCTATTTTTAGAATGCTTTTAGAAAACTTCACTATAGCCTATTTAGCTAGCTGCTATGGTGTATAAAATATAGACAAGAGCCCTGACACACAATACCATCTATAAATTTAGTACCACAACATAGACTTTAATCTTTATGACACTTTAATCCAATTTGCATATTAATTAGAAATACCGTGAAGTTAACTTCTTAACATTTTGCTAACCTGTAAAAACGGAGGATATGGAAGATGCTTTTAAAAAGCTTGTTTTAAGTGAATTTTTTGTTGTCCAACTCAGAATGATCTCTTTGTGGTTTTATTGCAGTTTTATCTTCTCTGTTTGTCTAAGTCCTGTTGGACCTTTAAGGCTGAGATAGGTTAGAAACCACTGATGCAGTCAACAAGCCACAAAAAACACATTTCTTTATCACCTCATTTCCCACTTATCTGTATTCAATTACAGCTGCCATTCCATAGGATTATTTTTATCAGTCAGGGGATATGTATAGCCTCTCCACTGAAGCATCTGTCACAGAAGCTGCTGCTGGTAGCGCACAGTTTCTATAATTTACATCTGAGTTTTCACTGCTGATCGCATCCAGAACACGTTTGCATGGTGAAATAATCATCGACTTCCTATTTTCAGCTCTGATCAAAGCATTTGGGTACTTGTACAGTAAACAGATTTTTTAAATTACATTTTAGAAAATATGTGGTTGTGAAGAGGTGTTAGGACAAAAATAAGATTAATCGAGATTACAGCTTTGTAAAGGAACACATAAAATAATATGTTTGGTGTTAGTTAGAATATCAGCAACACAATTAGCAGCCAGATAATTTAAAGCTTAAAAGGCAGGGAGTAAGATTTTAATATTTATTCTGTTTTACTGGAAGCCAGAGGAGAAATTTTTAAATAGAGTTGATGAGTTCACACCTTTCAGGTTTGATATACTAAAGCTGGTAAACCAAAAGCACTCTGAGCTCTAAAATTATACCCAATAATATCTAAAATCTTAATGTTCCAGAAAAGTCTCTAAATGCCAGATATAAAAAATATGTTTCACAAAGTTAGCTTTTAGCTCCACAAAGTGACTTGTTCCAGAAAGTATGTGCCAGCCTGGCTTATGACAGAAGTTCCAGAAAATTAACCTGCATGTTTCAGTACGGCCCACAGTCCAAAAACACGACTGTTAGGTTAACTGGTCTTTCCAAATTCTCCCTAGGTGTGAGTGTGTGTGTGCATGGTTGTTTGTCCTGTTTGTTTCTGTGTTGCCTGCAACAGACTGGTGACCTGTCCAGGGTGTACCCCGCCTCTCACCTGGAACGCAGTTGGAGATATACACCAGCAACTGCCGACCCCACTAGGGACAAGGGTGAACAGATAAAGGATGGATGGATGGATGGATGGATGGATGGATGGATGGATGGATGGATGGATGGATGGATGGATGGATGGATGGATGGATGGATGGATGGATGGATGGATGGATGGATGGATGGATGGATGGATGGATAGTTTCAGTACGATAACAGGATCTAAAAAGCAACCTGTGAGTTCCAGAAAGAGAAGAGAAAATACCAACTTGAAAGAAAATGTCATGACGCAACTCACTCCACAAAAGTACTTGAGTTCTTCCAGTTGATCGGCTTGTAACTTCCAGCATGATACCCTGCAAGTTTGGGAAATCAACTCTCAAGTTTTGAAAAGTCACCAAGGCAGAAGTGAGTAGATAGATAACCAAAAACTGATCATTTATAGCAAGAGAAACTTCTACAGCTGAACAAATCCTGTAGATATTTTAACATCAACATGTCAAAATATCAGCTTTTTCTGTTTGTCTTAACATCAATGCATTGTTTCGCTGATCTGTTGATTTATTATTTGGATTAAACAATTAGTGATTGGATAGAAATAAAGTGTTTAATAGAAGATTCAAATTTTTTGTAGAATTGTAACCAGCTAAAGCTAAAACTATTTGAATTCTGGGTAGAACATAATTACAGTGAAAGTGTTTTTGTTTTGAATCTTTTTTATATCTATTGCAAAATATACATTTTTGTATAGTTTTGTCTTAATTACTGCACTGAATATGTTGTTCTTTATATGCTAGTTAATTGGCTGATTTCTAAATTAGTTGACAATTATTTCAATAAATCGAATCCTTATGATTAATTTTCCAATCCTATAATCCTATTATTTAAATCTGACATTATCCTGCAGTGAATCTAAAACAGTCCTTTCCATCTCATTTGCCCTGATCTGCTCACCAGTTTCTGGATTTAGTTTTTATAGCTGATAGCATCAGTCTATTTTCATCCCCTCTCTGCCAGACACCCAACACCAAAAAACACAACTGAGCCTTCCTCCAAACCACCAAGAATGTCCTGGTTTTCATCAAAAAGAACAGAATCTCTCAGATGAAAGTTGGTCTTTTCAAAATTAATGCTGTCCTGCTTGTGGATATAAACTAAACTCTTGGCAGCCGTAATGAGGAACAGATAAGAGATTTACATAAAGTCGCATCCTATTGTGTGTTGTACCCAATTTCCTTTGTACCCAGGAAATTGGGTACAAACTGTAACAGACTGCAGAGTAAGCTTCACATTTTACATAACAGCATTTTCCTGAGCAGCTCCAGCTTCTGACTTAACAAAGTAAAAAAAACAAAAACACATAGTCTCTGTCTGTGGGTTAGGAGTTCATGTGCCAACAAGATGATAAGATGAAGCTAAGTTAAAGAACTAAGACCATAATAGGCAATGCTACTTCGTTTGGGTCCAGTGGGATTTTGAAGGTGTATATTTCATTAATGTCAGATTTTTCAGTTTCAGAGCTCTGTGATCCTTTGCATACATCCACAAATGGATTAAAGGGGCAATATATATTTTCCAAGCATATAGAGCCATTTTAAAGTACAATCAAGTACCTATTTGAAGTTCTTATGAAAATGCTGTATATCAAATATGACTCAAAAGAAATTTGCAAACGCATGTCCTTAAATTGGGCTTCTATCTTTTAAAAAAGTCCTGCTGTTTCTGAAAATAATCCTTTCAGAAGTCATCACAACATGATGAAACCCTTTAACAACACCTTTACCAGCATTGCACTGAGAAGTAGCTCATATTATGAGCTTAGCAGATGTGAAGTTCCACCAGGTGTTTGCTAGTTGCTGCTGGCTAGTTTGAAGGAGCTGACTTGGGGAGGAGAAGGGGGAGGAGTGAGACCTGTGAAGCAAAGGGTCAGAAACCTGGAAGCTGCAGCCATTTTGTACAACTTAATGGTTGCCATGGAGACTAAAGGATTTCTCAAACATGCACAAAATAATCAAAGCGACAGGTATGTTTTTGATGAGCAAATAAAGTTATAACATTATGTAAAGCTCAAAAAAGTGGATTTTACATAATCCTGCTCCTTGTAAGTTATTTGATGATCAGTCAAATGAAGGCAGAAAACATTTCAAACAATTCAAGAGAATTTTAATTCTCCTTTATTTTGCTCTGAGTTGTTTTGTTCAGAATAAGATAATAGCTGAGACAGTAAAATTAAATTATTCAACACCAAACAGTGTATTAGATGAAAAAATAGGTTAAACATATAATTGTTTAGCTCAGTTTGATGATCACACTCACAGTCATCACTTCTGATATGCCAGAAATGGCACTTGAGCCATGACATTCTCTTCAAGAGGCTCATTGATTTCAAGGTTGGCCTACTTGTAATCCTCCAAACGCCAGGAGAGACGAACTTAAAGTGAAAAACTCCAAAAGTTGCTACACCATCTGTTTTCCTTTAAATACCTGTGAGTTTTGCTATAGGACAGATAGTGTTCTACCTTGTAATAATAAAGGTAACGTAACCTGTAAATTCGAGAAAATGTGTGTTATTAGTTATGTTCTATTGTTATTCATTTTGACTTCAGATTTTATCTTTTGTTTTACTATTCAGTTTTAAGCATTTGTTTGGCAGTTTGGCTTTTATTTTTCTGAAAAATTAGAAATAGAAGCATAAGGTAAAATGTTGCAAACAGCAAAGATTTGAAGCACTTCTGTTCTGTGGAGTTAGTGAGTTAGCAGCATTATATATTTACTGTTTTTGCCATTTGCAGCATTTTCCTTTTCGCTTTCATTTTGTATGATTGCTAAATTGAGTTGCTTTGTTGGGTTTCGTCGAGTGTTCCAACTTTTAACAACTATCTCTAAATGTGCAAACACTAAATCAGAAAAGTATTATTCACATACTAAAAATTAACTGTCAAAAGATATGCTTATAGAAAATTTTCATATATCCATTTCTAGCCAACATGCAAGATCCCACATAAGAAGATTCTCCTAAAAATATTGTGTTTTTCTGTTTCTTATTTTTTTTCTAAATATAGCAACATTTATGTGTCATTTATGTGTTTGCAGATTGTTTCGCCCTTTGTGTGTGTTTGCATCGTAGCTTGATATTGACTCAAACAGTTATTATCAGCACAATACAAAATGTAGCAGCAAATCTGACAAAATTTCTGAAGGAAAAAAGGCAATTTGTTTTCTATTTTTTAATCCCTTTCTGCATTGCTAAAAAAAATTCATGCTACAAATGCATCTCACTGTCTCACCAGCTTCTAAATCCACTGCAAGAGAAACAAGGATCTTTAAAAGGCTCAGAACAAAAGCACCAATCATCAAACACCATTGCAGCTGCACATGGATGTACAAATGGAAGCCTCAAGGTGCACTCTCTGTACTGGCGTGCACAGTGAATGGGTGAACACAGAGCACAAAGCATCTCTACTTCACCTATCCTCATGTGTGTTTTCTCATGGAAGGCCTTGGTAAGAATCCTCTCTGCAGGGAGACACAGCTCTGCTCTACACATACAAAGCAGCTGGATTTAAAATTCAAGCTTTGCTGATCAAGCTGAAGACCTGCTCGGCATGAAAATCACAAATCTCAAACTGCACCATCATATAAACACTTTCCAAATTACGCTACATGATGAATATCAACTTGTTTTCAGTTAATATGAAAGGACATTTGAGGACAGGCAGACATGTAGGGGATCAGCTGTTTGGATCCAGCAACAAATCCAAAGCCCTGTTTCCTCTCCAGCCGATGGCAGAGGCCAAATCACGCAAACTCAGTCTCGCCAAAAAACCAGAGGGCAAACCGGCGCTGGCTCCAACTCCTATATTCTAGAGCCCTGCATTCTGTTTAGTCAACAGAAACTTGCTTTACACCCGTGGCTCTGGGTGAAACCGAATATACACTTTATGAGGGAAACATTGTTTGTTTTTCTGCAGAGTATGAGGAATTTCTATGCTGTCTGAGTTCATAAAATCTCCAACTAACCCCTGAGATACATTTCTCAAAGTCCAGAACATCCAGGCTTTCCATATATTGAGACCCTCCTCGGCTTTATTGGTTGAAAACCATTTATCTTCGTTATTTTTTTCTTTCAAAGAAAATTTTGATACTTAGAAATGTTAAAACTTAGTGCATCTCCATCTAAGAGAAACCCAAGATACTAGGATTGACCCCAAAGTTTCAAACTGTTTCAAATAAGTATCAATTTATTTAATATTTCAAAATGCATATATTACACAATACTGGTGTAGCAGATAGTTTTATTGTGGAATTTTACATATATACATATGTAAAAACAGAGTGAGGGTCACACACATGGAAATAAATAATTAAACAGCTGAATCTGCTCAAAACTGGATAAAATAATTATAATGAACTGAGTGAGACATTCCTCTGCTGATCCAGTCTGGAGGAGTTAATCACAGACATTTTAACTGTGTTAGCACATGTGCAGAGAGCAGAGGGATGAATATGCATGAGTCCAGGGAGGAAGGGAGACGTATGAGGCACAAAGAAAGGAGGTCAAATTGAGCTGCAGCAGAACTAAATGAAGGCACATTCACTTTTCAAAACACAGCATACAATGTAGTGGAAATGCTTCAACAAATAAAGCAAACATTATGTTATACATTATAATTAGATGCAAATTTTCAATAAGCACTGAGAAATATTTAGAAAAATTAGATTAATATCTATTTTTCTTCAGTGATTTAAATAATTTTTTTATCAATGTACAGAAAATCTCATAGCAGTGTATCATGACTTGTCACCCCACAAAAAGCTACACTGTTCTTTACTAATAGCAGAGGATAACAATTTTGTTCTCTACATGTTTCTGATGTAATTCAATCAAAATTCTTCTGCTGTCAGTGAATTGTCTTCCTAAACATCAACATCATGTCAGAGTTCAGATGCTGCAACCAACTGCAGCATCCGATTTGGGTAATGCTGATCCTGTTGCCAGGCAGATGTTCAGTTTATAAAGTCTTAGTGACCTTTATTAAATTTTGAACCCAGTTTAAATAATAAGAACAGAGAAAAATGTTGTAGATTTAAATACATCAACAAAATATGTCTTCACTATTGCAGAATTGGTTTGGGTGGCAACATAACAATAATGCCACATTTACCCAGGTGTAAACAGGTTGTTGATTCTTTTTCATAATGAATTATTGCTGCCAAGAGCTGGAGTTTAAAGGTGATCTATGTTGCATCCTTCAATGATATAGAATATGTCTATGGGCTACACAAAACCTGTTGATTATACGATAGGCAGAAAATTATTCTTAGATAACGAGTTTCCAGTCTGGTCAGTTCTGTCTATTTTGAACTCCTATCAGAATGAGACGTTTTGGGGCCTCTGTCACTTTAAATTCAAATAAGTTGCTGGTGGCCATGCCTCCTTAACATAATGTTTTCATGTGAAAATGGCTACAAACAGATGTCCAATCATACAACCGTACATCTTTGAAAAGCAGAAGTGGACCCTCCTGCACAACCAACAAGAATGCCGCAAGTAGTTTTTGGATGGTAAGGCAACAATAAAACACTTGTAAAATCAGCTCACTAAACATGCTGGAGCTTGGGAAAGGTTGCTGTAATGTCTATTGTGACCCAACGAATGGGAGGTTTATGACATCTAATTTTCCAGAAACCAAACTTATTACCAAAAACCAGCTTTGTTGTGCTTTGGGTGTTTTTAGAAGCGGTGGAGAACCAAATAGAAGTAGAAAAACATGCAAATAGTGAATTTTCCAGACGACATGTTAGTGTTTACATTTGAAGGATTGTTGTTTCTTTTGCGTGTGGAATGTTTTATTTTTTTTTTTTAAATAGCATTTGGTTTTGCAGCAGTGCTCGCTCAGTGGTGATTATGAGACACACCTAGGAAAAACTAGCCAAATCCAATACAAAACAACTAAATTGTTTAAGTTTGGTAGAATGCTTACTTGTTGCATAACAAACATGTATGTAATTTGTTCACCACTGTTGTGTAAATCCCTGTTAGAAATGTTTTTTAGAATATCTATTAAATAGAAGCAGGCAGGTTTGTAAACTCCTGCATTTTCATCGTTACTTCCAGCCAGTCATGGTTTGGTGAGGAGTGCTCTTAAATTGATCTATTTACTTTGTAACATGGCAGTTCACTAAAATCACTAGACCTTGGCAATTTAGGAACATCAATCCATTGAGGTTACTGAAGAGGATTAGGGCCACTGAAAAAAAATTACTTTAATCTCAGAATTCTGGTTTTTAATCTCAGAAGATTAAAAGAATCTCAGAATTCTGACTTTAATCTCTGAAGATTAAAGTCAGAATTCTGAGATTAAAGTAAAAATTCGGAGAATAAAAATGTCAGACTCTTTTTTCTTATCCTACACCTCTGCAGAGCCTGTAAACTGCAGCCCTCCCCATAAATCACTAGAGTTGTTGCATAAATCCCAAAGCCTCGGCCGTCATCCAGCAAACGTGTTAATGTGAGGAGAAAGAGTGAGGCCTCAGCGCACGCAAAAATGGGGGTTGGCTGCTTATTTCAAGGGATTTTGGCACTTCTTCTTTTCTTCTTTTTTTTTTTTTGCACCTGGAGTTCATTTATAGAAACGTCTTGCAAGTGTCATCCTCTGCTAGAACATGATATTTGGAGGGAAAAACAGTGAGACAAAGCAGCATCAAGGTGTTTCAGTCACAAAGAAAATGAAGCCAGATGAGGTACAAACTCCAACATCCTGGTGATGTGGATGGAGGTGGAGCCTATCGACGTTTGGAAATGTTTTCTTGTGTCACAAAAACAGAAAATTGTGATTGTGAAGCTTTAGTTAATCGCATGACAGTAAACTGATCACATGGAAATGTTAGTAGTACAAACAGTCCAAGCAGAAGTAAAAAAGAAAACAAAAAAACACAAAAATCAAACAGATTTCAGCAAAAATTTGAATTGAGCACTATGACCTGCTGCATGTGAAAATCAACTTAGTTGCCATTTTTACTAAATTTGCAGACATGGAAATAATCACACTCTACGATCCAGACTTTTAGACATCCTGACACTAAGTTTACTTTTAAAGAGTCTTAAAACAAATACAGATTATTAACAAATTTAGGAACTTAAACTTAAACAGTATATGACACAGACTTGTCTTTGCAACATGAGAATAATAAGAAGGGAATATGTGAAAGAATAGATAGACACGTAGTATTTTTAGATTTTCCACAAAACCACATTACAAACTTCCAAAACAGATGTGTTTGAGCTGCTGAATGAGACAGCAGTGGCAGCTAGAGTGTTTTTCTGTCATCCTGGTGTGATTGTGTGATTTTTATTGTCAAAGCTGCTTTATTTGTATTTAATGTCTTTGGCCTGGAAACTATTTCTGAATAAATGTGGGACAGACAGCATGGAAACTGTCTAAAAGGAGATATGTTATCTTCTTAGAAGTAGCTGAAAGACTTCATGATAAATGAGAAGCAAATCAAATCCCTTGATGTCATTGTTTCTGCTTTAAAGGACAAGAAAAAAACCTGACAGTTAAAGCACACATGATGTTTGCAGCCTGATAACAATGAAATAATTCCACAGCTCAGTTAGAAGAAGAAGAATGAAGATGATAAATGGGAAGTTTTGCCATTATCACTGAAACTACTGCAGGGAGACTGTTGAGAGAGTCAACAGCTTGGTTGTAAGTGTCACCACATCTTTGTCTGTCTGATACACAGGCTGTGGCTCTTCTAGGAAGAATAACGATCCTACAGTTGGATGAGTCGTGTGTGTGAGAGGCCGGGAGGGTCACTGATAAAAAGAGATCAACTCAGAAAGCTGTGGTCATGTGAGGTCAGGATTCTGCTCCGATTAAGCACAAGAGAAGGCAACCTGAAGGGAGAACTTCGGACAGGAGGAAGAGGAGAGATTAGGCTAAACTAGAAACACGTCAATCTGTGACAGAATATTAGGGAGGTTGTAGGTGGAAAAGGAATTAAATTAATTTCAGAAATCTTCTAGAAAAAACAAAGGAACATTTTGAGTTTGGAAGGGTTGACAATTTGGTGGAAAAAACTAAATTAGAAATTTTCTACAAACAAGAAAAAAATTGTTGACTTCTGGTAATTGAAGTTTGAATTCTTGAGTAGCCTTACTTTGGCAGAAGCATTACTTAACGAGGAGACATACCAACAGATTAGACAAGCATCATCTATATGGGACCCAAACGTTTTTTCAACACTACTGTAAACACAGAAGATGCTTATTCAGCTGCAGCACATCTTCTTCCTGCAGCATCTTTGGTTTCCACTCACATCCTCATGTGATAATCAGTGCTGCTCCTCCACATGTGTTTAGTTTTGTCTTATTCACACATGGAAACAATAACAGGCTGTTGGGGTGAGGCCCCAGCCCTCCAGAGATCGCTCCACAGCTGGGACCGCTCCCATTCCTCCTCTTCCTCATCCTCAGGAAGGTGATTTAAGAGTCTTAGTCACTCAGCTGTACACACTTAGCAGCTGGGAGAAGTCTGAACTGAAGGTCAGAACAGTTTAAACCTCACAACACACACATGCACACACAGCTGGACTGCTTTATGTCTGAGACTTAATGTGGCGCGAAAGTCCAATAGGGAGCTCCCTCAGCAGAGAAGGCCACTTGTAATCTAGTAGAGATCATGGGTAACGGCTGGTTGGGGAAATAAAGATTAAAGCAAAACATTCCAATGCTACAAAATTATAGCTTGAGTTTGAGTGGATTTTAGAGGACAACATTGTGACAGTTTCTAAAGAAAAAACTGGTTTGAGGTTAATAATGCTTTACTACTTAACTAAAGTTCAAAAATGTTCAAAGGACAAAAACACAAAAAGGCCTTATTCTACTGAAAAAAGATTACTGATGCTTGTACAAACTAATCCACAGCAAAATTAATTGTACATAAAGTAAAATTTTTTGCAATGCATTTTCACGTCTTGCCTTAATTAAAAAGTGTTTAGTCACCAGTAAAGCAGTGGTGACAAAGTCTACTCCAAAAAACACACACACACACACACACACACACACACACACACACACACACACACACACACACACACACACACACACACACACACACACACACACACACACACACACACACACACAAAAAAAAAAGCAGCCAAAATCTAAATATTGAACATATTGAAACAGTGGCAGGTATATATATCAAATCTTGTATGTCCTATAGGTCAGTGTCCTCACATATATGTGACCAGTGATAGACTTTGTGATCCTCAATTCAGAATGTTTTTGGTTGACCTCTGTTATATTCACTAGTTCCTGTTGGGACTTTAAGGAACTTGACTTTTTGAACACAATGCTTGTGTTTTCGTATCACAAAACTTCAATCATTCTTTTAAATGATGAAGTTGCACTCAGATTTCTGTATTATTACACTATTAAATACTGATACTTGATTAAGCAATGACTATTAATCATTGATAATGTCATTCTAGACATTTCCAAATAAAAAAACAAATAAAATGATTACAAAGATAATTTGATTCAAATGTTCAGGTTTTGTCCTTTTCTGCCACACACTGACAAATAACTCAATAACATCTCCCTATTAACACTTTATAAACCCAATAAATGCTGTGAAAAGCAGCCCAAATTTTAACAATCCACCCAAAGCTGTTTTTTCCAGCCTAACATGTTCAAAAGAAACCCAATTGGGAAATCCAAAGTAGGCAAAGTAATGTACTTGCTTTTGTTAATCCTCTGAAGTTTTATGAGTGAAAATATATAGTGCATCGTAAAAAAATATTTCCTGACTATTCTTTCTTAGAAAAGACCAAAATGTTGTTGTTGTTTTTTTTTTTATAAATAGCTTAAACTGGCTTTTCTTGTGGTTGTATCTAAAAAGAGAAACCAAATTCTTCATGAATTTTTCATAAAATATGAGTTTCCCAGATTTTTTATTTTTTTATTTTCATGCATTTTTCTTATACATTTATAAACACATTTGCATTGGGTAAATTATTTTTTTTATTCACAGTAGGAAGTTTCTATTGACTAACGTGTACATATACCAAGGATTTTAAAAGAAAAACACTTATGATCCCTGTGTGAAGAAAACAATCTCTTTGTATACACAGTTATCATCACCGCGGTCTTTACTATGAGCCACCACTGTCTCATAGTTAAAAAGACAGAACTGTTCCACGTGGACAGTCTGCAAGAGACAGACGTCCAGATTTCTTACTTACGAACAATATATTTCTCACTACTGCAGCCCTGTGACGAGAGCGCCAGATGCTTTTATGTTCCAGTGAAAAGAAATCTGAGGGCCTTCGTCCCACAGGACAGTCAGACTGAACATCACAAGGATTCGGTTCTCGAGCCATATCAGCAAATCCCACTTTAATCTTCATAGCCGAGGGTAAAAGGTTTGGGGAGATTTTCACTTTGAGCTTATATGAGTAGATTTGGTTTCTAAAGTCTCCAAGACATTCATTTACAACTGCCTCACCAGAGACTGATGGTTTGGTGGGTTTAGGTTTAGGTTCATGACTGGGGGCACTTTTAAATAGGCCAATGAGATAACAGGATATTGGCCAGGCTTAAAGCCTGAGCAACCAAATTATACAGTGCAGTGGAAAAACTGATTTTCCAGACATATGTAAGTAGAAACTGTTTCGAATATAGCATATTTCATTATTTCTTGCAGCGTGAGAATAATGATAATACTGGTATGCGTTTCAAAACATTTTAATTCATAATCATTGGTTGGCACACTTCCGCTAATCAGCTAATAGCAGGCATAATTTTTCAGTTACCTCTTTTGCTAAATTTGCTAGATTCTCCCAAATGATTTTTTTTCTGGATAAATTCTTAAGTGCTAATTTACTTGTTTAGATAGATTGATTAGATAACTTATAGTTATCTAATAGTTATTAATCAATAACTATAAGTTATTGATAACTATAAGTTATCAATCAATTATAAAATAACTATAAGTTATTGATTAGATAACTTATAGTTATCTAATCAATAACTATAACCAGCAGTTTTTACCTTTTTTTTAACTATAAGTTATCTATTGATTAGATAACTTATAGTTATCTAATCAATAACTTATAGTTATCTAATCAATAACCAAAGCTCCATACTGAAGCTTTGGTTACTGACTGGAGGATTCTTCTACTGTTTAGGTATCTGTCTCTTATCTACTGATCTACTGCTTGATTTATGACCAAATCCCTACTGTGGTCAGACAGGCAAAATCAGCAACAGAGTTTGCAATAATTATAAAACTGAAACTATGAGTGAAGCGTCTGCTCTACTTTGTGAAGCTCAACCATACAGATTGGTGTGTAATGACATATTTGACAGAAAAGAGAAATATGCTGTGACATGTTATTGACATGTAGTGCGCTTTAGCTTATGCAAAATATCATGTTGGCATAGTGCTTTAGAATTGGTTTCCACTAAATACTGTCTTGGTATAGGACTTTAGCAATAGCTTCTGCTAAATAGTATGTTGATATAGCACATTAGGTTAACACAACTAACTTTCTAGTTTGTAGTTCCTACCACTGATTATAATATATAATGTATGCTATTGTGAATTCAAAATTTCATAGCTTGTGCCTATTTATCTATTTATACAATAAACAAGACGATGACCTAAATATTTTTCACTTGCACATATAAATTGCAAGTGAATTTGTTGCTCAAATTTTTGATGTCTGAGAGAAAAACTTATCGTGGTCATTTTGTGATGATTTGCTGTCTACATCCACCAAGTGGGATTTTTCCCTCCCGTCAGCAGTACTTCAGTATTTACTCCCCCCTCTATTGACCTCTTTAGCTACTAGTTTCAGTTTCTATCCCTCCCCAAATCCTCATCTGCTCCCTCTAAATCTCTTTGCTCCCTTCCCCCATCATCGCTCACTACTCCTGCCAGCAGTTTTTACCTCTTATTTCTCCCACTTACATTTATTCATGTATTCAGGTACTGTTGAATGTACTGGCATGCTGTTAGACAATAACAGAATCAATCTGCGAGTCTAAAATAATGCATTCACTCTTTAACCACAGTAATGCCAAGCTAATTGAAACTAATGTGCTTTTTTTCCCATTTGCATTATCTTCTTGCCAGGAGGAAGCTTCACTTTGTGGTTTTCAGGGTTAATTTGTTTTATGTTTCAGACTAAAATGATTGAAAGCAGTTATCAACAACAGATAGAGTGATACATCTTTGTTTGAAACAATGTCTTGTAGAATTTATCTGCTCAAACATTTAGGAGAAAATAAGGCTCTGTTTTTTTCAACAAAATCTACAGCTTTATTTAAATTCTCCATAGATAATTACTGATCAGTTTTTGTTTAAAATATCTGAAATGCTGCCAAGCTGGTGGGGTGACCTTTCCTCTTTTATATACAGCTTTTTTGCCATGCTGTTGTTTTTTTATTCTTTATGAGCCACTGTGGCAAAACCTGAAAATACTGCTGTGCAAGTTACTCAACAGGTTGTTGCTAGGTAACCATATATCGAGGGAGTTGGTAGGTAACCAAAGAGAGAATAGTTGATGCTATCAACCTTAATTGGATGTGAGAGGTTGAGAAGATAAGCCTTTACTCTTCCTACATCTCCCAGAATGCTGTGCAGTTCTGGACCAGAGTTCTAATAAAACA
Organism: Poeciliopsis gracilis; assembly: GCA_911649635.1. Lineage (NCBI taxonomy): Eukaryota > Metazoa > Chordata > Actinopteri > Cyprinodontiformes > Poeciliidae > Poeciliopsis > Poeciliopsis gracilis. The sequence continues at coordinate 263,120 of CAJVRI010000293.1, forward strand.
TTCAATATGTGAATATTCTATCAGGTGTATTATCCAGTCATATTGATCACATGTCTATTGTGATATATATTGTTACTGCTATATGATCCAGTATATTTTGAAAGATTTAGATCTTTCTCCACATTTTCAAAAATACAATCTAAATAAACTATAAATAGTTTTCAGTTGATACACTTCTTAAATTGTTTATTATCTTTTGAGAGATGCATGTCTATTTTCTTGGTTGATTAACAGTCCTCATAGTGATGATATATTTTGTTCTTTTACTGTAAAATCAAGCATTTCTTTCACAAAGATCAGACAGCTTTGATTTAATTAAAAATATTTACGAAAATATAAAGATTAAACCAAACTGTAGAACACCCTTCACCTAATTTAGAGCTAAAATCAGATGTTTACATGTTCTTTATCCTTATTGCTTGGCTTTAAAACTGGGCAAAATTTTTGTTGTTTTATTTTTCAAATCTGCCTGATCCCTGGATACTTAAAATTCCAGTTAAAACATACGAGTGAACAGAACCTTCCTCGTACCGGAGGTTCTTTTATCTGTTCCACTGATTATAGCTTCCAGTTTTCAAATAATTTTATGTTAAATTTGTTGGGAGTATTGCCCACCAACCAACACACGCACACTGATGTTACCACACCCACCCTAAGAAAAACAATCCACACACAGATAAGAGAGATGGGTTTTTACCCCCTCCTCAAAATCCATAGATCTTTCTTCAAGTTCCAGGCGGTGTTGGTGTGACTCAGAAATCTACAGAGGAGAAACGTTGGCGTCCATCCCTCTGTCCCACCACTGTTTACTCAGAGAAAAGATGGGACAGCTGTCTTTGGTCGGCAGGATGGGGAAAGGGAGGGACAACAAAAACATTCCAGGAAAAAGTTATGCATTTCTGCAACAGCTATGTGAAAAGACAGGAATAAACCTGTGAGAGACGGGAAACAGAAAGAGGTGGAAGCTTCACAGAACAGCTACTCTCCTGTGACAGAGACCTGCACAACTAGCAAATGAGCATAACCAATGAAAGATATATTTTTTTCAAATTTAATAAAGCCAAAAATAATCATGTTATAACCCAAGTTGATTGGAAACATTCAGAAATTATGGAATTTACTTGGAAAAAGATAATACCAACATTTCCTCTTTTTAAAGATAGTAAAAATAATTTTTTGAGTAAAAACAAATTGATGCAGTAAGCAGAATACAGATATAAAACTGGAATTTAGAGTTTAAATGATTATTAAATTCAACCTGCTAATTGTTTCGCCCCTAATTCTACAGTCTCTCTAATAGAACAATCGGCCAGCAACAACTTTAGGGAGCAGCAATTCTAAGCACGTAATGCGTCTTTAGCAGCATTATCGGTACATTAATAAAATTTTAAAAAAGGATGCTGTTTCATAAGCCCAAGTGGGTTAACTTTTATCCTTAAATGCCTGAAATCTTTCTTATTATAGATTATTCCATTAAAGCCAACTAAAAACCATCTGCTGCTAAAACACTTAAAAATGGATAAAAGGCAAACAGAAACCTGAAAAGATCAACCATTACAGCCCACACAGGCATGCCTCAGTCATTTTTAGCTCTGTAAGAGTCATTTATTCACAGACTGCCTCAAGCTGTCACACAAGCGCTCTCAAGGTTGAGAACTTCAAACCAGAGATTCAATACAAATACGACTGTAATCACAGGCTTTTCCAACCTCACAGTCAGGCTGCGATGTTCTTTGCTTTCTGCAGAGCAGCCTGAGACAAACATCATCGCTTTAGGACAGCTTGACCACACCTGAGCTGGGAATCAACAATGGACAGGAGATACAAAAACATTGGCTGATGTCATTAAAGATCTGAAAAAACAGATGACATTGTCTAATTATACACAAATATGCTAATGCATCATCTACCAAGCACTCATAACATTCTCTATCCATATTTTGTATATTCTGTGGTATTATAATGGAGATGATGCTTGCCAGCAGGACAGAAGGTACCATTTAACCACAAAAGGAGTTTTAACAACTATGAAACCAGTTTGGATGATGCAGAGATGTTCTTGGACAGTGAACCTGCTAGAACACATCACTGCCATGTTCTCAAAAAGCTGACTGATGAATTTTGAACAGTGTTTTTTATTATTATTATTTCTGCATACCAAATGTATTATCAGCTTTCAGTAGACAGTATTTTTACAACCAATTTCTACTGGGGCTGAAATGATTACTGAGATTAATCTTGACTAAGTAATGACTGAACTACTCAACTAATGTAGAAATTGAGTCATCGTTATCTGGAACACAGACTCAGAAAAGGCAATATGCTGTAAAAAACAAAACAAACATTTGGATCTTTAATTAAGCCAAAACTGTGTAAAGTATATATAGATTAAAAAAACAAACACTGTTGTCTGTAAATTTGTTTTAGCCAAAACTCCTCAAGTGGGATAGTGTTAGTTGCACCCAGTTAGTTTATTTTCAAATTTACTAGAGGAGAATTAAGAAAAAGAAAAAAAGACTGAAGTGGTTAAATAAAAAATCTGTATAAAGTGGCAAAATATATATTTATATCTGATTAATTGAGTGATGAAAGAGTGATACTATTTTTGTCTGTAGACTGACATTTTGCATTTGAAATATCTTTGTAAATGTACCCCGGAGAAATATGATCTGCATGGCCTGACATGGGCTGTTTGGAGGTTTCAGTAAAACCAACATGAAAATGTTTGGCTCCAACCTGCAGTTAAGGAGATAAATGATTAACTATTTAGGTGAAAAACCAATGCTACAGGTGTAGAAGCTAGAAAACATTTTGTTTGTGTTTGACTCTAATCAAAGTCAAACACTAGACTGTCCTTGAGCAAGTTTCTGTGTTGAGATGATGAGCATGACTCCAACAGACTTTGGCAGATGTCAAAATGAAACTGAACAACCTGTTGGTGTAAATCAGAAAAAAGTGACACCAACAACTCTGCAATAAAAGTCTGAAGGTTGTGCTTTCAGGATGAATGAAGAAACTGTACAACCAGAAAGCACACAAGTTAATGTTGAACCTGGAAACAAACCAGGAAGACTCATTTGAAAATCCCCCACAGACTTATGAGTTATTGGATATTCTGTTTACTAAGTAACTCACTTTCTTAATGTTAAAATGATAGTACTCGCGTGGTTTTGGAAGTGAAACTTATATAAACTTCAGATTAACAGGCAGGTTTTGGGATTCTTGTCCTGGATTTATAAAAATCTCAGTTAACTTTAACCTGGGAAACTATTTCAAAAGCTTTCCTTGGCATTTATGATCTAAGTTCACGTATGTTTGAGTAGTTTTATTGCAGTCTGCATCTGCTTAGAGCTAAAATGTTTCTTTAGAACAAAAAAATGCATCTCACATAAACTCGGTCGGTTCCAACATTACACCTCTGCAGCTCTCTGTGTTTCAAATGAAATGTGTGAAATCAGAGCTAAAAATAAGGATTTCCTGTCTGCTTCTTTTCTGGTTAGTTTAATCGCTTCTTTTTTCAGTCCAACAGGACTGCAGAGAGCTCAGACAAAAAAGCCTCTGAAAAGCTGTGCAGTTACAAGGATCCATCTTTCTCTTGAACTTCGAACCTGAGCCTGTAGCAGCAGGATGACAGGTTGACACCGAGAGGTGACCTCAAAGCTGCTCACTTACACTGATGACAGCTCACCTTGTCTGTTAGACTGAGTGCAACTACTCTGTGAATGAATTTTGCTTCTTTTAATGCTTGCTAAGAATATTTTTTATTTAGTGTGCATCAGCAAAATGTAAAATTCAGACCTCTTTGCTCCCTGGTGATTTTCTGAAGAAGAAAGGATGAAATAGGCTTCCAGTCCCAAATAACATAAGTAGCATCAAAATGCTGAAAGCTGGCCTTCACATCACTAATTAAAGAACATTTTAATGAGCTCTTATTTGCCCACAACCTTCGCTCAGGTCCTGAAAACCCTTTTAAATTAACTCCTATCCGCCCTCAAGCACCACTTTTAAATCTGACAACTCCAATCATTTGTTCCTCCACTCGCTGGTTTTCCTGCTTCTTTTATCTAAAAATGCAATAATTCTACCTTCAGACAGAAATTTAAGAGAAAAATTAATAGAATCATAAACAAATTACGATTACAAAACATTGTACAAGGAAAAGTCTTCTACTGAAGATAGCATGTTAAGTTTTATAAAGCTGTTTGTGCATCAGAAACCAAAGACAAGAACTTATCAGATGGGAGTTTGAGTTCGGGAGGAGAGCAGAGGAAGAACTGGAGGGAACAGTTCAATAAATCTTCAGAGGAAACCATCCAACATCGATGTCAAGTTTGATCTGAGTACAGATATTTCCTTCTCACATTCTCAAATGAAGACACTCAGCATGTCTGCACAAAGCTTTCATTTGTTGGGAAAAGCTCCAATGCTGAGTCAAATTCAGCCCCAAGGTCCTGGGTCTGTTGGCTCCACAACGCCAGCCTGCCTAAAGCTAAAGCATGTTTGTGTACAATCTTTATGTAGCTAATAAATATCTGAAGATTTTTAATTACAAATGTTCTGCTCAAAATTTCAGTCCAACAATTACAGCATAGCATTATCTCCGATGCAAACTTGCAAGTTAACTGAGCGGTAATTGGATGAGAGATGGGTTACACCTGGGATGGATGGATCTGCTGTTATATCAACCTTACAGACCTCTCAGGTCTTCTGGTTCTGGTCTACTCTTCATCCCCAGGATCAGAATCAAACATGGAGAAGTAGCATTGAGCTTCCATGCTCCACAAATCCAGAACAAGTTTCCAGAAAACTGTAAAACTGCTAAAACACTGAGTTCCTTTAAATCAAAGCTACAAACAAATCTGTTTACAGTCACCTTTGATTCATAATAACTACAACAATAATCAAAATATTTGGTTCATGATAGCATTTGACAGATCGTCAGAATGTTTATTTCTTCATACATTTTTCTTAATATTTGTTACTAAATTAGAGCCATGCTGCTGAAAACTTCTGTTCACTAAAGATCAACATTTTTTATATATACTAATCTAATGTAAACTAAATCATCTGACATTCATCTTGTTTTTTCTCTGGAGCTAATCAGAAGAACTTGTGAATTTTAGTGAGTTTCAGGGCCAGTCTCCCTCTGATGTGTCTGCCATCAGGACTGTTGAGTGACCTCTTCGTTCCTCATCGTGAGGCTGACTTAGGACTGACACCGCCACCATCCCTCGAGCAATGTCACGTCTTCGAGACATTACCTAAAGGTTGTGACCTCATTCTGGTGCTGTGAGTAACAGAGCAAATGAGGCTTAGATATGCCAGCCAAAAAAGGGCTGATGGTAGACTTTTAATGAAACATGAATTCTCAAGAACTCATGTTAGCTTACGATGCTACTGTTGGCATCATATTACCATGTGCAGCGAAACCTAGCTTTAGCAGGTTAAAATAAACAGAACTAACATTAGCTTGCTAATGTTAGCTTTAAGACTCTTTTGTTAGCATAAAACCAACATTTGCATATTTTAGTTACTTTCCCCCAAAATTAACATAAAACAGAAATACTTGAAAACTAAAGATCAACATTTTAAAACATTAGCTAAATAAAACAGATTTTTTTATATATAAAACTACACTGCCTGGCCAAAATAAAAGTCACCACCTGGATTTAACTAAGCAAATAGGTACAAGCCTCCTATTAGATAATTACTGCATAGGCGATTATCTTTCAGGTGGCTACAAGTTATTTAACCACAGCTGATGCAATGAGTAACTCCTCATTTCTTAAACAACCATGGCCAAAGACACATCCTGTGGTCGTGGAAAAGATGTTAGTCTGTTCCAGAAGGGTCAAATCATTGGCATGTTCAGTTTGCTAGGGAGCATAAAGGTTGGACTCTGGAGGAATGGAAGAGGGTCATGTGGTCTGATGAGTCCAGATTTACCCTGTTCCAGAGTGATGGGGGCATCAGGGTAAGAAGAGCGGCAGGTGAAGTGATGCACCCATCATGCCTAGTGCCTACTGTACAAGCCTGTGGGGGCAGTATTATGATCTGGGGTTGCTGCAGTTGGTCAGGTCTAGGTTCAGCAACATTGTGTTCCCAAAGAATGAGGTCAGCTGACTTCCTGAATATACTGAATGACCAGGTTATTCCATCAATGGATTTTTTCTTCCCAAATGGATCGGGCATATTCCAAGATGACAATGCCAGGATTCATCGGGCTCAAATTGTGAAAGAGTGGTTCAGGGAGCATGAGACATCTTTTTCACACATGGATTGGCCACCACAGAGTCCAGACATTAACCCCATTGAGAATCTTTGGGATGTGCTGGAGAAGGCTTTGCGCAGTGGTCAGACTCTCCCATCATCAATACAAGATCTTGGTGAAAAATTAATGCGACACTGGATGGAAATAAATCTTGTGACACTTCAAAAGCTTATTGAAACAATGCCACAGCGAATGCGGGCTGTAATCAAAGCTAAAGGCGGTCCAACAAAATATTAGAGAGTGTGACCATTTTTTGGTGGCGACTTTTATTTTGGCCAGGCAGTGTATATAGAAAATCTTGCTGCTCAGAGGAGATACGAGTTCACCTTTGTATCAGATATCTTTTTATAAACACTGCACATTAAGTCCTGTTTTCTGAAGTCACCCATTCTGCAGGCAGATCTGACAGTGGATTGAACAGAGACATCATTTCGTCTGAACTGGAGTCGATGCTTCAAATTGTCACGCTATTAGGAAAGTCTGTAGGTCCCAGTTGGAGACTCTGAGACACACAACCCCAGAAGTGTGCAACAGATATTTACTGAGAGGTTCATGTTGGTTTTATTCTCTACTATTTTTGACTTTTCATCCATTTTTCCTGCATCCTTTGAGCTGCTGGTGCAAGGGATATAAATTTTTAAATCCGATTCTAGAGCAGCTGCACCTCAAAGCATTAGTTACTAAGCAGAAATGTGGGCAGCCGGAGGAAAAGGAGGGAAGAAAAATAGGTAAAATAGAAATGACCTGATTGACGGATGAAACATTTCAGGGTATATTCAGGAAATAAGCCGTGGTTAAAGCAGAATCATGCTGACTGGTAGAGGAGAGGTTTTAGATGTTCAGAGCAGGAGGAGGATGGAAAATGTCAGACTGTGTTTTCTCCAGCAGGCGTGATAAAAGCAGAAGCCTGGCTTTCTGTATGTTGTACTACTGACCCTGTTCTATATTAATCTGAGAGGTGGTCGGCAGTTCATACAGCAGGGAAAAGAAAAAAAAAAGTCTACCAACTGTTTTAAGGGTAGCATTACAAACTGAAGAATGACTGTTGTGGAAATAAAGCAGAGCAGACATAGAGAAAATGAGAAAGAGACGGGACGAGGTCAGAAGGTCAAACCTGGACTGATTTTCTGAAACTTTGACCCCAAAAGTAAGTCAAACAATGTTCAAACATCTGCATGCTCTTTAATAATCAAGTTTGTCTTAGAAAGAACTGTTTGATTCAGAAATGAGCCGCTTTTTTAATCCCCTGTTAATTTTCAGATCATAAAAAAATTTAATTTGTATTTTTTTTTTATTTGACCAAATAAGTGTTCTTAGATCAATTTGTTGAGACTCACAGAAGGATTGCATTTTTTAAGTAGCCGTTTGTTGCTGTGATAAAAACTTTTCCATTGAAGGAAAAGCAAAAATATGCTTTTTGATAAACAGTTATGTAAAATTTTGCACAATATTTCAAAGTAATATATAGTTGGTCATTTTCCAGATATTAACTATTCCAATTTCTCTTGACAAGCTGCATTGTTAGGAGAAATTGTTACTAATTTAAAATAAGTAAAATAAGTAAAAACCCTCCTGCCATTAATGGTGGTAGGATTATAGGTGGCGCCAAGCTGCCATGTTTAATGAGTAAGTGTAATTACACAGTGATTATGGAGTTTAGCAACTTTCATAGGAGATTAGCACTTCTGGGCAACCTAGCATTACTAAAACAGAAATTTCTTTCAATAGTTTAAGTCATGTTTCATTAGGTTAAAAGCTCCAGAGAATAATACAGAACAAATTAACGGTGCCGTTAACCCGACTTGTTTCTGCCGGAAATCCTGCTTTCTCTCGCTCTTTCGCAGCCACATTAAACTACAGACATTTCTCGGTATGTTGCATAAAACACCAGTTTAATACTAAGCTCTGATCCAACTATGTTGTAAAGGTTGCACTGTTTAGATGTTTCCTCGTTGTCTAACCTTGAGGTGTTAAGCTATTTCCATCCAACTGTCATGTGAATTTTAAGCAATCTTTACAAATTTTGCAAATATAAGTAAATAAATAAAATGCAAATTAGTCGTATTTTCATCTTCTGGTTTGAAGTGAATCAACCAGCCTGTGTAAATCGCAATAATGTCAGATGTTGATGCTCTGCATGGCTGCAGTAAACCAGAAAATATTTACATGGAGACATTAACTAACATGTCTCCATCTCTACTTCAGCACATAGACTCTTTTTTGCAAGCGTAAAAATACTTTTGCGCAAGTGAGAAAATTACTTCAAATTTTGATGTTTTCAGTAACGTTTTCTTTTGTGATACTTCCAGATGAGGAAAACCCGGATTCAGTCACCTGTGTCCGTAAGTTCATATTTTGAGTTGTAGCTCTATATTCACCATCTCAGAATATAAGAGCTTACTATATTCTCTCAGGAGAGACCTTTACTCATTATTTATTGACTCAACGTTTGACTTACAATATAAAACAATCTGGAAATCAGTTTAAAGTCCCTGAAAGGTTTGTATTGGTTTTCCTGGATGAACCCATGGTGTTTAGATTTTGTAACCCCTCCCTGTTGCCTCTTGCTTCTTCTGCTTTCTCTTTCCAGTGAAACAATTGTTTTCCTCTGCAGTTCCTTTTCTCAGACCCCTCTCCGATCCTCTCCATGCATCCAGACAGGAAGTCACCTCAGGCACTCATAAATATACAATCAAGTGTGAAGGAGCCAGAGGTTTAAACAGAGACCAACAACAAGACTCCTGGTGATTGGCTGCATTTTCTTCTGCTCTTGTTGGCCTGCCAGAGGTGACTCATCAGGTAATGGCTTCCTCCAGCAGCTGGAGGAGGTCAAAAGGTCACCTGACAGCAGCTAAGGATCACTCTGCATTCCTGAGCGTCTGGAGATACTCTTGATATCAGATAACTTTGACTCTCTGTGCGAGCTTTGGACCAGAGGAGGACTTTATGATCCGATTGCCTCGGGTTCTGGAGGAATAAACGGTGGCAGGCTTTGAACTGGATCGCATTTTCTGTTTTTTTATTTACTTATTTTTTTTCCACCAATAAAGACTTGCACACCTTAGCAGCTCCCATTTCTGGTCTTCCAACAACCTTACAGTGAAAACTGTCTGGCTCTCAGAATTAAATAAGTTGGATAAAAACAAAGTAACTGAATTAAAGCTAAAAAAAAAAAACAACAAACAAAAACAAATCTGTTATCTGGCTCTGATCCAACAGTCCTGAAGTTACAATATTGAAGTAAATACACAGTGGAAAAAAAATGAATCCTTTTAGTTGTTCCAATGACTAAAACTAGTGACTAAACGAGATCGATGTTTTTCAGCTATAGCTCCAAAGAATAGTCTACCACCATCGATCATGTCTGCCAGCACCATGGGAGATTTTAAATCTCTAAAAACCCATTTGTTTTTCTTTGTTTTAATTCTGAGGTTATGTCACTATTTTTTATTCTGTGTTATTTCTTTTATTTCACTCTTTTTGCCAGTTTTAGCTCAGAAGTACTTTGGTCACTGAGATATTGCTGTACAAATAATGATTTCTGTAGATTCATCTCAGTAAATTAGAATAATAAGCTAATTGTAAAAATCTTATATAGACTTAGATAAACTTTGACAGCTTATTTCTGCTTATCTTGATTAGCAGAAATAACTTATGAAAATCTTACTTTTCAGTTTCTGGGAAAATTTTAATTTTACATAAAATTAAAATAAATTAAAATAAAATGAAAACATTTAAATTTTTACAAAAATTTGGGCGTAGTGTGAAGCAGGTCCATGTACTGCAGTACGCTGTAGTATAGCCAAACCTTTTCTTTGTTTTTGCTCAAGATGGCCTCATATTATGGGTTGACAACAGATGTGAGCCAGCGATGAAGACAAACTTTAGGCCAACTGGCAATAAATTTACACTTGACTTAAAATATATCACTTTTTATTACAAGGTTCATATTTTTAATTGAATTACTGGAATACATTTTTTTCTGAATTTACACACCAAAAATAATATTTGATTTTATGCCACTTTTGGTCCATAACCATCTTAATGTGGGCATTAAATGATGGAGTTTTTTTAATGTCATTTTAAAGCTACAATAAAGATGCCACATAATAAATATGGAGCATGGACCATGTTTTAGTCTTGACGCTTGATGACTGTGAAATTATTGAGATTTAATCTTGAGAACAGACCACTTCCTCTGTTTATCTTTAAAGACCAAAGGAAAGACAGCAGGTCAGATGGCGGTGTTTAGCTCGGGGTGACCCGTGTTGTTTTGGGTCAGCAGTGTTTGCACGTCTCAGATCCCATCAAGTGTAAAAATCGGGGGCAGGCCCGAGGCCCAGAGCATCGTCTCTCTGTTGCAGCAGAACCAACATGAGGAAACCTCTGGAAACCCTCAGCCTCACTCCACTCTGAAACAAACTCACACTGGTTGTTTTTTATGGCGCCTCCAGAGATTTTAACAGGAAAAAGCATCATTTCCCATCATTGTCAACAACATAAATGTTACATAGAGACAATTCTGCATCACTGGGAACTGATGCTGCACTAAAGATTAGGAAACCGTCCTCAAAATGAATTCCTGACGAGGCAATATTATTAGCGATAGCATCAATGAGTAACGATTTGAAGTAATATTTGCTCTGCAGTAAATACTGATGCTGCTCTCCAGCTTCGACCCCAAAGAGTGAGAAAAAAAACATGGAACCAAAACCGATTCAAAGCAGAACCTATTCACACTAATCACCAACAACAGATGGGAGCAGTTCACATTCCACAAAAAGACGGTGACTCACAAGTATTTGACCGCAAACAAACTGGGAAACAGGATCTGAAACCTGAGCTTGGCCAATCTGCACATTTCACAGACTGCACCTTTAATCGCACAGCATGACGTCTTGTTGCTTTATAGAGCACAAAGCTAACAGTTTAACTTTCAGATCGCTCTGCTAGAGGTCTGCTTTGACCTTTTCTGCTATGAGTAGCAGCTTCTTAAATGAAGGAAGTGTCTTTCCTCTTTAACAAAAAAAAAAAAACAAGACAAAACTTTCAAACCCTTAGCAGGAGTGGAGGAGGAGAACTGAACGTGCCTGCAGCAACACAGGAATGTTTTTGGGATTCACCAAAAACATTCCTGTTCTGGGTTGTGTAAACGGAAGTCAGACCTTCAGGACTTCCTGGTTGGATGAAAACAATACATAGGTATTGATTATCCTCAGCAATAAATGTTAATATTAGTTAAAAAGTCAGCATTAATCTACAACTGAAGGATAATGCCTCTTACTGTATTATCTTATCCAAGTCAACACACAATCACAGCTCAGCTTAATTCTCAGTAGTGATGACCGTTGGAAGATTTAAAGCAGGATTATGGAAGAAAAACAAAATCTCAAGTTTTGAAGCAGTTGAAAGCCTCTGAAGGAGCTGTAGAGATTCACAACTCAGGTGAGGAATGTAAAAATAAGAACAAAAATATAATTTTAAGTTCAATAAAAACACAATGTACAATGCTAATATTGCACTGTATTGACAGAAACAGTATTGACAGCAGTATTATGCTGTGGGATGTTGATCTTAAAGGGGCGGTATTATGCATCTTCCACAGAGAACCACTTATAGCTCAATCAAGTAGGGCTGCGAGATTAATCCATTATCTCAAATTTTATGTTTTGTAGATTTAGTTTTTGGAATTTTTTTATTTATTTTCCACCAATGAACTCCTTGAGTTTCCATAGTAATGCTAACTCACATCTTGTCAAACAAGAACTGCCATTCTGTTTATTTCAACTTTGAATTCAATTCAACTCACAGAAGGATTTGTTGAAATAAAAGACAGTTTTTAAAGATATTTTTTGTCATTAGTATTTTTTAAGGGGAATTGAAAATCAAATTAGGTATAAAAATGAAATGTTATTTTTGAGCCATATTGGCAGGCACTACAAACATGTACAACAGTTTTACAAAATGTTGTACATGTCAAACATGACTGAAGAAATCTGACACTTTGAAACTGGGACTCTGCCTCTTTAAGAAGCTCCTGCTCTTTCCAACATGCCACCTTCAGCATTGCAAAACAGCTTCTACTTTTCTTAGGAGCTTTGTGTTCATATGAGGATTTCTCAAACATGCATGGAAGAATCAAGCAACACTCCAGGAATGTTTTTGATGAGGGAATAACATCATAACATGACATTAAACTAAAATAATCTATTTTACATCATACTGCCCTTTCAATAGTGCAGAAAGAGAGTTGATGGGAAGATGGATGGAGCTACATGTATTCGATTTTGAAGGTATTCTTGATTTTGAAAGGACTAGTTCAGAACAAATTTAAGTGAATCAGAGGTTTAGTATAGAAATCAGCTTTTGATGCGGTAGTTCTTGAAGTACTGATCTGGACCGCGTTTAAAGGATTTATGAACTGCCTTCACATCGTTTCTGAGTGATGAAAAGCCATAAAGAGTGATGGTGGAGGCCCCCACGCCTCTGCCTCCTCCCATCGGCCTCTCCCCTCTTCTCCTCCCTGGTTCAAAGATGCTGGGGCTCAGAGTCCTATCCCCCCACCCCGCGTCCCCCACCACACACACACACACACACACACACACCCACACACACACACACACACACACACACACACACACACACACACACACCCCACCCTGGACCAGGACCAGGCCTTCCTAGCTCACCCACACCGTTCCAGTCAACCCCTGAAAACTGCTCCCTGCTGGATTAATCTGTTGAAGCAACAAACAAAGCAGCCAGGATGAGACTCTGCAGTGCGGCTCGGACCAGAAAGGAAAAAGCCCGGACAAACTCTCACTTCCAAGCTGCAAGGCTTCCTGCAGCCGATGGAGGAGAGCAGTCCGGAGAACCAGAGAGTAAATAGTTTGGAGTTAAAAACCTCCGCACTCTACGCCGCTCCACATGCTATTATTATAATTCATAATGATGATGCGACCCAAAGGTGCCCCTGTGCATCCTCAACCCCGCAACACATAAAGGTCCAGAGAAAAGCCCCGCAAAGAGGCAGCAGCACGAAGGGATGCGGCGGGAAGCTGTCCGGCTGGGGACTCACCAGTCGGTGTCCGAGGTCTCGTCAATGACGTCCTGGTAGGCGGTCAGTAGGGCCAGTCTGTTCTTGGCGAGATTCACAGCCATGTTTCTGTCCCTGCGAGCATCCAGACCGCTGCTGATGGAGAGAGACACGGAATGAAACCACAGAGGAGGAAGAGGAGGAGAAAGAGGATCTGATCTGACTGGTGGAGACAAAGAGGAGAGGGACAAGTCCGCGGGGTCCTAGAGCCAGATATTAGTTCCCTAAACCATGGAGAAACCCTCTCACATAATACAGAACAAACAGAAATATATGGAAGAGGATTAGTACGGTGGAGTATTAATATTAGGGCCTTTGTAGATAAAATGGACTCAATTTTGGACTCAAAATTCAGAAACGTTGAGATCTCAGAAATTTTCAAGAAAAAGTTCCAGATATTGTACAGAAGGAAAACATTTTCAACTTCTGAAACTCGGAAATTTCCTATTTTCTCCTTAACACAACGAAGAAATGGCCTTTGCTGTGCTACTATTTATTTTTTTCCGTTCGGTCATTCAATAAAAACAAAAAGTGACGATATTCTTAAAAACTGACAGATTTTGGTTATGTGCAGAAAATATCTCAAATATAAGGTTCCAAAGCTCTATCTCTGCTCTACTTTTAATTCAAGCTGCCTGATTATGAACAAATAAATAAATAAATAAATAAATGTTAATATACCCTAATGGGGAATTAAATGTATCATCCAAGTATCTTCAGAACGAGTTGTGGACAGTGATGTTCAGTAGATCTCCAGTAGCAGTCAGTTTTGTACTAAATCTCAAGAGCCTGACTGAAGACTGTATGACAGCTTCATGACTGTAATGTTGTGCTAACAACTCGGTTTGGAAGAAGCAGGAACAATAATTCACAGCAATAAGTCCTGGATGACATCAGTTGTTTGCGAGGACTGCTAATCCACTTCATTTGCTTTTGCTGCTCCTTTCTAAATCTCAGACCTACCAGTCAGATGGATGGAGTAGTGATATGATTCTGGCTCATTATGGTGATATTTTACTTCTGTTCAATCAATGATCAGACAAAGATGGTGAAATAAACTTGTTTTAAAAAAATGCAATTTGTCAGTTTATGAGACATTTTAGCCAACTCTCTTGGCTAAAATTGAGTTAAAAAAAAAAACTCAACTGAAACTTTAAGTGGGCTTTAATCTGGGCTGTTTGTCCTCTCCTTGGATGGAAATCCAGAGCTTTTATAAGCGCTGATCATTTCCTCCAGAAGTTAAAGTCTCTGATCTCCCTGGCTCAGCCTGACAAGCTAATTTGTCCAGTGAGAGGCTCTTTTAGAAAAGAGCCTCTGGCAGGAGTTTCTGAACGTTCAATAAACGACAGACTTGGACTAATTACCTTGTTCATTTGCAGTAAACGTCACAACAAACATCAAATTGGACACATATATTTGTCCAGTAACCTGCTCCCAGTGTCAGAATATCACTGAGGAAGAAACTGCATTAGGTTTTCTATCACTTTATCATTTCTGATATAACCCTATGAGTCAATAGGGTTTAATTTACAATTTGTATGTCTTCATGTCATGAGGTAAATCTCAGCCGGCTGGTGAGAGAAAAAGTAGATCTTGGTCTCAAAAAGTTTGAGCACCCCTGATCTAAACAGTCAAAACTTCTTGAAATCCAATAGAAACATAAAGGTGCTCATGCTGACAATGTATGAACAAACTTGGTCACTTGGTTAATATTTGATTTGAAGACGGGTTTGTAGAGATTTTTATAGGAAGAGAAGGACTGCAACAAATGACTAATTGATATTCTGATGATTAATTGATTAATCAAATTTTAAAAATAATCAGCACATTCTGCTATTAGAAATACATTAAAATATGCAAATAGATAAATAATTAAATTTCTACTTTAAAAAAACATTCTATTGCCTAAAATGCAACAACATAACATTGCTTCAATGAATGCTTGATCACTTGTTACAAAGGATCCATCTCCAGCTTAGTAAAAAAAAAATTAAAAAACCCAAACAAACCTGTGGATATGTACAGAACATATAGAACCAAATTCTGAATTTGAACCAGGTGAATCTAAAACTATGCCACTGAATTGTTCTGGGTTCACATATTTACAGTCAAAGGCTGTTTAGCCTAAAGGCAAAATGTATTTTTTTTTTTTTACAGTTTTATTTTAATTACTGCTCTTCGATCAGTAAAAGGCCTTTAATCGATTACTTGATTTGTTCACAATCATTTTATTAATCACTTAATCACAATTCATCGTATCAGCTCCAAGTTAGATTCTCCAAAATAAGCTGAAATCTTCTGTAGTTTTTTCAGCTGCCTACAAAGCATCTAACATTCATACACATTTTTTAAAGCTGTGACATTTTGATATTACAATCCTTTTACGGCTGATAAGATCTGATGATAACTTCCTGGACCTCAGTGTCTGAAACAAATCATCCTGATTTTAGACTAAATCACAGAAACAAATCAGAGCAGAAATCACATGTTGACACTGTGAACTAGTATAAGTATTGAAGTGTCAAAGCACAGCAGAGGATCCCTTATTGCGAGTCTCATTGAAAGCCTTTTGAATCTTTTCAGTCACCTGCTCCTTTAGTGGTCTGCTAGTAAAAGGACAAAAACAATCTTAATGTAGTGAACATTCCTCCAACATTATTCAGCCTCAGCAAAGACTTGCCTCCACAGTCTTGCAGTCTGTGGAGGAAACAGGGGGGCTAGAAAAGTAAAGAAACCAGCCTAACAAAAATGCTTTTAGTAGGATTTCCGTTAATACGGACATTTCAAAAATAGCAATCTTTTACAATATCGTTAAGGATTTTTAGAAAGATAATCAACTTTATAGTTGAGACAATGATTTCCATATAAGGATATGAATATATTTTTTGATTTTAACTTTTACATTTCACAAATTTTAAAAAGGACATCTAAGATAGAAAAGAAATATATATTTTACAAAATATTGTCATGTGGTGGTGTGGTTGGAGGCAGTGAGGCAAACGCTGGAGGCCCAGGTAGATGAATTATGAGTTATTTATTAACGAAAAGCAGTCCAAAACACAACAGCAGTCCGAGGCCAGGCAGCACGGCTGAGCGGAAACAAGCAACAGACTACGACAAGGACCTGACGAGGAACAAAGACACAGGAGGAACTAAATACACTGAGGGTAATCAAGGGAACAAGACACACCTGGGAGCAATCAAGGGGAAGACAGGACAACGAGGAGACTTGGGACACAGAAAACTCAAATAAACACAACAGAAACACAGAACATGACAAATATATTTCTAACACTGATAATTGAAAAAATCTGCTGATATGCATTTATTTATGACTGTCAGTTTTAAAAAATATATTTTTTGCTAAAGTTTTTATGTGCCACAGTGGAGTTTAAACAGCCACAGCAGAATGTGTAGAGTTAGTGTGACCGGTGTACTTCTGCGTTGTGTGTGTATGGTGATCGGACAAACCACAAAGCACCAAGTCTGGGTTTGGAGGCGGTCTCCGTTTATTGATCTGTCAATCGGGAGATATTAGCATTAGCACATAGCATGTGCTCCAGTTCTCCAGCCCGATCTTTCCCCAGTGGAACAAATGACAAAAAGGGCGCCAGACTAACATACCTGTCAATCGGGAGATATTAGCATTAGCACATAGCATGTGCTCCAGTTCTCCAGCCCGATCTATACAAAATAATAATGTTATAAAGGCGTAATAACTCAAATGAAAGCATCTAAACACATATAATCAACACAGATGGAAAAATAAACATTTGAAAAATATAAATGAAAGGGTTCCAATGGACCACAAAACTTGCCTCTCCCCAGTGGAACAAATGACAAAAAGGGAAGAGGGAATGAGTAACTCAACATTTATAACAGTCCTGGAGGACCCCGAACAAGAGAAGAAGAAAGTAAGGCGGAGCTGGAGGACCAAACCCCCCATAGCAGACACAGAAGAACACAAAAACAACCAGAAGCAGATGGACAAATACATTAAAGAAAACATTTTTGTGTAAATATACAACTATTAAAATAGTCCCAGTTACATTAGCATCTAGAATAATGTCTACTAAAAATGTTTATATTGGTAACATGATAAATACAATTCAGAAATTGTGAAACAACATAATTTACAACCTTCTTACTTAAAGTGGAGCGAGAAAAAATGTTAAGAGAAATAATTATCAATATAACTGAATCCTTATGTATTATAAAAGGGAATTTCATATTAAAGAAAAATGATGGAGCTGCATAATCACACAAATCCAAAACGGCCATGATGAAATATCTCTTTGGATTCAGGGAACCATTTTCTGCATAAATATAATTTGTTGAGCTAGAAACCTTGGAGGGGTAAAAGTTACAGGAAGAGAAAAAGATGAATTATTCAAAAAGTTTCATTTTGCACACCACTGTTTTTTAATTTGTGCCAATTAAAAAGCCCAACAGAACTAATTGCCCTGCTCCATTATCCTCCAAGCTCTGAGAACTGAGGGGAAGGTATGTGGGCTCTGTGCCAGCCGGCAGGCCGGAGACACAAACACTAAGGGTGACCCTGTGGCAGACTGGTTGCCATGGCAACCAACAAAAAAAAAAAAAAAGGAAAACCTTCCTAAATGTCAACTTTTCCTGGAAATGGAGAGAAAAAAAATCTCATTTCAGACCACGGTGCACAAAAGCCCAAAGAGATGGGCTGCAAGGGGAATTCCTGGGCTGTTAGTTCATTGGAGATCTGCTTTATTCTACAAATGATTTCCCAACTGTTTTTTATTGATCTGTGACAATATGGAGAGGTCTTAATCTTTAAACTTAAACCTAGAATAATATTACCACAGTAAAATTCTTTTTCACCTACTCTTTCTTTGAACATTTTAGATTTTTAATTTCAAACAGACAAATAACTTCAATAGCTTGTATATTGTAGACATTTTTTGGTAATTATGCAAACCCATTTTTGATAACAGGGTTTGGGCTGAAGTCTTGTTTTCTCGCTAGGCAATGTAAAATATGTGATGTAAATAAATGACAATGGACTTGTGACTGTATGTCTATTACTGATGACCAAAAATGGATGAAGTCAGCAGTTTTACTATGCAGAGAACTGAATGTGAAAATAAATGGGGAATAAAAACAAACAGTAGTTTTGGAGAGCACATTCTCTCCAGGATGACAAAACTGGAACCTTTGATTCAAGGGAAGAGACTACTGAAAGGTGGCAGAACAGGACAGAGCATGTGCCATGGTTATGTCAACTAGGTTAACCAGGGAGTTCACAGCCATTGATGCAAATGAAGAAAATGTTTCTTTTTCCAGATTTTGCATTTCAGTTGGAAGCAAATAGCTTGCATTTGCAGTCTAGATAATGTTTTCACAGCTTCTTCACATAGAGTGTATAAAAAAAATTAAGACTTGCCCACTTTTTACATCGCCAGCCAACCTGAAGGAGTCTGGTGACAGTTGCTGGGGAAATGCTGTCATCGACCTGAACACAATTAGCTCTGTGGTGTTTTCTTTATTACACTTTGTCTCAAGTCTTTGTTTGACATTAGCTAAGTTTCCAAAAGTGCACAAAACTTTGACAATATTCTGCTAATGTTGAAAAAACTATTTTGCAATTGCAGAGTTTATATTACATGAGAAGAGCAATTACAAATGATATGAATAAGTTTCTCGATGCGATGAGGCATTAAAGACATGTGGTGCCGTCATCCTCCTTCTGCTTCCTGTCGTTGTCTTCGTCGTCTCTGCCAGTGGAAACACCAGCTGTTGATCATAAGACTCATGTGACGGAAAAAAACAAATTAATAAAAAGTCTCCATTGCACTTTTGCAAGATATAATAATTTTGATACTACCTCAGTCAAAATCATTAAGAACATACATTTTTTTAAATTGCCATCTTTATATTAAGCAAATATATTTTTGTAAATTTGCACATGGTCAAATGCAACAATATCAGGATGTCGCAGGTTTGACTCCCAGTCCTGGCGACCTTTGCCGCATGTCTTCCACCCCCTCCTTGCCCTCTTTCCTGTCTGCCTACTGTCGAAAGTACGAGCCAATAGCGCCGCAAAAACTCTTCGGAGAAAAAAAATGATGAAAAAAAACAAATAAAAAAAAAAAAGGCTGGTCATAACGCTTTAACATTGACAGGTGGGTTTATTCCTGCAGCTGATGCTCCATTACAAAATAAATTCCAATTTCCTCATTTTCAATGCATTAAAACACCATAAAAATCTAAAACTGATTAAGTCAAATTTTGTGCCGTGTTGGCAGTAAGACATATTTATGTATTTTGTGCATTGTGGCTTATTCTGAATTATTACCATTACTGTCAATTTTTAAAAAAGAAAAAAAAGTCATCCAACATTAATTTAATTTGAATCTTTTTTAGATCAGTTTCAGTCAACTTGCACTGACAGAATTTTTTGATTTTTATTGCTTTAAATTCTGCCTTTTTTAATTGTTCACAAATATTGAGATTATATCTTTTTCTCCTAGTTTTAAAATGGAACTCATGAGAACAAAAGTCTTCCAAAAGAAATCCGCAGTTCTCCTCAGCAGAGAGAAGACTGATTTATTGATAGGAAGGAGTCAGCTGGACAAACCAAAAGCTCACTTCTGCAGCTTCACCATATTTATGATATTGATATGTTCATCTATGTTCTTTGAGGTCTTAGATAAATCATCACATAAAAGCCTTATACTCAGAGATATTCTTTTTTCAGTTTAACCTGTTTTAGTTTAATTAGTCTCTAAACATTTTGTCCAGCTCGTCTCTTGCAGTTGTCTCAACAGATAAAATAGATCCCCATGTTTTAAGCCTGATAATGTGAAGCAGGTTTATCCCTCCATGAGGTGAAAATACGCTCTAATGTTTCCAGTCAAGAACAGATGTGGGCGTGGAGATGGATGCGAAACCAGATTAGGAGATAAAAACTGTGGGAGTGAAACAAAGTGGGGATTAGCATCATGTCTCCATCTGATCTGTGGGCTTTAAAATTTCATTCCTGCAAATTTCTCACAGGAAAAAGGAAAATCTGACAGTTTCAACTGCACACTAATATTAGTGGTGAATGCTGGTTGATGCAATAGAGTGTACTGCCATCATCTTGCTTGGTCTGATATTTGATGTTTTGGCACACTGTATCATCCCTCATTTTGTTTTTGAACTGATTGTATCTTTTAGTGTATGTGTCTCTTTTTTTTACTTGCTGTAACATTAATTACCTTTTGGGTTTTGAATAAACCTGAACCTAATAATTAAGAAATGTAAAGGGTTTCAAACTGCAAGGTTGTAGCATGTCTATGGATTTAAAAATGATGGAAAACATGATTTTTGTCTCAACAGCCCATTAATGTTGTTAAAGATTTCATACTCCCCCCCCCCCTCCAAAATTAAAAAATTAAAAAATTTTCTAAATTCTATTAAAAAAGTCAGACCTTCATGTAGACTACTCAAAGTAATAAGAAGCATTTTTTGCGCTAATTACAAACTATACAAGAAAAAAAAGATTGAGAGAGAAATGTTATTTAATGCATTTACGTATATCCAATACGGAGGAAGACGGCCTACAAGAAGACTAAGTTTGAGAAGTCAACTGTTAAAGAAACTGGCTTTTCTGAACAGAAATAATGAAAGTTCAGTGGAAGAAGAAAAAAATGTTTGGCAGAAAAAAAGTGCACAGAACAGAAATATTCAACACCAGAGGAGGGTGAGAAGCAGAGTCAAGCATGTAGTCAAAGCATTGACTGCAGCTACAAGAGCTAATGCTAGCTGCATTTCCATTGATCTTATAATTGCTAAAGTTGGAATTATGAAAATATATTTGCTTAATGGAAACACTGCAATAGTGAATTTGCACTTGATCAACATTTGCAGAATATTGACAGTTTTGCTTACATTTGTAAAGGAAATGCAGCTGCAGATGCAGCCGGGTAATGAGCTGAAGCTATGAGACATTGTTCATCTTACTGTGCCTTTCAGTTCCAAAGATCTAAGGCTGAGAAGAGCCAGAACTGGATTGTAGCTCAGTGGCCCAAAGTTCTCTGTTCAGGCCAAAGTAAGGTTTGTATTTCATCTGAAAATCAAAGTCCACAATCTGGAGAAAGAGTGGAAAGAAGTCATATTGCTTGAAGTTTCCAATCAGTGATGGTTTGGGTTGCAATAGTCTTCTGGTTCTACTCCACTGGGTTTCCTATCATTCACAGTCAACACAGCTGTCTACACGACATTAGAGCCTCCAAGCTTTCTTCTGCTAGCAAACTTTGTGGAGATTCTGCTCTAACACATCTCAGTCAAATGAATGAAGCAGGAAGTGGCTTCTGGACAGTCAACAACAAAACACACAGTAGTGGAACCAGCTGACCAATCAGGATAGACTTCCATAGGGTTGCTATGGAAGATATTGTCTGCTGATTTCTGACATTATATTCAGAAGACTCTTGAAACGGCTAATTTTCTAGAGACCAAAAAACAATAACATACCTATGAAATGGGTGAGTGTTTATTTTAGATGAAGTCAAAACCCACAAAACTGTCAATTTTGCATAATAGATCCCCTTTAAGATGGAATTAATGTCATGAAATTTGGTTAAAAATATTATGATCCCACCTTCAGGAATCAGCCTCCATGTTGTGAGGTTTGGAACCTGCAGCTTTAAAGTCCCCCCCCCCCCCAAAAAATGTGTGCAGCCTAAACTCGACCTTTAACATGGTTCTGCTAACAAAGCTCCTGCTGCAGAGTGAGGAATGTGTTCATTTCCTCCATGGTGTGAAAGTTTACTCTCTGAATGATGTTTTTCCAACACTGCCTTTATGACTCCTGCAGGGAAGGAATGTGTGCATTTCCTCCTGAGCTCACATCTCAGAAAATATCTACGACTTCTATGATTTCACTAAATGTCAGCATTCCACTGAAGACAAAACATAAAAAGCTAAAAGTTAATCAAAAAGAAAAATAAATAAAATATAATTGGAGACTGGAGTTGTATCTCTTAACAAAATGTTTATTGGTGGAGGAAATGATTATTATTATTTTAGGATAATAAAATCTGAAAGTCTCCCAAAAATAAACCAAATGAAACAAACCAGATGTTTCATCAAAGATTTGTTTCCATCTAGTGAGTATTTCAGGGAATCACACTTTATAGAGACTTTCTGGCCTTTTCAGAATGTAGAAACACAAGAACAGTACCAGAACGTTGAAACAAGGTATTACAAAAAAGTAAAAATAAAAAATAAAAAAAAAACACTAAAAATGTGTATTATTTGAGAAGTTTTAAATTTTAAGGTCCACAAAGTTGATGCATATGGTCAATAATTAAAGTTTAAATCTCAAATTTGGTATAAACCAACAAATGTTTTTTTTTGAGTTACTATGTGACTTTCTCATTTGTACAGTCCTATTCAAGAAAGCAGAAAAATCTAATGAGGCTTGTTTGTCAAATGAATAGTATCTTTTAAAAACAACCTCAAAATCAGATAAATCAGATGTTAAACTTCTGACCAATAATAGTCTATTGGTCAGATGTAAAATTCTAAATGTCTCATCTTCACTAAATACAAAATCATCAAAATTAAGGTTTAGAAAACCTTCTGTGTGTAAAAAATCTATATAACTTATAGAACTTTATACAAGTTACTAAAATAAATGTTTTTCCAATAATATTCTAATTTACTCAATATGGCTATTTCTTAAATCGTGATTTAGATCAGAAATTGGAAAAACAAATCGCTTGATGGCTAATAGAAGAGAATTCTCCTACATTAAACTGAAAAAACAAGAATATAAAATGTTTTAAATAAAACAAATGGCTAAATATGTTTCTGAAGATATACATTTCAAAGCAAACTAAAGTTATGACTAATTCTGAATACTTTTAGAAAATGTTCTTATTTAAAAATAAAAATAAAAATATGAATGCCCTAACTTTCAAAATGGAGCTCTACCAGACATTTTTAATTTCTAAAAAAATAAATAAAACATTGAACTCAGAATTTATTAACAGATTATTTTATTATAAATATACAGTGTTAAAATGGCACGGTACCCGACACAAAGTCTTTTACCATTAAAACAGAGGGGGAAAAAAATTAAATGGAGAAAAACAAAAACAGGCCATGTGCTGTAAATCAGTAACAATTAAAATAAAATATATCCTTAATCAAGCAAGAATTTTCTGGTTCCAGTCCAGCGCCTTGTGGACACTGCCACTGTGTTGGGTAAAACTCGGGAGGCAACAGTCCAGCAGAGCTCACTCTGGAAACAGGCGGTTTTATTTTACAGACAATCTGTGTGTAAATAGAAGCAGGAAATAAAATATTTTCTTCTTTAATTCTTATAAAAGAGATCTCAGACAGACATTCCTATTGTGTAACATCCAGTTTGTAAAGGTGCCACATGGAGCATTTTTCACCATCTGTATTTGGTTGATTTAAGCTACAGTTGTATAAAATGGACATTTGGGATGTTTGCTATTCAAGACAGTCCTGAAAGCTTATAGTGGTGGAGAGAGAACATTCTTTTAGATTTCAAACACCTTTCTTTATTTTAGACTGTATTTTTATTAATTTTAGACAAACTATTTTGCATTTATCAATATTAAAATGATCTTAAGTTCAAATTTTCCATGCAGATAATCAGTTATATACTGGTATTCAACAATTTGTGCTTATTTGCCTACATTAAAGCTTAAAGTGTTTCAAACTAGCATTTTATTTTTGCTTAAACAAGGTTATTTGGATTACAAAACCCTTTTGATATATTTTATGTCATTACAAGGCAAATTTTAAGGGAAATAACCAGAATAAAAAAAAAAATTAAAAAAAATTACATCCAACCATGAAACTAGGTGACGGTTTTTATAACTATTGAATCAATTCTGTTAAGATATCAGCATACGAAGAGGAAACAATTTAAAAATTACTGAGTTTAGAAAAAATAATGTATATTTAATAGAAAAAAAAAAAGACATTTTAGCTCCACATATTTTCATATCCAACTCCGAAGCATTAACTGAAGTTTTCACAATTTTTCAACTTTTTCAAAAGTTGAAAACTGTCCCAAAAATCAAATTTCTTTTAAGCTATCAATGGTCGTTTTGGTTATCCAGAAACTTTTCTTCATAAATAAATCAATAAAACACATAAGAGGACATCAGGAAAATGTTTAGATATGAAAACTGAGAAACTTTTAGGGCATCGTAGGAAGCTCCAGAACAGTCAAATTAATTCAACAATTCAAAGACGTAAAAATGTGACATGTAGCACCTTTATTTTGATGATGTATCATCATGAATGTCCAACCGACTTGCCGTCCATTTTCTTAAATCTTGTAGGTCCGATTCAGTCCAACACACGGAGCCGAGCGTCGTTTCGGTGTCACGGGTCTTCTCTCATCAAATCCTCAACACGAGAATTTACAAAAACCCGCAAAAGCCATAAATTTCAACAAAACTCACCTACACTAGGACCCCGTGTTCAAGTCGATAGCATGAAGGCTAATGAGCTATTTTAACTTTCTTTCGCTTAAGAATATCAACTCCAAATTTAAGTATCAGGCACTTATAAGTACTTTACATGAATGAGCAGTGCCGTTCAAGACTGAGTAGTGTGCAAAACACCGTAAGAAATCTGTATGACATGCATAACAAACTGTAAACATTGAGACCTATCAAAGAAAAAGAAAAAACTAGCAAGTCTAAGCTTAAATATCCAAACAAAGAAAAAAAGTTACACTAGTTTAAAGAGCTGGAAAAAAAAAGAGAATAAAATAATGAGTGGCATGTCATTATTATTCAATACATCAACAAAAAAGGAGCAAAAGAACTGAAGTCAATGTTCAGATGATTCTAAACTGGTCCAGTGGAGTTGTGTTTCACCTGGGAGGAACCAGACGGCTGATCAGACCCAGACGAACTTTAAAGGAATTGGTTTGGAAACTCAATTTTAAAAGTTGAGGTTATTAGAAGAATCAGTTTGAGGTTATGCATTTGTTTGGCAAATGCATATTAAAGGCGCTTTACACAAAATGAACTGTAAGATCAACCCTCTACCGTCACACTGATGATAAACAGGAGCTTTTAAAAGTGTTGCCTGAGCAAAGCAGCAAGTTTTTAAAAGTTTTGTGTTCTTAAAGCAACTGCAACTCAAGAAAAACGTTCACCGTTAGCATCTTGGCGCACAAACAATTTGGTATAAACCAATTTAAGTCAAAAGAGACAATTGATTCATAGGAATTACTGTCAAAAAATATATATATATATACTGTTAAATATAGAATCTTTGGAACAGTAACAATGAAAACTCTATATGTCAGCATGCTAAGTTAACAAAATTATCACCATTCTAGTAGCAGCAACTTTGAAGTGTTGTACAGATGAGTAGTCATAAATTCTTATTTAAACACCATTAATCACACAACTGCTTTCTTGAAGTTCTATTCTGGAGTCTAGTTAGCAACCGAAACATCAACAGCAGGCTAGACTTGGCCCATGAGCCTCGAGTTTTAAACATGCTGCAATGTGATAAAACTGTTTAGAACAAACAGTCCAGCAAACCAAGAAGGTTTGGTGCCCATGAATTAATCATAACCTAATAATGTTGGGTAAATCTCAATGAAACACTAAAATGACTCAAGCTGTCAACGAGTCTAGCTCGCAAAATTATTACTGTTGTATCAGTAATTGACAAAACCTTTATTAGTTAATGGGAATATGTATATAACATACAAAAATTAAGAAGGTCCAAAAAACACGATTGAATCAAACAGCTACTTTTAAACTCTGACGAGTCGTTTATCTGATGCTTTAGCATATTAGCACCTTCGTACTAAACTACATGATGTAGGGTAGCAATCTTTCTTCCAATGACAGTTTACATGTTAACTCAACACTTTCATGGAATACAGAAAATATGGCAAGCAGCTTAAAATGTAAGTCAGACATTGTTCCTAATGCTAACACCATCATTTCATGTCAGTTGGGAGCAGCTTCTGAACAGCAGCTATGTGGAGGACCAATACGATTTTTATTATTCTTTAATTTTAAAATGTGATAAGCTCTTCAGCGAGCACCACTGTCCACATTATTAGTTCAACAAACACATTCCTTTAAAGCTCTCTGGGACCAAAAAATGCAGGTTTACTGATGTGAAGAAGCAGAGCCAGACAGTAGTTACAGTAGTTACCCTGCTGTGAAAAACATTACTGTGATAAAGAATATTTGACATTTGTAGGTTTGTTTGCCCAAAAAATATTTTACAATGAAGAAGGAAAACAAATGAATGAAGTAAAATTGTAAAAATACTATCAATAACAGAATTATACAGGAGTCTGGTGGAGCACTTTGGTGCATCTGCCCATATACTGAATACACATTGTTTTTTCATGCAATCACTCACAAGTATTTTTGCTGAAAATGGAACCAACAGTCAAACAAATCTGATAAAAATAATTACTAATAAGCACATTTTTCATCTTTTAAAATATTTCTTTAAAATATTTTCTCTGTGGATAAATCAATGTGAATTTTTCCACCTATTAAAAACTTTCTGACAACATTCTGAGCTTTGAAACAAGTCAAAAAACAGTGTGGCCATGAGCTACATAACTCGGAAAAAACAGCACCTATTAGATCGCGTCAAATAAAAAAGCTGAAAAATGAGAGACAGTAAATTATAACTGGCTTAAATATGACAAAAAGCAAAAGGAGTACAGTAGGTGTGCAAATCTGAACCAGCATAAGTGGTGTCAAAGCGAACAGGAAAATGAGTTAAAGAGATACCTTGATGTTTGAGCACAAAAAAAACGACATATTTTTTGATGCAAGATTCAATTTTAGTTTCTCATCTCTAACAAAAGGCTTTAACCGACATGAAATTCCTGGAATCACAAGTGCATCTGAAGAAAGTTAAATTGAGAATTCAAGTTAAGAATTCAGCCCATAAAGTGATACTATGGAAATTTCATGGGTTCATTACAGAAAGAGATTTATTTTAAGAATTTATTTCTGCTTTTGGTAATTATAGCTTACCGGTAATGAAAACCAATAATGTTCTAGTACATAAATGTTATGGAGGCAAGAAAAGGTCATTGCTAAAAAACCTTTCTGTCCAGAGAATGCTATAGCAGAGAATCTAAATGGAAATTTAGTGCGAGGAAAATCTTCGCAACCACGAGTTACACTTTCTGAATTGAATTTATGGATCAAAATAAACTCCTTGGTGATTTTCTAAGTTATTGAGACGTACCAGAATAGCGCATGAATCCCAATATGGAAGCAGGAGTTTCTCACTTTGAAGCTGCAGATACAAGATGTTTTGATTTCAAACTTACTGGTTTGGCAGCAGTCTCTACCTGATGAAGAAGGAAGCTACAGATGTTGTGGACCATTCTGAGCATGCTTTCAACTCAAATATGTTGGGATAGTTTTATAATTCTGAAACGGGGTAAAAAAAATGGGGGCAGAGGGAGAAATGAAGAACCTGAGGTAGTTTACACTGTCGGAGCTACATGTGGGATCTAAGAATCTGAACAGAGACGAAGGTGAGAGCAAGCCGACAAGATGGTGAACCTGATCGATGGCTGTATTGTTAAAACATCAAGGTATCTCCGTCTGAGTGGATGCAGATGAAGCCCGGAATGGCAAGGG
This sequence comes from Poeciliopsis gracilis, assembly GCA_911649635.1. Lineage (NCBI taxonomy): Eukaryota > Metazoa > Chordata > Actinopteri > Cyprinodontiformes > Poeciliidae > Poeciliopsis > Poeciliopsis gracilis. Next base: position 291,141 of record CAJVRI010000293.1, read on the forward strand.
TCACTGGCCCTTTAAGGCACGTTTGTGTACGTTTACATCAGCTAACGAGCAGGACTGAAAAGCTTCACTTTCACTGGATACATTGTGAAGACAGCTTTTTATTTTGAGCCCTACATTACATTTAAACACTATCAGAAAATAAAGTCTCTCCCTACGGACGTCGAGAACAATTTAAAAACGAACGACACCAGGGATGCTGTGGGAGGAGCCATGATGCATACCATCAACCAAACATGATATCTTGTTCTAACTGTTATGGATGCGTTTCAGTTTCGTCGGAATGTAGAGGAGAGAAGTGTATAGTGTTTCCCAGGGTTATGGCAGTGTTCAGGAACAAAAAGAAAATCAGCTCCCGTTTTTGTTTTAATGGAAACTCATCTGTGATTGTCATGATTCTGTTTGATGACATTCCTCCAGAGAAAACGGAAATGTAGCAAAATAAACGTCATTAAAGAAGCAAACACCCGGCGCAGACGAGTCTTTGAGGTGATCCTGATTCATGAAAATAAATGCTAAAAACAGTGTGTGTTCATGTTGGAAGGGCCGGCTCCTTTCAGCTCTGCGGGACCAGGACATAAGGTTGGATCTCGCTCCGGTTGCTCCTTCCCCATGGGCTCCTCCTGCTTCTTTGCCTCCGTCTTTGTGCCTCCATCTCCGACTTCGGTCCTTTTGGTTTCGTTCGGAGGAGGAATTTTCACAAACCTCGTCCCATTCACGTCTTCCTCCAGTTTCACCTGGAAGGGTGGAAGTCCGAGCAGGAAGGCCCTGATGCGGCTCGGGGAGCTCAGGTCTGCTGGCTCTTCCTGGCCCCTCACCTCCACGCTCTGAATGCCGGACACCGCCAAGGAGCTGGAGCGGCCCCTGACACTGAAATCCTGCGCTTGCTCCTGGGGGCCACTGCGTGGTCTCTTGGAGGACGACGGATCCGAGTTTCTGTTGACAGCCTGCGGACTCTGCTCGGGGCCCTCGGCGCTGGGCCGTTTGGGTGGTAAGCGTTTGCTGAGGTTGAGGGGCAGCGCCTGCTCCGGCGGCGGGGTGATGGGAGAGCAGGGCGGCTTGGCGTTCAGGTCCTGCGACAGCGCCTCTGACAGCCGGCGGGTGAAGGTCTGCAGCTGAGACGAGTCCAGGTGAGCCCGCATCACCTTCCTCACCTGGACGCTGCAGTCTAGATTGAGAGGAAGGACGCGGAGTGGAGGAGGTGGGGGCCGGCTCCTAGAGGCTCCGCGCTGAGCCCCGTCGTCTGAGCCGCAGCCAGAGCAGTGGTGCTGGTGGAGCTGGTGCAGCTGAGGCTGCAGCTGCTCCGAGCTGGGGTGGGGCGTGTCCGGGTTCCCTCCTTTGGGCTGGAGGGTGAAGATGGCCGGGTGGAGCTGTGCCGGGTCCTGAGGGGTCAGGGCGGGGCTGTCGGGGGCCCTCTGGAGGCTGATTTGGCTCCTGAAGACATCCAGAGGGCACACACCTTTGATGGGGCTGAAGCTGCTCAGCGAGCCGGTGACGAAGTGAGGGAGGGCAGGGATGAGAACGCTTGGAGGGGGAGGAGCCGCCGAGTCACCGCGTTCAGACTTCAGCTCCGTCGTTTTGAAGGGGAGGAAGGAAGTAGACATGGGGGAGAGGTCAGGGGTCAGGGGCATGCTGAGCGGGAGAATGGCCGGCTGAATGGGCTGCAGGGACGAAAACAAGGATGGATTACAACATAAAACTAATCTTTCAAAGCTTTCCTTACAGAGTTTGGGAACTTTACCCAAGCATTTTCAAGGTTTCACATTTTATCTGCACCACAGATAAAAATGCATTTAGTAAAAAGAAGTAATTTTGGTATTTTAACAAGAGAATTTTGATCAGATTTCACTTCATACAACAGGAAAAAATGTGTCAGTTCTATTATCTTTAAATATTTGGTTTCAACACTCTCCAAATTTAGGCTTTTAATCAAATGATAAATCGAAACATTTTTATAAAACTGTGCAATTTGAATATTAAACACTTTCAAAACCTTTAAAACACCTGAAGGATCATAAAGTCTGGCTTTGCTAAAGGAAACAGAAATGAGAGTAGCGCCAGGACTTTTACCCGGTGTGTGCTGCTGGGTGTCAGTCCTCCTCTGCCTGCAGGGGGCAGCAGAAGACTGTGCTGCTTCAGCTCCACCACTGCTGCTGCTGTTTTGGTTGCTGCTTGCTGCTGAGCCATCAGTTTGGCCTGAGCAATTAGCGTGGATTTGTTACGAGTTCCTGGGGGTCGGCCTCTTCCTCGTTTCACCACTATGGCGCCATTTGGACTCAGAATCTGCTCAAGGACAACAGGAGAAAAGGAAAAAGTTGGTTCTCTGGTGGGTTTAAAAAATTATTTTAGCAAATCAGAGTGGTAAAATAATTACAATCCAAGAAAAAAGTATGTTGTATATTCAGAAGTGTTGTTCAAAATGATTCTGAAAATCTGCCATGTTTGTCTGAGGTGGGCGTGGTTATTAAACCAAATACCTCATGAGAGAAATATTTTGTCAGTTTCAGTCACTCTACTTTTAACAAGAAACGGACAACACATGCCCCTTTTTCCTACAGAAAAACTTGTTGACACTGAGTAGATTTTAATGTAGCAACTTAAAAATGTCTTTTAATCAATAAAACTTATTCAAATCAATCAATCAATCCAAATTATTTTTGTATAGCACATTTCACCAGGAAGGCATTTCAAAGTGCTTTATATCATAAACACAAAGTCTGGCAACATAGAATCAACTATCAAAACATAAAATTAAGTCAAGTTCCATCATTAAATTTGAAATTGATTACGTTTCAAATACAATTCTAACCAGGTGGGTTTTTAGTCGAGATTTAAAGCAAGTCAGTGTTTCAGCTGTTTTACTGTTTTCTGGAAGTTTGTTCCAAATTTGTGGTGCATAGATGCTGAAAGCTGCTTCTCCTCGTTTGGTTCTTCTGGTTCTGATCTGCTCTGCATCCCCAGAACCAGAAGACCTTATCATTTCCTCTAGGGTTTTATAATTAAGTTGTTGAAATTGAGTCATTTTTCCTGTATTTATATTTTCAAATAATGCTTTTGATATTAATTGCGTTTCTTATATAATGGAAACAACACTTGCGAAAATGAGTTTTTCCAATATCAGCGAAAAATCCAAAAAGCTTTGAGCACGTTGGTAACGGAAATGCAGCAACACCTTGCTGTACTTACTAATTAATAACGGTTGTTAAAATTAGTAAGAATCAAATAAAGTTTTGATTTGATCAGTTATGCTTTTTCTTTTGAAAAGAACAGAAATAGGATAAAAATGACAGGAGAACCTGAAACTGGGTGAATCGACCCTTCAGTGTGTGACTCACAGGAGAAGGCGGAGCTGCAGGCGATAACGTCCCGGTCCTCCTGTCCTTTGTTTTGGGTCCGGGCTTTCTGCCTCTGGGCAGAGGTTTCCGTCCTCGTATTCCTCTGGGTTTGGAAGGCAGCGGCACATCGGGGATTTTAAACTCTGCTCCACCTCCGGCTCTCAGGTGCTCCTCATATGGAAGCATTAGTCTGAAAACACACACAACATTTAGAGATTTTAGTGGACGCGTTCCTGGTTTTGGATCCTGACGAAGGCGGTCGGGACGAGGGAGGGTTTGTTCGTTCAACCTTTCGTAGTGTCTCCTGGTGCAGGTAGCTGCGCTAGTACTGCCTGGACATCCGCCCAGCTCGTTGTACACCACCTTCCACAGGCGGTCTGAAGTCACCTGACATACAAACAGAACAATCACCAGAGATCCTCCAGGGATCTGTTCATCTTTGACTTTGGTTAATGTTGACTCAAATGTCGCTGCACCATGTTGGAAGCTAAAAATTTGTAATGATTTGCCTCTAATCCAGACCTTTCTGTAATGTTTTGAAGTTGTTTGGACGCTCTGAAAGTCTATCTGAGGTTCACTGTTGAATCTTTTCAGCTTTTTCAACAAAATCTTGACTAGGGTAGATCATGCTCACCTTCTTGTAGCCACCGAGCCGTTTGACCACTGAATACATGAGGAAAAGGTCGACTGCAGAAACAGATCAAAAATGCAAACCAGGTTCAGCTTAGTAAGTCATGTTTATGATATTGCTACGTCAGTCTTATGCACACCCTGTCAAAGTGTTACCAAAAAGTTAATTAAAAACAATACAGACTGCCAAATGGTGATTGGACAAAATGACCAGACATAGAGAAAAAATGTTTTAGTTATAAGACTAGGAGAGAAAAGTTGGAAAGTAAAGGATAAGAAACTCATAAAAGACAGAGATCAATCAAATGGAAAACTTCACAAAAAATGTATATAAAAGAACTTAAAAAGTATTAATAACACAAAAAAGGATTAAATAAACTTTCCAGAGTAACAACAGAAGAAGATTTTTATTAAAGGAGTGAAGGAAAACTGAACAACAGAGCAGAGAGCGGAGGGAAAACGGAGGACTCACTCTTCTTGAAACCTAAGTTGGGAACTTTGTGGATGGGCGATCCATGGCGTTCCATGAAAACAAAGAGCTGATCCAGAAACAGCTGCTCCTCTGGATGAGGGAGCCAGCTGCCCTCACAGCCGACCTCTACGCTGCCCATCACATTCTCCTGCAGGACAAAGAGAAGGAAAAGGAGGACAGTTTGAGTCAGTCCACTTTTAGACAGTTTTCTGTTAAAGTCCCATTTCGTCAAACCTTCTTGAATAAATTTCCATATTTTCAGAGAAATGCAGTGAAAGTGGAGGGGGGTCAGTATGAAACATTACGAGGATCACCCACATCTTCAGATATTCTCTGTTAACATTTTGTGATCAACAATTGTAAGGATCACTGAAGTTGATCTGCTTTGACTTCTGAAACTAATTCTTGGTCTAACTTCTCTCTGAACTCCTGTGTCTTTATGAGGTTTTGGAGGGGAAGAATGAGCAGAAGATGTTTATTCAATCAGAGTTGGGCTCAAAGAAGGCTTTGGCAACAGAGAGCAGACAAAGGTTCTTGGATAAAAACACACCAACCTTCATCTTTTCGATCCAGGACTCTGGTTGGCCTGAGGTCGGAGAGTCTTTACTGTCGCGACCTTTCCTCTTACGAGGTCGTCCTCGGAGACTCAGAGATGGACACCCTGCAGGAGAGGGACACAATGAGGACAAACTTTTAAAAACAGTAACAATGTACTGCAGAATCTAAAAGAAAACAATCAAGATGTCCAGCAGGGTGCAGCCTTTCACAGGCAGGTTGTCAGGAAGGAAGTGACGTTTTTGAGTCTGTTAGTGAAAGACTAACAGATTGTAAGTCTGTCACAAACAGTCTGTTAGTCTGAGGCATGATTTCATGAAAACAACAACTCGGGGTGGAAGACCATTTCAAATTCTGAACAGAAAACCCACAGAAATCATTTTCATTTGGACTAACATTAACAGATTAACTGCCTTAGTGGACAAACGGGACTATGTGTGAAAATTATTTAACCTAATCAGCAACTAAAAATCAGAGTGATATGAATAATCATTAACATGGTGGTGAGGTTAAGCTGGTTAAACAAAGATGAAATTATTAATCCAATTAATTGACTGTTGAAATACACTGCCTGGCCAAAAAAAAAAGTCGCCACCAAAAAATGGTCACACTCTCTAATATTTTGTTGGACCGCCTTTAGCTTTGATTACAGCCCGCATTCGCTGTAGCATTGTTTCAATAAGCTTTTGAAGTGTCACAAGATTTATTTCCATCCAGTGTTGCATTAATTTTTCACCAAGATCTTGTATTGATGATGGGAGAGTCTGACCACTGCGCAAAGCCTTCTCCAGCACATCCCAAAGATTCTCAATGGGGTTAATGTCTGGACTCTGTGGTGGCCAATCCATGTGTGAAAAAGATGTCTCATTCTCCCTGAACCACTCTTTCACAATTTGAGCCCGATGAATCCTGGCATTGTCATCTTGGAATATGCCCGATCCATTTGGGAAGAAAAAAATCCATTGATGGAATAACCTGGTCATTCAGTATATTCAGGTAGTCAGCTGACCTCATTCTTTGGGAACACAATGTTGCTGAACCTAGACCTGACCAACTGCAGCAACCCCATATCATAGCACTGTCCCCAAAGGCTTGTACAGTAGGCACTAGGCATGATGGGTGCATCACTTCACCTGCCTCTCTTCTTACCCTGATGCACCCATCACTCTGGAACAGGGTAAATCTGGACTCATCAGACCACATGACCCTCTTCCATTCCTCCAGAGTCCAATCTTTATGCTCCCTAGCAAACTGAAGCCTTTTTTTCTGGTTAGCCTTATCGATTAGAGGTTTTCTTACGGCTACACATCTGTTCAATCCCAACCCCTTGAGTTCCTTTGCATTGTGCATGTATAAATGCTTTTGGGTTCACAATTAAACATACTCCTGAGTTCTGCTGTTGTTTTTCTTTGGTTTGATTTGACCAAACGTTTAAGTAATCGCCGATCATGATCATTCAGGATTTTTTTCCGACCACATTTCTTCCTGGAAGACGATGGTTCCCCACCATCCTTCCAGTTTTTTATGATGCGTTGGCCAATTCCAGTAGTTTCTGCAATCTCCTTTGATGTTTTCTCTGCTTGATGCATGCCAATGATTTGACCCTTCTTGAACAGACTAACGTCTTTTCCACGACCACAGGATGTGTCTTTGGCCATGGTTGTTTAAGACATGAGGAGTTACTCATTGCATCAGCTGGGGTTAAATAACTTGTTGACAGCTGAAGATAATCACCTATACAGTAATTATCTAATAGGAGGCTGGTACCTATTTGCTTAGTTAAATACAGCTGGCGACTTTTATTTTGGCCAGGCAGTGTAATTGTTAACTAATTTAGTAATAGGTTATTCAATAGACAAAAAAAGTCCATTTGCTGAAAAAAAAAAAAAAAAAAACATACAGAGAAGAAGTTAAGCCAAAACTGTAGAAAATATGTTTTGAATTCAAGATAAAACCTAATTTAGATGTGAATATTATTTACCCCAAATTCCACAAATGTCATAGTTTTAACTTCACCCGGTACATATTCACTAAAGGATTCCTATATTATTCCATTTTAAGCAATAAAATGTTTATTTTCTTATTTTAAAAATAAATAAAATTGGCTTTTTTTGCGTCCTTTAATCCATTTCTAATACTGTATAAAAAAGGAATTAGAGGTCAAATCAAACATTTGTAAAATATGGCAATTTTTAAAAAATTGATTAATTGCCAAAATAATCAATTAAGAAAATGGTTGTTAATTGCAGCCCTATTATTAAATATAGTTTAAAAAGTAATTTTAAAACATTTATTAATGCAATGAAGTACATTTAACACAGAATATGGAGCACTTTTTCTGACTGTGCTACTTTCCTCTCCAGTGACTCCCCAACCTGCATTATTCAGTTATTTTAACTGTGAACTTGATGTTTTTTTTATTTGCTCTCCATAGAAGCTTCATCTGGTCTTTAGTTCTGTTTTAACTGCAGTACCTTCCTGGAGGAGGGCATTGGCTGACATATTGCTGCCATCAACTAAATGTTCTACCTCTCCTGCTATTACCTTTTGGTTTTTATGAACATAGAAAGTTCTCCTACATCAGTTCATGCATTTATTTTTTTGTGTCTGCTCTGCTGCCTTCTGAAACCTCCAGTTGGTCATGGCAAATGGCAGCTTGTACTGAGTCGTGTTCTGTTGGAAGTTTCTTCTCGTTAAAGGTGAATTTTCCTCTCCATTGTTGCTGTATGAATGCTCAGCATCCATGTAGCGATTGTCGCTACATGGTGGTCCAGGAGGAGTGAATGCTGCAAGTCAGTGACTCAATGCAATCTGCTGGATTTCTTTAGATAGAAACTTCTTTAATTTCAACAATAAATTGAGATTAATGTGCTGTTTGATAACTAGGATCAACTGGAATGATTGTAATATAGAAATTACATGAGTTCTTGTTGCTAATTGCCGCTATACAAACAAAATTAATTGAAAAAAGGAGCATAAGCAGTAGAAAAAAACTGCTTATGCTTCCTCAGGTTGTGACGCCTCTGAAGGTTTCCAATATCACTCACTGAACTGCCAGGAGAAACAGGCGCTGCTCTCCAGTGTCGGGTGGTTGAAGGTGTCCCTGCAGTACATCACCCTGACGTTGGGCAGAACCTTGATGGCCCCGAGGGCCAACAAGTGTGGGTCCTGCAGCGCGGGGTCCCTGGCTCCATCCTGGATTCGTCTCTGCAAGGAGCGGAAGCGGCAGTACTGCGGGTAGCTGAGAACCTTGACAGTCTGCCGCTGCAACGGCTCATCTGCGGGGAGACAGCACAGAAAAAAATGGCTGCGCAGAATCAGCATGGCGACCTCTGACCTGGTCTTGAAGAAAACACATGCTGCTGAATAGTGAAGCAACATTTCTACTGACAGGTCAGAACTTTGACTGATCGACGTCTCATTCCAAAACTCTTAACTTTTCATAAAATCACATCCAAGCTTTCTCTAAGGAGAAACACACCGGCATTTAACATTGCAAAAATAATTATTACTCTCCAGTTGGAGAGAGATACTATTTTTTTTTTTTTTTTTTTATAAAAAAAGAATCATGGTCATATTTGATCTTGTTTCCTACAAGATTACAAATATGAGCAAAACAAACTTTGATGCTGATATAAAACTATTTCTGTACACTTAAATGTCAATATATATCTTGAAGAGTGGGGAAAACTGTCAATATCTGTTTCCTGTGGGGGAAACTGTCAATATCAATATTTGTTTTTTTTAAACAAAAATATACAAACATCCAGAATAAAGATTAAAAAAAAAAAAAAACTGACCTAAGCATGATTTTGAAGGCAGAGAAAAAAAAAACCCAATTAAATCAGAAATTTAGATTTAGAAAATTGCAAAGAAAGTTAAAAAAATTTTTTCAAACTTTTTTTACATCAAAACTTTAGCTGAAAATTCAAAAAACAAACTGCAGCACAAGATGTCTGCTGGTTGATTTACAGAACAGTTATACTGTTGCTTCATTCTTCTGTGGGAACAGCTGAAATGCTTTTATGCAAGGCATTTAGAAAATATTCACACCCCATGAACATTTCTGTTTGTTTTATATTTCAACACCACCATTGAAAAGTTTGGACACAAAAGGTCATAACAAAACATCCTGTTTATGATGGGAAAAATGACACCAAACAGTCAGGAGATGAACATTACTGTTAATAACAAAAAAGTAAAATGTTATTTTGATGTTGAGAGTTAAAAAAACAACTTTAGTTCTTTGCAAACTTTACATTCATACCTCTTGACCCTTTTTATCTTCTCTGGTGTTTTCAAATGAGATTTTACAATTGCAAGTGCTGATTAATTGAAGAAGAAAAATAAAAAATAAAAAAAGGGACTTCAACATTTTCTGCAAGTAAAAATGTGAAAATTGCGGAAAGAATTTGCTTTGCGCTGTCCCGGGTCAACACTTTACAGAAGGAGCTTTTAATGCAGTGACAGCTGGAAGTCTTTTGTCTCCATCAGTTTCAGACATTGGGGAATGAGGCAGTAAACTCTTTAGAAACAGCTCAGCATCAGTCACACTGGATGAACAGAAATTATTCTCCCTTTTAAATAGATTTTCTTCCAGGATTATCATCAACTCTGACCAGCTTCTTTGTTTTTGCAGAAGAAAATCATTCTTATAGCATAACACTGCCATCATTGTCTCATTATGGAGATGAATTGCTAAGAGTGAGTCACAGTTTTAGCTTTCTGCTAAAACATTTTAGGTATAAATCAAAAAGTTACATTTTTGCTTCTGACCAGACCTTTGAACATTTTTTTTGCAGTTTTTATTTAACAAGTCAAGAAGGAAATATGAACTGTTAATATCAAGGAGTGATTTGCAAATCAAGGACACTCAAAACAGAAAATGGAGAGGAAAAAAAAAAAAACAGAAAAAGTTTAACATTTTTCCACTTTTTATAAAGGTGGAAAATAATAGAAGCAGAGTCTACATTTTTCAAGACTGCAAAAGAACGCCATAAATCACACTCAGGTTGGTTTTATTTACCAATTAGCTGATTTCTAAAGAAGGCAACAAATTTTATTTTGGGATACCAGAACAAAAGGACCAAATGCAACTAACCGACTTTGAAAAGTGATGTATCATGGTTCTTCCACTTCATAATTTGTCTGTATTTTGCATCAAACAATTAAAAGCCCAACAAAATACATGGAAGTTTGTAGTTGCAATGTATAGAAATGTGGAAAAACAATTCCTTCTAACATTTCTGCTTTGCAGTGAGATTTGCAACTGCTACACGTTAAAGCTAGCATGACTCAGTTTTTCCTCCAGCTCTTAAACCTCAGGGTTATCTCTCAGACTGAGATGTGTTGGTGAAAAGCAGGAACAGGGAGCCGACATGAAACTATAAACTGCTACATTTCTGTAACTCCTGCACCAGAAACAGAAAGTTAGAGGACAGAAAATTTCCAGGGAGAAAACATGTCTGGCTGCCTGCAGCGGCTCCAAACATATCCTGTATCATTTTAGAAAAAGTTAGAAAAGTGGATTTGACTGAAAACACTTTTTTTCTGCTCATATATTTACAGAAATTCATGGGACGTTTGGTTGCCTTTTCGTTACCCTCAGTTTTGACTTCCAGGAGCTCACTGTTGTTGCTTTGCATACCGTCGACATCGTCTCCACCAGTCTGCGGAGATTCGTGGACACCGTTTGTCTTGACCACTGGAGGCATTGGGCCACCGCTCCACATGGCTAGGTTGGCACGTGACCATTTCACCAGGTCCTCCACCCGTACCACCATCTTCCTGGACACGGCCAGCACTTCATCCTGATAAAACAGAACGGAAATTTGCTTCAGAATTGCTGGAACAGAAATGTACGTTTAAAATATGCAGAATTAGTCTTTATCTATTTGCAGGTAAGAAATAATAAAGTGCCTCTAAAATGTATTCACCCCTTTTGGTTATTTTATAATTTGGAGTCTGTTGCTGACTTAAAGGGGTGAATACTTATGTAACCCTATGTTTAATGTTACTTTTTTTTTCTTGAATGTCATTTTATAGAAATCAATTTCACTTTGACTTTTAAGGGCGTTTTTATAATTTTCTTGATAAAAAAAATTTTTAAAAGAAAAATTTGTGATTGATGGGGTGGGTGAAAACATTTTATTGGCACTATGAAGAGTGAAACAGGATATATTTGAAGGTCATGTGACTGTAAAGCTAAAATCAGGTCAAATCAGGTGTGGGGAATGTAACAACATTAGATTGTGATGGATTAGAACATCTGCAAAAGCACAGCATAAGTTGTAGTTCTTTACTCTTAGACATTTCTCAGTTTTCCTTCATCTTTATTGATCTTGGTGCAGAATGGATGAATCTGTTACTGGTCTTGATAACTGGGTAGAAGCATACTGCTCTGTTTGTCTCTGCAGCTGCAAGCAGAAAGCAGTGAAAGTGCAGCCAGTCAATTTCAACCACCACAGAGCAGCTGGTGTTAAATTTAGCTGTCCTTTGGCCTTTATTATGCTACAAGAAAGACTTCTGAAGATGTTTAGTACTCACTACCTGCAGAGACGACTTATGACAGCACTACTTAGAAGCAGTAATTTGTTGGCTAATGGCTAATGCTAAGTAAGAAAACATTTAGCTGAATGTTTACAGTTTTCTGAAAAGTCTGCAAATAACATCAGTGTTCTATACTTTCCTTTTACATAATTAATGTTGCGAACCTTCAAAATAATAACCTGGATAAAATGCTGAACTTTGAGTAGTTAACTGAGGCCAATTAAAACAGTTTATGGTATCAGCTAAATGCTCGGCGTATGGAACTGCGGACTGAGGTTTACTGCTAACACATATAACGGCATAGAGTGAGAGCATAAAAATTTACATAATTAATGCTAATAAGTTAGAATTTCCTCTAACTGATTCATTTAGGCACAAAAATTACAATACAAAAATTTGCCTACTGCTACAAACCTGCATGAGGAAACTTTTCTGAGTTATGCCACTAAATAAAATAAATACATATTGTTTGAGACACAAAGTGCTTTAAGTCTCAAATATGTTGACTTACTTATGTGGTTCACACAAGTTGCTAAAATTGTGCAAGGTGATTAAAATAAGTTTAGTGCCTTTTTCTTTAAAAACAAAGGTTTATGTAGTTAAATCATCACAAATATTTAGATTTTACTGTACAAAAAATATTATGAATTTTTACCACGTCAGATTTATCTAGATTGAGAGACTTTTGACTCTGGAACCCATAAATAAAGGGTTTTTTAATATCCAGTAGCCTGATAGACTGATTGGGAAACAAAATTGAAACACTTGTTATTTTCAGCTGATGCTGCCGTTTTCCCCTTCGCCTGTGGTGGCACTGCAAAAAAAAAAAATAAATCAATGAAGGAAACAGCATGAAACCCTCTGAAAAGTAAACTTCCTTCTTCAATAAATGTAAACAAAAATGGAGTAATGTCAGATTTTAGCAGCTACAGGATTTCTCGTTTGTCTTTGGCAAAAAACCACAAGCCGTTTTTCCCGCCAGCGCCAGACTCTTGCATTTTGTTTGGTTGCATTTACTCAGAATGTTTTGCACTATAGCTGTCTTCCTGCTGTTGGAGCGAGCTTCGGTCCACTTGAATCCACATATGCATTCGAACTGCACTTGAGTTCATTTCAACCAAACAGAGACCTAAGTTTCTAAGTGGACCAAAGTTAATTTTTTGGTCCACATCAGGTTTTGATTACACAGCTCCGCAAATGAACTGGATTAAACAGTCTAAACTTTAAAAAACTTCAAAAGAAGTATCTATGTGAACGTGGGTCGAAAACATTAGGAACACTTGTTCTTAATGTTTATTTTTCCAATAGGAACATTAAGAATAAAATGTGCAGCTCACATTTTATCATTGATTCTGAGTTTTAAAATCCAAAGACAGCAGCAATAATCTTTAATCATAGAAATTGTGTTCATAAATATTCGTTCCTTGGCAACAAAGTGCGTCAAGAATTGAAAACCTTACAAAACTAATTGTTTAGTTCTTCATAATGTGAGAGTTCAGTGTCACTGATAACAGACAGAAACCTGGACAAGTCAAAGTTTCCCATTTTTGATTCTTGCTTGTAGAAAAATACCTAGAGGCCTTGAATAAACCAGCTTCGATCAGCTCCTCCTCCATCCCACCTGAGGAGGTGAAGACATCGAGCTGAACGTGTTCAAACAGAAGAAAACACGAGGACACAAAGGAATCTACAGAGAGCAGAATAAGATAAGTCTGAAATGCTTAAGAAAGGCTTTGTGATAAAATATGACTGCAAAGTAGATGTTTTCAGCATTTCCCTACACTTTAAGATTTCATGCTCCAGTCCCTTTCCTCCAGGAATATTACGACAACCGATCTGAAAACAGCTGTTTGAACATCTATGCTTTAAAAATTTTTAAGAAAGAGATGTGGCCCCTTTGCTCGGCAGCAGATGATGTCAAACAAACACACTAACTCGTTGCAAAACACTTCAAAATAAAACAGGAAGTTTATGATAGGATTTCTTCTCTTTCTGTTCTGCTGAATCATTCTAGTGAAACATTATGAGCTTGACGGATTGTGGAAGATTTACAGCCAAACCCGTTGAGTTAATACATGATTGAAGCTGACGCTATACCCAAATTGAAGACTAAAAATTTTTTTAAAAAGTTTGAATCCATGAAATCTTTTACAACAAAATATTTACATAAAGTCATCCCTGAATATCCGTGAGTTGCTCTCTTCTCCTTTGATCCAATCATCTGCATGACTTTATTGTGTGACACAACTACTAAAATTCAATGTTTCTGCCAAAAGAGGTATGAAGGTCTGACTCATTTCAGGCTTTTTATTTTAGTCTTTTTCTTTTCCAGGGTGAAATGGTTACCCAAAAATAAGACAATGATTTCTGCCCATTCTCTTTAATCTAAATGGGATCAGCACTATATATACATGGTAAAGTATATATGTATAGCCTGACTAATATTTTGTAAAACTACTGTAGTGAAAAGCAGAATTATGTATGGATACTTGACCACTTAATCTTTATGGGTTGGTAAAGTTGAATGCATATATTATCTAAGCCTGTATATTCCTGATCCTGTTTGAAATCAAATGCATGCACACATTTCTACTCTAGTCATATCACTGTTAAATATTGAAAAAGAATGATTGAAATGGAGTAGTAGAACCTTAAAACCAGGGGAGTATGGGGCCGAACATGTAGCGTCAACCTGCATGAAGTGGAGCAGGAACTAATGGCCATGTACACAGCTGATTTATCTCCACTGCAGCAGATGAAAATGTGTTTGAAACATTTAGGAAGTTTGTGAAAAAGACGAGCATCGCCATCTCTTCAGACGTCTGCAGGATGACAAAGTCAAACTGGTCGAGCTGCAGCTAGATGGCTGATCATTTAGAAACAATTGTGAGATCATCTCCACCTGCGCTTGTACTTCCTAATTGAAATATTTTTAACAGCCAATGAAAGCAGACCAGGAAACATTTTTTTTGTTGTTTTTTTTTTAACAAATTATTTAAACAAGTCTAACTGCAGCTTTTGCACATGAAGTCCTTCAGGTGTTCCTGAATAAACAAGAAGGAGTCATGAATCAGTTTACAGTAAAGGTGGAGTTGCAGCCGACTCCTCCCATTTGGTTTGTTGGTCAGGGGTTTGGCACTCCTCCAGTGACCTCCACCTCCTCTCAGCTGCAGCCAGCAGAGCACTGCTCAAATTCCTGGTGCTGCAGTTCACAATGAGCTCATCCCAGGGAAAAATATGGCCAAACTCAACCTCTGGCCTCTATTTGTGTCTAAAAAATGCAAAGAAAAAAGGCTTAAACTATAGAAAAACATTTTAATGTGCTAAGTTTTGAATTTAATTTAAATCATAATTTCAAATGTTAAGAAATAGGAATGGGAATAATAAAAAAAACAATATACGCTAAAAAGGCAAAAAGCAATATTTGTCTTTTATTTCTGTCCTAAATTTGGTCACACACTGCCTTGGATGTTCTACCAGTCTGTGATTGCCAGTGTCCTCTTCTACACCGTGGTGTACTGGGGAGGCAGCATATCCAAGAAGGACACGTCCAGACTGGACAAACTGACCAGGCGTGCCGGCTCTGTGGTCGGCATGAAGCTGGACTCTGGTGACGGTGGCAGAGGCGAGGACACTGAACAAACTGCTGGACATCATGGACGATAGCAGCCACCCTCTACACGCCGTCATCAGCAGCCAGAGGAGCCTGTTCAGTGACAGACTGCTGCTTCCCAAGTGCCGGACCAATAGATTTAAGAACTCCTTTGTCCCCCACGCCTTCAGACTGTACAATTCCTCATCGGGGGGTGGGGGTGAGGTGACAGGACAGAGGGTAAGTGACCCCTTGTACTTTTCTCCATACTTATCAGGTCAAACCACATAGTGCAATACCATATCACTGGTCAATCTATTTGCCAAATTTTTATATTTTCTTTTGTGTTGTATTTATATTTATTTATATTCTATATTCTTATTCCTTGTTTCTTGCATAATTTAAGGTTTTTCTTGCATAATTTAAGGTTTTGGTTACTCACATTTAGTGTGTACCTTAGTATTTAATTTGTATTTTTGTATTCTTTTGCACTTTGCTCACTGTGTGCTATCTTTGTTTTTTTTTTTTGCCTGTAAGCTGCTGGTAACTTCAATTTCCTGAGGCAGTCTTCCCAAGGGATCAATAAAGTACAAGTCTAAGTCTAAGTCTAAACAACCTACATTTACTTCCTGTGTGTAACTCAAACAGGATCCGGAGCTAGTCTAATATGTTTTCAAGCACACCAGAAAATGCTGATTTGGATCTGTGAGGATCCACAGAGACCAGATCATTCTGATCAGAACTAGAGATCCTGGGACACAAATGAACCCTGGAGGATCTGACAGACCAGTGAGCAATTCAGAGAACAGAAATTCAATTTAAACACATCATGTCCTTTGTCTTTCCTTAATCCTGGTGAAGAAAACCACTAAATTAACAACTCAAACAAGAATTGCACGAAGGAATGGGCGGAACCGATGCAGTATCAGACCTGACATGCATGTATCAAATATCAGACAGAGGAAATGGAACATATTTTGACTTCTTTTATTCTCTACATGTAGACTTGCATTTAAAAAAAACTTGCTGCACTCAATTAAAAAATAAACATAATGTCATTGTACATAAACAGATGTTTTAAATATAAGAGTAGAAAAATATTTTAGGTTTATTAAATATTTTTGGATCTAGACTTATTTATAAAACATTAAGAAACCACACAAGAACTATTAGCCAAAGCAACTTCTTTAACATTTGTGGCTTCAGAAAATGAATTAGGGCAACTCAGAGACATACCCACTTTAAAATCTGCCAACATTGTGTCTTTTGGTCTGACTAGAGAACCTAATCTTTCATATTTCATGAGTCAACTGCTACAAATGGTGATTAGAACCAGGAAAGTACCATAAATAGGATTTAATAAAAATTCACAGAAAATACACAATTAAATGAAACTATATTAAACTTTTAAATTATTTATCTCTAAAAAAAAAAAAAATAATAATAAGATTGAGAGTAAATGGAATAAAAAAGTAGGCCAAGAAAGGAAAAAAAGTATTTTTATGCAGTGCAATGTTGTAGCTCTGAATCGTGGAAATCTGAATGATTGGACTCCAGCCGGAATACTAGTGTAACAATGGAGAACGTTGGGTGGAATCCACAATCGTTTTCTGACTCTTGGAGAAACATTGGTGTGAAAATGACAGTGACACGGTAAGAGCTGCTCTGCTTACCAAATGCAAATGTGATGAACCTCCAGCTGCTGCCAATCAAACGAGTCTTTAGCTGAGAAGGCTCAGTGGAGATCAAAGACTGCTCTTTATGAAACGAGTCACTTAAAAAAATACATTCTTACAGCTAAAACACAGGATGTGGCAGCTGTCAGCTGAAGCTTAAAACCACAAAAGAAAACTACTGATCATTGTTTGAAAATGAAGGAACATTGGCCCAAATTGAGCTGAAAATATTTAACTGTGGGTATAAATGCTTATATAGCAACAGCTGATTTATTTAGCGGAATTTAAGTGCACTAAAAATGTTCAAAGTTATCAAAAATGCTAAACGCTGAAAAAATTGTCTCTCTACTAATAGCGCATTGGCAGAAGTGTGTCCAACACTGTATTTTGTTGTTTATGTATTTATGGAAGACTAATTGCAGGTTGAGTTTTAGATATATAATTTTAGCTCATCTTATAATCAGAAGAAACACTGAATCAGCCTTATTGGTCAAGGTTATGTTTACAAACAGAATCTTATTATATTTAAAACTGCTGTTTCAAATTAAATAACAACTCCATATTACTGCCTTTATACCTCAGAAGCTCAAGAAAATATAACTAATATGGATATGAATCCTTCATGATATTTAGTGCAACAACTATTGATGAAAACTGTTACAAATTCCCCGTTTGTTTATAAATCTACCACTGCATACAGTCAGAGGCTTCCCAATGAGTATAAAACTGACTTTTTCAGAACACCAGTGACATTAAAAAGTGCAGTGGTGCAGCTTAACAGCACACACTAATTGCATTTAGATATGCTCAATGCTGTTATGAGCCTCTTAATATTTTTTGGATGAAAAATAAATAGTATTTTGGTGAAATGAATGAGAACATCACATCTTCCTTTGAGGGCCATAACTCAACCTTACAGTAGAAACACCATGTAGAATTTAAATGAGTCACAGAAACTGACCAAAATTAGATGTTGATTCAAGGTTTTTAAGAAAATTCCTGTTTAATTTAACATATATGCTACACAAAAATCATTCCGATGTGAGACCACTGGAAAGTTCTGCCACTCGCAGTTTGATATTGTTTTGATGCGATTGATAGTTTTTGCACAGCAGCTTAAATTCCTAGCCATTTCTATATGCCTGTTGTGCGAATTACCACAGCAACCAGCGATTATGAAAATCTATAATAAATAAAGCGCTGTTCTTTAAATTCTGTTTCTAAAAGTGTTGATTAATAACCTGCTTAAGAAAAAAATGACAAAAATTGAGTCAAGATGATCAGAGAAACAGATGACCTTAACCTCATGAAAATAAACTAGAGTCCAATAACTGTAAAAACAACAGACATTTTACGCAAGGTGAAATGTGGAAAATTTGGTTTCAGACAAGTCATAAGATTTACATTAGCTTGAGTCCTACAGCAGACGTTCACATGGGAGCCGAGCATCAGACTGCATGTGGTGAAAAACACTCTATCTCATCAGATAGTAGTTTCATTAACGACATGGCTGACTGTTGGAGCGTTGCTGCAGATTAAGTCAAATAAATAACATCTGAGCAAAGATGCTGACTGAGTTTGATTTTTTTTTCCAGGAAGGAAATGTAGTCTGGATTTTAACCTGTTTAGATTCCTGTACAGAGATGTTTGGTTCTAAAAAGGAGCCAGTGATCCTGAGAAGATATTATTAGATGTTCTTTAAGTGCAGCTCAGGCTATATTAAGGAGACATTTATTCTCAGTGTTAGTCTACAGCTGCAAGATTAGATTTCACATTGTTTACATTTCATTTATTTTCACAGTATTTGTCTATTCTAAATACATGCTCTTCTTAAAATTAATTCCTTTAAGAAGTTCAGAAGGAACATTTAGTCTGGTTGTCTTTGTGGTCTGATCTGCTGATTCTAATTATTTAGAATTTTTCTTTGAACAATCAAAACATATCAGACGCAGAAACATTCAGGCTCATTCCTAAGAATAGTTTTGAATATAACAATAAAAAAAGGGAATTAACTAAACTGGATTTTTATAATTCAGCAAATAAAAAGATTCTTGGAAATAAAAACCTAATTTCTCAAAAAAGTGTTACGTTGACCTGCAAAGTGTTATGCTTCCTTTCTGATTACATGAAAGCATCTGCAATACAGTCAGATATGAGACAAATTAAGAGATCATGAAGGTTAGCCGTTTTATTTTATTGTTTATAATTGTACTGATTGCGACAGACTGGCGACCTGTCCAGGGTGTACCCCGCCTCTCGCCCGGAACGCAGGCGAGAGGCGCTGGAGATAGGCACCAGCACCTCCCGACCCCGTTAGGGAGAAGGGTGACGGAAAATGGATGGATGGATGGATTTTACTGATATAGCTTTGCCTAGTGAAAACTATGTTAATATTCTGAAGCTGTCCTGACTTATTCTGGGAGCTTACAGATGATGTTGACGGCAAGGAGGTCTTTAAAACGCAAACATTTGTAGTTCATAGCTATTAACAAAAGATTTTCCCAAAGGACACAAAAATTATTTTAACCCTTTCGTGCATAGTGGTCACAACAGTGGACAGCTATCTAAAAGCCATTTTCTTGTGCTTCTTATGGACTTTTATATTATAAATGCACACAGACCACTGAAGTGGACACTAATGCATCATAAAATACACTATCAACTACTGGCCATCAGCTGCAATTGCAAGAAATTACTTCTGCTAAATCCAATATGGCCGACAGACATAAAAGCATGTCAACCGTCCCTGTCCCTCCTACTGTAGAAGACTCTTGCAGATAAATAAAATATTGTCACATCAGATAATCCCTAAAGAATAATATTACTGATGTATTTTTTCAAATAACTTTGTTTTGGAGAAAATTACAATTGATCACCTAAAAAAATAAAATAGCAAAAAAATAAATAAATACATTTTTTTTTTACAAACATTTTTCCTATGTTTGAGCCGTAAGAAATTTTTTAAAAAATGGAAAAAAATCCTGACACAAAAGATCATAACTCATGTATGAAAGAGTTAAAAATTGCATTGTTCCATAAAATGTAAATATATCAATTTTTTTTTTTTTGCCATTGTTTGATGTTAAGGGATTAATTGAAAGTTTTCCTGTAAAACTGCATTTGTGAAGTATCAGCAATATGAAAAAAATTAATGCAAATTAACTCTTACATTAAAATAAGTTTCTTTTTGAGTTTCAAAAAAACTCCCGTTTTGTTTTATTAACCCATTAGGCTTACTTCATTAAAATTTCTTTTGTTTGAGTTCTTCCAACAACAAGTGGAAAGTATTAGATATTATTTATATTTTTTAATCTTTAATAAACTCAGTTTAATTAATTGATTCAATAAATATAAAACCAGACATAAAATAAACTTTGTATCCTTTAAAAATGCGGTTTTAACTCAAGGACAAGAAGTCCTCATCAGATTCACTTACTATGAATCTGATTTGATTTTGATAACCAATAATAACGGGTTGATTAACAGACAATAAAAATCAGAATTAGGTTGATGAAAAGAGATTGAGGAAAAGAGATTGAGGAAAAAATCTTAAATAAATGATAGCAATTATCTCTAAATACCTAAAACAACAAAACCTTAAACATGCTACCTCTCCATGCTCTCTGGTTCGGCCCTTTGGAGTGTCCTCAGGCAGGAAGTAGAGTCTGGCACTGGCCAGCAGGTGGCGCCGAGGCTGATCTTCCCACAGCAAGGTCACCTGTACAGCAACAAAAACAAACCACAGCTGTTTTTCAACTATCTGACAAACCGTCTGTTATGGAGAATCTGTTTAAATCACTTCAGACACTGGTGAGGTTTTACTTTCATTTTCATTGTAATGAATTCTGCTTTCTAACATGTGGCTGAATGAGCACAAAGCTGGAAACTTAGATGGTTTTCTTGCCAAAAGTCAAGCTCCAAATCGATGCGAACAAGCAAAAGAGGCAAATGGAGGTGATGACGATTTAAATGTCAAACAGATCAGAATTAAAGATGACATAAGTGAACTAAAGGAGGACAGAAAGGACTCTCCACTCACTTTTAGAAGATATTCACACTGAACCACCCACGTCGTCTGTTGGATGGCTCCTGGAACTTTGCAATCTATTCAAACGTATTTAATTTGAAGCTGCTCTTTGTGAAGCAGCGCCTAAGGAAGCTACTATAGGCACATTTTTTGAGATCAAAAAATATTTGAAAACCCCCTCAAAAGATTAACTGGATTAATCAAGTATTGAAATAATTGTCAACTCATTTAGTAATTGAATAATCGCTAACTGGAGAATACTGAAAAAAGGCCAATTACTGAAAAAAAACAAACATTCAGAGCAATTAAGCAAAAACTGTTTAATGTATTGCATTTAATGTAAAAAAAAAAAAACAAACAAAAAACAAAACAAAACATATTTGCTACATTATTTTAAAAACCATATAAAGTGTGATTATTTGTCTGAATCTTTATTTTTTTGGACATAATCTTCAAGACAGTTTTTAATAGAATTGAAATAAAAAGTAAAAAGTAAGTACTGATAGTTTTCCTCCAAAATGTTGCATCTTGATATTGTGAAATAAGTCAGGTGATGGATTTTAGGTTTTACAGGCTGAAGTGATCTAAAATATCAAAAGAGAGCGTAAACAAAGATTTTGGTGGTCCACATGGTTTTGTTACAAATAAGAACCATGCAGAAGAAGCTCATGAGACTGATCGGGGGACAGCTGATGAACCAGAAAAAAGTAAAAAACACACACACACAAAGCCAATTCTAATTTATTTTCTGAGGTTCGATAAGCCGTCTGTCTGCTTTGTGACCAGTTCCTCAAAAACATTTGATCAGCTCTCTATCATTCAGACTTTGCCCAGCTCTATTAATTTCATATAATTATGAAATTAATTATATTCGATCTATCTTATTGATCCAATCCATTGAGCAGTAAAATATAATATCAGTTACAGTAATGCTTATAATACAGTGAATAAATGCTGCTTAAAGTTAAAGTTAGTCTGTTATTATTTTAACAAAAAAAAAAGAAAAAAAAAAGAGTAAAGCAACAAACGTTTTCTTAGGGAGTTGTATGATGATTTAAACTATTATGGTTTTAGTTAAGAGACTAATATGAGCTGTAGATTAGTTTATGATGAACAGCAAATCAATCTAATCAATAAATCATCCATTTATGAAGATTTCACTTTTGGAAAATCTGAATTATTTTCCCCAGCAATCCCCTCCTGGGTCTCCACAGTTCAGAGTCATGTCAGAGGCCGGCATCTTGTTTCACAGCTTTTAATCGTTTCGACTTTGAATTTAGGTAAATTATATGAAAATAAACAAATCTATCAATGTGAAATGCTTAGCACTCTGTTCCAACAGAAAGCCTATGCATCCTAGAACGCTCTTCATTGTGTTCTACTTCTCTTCTATTCCTGGCATCTTCACTCTTTTATTACTGTATCTATAACAGTGGCATATTGACTCCTGCAGAACAGGACAAAATGTCCAGATTGGGAACACTTCTTTTTTTTAACAAGTAAGAGTAGATGGGAGTAATGGTGAGTTTACTACACTCAGTATTTTAGAATTGTTACAAACAAACTACTTCAAGTAACTTTTTAGGTTAAAAAAAATGTTTGAACTGGGAAGTTTTGAGTTCATCGTAGCATCTTGGTTCTTCGGTCTGATGGGAGTTGGACAAGACAAGGTTTTGGAACTTTTTCCAACACCAATTAGCTGTCATGAAATATGCAATCTCCCCTTCAAAGGGTTATGACTGAATAAGTGAAGCAGCTTCAATAAAGGAGAGTCTGGACCCTCTCCAGGCAGATGTTGCAGATTTGCAACAGCTAAATGCTACTTAGCTAGTCTTTGAGCCTGAGAGAGTTAAAAAGGATTCTCACCTCGGCAATACAGACGGGATCCTCCGGCCCACATTGGATGAAGTAGAACTCGCCGAGCTTCCACACCTGGAGCGGCCCGTTAGCCTGAGCTCTGCTACTCACTGACTTGTAGAAGGCGTAGCTGCCTCTCTGGCAGGAGGGAGCACCCACCCACTGAGGAGGAGGAAGAAGACAAAGAGTTAACATGGAGCTCCACTCTTCATCACTTACCAATGCGAACAGATCGAGAGCAAACCAGAATGCAGGGGTTCTTGTGGTTTCCAGGAATATTTTGGTTCTTTTCCTGTTTAAAGTGTGTGACAACCATAACTCCTCAGTGACATTTGAAAATGTAAAACAACACAAACTCCGTAGACTAAATATGAGCAGAGCAAGACTAAATTTATGTGTCAACTATATCCTTAGAAACTGAAAGGTGGCAAAAACATCTTAGATCAAAAAAGAATCTCAAAATCTTAAAACTTTGACTCAAGTATATCTACAACTTAAAAATTTCTAACATAGTAAAATTAGAATGTTTACATAGTTTCAAATCAATTGAATTTTCTATTGCACATTTCTTACTTTTTAAACTTATTTTAAAGAAGCATCAGGGAAACTACAGAAGGCAGCAGAGCTGTGCCTCTACCCCACCAATTGCTGTGCACTGCTGGTGTTGTTTGGTTGCAAGGAAGTCTTGGCTGGTTAGAAATATTTCTGGTACCAAAAAACAGCTATGTGAAGGAAATGAAACTGTAAATGGGGCAAACAATTAGCAGCAAGTACAGTGAGCTCTTATTTTTATGTCTGAATCCTTGTATCTTGAATGTTTTAAGGGACTTTGGATGGAAATTAGAATTCTGCTAAATCTTGCATATTGATGACAACAATGTACATTAATTAATATGGACTGTCCTATTTAAATAAAATCAATTAAATAAATCAACTAATAAAATAAAATAAACAAAATCGATTAATCAATGAGCAGCTGACTGGAGCTGCGCAATCAACTAACTCATTGATTAGTTAGCAAAGTTTGCTAATTCATGATCTAATAGCTTGTTCCAGTTTTGTTACTCAATAAAACTTGGAACTTTTTGATAACATTCTGCATAATGAAATACTAAATGACTCAAAGAACATCAATTTATTTGTTCTATTATTTCAGATCCAGTAGGAATCATTTTTGATTTTTTCGAACCAAACAAACGAGAATACACATTACAGTCCAGTTCACACAGGTAAGGATGCTAATGTGATATGGGCTATGATAGATACCATCTAAAGAACTTCACACCAAAGTAATGCAGGAAAAGTTACTAGAAATAAAACACCATAGCTTTATGATCTGCTTGCATACTTTTAGACAGCAGCTAAAAAAACATTTAATGTTTCCTGTGATCTACTAGAGCATTGGAAAGCGGGTAGAGAGATAAAATAAAGGCATCCCAATTTATATGTATAGCAACGCCTAAAATCATAGTTAAACACTCCAACAGGAGGCTAGCAAGCACCAGCTGGTATTTAAACTGTGTAAGACATTTCAGTGGTAAACACGTTTGCATTTGTATTTTGTAAGAAGTTATTCTGCTTGTTTTTGTTTGGTTTTTTTTTTACCTTTTATTTTACCTGGAGTACAGACTAAATTAACCAAAACATATTTTTTAATTCCAACTATCTTTATAACAAGAGTGATGCCCAGAATTTCAACATTTTGTTCAATATATGATGCGAGGCACACTTTTGTTCTATTTATGAACTCTATATATCCATCCATCCATCCATCCATCCATCCATCCATCCATCCATCCATCCATCCATCCATCCATCTTCTGCCGCTTATCCGGGGTCGGGTCGCGGGGGTAGCAGCTTTAGAAGGGAGGCCCAGACTTCCCTCTCCCCAGCCACTTCCTCCAGCTCCTCCGGGGGAATCCCGAGGCGTTCCCAAGCCAGCCGAGAGACGTAGTCCCTCCAGCGTGTCCTGGGTCTTGCCCGGGGCCTCCTCCCGGTGGGACGTGCCCGAAACACCTCACCAGGAAGGCGTCCAGGAGGCATCCTGACCAGATGCCCGAGCCACCTCAACTGGCTCCTCTCGATGTGGAGGAGCAGCGGCTCTACTCTGAGTCCCTCCCGGATGACCGAGCTTCTCACCCTATCTCTAAGGGAGAGCCCAGACACCCTACGGAGAAAACTCATTTCGGCCGCTTGTATTCGCGATCTCGTTCTTTCGGTCATTACCCAAAGCTCATGACCATAGATGAGGGTAGGAACGTAGATCGACCGGTAAATTGAGAGCTTCGCTTTTTGACTCAGCTCTCTCTTCACCACGACAGACCGGTAGAGCTCCCGTTTCACGGCGGAAGCTGCACCAATCCGCTTGTCGATCTCACGCTCTCTTCTTCCCTCATTCGTGAACAAGATCAAGAACAAGATCCCGAGATACTTGAACTCCTCCACTTGGGGCAGGACATCGCAAGGTTGTCGGTGCCTGTCGTGGTGGCAACCCTCGAACCCGTTGGTGGACACCTTCGGTGAGGGATGCTTTCAGGCTGAAGAAGGAGTCCTATTGAGCCTTTTTGGCCTGTGGGACTCCAGAAGCAGCTGATGGGTACCGGCGGGCGAAGCGGCGTGTGGCTCAGGTGGTTGCTGAGGCAAAAACTCGGGCGTGGGAGGAGTTCGGAGAGACCATGGAGAAAGACTTACGCATGGCTTCGAGGCGATTCTGGTCCACCATCCGGCGTCTCAGGAGGGGGAAGCAGTGTAAATGGTAAATGGACTGAACTTATATAGCGCTTTTCCAGTCATTTTGACCACTCAAAGCGCTTTACACTAGAGTCGCATTCACCCATTCGCACACACTTTCATACACCGATACGCAGACCGGTAGGCAATTTGGGGTTAAGTGCTTTGCCCAGAGGCACATCGACATGTGACCGGAGGAAGCTGGAATCGAACCTACAACCTTTGGATTGCAAGATGACAACTCTGCCACACAACCACAGTCGCCCGTGTAGCACCAACACTGTTTACAGTGGGGGTGGTGTGCTGCTGACTTCGACTCGGGATGTTGTGGGTCGGTGGGCGGAGTACTTCGAAGACCTCCTCAATCCCACCAACATGCCTTCCATTGAGGAAGCTAAGCCTGAGGACTTTGGGTTGGGCTCTCCAATCTCTGGGGACGAGGTCGCCGAGGTAGTTAAAAAGCTCCTCGGTGGCCGGGCCCCAGGGGTGGATGAGATTCGCCCGGAGTATCTCAAGGCTTTGGATGTTGTAGGGTTGTGTTGGTTAACGCGACTCTGCAGTATCGCATGGACATCGGGGGCAGTTCCCCTGGATTGGCAGACTGGGGTGGTGGTCCCCCTGTTTAAAAAGGGGGGATCGGAGAGTGTGCTCCAACTATAGAGGGATCACACTCTTAAGCCTCCCTGGCAAGGTCTATTCAGGGGTACTGGAGAGGAGGGTCCGTCGGATAGTCGAACCTCAGATTTTGGAAGAGCAGTGTGGTTTTCGTCCTGGTCGTGGAACACTGGACCAGCTCTACACCCTCAGCAGGGTCCTGGAGGGTGCATGGGAGTTCGCCTAACCGGTCTACATGTGCTTTGTGGATTTGGAGAAGGCGTTCGACCGTGTCCCTCGGGGTGCCCTGTAGGGGGTTCTCCGGGAGTATGGGGTACCGGGCCCTTTGATACGGGCTGTCAGGTCCCTGTATGACCGGTGTCAGAGTCTGGCAATAAGTCGGGCTCGTTCCCAGTGAGGGTTGGACTGCCATTTGTCACCGATTCTGTTCATTACTTTTATGGACAGAATTTCTAGGCGCAGCCAGGGTGTTGAGGGGATCCGTTTTGGTGGCCTTAGGATTGCATCTCTGCTTTTTGCGGATGATGTGGTCCTATTGGCTTCATCGGGACGTGATCTGCAGCTCTCGCTGGAGCGGTTCGCAGCAGAGTGTGAAGCGGCCGGGATGAGGATCAGTGCCTCCAAGTCTGAGACCATGGTCTTGAGTCGGAAAAGGGTAGAGTGCCTTCTCCGGGTCGAGGGAGATGTCCTGCCCCAAGTGGAGGGAGAACTATATATATATATATATATATATATATATATATATATATATATATATATATATATATATTTCTTTTTTTTTTTCATGTTCAAGTTCCTACAGATACATCTCGCTACCTGAAGGCCTCCTCTCTAATCCTCTCTCAGTGGTTTGTTTATCCATGTCTGTAATTAATTGGACCAGTTTCTGATTAATTAAGTGAAAAGAACCTAAAAATGAGAAATTTGGTTATTTTTCCTGATGGACAGAACCGTAGCCTAAAACCTGAAAATGGTACTTAAGCAGAATTCAGAACATAAGAAATGCGTAATTAAAAAACTATGTCTCACTTCGCAGGGCAGAATGGCAATAATAAAAAAAACAAATAAATAAAAAAAAAAAAAAACAACAGGCCTACAAAGTTATCAGTATTTCAAAGTGCTGAGGAAGCAACCCCAATGTAGCTGGGGAACAATGACATTAACCTCTTGCTGTGACCCCTTAAAATATTTTGTAGGGTATGTTCAAACAGAAATTTTGCCAATTATATTCAGCGAGGCAGCAGTTTCACATTTTACAAACAGCTTTCTGAACAGGAAATTGTAATACATTAAACAACTCATAGAGGAAATGTTAAAAATTAACCCCTTACACTGTTTAGGCTGACAAGGCAGCTCCACATCCTTTCACACTCATTCTGAATCTGTGTGTTTCAACCTTTTATTCCAACTGCCTGAACGCCATGACATGCAGAAACCTGTTCCATCTGAATCACCAGCGTGGGCTTTTCCACAGAATTTCTTAATGTGGGGATTTAAAGAAAAAAAAAACATGGCACAACAACTTGGAAAAAACCTTTAAGCCTCAGAAGTAAAATCATACCCATAAAATGTTAATTATAATATTCAGATGTTTTGGGGTTTTTTTGTGATCTGGAATAACAACTCAAAGGCCACAGCTTTCCAGAAACATGTCATAAACTTATGAAATTAAGTTAATCATTCAGAGTGTGTATTGAGGACAATCCAACATGTAAATTCAGGGACTTAGTCTGAACCTCTTCTTAATGGCACTGCATCTATGTGACTAAAGAATTTACAAGCCTTTATGGTGTTGGTTCAATAAAACACTAGTGCTAAGATTTAACCTTCTGAATAATTCAATAAGTTTTGTTTATTCAATCACATCCAAATAATTTCAGTCATGAGAATCATTCACATTCAATCCAATATCTAAGCATAAAATACAATTTGAAGATAATTACATTTCTACCACAAGCTTAACATATTTTGATGTTCATGGCTTTCAAACTTATGTTGTAGGCTGTGGGCATTGTCAGAGAAAAAGGCAAGGCAAGGCAACTTTATTTATATAGCACCTTTCAGCCAAAGACAATTCAAAGTGCTTCTACAAGAAAGTTAAAACACAACCCTGAAAAGTTGCAGCATAAGTTACCAGATTGTATGTCAATTGAGTGATATTTTTATTGAAATCGGATAAACATGTGCAAAACAGAACAAAGCATTTTAGATTATTAGCAGAACCAGGGACTTTTCATATTAAACAGCAATGAATTGCTGGATGAAATACATGACAAATGGATGGAAGGTTTAAAAATTAGCTTTTTAAATAATGTTCTTATTGAATGAGTCTGTAAATCAGTTTTATTATTAGGCGTTTACCACTAAGTACAACCCATTATACAGATTGATTACCCACAGATGGAGGTTTGAACACCTTAATTTATGTTAATTATCATGATTTTCCACTTACAGTTTATGGGAACATGACATTTAAAATGAGAATTTTACATTAGACCAATCAAAAAACTATTTTTAAAAACAGAAATGTGGGCTAAATTAAAAGAGAAAAGTAGGCTTAACACCTGCTTAAAGGCTGCTATTTTTAAAAGGCACTTTTGATCTGACAAACGAGAGATACCTGGACATATATTCTAATTTATTGAATATGACTATATATTAGTACCCCCTTTCATCCCTGGAAAGTTAGCTGGAAATAGGCATTGTCCCTCCCGACCCCATTAGAGACGAGGGTGTTAGAAAATGGATGGACTCTGTTACCAGTTTAGCAGAAAGTTTTCTTTGCTAAGCAACAAAGCAAAAACATTCACTATTCTCCTATGTTTAGGATGCAAGAAATAAATTAAACAATATCCATCTAACACAAAAATAGTAGAAATACCTTTTATTAGTAAATGAGTTTATCAGAAAGAAATTGCATGTTCTACACAAGAGGGAAATACCAGCTACGTTTGATTATTATGTCAAACAAGGTTGAGTCTGGTTCAACTCTCTACACTCTCCACACTCTCTACTCACTTCTCCAAAACAAACACAAAGGGACCCTGTGGCAACTACTAAAACTGACATAATGCTTCATTTCCCTCTTTACTCTACTAAAAGTAATTATTACAGCTCAAAATATGCAAGTTTAACAAACTCTTTTGCTGCTGAAAAAAAATGAAGAGTTTTAGCATTTTAAAATCAAAGCCAAGAACATTTTCACGTATGATATAAGACATAAATCAGCTGATTTTGGGAATAAAGCTGGTCAAAGCATGAATTAAACACAATAACACTGATTGACCTTAAAAAAGATCAGAAGAATATGATATTTTTGGTTCAAATTCCATTTAAATGACTTTGATTCTGTGGGGCAGCAGGATTCATTTACCTTCACTGAAACCATCATTTCACAACTGCTTGCTGTATTTACTCAAGTCTTGCAAAAAAAGTTAAAAAAAAAAAAAAAAAACAGGAGGAAATTTGTAAAAACTGTAAACCTCTTGTGCATGTTAAATGCATAAAAAAGTGGTATTTGTAAAATAAATGCGATTCTGATAATGAAGAGAGCCTTTAACAAATTCTACATCAATTAAAAATCAACACTTGTTAAATAGCAAGTGAATCACATCAAGATTCCAATAAACACACAGGTACGTCACACATCAGCCAGCTGCATTTTGCTATTACTCTGACATTAACAACTCAGATTCACCAGAGTTTAATTTTTATGGTAAGTGTTTGGGGACAACTTCTGATTAGTCTAACCATATGTACTAAGAGAAAATATCATGGCAAAGTCAGCATCACAGCTGATTATAGGCTTGGCAGCAGGGTGCTGGAAAAAAGTGGACTGAAGCAGAAGGCTTTTTTGTTTCACGCAACAATGTCTGTCCGTTTCAATTATGAAAATGTGTTTTTCTATATTAAAGTTTGGCTCAATAAAAGGTCAATTAAAAATTTATGCAGCACAAAATTTTATTATATATTTGACTGTAGATTACAATCTTTTGTGATCACACTATAAACTGAGGAGCTCATTTCGTCAAAGTCATGAATATTTTTAAACATCTTAGGTTCTAACCCATCTACATCTGAAGCCAGAAGAAACATGTTGCTGTCATTTACAGATTACTTTAAATCCAAAGCCCTGATGGGTGTGAATAAATTTGGTCTTATCAGTATGTTGTCATTCAGTGTGAGAAAAAAAAAATAAATAAATAAATAAAAAATCACAAATCTCTGATCAGACTTTACAACGCAGCTGTAATCCAAAACAATGTAGGAATCTGCGCACAATTTGTCCTGACAGTTGATAATTTAGTTCATTTACTTCTGTTGCAGACTCCTGTTTGATCATGGTTTATTTAAATAAAAACAGATGATAACCAGGTAACCATGGAAGCAGGCACAGGCAATACAGCCCTCATGTTGTCATGCAACATGATGTTAACATTTCTTTACACTTTTCTATTTGTTTGTCAAAAACAGAAACCAAGGGGCAACAAAACAACATATTTTATTATTTGGTAGTTTTGACCCTTTCCTGCAGAAGACTGAGCTCTTTTAGAGATAATCAAGCTGATACACAGAGAAAGCAGCACACATGCTGTTTTATACGGAACACAGCTGACAGGATGGGCTCACTTTTTACAGCTCCTCACTGCAGCAGCCACAGAAATGCTGCTGTGGCTTAAACTGAAATCCATCATGCCGCTTCTGCTGCACTGATCTCTGTTTGCAGCTAAAAAAAAAAAGCCAAAAAAAATGTGAGTCACAGCAGCTTCACAGTAAACATAAAGCATGGACCAACAGCTGGAACTGATCTAAAATATTAAACTGATATTTGAAAAAGACAAATATAACTGATTGAATGATCATTTTTGACTTAAGGTTATTATTAAACTAACTTCATGCTGCACAAATATAAGCACTGACCTTCTACAGGGGCTATGAGTGGTTCTGTCTAACAAAAAGCAGAAATATCCAATTTAGCTCTCATTCATTGTACAATAAACTATTTAATTTCCCAAAGTGTATTTGGTTCCACTGTGACCCATTAAAATTATTACAGGTTATATACTGTTTCCAGTATAGATCAATACAAAAAGAAGCATAAATAAATTATTCTATATAAAAGTAAAATGTAATTTTGAAGAGAGTTTTTTAAGATTGGATTTTCCAAACAGCAGAATTTAAAATGTAGTTTTCTTTTTAAAAAAAACATTTAATCTTTTTAGAATCTTGGACTGATCCCAAAGAACAATAACTTGAGTTTGTCTACTGTGACTTAATGAAGTTCTGACTATTTCAAATACCAAATACATATTCAAATTAATCATTATACCATAGACCTCTGGTATTCACATGGATCATGGAATTAACTAAATACTTGAGACACCCTCTAAAACACACATAATTAAAAGTTCAAACACCTATTATACATCAATATGTATTAAATGTTTGTCAATTAGCAATAGGCCAAGGTATTTTCTTTTGAATATGTTTTATGAGAAAACAAAAAATATATAAATAACTTACAAATATTTCTACATTTGAAAAAAATGTCAAATTTTTGAATAGCCAAGTTATGTTCCACAGAAAAACTCAATTTTTTTACATAGTTTCTGTTTATCTGTCCTAATTTGACAATGAATAATCTCACGTTCAATGCGTAGTAAAGGATTATTTGTCGCCCTCTGTGGTAGTGGAAGTAGTTACAAGAACTACCAAGGGATGCTTTTTTATTATTTATCAAACTTGTAGATTCTGCAAAATAATGAGATTTTGTGCTTTCAGTTAATGCAGCTGGGAGAGTGGAACCAAAGCTCAACAGTATTCATTTAATGCACATTAAATGTCTAGAGAACATCCTGAACATAAATATCTGTCAATGTTTCAAATGTACCAAAAATGTGTTGCGTTATGCTCAACACATCTGCATTAGTAAACAGTAAGATCAAGTTATGAGGCTTCAATGGGGACAATCCTCAAATACTTTCATTTTCTGTTTTATTAAAAATTACTTCCTCCATCGTAAAATCTTAGATCCATTTTCACGATTAATGTTTGCCCCATTTACTTGAAAAGGTTAGTGAAAATAAATGTGCATGTAGTGAAGTTAGACCTGTGTGAATTAATTGTATATTAAAACAAATTCAATTTCCATTTGCATAGTTTATTCTTTTTCTCTTTTCTCTCTCTTTCTTCTAAAAACTAGATGACAGAAGTTATCAGTCTGCTGCATTAATCTCAACTAGCCCTGTTTTCTAAAAGACAATTTTGTTTATAAGTCTTTATAATTCATTTTATTTCTAGTTTTTGTTGCTTTATTTATTTTGGATATTTAACATGTGTTCCAGGTCCATTGTTAAATCTTCATTAGAATTTAAAGTTCATTGATCTTTGAGAAGGTATTCTTACATTATTATTCTAATACCATATTTGAAAATGGTCTCAAGACAACAATATTATCTTTTATCCCAATAACTTCTGGGACAATTTATCAGCAAGCAACAATTTATCAGGCCTAATTATAGTAGTAAAATCAGAATTGTAGAAAAGATAACATCCCAAAGAAGACTTAAAATCACCAATGAAAGCCTGACTGAAACCTCTTTGTGTAAAGTATTAGGATGTTAAGCCTAAATCCAGGATCTCTCCATTTCTAGATGCTTCTTCTTTTCAGCTTAATGTAGAAAAAAAAAAATCAACTAAACTGCTCACAAAACTTAACATTTCTTTCACAGTTTAAGTTACTTTAAATAGAAAAAGGTTACATTTGAGAAAGCTCAATGCAAAAATATAGGAAAAATTTACTTAAATGTCAAATTAAAATAGATTAAGAAAAGAAATATTGCAGAACACACAGATGTTCTACAACACAAGTGGGAAAAACCAAGAGCACAAAGAAATCATGTATGCTTGTGTGAAGTATGATCAAAAACAACAAATTTTTATATTTTACTGATAATTTATGTCTTTTCCATTGATCAGCCCATGCCTGCAACTCTGAATTTAGGCTTCCTCTGAGGGGCCGCACAGTTTTAACAGTTTTTTCTTTCCATATTAAGTGTACAGCTATAATTCAGGCAGAGGTCTCTTTCCCCCAGCTTATTATCCACATGAAATAAAAGACCCAGTGTATGTGTGGTCTACATTGGAGAAGATTTACTAAACAAAATGCATATAATTTATTTTTTCTGCTTTCCAGCCCAGAAATAGTAGGCAGGGGTGTGTGTTTCCAAACTGAAGCTTCTCACCAGCAACCAGTCGTTCCTGTTCTGCTTGTAGTTGCCGTGACGTGAGCTTTCACCTCCTCTTTTCTGTTTAAAAGCTGAATATTCTCAAATTTCCACTCCCCTTTCTCCTCCTCCAGCACACCCTCCCCCTATTGTACCCACCGCAGACTGCCCTCCCCCCAGCCCACACCAGCCCTTGGAGCGCTGTGAAACAGCTGTAGCAGGCCCTGGATCAGTTTTACAAAGATAATAAAATGTCACAGCAGAGCACACACTTTAAATCAACCTACATTGATTTTTTTTTTTTGGTTAAAATAAATGAACTTCTAATAAATGACATCACTGTGATGCATTCAAGGGCCTGTGGGAAAAATCAAGAGCACAAAGAACTCAATGACCATGGTAAAACATCTCAGTGTCGCTTTTCTATATTCAAATTATCAAATTAAATATTACTCTTGGACACAACTGTAAAAGAAATATTAGCAAAGGCCAAACAGTAGAAAGTAAAATTACAGAGCTGCAGTAGATTAAATTAAACACAGGGTCTCTATAAAAACTTTATAGCTCCATCGTACAGACATGTTGGCAATAAAGCAAATACCGGACCAATACAACCACCCACGGAACAATTACAGCAATATTAACAGGATGAAGTTCAGTGCTGTAGGAGTATAAATACTCTTCCTAGCGTTCGCTCTGAACCAGCAGCACCTAGAGGAGAAAGGCTGCCGTGCTCCAGGCATCACGGTAGACATTTTAAGGATGTCTATTGGTCCCCCAAAAAACTCAGACATTATCATCAATCAATGAAATCCCCAAGGGCGGAACTTGAAAACTGGACTTTATGCCGCTAACACTTAGCTTTCGTCAACAACTCAGAGGTGGTAAGTCAGAGCTACGCATAACGCAAATAATGTTCTGGCTGGAACTCAGTACACTAAATAATAAAACATAAATTAATATGCTTCAAGGCAGGTAAATTTTTCTTGAGGAATTTTAATAATCGAGGTACTCGAATCATTCGAGCAATTGTTTCAGCCCTAGAAACAAACAAATACCACTTAGCCAATTCCCTCCCCTCCTGAAACACAAACAAAGAAAGGGTGGAAATAGTCACTGGTTATCAATAACTCATCAGATCTTTACCAATAAGCAAAAAAAAAAAGTAATATTAGGTGTTCTGGACCAATTTTGATATCCGAGATCAGCATTGCTGTTATGGGCAATTGCCAATATTATTTATGTTTTAGATATTTCCCTACCCTTTAAGAACCATTTAAAATGAATATCACGCCCACGGTTAGGCCTGTCACAATAACAGATTTTGCTGGGTGATAAATTGTCTCAAAAATTATTGCGATAAACAATAATATTGTTTGAAGACCTTTTTACATTGATTTAATGGAAATTACGTAATATTACATGCGATTTCCTTCCAAAGATAGATTCACTTTACTTTCATAAGAACACTTAACACTGGGACTGATACACAAAATAAATAAAACAACCAAAACTAAACATAAAATAGATTCTTAGTCTCCATGTACTTGAATAAAAACTAAACAACACGGCACCACAGCACGCCCCCTAAATTACTTTTTATTTGAAAAATGCATGAATAATGACACCAGAATATTTTTAACTTTTTAAAACTTAATAATTCTACATATATTTTGTTATTATTTGGTAGGATTATCTTGGGCCAGTTAATTTCAATTCAAAAATGGTAATTGGGACCTGTGCAACCAGCTACACAAACAGACAAGGATGCAAACCAAACTTGTAATTTTATTTTACAACTTTTAATGAGGGAAGACAGAGAGCGAGATAGAGAAAGATAGAGCAAAATATCTAATTAATCGTAAAAATAATTGATGGAGTAGTCGATTACTAAAATATTTTTATGACAGCTCTGTCAGCCCACGGTGCCATCGCGAATTTACAACGAACACTTTTTACAAGGTAAGAAAACTAACATTTACATACTTTATAAGTAGGCATGATTAGAAATATATCAAGTAGCACATTATGGAGAAGGTAGGCATCTAACCATTAGTTACCATGGAGATAATGCCACACCATCATGTGGCATAACATGTATGTAAAAACCTGCATTGTATCTCATCTTTTGCACATTTTTACAGCTGCCCCAGTGTAAGGGGAAACACCGCGATATAAATCATGTGGCGTGAATTCAGGCAAAGTCCACAACTTGATCGTCATGTCAGGAGGCAGGAAGTATGGGTTGGTTTCTAACCAAGCTATTTCAAACTTTTGTATATCCCGCCATCTATGAGCCCTAGGTTCAGGTTCATACCAGAACGTAACAAACGTTCAGATGTACAAGTAGAAGCCATTAATAAACAGCCAAAAACAACTTTGGAAAACAATTTCATGTGCTCTGTTCAATATTCCCATCTCTTACTTCCAACGTACGTCATGGTGCCTTATCATGGTGTGATTTAAGTGATGTAGTTGCAAAGAGTCAATAAGGCCCATACTACATTCACTGCTACCCTCATACTTAACAGCTTGGATGATATTTTGAGGTTTTCCCTCTTTCTCTCCCTGAATGTCATCAAACCTGACCCTGATAAGGACTATGGCAATTAAGTTATTTGTCCAAGAATATATTTGAAAACTGTAATCTGGGTTTTTGTTTTTCTTTATGTAACTGTATCTTTGTGGGTGAGTGGTCTTTTAGCCCATGTCATTACAGAAATCGTTAAACAACTGATACTAATCCTCTTAGACTAGCATTAGCTAGAATTTTCACATTTCCGTTTGCTTTTACTCTGGGATTGGTGCACATTTTGCACCAAAACATGATCATCTTGAGAACCATTTGCTTGTGGTGTCATACAAGGAAGCAGAGTGTTTAAGTTATTGCTTTAAAATACTTTTACAGGTGTGTCTACAATCACAATCGTATGAGAAGCTCACATAACTAAGACATCTTTTGGGCTTTTTCAAACTGTTTAAAGGCACATACAAGTCTCCAGAAACTGGCATTAGGGGAGCAGAAATAACTTGATTCTTGTTTTAACCACTACTGCCTTGTTTATACAATATTAGGAAAGAATTAAAAGACATAAATGAACATAATTCCATTCCCTTTTTTAAGTAAGAAAATAAAAATGTGATTGCCTAATATGCAATAGTTTCCCAGAAATAAATCTAAACTGGTTGAAGCTAAAACTATTTCCTAGACAGGCGGAATTGTCCTAAACATGTGTACAGGATTGGCTTAATTACTGCTCCAAATTTGCTTTTCTTCGCAAGTTGCCTTTTTTGAGCCTGTATACTCCTGTCAACAATTAATCGTCTAGGCCTGTCACGATAACAGATTTCCTGGGCAATAAATTGTCTCAAAAATTATTGCGATAAACGATAATATTGTTTGAAGACCTTTTCACATTGATATAATGGAAATTGCGTAATAATACATGTGATTTCCTACCAAAGATAGATACACTTTACACTTTACTTTCATGAGAACACTTAACACTGGGACTGATACACAAAATGAATAAAACAACCAAAACTAAAAATAAAATAGATTCTTAGTCTCCATTAACAATAAATGTACTTAAATAAAAACTAAACAACATAAAGCCAAAGTGGAAATAAATACTGCATTCAACCAAAAGAGTGCAGATTATGAAGTCTGTATAGTATATTGCCCTTCAGTAATCATTAGATTTAAATAGAGAAGACATCCGGCTGCCTGATGCAATAGTTCAAACTACAGGATTTTTTACCCCGAATGACAATCTTAGAACGTTCTTCATTCTGAGATTGTCACTAGTCTTGTGTGTTATACGGTAGATCGTTGTGCCGCTCCGATCTAAATCAAGGATTTATCCAGACTGGGAGCTTAACGCAACCTGTTGAATGTGACCGGTAGCCAATCAGAAAGCGCGGATTCTCCTCCTGCTTTCTGAGGGGAAACACGGAGGGAATCCCGAACAGCTGACATGGTGCAACCCGAAGTCCAGCGGACATCGGAAACAACATGAATGTTTATTCAACAGTTCGTGCAAAGAAAATATCAATAACTAGGGGATGAGTTGGAGCGAAATTTCTACCAGAAAACCCGGTAACTTTTCAGCTGTTCTTCATTAACGTGACATAAATAGTTACAATGATTTTCATTCAGTCAGGACTGACACTAGCCACATGCATTGCAGGTAGATTGTAGTAAGGAATTGATTAATGCCTGGTTTCAAAATTGGTTAACTGGACTTATTATTTTATGTCCATTGTTGGACACAACATGGTTTCGATCAAACCGTTATACCTAGGATTTCTGTCGGCTAATGTGTCTCTCAGGTTTTGACAATGGGCCGACAATCCGCGACATAAGATGGTGCAGCGCGTGCTGGGCATTACACTAAGGAAATGAGGAAGGGAGGGTCAGTGGAGAGCACCAGAGTTGAGCCTTTTTTCATCCAGTGTCATCAACAGTAAGAGAAAAAGGCAGGAAGAAACGAGATAGCCGATAATTAAAATGAGGTCAATAGTTTTAATTTATCGTGCGATTAATTGACTTATCGTTTATTGCGACAGGCCTATAATCGACTACTAAATTAGATTACGAATATTTCAATAATATATTGATCACAATTAATTCTTTCAACCTTAATCTGGTTAAAAACAAACATCCAAGTCCTCTCTAAAAATTTCTTTCAACAACCAACCCAAAATCATGGACTGGTACGTGTCAACACTACTCACATCTAAAGCTGCACAATACATCACAAGTACTGTATATCATCTTTGCAATATCAGTGTGCAATATTTATATTGCAGAGGAGTGTTTGAAGTGAAGTAATTGTGCTATGAATTTGTAGTTTTCATGTATAATATTTAACCAGTTGGACAGCAGATTCTCACAACAGACACAAAAGGCTTTGCTCAAAACTCTAAAGGTCACTATGATGTAAGTGCAGATAAAAAGGAAAGAAAATAGACAAGTTTCACAACTGATCATTATTGCAATATCTATCCATCATTATCATCGAATCGTTTTTCTAATCGATTTTTAGAAAAACTATTATTTTCTAATTGTTTTGGAGGGTTAAGATATGCATTTTATAGTCCATCCATCCATTTTCTAACACCCTTGTCCCTAGTGGGATCAGGAGGGGTGCTGGCGTCCATCTCCAGCTAAAGTTTCAGGCGAGAGGCGGGGTCACCTTGGGACAGGTCGCCAGTCTGTGGCAGAGCAACACAGGACAAACAACTATGCATACACACACTCAGGGAGAATTTAGAGAAACCAATTAACCTAACAGTCATTTTTTCGGGCTAGAGTACCCAGAGAGAACCCACGCAAGTACAGGGAGAACATGCAAGCTCCATGCATGGGCCGGGAATCGAACCCAGGACCTTTTTGCTGCAAGGCAACAGTGCCACCAACTGCACTAGTATTGCATTGTATTTTACTTAACTTTCAATATTTCTCTGTTTTCCAAAACTTTTAAGTGTTATGTTGTTTTTTGGGGTTTTATTAAAAGCTGTCAGACTGCTGCACAGCCTTCTGTCACAAGCAGATAAAACAATGTACTTAGACATATTTTATGTTGTTTAACCATTTAATAATTTTTTGAATTTGGAAACCAATATGTTGTGAATTCCAGATAAATGAAGTCTCGTTTTTTGCATAATCCAGAAATCGGAATCAGTAGTAACTGCTTTGACTGTTCCATGTAGTGGAAGTGGCATAAAAGAGATTATGTTAATAAAAGCCTTTATTAAAGCCACAAAAACAGTTTCCACATTTTAATTTTAAACTGATATTTTAAAAACCAAAGCCTGTTATCTTTTAAGAGACAAACAGCCTTTTTATGCAATATTTTCATCCAGGTAACCTGAGGTCAATATATTATGTGCCATCATAAATACATGAGAACTAAATGAAATACATCAATGTCCAACTGACTCGCTCCATTTAAAGCTGACTTGTACTCATTCTGAATACTCACTTTACAAAAACACCATGCTGTACTGAAACTGTTTCTGCTTTGTTTTCACTGAAATATTACAACCCTCATTTAAATGTAGGTCATTTTGCAGTTGAATGTATTTTTTAAATCAGTGAAATGATGGGACACATTATAGAAAATTTGAACATTTCAAGCAACATGCATCAACTTGCTGCATAAAAATAATGGAGCAAGTTGATGCATTACGTGGATACACCTTTCCCTAAAAGAAGCACAACAAAGAAGAAAACTACTTCAGGTTCTTAGAGATTTTCGATAAATTTGTAGAGTAACAACAAAAGAAAATCACATTTTCTCCAGTACATGACAAAACATGGAAAACTGGGTCTGGCCTAATATGGATCTATTGGCCAATATTACAGGAATATCTCAAGCCCTATATAAATTGCATCATTCACTAAGAACTGGCAAAAAAACAAACAAACATTGTAACATAATTTGTATCATATTAAACACTCCTAAAAGAAGGTAGAAAGAAGTCCCAACTATTAATTCTAAAACTCCAACACTGAACATTGTGGTTGTTTTTGTACTTTTTAAACTTTGGTTACCATAAAATGTTAACACAATGTTTAAACTGTACCCACTTGGAGGTAGGGGTGTAGCAGCACAATAATCTCACGATACAATACAATATACAATATTCTGATCACGATATGATATATGTCACGATATTTGTCAAACCATACAATTCGATACAATTTGATGCACTTTTACTATTTTCTGAAAAATTTTAGGAAAACACAGTGACATTTGTACGTCAATACAGCTCAGTAAATTATAGTTACAGCAGATTGCTTTTAAGTTTGGCCAATTAAACTACCATCCCTCTTCCAGATTTCTCTTAATCTATGTTGAAAGGCTGTTTGTGCTGCTGATGTTCTTAGTAGCAAATCAAATTCCCCCCTCAATCAAATTCTGCTCAAGGCCTCAAACAACCTTGAGCAGAATTTGGGCTGGCCCTAAATGAGGAGCTAAATCTGCTGCACTGTGCATCTCTCTGCTGGATACAGAGGGACAAACAGGGAAATGAATTTATGCTGCTTTAGTAATTCTTCTATTTTGTGCCTGTTGAGTTTTTAATAACTGCCACAGAGACTGGTTTGGTTGACGGAGCTTTATGGGATGAGTTTTTCGGAAACCCTTACTATAAATAGACAAAGCATTTGATACAGCACAGTTTGACGAATCTTGTCACCGCAAAACTTATAAAGGAAAAAAAATTAAAACCAGCATGCTGCGTAACTATAAGGCAAGTTCAACAACTTCTCCGCAGGCTGGACTACTGGCCCACAAATGCACAGAGGAACAGACAAGTAAACTTTATCAGCGCAGACACAGAGCCAACAGAAAGCGTGTGTGAGATACAAACGCAAACATTGCACAGAATTCTTTGTTCACGTAACAGATATTAACAATGCACATGTCTGAAAGCGCAACTATGGGTTATATTTAGGCCTGTCGCAATAAACGATAAGTCAATTAATCGAACGATAAATTAAAACTATCGACCTCATTGTAATTATCGACTATATCGTTTCTTCCTTCTTTTTTCTCTGACTGTTGATGACACTGAATGAAAAAAGGCTCAACTCCGGTGCTCTCCACTTCCTCCCTTCCTTAGTGTAATGCCCAGCGCGCGCTGCACGATCTTATGTCGCGGATTGTCGGCCCATTATCAAAACCTGAGACACATTAGCCGACAGAAATCCTCGGTATAACGGTTCGATCAAAACCATGTTGTGTCCAACAATGGACATAAAATAATAAATCCGGTTCACTAATTTTGAAACCAGGCATTAATCAATTCCTTACTGCAATCTACCTGCAATGCACGTAGCTAGTGTCAGTCCTGACTGAATGAAAATCATTATAACTACGGTATTTAGGTCATTAATGAAGAACAGCTGAAAAGTTACCGGGTTTTCTGGTAGAAATTTCGCTCCAACTCATCCCCTAGTTATTGATATTTTCTTTGCACAAACTGTTGAATAAACATTCATGTTGTTTCCGATGTCCGCTGGACTTCGGGTTGCACCATGTCAGCTGTTCGGGATTCCTCTCCGTGTTTCCCCTCAGAAAGCAGGAAGAGAATCCGCGCTTTCTGATTGGCTACCGGTAACATTCAACAGGTTGCGTTACTCTCCCAGTCTGGGCAAATCCTTGATTTAGATCGGAGCAGCACAACGATCTACCGTAACACACAAGTGACAATCTCAGAACGAAGAACGTCCTAAGATTGTCGTTCAGGGTAAAAAATCCTGTAGTGTGAACTATTGCATCAGGCA
This sequence comes from Poeciliopsis gracilis, assembly GCA_911649635.1. Lineage (NCBI taxonomy): Eukaryota > Metazoa > Chordata > Actinopteri > Cyprinodontiformes > Poeciliidae > Poeciliopsis > Poeciliopsis gracilis. The sequence goes on from CAJVRI010000293.1 coordinate 332,698, forward strand.
GTTGGATGTCTTCTCTATTTAAATCTAATGATTACTGAAGGGCAATATACTATACAGACTTCATAATCTGCACTCTTTTGGTCGAATGCAATGTTTATTCCCACTTAAACTAAACAACTATGTTGTTTAGTTTTTATTCAAGTACATTTATTGTTAATGGAAACTAAGAATCTATTTTATTTTTGGTTTTGGTTGTTTTATTTATTTTGTGTATCAGTCCCAGTGTTAAGTGTTCTTTTTAAAGTAAAGTGTATCTATCTTTGGCAGGAAATTGCATGTATTATTACGTAATTTCCATTAAATCAATGTAAAAATGTCTTCAAACAATATTATCGTTTATCGCAATAATTTTTTGAGACAATTTATCGCCCAGCAAAATCTGTTATCGTGACAGGCCTAGTTATATTTGCAGCTCACAATAAGCTGCGCAAGCCGAGCAAACACATTAGATTTGAAATCTGTCTCATACCTCCAAAGAAAAATGAGTTCTCATAAGGGATTGATATAAATCTCAATACAGGTGAGCCTGTGTCCAGTTTGAGTGAAAGGAGGCACACACAATCCACGCCGAGGTAAACTTCGGAGACCCAGCTGTGACTGTGCGCTAAGCAGCCAACACAGAGAGGTACCAGCGGTGTGATGGGTGCACTCTCCTAGCATTATGCTCTGTTAAATGCATCAATTATCAACCCAACTTTCAGGAATAATTCTGCCAGTGAAATGCACTATACAGCAAAGATGCTTGTAGTCAGCTTATGTAAAAAAATATTAAATTAAAAAAATATATATATTAAGCAAATGTCCCCCGTCCTCAGCGCTTAAACAAGAAACCCTCCAAAGGTAATAAATTTAAGCTTAATCCTCAACATAAAAATGACAGCCAGAAATTGTAAACTGCTTAAAATAATAAACTATAGAATGATACAATAAGATAAAATGGCTATTTCTAAAAATGAAAAATCACATTTAAAAAAAAGTATTTTGGGAGGAGAGTTAATATGCAACACAAATTTAATGATTGAACTTATTTTTTTCAAAAGTCCCAAATATTTGTCGAAGTGTCATGTTACTAACTCTTTGAAGAACTACAAAGAAAGAAACATAGTTTAAATTTTTTAAATGTCAATTTCTAATATTCCATCACAATGAACAGGTGAAGAGGCTGATATGTCTATTTTAGTTTCAAAGATAAAAAATATGAAATTAGTAATAAACAGTGAGTCAGCTATTCATCTTAGTTCTATTTGTTTGCATACATAACAATAACATACGTATTAATTAATAACAAAATGTTGCCAGAAAGACAGTTTCTGTCCAAAATGTTACATCTGATTCAAAAAAACTTTAAATTGCTCACTTTTAGCTTTATTGATTATTTTGTCATTTCAGCACTGACACTTATTATTAATGTTATTTTTTAATTCTAAAAAATATTTTTAGCAACCCCATTGACTGAATTAAAATGAATATCATTACTTTTACATTTTATTTGGTTTTTTATGCTTTGTTAGCTCATTTATTATTGCATTCTGATTATAATATTTCCTTCTTGGGCTCAAAATTAAAAGAATTTTTCCCTTTATACTGACTGAACTGATTTTTTTATAAGACTATCAATTCCTTTTTTCAAGACGCCACGCACTTAATTACAAACTCTAAACATTAAATACCATTTAAATAAAGCCTCATTTATTTAGAAATTATATCGGCTTCACATGGTTCATCAGCTTTACATACTAAACATTTCTAAAAACTGGTCACATTTAACAATTACTTTTTTGTGTTGCTTAAATGAGTAACTATTTTTTTATAGCTTTACCAGTAATATTATTCATTTAGATTTTGACTTGTTTTTCCATTTTCTTTTTTGCAACACGGCAACATAAAATGGCTGCCAGGCTTTTGGTGTGCACAGAATAACCTTTACTATAACTTCTGAATATTGCAGAAACAAGCAATTTTAGCCATCAGTTGGATTTCAAAAAATATTTTTGGCCTAGATCGCCATCAGGCATGTAGCTCATTTATTCTCTGATGGTTGAGCTGTAATTATGAGCAGTGAAACAAAGAAAAAGACTACAAGAAAGCAATTTATGTGTTGTTTAACTCCCTAAATCTGCAGTGTGCATGTATTTAACTTGATTACAATGACGATGCATGATAAATACCATCATAAAGTGAGCAGGCTGGGTAATAAACATACTATTATGCAGTGGGCCGTGTTGTATGGATATCACAGAGCTCCAGTCTTTTTTTTTTTTTTGTGGGCCTGGGGGAGGGCCAGCTGAAGCATTGCTCCAGCCTAGCGGCAGGCAGGAAAATAAAAGCCACATAATATAATCTGAGCAGTGAACACACACACACACACACACACACACACACACACACACACACACACACACACACACACACACACACACACACACACACAGGAATTTAAGATGGAAACCCTTAATCTGCACCATGCCTGCGTCAGTTCTCGTGATATTTCTCACATTTTTTTTTAAGTACAGTTTTCAGAACAAGAGCGAAAGAGGAAGGAGGAAATTATGCATGCATATTAATAATAAAATGTCCTAAGCTTTGTACAGTGAATAAATAAACCAACAAATAAAATCCAGCTAGTACTACTGACCTTGGCTATATCCTGTTATTGAAAAAAACTGACAACTTCACCTCTGGGGAAAACAATACATAAAAGATCTCCATTTCTCTCCTGAATTAATATATAAACAAGGATATTATTTAAAATACACAGCCAAACTAAAATAAATAGATTTCTGTCAAATATTATATTAAATAACCACTCACACATATTCATCGCCCTGTCTAAGTGTTTTCTGCATGTTTCTTGGCTTTTTAAGGCAGGACAATAAACTAGTTATTTCAAGTACAGAAATGTACACAATATTAACATTCCTCCTTAAAAACTGCTGGAGACAAAATGTCGGGGTGGATTTGGTGATAATAATATCAATATGCTGCTTCCTATTATTATTATTTCAACGAACTGCTCCTCCACCTACTAGTCGATGTCGAGATAATATATATATATATATTTGAATGTGCAATATTGCGTCGGTAAAAATATATTTTTATATAAAAAAAATAAAAATGGCGACGCGGCGGTTAGCTAAAAATGTGACCGAGCTGAAAAAGTTTCCTGATATTTTCAGCCAGGGGGAGGAAAAAAAGGAGGGCAGAAATTTTTATTTTTATTTCAAGCTAATGCGGGTGGGGGTTGGTAGCCGGGAGAATAATGTCGACACGACACTCACACACAAAGAAATTAATCATTAACACGGAGAAAATATCTGCGATATTAAACAGAAATTTAACGGCTGCCTTCCAGGCAACAGCCCCGAAGAAATAATCAGTCTGTTTCGGCCTGAAAAGCACAAATATCAGCCGTTTATCTGCCACCTCCGGAGGTGGAAGAGGGGGGTTGAAAAAAAAAGTTGAGGCTAGCTGAATAAAGTTGTAATTGCAGTCAGACCAACTCTCGGTGGCTGATATGGGAAAACAATCAATACGACACGGCTAAATTCGGCTAAAATAAACGCGGAAATTGACTCGATTTTACACAGACGTATGGTTAAAATATCCCCGGGTCAATGTATGGTAAAATCTGCGTTCAAAAATGGATACAAACGACATTTATTTAGAAATTATATCGGCGTTACCTGTATTGCATTGTGCTCCATTGCAGTCCTGCATTCCCTCTCAGTGAGGCCCCTCACTCCGGTTACACCGCCGGGACACGCCGACACGCAAACAAACGCACCACAGAGGAGGGAAAAAATAAAAAAGAAAGGCTTTTCTTCTATTCTACTTTTTTTCTCTTTTTTAAATGGGTGGAAATGGCACGGGATCTAGGTGTGGTCAAAGTTTGCCACAGAGTACAACTCCATATGAAAATCACATTTAAAGGGGGGCATTTTTACTTAACTAACATGACGTATTTCCGACTGAAACGGAATACGAGGGCGGGGTTAAGATAAAAAAAATCTAAAATCGAATAAAAATCCATTACATTGTTCTTGCATTTACCAACACATTATCGCTGATATCCTGAAATTGTCAAACCGTTCGTCTCTGTTTAATTACGTAACCTATATTAGCTTATAATGTTAATAAAGTGCATTCACACACAACAACTTTTTTTAGTTAGCAGCCTCAACACTTGGTTTATCAGTCTAGATCGTTAAAAGCCAAATCTTGGTTTGGAGTAAAGCTGAACAGACGTATCTATTCTCCCCATTATTGTTTTTCTGTTTACAAAGAAGTTTCCATCTTACAGTTGGCAAACGAAAAAGAATAATAGTCATTAATAACCGTATTAAATCCATCTTATTTTACATTCTCCTTGATGTTTTTAATATATAGCTACAAAATAGTTTATAGTCATTGAACGTTTTCACATGTTACCCTGTTACACTCACAAGCATCATATCAATCCATGATAATAAACTTGAAGGGAAATTACGCATTTATAAAAAGAAGTAAAAATTTAAATCATCCAATCATATTCAACCTCTGACAGACCAAAATCATACAGTACAATTAATTGCTTTCAGAAGGTTTCCTGTGTAGTTTAAATTTAGTATAAATATACTAATTCTCTAAAGAATTTAGTGAATATGCAGCATCCCAAACACCAAGGAACAATAGACCACTGATGGGTACATTTGTAAAGAAAGTTAATTCAAGTTATAAAATAATGTCACTCTCCATGGAGACAAATTATGTTGGCAGTATCATGCTTGTCATCAGCATGGATAAGAAAGCTGGTCATAGTTGATGGAAAGTTGGATGGAACAGTCCTGGAAGGAAATAGTAAACAAACCTGAACAAAGAGCCCCTTCCATGGATGGTTCAGATCAAAACATATACAATTTTTAGAGAGGCCTAGTCAAAGTCCATACCTAAATCCAACTGAGAATCTGTTGTCGCAATATAATATTAATATTTCAAGGGACTGATTGGAATGTATTATTTTTGCCAATAAATTATCAGACTGTGGTTGGCATTCACAGAACAAACAGAACAAATTGTTCAAGGTGCAACAAGATTCAGTGAGGGCTGAAGGCACACATGGACATCAGCAAGGAGAAAAATGAGTTATTATAACTGACACTGTCATCACAATATTTTCCAGCATCATCCCCACAATGTTTTTTGAATATTGTGCAACTCCACTCCATGTTTGAAACTGGTACCATAAAAAAGTCTTGCAGTTACGGCCATAAAGTAGCAACCTCTACTGCCCATTTCATGAAGGATTACTTTGTTTTCAGGATATTTGAAATCCATCATTCTATAATGCAAAAATATTTTTCTGTCCATCCATCCATCCATCATTTCCAGTACAGTCCTTCCTCAGATGGTGGAGCTGTCTTAATTCTTCCTCTGGGTCTCTGGCGGGATGTGCCCTGCACACTCCACAAGGAGACCACCTAACCAGATGCTGGAGCCACTTCAACTGGCTTCTCTCAATGTGCTTAAATATTTTTCAGAACTGGAAAACATGTAAGTCCACTGAAATTTTCCAGACCTTTTAGGGCTTGACTAGGAAGTTAGTTGTTAAAATTCTCATTGGGAAAAGGTTAATTATAAATTGAAAGAATATGGCTTGGATGTTTGGAAGACTGAAGGAAAAAGCAGCACGACAAATTTGCAAAGTTGGATCTAAACAAATCCAACTTTGCCGACTTCTGAAACAACGCCCTTTGATCAGATGAGTTCAGAGTAGAGATGTTTGACCTTAATGCACAGAACCATGTTTGGAAAAAAAAAAAAAATCAAGTGTGAGCACACATACCAGATTTGTGGGTTGTTTTACAGCTATGAACTTTGGTGCCATGTTGTCATTGAGATTCTCAGTGTCTTGTGTGTTTATCAAGGTTTTCTGGACTCAAAATATTATTATGTTATCTGTCAGCTTAAACCTGATCCAAACAGGGTCATCAACAGGAAAATATTCAAACATTTCAGAAACCTACAGCACAATGTCTCAAAAAACCATGAAAGTCCATCTTAAATGCAACTATTGGACAATAGCAGAAATATGAAGAAATTAATGTTTGCAAATATCAATGAACTGTAACAAAGTGGGATAGAAAAGTGGGCCAAAGTTCCTCTAATGAGAGACTGAAGAAGTTAGAGAGAAAGACTATCTACAGCTACTGCTGCTAAAGGTGGTTCACTTAATATGCTAAATCTTATAATTGAGAGTGTGCTTTATTCTTATCATTACTGTGAACATAAAGATACCATATTTGCCTTTAGTTGGAGCCAACTGGTACTTGGGAGCACCCACACAATTTGTGTTGTAAGGAGTCTGTCCACATGGAATACAATTTTACAGCAAACTCATCTGGTGGAGTTTGACTTATCAAACTCCACCAGATGCAGACATTTACCTGGATACTCAGGTAAATACACCACTTTTCCATGCGTGATGTCTGCACTGATGCTCTCTGGTGGCCACTCTTGACAATGACACCTCCTTGCAAATCAAATCTTTGCAATAGGGACCCTCGCCAGCTATCATCCTGCAACTTTTTGATACATCCCTGCTCCAAAAAACCTGAATCATATCAATAGATTGTTATCAAGCTTCTGAAGAACTGAATGACTGAATGCTGAGGAGGAAATTCTGCCATTTCCTTCAGATGTGTTGGCACATAGAGGCATCTACAAGTTGCATGATAGTATTTCGAAACCTTTGATGTAAACAATCATCTGTTCTTCTGTCTGTTAGTGTAATTATGTTCTAATTATGGTCTAAGTACACAGTGTTTGACGTGAAATGTCATCTGCTGTCATTGCTGTTTCTAGGGTCATTTTCTGCTTACTTTTGACCAGATACAGCTGCTTCCTCTTAAGACTCACTTTAGTCTTATTTTGCAAGATGAGTGCAAATTCAGGTCATGTTTGCCATTTTTCACATTTAATCCTTGTTTGTGATGTCTATTAATTACAGATGCTGATAAACAATTTTGCTCAATTTTAAACTCTTAGTTCAGCCAGTCAGTAAAGTGTCCCTCATTTGACAAAAGCAGCTGTAACTAAATTATCTTTTTGTTAGGGGCTTTTTATGAAGCTTGTGCTCAGACTGGTTTGTAACAGTACACCCTTGCCCTGAATTGCAACTGGTGACATGTTAAACATGCAGGAAATACATTTTGTTGTTGACTCAAATTAAAGTTACAGGAGCTTGTCCACATGAAATATTTTGAATTGATATGAAGAAAATTTTATGTCAGCCACAAACTTTTTAACTTCAATTCATTCATTGGGTAACATCAATGAATGAAGAAAGGACAAAACTCCATCAGAGTCGGACACATTCACAGCTTAAGTTATTTTGAAGTTCTGCTTTGCATGCTGTGGCATTTGGCACTGTCTTACCCTGTACTAACATACAGTATGTTTGCATTTCTGGCTATGTTACTTTCAAAAGGCTTTTTTCTAGAAGAAAATTTGATTTGGAAAAAATATTTCTTATGCCCGAGTCTGTAGTTTTGTAATCATGCTATTTTCTTTTATAATTCTTTTCATGTTAGTTTTTAAAATAACATAATTTGTACATGAATTTACAGTTTCTGTCAGCCTTATGACATTTAAAAAAACAAATCAGATGATCTGATCAGTTAGTTACTTGAGAAGCCTTTTTTCAAAATACTTTTTCATTCTTACTTGAGTAATTTCTTGGACTGTTAGTTAAATTTTTACTTGAGTAAAAACATGCTGAAGTAGTGCTACTCTTACTTAGTTACAATGCTATGGTATTCAACCCACCTCTGACTAACAGTATCTGGAAAGAGGAGAACCTTTCCAGAAAATATATATTCTCTATGTACAAAGAAGACCCAGAACCCGGTTCTTCTGGTTCCCAGGAGACACGCTGAGATTCTTCAGTACAAAAGGTCCACACACACACACACACACACACACACACACACACACACACACACACACACCCCCACACACACACACACACACACACACACACACACACACACACACACGGGAACACCATAAGATTAGTAAACTCCTTGCGGAAAGACCCTACACTGGGATTTGAATCCAAGCTCTTCTTGCATCAGTATAATATCAAATCAAAAATTAACAATGAATCCCACAAATAAGAAGGAAAGAAAAACAGGTAGAAAATAGAATATTGAACACAAATCATTGGGGAAAAGATGTTGGTAGACCTTGGGTGTGGAACTATTCTTTCACAAGCCAACAACAGGGATGGAGGAATGCACTTTTTCACTCCCGATACTGAGCTTTAGTATTGGTCGATACAGAAAAAGAGTCCTGAATAGATTTAAAACAGTTTTTTTTTTTCAAAACACAGATATGAATGTGCTGAATAATACATTTATTTGATAAACTTGTACCAGCACAGCACAAGCTTGGTCAAACAAGTTTTTTCACAGGATGAAAAACATGTTTTTGTCTAAACTGACTATTTAGGCAAAAATAGTCAGTTTAGACTAAACATGTTAGACATGTTTTACATTGTCAAAAATGTAAAAATAAACTGCAACAAATCTTCTTCCAAGAGGTTCATAAACTAACAGCACTAACAACTTTTGTCATTGTGTCCAATGTTTTGCCTGGGAAAACCTTGGTCCTTGTTTTGCCTGGGAAAAACTTTTCTTCAAACAGAAAAAGTTTATCCCACATGGGAAGCTGGTGAATTCAGTCAATCTGGAAGGTGACCATCTGGAACAGGGGTAAAACTGGCCACATTGTGGACAGTGACAGTGTTCTGAGAGATAGATTTAGACAAAACCACAGAAAATACTGACAAGCCTTATTAAAATAAAGTAGCTTAGCTAATGAGACAAAACTGAAACAATTGACATTTCTGAACATAACATTTTCCAACACTAAATAAATTCATCAGAAATTCTAAATGTTTAATTCTGCAATGCAGTCCAGTTTTAACATATTGTTGTATGTTAATATGGAAATAACATTTTTAGATAAAAACCATCACTAAAAGTCATACAAAAACTCAGAAATAACCAATACTTAACTCCTATGGAAGTTAAGTATTTTGAATCGCTTCTCGTTCATTTTTTAGACAACTATAACAGAAATAAAGGCATTTTAACACAATCTACTAACGCCACCTGCTGGTAAGTATGTTCTGTCAAACTATCGCTCTCGCGAGAGTTTCTGTGGAAGTTTGCTGCACTCATCTGGCTTTACTTATTATCTTACAATTCCGTAGTCTGTGGTCCCTCAGCAGGCTCAGTTAACTTTCTGATGTGAAATAAAATCTGCTGAGACCTATTTCTTAGCGAGAACTCAGTCATTTATGAAATCTGTGAAGGTGGTGTATTGTGCCAGCAATTAGATCTTTTGCAGTTTCCATTTTCTGAAGCATATTTTAAAAGATGAGAATGTGAAGTTTAAGTGTCATGTAATGTGGAAAAAAATTAAGTTTATCTGGTGTTTGGAGGTGTAAATGTATATAATTTGATGAGAATGAAAAGGGCAGCAGATCATAAGATCTTTTTTCTTCTACCTGCTCTTCTTCAAACAGATAATGTAAAATTGCATGTCAATTGTGCATAATAATTTGAGGCTGCACAGTTGGTAGCAAGAATGTCCTGGGTTCAATTCCTGGCCCGGGGTCTTTCTGCACGGAGTTTGCATGTTCTCCCTGTGCATGCGTAGGCTCTCTCTGGGTACTATGGATTCCTCCCACAGTCCAAAAACATGACTGTTAGCTTAATTGGTCTATCCAAATTCTCCCTCGGTGCGAGTGTGTGTGTGCATGGTTGTTTGTCCTGTTTGTTTCTGTCTTGCCCTTCGACAGACTGGCGACCTGTCCAGGGTGTACCCCGCCTCTCACCTGGAACGCAGCTGGAGATAGGCACCATTACCTCCTGACCCCACCAGGGACAAGGGTGAACAGAAAATGGATGGATAGAACACTGGAATGGACTTTCTCTTATTATAAAACCAAAACTGGAGAAGCAGCTTTCATCATCTATCCACCACAAATTTGGAACAAACCTCCAGAAAACTGTTAAAAAGCTGAAACACTGACTTCCTTTAAATCTCAACTAAAAATGTGCCTGTTTAGAGTTGGGTTTGACACAATCAATTACAAATTTAATGATTATTGGCTGAAAGTGCTGCAATTGTACCTACATATTAAAAATGTTTTATTTGCATTGTTTTGGCACTTGACTTGATGTAGTTTTTGATTATTGATTCTATATTGCATGGCTTTGTGTTTTTGTGTTTATTTTGTAAAGCACTTTGAAATGCCTTGCTCCTGAAATGTGCTATACAAATACAATTTGATTGATTGATTGATTGATTGATTGATTGATTGATTGTTGACTTATAGACTACTTTAATTCAGAGCATTTTCTCAACAGTACAGTTACAACTTATGCCTTTTTAACCAATTTATTATCAATGAAAATATTTTCACTTGAAGCACAAACCTTAAATATGGGCTTTTGGTTTAATGAATGAAAATTAATCCTCACATTGATTATAACAAACAAGAAATCTCAACTCCCCCCACATGCTCACACACACAGATTGAAATGCCAAAGAGCTCTAATCCGGTTTACAAATTAAAGAGATGATCGCTTATTTCAATGTTCACATAAGGGATGTTTCTTGTTCCTTATGTAAAAGCAGCTGTGCCTCGCCCAGCTGCTTTTACTGGTAAAACAGGATCTGAAGCCTTAGCTGCACTGCAATATGAACTGATGTGAGCAGTTGTAACCACCAGGGGGAGCTGGTAAACCTGTGTCTAGAAGCCAATTTAATTTAGTTGAACTTAATTTAACTTTAATTAGGTTTCCTTTTAGTTTATTATACTTTAATTCAGTTTCAAATAAGTTAAATTTAATTTTCATTTTGTAAAATTTGATTTAATTAATGTAATTTCCAACCCAAACCCTTGAATGTAATGTCCATCCATTCATTTTCTAACACCCGTGACCCTATTGTGTTGGGAGGTGTTTGTCTACCTTCAGCTAATGTTATGGGTGAGAGAGTCGGGGTCACCCTGACAGGTCGCCAGTCTGTCACAGGGCAACACAGAGACAGATAGGACAAACAACCATGCACGCACACACACACACACACACACACACACACACACACACACACACACACACACACACACACACACACACACACACACACACACACACACCCCCACACACACACACACACACACACACACACCTAGAGAGAATTTAGAGAGACCAATTAACCTGACAGTCATGTTTTTGGACTATGGGAGGAAGCTGCAGTACTAATTTAGTTTAATTTAATTTAGTTTATGTTTAAAGCACAAATTCAAATACAAATAATCATAAGACCGGTCAAGTTTACAGTTATACACAAGTACAATAAAATAAATTCACATCAGCATGATACAGTCATAGCAACAAATTATATTTATTTAATTTGATCCTAAATGTAATTCAAGGGATTCTGTCATGAATTGCAGTGGAGAGGTGATGAGGAAGGTTGAAATGAAAGAAGTGATGATTTCAATGAAGAAGTCAGGAATACAAAGTCCAAACACAAGTGATGTTACGTGATATGCCGAGGCTTCGGAGCGCGTGTTGAGTAATAGAGGGGGCGTTTCCGTAAAGCGCGTATCGAGGCTTGCTTCATGTAGGGGAGGAGCCGAAAACGATGACGTCCGAAGCCTCGCTGCCTGGCTGTACCACGTGACCGCTTCGGGAAGCGGTTCCGATTTTGGCGCGGGTTTTGACAGTTTTATAAACCTCACAGGCTCCGTTCAAAATGTGGGTTGTTGTAGGCGAGTTGCGGTCAGTTGAGAGTGAATAGAGGTTTGATAGTTTGGATAGCAGAGTTTGGATAGTGGTTATTTAGTTTGAGACAGTTAGTTTGGTGTTTGGAGAGTTCAGTAGATAGATAGATAGATAGATAGATAGATAGATAGATAGATAGATAGATAGATAGATAGATAGATAGATAGATAGATAGATAGATAGATAGATAGATAGATAGATAGATAGATAGATAGATAGATAGATAGATAGATAGATAGATTTAGGAGCGTGAGGACATGGAGCTGGCTAGAAAGAGGAGGATTTTCCCTATGTGGGAACATTTCGATTTGATAAGCCCTAACAAGATAAGGTGAACTGAATATTTGAAGATGCATTAGGTTTGCTTATGAGGAACTGTATTCTTCACTGTTTCTTATTTTATTTAACGGTGAGGTGTTTATTATGCTCCAAGGAGCTGGGGTACAATGATAACACAAGCATTAACCTATTCACTACCCCCTCTCTAGTTCCACAAGCACTTTCACTGTCCTCTGCCTGATTAAGCCCAGGCCATTTTTCTAGAGTCACAGAAAAACATTATTACATAACCTGCCATATCCCATGACACTACTATTTTGGGAAAAAATACACACAGAGAATACATTCAAACAATATTTTATTATGCACATATGTATATACATAATTTATGTAGACAACTGATTTTGTCCTACACCTTTTGTGAAGTAATTTCCAAGAGCCATCACACGTGCATCACACGTGCATCACACGTGTTAAGATACAGCTGGCTGTCATTATACACCTGGCCAGTAGGTGGTTTTGTGTGCACATGAAGCCTCAAGAAATGAACCCTTTCTCGAACCAGTTGGCACAAGTGGTTCAATGCCTCATGAGGCTTCATCTCACCATCACTACCAAACACAGCAGCACATAATGAATGGAAGGCTAAGAGTAAAAACTAATAGTAACTGGAGATAATGGACAACCTGACAAAACAGATAAGACAAGGAACAAAGAACACAGGTGGGATTAAATACACAGAGGGTAATCAGGGAAACAAGACACAGCTAGGAACAATCAAGGGGTAGACAGGACAACACCAGACTAAATTAGCCGAAAAGGACACAGAAACCTAAATTACCACAGAGAAAAACCCAAATCCTCACACATTCTAATTCTGTTCATTGTATGATTACATAATAAGCTGATTCAATTCATACACTCATTCTGCAAATAATGGAAATTAATGACTGAGTTTCAAGAGGAAGAAATATGCAGCAGAAAATTGCTGAGCATCTACAGACTCATGGAATGAAAATGCAGCTGGTCTTAGCTTCAGTAGTCAGTTCAGGAGAGATCAAAGATCAAAAGGATAATTTTTGCCGTCATTAAAATCCTTTCTGTGAAAAGAGGAGGGAGGAAGTCCAAAGCAAACAAAGAACATCTGTCATTGAGCTGCAAGGCACGAAACCAAATGTTTGGGTCTTTGTCTTCATGTACTTGTCCTGTGAATCTATGCAAACAAAATCAGAGATGATTGGTTCAGCCAAGAAAACAAGAATTTATTCACAGAACAGGATGAACAAACAACAAAGTCTGCAATGAACCACAAAACACAATGAATATAGAAATGCAGTTCTAAAGTGAAAGACCCAATCATAAAACATGTAAATAAGTCCCTTTAAAATATTTTTAAAGGGACTTATTACTGCACATTTCTGGACTGAGATGTCTGATGTTGTTCCTGGGATCTGTTGTAGCCATTGCTCCAGTTTGGGGGTTACTGCCCCGAGGGCCCCGATGACCACAGGCACCACTGTAGTCTTCACCTTCCAGGCCCTCTCCAGTTCGTCCCTGAGGCCCTGGTATTTCTCTAGTTTTTCGTGCTCCTTATATATATATATATATATATCTTAGAAACATATTTTATATTAAGTTACATTATCACCACAGTTTTCTGATCATTTCTTTTTTCCTTATGTTCCATGTTGTCTCTTTTCATCCAACTCAGTTTATTCAAATGTTTATTCTTCTGTACATTTTTAAATGTACAAGGAAATTACAATACAATTGGCCTATGTCTTTGTTTCACTTCTCCATTAGAGATGTCAGACTGCCTGTATTTCAGTGGTAACTGAGAAGAAACAACTACCATCTAAAATGAATGATAAAGAATAACTTTTACTTATTACAATGAAAGTCAAAATTATTTATACAGTTGGCACTGCTTTCATTTTGTCACATTATTTAAAAATGGCATATTTCAGATAGTTTATGTCCTTCTCAATAACAATTGAATGTTATTATTGGAATTACAAACAACCTGATGAAGCCAACAGCACCCCGTCATTTGTAAGAAGCAGAGTCGTGATCCCTTCAATCTGTGCCTTGAAATTCTGTCCATAAATGTTCTGAACCGAATCAGTCAAAGTTCAACTCTTACTGGGAATTCACCCAACTTTCTGCCAGTAATGCAGACCAAGCTCTGACACCAGTCATACAACAAATTTCAAAGAGTAGTTACCCAAAGTACCCCAAAGTCCTAGAGTATGAGATACCAGTACCAATTGCTGGAATCGACTACAAAACTTGGTAGAACAACAAAACTCTGGGCTAGGAGAAGTTTCATAGTGAGATAGGAAAAGAGATCATGGCAGCAGTAGTTCAGTTAGGGGTCCTGTCATAGAAAGAAACAGTTGAACAGTTAAAATTGCTGAGCTAGTAGATCATTATAAAAAATAGTGAATACACAGATGATCCTAGCACACAGATGAAGGAACTACTGAAGCGGTTCCTTCAGTAGCTCAGTTCAGGAGAGATCAAAGATCAAAAGTATAATTATTGCGGTCATTAAAATCTTTTATGTAAAAAGAACAGCGAGGACGTGAAGTCCAAAGCACACAAAGAACATCTATCATTGACGTAGTTTCAAGGCAGGGCACTAAACGTTTGGGACTTTGTCTTCATGTCCTTGTCCTGTGAATCTATGCAAACAAAATCAGAGATGATGGCTGGTAGGCTGGTGGTTCAGCCAAGTAAACAAAAATGTATTCAGAGAGCAGCATCCTGTATGAGCAAACAATATCACTGGAAAAAGAAAAAGATCCAATCATAAAACATGTAAATATTTTTTTGAACATAGAACTTTATCTTATATTAATTTATATTTAAATATGTTGTATGTTGTCTGACCCAGTGCTCTTGCGCACTCAGTTTATTCAAATAGACTGCTCTATTAGAGATGTCAGACCACTGGTATTTCAGCAATAAATGAGAATAAACAGCTACCAACTAAAATGAATGATAAAGAACAAATTTGATTTCTTATTACAATAAAAGCCAAAATCATTCATACAGTTGGCACTGTTTTCATTCAACCAAAACCTTTAAGACCTGTGACAGGCATCTCTTAAGAAATAAAACAGTGTAAAGGATTTTGAAATAAAAAAGAAGAATTTATCAATATTTGTGTGTAGTTAATTTAAAAATAGCACATTGAAGATAATTTATGTCCTTCTCAATAACAAATTAATGTCATTATTTCAATTGCAACAAGCAACCCCTTCTTATATTGTCTGACCAACTTTTTTTGCATGTTTCCACTGGTATTGTGATTTTTTATTTTTTTTTCCTCTGAAGAGTTTTTGTGGCGCTAGTGGCTCACATTTTTGACAGTAGACTGACAGGAAGGAGGGCGAGAAGAGGGGGGGAGACATGCGGCAAAGGTCGCCGGGCCCGGGAATCGAACCCGCAGCGTCCGCATCGAGGACTGAGGCCTCCAAACGTGGGTTTACCCTGCGCCACCACACCACGCCCCGGTATTGTGATTTCTTGTTGTGAATTAGCACTTTATAAATAAACTGAATTCAGTTGAACTGAATTGAACAATCTTATCTTATGATCCCCAAGTTGAGGTTTGATGGCCTCTTACCATCACCCTAACCTTGAGCTCTCATTCAGGCCAGGCCTCTAGCTGAGCCACTCCAAACTGTCACTATTACTATTAGTCACAAGAGACAAGCTCATAAAACGATAGTTTTATTTTAAAGCCACAACAATGCTTTTGGGCTCAACTGCAGCGGTAGCGGCGACATGCTTTGGGATTACTTCTCCTTTGATGGAACCGGGGTTTTAGTCAGCTTACATTTCATTTTTGGTTCCACAGTGATTCAACGCATGAGCCAGAATAAACAAGACATCTACTCTGACTTCCTCTTCGATGACAGAGTTTGTCATCTTCTATAAGGGAGAGCCCAGACACCCTGTGGAGGAAATTTATTTTGGTCACTTGTATTAACAATACTGTTCCTTCAATCATTACCTGAAGCTTATGACCATAATTGAGGGTCGGAAGGTAGATCAAAATAGAAAGCTTTGCCTTTTAACTCAGCTCTCTTTCAACCACAACAGATTAGTTTTGAGCCAGCATCACATCACAAATCTCCTACTCCTATTTCCCTTAATTTGTGAACAAGACCACTTAAACTCCTCCAGTTGGGAAAGGACATTGTCCTTGACCCAGAGAAGGGTCACGGACTCTTGTTCCACTCTTCTGACTCAAGACAATAGCCTTGGATTTAGTGGCAAAGAGCCTCATCACAGATGCTTCACATTTGGCAGTGAACAGCACTAGTAATATATGTTGATCATGACCTGATCAAGCCAACAGAACCACATCAGATACAAAGAGTGGAAACATAAATCAACCAACACCATGACTGCACCTAGAAATTCTGTCCATAAAAGTTCTGAATAGAATCAGTGTCAAAGGGCAGCTTTGGCAGAATCCAACTCTCACTGGAAACTAACCTGACTTACTGCCAGTAATGCTGATCAAGTCTGACGCAGTCATACAGGGACCCAACAGCCTTTATCAGAAGGTATAGTATCCCATACTCCCCACTAAGACCCACTGGATTGCTTCAAGTCCACAAAGTTCATTCAGAGTTGTTGGGCATCCTATGATGCCCAACATCATAGGATGCCCTCCACCCTCCAAGACCCTGCTCAGTGTGTAGAGCTGGTCTTCCTGTGAATAAATTAACATTTTCAACAACATATTAGTATGTTCACAATTGCATCAAGATTATTGGAGCTGTTTCTCCACAATGTTCATCAGCTGAACATGCCTTACAAAGAAGAAACCTGCATTTTAAGAGCATGTACACTTTAATGTCCACTAAGATGACTCGTATTAAAAGAACTGTGTGTTTTTGCAAAGCAAATGTTCTCCCAATAGGGAGTGACACATATTCTCATGCATTCCGAGTTAATGTTTGTGAATAAAATTAACTATCTGTAACTAACCTGACAAGTTTTCTTCCACTCCTTCTCCTTTTGACATATTTCAGTGATGGCTCAGGACATGACAGAGATAGATCAGAATGTAACTGACGGAGATTATTTTCTTTGGGGTTCATCAAGTTTCTAGAAGTTGAATGATATGAAATAAAAAAAATGTTTAAAGTGACGCCTTCACAGGGAGAGGACTGTCTTGAAAGGTTTTATTAGTATTTGCTTTCTTTGCTTGGATTATTCTAAAAAAATTTGAGACAATGTGTCCTTTCTTTTCAGCAATTATGGCTTAGGTATAGAAACTCAGTTTAGAAATTTAATTTCTGAGTAAGAGTTCAAATTGAGTCAACATGATTCAGTGAGATGGACAACTTGACAAGTTGAATTTGTTTTGCCTCTCATGTTCTGTCCGAATTCCTCCTATGCATCAGTTTCATTGTTATCATTGTCAAAAAAAAAAAAAAAAAAAAGCATGGACATTTGTCTCTTTGAATGACATAACATGCAGGTTCTATGAAAAGCACAACTTCTTTGGAAGGGCTGTGTTTGAGAAAGTCCAGCTAAAAGACAAAAAGAAATAAATATCCTTTAATTATCAGTCAAGTTGAGACAGGTGGGGCCTTGAGAATAACAGTGCTGGACTTAAGTCAAACCGGCAGATCAGTTGGATGGCCACGCCCCTGATTGACCTGATTTCACAAAGAAATGACAGCAGTATTCCTCTGAACAGGAAGAGACACACAACCAGGGTCCAATTTATATTACGTAGCAAATTCAAAACAGGTATAGCAGAAAAAGATGCGTCAGGGTGTAGTCAGTAAACAGAAAGAGATAAAGACGAATCAAATGACATTGTAAACAGTACACAAATTGTTTTGCTTATGATTATGACAAAGATAATAATGATAACTCTAATATTTTTTCTATTCAATTCAGTTTATTCATAAAGCGGCAATTGACAATAATTATGTCTCAAAGAATTTTATAAAAGTAAAATGTACAAAAAAAATTCAGTCAGGTTCATTCAGTGGACCCCCACCTATTCAAGAGGTAGCCAGCTCAAGTTGTCAGAATCACATAGGATTTATAGCAGAATGTCAAGATTGATACTTTAGTTTCAGATTCCCTCATGAAATTTTATTTTATTTTTGTGTTACAATTTCTCAACTCTACCTCAAAAAAGACTTTTTGAGTTTCTCTCAAAAGATAAGTCTTTGTTTATTTAAGAAAAATGTACACTAATTTATTTAGTTGGTCTATTGTTTCTGTTTATCTTGTTAATATGTTAAAGTATTTTGTACACACTTATAAACTTTGTTCAAATTCTAAGGTTTTAACAATACAATCTAAGAAACACCGACAAAAACACCTAAACTTACGACATCTGTCATAAGTTTTTATGTCAAGCTTAAATTAGAAAAAATCATTGGTATTGGTATCTACAGTATGTTGCTGACCCTGTATTTATTTGGTATCTGATCAATACCAAAATATGCATCTATACTAATTATGATTCAGTTCTCACATTTTTTTTCTCTGGGACATAATTATAGCTTATTTGCAGGAATTTTGCCTTTTTACTGATTTTTTTTTGTCTGAAATATTCAAAAGACAAATGCACCTGAAAAGATGAAATACATGGCACAATGCTACTTGACATGCTATTGGCTGGTGATTTATGGTCTGCATTGGAATTTGCTGCAATCAGTCAGTAGGTTTGACGCATATTGGAGTATGTGATGCTTGTTAATATGTTGTTGTGTGAGCAGTTCAAAGTCAGTGTCAGATATCTAACTGAAAATCAATCAATCAATCAAATTTTATTTGTATAGCACATTTCAGCTACAAGGCATTTCAAAGTGCTTTACATCATAAACACAAAATACAAAGTCATGCAACATAGAATAAAATACCAAGTGGGTCCTTCTTCCCTTTTCTTTTTGTCACGGAATTTCCGTTTAACCACGGGTATTCGTCGGGCTCCGTAGCCCACAACAGGAAAAGGTCTCAACCTTTTGACACCGAATTTAAGCACCTGTTACGACCGGACTCCACCGTCCGTTTAACCACAGGTATTCATCGGGCCCCGTTGCCCACAACAGGAAAAGGTCTCAACCTACAACTTACATACATATCCACAAATACAAATCCATACATATTACATTTCAAATACAATTCTAAATAGGTATGTTTTTAGTTGAGATTTAAAGGAAGTCAGGATTTCCGCTGTTTTACAGTTTTCTGGAAGTTTGTTCCAAATTTTTGGTCCATAGATGCTGAAAGCTGCTTCTCCTCTTTTGGTTCTGGTTCTGGGGATGCAGAGCAGACCAGAACCAGAAGACCTGAGAGGTCTGGCAGGTTGATACAACAACAGCAGATATTTAATGTATTGTGGTGCTAAACCGTTTAGTGATTTGTAAACTAACAACAGTATTTCAAAATCTATTCTTTGAGCTACAGGGAGCCAGTGGAGGGACTTTAAAACTGGTGCTATGTGCTCTATCTTCCTGGTTCTAGTGAGAACGCGAGCAGCAGCGTTCTGGATCAGCTGCAGCTGTTTGATTGATTTGTTGGACAGGCCTGTGAAGACGCTGTTACAATAATCAATGCGACTAAAGATAAATCCATGAATGAGTTTCTCTAGATCTGGCTGAGACATCAGGCCTCTAATCCTGGAGATGTTATTCAGGTGATAGAAGGCCGATTTTGTTACTGTCTTTATGTGGCTCTGAAGGTTCAAGTCCGAGTCCATCACTACTCCCAGATTTCGGGCCTGATCGCTAGTTTTTAGTTGTAATAACTGAAGCTGTGCATTGACTCTAGATCGTTTCTGTTTAGGTCCAAAAATAATGACTTCAGTTTTGTTTTTGTTCAGTTGGAGAAAGTTTTGGCACATCCACACATTTATCTGTTCTAAGCATTTATTCAGTGATTGGATGGGTTCAGAGTCACCAGGTGACATCGTAATGTAGAGATGTGTGTCATCTGCATAGTTATTATTTCCTGTTGTAACCTGAGCTAGTGGGAGAATATGAATATTGAATAAGAGGGGTCCTAGGATTGAACTTTGGGGTACCCCACATGTGACCTTTGACCTCTTTGATGAGAAGTTTCCAATTGAAACAAAGAAATCCCTGTTCTTTATGTAAGATTCAAACCGGTCGAGCACCGAACCGGAGAGTCCAACCCAACTCTCCAGTCGATTCAATAATATGTCCTGGTCGACGGTGTCAAAAGCTGCACTGAGGTCCAACAGAACCAACACCATGGTTCTCCCACAGTCCGTATTTATATGGATGTCATTGAATACTTTTACGAGGGCAGTCTCCGTGCTGTGGTGAGCACGAAAACCAGATTGGAAAGAGTCAAAGCAGTTGGTCATCATGAGGAAACTACTTAATTGTTTACACACAGTTTTTTCAATAACTTTGCTGATGAATGGGAGGTCAGAGGTCAGCCTGTAATTCTGCAGTAGTGATTTGTCCAGATTGTTATTTTTTAGCATTGGTTAGATAACTGCTGTTTTCAAAGCAGTTATCTGCTTTGAAAACAGAAAATGCTTATCTGTTTTCAGATAAGCATTTTCCTTCACATCAGGGAAAATGCCTGATGTGAGTGATGAGTTTACTATTTGGATCAGATCAGTAGCAATAACAGGCAGGACTTTCTTAAAGAAATGTGTGGGTAGAACATCCAGATAGCAGGAGCTTGAACTTAATTGACTTATAATTTCTTCTAGGGTTTTATAATTAAGTGGTTGAAAGTGGGTCATTTTTCCTGTATTAGTTTTGTTTGGGTTCGGCAATGGTTCTGGCTGTAGAGTTATGTGCAGATTAATCCTTTGATTTTTGGGATTTTCTCTGAAAAGAAGCTGAAAACTTGTTCTAGGCAGCATTAGATTGGAGTTCAGGTGGTAATGTCATAGGAGGGTTTGTGAGCCTGTCAACTGTTGCAAATAAAGCTCGAGCATTGTTAATGTTTTTGTTTATGACATCTGCAAAGAAAGCCTCTCTTGCATGTTTTAGTGTTAAGTGATAGTTACGTAGTCTTTCTTTATAGATGTCATGATGATCGTGAAGTTGAGTTTTACGCCATTTTCGTTCTGCCCTGCAGCAGAGTTGTCTTGCAGATCAAACTGTTTGTGCATTTCTCCATGGAGATTTATTCCTACCAGTCACAACCTTTACTTTAATTGGGGCTATGGAATCAATGATATATGAAACTTTAGACTGAAAATCATCTACCAACTTATCTACATCATTACAGCTTAAGGGTGAAGAAGAGTAGATTTGATTAAATGTTTCTGCTGTGTTTTCTGTAAAAGAACGTTTTGTGACAGTAGCTGTTTGTCCAAGTGGGTCAAAGAATAAAGAACCTTCAAAGATAACAGCAAAGTGATCCGGCAGTGCAACATCAGTTACAGTGACATTGGAAATATTCACACCCTTACTGATAACCAGGTCCAGTGTGTGTCCTTGACTGTGTGTTGCTTGTTTGACATGTTGTGTTAAATCAAAGTTTTCTAAAATATCAGAGAGCTGTTTTGCTCCTCTGTCTTGGGGTTTGTCCACATGAATGTTGAAATCACCAACAATTATTAAACAATCATAATCAATGCAAATGAGAGATAGAAGATCATTCAAGTCAGTAAAGAAATTTTCCATGTATGTTGGAGTTTTGTATAAAGTTAGTGTCAAAATTCGTTTGTAGCCTTTAGCCTGAATTCCAAGATACTCAAAAGAGGTGAAATGACCGAATGAGATTTTACTACAGTTTATGGTATTTTTAAATATAGAAGCCACGCCTCCTCCTTTTTTATGTTTTCTATTCTCACTTAAAAAATTGTAGTTAGGAGGCGCTGATTCAATTAGTACAATTTGGTCATTATCGTCATTCAACCATGTTTCTGTCAAAAACATAACATTATACTCAGTGATGAAATCATTACTTAATAGAGCTTTAGCACAGAGTGATCTGATATTTAAAAGAGCTACTTTTAAATATCAGAAAAGTAGCTCTTTTCTGCTAGAGAAAAGAGATACTTTCTCTAGCTCTTTTGATTTTGGAGGCCAATCTTTTGGCCTCCAAAAATCTTTTGGAGGCCAAAAGATTTTCAGTCTGAGGTACCTTTAGGCAGGGAATCACTCTGAGGTTCGAATTAGGACCACTGTATTTCATATTCCTATTTTTTGTAAATTACAGACAGGTAATGTCCTGTTCTGCATTTCCAGGGGGCCAGATGCATTCTGGAGGAAGACGGGTGTAAAGATAATATCTGGTCCCCAGCCTCAGACCTCAGAAACGCAGAGTTAGACTTAGACTTAGACTTCCTTTATTGTCATTGTACAAAGAGAACACAAGGTGCATCTTGACAACGAAATGTCGTTACTTGGCTACCAGTGCAACAGAGCTAAAACCTTATACTACACAATAAATACACTATGGCTGAAAAATATATAAGAGCTGAGAATAAGGTGCTATAGAATCCACAAGTTGAGTATTGCAAACAAAGCTAAAGTGCGTGTGTTGACCATGTCCATGGGGGGGTGGTTTGGTGTGTGTGTGTGTGTGTGTGTGTGTGTGTGTGATGGATCCTCTGGAAAGTCAGGGGCAGGTGGCTTAAATGAAGTGAGGTCTGCTATCTGAACGCTAAGGAGAGACGTGTCGAGGCGAACCTGTTGATTCATTCCATCTGTAAATTTAAGAAACTCTGGTCCGGAAGACATTTCTTCATTGGTATTTATTGAATCCTGTGAATGATTGGAGGAGCAGAGCGAGAGGGGGAAAGGAGGGAGGGAAGCAGTCGCTCCGTCTCCAGTCAATTTATCAGCATTTATCAAACATTGAATCTAACAATTTGTGGAATTTTTGCACATTGGAGGTCATAAAAGGACTGACATTTTCAGTTAAGCGCTCTGGTGTTATGACAATGAGCAAAGAAGTGATAATGAATGACAGATTGCACAAAAATCTAGGTTGGTGGCTGCTTTAAATGTGATACTTCAAAGTAAAAATGTTTTGATGGTCTGTTAACTTTTTTTCTGGGGTTGATTTGCACATGTGCATAAAAACACCTTTCTTGGAAGAATGGATAATTGCACTTGGATGGATGAAACCTCACGGAAAGTTTGGAGAAAACGTGCAAAGTAAGTGCAATATTTTGTTTGAAAGAGCAGAGACGCTGATCTGCAAAAAGAAAAGTTTGTTCTGGACAATTTTATTTTGGATTTGGAGAAACGAAAGTTGTGTTAAAAATGGATGAGCAAGATGAAAGATTTCAAAAGGAAAAATAACTTTTTTATTTAATTAAAAGGTGCAGAGCAAAACTCAGCGTACTGACAAAATAAATGAAATTCATGCTCTAATTGATGCTGGAGAATCAAAATCCTCCGAACATATGAAAACTTTTAATAATTATTTAGCAGAGTTTATGGACTTGCAATCTTCAGTACAAAGACGGCTTAATGATGAAGAAAAAGAAACCGATCATGGTGATTGGTACAAACCAAAGCTAATCAGTTATAAAGAATTCTTGGATGAAATCGAAACTTGGATGAATCACGATCCTGATGCACAAAAGAGCAAAGTACAGAGGTTGGACAATGAAACTGAAACACCTGGTTTTAGACCACAATAACTTATTAGTATGGTGTAGGGCCTCCTTTTGCGGCCAATACAACGTCAATTCGTCTTGGACAAGTGTGGGGCCAAGGGAATGCCATGATATGGCTGCCCAAATTTTGCTGTTGATGAGATGCTCAGAGATATTGAAGTTATTGTTGCTGCAGCAGTTGTCCTGGTCGTAGTAGTTGGTGCAGCTGTGGTAGTTGTTGCACTTGGAACATTGCACAAACTAGTTGTACAGCAGGTTGGTCCACTTGTGATTGAACCAACACTCTGCATGAACGGCAAACTTCCCAGACCTGAAGCAGCTGTACAGGTGTTTGGTGATGCACAACCCAGTGTAGGAAATATGTTCGTTCCATCGTTCACTGTTGATGTAAAAAGCAGGATATAGTTGCATTAAACCTTTGATGAGGCAATTGAAATGAAGTTCCGTACCACTTCTTCTGTTAAGTGAATACATTTTTAATAATCAACTTCTAACTGTCTAGCATTCAGTACAGACTAAGCATTAATATTTGCTCTCACTGATATAAAGAAAAATGTTCTTAAGATTAGTTAGTATTTTGCTAAAGTTACAAGTTGCTGGTCTCATCTCCTGAACAAGTTACTGGAGTGGTGCACTGAGATGTTGTGGGGTCACAAACAAGGCATTGAAGGGAGTTAGCGGCCTGAGGACTGGGGGCTGAATCAGAGGACAGTGGAAGAGAAAGTTAACAAACACAAACCTCCCCTATAAAAATATTTTTTTAACTCTTGATGAAACCAACCAGGCAAAGTCTGTGAGTTGCAGTTATTTGTGTTGCAGCACTGAACAGATGCAATTGCACTTTGTGATCCCAAGTTGACTGAAAAAGCTGAGGTGCCTGTAGCCGGACACAGAGAGGAAGATGCACAGGCTTTGTAGAGCTGTGTTACTGAAGTTCCAGGTTGACTAGCTATAGAGACAAGAAGTTTGGTGGTGTTAGCAGAAATACAGCATCTGCAATGCATTATTCAATCATAAAAGAAAACATAAACAGAACAATACCTTGAATGGTAGCTGTTATACACATGGTCTCTGAGCTACATGTTAGCAATACTGTGTTTGAACACGCCTGGTTTGTGCAGGTCATACATGTCAGGGCTCCAGCTGCAATCACAGAATAAAATAAACAGCTCTATTTCTGTATGATACCAATAATTCTTCTCTTACAAACTGAAACACACAAAAAATGAGCATAAGTTTTAACATCTCCATGTCAATCTTCAAAATTTTAACTGTTAAAAATTCTCACAAATAATGTTCAACATCTCAACATTATTTGTAATTTGCATTACCGCATATAAGAAAATGGCTGAAAACTACCAACGCCATTTGTTGAAGAAATGATAGAGTGTCACCTGTACTGTAGAGCGCCCAGATGAGACTCAGTAAAAAGATTAGCTTCATCATGATGATCTTGTTGATTCTGTAGATTAATTTCCTTCTCCCACTTTTTAAAAGCAGCAGTAGTACTAAAGTTTGTATTCAGTAAAGGTGGCTGGCCATGTTCGCATGAAAAACTCGCTTTATTATTTTTTTTCTGTTCTCTCACACCTAAACACACCTTAACACACCCTTTTAGGCACGTCAGCATTTGAATGGTTTGAAGAATTCACACGAACAATATAATTAAGTCATGTAACCCAAAAATGCAAAAACAAATATCTCTCTTTTTGTACTTCATTTTATATCATACATTGTCCTTAGTCATTTTCTAAAGCAGATGAGTCAAACATATTTTCACTTAAGGCTAGATGAAGGTCATGTGTAAACATATTAATAATATTAATTGTGAAAATAATAATAATAAAAAAATAGATGTTTCTGCAATCAATTAATTCATGAAGAAATCCTACTGATGTGTATTTATGCTACAATATTTTCATATTGAAGTAATTTGGTACAATATAAAGTAAATTAAGTTTATTTTGATGAATAAAATAATATTTAAGCACATAAATTTGATCTTAATGTTTAATGTGTCCCTCTAGAGTCTGTGGAGCCATATATATAATTATGGTAGCCCTGATTTAGCCTTTGAGCCTCTATATTTGCTTTTTTCTATAGTTTTCTATGCTGATTTATTCTGGTGTAAATGTTTAATAAGCAATAAATGTGTTTTAAAAGACTACTGTTTATATTTAGCTTCTATTTCCCTACCTCTACATTGTAGCAGTAGAAGCACACATCTTGCTTTATTTAAAGAAAGTTGTACAACAACAACTGATCTGTGCATTTTAATAATATTTAAGAGACGTCTTTTCAGTTGAAAGCAGGATTTCATATCTTTCTGCTAAAAATTTTTGATGCTTGTACTCAAAACTTCTCATGCTCACATTTAGTCTCTGCTCAGACTGTGCTTGTTTTTGAAAATGATTTTGGGATAGTCGCCCGGCAACCTCTCAGCCAATAGGATGAAAGTGTTGTACCGGGTGCGTTTGATGTTTGTAGCCTGTGTGGCAACTATCAATTGTAGCAACCTGCGCCACCCACTGGATATAGGGAGATGCATGGGTGAACAAACTCCTGCCTAAGATCAGTAGCTGTTAGGAATCAGTAGCACAATGCTGGTGGTTGTTTACTACAGAGCAGAAAGCTGATGTCACTTTCTCCCTTCATCGACGATTTTGTTTGATAAATGACTCTGTTTTCCCTTTAGGCTGAATTGGAATAAATGATCTTAAATCTACCTTTTAACTGTTTACTTTGTATATTTCAGTTGGGTAGGGGGTTTGTTGAATGGATGGTTTTAAATTAACTGAACTGAATGAAATACAGCAAGTACCCAACATGATTGTTAAATAGCACATCTTATCTAATTCAAGTAAAAGTAAATTTTCACATACAAAGTTTTCAAAACGAACCAAATGGAATATACTTAAAATGGCAATTTAAATAAAAAAACTAAATACTTAAATACTTTTAGAAATCTTTATTGTAAAAGAAACAATGACAAAAAAGAAAAAGTAGATAGTGCACAAAGAAATTTATTTAATAAAATATATATTAAACTAGGTTGTTTTCTTCAAAGGTATTAAATGTAAAATAAAGTTACACCGGTTTTTTTTTTTCATTTTATTCAGTGGCAAATAGCAAGTCTTCAAAAAACATTGGCTTAACTTTTTTTTTTTTTTTTTTACTTCTGTTCAGGTAGGACAACCATAATATATCGTGAAGTTGCTAAATGATAAAGATGAAAAAATCCAAGTATCAGGTGGAGAAGACCAAGTCTGAAGCTAGATGCATCACTGGTGGTTGATGTGGTGGTGGCTGCAACAGTTGCAGATGCAGTGGTTGTGGTAATTGGTGCTGGAGTAGTGGTTGTAGTAGTTGATGCTGGGGTAGTAGTTGTAGTAGTTGATGCTGGGGTAGTAGTTGTAGTAGTTGGTGCAAGGGTAGTAGTTGTAGTAGTTGGTGCTGGGGTAGTAGTTGTAGTAGTTGGTGCTGTGGTAGTAGTTGTAGTAGATGGTGTTGGGGTAGTAGTTGTAGTAGTTGGTGCTGGGGTAGTAGTTGTAGTAGTTGGTGCTGGGGTGGTAGTTGTAGTAGTTGCTGCTAGGGTACTAGTTGTAGTAGTTGGTGCTGGGGTGGTAGTTGTAGTAGTTGGTGCAGCTGTGGTGGTTGTACTTAGATTATTGCACAAACTGCCTGTACAGCAGGTTGGTCCACTGGTGATTGAACCAACACTCTGCATGAACGGTAAACTTCCCAGACCTGAAGCAGCTGTACAGGTGTTTGGTGATGCACAACCCAGTGCAGGAAATGTCTTTGTTCCATCGTTCACTGTAAAAAAAGGATATAATTACATTATCTGTTTAAAATATAATATAGTTGTATTTTCCTAAGATGTAGTATTAATATAAAATTGGGATTAGTCTTCAATTTGTCCAAGTAATCAAATATGAAAACTTACAAGTTGCTGATAAGCAGTTGGTCTGATCTCCTGAACAGGTTACTGGAGTGGTGCACTGAGATGTTGTTGGGTCACAAACAAGGCATTGAAGGGAGTTAGAGGGCTGAGGACTGGGGGCTGAATCAAAGAAAGACATTGGAAGAGAAATTGATTAAATATTAAATTACAGAAAAAAAGTGAAATCGTAAAGGAAAAAAGGATGCCCAGATTTTTTATTTTTTAACTTTTGATGAAACCTACCAGGCAAAATCTGTGAGTTGCAGTTGTCTGTGTTACAGCACTGAGCAGATGCAATTGCACTTTGGGAACCCAAGTTGACTGAAAATGTTGAGGTGCCTGTAGCCGGACACAGAGAGGAAGCTACACAGGCTTTGTAGAGCTGTGTTACTGAAGTTCCAGGTTGACTAGCTGCAGAGTCAAGGAGAAGTTTGGTGGTGTCAGGAGAAATACAGCAACCTCAATGCATACAGTGAATTCCATCATAAATGAAATAAGAGACAAACAGAACAATACCTCGGATGGTAGCCGTTATACACATGGTCTCTGAGCTACATGTTAGTGGTACTGTGTTTGAACATGCCTGGTTTGTGCAGGTCATACATGTCAGGGCTCCAGCTGCATCCAAGTGAAAGAAGAAAGACTTTTTAAATTCTTAGAAGGTTTGAACTCCAAAAGAGATATACATTTACATGTTACATATTTTAAGTGGATTTTTAAGAGGTAAAACATGAAACCAAATGTTTGAACAAAGTGCCATTAATTTGTAAGTGTTAGAAGTATGCAATACTTCATATTTTGGCATCAATCTCATACCAAATGAATACATACCCATCTTGCAGATACCGATACTGATACTTTTCATTATTTAATTTTGATATATTGACAGAATTTAAGTCATAAAATATTGGAACAGGACAAAAAATTCTATGTAGACATAACTGTCAGCCATTTCTCTGCCTTCCTCTCCTCCCTTAAACAATAACAACTACAGAACCTAATAACATACAAAAAGTGAAGTACATAAAACTGTAATGGTAATTCAACATTATTATTCATAATAATACTATGCGAAAGAATAGCATTGTTAATGATGATATAGAGAGGACAGGATTCAATGATGCATAGAGAACCAATTTAAACTCCAAACATTACACATAACAACCATGACTTGCATGATAAGTAGTCTGTTGGTGAAAAACAATAACTGTTTGGATCCAATTTCAGTAAATTCAAATACAATAGTAAAAACAAGAAATATCTGTAAACTATTTTGTCTGTTTTTTGAGCAACAATGTTAACGGTTGCAGCTGAAAGAAAGATGACAAATGTAATTTGGAGGGCTTTTAATTAACGAACAAATAAAATATTACATGTTACCTGTAGTGTACAGTGCCCAGATAAACATTAGGGAAACAATCAGCTTCATGGTGATGTTCAGGTGGATCCTACAGGTTAGTTCCTCTGGAATCTGATACTGAGCATTCAGAGTTCTTCTGAACTTTATATGCTGGACAAATGACCTCACTGATTGGGTGCGTTTCCATTTCGTGGGGCCACAACCCAAAAATGTATTTTTGGATTCGTCAAAGCATCCTGAAAGCATGTCAGCACACCTTAATACACCTAACATACCTTTTAAAACAGGGGAATATTAAATTGAAAATGCCAATAACTACAATGAAACCTATTATTAAATTACTCACACACAGCACCACCATAAAAGAGTTCCAAAAATAAGGCCTGAACAATTTGTGCTTTTATTTCCATTGTTGTGGACATGAAGTAACATTTGCTGTTTGACCAGGAATGAAACCAGCCTGGTTATGTTTAAACTTATGTAACTTATTTACAAAGTTTTCAACCATAATACTTATAAAACCTTGATTCTTATATAAAAAAAAATAGTCAAAACTAAGTTTCAAAATGTGATTTGAATATTTCAAGATACTCTTACCAATACATTCTTAATTGAAAACAAGACATTCAACAAGAAAGTACAATTTTTAAAAATGACTGTTTTTAATTACATTTTCCTAAATAATATTCCATAGAGCCACCACCTGGCTCAGTGGTAGAGCAGGTGCATGATGTCAAAAACTATCTGGTTCAGTTAGATAGATAGATAAATATTCAAGTCAAGACTCCATATTCTACCTATAGTAAAAAGAACAATATTTCTAATATTAAAATATTACTTTCAATGTAAATCTGCGAGGAACTCAGGGAGTTTAAGTAACTTCCTCTTCATAGTTAGAATATGAGAAATGTTAACATATTACCTTAAAATCAACAAAAAACAATTATTCGGTAGGACATGTGAGTAGTGCCAACATTTTTGTTAAATTATTCAAGAGAAAATAAATATTTCGGGAAATCCTTTTGTTCTATTATGTTAAAATATATATTTAAAATCATAAAAGCTTGAGAGTAGTCTAAAATCCCAAATCAAGCCACGTGTTTTTTGTCAAAATTTACATTATTTATCAATGAAAATATGAGCTATGAAGTTAGTTTCCATAGACGTATCATAATGTGGGATACAACAGGTGTAATACGTAATTAAAAGCAGTGCCTTAACAAATTATGCATGTCTACACATGATTAGTGGCTAAAATATTTGACAAGCTAAAGCAGATTATTCTAGGGAGCAATGAGGCATCAACAGTTTCATCAGAGCCACACAATTTAGAATTAGAAAAACATACAGTATTTTATTCCTCTTGCTCTTCTTTTCTTATTCCTTATGCCATCTCTTTGCTGTTCTTTTTAACATTGAATACATTCTAAAGAGTTATTATTCACTAATACATTACTGATGTGAAACGAACAACAAAAAGGTGCTCTTGGTGCTAAAACTTTTCACAAAAGAGTTTATAAGATCATGTAAAATAAAGGCGCTCTGTAAAATTAAGAGACGATATTAGAGATGAATACCTACATTTACATCTGTTTGTTTCTCTAAAATATGCAACAATTCTGTATTTCAAGAGATGATTGGGAAGCCGAGCTACTCTAATGAAAGTGGTGATAATGTGTATTTCAACTGAAGTTTTGGAATGGGCGTGGAGTGGTGCAAGTAAAACAAAACTGCACATTTTGAATAGTTGCTTGACAGTAAAACAATGATTGCAGGTCCAATTCAAATAGCTATGTTATGATTCACATTTTTTCGAGCCATGCCTGCATCATTCTCATGTTTTCACGTCATCTCTTGTTTTCTGCTAAGCCTCAAACTGCTAATTAAATTAAATCTGTTGACCTTATTGTCTCCTTGCCTCACCTCAATCTCTGCCTCCCTGCTTGTGTCAGTCTGCATTCAGTGGTTTCTTCTTTGACTACGTTTACATCTCTGGATAATTTCTGCCTTCACTTTGACAGACCTCTGCTGGTTCTCTTTTATGGTTAGAGTTTGAGGCAGACTCTGACCATTACTCTTTCTCATGAGTATTTTAACATTGACCTCTTTATGTCTGACCATTTCCTGCTTTTAGACCACAACACTGGATTACACATTGTGGATCTTAACTGTCAAGTTTATTTGTATATCTAAGCAAGTAGGGGGATTAAAGTGTTTTACTAATGCAAACATAACATAATCAATAACTAAAATTAATATTACATTGCAGTGGAAAGTGAAGAGAAGAACCAGAAGACCTGAGGGGTCTGGAAGGTTGATACAACCACAACAGATGTATTTTGGGGCTAAGCCATTCAGTGACTTATAAACTAACAAAAGCATTTTATATAACAATAATAATAATGCATTTTATTTTTCAGCACCTTTCAAAAAACCCAAGTACACTTTACAACATTAAAAACACAAATTAAACAATAAAAAATGGCTGTAAAAACACAAAGCCACTAAATAACTTAAAACTTAATGTGAGAAGGCTATCTCGAGCAGATGAGTTTTGAGTTGTGCTTTGAAGGTCAGAAGAAAGTCAATATTGTGGATGTCAGGGGGAAGAGCGTTCCAGAGTCTGGGAGCAGAGTAACAGAAGGCTCTTTTCTGCATGGTGCTGAGATGGACAGTGAGGTGGATGGAAGAGGAAGAACGAATGGAACACGAGTGGGTGATGATAATGCAGAAGATCAGACAAGTAAAGTCCATTCTCTGAACTACAGTGAGCCAATGTAAGTACTTTAGAAGTGGAGTGATGTGTTCCATCTTCTTGGCTTTAGAGAGAACAAGAACAGCAGTGTTCTGCTGCTCTCATCAGACAGTTTCAGCTGTCTGATTTTTTTTTTTAGGCGAACCTGTGAAGATCCACGTAAAAAGATCAACTAAAGATGAACACATGGATGAGTTTCTCTAGATCATGGTGGGACATTAGTCCTTTAATTCTGGAAATGTTCTCCAGGTGGGAGAAGGCTGATTTTGAAATTTCCTTTAAGTGTCTCAGAAGGTCCATGTTTGAGTCTGTCACATTACCCAGACAGGTGCTGACTCTAGGTTGTTCCTCTTTAAGTCAGTAACTTCAGTTTTGTTTCTGTTCAGTGATCCTGCACCTGGATTCCCCTGCACCAGCTGACCTAATAATCCTGATCTTTCAGGGTTCCATCTTGTCTGATTGCATTACTTCACCACTGACCCCTAACTTCTCTCTGTACTCTCGTGCTCCAATTGGTGTCCTTTGCACTGTACAATAACATTATTTTTATATTCAATAAACTTCCTATGTTGTGACTGAATTTCTGGTTAATTACAGGTTAACTAGCTTAACAGCGCAGGGATTCTGAAATTTATTGTGTGGCAGCAAATAAGAGCGCAGCCATACCAACTGCATGTATGAATGTTTTTATCAAAGGGTTCTGTTTTCAGAGGGCTAAAGCTGTTGTGCCATGACTTCATGACCTGTGTCATAGAGGTGAGTTGAAGTCAGAATACAGCTGCTTACCGCAACAGGATTCTAAGAAAAATACTGGAATGTCTTTGATACTAACAGCAGAATTTGTTTCCCTTTGTAGAACTTAGAAATCTCAGTTCTAAAATTCACAATTTTAGAACTGAGATTTATCATTTGTTCATTCTAGTTAGGTTGATGTCTTGAATCCTGAGACTTCCAGATTGCTGATGGCTAACCAACCAGACTTTATGATAGTGTAAAATTAGTAGTGGCACACACAACAGCTTAAGCATTGGCACCTTGACATAACTCATCAAGGAATAACCTGTGGTCAAACAGAAAATGTTTGTGAAAGTTGAGGTCCCAGTGGTTCCAGAGGTCCAACTAGGAGTTCAGATTCCATGAATAACCTGAAATCTTTCTGTAGAAAAATATCCTTGAAATGGTAAAGATTCTTAAAACCCTTAAACTCCCACATCTCTAGCAGGTGAGGTGAGCTTGAACTGGAATTAAAGGAGAGTGTGAGTAGAAAGTGTAAATATTGTGCTCCTCTTATTTTGATCAAACCAAATTTTGTGCTACAACCAGCTGAAAGTTAATTTACAGAAAAAAAAATTACTATACTTAAAACAAGAAGCCCATATTTATAGAAAATATCAAATATGTCCTAAGCTGTGATCTGAAACATTTCATAGAAACAACAGCAAGAACAATAGAAGTCTACAAAAGCGCAGGCTAACTCGCAGCATTATTTTTTAACTGCTTTTCTATGGGGGGAATTTTGTACCTAGTACAACACTTTCATTCTATTGGCTGAGAGGTTGCCAGGTGACGATGGATTACCATGACTATAGCAGGAGTGAACCACACGACCAAGCACACAGAGCCTCAGGATATGATTTACATGACACAAAGGGAGGAATAATCTGAACCTGTTATACACGTCCTTAATAGAACATGTCCTTTTGTTGTGGCTGCAGGGCTCCATTCAGCTGCAATTACAAATGAATTACATTAGAACAATTTAAAGTGTTGTATGACTCCTGAAAGCAACTTTCCCCCAAAATATTCTGAGGGTTTTACATGCCTTTGAAAAAGAAATGGTGGAAGGTTGGAATGAAATTGATCATATATGGCATAAGGACACAAAGCCCTAGACACAAATAGGAAAATCAAAAGATCACACATCCAGGAAGTGTGGATAGACTCATCAACCAAACCAGTGTCCTGCATATCAGGTTTTATGTCAGATGTGGAAAGATGTGGCATTTTACTTTAAACCAGTCAAGTAAAATGCCACATAAGAGAACTGCACATAATTTTAGCCCAGAAATTAATTCACTTTTTATAGGAACTGTAGACCTTCACTATCTGAACACTAAGCCTGTCACGATTTGCGGTGTGAGGTGGTGAGGCAGGATCCTGTAGACCGAGGTGGAAGTGGAATGAAGGTTTAATGATGTGTAAAGTGTACAGATGATCCAAAAAACAGTCCTAAATCCCAGGCAGCACTGCTAAGCGGAAACAGGGCTCAAAACAGGTAGCGACAGGGTAAATGACAGGACTGAGGAACATGTACAGCTGGCAAGACACCAAGTGAGAGGAGGACCCAACAATGAACTAAGGACACAGGTGGGATTAAATACACAGAGGGTAATCAAGGAGACGAAACACACCTGGGAGTAATCAAGGGGTGACAGAATCACATGGAGACACAGAGACGCAGAAAACTCAAAATAAATACACAGAAAAACACAGATCCCGAGAAAGACAAGACAATGCCTCACGTGATACCACAGATGTAAGATACATGTCTGTTGAGGTTAAGCTTGATATAGGTGCAGAAGCTGATATTCTACTGTGGTTTAAGTTCAAAGCCCCGCAATGGTCAGAAAGAAACTGAAAAGAAATTGAACTAGTAATTACAACTAACAAACACTGTGTTAACTGCCCATGGAGGAGTCAGGCTGATGCCAAAAGTGACCATTTCTTTTAACTGTTCCACAGCCAACTCTTAGGCAAATCTTCAATTTTATGCCTTAAACCACTCACCCACTGTGATATTAAGCAGTGGGTGACACTTAATATCACTTAGTATCCTAGGCACACAAAATCAATTATTTTTAAAAGAAATCAGAATTATTTGTTAAGAATTCTTTATTAAAATAATTTTTTGATTTTGTCAGTGCATCAAAATCAATTCTTTATTAAAACAACTCACTTTGGTGCACAGATCATTCAGACTCCAGTTTCAAATACAAAAGAGGAGCTACTATCACAACATGCAAGTGTTTTAGAAACCCTAAGAGAGACCCACTAACTTGAACACAGCCATTATAATACAACCCTACTCCATTCTAAAAATAGTTGACGTGTTATGCAAATTGACTGGAAAGAAAATAAACTGTCATATATATCAGTCATTTGTTGAGGTCACGTGGTGTTAAAGGAGACGAGGCAAAAATAATGAGTATTCATGTAAATTCAGTGATGGACATGCATATGATGTCTGACACAGTATGTTTCATGTGAGGTCTCAACACAGATGAGACAGCCAAAGGCATAAATCCCATCTCATTATTGGGGTGGACCATAAACAGGAAAATTTCTTAAGAGCAATTTTTGGGGGTCAGCAAGGTTCTATTGAAATGTAATGTAAAATGTGATTTAAAACATTTTTAAAACACATTCAAGCTACAGGACCAACAATAACTAGGAATGCATATTAAACATGTTTTATTCTCAGTAAACAGCCTGCAGAGAAGTAAAACTAAAGTTCAAATGTTGCTTAGATAGAGACCCACTAACTTGGGTCTCTATCTAAGCTGATCTAATCTCTGCTATAAGTGTACAAAAATTTAAGCTTCTAAATACAAAAGGTAAATTAGGTAAACTTAGGTAAATTACCTTTGGCTTCAGAGGACAATATGCCCCCAAAAGGGGTTACACTTATGAATAGGTGAGGTTTTTCTTGAAGGCAAATTTGAGAACACATTTTACGACATTAGAATACATTTTTTTTTAAAACAGATTTATTTTGAAGGGTCACAAAAATGCACAACTTAGATATTTTATAAGCAAAAATTCTTTGGACAGAATCTTAGGCAGATTTAAATAAAATAATAGAAGATAGTGAGAAACAACTGCAAAGCCTTCAATTAAAAAAAAGAACTACACATAAGCAACAAATACAAACAAAAAAGATCAAACAGATCAAAGAGAAACCTTGTTAACATTAACAAAAAATCTATAAATATCACATAAAAATGCATTAGTAGCTATACAAATGAGTATTTGTGATCAATCTATATTTTCAGCATGATTCTGTTTGATTATAAATACTTATGAAATACATGAAAAGCGAGACTTTGAAAATCCTTGAATTTACTCTTGATGCTTCTGAGTCACGATTTTCACACAATGACAACAAAAAGTGAAACTAAGACATGAAGAATGAACATTCTAACACTAGAAGCACTGCTCGTTGTTGATGTTGTGGTGGCTGACTGTGCTCCTGATGTTATTTTTGTTGTAGCTGCAGAAGTTAATGCTGATGAAGATGTGGTGGTTGGTGCTCTATTTGTGGTTGATGCTGCTGCAGTAGTTGTTGTTGGTGATGAAGTTGTGGTGGTTTCTATTGCGGTTGTTGTGGTTGGTGCTCTGGTTGTTGTGGAAGGTGCTACAGTTGAAGTGGAGGGAGCTGCTGTTGTGTTGGTTTCTGCTGTAGTTGTTGCTGTAGTGATGGTTGGTGTTCCAGTTGTGGCAGTTGGCGCTGCTGTTGTAGTGGTTCGTACTGCAGTTGTGCTTATTTGTGCAGCGGTTGATGCTGTAGTGGTGATTGTTGATGCTGTAGTTGTTCTGGTTGGTAATGTACTTGTGGAAGTTGGTGCTGTGGCAGTGGTGGTTGGTGCTGCAGTGGAGGTTGTTGTTTGTGCTGATGTGGATATTGGTTCAGCAGTTGTTGCGGTTGCAGCTGCAGTTGTGATTGTTGTTATAGTTGTGGTAGTTGTTACAGCAGTTGCAGTGAGAGGTGCTGTTGTTGGTGGTGCTGCAGTTGTTGTGGTTGTTGGTGCAGTTGTGGTGGTTGGGGCTGAAGTTGTTGTTAGTGCAGCAGTTGTGGTTGTTGCTACTGTTGTTGTTGGTGCAGTAGTTGTAGTTGTTGGTGCTGCGGTTGTGGTTGTTGTTGCTACAGTTGTTGGTGCAGTAGTTGTGGTTGTTGGTGCAGATGTTGTGGTGGTTGGTTTTGCAGTTGTAGTAGGTGGTGCAGAAGTTGTAGTGATTGGTAGAGCTGATGTGGTGATTAGTGCTGTAGTTTTGGTTGTAGGTGGGGAAGTTGTGGTTGTTATTTGTTCAACAGTTGTTACAGTTGTTGCTGCAGCAGTTGTGGTTGTTGTTGATGACGTTGTTGTTTGTGCTGCAGTTGTGGTTGGTGCTGGTGTTGAGGTGGTTGGTGCTGCAGTTGGGGGTGTCATTACTGCTGTAGTTATGGTTGTTGGTGCTGCTGCTGTGGTGGATGGTGCTGTCGTTGTTGTGGTTGGTACTGAAGTTGTTGTTGGTTCTGCGGTTGTGGTGGTTGCTGCTGAAGTTGTTGTTGGTTCTGCGGTTGTGGTGGTTGGTGCTGCAGTTACGGTTGTTGGTTCTGCGGTTGTGGTGGTTGGTGCTGCAGATGTGTTAATTAGTGCAGCAACTGTGGTTGTTGGTGCTGTAGTTGGTGTTAGTGCAGCAGTTGTGGTTGTTGGTGCTGCTGCAGTTATGGGTGTTGGTGCTACAGTTGTGGTGGTTGGTGCCGAAGTTGTAGTGGTTGGTGGAGCAGATGTGGTGGTGTGAGGTGCTGTTGTTGTTGTGGTTGATGATGCAGTAGTTGTCGTTACTGCTGTAGTTGTGGTGGTGGGAAGTGCTGTTGTTGTGGTTGATGGTGCAGCAGTTGTCATTACTGCTGTGTTAGGGGGGTGGTGCTGCTGTTGTGGTGGATGGTGCTGTAGATGTGGTGGTTGGTGCTGCTGTTGTGGTGGATGGTGCTGTAGTTGTGGTGGTTGGTTCTGCGGTTGTGGTGGTTGATGTCAAAGTTGTAGTGGTTGGTGGAACAGATGTGGTGGTTCGTGCTGCAGTTGTGGGGTGGGAGGTGCTGTTGTTGTAATTGATGGTGCAGCAGTTGTCGTTACTACTGTGTTTTTTGGTGGTTGGTGCTGAGGTTGTTGTTGGTTCTGCGGTTGTGGTGGTTGATGTTGCAGATGTGGTAATTAGTGCAGCAACTGTGGTTGTTGGTGCCGAAGTTGTAGTGGTTGGTGGAGCAGATGTGGTGGTGTGAGGTGCTGTTGTTGTTGTGGTTGATGGTGCAGCAGTTGTCGTTACTGCTGTAGTTGTGGTGGTTGGTGCTGAAGGATGAAAGTGTTGTACTGGGTGCGTTTGATGTTTGTAGCCTGTGTGGCAACTATCAATTGTAGCAACCTGCGCCACCCACTGGATATAGGGAGATGCATGGGTGAACAAACTCCTGCCTAAGATCAGTAGCTGTTAGGAATCAGTAGCACAATGCTGGTGGTTGTTTACTACAGAGCAGAAAGCTGATGTCACTTTCTCCCTTCATCGACGATTTTGTTTGATAAATGACTCTGTTTTCCCTTTAGGCTGAATTGGAATAAATGATCTTAAATCTACCTTTTAACTGTTTACTTTGTATATTTCAGTTGGGTAGGGGGTTTGTTGAATGGATGGTTTTAAATTAACTGAACTGAATGAAATACAGCAAGTACCCAACATGATTGTTAAATAGCACATCTTATCTAATTCAAGTAAAAGTAAATTTTCACATACAAAGTTTTCAAAACGAACCAAATGGAATATACTTAAAATGGCAATTTAAATAAAAAACTTAAATACTTTTAGAAATCTTTATTGTAAAAGAAACAATGACAAAAAGAAAAGTAGATAGTTCACAAAGAAATTTATTTAATAAAATATATATTAAACTAGGTTGTTTTCTTCAAAGGTATTAAATGTAAAATAAAGTTACACCGGTTTTTTTTTTTCATTTTATTCAGTGGCAAATAGCAAGTCTTCAAAAAACATTGGCTTAACTTTTTTTTTTTTTTTTTTACTTCTGTTCAGGTAGGACAACCATAATATATCGTGAAGTTGCTAAATGATAAAGATGAAAAATCCAAGTATCAGGTGGAGAAGACCAAGTCTGAAGCTAGATGCATCACTGGTGGTTGATGTGGTGGTGGCTGCAACAGTTGCAGATGCAGTGGTTGTGGTAATTGGTGCTGGAGTAGTGGTTGTAGTAGTTGATGCTGGGGTAGTAGTTGTAGTAGTTGATGCTGGGGTAGTAGTTGTAGTAGTTGGTGCAAGGGTAGTAGTTGTAGTAGTTGGTGCTGGAGTAGTGGTTGTAGTAGTTGGTGCTGGGGTAGTAGTTGTAGTAGTTGGTGCTGGGGTAGTAGTTGTAGTAGTTGGTGCTGGAGTAGTAGTTGTAGTAGTTGATGTTGTGGTAGTAGTTGAGGGTAGTAGTTGTAGTAGTTGGTGGTGGGGTAGTGGTTGTAGTAGTTGGTGCTGGGGAAGTAGTTGGGGGTAGTGAGTTGTAGTAGTTGAGTGATGCTGGGGGTAGTAGTTGGTGCTGGGGTGGTGGTTGTAGTAGTTGGTGCTGGGGTAGTAGATGTAGTAGTTGGTACTGGGGTAGTGGTTGTAGTAGTTGATACTGGGGACGTAGTTGTAGTGGTTGGTGCAGCTGTGGTGGTTGTACTTAGATTATTGCACAAACTGCCTGTACAGCAGGTTGGTCCACTGGTGATTGAACCAACACTCTGCATGAACGGTAAACTTCCCAGACCTGAAGCAGCTGTACAGGTGTTTGGTGATGCACAACCCAGTGCAGGAAATGTCTTTGTTCCATCGTTCACTGTAAAAAAAGGATATAATTACATTATCTGTTTAAAATATAATATAGTTGTATTTTCCTAAGATGTAGTATTAATATAAAATTGGGATTAGTCTTCAATTTGTCCAAGTAATCGAATATGAAAACTTACAAGTTGCTGATAAGCAGTTGGTCTGATCTCCTGAACAGGTTACTGGAGTGGTGCACTGAGATGTTGTTGGGTCACAAACAAGGCATTGAAGGGAGTTAGAGGGCTGAGGACTGGGGGCTGAATCAAAGAAAGACATTGGAAGAGAAATTGATTAAATATTAAATTACAGAAAAAAAGTGAAATCGTAAAGGAAAAAAGGATGCCCTGATTTTGTACTTTTAACTCTTGATGAAACCTACCAGTCAAAATCTGTGAGTTGCAGTTGTCTGTGTTACAGCACTGAGCAGATGCAATTGCACTTTGGGAACCCAAGTTGACTGAAAATGTTGAGGTGCCTGTAGCCGGACACAGAGAGGAAGCTACACAGGCTTTGTAGAGCTGTGTTACTGAAGTTCCAGGTTGACTAGCTGCAGAGTCAAGGAGAAGTTTGGTGGCGTCAGGAGAAATACAGCAACCTCAATGCATACAGTGAATTCCATCATAAATGAAATAAGAGACAAACAGAACAATACCTCGGATGGTAGCTGTTATACACATGGTCTCTGAGCTACATGTTAGTGGTACTGTGCTTGAACACATCTGGTCTGTGCAGGTCATACATGTCAGGGCTCCAGCTGCAATCATGGGGAAGTAGAAAAGAACTTATCTAAATGTTCCACAAGTTTGAAATGCCAAGCAGAATTTTTTTAGTCCACATATGGAAAGATTGCTTACATCCTTAATGAACTTTTCTGATAAAAAGTATCTTTCTGTTTGTATTCTTGCTATCAAGCCACAAAAATTGCAGAATGAGGTGACCCAGAGGAGGATGTAATGTTAAATTTCTCATTGACATTAAGAAATACCACAGCAACATGAGTTGCTCTAAAATACGACAGGGATAAACGAGAGATCTGTGGAGCTACAAATATGAGGACTGCAGTTCTTA
Source organism: Poeciliopsis gracilis (assembly GCA_911649635.1). NCBI lineage: Eukaryota > Metazoa > Chordata > Actinopteri > Cyprinodontiformes > Poeciliidae > Poeciliopsis > Poeciliopsis gracilis. The sequence continues at coordinate 373,171 of CAJVRI010000293.1, forward strand.
TGTATCGAGTTCAAAAAATAATTATTCACATAAGGAAAGACTCAAAAGCATGAGATATCAACGTTAACAAATTCATGCTTCAAGTTTCTTAAAGGTTTTATTTTTATTAAACTAGTGTTCCCGAAAGGTAAGCAAGAAACAAACTTCTTAAATATTATAGTGGCAAAATTTGTAATTTAAGGTCAGAGCCGCATCAGCATAAAGGTGAAAAGAAGTTAATTAAAAATGATTACTTAAAATGTTTTCTACAGTAAAAAAGAAATAGCTTTTAAAAAAAAAACACACACACACACAAAAAACAAAGGCTAGTGTTTTTGAAAATGTTAAATTTCATTATGAGTGTCTTCTATTTAAGCATGAATGGCAAATATCCAATATTTTAAGTTCCTTATTTTTCATAGTCAAAAAAATATTTTTGTTGTTATATTACTAGAACAAAAAAAAAAAAAAAAAAAAAAATCAGAAACAGACCAATCATCAAATAATGTGTGTGTTAACATATTCCATTAGATTTTATTTATTTTAACAACATGTCAAAGAGAAAGGCTTATATACTTTGAGGAAATACTAACATTGTTTTGAAAAGGGATCAGTGGCACAACACAAGCCTGACTTGCATCTTGTTTTATAAAAAGTGACTAATGCGTCCAATGAAAATATACTTGTTCAGATGCATACTTTAAGTATCCATAAACACTTAATATAACTTACAAAAATTTGCTAAACAACATGATAAACAATTACACCTGTTGAAAAAAAGTAACGTATAGTTTATTTCCAGTATTTTATACAAGAAAAAGAAAAAAAATGTATTAATTATTCTTACTCTTGCTGTAGAAAGCCCAGACGAGAGTCAGAGAAAAGATCAGCTTCATTGTGATGTTAAGGTGGATCCTGCAGTTTAGTCCTGGTTGTCATACTAAATCTTTGAAACTCACATCTCTTTAAATACTGCTTGGATGACATCAATGGACAGGTGTTCCCAAGTTTTCAACGTCAATTATCAAAAGCAATGTCCAAATGTCACAGCGTCAATACACCCTCACCACACCTATTCCTGCATGCCAGTTTCTGAAAATAGTCATTTATTTAAACCTAGCATGTTAACATTATAGCAATAAGGTAAAATAAAGTTCTGCGCTTCTGTGTTGATGTGACATTTTTCTTGATTTTTCACACTCCATGACTGGAAAACAGAGGTTTTTTTTATTTTTTTTAATTTTTTTTTTAAAATAAAGTATTCAACATAATTTGGTTCCCATGACCTAAAACAAATCGATTATGAGCATCTTCTTTATAATAAAATTTTTCAAGATATTTTACAATTGCTGTATTCCTTTGCAAATGTAATTATTTTATTTTCAGTCTGTGCCAACTTCAAAAGAAACCTAAAAAAAAAAACCTTCAGCAATAATATTACTTTTGCTAAAGAAGTTGAAAACATAGAATATGCCAATATTAAAATCTGTGAGAAACATTTTTCAAACAATGACAACAAGCGCTGCAAGTAAATAAAAACAGTGAGCAGACACATGACTCACCCAAATCACATGTGTCACAGAGAATTGAAGTGACAAAAGCTGTTTGACTCGCCTTCCCTGTTGAAGTTGACTGACGCTCTCTGGTGTTTGGTATGTACATGACAACTTCTTACATAAGCATCATGTATCTATAAATTGTATGTAGAAAAAACAGTTATCCATAGATAATGTAATATAATATTTGAATGTTCAGACTGTTAAAAATCAGGCTGAAGGATTACAAACATAATATCCAATCTTAAAAATAACAGTTCTAAAATCACACAACACTTGCAAATGATGGTCATAATTTTAGATAATCACAGTACATAGCACTTATAATCAAACTTTAACATGGCAACATGCTAACTATCCCTGAAAAATGTTTTGTTGAAATCCTTTCTTCTGTCATATTTTGGTGTAGTGAAGGTGGTGAGGCAGACACTGGAGGCCCAGGTAAAGTGAGAGGTGAATGTTTAATAGAAGATAATGTCCAGAAAACACAGTCAAACAAACAAGTCCGCGGCCAGGCAGCACAGCTGAACGGAAGCCAGGGCTCACACCGGTAGCAACTGGTAAACAGGCAGAAACAAACGACAGCAGAGGCAACATACTACAATGACAGAATAACGACAAGGACCCAACGAGGAACAAAGGACACAGGTGGGAATAAATACACAGAGGGTAATCAGGGGAACAAGACACACCTGGGAGCAATCAAGGGGAAGACAGGACAACGAGGAGAACTCAGGACACAGAAAACTCAAACACAACAGAAACACACAGAAACAACATCTCCACCAGTAGGCCTGACAGTTATTACCTTGAATGATCACAGCAGCAACTGTCTAAGCAAAACAATTGTTTTCATAATTATGCATACAATGTGATATATTCAAAGATCAATCGTCAAAAAAGGAAGAAAAAAAAGGCATTAAGGTATTGTTCTTCCTTGATCATCAGCACTGATGTTTAACTTGACTCGCACTCAAGAAAGTTTAGAATAGGATTATTCCTAATACTGACAAGGGCAGAATTGATTCTCAAGAAGTATTATCTGCTGCACCAAAGCATATTTTTTGTTTTTTAACAGATTAAACACTTTTTAATCATTAAGTACTGAAACTTATTGGAAGTACATAACAATAAGAAAGCAAAATCAAAGTTCAACAATGGCTTCTGTTTTTTCAATCACAAAGTCTTTAGTCAAGCCATCGCCCTTCATCACAGACACTCCTACTTCTGTTCCATGGAAACGTCAAGGTGTTTAACCTGAAATGCCTCTGATGTGTAGTTTGTTACGGCACTTCACACAACTTTACTAAACATACATTTCATTTACACTGGCATTTATGTTGTGCTTACCTTTGAGCACAACATAAAGAAGGTAAGTGGGTTTCTTGTACCTCAGTGGCCAACACGGGACAAAGACTCTACACTGATGCAACAAGGTATGGAAAATCCATTCTGGGAAGAACACAGGTTGTATTTTTGTAACTGCGACTTGACTCCACTAATTCTACTGTTTGTATTAGCAACTGCCCACAATACCCATATCAAAAAGTGCCAAAGCAAATTTATATACATGGATTCAACTTATTATTAATCTACTCTGTTTAATAAATCAACAGAAACATAAAGTCATCAATCAAAAAGAAAGATGAACTTGACTTCAAAGGGTTTTTCTTTACTGTCAATTGAAATTTAAAATTTCAATATCTGGCTTTAACCTAAATAGAAAACAAAAACATAACCTAAGGTTATAAGCCCTAGGTTATGGGCTTTGAAAGTCAATAAAAGTCAAGGTGTATGAATAAAAAAAAATGTCTCTTTTGCAAATTTATGTGATATGGGAAGGGAAGTAAACAAAACACCTGAATCATCTAACATTGATTTGTCTGTCTCAAGGCGAGTTGGGCAAAACATTCTTGATGCTTTTATGTAAGACTCTGAACTCTGCTGAACGTCAGAGAGACATGAGGGAATGATTATCTGTTCAGATAAGAAATTGGGGAAAGCTGTACCCCATTATACAAATGAAACATTTTTTTAGTGGAGAGCGTGGAAGACTTCAGAATTTTTTTTTTTGTTTAACTAAAACAGTTTAGAGTTGCTCTCTGCACTGGAAAGAGTAATTCAATCTGGATAGACTCACACAGAGAAAAATAGCAGTTAGAAGATTTAATGGTACAAAGTTCTTTGGCGCTCAAACCTGGTAGAAGACTACTGAGCTGAGGATCACCACCGGCTCGGCGAAGCTCAAGCAGTCTTCTCCCCCCTGTTCAAATCCTGGTGATAGAGCGAGCCTGAAGCAAAGGAATGCAGAGGGAGCCTGGAAGGTGTCTGCCGGGACAAAGGAGGAGATGGGGAGGTGGTGGGTCGAAGCATGGCTGACGAGCAGGAAGACCGAAGGCAGCGCGTCCTTTTGGAGGGATCTGTGCACGGTGATTGGCTGGAGCGGTGCAGCACGCCAGACCTGATTGGCAGTGGCGAGGCCGTGGAGGATGATGAGGATCACCTGTGTTCCGTCTCCCAGCTTGAATTTTTACCAAGGCTTCATTTTCAATGGATGAAAACATTTTCTGAACATTGTTAAAATACTGAGCATTTGGCACTAAACCCTATATGGATCATTTTACATAAAAGCAAAATCTCTTTGGATTCTTGAGTTTGTGACCGTGAATTATACACACACCACATTTTTCAGGCTTTTACTTGTAATATTATGAAAACATGATGTTCTCCATCTTTGTTACAAATATGAGATATATTTTGTTGGTTATAAAAGTGCAAAAATGTGCAAAAGGTCCTGGGTTGCGATTTGTTCAGTAAGGCACTAAAAATCGATTGCACTAATAGAATATCTAGAAATGTCTTGGCACAAGTAAAACATTTTAAATCCAAGCACTTCCAATGATTCTAGCTAGCTCAGACAACAAGCAGGAAAATACACTTTGAAATACTTCTGTTAGTTTATATGTCATTGAATTGATCAACATCAAAATACATTAAAGATTTGTTGTCTTTGTATCAATCTTTCAGACTTCTCAAATATTCTTCTTCTAGTCTACTCTGCAATAATAAATTGAAAAAGAAATGACAAGCTAGTTTCTAATAGTTTTCACGTCAAACAATACAATAACACAGATATTTCTTTGTTTTTTGTATCTTTGACTTGATTCTCACATAAAAATCAAACATGTATAAAACAACCACCAAACTCATAGGATTTTGATATTTATTTTATCTTGCATGAATTATTGTGAACCTGACAGTTTGTTACCAGGTTGTGTGTGGTCTGCATGTGATGAAAACACTGATCCTCAAGACATCCTCACTAAAATCGAAATTATTTGTAATGTCAAGACAAGTAACACTAAGTGAAGAACAGAAGTCTTTTTAAGGGGAGAGTGTACTTTTATAAAGTAGTAGCTCCAGATAATCATGTATAGTTTTTGCAATAGCAGTGAAGGGAAGCTTACAGAGCTTTGGTAAATGACCGAATCCAGTGTACTTTACTGTGTGTAGTGCATTATTGTGGCATATCGTGTTAAAATATGCCACAATAATGGACACCTCCTTCAGAAGTGTCCTTCTGAAGGAGGACACTTCAGAACAGTGTCCTCCTCCCAAAGGTCACATCAGGTGTTTCTTAGGTATGATCTCAGTTTATAGCATAGTTTACAATCAATATGGACAAAATTTCTTTGTAGAATTATTATAATTCACAGATCATAGTCTTAGGCATGTCTATATAAAATAATAGATTTTAATGTTACACTGTTACAAAACATTTCAATTTGAATAATCTTAAATGATCGACAAAAAATAGATAATAAATAATGCCACCAAAATGATAAACTAGAAGCAAAAATACTTAATTTGGTATTAAGATAAAATAATTTACTTACTGTGATTAAAAGATTTTTTGTGAATTAATCTGTTTGATTATCAGATACCTAATTCTCTAATTGAGAGAGACTTTGGGAATCTTTTGAATTTTTGTGATGTATCTAAATAATGATTTTTATACAATTACAATAGAAAGTAAAAGTAAAACATGAAGCACGCCCATTCTGATAACAGAAGCACTACTGGTAGTTGATGTTGTAGTGTCAGACTGCGCTGGTGTAGCTGTTGTGGTTGGAACTGCAGTTGTGGTGGTTGTTGCTGCAGTTGTGGTGGTTGGTGCTGCGGTCGTGGTGGTTGTGGTTGATGCTGCAGTTGTGGTTGTTTGTGCTGCGGTTGTGGTGGTTGGTGCTGCAGTTGTTGTGGTTGTTGCTGCAGTTGTGGTTGGTGATGCTGTTGTGGTTGGTGCTGTTGTTGTGGTGGTTAGCGGTGCTGTTGTTGTGGTGGTCGGTGCTGATGTCATGGTGGTTGTTGCTGTGGAGAGGCATCAGGACCATGACGGACTACAAACACAGCACTCAGCTGACCAGCCGCAACCCCACCCTGCCTGACCCCTTAAACAGCTTCTTTGCCCTCTTTGACACGGTGGGCAGCAGAGAAGCTGTACATCTACCCCGACTGGAGGAGCAGTACCAGCCTCTCGTCCTGCAGCAGCACCAGGTGACGTCCACCCTGAGGAGGATCAACACCCTACAAAGCTACAGGACCGGACAAGGTGTCAGGCCAGACGCTGAAAACTTGCGCCGACCAGCTGGCAGGAGTGTTTCTGGACATTTTCAATCTTTCCCTGCAGCTCGCCATGGTTCCTGAGTGTCTCAAGTCTTCCACTATCATCCCTGTACCGAAGAAGACGTCCATCATCAGCCTGAATGATTACCGGCCCGTCGCTCTGACCCCGGTGATCATGAAGTGCTTTGAGAGGATTCTTCTGAGGTACATCAGACACTTCATCCCTGCAGACCTGTACAGCCTTCAGTTCGCCTACAGAGCGAACCGGTCAACAGAGGATGCTGTCTCCATCACTCTGCACACAGCCTTGACCCATCTGCAGCATCCTAACACTTACGTCAGGATGCTATTTGTAGACTTCAGCTCAGCATTTAACACCGTCATCCCAGACAAGCTTTTACATATAAAAAACTTTTGGAATCACAAAGTCAGGATGGAAAATTCAACAATGGTTTGAATTCATATTTAGCTCTTTAACTTTAAGTTAATTAAAAGAGCTTGAAATGGGAGGGAGGGGCTGAGCAAGTGGACCAGCTGAGTAAGCTGGTCTACGTTTTAAACCACATTTTACATTACAATGTAATGTAAAATGTTAAGAGACCCCCTCAAAATGTCTCTTAAGACATTTTTCTGTTTACAGTCCCCCTCAATAATGAGATGGGACTTACACCCTTGAATGTGAGCCTCAGAACTCTGAACTGCTTGGTAGTATGATTTTAGAGAGACAGCAAACACACAATGAGGCTGGTCTGAAGCAGAACTGGGGTAAAGTTAAAACTTTGTCCCATTTTGCAAATGTTAAATGAAATTATTGAAGAACATTATAGACTTTAAGAAAATGTGTCTTAACTGTGCTAAGAGTTGCTCTGTACACTTATTATTTCGAAGGATAAAAGTGTTTGTTGACTCAATTTTAAAATCAACATGGAGTAGTGAACCATGTCATAATTAAGTATGGATAATTTTAAGTAAAAGAGTGCTATGGTTGATCTTTATGCTCTTTTGCATTGTCCAAGAAAATTAGAAATGACAGTAATACAAGTGGGAAAAAAATGGTTATGAATGATTAGATAAATGCTTTTAAGATATGACTCACTCCCTGGCAAGGTGTTCTGGGCATGTTTCACCGGGAGGAAGCCCTGGGGAAGACCCAGGACACGCTGGAGGGACTATGTTTCTTGGCTGGCCGCCTGCATATGTCTTGGGATTCCTCCAGAGGAGCTGGAACGAGTGGCTGGGGAGAGGGAAGTCTGGGCCTCCCTTCTTAAGCTGATACCCCCATGACCCGACCTCGGATAAGCAAAAGAAAATGGATGGATGGATGGATGGATGGACTCATTTGAGTGTTATGGTTGACATTCAACAAAAGGGCAGAAAGTCACAGAAATTTGGAGATAAAAATATCAGTTTCAAGGAGTTTATTTACTTTACACCAGAAAATATATGTTTTGTTGTAATGATTGTGAAAACTTATTCTACATAGTCTGGACTTGACTGGTGTGAATGTAAATTCCATGATATTGTTCTGTTTTCTGTTGGATGTTTTAATGTTTTCTGAACAAGTTGTTGGGAAAGATGAGAATTTATTCTCAATCAACTTACATACTTAAATTAAGTTTAAAAATGAAAAAACACCACACTTTTCAGATTTCGTCTTGTGAATAATTTGCGAATGTGACGTGTTTTTCCAAATTGGTCTTTCCAAATTCTCACTAGGTGTGAATGTGTGTGTGCATGGTTGTTTGTCCTATTTGTTTCTGTCTTGCCCTGCGACAGGGTGTACTCCTGTACCTCTCGCCTGGAATGCAGCTGGAAATAGGTACCAGCAACTCCAGACACCCCTAAGGATAAGGGTGAACAGAAAATGGATAGATGGACGGTTTTTCCATCCACTTTGTTATGAACCACGTTGTGCTGACGTTTGTGCTTGTAAGGCAGGAAAATATGCAAATGACCCTAGGGTAGGAATAGCTTTGCAATGTACTGTAAATAGACAACACTAATAAGCTGCTTTGAAATGTCTTGTCACAAGTACATCTTAAACCTCAGCTCTTCTTTTAAAACAATGACACCTTAACACACCTTTGCTAGTCTCCCAACAAGAAAGTGGATAGGGCGGCTCAAGCAGCAATTATTTGCGTACTTGGACATAGAAGTCATTGAACACTCTTCCTCAAAATTAGCCTGTTTTGTTATCTGTCAGTCAGTCCTTCCCTCAGGGTGAAACGAGAAACCAGCCTGAGAAAGTTTCAGTCGACGTTGACTAATAGTTTTCATCTCAGCTACGCAATTTGATCTATATATTTCTTTGTGGCAATATTAACTGCTGAATCTGACTCTTTATTCACCAAATTTTTGCACACTAACAAGAATTTTTACTTTGTTTCCACTTTGGCCCCAATGCACTTAGGGCAGGTGGTTATAAATTAAAGTACTCTGGCTAATGTCGCTTATTAATGAAGCTGTTGGTGAACAGGAGAGCTCCTTCTACAAACTGTTGCATCCTAAGTGCATAAAGAGGCATTTTCGTAGATCCTTCCTCCCAGCAGCTGGTAGCCTCTATAGTCTTCTCCCAAAAAACTCAAAGTGTATACCTGTCTCTTGGTATTTGCATAGGTTTACACATTTTAATTAAAATTCCTTCCATTATGTGCACACCCCAGTTTTTTGAACAGCTTTGCGTATAAGAATTGTCAATTTGTTGTCTTAATGCACAATATATTGTTGTAGATTTACAAAAAAAAAATCTTTCTCAGTTGCACATTCTGTCATAAGATGGATGGTTTGAGGTGGAGAGGCAGAGGCTCGGAGACCCAGCTAGATGAAAAAAGGTGGTTTTAATGATCACAAATGTCCAAAAAACACAGTCAACAGTAGTCTACAGGCCAGGCAGCACGGCTGAGCGGAAGCCAGGGCTCACACCAGTAGCAACAGGTCATAAGAGTGGACAGGACAACAATGAATGGCGACACACAACTAACAACAAGTAACAACAAGGACCCTACGAGGAACGAAGGACACAGGTGGGGTTAAATACACAAGAGGTAATCAGGGAACAAGACACACCTGGGAACAATCAAGGGAAAGACAGGACAAGAAGAGACTCAGGACACTGGAAATGCAAATAAACACATGGAAAGACAGGGAACATGACACATTCCTTGGATCACAGTATGCTGTTTTCGATAACGGTTATGATTTTGCCCTTAAATTACAGAATGATTATTAATTTAGGTTTTTAATATATATATTTACACATGACAGGGAGGCGTACATATCCAGTGTATTCCATTAAGAAAGAGAAATATACAAAGGGGGCTGACACATCTTTTTATAACCCATTGACATCTTTACCCGTGTGGCCATCCAAAATGGGAAATAGCTGGGGTCCATACGCTCAGAAACATGTCCATTTTTACATGAAGTTTTGCCGTTATCTTTTCCATTATATACACATTCTTCAATCTTTCTTTCCAATGTTGAAGGGTGGGAGGTAAGGGCTTTAGCCAGAAAAGAGTTATAATTTTTCTTGCTACTAGTAACAGGATCTGTAATAACTGGGCTTCCTTTTTATCTTCTCTTAAGGTCAAACCCAGTATATAATGCAGTGGGTTCAGTGGTAATGTAAACTTAAATATTTTTTTGATTTCTGTCTGAACCCCCTGCCAGAATGGAATCAGCACTGGGCAGTCCCAGAAAATGTGAGTGTGATCCCCAATCTGATTACAAAGGTAATCCCTTAATTGTAGGTACTTATAGAAATCTTTTGAGCATAATCCGTATTTATTTTGTAACTCTCCAAACGTCTTAAGAGTTTCTCCACTGAATAACTGGTTGACTCTTATTAGCCCTTTCTGTGCCCATCTCTGAAACCCTGTATCTAGTTTGTTTGGAAAAAAGTCAATAATCTTGGCTATTTTTATTATGCGGGATATTGTTAAAGGTGCACCCAATTTCTTCCTCACCAGAGACCAAACTCTATATGTACAGTTAACCCACTCATTTTCAACTTTTAAATCCTTCCACTATTTCCCTCCATAAATGGAATGGCTTCAAGAGGTACCAGTGGGCATGCATTGTTCTCCAGACTAATCCAGTTTGTCTCCTCATCCTGTACAAGCCACTCCACCACAACACGAAGCTGTGCTGCCCAGTAGTACAGTTTCAAATTAGGCAGACCAAGGCCACCTTTTTCTCTTGGGCTTAACAATAATTTCTGTCTGATTCTTGGTTTCCTCCTTTGCCAAATAAAGTTATTAATAATTTTATCTAAAATTTTAAAAGTGGAGGCAGGCATCCAAATTGGGAGTGCCTGGAATAGGTACATTAATCTTGGGAGCACATTCATTCTCACTATTTCTATTCTGCCCAGAAGGGACAGAGGGAGAATCTCCCATCTAGCCAAGTCTGATTTTATTTGTGTGATTAATCTGCTATAGTTTCCATTAAATAGTTGTGAGGTTTGTGGTGTAATCATCACACCTAAATATTTGAATCCCCTCTTGGACCAGTTAAAAGTGACCTCTTTATCTAAACCAGTAGGCCATTTCCCCACCAACATCATAACTTCTGACTTGGTTTCATTAACTTTATAGCCTGAGATTTCTCCAAAATCGTTTAAACAAGTCATAAGCCAAGGTATTGAGCTCAGAGGATTAGAAATATACAAAATAATGTCATCCGCATAAAGGGAAATTTTATGGGTGACTCCACCTGCTGTTATTCCATGAATTCTAGGGTCTGTCCATATTATTTCTGCCAGGGGCTCGATACTAATGGCAAATAGTAGTGGTGAAAGGGTACATCCCTGCCTAGTTCCTCTTTTTAAACCAAATTTCTTTGAGGAGCATCCATTCACCCGTACTTTGGATGTGGGTCCAGAGTATAGCACACCAATCCATTTGATAAAGTCTCTATGAAATCCAATTTCTGCCAGTGTGTTTCAGATACTACCAGTCCACTCTATCAAATGCTTTCTCAGCATCAAGGCTGAGAAGCATTGAAGGGTCCTGTTTTTGTCTTGCCACAGAGATCACATTCAAGGTTCTCCTAATATAATTTATCCCTAAGCGTCCTGTTATAAACCCTGTTTGGTCTGGTTTAATTATTGTATGGATGCATTTTTGAATTCGGTTTGCCAGTATCGTAGTTAAGATTTTTAAATCACAGCAGAGCAAACTTATTGGTCTGTAGGACGAGCAATTTATGGGGTCTTTGCCCTCTTTGGGAATTATAGATATTTTTGCTTCAGACCAAGATTTTGGGGGATCCTTATTTGTGAGGGCGTAATTAAATACTCTTTGTAGTATTGGCGTGACCTCTGCTTTAAAATGCTTGTAAAATTCCGTGGGAAATCCATTGACGCCTAGCGCTTTACTATTCTTTAAGTGTTTTATGACCTCCTCAATTTCCTGTTTTGTGATTGGATCTCTCATTGCTTTGGCATCATTTTCAGTTAATTTTGGTAACTTGATTTTACCCAATACATTCTTAATCTTCTCTGTTTTACTGTCTATTTCCTCTGAATCGTAAAGTCTCTCATAGTAAGCTGAGAAAGCTTCTGCAATATCTTTAGGATGGGACAGCATTTTCTTCGTAAAAGGGTTCATTATCTTCTCCACTGAGCGATCTGCCTGTTTCTTGCGCAACTGAAATGCTAGTAACCTGCTGGCTCTATTCCCTGATTCATAATACTTTTGATTAGCAAACCGTAAAGCCCCCTCTGCCTTGTGCGTCAGCAAGACATCCAGTGTTTGTCTGCATTCCTCAAGAGATTTTAATGTAGTTTCATCATTATTCTTCTTATGTTCCCCCTCCAATTGTCGTATGCAATTTTCTAACTCTGTTTTTTATTGCGTTCTCTTTTGATTTGGGATGACAAAAATATTAACTTCCCCCTCAACACCGCTTTTCCAGCATCCCAAAGAGTTGACACTGATACTTCCCCATTGACATTGTGTTCCATGTACTCAGTCCAGTCGTTTTTAATTTTTTGAACTAGTTCTGGATAATTTAGAAGTGAAACAATCATTCTCCACTGTTTAGGTTGATTGTTGTTCTCTAAAATTATTGTCATAACAAGTGGACTGTGGTCTGATAATGTTATTGGTTCAATATGGCAATTTGTAACTTTATGTGCATCCCTCTTAGAAACAAAAAATAGATCTATTCTGGAATAACTTCCATGGACCTTTGAGAAAAAGGTATAATCACGCTCCTTGGGGTGGCTTTGACACCATATATCAACTAGCCCCATTTCTTCCATCAGACAGGGCAGAATTTTAGCCTTCTGTGGCACTGGTCTCTGGTCAAATGGGTATTTATCCAATTTGTGGTCCATCACACAGTTAAAATCCCCTCCAACTAGTATAAATCCGTCAGCTTTTGCTGTCAGAAGAGCTGAAATGTCCTTGAAGAACCTAGGATCTTCATTAGGCGCATAAATGTTTAAGAGAGACATTCTCACTCCTCTAATTGTACCCACGGCCAAAATGTAGCGTCCTTTTTTGTCTTCATATGTGTTCTCTGCAACAAAGCCTAGTGATCTATGACATAGGATGGCCACCCCTCTCCGCTTGCCCCCCCTCACATGAAGCACTGTAGACCTGCCCTACCCACGCCCTTTTAAGTTTTTTATGTTCTGTCTCATTAAGGTGGGTCTCCTGAAGCATTGCAATTGAACAATTCAGCCTTTTTAGCTGTGTCAAAATTTTATTTCTCTTTATTGGATTGCTCACTCCATTTATATTATATGTAATTACTGTTAGTGTATCCATTTTTGTAGCTTAAGGTTTTTGGAGTTTTCCCTTCCCCTTTTCTCTTCCTTATAAACATACCCGTAGTTGTACTTAATAACTATAATCAGGATAACATCAAAAGTCATGGTTACATAGAATATATTGTTTGCTGAGCGACATAGAACATTAAAGAAACAAAAACGTTTTCCTGAACATGGAAAGCAACTGTGAACTTCCAATTCCCCAGTGGTTTGCCCCTGAAATGAACTGAACACAGACAGAACCAAACAAACAAACTCAGGGGGTCCCCACCCCCGATCTTCTTTGGGCAGAGAGACAAGGCTCTCCGGGTGTTGTGCACAAAGTGCCTGGGCGATGGTCCTCCAGGATGTCCCTGAAGCGTCCTCACACCGCCATGGTTGTAAAATCTGCATCCTCCGATTTTCCTCCTTCTCCCTTCCCCATGGTTTAGTAGGTTATTTTCCAACATTTATGTTATAACCTAAATCTATTTATTTAAATCAGTATTTTATGATAAATTATACTCCCTTACAAGTCCAGACTAGTTTTTTCTTTTATTCCACAAATATAATCTAACATATTCTTCATCACATATTCTTGCCTCTTTTTACTTTCCATCCAGTTCTAGACTGGATCTGACGGCTTTAGTCACGACCAAGGGCTCGCTCCTCTCTGTTGTCTCCATGGATAATGGCTCTGATCTCAGCAGGGTTCAGCTGTTGGCTCTTCCTGTTCTTTCTCTGGGTTGTCCATCCATCTCGTATCAGCTCCTCTTCCAGTATGTCTCCGTCCTCCAGGGAGGATTCAATGCCGAGATTTTTCAGTGTAGTGCTGCTGAAAGTGAGGGGAAGAGTTTTGTCCCCCCTTTCATGAAGAGTTTCAGCTGGGCTGGGTATGGTGACTGGGCTTTAATGTTCTTTTCTTTTAGTTTCTTTATTACCTCTCTGACCTTTTTGCAAGTTAGATGAGTAGTCATGGTCGAAATAGATCGTGTGCTCTTGGTACTTTATGTTTCTTTGCTTCCAAGCTTGTAATAGCACTTTTTGTTTTACATTAAAGTCCAGAAACCGGGCTATAATGGATCTTGGGCGCGCCGCTGCAGCTGTCGGCTTTGGGCCTAATGCTCTGTGAGCTCTTTCTAGTTTAATGCCAACTTCTTCTTGAAACTCCAGAGAGGTGTTCAGGAGGTCTGTGATAAAGTTTACCATATCCTCTTTTTCCGCTCCCTCTGGGACGCCATGCAGCCTAATGTTATTACGACGGAGTCTGTTTTCCATATTGTCACGTTTAGCCGTGAGGATAGCTTCTCTTTTGAGCAAGTGTCCCAGTGCCCTGTCCTGCTGTATGCTTCGGTCTTCCGTTGCACTTACTCTGCCCTCCGCTTCAGTCAGTCTTCTGTCCAGACCCTCCAATCATGTCTTTAAGTCCTCCATGGATGATTCTACCCGGTGTCGAGAGCTCTTCAGGTCCCGGAATGAGTCGATGTTTTCCTGCCGCAGTTTTCGTAATTCTGCTAGCATCACTGTTTCCCCGCTAGCATCCTCTGCAGCTTTCAGCGTTGTAGCTTCGGCTAACGTTAGCTGCTTAGAGCCAGCCGAAACGTCATCCTTTCTACCAGCCTTCATATTCTTCTTCTCTGTATTTTGACTAGAAGTCCGTCCTCTTGAGCCCGTTCCTTTTAATTTAGTACTCATTTATCAATTTTCATTACTTTGTCGGCTATTTATTGTGGGTCTGGTGGAGCAGCAAAATTATGAGTCATTTGTTTTAAAAAAAGTCGAGAGAACACACCACTGAGGGCCTCTGGTGCTGATGGTTCTTGTGCGGGGGAGAAGAACCACACCAGGTTGGGGCTTTACAGGAACAGGTTTAGCATCAGTTGCTCTGTGGCTGTGGTTGTAGGTTCTGCAATTGTGGATGACAGGGTTTTTGTTGAAAAAAATCTTACATTAGCTCCTCTCAAACCCCCAGTCAGTTGTGGCAGATGGCTGCTTTGTACTGAGCCTGGTACTGGTTCTGCTAGAGCAATGATTCTCAAACTTTTTCAGGCCGAGGACCACTCAACCCATCCATCCATCCATCCATCCATCCATCCATCCATCCATCCATCCATCCATCCATCCATCCATCCATCCATCCATCCATCCGATATATTACACACATCCCTAGTGGGCTTGCAAGGGGTGGTGGTGCCTATCTCCAGTGGTCAATGCGCAAGAGGCAAAGTACTCTGGACAGGTTGCCAGTCCATCACAGGGTGATCACTTAACCCATTTAACAAACACTAACAAACTATCTAACTTGAAATTTCCCCACAATAATACAATGTCTTAATACATACAACCTGAAATAATAATAGTAGTCTTGCAGCTAACTTATTGTCATGAATATTTCTACATGGGGTATTTCGAGTTATTTACGTGTTGCCTCTAGGTTATTCTCACCTCATCTTTTCAAGAAGAATAGTTCCTCTATTTCTTCTTCAGTGGATCCTACATGCAAGTTTACCTGCCCACCGGCTCCATCAGACCTCTGGCTTTCTGTGTCAACGTCTCTACTCACATTCTCTAGAATCATCTATTCTTCACACATGGCCCTGGCTGCTGCTCCCCATGCCTCACTAAAGTAAGCATTGTTATTTCCTCCTTGATAATCTCATTTCTGGTCAGCATTAACACCACTCACAACACTACTCTCTTTCCAGATGTCACCATTCATGTGACCTTTCACAATCCTCCAGAAAACCAAGAAGATCTTTCATCTACACAATTGTTGTTTGTTGATGAAAATAAATCCAATTCCTTTACATGGACTATGTTTGATTCTGCATGTGGATCAGAAAGCTAAACCAGAACATGGCAAATTCTGATTATTGAAATGAAAAAGAAATTCTTTGACATTTAGTCCTCTTCTAATTTCGAAGCACAATTAAAGAAAAAGAGACTTGGGTTGCTTTGGAAGAAATCAAAATCCTCTTCTGCACCATTAAATATAAAAACAATACACATCCTTTTATCAATTGTATTTAATTGGATCATTTTTAATTAAATAATAATAAAAATAGCTGTTGTGGTGTGAGCAGAGCATCACAAACAAGCAAAGTCATAAAAAACAAAGAACACTTGTCAGCAACTGAAACTGCACTTCTACCATTCACTTTCAAAAGAATTGAATTTCTTTCCACCGGTAAGTATGATTTTAATTTAAATATTTTTAAAGTGCTTTGAGGTTACATTTGCTGTGTATTGGTGCTATATAAATAAACTGAATTGACTTGAATCTTTGTTCTTTGTTATTGTTGATTGAAAACATTTAGAATATCATAGTATATTCTAAATATATTGCATATATTTAGAATATAAATATTGTGTATTTTTTTATTTAGTGATGTTGGTCATCTGGAAAAGAATACCTCTAATAATAACACTTACACACATCATCCTTGTTTGGCAGGGATTTGCTGCTGTACTTGACATGTTTCACCTGAGCAGGTGAACCATTTTGGGATCCACTTAGAATCAGATCCAAAAGTATATATATAAAATATGCAGTTGTCATAAAAAAGAGGATTATCCTGTTACAAACGCAATCAATAGAGAGAGTTCATTCACTGCACAGGTAACTGGAATAACTGGGTGTGTTGCCATGTTTTCACATCTTGTTTTTGTTTGTGAACGCTCACACTGACAACAAGTTCAACACACCCTAACAATTTCTTTAAGGCAGACAATTACTTAATGTGATGGAAATATTCATACAATTCAAATTGCTCATATGACACAAACAGAGATTTCACATAATTTAGTCATTTGATGGGCCAGCAATGCAGATGGCCCTGGTGTGCTAAAGGATCTTTAGATTCTGATATATGGGGGGATATTTCTGCCATAATTTGTGAGCACACATTTTCAGTCTGAAAGCAGGATTGTGAAAGCAGTGTTCTACTGATCACTAACAGCTACTGATCTTAGGCAAGAGTTTATTCACTCAAGCAAAGAAAATGGATCCACAGATCTAACCATGTTACATCATAGTCACAACATGATGTCTATCTATATAAATATATACATTTATGTTTATCTAAATACAGATATCCATCTATATATAGATAGATATTGTATCTATAAACTGTTTTATCTATCTATAAAACAGTTTATAGATAGATAGTATCTATCTATCTATATTTTCTATCTCATAATAGTCTAAATGAAATGTATGAAACTGCTGTTAATCTGCAAGTATTATGAGAGACAGTTTTGCCGATGGAAAGGCAAATAATGGAATACCCTGCTGTACTATTTCCCTTATGTATTGATTTGTATTTCATGTCCTTCTAGTATGTTTTTTTTTTTTTCTTTGATACTTTGTCTTTTAGTTTTTTGTACTTGCTATAACATCAGTTGCCCATTTGGGATACAAATAAATCTGAATCTGAATCTGCTAATTCAATTTTTGAAAATTGAATTAGCAGAAAATTGATTTTACTGTTCTACAGTGAAATCCTTTCCCCACACTTTACACTTTTACTCTGTTCCAGACTCCTCTTATAGCCTCTTGGAGCAAAGTAGAAGGTTTTTTTTCGAAGATATAGAGATACCAGGCCTGGAATTGAACCTAGTGGCTACCAAATGTGCTTCTATGTGACCCTTGTGTGAAAACATGCGTGCAAAATGGACGCAAAGAGTAAAGCAGAAAGAGTTCTTATCACCACCTGGTCTACAGCTGGAGTAGGTGCTTGGGCAAAGTCGTTATTGTGTGGTGAGAAATACTCAGTAATTTGCTGAGACAATAAAGCAGGTACTTTTTGTTTGCCTCAAATAAATTCAGGAAAAACTGCCACCTGGTTATATTGTCAGCTCTGTCCTGAAACTGGACCAAATGAGGTTCTCCTCACTTAATTGACATAAAGAAGCAAGATGTGCTCCCTCAGCTTCTAGCTTCATTGTTCTCCAAATTGCTAAGCGTTTTGGGTTCTGTTAAGAATACTTATTAAATATAAAGAGAGTAAGACAGCACTACATAAAGCAAATCACTGAAGATATGTCTGTATATTATTTTTGTGACCTGTTCTACAGTAAAATCCTTTCCCCACACTTTACACTTTTACTCTGTTCCAGAACTGCAGTTGGTGTTTCTCCACAATTGCTTCCTGTGATGAAGTAGTTCATCAGAGGAACTACTTCTTAGTCCAATCTCCCTAAGATGGGGAGTGGCCAAGAATAACCAAGACTACACTTTAAACATGATTCAACAACTTGTGAAAATTACACGATAATCTTCTCTGATGTTGCAAAATATAATGATAAAACTAGAGATCAAATCAAATATTATTTGTAAAGCATAGTTCAGTATCAATGCATTGTAAAATGCTTTACACCATAAAAACACAAAAATACAAAGTAACAGAACATGATTATTGTTTCATAATCAACAAAATGATCAGCAAAGAATAAACGATATACATACGTACAATACCGTAAAAGATGAAGGACGGAGACAGATGTATGTGAGTCACTGTCAATTATCAAGCACACCATGTAAACATCCATAAACTTCTTACTTCCCCTGATGTCATTGTTGACTATTTACAAGTTACTTATTTGTGCTATAAACTGGTCTTATGCACCTAAAAAATACAAAATATCCCTTTAAGCATTTTAACACAATTAAGAACAGCTGCTATTGAACAAAAATGTTTTTCCACTGGTTTCACTGAAAGTTGGGAGGGAAAAATTAATTAATAGAGGCCAGTGCCATAAAATTTTGTTTAATTGAGAAAATGAAGTAAAATTTCAAAATCCTAAGTTTAAATATGATCTGGTGCAAAAATGTCTATGAATGTTTATTCCCATTTTTTCATAGTTATTGAGGTTCATTTAACATGAGACATTAAAAAAACACAAGGAAACCATTTAAAGAATTTAAAAGAATACATTATTGAGAAATAATATATTATCTTTTGTTAGATTTAAATACAAGAGTCAAATAAATGCAAAATAAATTCACCCATTATTATTCAACTTGAATAATGAATAAATATCCCACATATAATATACTAATGAATACCTAAAATCCAGGTCCAAGCTAGAAGCAGTATATACATATTTTTCTAGGTTTTTTTTTCCAAATGCAACATCTCTGATTTATCTTTAGACAATTAAAAGATAAAGATAAACAAACAGCAAGTGAAGAAAGCCAAGTCTGAAGCTAACGGCACCACTGGTTGTGGTGGTTGTAGTGGTTGTAGTAGTTGTAGTGGTTGGTGCAGCTGTGGTGGTTGTAGTGGTTGGTGCAGCTGTGGTGGTTGTAGTAGTTGGTGCAGCTGTGGTGGTTGTACTTAGATTATTGCACAAACTAGTTGTACAGCAGGTTGGTCCACTTGTGATTGAACCAACACGCTGCATGAACGGCAAACTTCCCAGACCTGAAGCAGCTGTACAGGTGTTTGGTGATGCACACCCCAGTGCAGAAATTGTCTTTGTTCCATCGTTCACTGTTGATGTAAAAAACAGGATATAGTTACATTAAATCTTTGTTATAAATGAAGCTCAGTATCAGCTTGTCTGTTCAGTGACAAAATTGTTTTTAATAATCAACTTCTAACTGTCTAGCGTACAGTACAGATTAAGCATTAATATTTTTCTTAATATCTCACTTATATTAAGAAAAATGCACTTAGGATTAGTTAGTATTTTGCTA
Organism: Poeciliopsis gracilis; assembly: GCA_911649635.1. NCBI lineage: Eukaryota > Metazoa > Chordata > Actinopteri > Cyprinodontiformes > Poeciliidae > Poeciliopsis > Poeciliopsis gracilis. The sequence continues at coordinate 392,786 of CAJVRI010000293.1, forward strand.
ATCTTACAAGTTGCTGAGATGCAGTTGGTCTCAACTCCTGAACAGGTTATTGGAGTGGTGCACTGAGATGTTGTGGGGTCACAAACAAGGCATTGAAGGGAGTTAGCGGCCTGAGGACTGGGGGCTGAATCAGAGGACAGTGGAAGAGAAAGTTAACAAACACAAACCTCCCCTATAAAAATATTTTTTTAACTCTTGATGAAACCAACCAGGCAAAGTCTGTGAGTTGCAGTTATTTGTGTTGCAGCACTGAGCAGATGCAATTGCACTTTGTGATCCCAAGTTGACTGAAAATGTTGAGGTGCCTGTAGCCGGACACAGAGAGGAAGCTGCACAGGCTTTGTAGAGCTGTGTTACTGAAGTTCCAGGTTGACTAGCTGCAGAGTCAAAGAACACTTTAGTCGTTTTTATATAACACATGTAACACATACATGCAGTTTGTTCCAAAACGTTGAATGAGACATAAGCAGAACAATACCTCGTATGGTAGCTGTTATGCACATTGTCTCTGAGTTACATGTTAGTGGCATTGTGCTTGAACATGACTGATCTGTGCAGGTCATACATGTCAGGGCTCCAGCTGCAATCAGGGGAAAGAATGTAAAATAATTGTTTGAAATATGTCTTACAAGTTTTAAAGTGAAAGATGTACTTGACAAAACTAAAGCACATATCATTGTTACAGGGCTTTCAAATGTCAAAGTAAATACCTCAACAAAAAGATTGCATGAATCATTTGTAACTACAAGTATAAATATAAGTACCCAATATGTCAGAAGGTTTCAAGTTTTCTTTGGTTTTAGGGAAGCTAAAATGTTTTAAATGTATTTGTTTTTCTATTGGGATGCACATAATTATAGTGAACAGTTGAATATTATGAACATCCTACTTTGTTAAAGAACAGATACATAAAATCCGTATTCAACAATATACTCTGACAGAAGAAAATATTTTAATGCACTGGAAAGAAAAAACTTTAAGTTGAACAAAGAAGTTGAATTCAATGATTCGAGAACCAGTTTAAGCTAGAAACATAGTGAAGGACACATACATACTAAAAGGCCAACAACAACATTGACTTCTACAATAATCATAAAAAAAAGCATCATAAGTCTGCTGGTAAAAATTGTAACATTTTGTGTCCAATATTTGACAAATAAATTTAAAAAAAGACTAATTAGAAATATCAAAATGTTTTGTCTGTTAGTCGAACAACAAGGTTGATTATATCTGAAAAAAGCTGGAGGGTCTAATGGTGATGTTTTCTTACTTAAATACATATTACACATATTATAGCTAATATTACCTGTGCTGTAGAGCGCCCAGATGAGAGTCAAAGAAAAAATCAGCTTCATGGTGATGTTCAGACTGATGCTGCTGGTGAGTTCTCCTGGATTCCGATACTAAACTTCAAAGTTGTACTGCACTTTATATACTGGACAGATGACCTCACTGGTCAGGTGTCTCCGTTTTCATACGCGCCACAACCCAAAAACTCCTTTTTTATTCGTCAAAGTATCCTGAAAACATGCCAACACACCTTAACACACCTTTAATACAAGGCAGTATATAATGGTAAAAGGTCATTCACTTCAAAGAAACATATCATTAAGTTACTCAACACCAAAACAGACTGTCCTTAAATAAGTCCTAAATATTTTGTGTCTTTGTTTTCATTGTTCTAGATTGGCTCTGCCCTTGTTGTTTGACAAGAAACATGGAACCAGCCTGGTCATTTTTTTAATTCTAATTCTGTCTGGTAGATTTAAATATTGAAAATTGTATTTCCTTCTCAGTGATCCATGAATCTGTATCACAGCAATGAAATTCTTCTGAAATTGCTGACCAGCTGTTTAGTGGCCAAACTCATGACTTCATGAGTTTGGCCAAAATAAAACATTTTGGATTCAAACAGCTATTTGGAAGAAATTGATAACTGTTACATCAAGAAAAACAATCCGTGTATGGAAATATATTCCATTTTAAAGACATTTTACTACTGTTTTAATAAAAAAAAAAAAGTTTTACTATGTAATGTGAGCTGTACAAACATTTTGTGCCTTTATTGAAACATTAAAACAAAATAAAATATTTAAGAGGGCTTTTATTCTCATTACCCTTTATTCCTATTTTCCCTATATTTTGAGTTGTCTAGAATCAAAGAAGAAACTCTGCATTTAAGAATATCTTTCTTAAAAAGATTGAGAAATTAGATCCTTTAGTTCCTCCCAGGGAAAAACCTTTCTTCACTTGGCTGAAAGAAACAACATCATAGTATAAAAATGTCAACAGGCATTGCAGCCACAATAAATAGTGACATAACAGATGACAGTTCCACACATGAATAGTCACTAAACTATTTCAGTAATTGAGGCAGTTTAATATAATATAATCTTCTGAAATACAAATATTTAATTCTGGGGGCATTGATTTATCACCAGTATCACCATGAGAACTAGATAGTCTATTAAAGTCCATTAAACCCATGGATTTCATATGTTAAACATAATCTTTTTGGTTTCTTTTATATAACTGTTTCTTTATTTTCTTTAATTAAATATAGTTTATTGTGAACTTTTATTGGAGTAATGTGTAAATAGCAACAAACAGTCAAAAAACTCCATGTCAAATGTAGTAAGAACTCATTAAAAAAAATCCAAAACTAAAATTCTGTTTGGCAGATTTCTCAATAGGAAGCTTTTTTACCATGTGACACATTTCAAGCTGGTCAGCAGTCATGTCAATTGTTGATTTCTGATCTTTTTGACAACATTCAGAAGATATTGGGTTCACCTTCACATAGAACAGCAATACTTCACCAAATGACAGAAACTAACATCAGGAACCAACAGTAGCCAAAAAAAATATTTTTATGGAGATGGAACCAAGAGTTATGTTGCACTTTCGGCTGCTTTTTCAGTTATTGAATGATGGTGCAAAATTCAGTGGCAGCCACCCCCGTCACTGTTGTATTGTATGTGTTCACATGACTCTTAGCGTTTGGAAGGAGTCATGGAATTTAAGTAAATACTGAGAATGTTGAAAGATTTACGTAACAGGAAAGACATTCCCAGATCAAACTGTTGAGGGGTGGCAGCTGAGGCAGGGTTCTGCAATAATCAGACATCCTAAGGACACGACAAAAAGTCACCAATTGTAAAGGTCCACTGTTGTGTAAGTAATCTTTATTTCCAATGCAAGCTTCAGAAAGCTTCATTTGGTCTTCACTATATACCAAAACATATCTGTGCTTGGCAGAGAATACACAATCAAAATGAGTGTCTGGAATAGGAATGAAAATAGAAGACAAACTAACTACACATCGTTTTTGTACCAGTTGTTTCTGTCTGTGTAGCATAACACCTTTCCCCCTTTTTTTCTTTCTTTTTTACAGCATATCACACTTATTATCCTGGGTCTTGCTGTTCTTCAGTTGGACCACTAGATATCCAACCTATGAATTCTGGTGATGTGAGGATTTGGTTTTCTCTGTGTGTTACGTCTACCCCATGATTGTTTCCAGTAGGGATGCACAGCTTTATCGGCCAGCTGATTTATCGGAGCCAAATTCCCTAATTTTGGGAAATCGGTGATCGCCCAATATTTACATGCGAAGCTTATTTAACTTTTGATTTTATCTACCTCTGCAAAGATATTTAAATCAAGTGTTACCTTCTTCTGCTCTGCTGTGAGAGAGAGGTTGAAGTAGCAGACTGGCCCACCATATCAGGTCTATATGTTTTGCAACAATAGTCATCTCACTGTTGGCACTTCATCAACTTTCTTGCTACATCAAGCAAGATTTTAGACAAAAAAAACAAAAAAACAATTGTATCGGAATTGCCAGGTCAGGATAAGTAACAGACCGGTAATGTGATTGGCCAGAAAACGGCAATTGGTTCCAGCTGTCCCTCGTTTTCCTTGGCTTACAGTCTGTGTACTCAACCCCACCTGTCACCTGCTCCTCATCGGATCCTTGTTGTGTCTTGTCATTTTGTCGTGTGCCAATTTAGTGTTACCAAGTGTCTACCAGTGTCTGATACCTTGCTTTAATTCTCACCTGTGCAGCCTGCACTTCTGTACTTGTCATGATTTATTATTTAAACCATCATTTGCTCTTCATCCTGGGTCCACCGCGTCTGTCCTCACCACCAATTCACAACAAAAGGATCCAACCAAAATAACATTGAGGTTTATGGTGTCTGATGTGGAACCAGGTTCTATGGACAAATCGGACCAACAGAGATTAGTCCGGAAGTTGGGACAATGGGACTGCCTTCTCCACTGCTGCTGGAGGAATTGGGACAGCAGAAGAAGACAGAGTTTGTCGCCCCTCATCACTCTGATAGTTCATTCGAATGCAAGAGATAAAGTGAACGTTCAAATCTGGTTTCAATTACTGTGTATGTAAGAAACTTTTCCAAATGTTAGCATTGTACCAAATTTGAAAGAAAACATTCTGAAAGTTTGCCAGTTTATCTAAAATACTCAAAAAATATCCTTTTTGGAATTTACTTAAAAATTTAACTGGAAGTTTCATCAAGTTCTTCTGGGCTTGAAGTAAAATATTAGACAAGTTTGCTGTTCTCCAGTTCTTCAGGGTTTGCTTTGTGTTGTAATACAGAGTTGGACAGGGTCAAAAGAGAGAGAGCTGACTCACTGTGATAACAGTCACACTCTCAGCTTAATCTGGGCTGCATTTCACTGTAATAGTTCAATATTGCCTTTTCCTTCGATTTGTTTTTTGCCCAATTGATTATTGCATAATGCTCCTGAAAAGACATCCAAAGAAAAATTGGAATAGAGGAGTAATAATGTCACTGAACATTCCTTTTCAGATGGAAGATCTCAAAAGAGGACTGCAATTCTCATCTGGCCCAAAAGCAGAATCTATATAAGGTAAAAATGTTCCACAGAGGAAGAATAAAATTTTGAGGTAATTTCAGCTGCTCTTCTCAAACCAAACCTGTTTTACCACAATCTAGTTGGCACCTCTAACACTGCCAGTGAGATAGAGGTGTCAACCTCTAACTTGCCTGAAACAACATAAGATTTTCTTGAATGAGACATAAATTTATAAAAAATTAAGAAATAAGATGCAGTTTTTATCTTAACAACAGAAGAAAAGAACTAAAACAATTTGTTGTATCATTTGTAAAATTCTATACCATACAGAAACAGAAAAAAAGCTGGAACTATTTAAAAACATTTCTCAGTCACAACAGTTTTTGTCAGCATTACAAAGCCGCTGTGTTTCTGTAGAAGTATTATGCAGATAAAGAGTAATATAACAGTGTGGGAAACGTTTTGAATTGTAAAAAGGCATCATAAACAGACAACTCTTTTGTCCCTGGTTGATATTTCAATACCTTACACAAATTTATGTTTTTAATTATTTAAAGTAAGATAACTATTAATTTAACTTAACTTATTCAAGTAATCCCTTACTTGTCAGAAAACATGATTATCTAAGCCAACCATAAAGATTTTTCTTTTATCATCTTCTTTTCAAAATGTCTTTTCTGTCATGAACATCTTCAGGTTGGTAAACCCCCAAATCATAAATTGGTCTAAATTATTTCATGTATTTTTACAGGGATAAACTGGATAATAGAATGAGTTGGGTTGTTATGAAGGGCTTTAGATAGACTTGAATCAGATCTGTTGGACTTTTCTTTAAAAAAGCCTGGATTAGGTTTTGTAGTGACTTGACTGGTAAAGTAAATAAACTCATTTCCAATGAAATGTGACAAATATCAGAGAAAGCCGAGGTTTGGGTTGGTTTTTCATACGTATTCAGGTGTGTCACATTTCATTGTGACACACAATGAAACAATTTCATTGTCAGCACAAAGCTGACAATGACACCAATAACTTATGATGTTTTGGATGTTTGCCATTGTAGTTGGGTCACTTACATACACATGGATAGGACTAGATTCTTTAGATAACTGCGTGTACCTGAAAATGATAGGTTTAGCAGCCACACCTGATGATGCAGAACGTTTTAAACATCACAAAAAATTCCAGAGAAACATATCACATGTGAAATATTATTTGACCTAGTGTAATTTGTGTTTCCTTCAAGCAGGAAACATAATAAAAGAACAGCATACATGATCACCTGAATTTAGCTTTAAGGATTAGTAACCTTATTTAGTCATCATTGTTCCCAATTTTCTGACAGTTTTCATTTTCGTTATTTAGTAACCTGTTTGGTTTTAATTATGTTTTGTGTAATACAATCAGTTGTTTGCAGGCTGAAAATAAATCCTGTTGCACAACTTAAGAAAACTCAATCAATTTTGATTACAAGGTATATCTGGGACAGTGTGTCAATTTCACACCTATCTTAGGAAGATGGGCCAGGCCAGTTAGTTCTTTTAATGCTAGGTTACTGACATGCTGTTCTCGTTCCAGTGGTGTCACACACTTACTTAATATCATTCTTAAAACCATGGAGAATATCAGGAACTGCATTATCAAGGTTCACCTCAATTGACTGTTGGAAGATCATATAAAATTTTGTCAAGTGATTCAAGGTAAAATCATTCTGTACAGTCAATATACATGTATTCATAACTTTAATTTGAATACATTTGAATAAACAGACTAATCAGTCTGAGACCTTTTCATTTCTTAGTCTTCACACAGTTCTTGGGGGATTCTCTATGAAGGTTTTGTGGGGGGATCTTCAAAGTCTTGAAGTGGAGGAAACCAGAGTAAAACAGAAACAAAGACTTAAACTCATCTAGTTTTAAAGGTTACAGTAGAAATTGCAATGCCCGCTGGTGGGCAAACGTTGCCGAACAATTTCAAGCGCATATTTCCATCTTCCAAACACATTATTGGATCAGCATTTATTAGTATAGTTAATGTGCAGTTTATTTTTTGTATAAAATTTGAAGCAAAAATAAATCAACCTGTCAATTTCTTACTGAAGTATCACTTTTTACATAACACTTATAAGCTGATAAAAATACAGCAGGGATTTTACAAGTTCTCAGATACAAGTTAAACAATAAAAATGTCTTAAATTGTGCTCAGTTAGCCTCTTCATCTTCCTCGCCATCGCTCTCCTCCAACAGCCGTGACTGGAGACCTAGCCGCTGAGCCACAGCGGTGACCATGGCAGCGCCTTTCCCACTGCCGTCCTCAGAGACAAGAAACTTGATGTCACAATTGGGGGCAAGGAGGCGCACTGCTTTCTGGAGCTCATCACTGTAACTGAGAAATTCAGAGAGTCAACATAGCTGCATCTTTTGGAGACGCTTACAGAGGAAAGTCACTTATGAAATAAACCACTTTTTTCTGAACATAACTTTTTATAAACGCAGAAAGTCACTATGTTGAGACACATTTTGGGTAGTTAGATCTGCAAAGGATGTAGACTTATTTCTCTCTCTGGAATTTATCAGTTAAACACCTGATCCATCAATTACAGTTTAAACCAAAAGTTTACAAACACTAAAGTTATGTCTATTAAATCAATATGTCTCTGACATAGGATGCACAGTGGTGCAGTTGATAGCACCGTTGCCATGCAGCAAGAACATTCTGTGTTTGATTCCAGGCTAAGGGTTTTTCTGCATGGACTTTATAGTTCTGCATAGTTCTCTCCAGGTACTCCGCTTCCTCCCGCAGTCCAAATACATGACTGTTAGGTTGATTGGTCTCTCTAAATTCTCTGTAGGTGTGTGTGTCTGTGTGTGCATGAATTATTTTCCCTCTGTGTTGCCCTGCGGTAGACTGGAGACTTGTCAGGGGTGACCCCGCCTCTCGCCCATCGACTGCTGGAGATAGGAACCAGCACCCTTTGTGAATCCACTAGGGATAAGCGTGTATGATAATGACATATTGACATATTGTTCACATATTGTTTCTCTCCTATTGTGGAACTTAGCAAATAGAAATAATTTTGGTAATTATAACTGACCCAAAACAAGAGAGGTTTGTTCTGATTTAACAGCAAACTATAAGAAAAATAAAGATGTGTCTTCATTCAATGTTTGTGAGCATCTGCTTTCACCTGTTAAGAATTCTTCAGTATCTTATCAAACCAGGTACATTTCAATAGCAAAAATGGCAAAATATTAATCTGAAAAGTGGGTATGTTTGACACCACATGGTCAAACATACAATGTTCTCAGATATGGGCATGTTTGACACAACACTGGGTCAGATGGTCACATAAACAGATACACCAATCCCTCAACTCATGAAGCTCAGGATTATAAACATTTCAGAATTATCAGACACAAACCTTAAAACAGAACATTTGACCAACCTTCTCAGCTAACTTTGCAAATATACTGACTTGAAAAAAAAAACAATGCTTAAAAACACAAAACTTTTGTTTGTTGACAAATGGCACAAGATTTTTTTTTTTTCAGGGATGCATAAGAGATTGTTGATAAATAAGAGATCATCACTGATTGGCTGACATTATCAAGAGCATTTTGATTGGTCTAAGCACTGGAACCATTAGTTATTTAGCTATTTAGGACATAAAATAAGCAAAGTGTCTTAAAATTTTAGAGTATTTATGGTGTTTTCTGATGTTACATGATAATTACTAAGAAATTTATGAAATATGAAAATACTTTTCTGACCATTTCTGATCAATTTGATCAGTTTCTGATATTTTTTTTCTGAGCAAAAACATATCATTGCTTAAAAGAAAGAAACACTGTCACTGCTAACACATATCTCAGTTGAAAGACAGGAAATCAAACAAAGAGATACTAGTTTGGAACATAAGTTGACTTTCAATTACATAATTTAATGATTAATGAATTTTTATTTTTGCAACAGCTCTGTGAGCAACACATACGCTCACAGAGCATATGTGTTTCTATGATATGCATCACATATGCTGATGTGATATGCCAAATAACCAGGTAGGAAATTTTAAAAACTGAAGTTGAAAGACTTTCAAAGGGCCAGGAGAGCTGTAGTGAGTCTGTCATAAACTCACTTTGAGAGTTTATGACAGACCAAGCTCTTCGTCTTGTATCTTACTTTGGATGTTTTTTGTAGACGGTCCCATCCACTCCCACTGTAGTCTTCAGATGAGGCAGCCCTTGGTTGGCACGAATACGGTTGGCGATGGTTGCCAAGGCAGCGGCACAGAGACGAGCAGAACGCGAAGAGACAGTCTCACAGGCAAGTCGCACCACATGGGCATCAAGCAAATCCCACGTCAGACCCAAGTCAGTCAGAATCTTTTGGGTATTTTCCAGACCGCTGTCTGGGCTGAACCAATGACCCACAAAGAAAAAAAACATAAAGAAGTTAATAGTCAACTTATCTGGTTAATAAGGACTCTGAATATATTTTTACTGACACTTACTCCTCAATCTCAGAGATGAACTTTGTCTCAAATGTGTCTCGAGTACAGAGGGCCTCAGACACTTTCCCTTTAAACAGCAGCTTGTTCTCCGTCAGCTTCACCAGCACCAGCCGAACGATTTCCCCCAAATACATTCCACTGATCATCTTCTCAAAGCTGCAAGACAACCCATCATCATCAGGACAGGAACAGAAACAGATTACGCAGTTTTTGTGATATGCTGCCCTCTGGTGGTTAAGCAATATGTATTGAAACCTTATGTTGTACACATCATTCTCAAACTATGGTTTGAGTTGGGATACCATTAGTGATACTCAGAAGTATTACTGTATTTTTGGGAATAAAAGTCACTTCAGAGTATTAGTTGCATCAATCAAAAAATCCATCATGAAGAGAAAAAAACATATTTAAGACACCTGAATATAAATCAGAGGAGCAGTCAAGCTACTAAAAAGTGTCGCTTATAGTCTGGGAAATACAGTACTTTGTATTAATCCTTAAAATAAACAGTTGTGATGCTGGATGGCTGAATCAGAAACAAGTAATAGTGTTCCATTTAGCAAAGCTGAAATTTGTATCTGAAAATGATTTTGAATTCAACTTAACTTCAGTTCCAAGCTGGATGCTTTGTTTTGTTATTGATCATTTTAGATTAGTTTTGCTACTTAAAACTTGACAATTCTTATTTCTGTGTAAGATAAATTACTAACAATGCCTGTTAATCAGTGTGGTATACCAACAGAAAGTAATGTTAATTTGTTTTTATAATGTACAAGTCAGCTACTTTTATTTGCAAGAAATTGTGGAAAACTTGAAACTTATGTCATTCAGGCCATTCGTTGACAGCAAAGTCTGGAAGTAAGTGGCTATGCAATTAGATGGTCTATCAGTCAGATTTTACAATACCATAAACTTTTAATTTTTCAACCAGCAAATTTGAACGTACTTCTTTTTAAGAGTATTTATCTCCTTTGTCTACTATCTCCTGCTTGGCCCATGCAAGGAATCTTGGGATAGTTTGGGCTGCAAAGAATACACTAGATCTGTCTTTTAAATTGGGGGAAAGATTATGCAGCAGATGTTTGTCAGTCCAATTGTTGATAGGACCAAGTCTATCTGTTATTGATAATGAACAATGAAAAATAAAACAGTTTCTGTGCATCTTTAGAATCTCCTCCCAGCTACTAAACTTGCTGCTTTGGCGTTACATAAGAAATGCATCGGGACATTTTTGAGAAGAGCAAAAAAAAATCTTGTTTGACTACTCAAACCTCAGTGTTCAACAATATTCCTTAAGCGTTCCACATTTTAACAGTTATTTCGTAGGAAGGTGAAGAAAAAGACTGTCACTATGGAAAAAGAAAATTGTAAATATTTTTATATGACTGAAATATAATAGCTAGCACCTACGTGTGGACTCCAGGGTTGATTGAAGTCTTGTCCACCACCTTGTCAAACTCCGTCAGGATGTCTTCCAGGGAGCCGTCATCTCCGAAGCCACCCCACTCTGTGTTGATGCACATCCGTCCATTCTCTCCCTCCACACGCTTCACGTTCTTCATTTCCTCCATGTAGCAGGCGTTGGTTCCCGTTCCTGTTGAGGAAGAGAAGTCATGCACAGGTCAGAGCACCTAAAATTAATAAATTCATTTAGGCCTGCTTAATTTTTGCCTGTAGTCATTATTTTATCATTTGTAATCAATATATGTCATTTTTAGGTCTTTGTAACTCTGTACACAGATATATCTTTGGAAAGATGCATCTGTATATGCATCTTTGCTTTTGTCTTGCATTATTTGTTTTATAGGAGAACCTTTTCATTGATAAAACTGAAGAGACAAGTTTAAGATTACTGGTTTAATCTAAAGCTATTTTAGACCAGACCAGTAAATTCCCTTAATGTGCTGAGAATTGTTACATTTTTTGTTCCCCGGGTTAAGAGTTTACAACACCAAGAGGTGGGTAGTAATTAACATTCACTTAGTCACATTTACTTGAGTAACTTTGGAAGTGAAGCGCTTTGAAAACGTTGTAGAGCCACAAAGACAAAAATATGCCACAGATTTTCAGTTATAAAAAATTAATAATCGTAAAATGTTCCCCCTCTATTTCACAATTATGCACTTTTTTCTTCTTTTTATTGATCATATTATATTTTTACTATTATTATAGTTTTTCTAATTTAATGTTTATTTTCTTTTGGTTTGAGTTTTATTTTCTTCACTGATCAGTGTTTATTTGAGGACAGATGATTTCTTTACCAATGATCATCCCAATCTCGCAGGTCTGATCCCGGTATCCACAACTCATCATTGTACCCACTGTGTCGTTCACCATGGCAACTGAACTGATATCATAGTCCTGTATAGGAAATGATATACGTTGTGTTAGACTGGACCTGTCTTATGAGGAAAAGTTTTTAAATCACATCAAGAAGAGGACAAAAGCAGCAAAATTATTTTGAAGAAAGTCAGAATATTTAGAGATTAGTTAGCATTATGCACTGACCCCTCTCCTGTGGATGGCCTCTTTCAGTAGCTTCACCACATCCTCTCCTTCCACCCCAGAGCAGTTGAACCCTTTAGTCCAGCGAATCAGGATGCTCTGCTCACATAAACACAATAATATCATATATTATCAGTGGAAACAGTCTTCAACTGTGAGATGGGACAAACCAACAGGTTTTAAGAGTGTGAAGATTTAAAACCTTGTCGATTTCTTTCTGTTCACAGGGAAAAGAGAAGGTGAAACCCAGTGGAAGAGTCTGTCCTTTCAGGTTCTGAGAGTCGAGGAACTCACTAAGACAGGCTGCGATGTGATCAAACAGCTGGAAGGACATAAACACACACAAACATTTTGTTTAAAGCCAATTAATAGCCACAAAAACAGAGAAATGTGTTCTTTCTTCAGTGCTGCAAGAAAAAGTGATATTCTGTTCTTGCAGCCACTTATGGTGTCCCACAGGGTTCCAGCCTAGTTCCTGTTTTATTTTAATTTCACATTAGATTACAGGTGTCAAACTCCAGACCTGGAGGGCAGAAGCACAACTTTTAGATGTGCTTCGGCTGTACCACACCTGAACATAATAATTAGGTCATTAGCAAGGCTCTGGAGAACTAATATACACTAGAAGGAGCCATTTCATTCCAGTGTTTTGTAGCTGTGGCACAGCTAAAAACTGCTATCATCTAATGCTGCATTAGATGATAGGATGCTTCATTTTATATTGCTTTACTGATAACACCCAGTTCTATTTGTCAATAAAACACAATGTTTCTGACTATTACCTGGCTCACAGGCAATAGTCTGTGAGCCAGACTATTGTTACTAAAGTAATGTCACAAGCGATACATTACCTTACATCACAGAGTACCCCTGTAAATTTCATATTTCAGTATGAATTTTTTTTCACGACATGCAAAAAAACTCAATGGTCGAGCTCCGTCTCACAAGCATGTTTCTCAAGATGCACATTTTTCTCTGATCACTAGTTTTTCATTACTTTATGTCTTTGCAGTTTTGTTGTAACTGGAGTTAAATTCCCCTCCTCGGGCTGCCACCTTATCGTGGTGGAGGGGTTTGAGTGCCCCAATGATCCTAAGAGCTATGCTGTCGGGAGCTTCATGCCCCTGGTAGGGTCACCCAAGGCAGACAGGTCTTAGGGGAGGGACCAGACAAAGCGCAGCCCGAAGACCCCTATGATGCATACAAACTTTGGATCTAGTGTTCCCTCCCCACTCTGGAGCCAGGCCTGTAGGTGGGGCACGTTGGCGAGCGCCTGGTGGCCGGGCTTTTACCCATGCAGCCAGGCCGGGCTCAGCCCGAAGAGAAAACATGGGTCCCTCTTCCAATGGGCTCACCACCTATGGGAAGGGCCACAGGGGTCGGGTGCAATGTGTGATGGGTGGTGGCCGAGGGAGGGGGTCCTGGCGGTCCGATCCTCGGTTGCAGAAACTGGCTCTTGGGACGTAGACTGTCACCTCTCTGGTGGGGAAGGAGCCGGAGCTGGTGTGTGAGGTTGAGAAGTTCCGGCTAGAAATAGTCGGTCTCACCTCGACGCATGGCTCTGGTTCTGGAACCAGTCTCCTTGAGAGGGGCTGGATGTACTTCCACTCTGGAGTTGCCCACGGTGAGAGGCGTCAAGCAGGGGTGGGCATACTTGTTGCTCCCCATCTTGGCGCCTGTACGTTGGGGTTCACCCCGGTGAACGAGAGGGTAGCCTCCCTCCGCCTACGGGTGGGGGGACGGGTTCTGACTGTTGTTTGTGCTTACGGGCCGAATGACAGTTCAGCTTATCCACCCTTTTTGGAGTCCTTGGAGAGGGTACTAGAGAGTGCCCCTCCTGGGGACTCCCTCGTTTTGCTGGGGGACTTCAACGCTCACATGGGCAATGACAGTGAGACCTGGAGGGGCGTGGTTGGGAGGAGTGCTCCCTCCGATCTGAACTCGAGTGGTGTTCTGTTGCTGGACTTCTGTGCTCGTCACGGATTGTCCATAACGAACACCATGTTCAGGCATAAGGGTGTCCATATGTGCACTTGGCACCAGGACACCCTATGCCTCAGTTCGATGATCGATTTTGTCATCGTTTCGTCGGATTTGCGGCCGTATGTCTTGGACACTCGGGTGAAGAGAGGTGTGGAGTTGTCCACTGACCAATACCTGGTGGTGAGTTGGCTCCGGTGGTGGGGGAGGATGCCGGTCAGACCTAGCAGGCCCAAACGTGTTGTGAGGGTCTGCTGGGAACGTCTGGCGGAGTCCCCCGTGAAACGGAGCTTTAACTCCCATCTCCAGCAGAGCTTCAAACACGTCCCGGGGGAGGCGGGGGACATTGAGTCTGAGTGGACCATGTTCCGTGCCTCCATTGTCGAGGCGGCTCATCGGAGCTGTGGTCGCAAGGTTGTCGGTGCTTGTCGTGGTGGCAACCCTCGAACCCGTTGGTGGACACCTTCGGTGAGGGATGCTGTCAGGCTGAAGAAGGAGTCTTATCGGGCCTTTTTGGGCTGTGGGACTCCAGAAGCAGCTGGTGGGTACCGGCGGGCGAAGCGGCTTGCGGCTCTGGTGGTTGCTGAGGCAAAAACTCGGGCGTGGGAGGAGTTCGGAGAGACCATGGAGAAAGACTTTCGCATGGCTTTGAGACGATTCTGGTCCACCATCCGGCGTCTCAGGAGGGGGAAGCAGTGTAGCACCAACACTGTTTACAGTGGGGGTGGTGTGCTGCTGACTTCGACTCGGGATGTTGTGGGTCGGTGGGCGGAGTACTTCGAAGACCTCCTCAATCCCACCAACATGCCTTCCATTGAGGAAGCTAAGCCTGAGGACTTTGGGTTGGGCTCTCCAATCTCCGGGGACGAGGTCGCCGAGGTAGTTAAAAAGCTCCTCGGTGGCAGGGCAACGGGGGGTGGATGAGATTCGCTCGGAGTATCTCAAGGCTCTGGATGTTGTAGGGTTGTGTTGGTCAACGCGACTCTGCAGTATCGCATGGACATCGGGGGTAGTTCCCATGGATTGGCAGACTGGGGTCGTGGTCCCCCTATTTAAAAAGGGGGATCGGAGAGTGTGCTCCAACTATAGAGGGATCACACTCTTAAGCCTCCCTGGCAAGGTCTATTCAGGGGTACTGGAGAGGAGGGTCCATCGGATAGTCAAACCTCAGATTTTGGAAGAGCAGTGTGGTTTTCGTCCTGGTCGTGGAACACTGGACCAGCTCTACACCCTCAGCAGGGTCCTGGAGGGTGCATGGGAGTTCGCCCAACCGGTCTACATGTGCTTTGTGGACTTGGAGAAGGCGTTTCGACCGTGTCCCTCGGGGGTGCCCTGTGGGGGGGTTCTCCGGGAGTATGGGGTACCGGGCCCTTTGATACGGCCCTTTGATACGGGCTGTCAGGTCCCTGTATGACCGGTGTCCGAGTCTGGTCCGCATTGCCGGCAATAAGTCGGGCTCGTTCCCTGTGAGGGTTGGACTCCGCCAGGGCTGCCCTTTGTCACCGATTCTGTTCATTACTTTTATGGACAGAATTTCTAGGCGCAGCCAGGGTGTTGAGGGGATCCGTTTTGGTGGCCTTAGGATTGCATCTCTGCTTTTTGCGGATGATGTGGTCCTATTGGTTTCATCAGGACATGATCTGCAGCTCTCGCTGGAGCGGTTCGCAGCAGAGTGTGAAGCGGCCGGGATGAGGATCAGTGCCTCCAAGTCTGAGACCATGGTCTTGAGTTGGAAAAGGGTAGAGTGCCTTCTCCGGGTCGAGGGAGATGTCCTGCCCCAAATGGAGGAGTTCAAATATCTCGGGATCTTGTTCACGAATGAGGGAAGAAGGGAGCGTGAGATCGACAGGCGGATTGGTGCAGCATCTGCCGTGAAGTGGGCGCTCTATCGGTCCGTCGTGGTGAAGAGAGAGCTGAGTCAAAAAGCGAAGCTCTCGATTTACCGGTCGATCTACGTTCCTACCTTCATCTATGGTCATGAGCTTTGGGTAATGACCGAAAGAACGAGATCGCGAATACAAGCTGCCGAAATGAGTTTTCTCTGTAGGGTGTCTGGGCTCTCCCTTAGAGATAGGGTGAGAAGCTCGGTCATCTGGGAGGGACTCAGAGTAGAGCCGCTGCTCCTCCACATCGAGAGGAGCCAGTTGAGGTGGCTCGGGCATCTGGTCAGGATGCCTCCTGGATGCCTCCCTGGTGAGGTGTTTCGGGCACGTCCCACCGGGAGGAGGCCCCGGGGAAGACCCAGGACACGCTGGAGGGACTACGTCTCTCGGCTGGCTGGGGAACGCCTCGGGATTCCCCCGGAGGAGCTGGAGGGAGTGGCTGGGGAGAGGGAAGTCTGGGCCTCCCTTCTTAAGCTGCTACCCCCGCGACCCGACCCCGGATAAGCGGCAGAAGATGGATGGATGGATGGAGTTAAATTTTGAGTCCCAAATGAACTATATTTCTTTTCATTTGTTGATAAGTCTTGGTTTTGCCTTACTCCATACGTTTCCTTTTAGTTACATTTAAAAAGTCAGATATTAATAAAGCTGGATATGTAAATTACCTGTTCTCCGGTTCCCAGCATGATTTCTTGAGGGATAGCACAGATCTGACTGTCCATCTTCAGCATTTTCTGCTCCTCCTCCATCACTCTGACGTGAAGCACCCGAAAGTTTGTTCCACCCAAATCTAGAGCCAGGAAGTCTCCTTTCTCTGCATGCAGGAAACAAAGTACAGGTGATGGTTTGGCTTTAAATCTATGTGGATTTAAATGTTATGGAATTTGATTCCAGGGTTTTTCAGGTCTGGATAACTGTGGAAGAAGAAAATAAAATCATGGAAATATATCTGCATTCCAGGTTTTATTCCCTTGTTGATTGTTAAAATGTTGTGCCCTTCATGGCCCTCCTTTCTTCCTTGTGTCCTCCCTTCTTTAATTAGTTTCTTTGTCAGTATTTTTCTATCTTCTTTGTGCTCTGACCGCAATTTATTGTTGTATTTTTTTTCCCTTTGGTCCTTCATTCCTTTTGATCTATCTATCCTGTCAGCCTTACTTTCTTGTGTCCTATTTCTCTCTTTGTTTTCTGTTGCCTTGGCTCCTAGTGTCCTTCCGTCTATCTTTCCTTCCCATTTTCCTTCCATCTTTTTTTCCTTATATTCAACATTCCTTGTGTTCTTTCCTCTTTTTATCATTTCATCCTTGTTTTCCTCCTAGTGTTCTAACTTCCAAATTTCCCTTCCTTCCTTCTTTCTTTTTTCCTTCATGTCTCCTTCCTTTGCTTTTGTTATTTGTCTTTCCTTTCTAGTGTTTTTTCTTTCTTTCCTATTCCAACTCTCCATTTTCCTCCATCCTTCCTGATGTTAAACATTACTTTTTGTTTTTCTTTCTTTAATTCTTTCCTATCTACTCACCATTTTTCTTTCTTTCTTTTTTCATCTTTGTATCCTATCTACCCATTTTTCTTCCTTCCTTCCTTACTTGTATTCTATATATTTTCTTTCTTTCCCCACATCCTTATGTCATATCTATCATTTTTCTTTCCTTCCTTTCTTGTCCCCTATCTGCCATCTTTTTTTGCTACTTTCCTTCCTTTGCTGACATTACATGTAAAGTCGATCCGTTATAAGGATATTTACCATAAAGTCGCCGCGAACATTCTTATCTTAAATACAGTAACAATAATAAACAGTATATACAATAAACTGAGAAATCAAATGGCTCTGAGTGAAGGTAAAACTCGTACCAGTCCCGTCTGGTGTTGCTCTAACAAAGGTGGGCAGCATCTTGACGGCTGCTCTGTGATGAGCGTGTTTCTTCAGACCTCGGATCATGTCTTTCCAGAATCGAGCAGAAACTTCATTCAACTTCTCTAGAGAAAGATGGAAAGGCTTCAAGTGCTTCATTACCTGCACAGAGTAACAAACAAACTGTCAGACTCTGTTTCACATACTTTACTAAATGTATAACTGAGGAAATAAAAATACAAATATAGCGCAAGCGCAAAAATTAGTGTTCAGATCAAGTGTTCATTTCTCCACCAGATGGCAGCAAAGCACTGCTTTAGAGATTATCCCAGCATGGTGAGTTGGCAACAATTTAGTTTGTTCACGTTAAGGCTTACAATGAAGTTGTAGACCAAAAAAGAGGGAAAACAGAAATGTTCTTCAACATTTTAACATTTCAAATAAAGAAGGGCTCAGACAATGGTTTCTCTCAGGAGCGGGTCTTAAATTGATACACCTTAAGAAAATCCAGACCAACCGCCTCCAGATTTGTCATTCGCATATCTGAGTTCAACTCTTCTGTGAAGGCCTCATATGTTAGAGAACGTTAGAGAACAAACAGCATCACCAAGTACAGCATTTTTCAGAGAGGCAGCCATGATGCTCTTGGTAACTAAGTAGAAGGCTGTGTTCCCAAGCAAATATTGATGGGACACAGTAAACATCTGAAAGAGAGTGCTCTGATCAGGAGACAGAAAATCTGAACTTTTTGGCTGTTGTGTGGAAAACTAATAACTCGAGCACACCTTTCCCACAGCGACACATAGTGGTGGTAGCATTATGATACGGGAAGCTAATCACAGTGTCTGAGAAGATGGAAGGAGCTACAAGCAGGACAGGTCTGCAAGAAAACCTGCCAGAGGCTGAAATGAACTTGGAGAGAGTTAGGCAGAAAATGTAATCTGGACGATAACCTCAAACACACATCCAGAGCATCAAATGCTTGGTTTCAATCTAGCACATTCATATGTTAGAATGTTTTGTTCTAAATCCCAAATCCAAATCGAATACCAGATGCCTTCATATAAAGGCGTGTATAAAGTGCCACATGTTGTAGAACTGCAGTCTCCCGGTAGTTTTAGCAGTAGCACCAGAGGAAGTGAAGGAAGCTGTTCTGTATTGGCATTGCTTCCAAATATCAAATTATCATTAACAGCCAGCTCATTTGGATCAGCACTTCTCTCTTCACAGTAAAGGATGGTTGTTCACAGCGAAGACAATTTCCGGTAAGTTTCTTAGCATTGGACTGGTACATTATACACCATGGGCAAGCATAAATTTAAATCAAATTTAAGTTTATTGACATAGACAAACTGAATAAAACAGCAATCCCATGTTTGCATAGTGCAATAGCAATGATTAATTTGCAGCACTTGTCCCTTGATGCGAGGTGTCGTTCAAGAGTCTGGATTTACCAGGCTTCAGTTGTGGCCCTTTCTGAGCAGAGTGTTTAAAACACAATGTTGCAAACCTCACATGCAGACATATAGCTTTTATCTTCTAAAAACAGAGAGCAGTAACTGGCATCCTTCTGTACAGAAATGTATGAAAAGGTTATCATGACATGAACTAGAAAATATTTAGATTTTTACACAGATTAGGAAACACTGTATTCTTTGAGATTTTTGCCTGTTTTAAAGTATAGTGATGCAAAAGAACTAGAATAAGCAATGAAAACTTTTGAGTTTTATGTTAAGTAAAGTCACTGAATGCTGTACCAATCCTTTAGCCTTTAAATGTCACAAACTGGTGATCATGTAATTTACATAATAAGGACTCATAGACCCATTTTATCATAGCTATTTTCTGCAGGACAATGCACCAGGTCACAGAGGCTTGAATCATCTCCAGTGGCCTCCTCAGTTTCCAGAATTCAAATCATCAGGGAATCTTTGTATGTGGTGGAACAGGAACTTTGTTCTTTATAATTTAAATTACTTTCTTACATTTTTTTATATGTATTTGTTATTTTTTTCAGCTGTATTAGAATATGCTATGTAATGTTTCATGTTATGTTTTATGTCCATTTGGAACAATTTGCTTTTTTCTCTGCTGTCTTTGTCCATTTGAAGTTCAATTGTCTGAGCTTTTTGTGAAATACTTAAGAGATGGCATATGCAGGAAGAAGGCATAGCTGGTTCAGTGAGGTAACGATCCTCTGGAAATGGCAGCAACAATTCAGCCTTCTCTTTCTATTTTTATCATATCTGTCAGAGCTGGAAAATTCTATTACATTCTGTTTAATAAAAAAAAACTCCATTCATGGGCAGTAAAGGCATTGATGAAGATGGGACTAAAGTAAAACAAGACAGGAGAAGCTTATTTATGATCATCATCTGCTTCTGCTGCTGTCAGACTCCATAGGTGTCTCCACAGATGAATTGGAAAGATAATGGAAACTTTTGATACCTTAATGATTTATAAGTTAGTTAGAATTAATTTAAAAGCAGAAAAAAATACTTGTCTAGTGTCACAAGTATTTTTAAGAAGAAATATCAGCATCAGGACAAATCATGCAATGGAAAAACTTAAACATCTTACATTTAAAATTTTGCTAAATAATAACTCACCAAAATGTATTACTCTGTTTTAAAGAATTAGCATGGACCTTCTGGTTGCTTGTTCCAATAATGTTCCAATAATGTTCCAATAGTTCAGTCTAAATTGAACTAAGGTCTTTGAGGGTTTAATGTTGTTTTAAAACCATAGTCTCCAGACATGTCGCCAGAGCTCAGTGATCCTTGGTCTCCATGATGTGTGTTCCTTAATGTTCTTTTTCTTCCATTTGAAAACAAAACACATTGAAGTTTACAAGTGTAATGTGACTATCGGTAAAGGTTTCAAGTTTTAAGGGAAAATTAGGCAATATGTTGTCATGTTAAATATAGGTGTAAGTGTAGATGCTACAGGCCTCGGTTATTGTTGTTAAAAGCATCAAACTTTGAGGTTTGAACAGCAGAAATGATTTTGTATCCTCAGTGAGGCACAGCTCCTAAATAAGACAAGTTTCAACAGCTCTGGTGCTGCTGCACAGGTCGAAAAACTGTCAGGAATAAAGCTGAGGACAGATTATAACATGGATGAAGAAAGAATGTGTTCTCATGACAACAACAGAAGGAAACTATAGCTGGCAGCAGACATAAAGTTTAAAGTCTGGTTGTGTAATATTTGTGGAGGCCTAAACTGGAATCTTACAAACAAAAGAACCCTGAAATAAACACATCGATGATATACAAACACCATACAAGTTTAAGGAGTCTCAGGTTTTGAACTTTTCCTGTCTTTGTGTTGAGCTCTGGGAGCTCTGGTAATTTTCCACAGGTGTGTTTTATCAGAACATGTCTCTACATGCTGGATTCAGATTTTAATCCAAAGGACACAAGGCAATGCGAGGTTGACCCTAGAGGCACTGGCTTCCATTATTAAAAGATGATTTCATATGTGACCAAGAAAATCATCTGGAAGGAGAGAGAAACTGTTCAGTTTTATTATTAGTTTGTTTTACATGCTTCAGTAATTTCAGTTTAATATTTTCCATGTGAGTATGTTTAAATCAGTTAGGAAAGAATTGTGCTACAGAAGTTTCTATTTGATTGTGTTATCTCCTGAATATTTAATTTGTGCTTAAATAAAACATTTTCACGTTTTACTTTGTTCATAGTTTATAGTGATTTTATACAAATATGAAAAAAAAGTGTATAAAAACAACTTTTATAGTGGCTCTGCAGAATATCTATTAAAAGAAATTGAACTGGCATGTTAAAAACAGATCAATTAATATTTAAATATTTAATATATTAATGTCTTAGGCTTATCTATTTTTCTGGACTGTCTGTAGTCCTTCTTGGCCTCTAGTGACCTTCAGCTTTCATGAACTTTTTTACAATTTGTTTATTTCTTGTTTTTAATTTAGACAAGGTATTTTCAAACAATTAATTTATATAAACAAGTAAAATTAAAAAAATAAATTGAAGAATAATTAGATAAATATCAAATGAGATTTAAGTAAAAGACTAACAAGACTAAATTTGGCTTAATTTAGGATGTCTCATGATGTCTGTGACTCTTAAATGTTTCTGTGAATAAACATTGCCTTCTGATCAGAAAAATGGAAGTCACCTTCTCTCAAATAAAGGAAATGAAGCAGCTGATCTTCCTCTGTAGGAATCAGACTTAATCCAAGGTCCTCCCGACAGAAACGCTGAGTTCCCAATACAATCAGAGTTTCTATTCCCACAATGTGACTTCAATCACAGAGAGCAGAATGAAAATATGACCGGGTCAAAATACAGTTGCATTAGTTCTTCTTTCAGTTCACTTTGCTACAGCAGTACATGTGCTGTACAAGCTTAAGTTTAAACTTGTAAATATCCTAATACTTTCTGTGACAGTTGTTTGTAACTAAAAGAAAAACAGGAACATTTATCATTAGCAAACAAAATGTGAACTACAAGCCATATCATTTGGTGTCGACACAATGGCTTCCTTCCAGTTTGGCATAAAAACTGAAGCAAAGGGACTTCAGTAATTTCTCAGAATCTTTTTTTTTTTTTTACATTGCCATCATTAGAAAACATTTTAAAAATTGGGTATTTTGCTTAGTTAATAAATGTCAAAATGATTTTACAACCAACTTTCCCATGTATTAGAAGCAAGTTGGCAAACTTGGGTACATACTCATTGTTGTGTTTTGTAACAGCTAACTAATCTTAGCAAAATTATCAAATTAATTTGTCTGTATCTACAAAATAGTTTCAAACTATGTAGGTAAGCATTCAGATGAGATAAAATATATTTTTTGTACTTTTAGTGAAGTAGATAAATGACAACAGTAATCTATTACATTCTAAACACAGCTTTATCATATTAGGAGGTTTGCTGCTTAGGAATCCAACTTTGGTGTTGGTATTCCAAAGGTGTTTGCAAATATTGGCATGAAGCTGTTTATGCAAAAAATACAGCCTGTTAGCATACTACCATGCTAAAAGAAGGGGCTCATGGTGAACAGCGTTATTTTTAGCAATAAGTTTTTACCACTTTAATTATTTGTTTCTAACTGATGATAATTTCCTTTTCCAAGCAACACATACCTCATTGAGCCTGTCTGGAGGGATGCCATCCAGGTGAAGAGTCGCAGTGTCACCACTGATGCCATTCATGTTTGTTTCAGTGTTGCTCATCTGGACAAAGAAGATAAAAGTTAACCCAAAATTATCTTTATTTGAGATCTATTTGAGAGGAGTTAGTTACATGTAAAAATCATATTGTGGTTATTTATTCCAGTGTTTTGTTATTGAGGTTAGCTGGAGTACCTAATGGTAACAGCTAACAGTAAATGTGTTTTTCTTATTATTACTTTAAGGTGTGAGGTATGAATACCTGCTCTGTTTTTACATTTTTATATTTCCAACACACTGTCATCCCATTTTTTTGAAGGAGCTAGAAAATGTTTAGATGATCCAGTTGTCAAAAGTCATGTCTGACTCTGAGTTCCATCTTAATCACATGATTTGTCTTCAGGTTGATGCTGGAACTGGTCCAGTATTTGCTTTACTATAGAATTCTTACAGCCATTGAAGTGCTTTAAAACTCTTGTCCACAATACCCTTTAGTATATTATTAACTAATAAATATGAAAGTGTAGATCTAACAATGCTTTGAGGCATTTTGGTTTTGTTAGCATTTGTATTCAGGCAAGAACAAGATTAAATGCCTGTGATCATATTTGTTGCAACATGTAGCTGCCTTTAAGAGTAATTACATAAACTAGCAGAAACGTTTTTTGTTCAATTATTACAGCTTAAACTGATCAATAAAATGGAGAAGGGGGTCTATTTAAAACAAAAATGTAAAATAAGAGGATTCAATGAGTCATACTGAAGTGAAAAATCGCACATCATTGTTTTTGTGTTACTAATGTGATTCTGGGTGTTAAATTCTACTTCTACATTAAGGAAGATGCAGCTTTACTTAAGAAAGGGAACAAGCATGACCTTCAGTCGAAGCATTATAATAAAAACTAATAAAACCAGTCGAAACACAAACACACCAACATGGAGTGAATTTAAACAAGCTGAATGCTACCGGATGAAGTGTGTCAATAAAACACACCTTTCAAAAGTTATAACCTGAACATCTTAGGTAATAATTTAAAGGAGCTTTGATGAGAGTAATGTCTTTTTGTTGGAGACTTTCCTTCATCTAATTTATTAACAAGATTGGTAACAATCAATAAAACATATTAGCTTTTCACATGTTCTATTAGTGCTTTTTGCTTTATGCTGTTTTATTTTCTTTCTTTTTTTTACGCCTGTATTCTGAGGTAACTCAGCAAACTTTCTTAATATTTAGATTTTTTCCCCCCCAGAACCACACTGAATTACACAGTCATTAGAAAAGTAGTAGAGATTGAATAACAAAGAATAGAGCTGTATTTCAATGACACTGGAGGCAGTGAGGCTCAATACAGAATATTAGAAAACAAAGTATCAACAACAAATCTGTAGAAACCTTCATTTACAGGTTGTTTTGGAAATGACATAACACAGAAAAACACTGGCGTTTTTGTAGTCATTGTTTTTCCACAGTTACTGTTTCTTTTCTCTTTCATTGTTTTAATTTAGATGAGCCTTTGCCTCTTTCTTATGTTAGATCACTTTGTTCTTAATTATTTAGGTTAGATCATGTATTCAGTTATTCTTTATTCATTTATATTCATGCTGTACCTGGTTCTCAGTTTGTTTACTTCTCCTTGCTCCACTGTGTCATCTCTCTCTCTCTTTGTATGTATCTCTCTCTCTGTCTCTCTCAGCCTACCTCATGCTCTCTCCCCACAGCTGCATCCTATTTCTACTTAGCACCAGCCCATTGTCCATAATTTGACCTGCTCCCTTTTATTAATTTCCTATTTGTTCTTTCAGCTTGCTCCAAATTACTTGGTTTAACTGTGGTACTTCCAGATTTGTTAATTGTTTTGAATTTATTTTAATAAACTCCAATTATCATTATTCACCTAAACTAATGTTGATGAATTTTACTGGGACTGATGTGACAGACCAACACAGTAGTGCATACAAAGCAACAAGACAAGTCCACCCACTTAACAACACTAGAATTTCCCCAAACAAGGACAATTAATTTCTACTCTGTTTTATCCAAAACTGACCTGCTAGGAAAAGAGAACATTAATCCAAATAGCAGCCAAGAAGCCCATGGTTAGTCTGGAGGAGCTGCAAAGATCTGCAACTCAGGTAAGATAATCTGTGTACAGAACCAGTATTGACTCTGAACTCTGAAAAACTGATTTTTGCGGAAAAGAGTAGAAGGAAAGTTATAAGAATTCCAGTTTTATATTTGTCATGTAAGAGACACTGCAGATATGTAGATAAAGGCAGTTTATTCGAGTGAAACCAAAACAAGAATTTCTGGCTTACAAGATACTGCATATGGCAGATAGAAAACCCTAATGAACCTTATCCTGAATATATGATGCTTTTCCTCAGCAGAGGACAGTGTGGAGAATGATTCTTTCTCAATTTAGGTTCTTGATGTATGAGGTTGAAGAAAAGTCAGTGAGTTCTATTCATAATTTCCATTTATTAATTTTCAAATCCATTTGTCCATTTGTCATGCTATCCTTTGGGGCTCACATTGCAAAATGACTCCTAACAATAGTTTCTAATTCCTTTTGTTGGCCTCTATCAAAGTAATGCCCGAAAGAAGGCGTTACCTAACATGTAATTTCCTTTAACTTTACCTTTGTGTGAATGTGCTCTGTGTGTGTCTGTATTCCAGCATGCAAATAGAATGAACAGAAAGAGAGGAAAACACAGAACTATTTATTCCCAACAGTAGGGAATCTGTTAATGGTCAGAGTTGACAGGGAGATGATTGGAGCATAACAATAGGACAATCCTGAAAGTAAACCTATTAGGAGCTGTGAAATATCTGAATGAAGATCTTCAAGGAAGCTCTTCATCCTGACTGAACTTGAGCTAATTTGCAAAGAGGAATGGACAAGATTTTCAAACTGTACCCATGCAATGAAGGTGGTATTTAGAAAACAAAAATCATGAAGAATGGCTCCATAATGTGGTGTAGAAATGCACAGCACACTTTTGAAATTTCAGTTGTGAAATGAGTAAAACTCTTTTCACAACCTCACATCCACTTCACAATTATAGGCTCCGTTTTTGATCTGACGTAACAGTCCAATAAAGTATTCAGATGTCTGAGGTTGACAAGTTATTTAATGTACAACATAAAATGTCTTCTGCTAATGCAAAATTATTCTGCTTGTGCTTTTTACAAAAATATGTGAGTTGCAATTCCTTATTAAAGTGCAATGAGGCGCACTGTTTCTTCTCCATCCCAGTCATAAACTTCCATGTTTCTGTAACCAATGACAAAGTTACCAGTAAATCCATGACTTTTTACTCTTTTTTTTTTTTTTTTAGCTTTTCTGAGTTTTTGCCTGACTTTGAGGATTTTGTACTATATGAGACTTCTACTATGCATGCTCCACCCACCAACACTCGAACCTCGCACTTTTCATTCAGCCAAAGCCCATCTTGTTCGACAGTCTTTCTGGTTCTTCTCGATGAGTGGAACTATTTATAGCTCCAGTCATTAACCCGGAAAAACACCATCAATATCGCGTGAAAAGTGAAGATCCAGCTCAAGCTTTTTCCATAAAAGTCACCCGGATGACATAGTAAACCTGTGGGTGAGCAGCTGACACGAGATAGCCCAAAACATTCACCAACGCTCAGAGGACGAAGTTTTAAACGTGTTTCAGATTTCTTCTTAGCATTGAGGACACATCTCACTCTTTGTGTTGCAACCCCTTTTTAAAATGATTTTAAAAAACAGAGAGAAAAAAAAATAAGCCCATCATCTGCCTACACCGCTCATCTGATGTGCCAAACGAATTTTCTAAAGGAGAAAGATCAGCGAAGAAAGAGAAACTCACCTTTGGGTTTTGTGCTGTCCAGCTCCAACTCAGACGATCTGACTTTCTCAGTGAATGAAAGGCGGAGGTAAGCACAGAGTGTTACACCCACCTCATCGCCTCTATTAGCAGCTGATGTCGCAACTGGACTGGGGAGTCGCGCAATGAGGCGCAGCAGGGCAGGGAACCATTGGAGACGCCGCGCCAGGGATCCAAACTGCTGATTTGTTCTGGAACATTGACCTAAAGACTTGAAAGCTGAAAGAAAAGTACTCACTGGTATCTGGTTATTGAGGGGGTGAAACTGAGTCTGTACCAATTTCAGCAGTTTATTTGCAGAAGTTGGTATATTTGCGCGTAAAAACCGCGTGAAGATTCAAGGGATTTAGGGAGATAAATTATTTTCAGTTATTGTGCCACTTCTGGTGAGTCAGAGTAATGCTAAAAGCAATGTAGGACGTGTCATCATTAATCCCTTTAATTTAATTTAATTCTTTAAGCAAGGATCCCCTCCCAATCCCCTTGGTGTCAGGTTATTTTCCACAATCAGTGATGATTTGGAGAGCCATGTCATCTGCCGATGTTGGTCCTGCGTATTTTATGAAGTCCAAAGTCAAAGCAATTTTAGAGTTAATGGTTTCTCTGCCGACAAGGTTTATGAAGATGCAAGTTTAATTTTCCGGTAGGACTTGGCAGCTGCCCACATTGACATAGGAACCAGAATCTGCTTAACAAGCCTTGTGTTACCGTACCAGCATCATCACTGACCTTCCATAAGCCCCATAGAAAACTTATCAATGAGGCGCCAACCAGAAGCTCTCTATTAAAGCAAATCGGGCTTCTTGAGAAACTTCAATTGCTTTATTATTGCATCTTAAATTAGCTGATATTTCTACTTGTAAAGAGTGAAATCAGCACAATTTTTCATACATTTATAAATAAATAAACAATTGCACCCAGACAGACAATTTAACAGATTTCATTGATGTTCAACTGAAACAGTTGAGGAAATTAAACATACTTTTCATTAAACCCACATTTCTCTATTGTATTCCATTGGTTTGGTGTCATATTTCAGTATTAAATGTTATGTTTCCATTATCTGTAAGTTGAAAATCCTTGTAATTAACAGAAATAAAGGCTGGAAAAGCCAGTCTTGTGCAATTGCTTTATATAATGTGTTTTACTTAATGATAAAGGTCCTGAAATAATTTGACTTTCTAATTACAGTTACATTTATTGAACTGGTTTGTTTGCATAACAAACCAGTTCAATTATTGAAATACAATATTCTTTAATATTTCTAAAATTGCATTTGTACTTTTCTTTGCAATTTTTCTAAACCACAAATTCCCCCTTAGAGATAATTAAGTTTATCTAGATTTTGAAATTCTCAAAGTTTTCTGAAGGTGTTTTCTTTCATCTTTTCCTGCTTTCCTGACAATTGTAGAGCATTTCATAAGTCCTGTCTGTGAATCAATCACTCTGTTATCAAAAGGCTTATTAACTAGTCAGAGCAGAACTCCTAAGTAGCTTTCAAATATTTCCTCATATCACCAGAATTAAGATACAGTTGGTTCCTAACTCTGGTCTGGTTAGCGCAACAAACTGTTGTGACACTACTGTTACAAAACAGCATTTTAACTTTATAAAGTGTCTTAGCAGAAAGAGAAACCTCCGGGGAATGAAAAACACAAACATAAAATGGAGGAGCATAAATTCAAAGGGCAAGCTGCATCCAAAGACTAAAAATACAAATCATTCACAAAAACTTCAGTTTGTCTTGTGCTACACAATATTCCCTTTAAGAAGTTTGGAAAAAAAAGAACAAACAATTTTTATGGTTCATCCGTACAAAATATCTTTGATGCAACAATTTTCTTGCAGTACATTCCCATGATAAGGGCTGAAATTAAACTGCTGATCTTCACTTTAAAGTTTAGCACCTAAAAGTGGAGGTAAATGTGATTTTCTTCCACTTCCTGTTTCTAAAGAGCTGAGGTCATTTTCAGAAGAGGATCATGTCTATAATCTCCACAGGTTATTTGAAGTCTCCCCACTTTTTCAGACCTTGGGATATTTTGCAGAATAAAATAGATTTTTTCCCTGAACAGCAGCCCTACTAACAAATTCTGTTCATTAAATGCAGAAGGCTTATTCTCAAGACAAATTTCACAAAAGCATAAAATTTGTAAAATATAAGCCAGCATCTATGAAGAATCATCTATTGACATTGTTGATGTTGATGTAATTTTTCAAATTTGAGCATGTTTCTTTAAAATCAGCCACAGCAACATGAATAAGATGCAGCGACACAGTGGACCTCTGCTTTTCAACTTTCAGTACTTGTGGATCTTTCTGACAAATTTACTTCAAAATTATTCTGGGAAGCTTTTCCTATAATTATATGTTACTGGCTGAAATTTGCAAATTGACTGACTTCTACAGAAGTGCTGATACAGTTCTCACTGTGTGCATTATTGAATATTAAGGTTTTCTTGTTGATTGAACTATTAAAAAAGGACATTTTAAAGTATTTTAGAGGGGATCTGAAGTATTTATGTGCTAGCTGTGTAACTTGCAGCTATGTTCTCTAACTCCCCACAAATATTAATAGTGTACTGAAAATAAACTGAAAATATTACCATTTTCAACTGATGTGGCAATTTATACAAGTTTAATTCAGTTAATTGTTGCTAAAATGCACACACAAGACCGAGGTGTGGTTATGAACTCAAACACATTTAGTACCTTACTAAATTAGCCCTCTACATCTCAATCACTGGCTGTCTGAGTGCATTGATAGTCAATAAGGCTCCGAATGGTTCAGACACCAGTTTAACCAGTGTTCCCAGGAACAGCTTCTATAGAGCTGTTGTCTAGTTTTTCTGTAAATCAACACAGCTCTGTACAACTTGGTTTGTACCAAGTTGTACAGAGCTGAAAACATGTTTCATTGCAGCAGTTTTTAATCAGTTTATCTAATCACTTCTGATATTTTGTTTTCTTTTATCTGTCCATTAAAACACTGTAATTATTTTTAATGTATTTGATTTCAACAAGTAGAAATGTTCCTGTACTTTTGCTGTTACAGCTTGGACTTAAATGTCCTACATCCAGATCTTTGGATCATGTGAGGGCCAATTCAACACTACATGTACAGTATAACTCTACTATAAATAAAAACAGCCAGAATGTGTTGTGTTGTTATTCAGTGGAAAAAAAAATATTTAAATAAGTGTACATTTTTAAAGCAAATCATTAGTTTTGGTTTCTTCTTCATCTTCGTCTTTGATTCGGCTTCTTGGGCTGCTGCTGATTCCTGAAGTTGATGAGGCATCCATGGTCTAAGAAATGGCAGTGAAGGATCTGATGGGAAGGTTATTGATCTTGTATGCTTGAAACATCATCATCATCATCATCATCATCATCATCATCATCATCATCATCATCATCATCATCATCATCATCATCATCATCATCATCATCCCACTGAACCGTAACAGATCTGAAAGTCAGATACAGACACACATGACTAAAAATTATTCTGGCAGAAAAAGATGCAAGAAGGACAATTCAAAGGTCAATTCAGTGGAGGTTAGAAAAAGGTCCAGTGGTTCTTTGAAATAAATCTTACTCTGGTTGGGTTTTGAAACCTGGTGATCAAGCACATAAGAAAACAGGTAAATATCAAACCTGAGTTTGCTTCTGAGGAGAAAATCCATCTTAAAGTTGAGGATTGTGAGGAGACCCCAAATCAAAGAGAATCAGGGATGTTTCAACTAATCTTTCAGAGGAAGTTATGAATTTTGTTCCTTGGTTTTCCTGCAAATATCTTAGTCATATTTAATTTCCAAGTTTCAGAAAATGTTCAACACCTGATTCAGAAGATACTGAATCTAATGTTTTGTGCTTTAAAATGTGTAGTGGAATAAGTATCAAATGGTTTTTAGCTTCTTTTTTTTTTTTTTAATCAAGCTCCCAGGTTGTGTTTCAGCTGTCAGACAGATGAAAAGTGTCTACATCAGAAACAAGTTTGGGTCTTAGTTTCTCAGTTTAACCACCAGAACGTTCTGGCTGTTTTCCTGGAAATGAGCAGATTTCTGTTTTGAAGGCGAGGTCATAACTTCTCTGCAGTCTGGATAACAGATTCCATGAAGGAGATGCGACAACCAGCCTGAAGACACTACAGGGACTGTTTACACGCTTTACTGGTTTACCAGGCTGTTATATCACTTCAGATACAGCAGGTTTGTTTTTGTCCTTTCTAAGAATGGAGTTAAAGTAAAAACATGAAAATTTCACAAATTTTAATAAAAGTAATGGGTCATATTTGTCCTAAATGTTCAGAGATTCTGAGTGAAAATAAAACTGTGCTCTTCATTTTGCTTTATTTCTTTATAAATTATAAACATTTCCATTTTCTCTAAGGACATTCAAAAATAAGTAATTTGCTAGTGCCACTTATGTATGAATGACTTAAAAGAAAATGTTTGTACTTGATGTTTTGACCCTAATTATGTAGATGTTGAGGAAGAGGAAACTACTACTTTCAACCCTCTGGTGATCTAATTAAGGAATTACACCCGTTTGTTCAACCTCCACCTGTTGCGGGAAAACTAAAGATAACAAATCTTCATCACGTTTTGACAGCCGAGGATAGAAACCGTGACAGCAAAAAGGAAAAAAAAAAAAAAACATCAGCACAACATGCCTGGAAACATGGAAACAGTAAATATCTAAATCCTTTAAATTATGCTCTACAGGTCAGAAAGTTTTATGTTGTAACTTCCGCAATTTCATTTGGCCTCACGGAGGCAGTGTTGTCTAACCTAGGGATTTTATGAGACTATATCATTTTATTCATTTATTCATTCATTTATGCACTTTTTCCTGCTCTATACTCCAAGTGATAGTTTTGTCTCCATTAACAACACAATCAATCTATCAACAGCCTGTTTATCCAGTTCATATTTTTGTTCATACGAAAGGACTAACGACAGGAGACCAACATCCACTGACTCAGCAGTGGATGTTGGTGAGTCAGTGGATAATTCTACCCAACACTCACCAGTGTTGGGAAACTGATTGGATTATTTCACCTGTTGACCCAAATGTAATGTTTTCTGAATGAATATTGGCATTCAAAAGAAAAGTTGTATCAGTATACGGTGCACTTTAAAAAGCTGTCGAATTGATTTCAACCCCAGACCTAAATTTTGAAGCATGCTCTTTTCTCTCAAACAGTCTCCACTATCAATAGCGCTATCCAAAGTTCTTGATGATTTTGGGCTAAAAAACAAATATGATGTAGGTCTAATTAAATAAATAATTAAATTAATTAAATTGGTTTGCTTTTGGATTTGAAGGAAAATTGTGGAAACAGCTCCATTATCTATAATGCTCTAAATTACACTAACTTAGTGCTGTTTGTTTAGGGCTCTGCATCATGTGATCCTGTTACTGTATTTACTTATTGCCATCTCTGTGACTCAAAGACTTTTGAACTATTTTATGATGGACCTCATTGAACTGTTCCCTTTTAATTTTTAATTTAATTTTTAATTTTTTGATTGTTATTATTGACATGTTTAGCAAGTGAATGGACGCTCTCGGGACAGGTCCTTCCTTCCCCTTCTGTCTGTTATGATGCAATGTTGTGTTTCTGTCAAAACCTGTCGGATACGCTTTCTCAAGTTTTTCAGACGGTGAAACTCGCATTCCCACGTTGCCGAGTCACCACTCCATACCATCAAACCAGGTGATTGGATTGTGGTGAAAGGCTTCCAGAGGACACATTGGACCTGCACACGCTGGCGGGGATCATTCCCAGTGCTGTTCGTCACACCAGAGGGGGTGACGTGGATTCACGCCAACCACTATAAGAGAGTCAAGACAACGCCCATCCTGGGCAGTCGACAGAACATCATTCTGAGGAGGACGACTCACAACTTGCTGGATGAGGACTAAGCAAAATATTACATAATATACAATGTAGTATATTTAAATAGGATCCAATTCAATTCTGGATTAATATGGGTTGTTGCTATGTTGCTGTATGGTGTTTTAAGATCTTGTTCAATGTGCCCTTTTTTTTTAACTTTGAGCCCCTGCCCCTCCAAAGGTCTCTGCACAGCCCTGCACTTGTGGTTATTTACAGTACTTCTTTCTGGACTTATACAGTGCATGCCTTTCAATAAAACTCAAGATTCATATTTAAGTCATGTCATAATTCAGGTTGTTAATGTTTCTGATGTTTTGTTTTATTTTTATGTTTTTTTCTTTCAGTTTTATATCCGTTGCAGAGACATGGACCGAGCTTGACTGACGGTGGATCTCATTCCGGTCCTGCAGGTGGCACTGCAGAAATATAACAAATCTCTGTCAAAGACAACGAATGTAGTCCTGAACTTCTTCCTCATCCTGCAGTTTGTTTCATCAGACACGAGATTGAGCTTCCTCGCCAGCATATTCTTCGCCCGGCTTTTCAGAGAAATGGGAGACCCGGTGACCGAGTACACAGCCCGGCTTCAGCACCAGGTGAGCCGCCGGTGCATCATGGTAGCCATAGACATAATAAAGAGGTGCTGAGGTTTTTAATAGCGAGGCTAAACGCTTTAGAAGAACGTTAAAGTGTCCAAGACACGCCAAACTTTCTACAAAAAACATAAAATTGAACGATTTTCTGTTGATACGCAGAAAGGGTCGTTAAATAAAAGTTTACTTTCACAATTTACAAGTAAACAGACTTGAGTTTTGAATTCGGCTTGTACCCCAAGTATAAATGTCCTTTTAATGGTGAAAATTATCTCTTTATTTTCTCTTTATTCACCCTTGTTCTACTGTCGAAGTAGTGAAAAAATAAATGGTTCTGCAATATTATAAAGCTTAATCGTACATTATATATTTGCCGAATTTATCACAATAGGAATTTATTTTATAGGAATGTGGTTCAAAGTACCTATACGCGTCATTTTAATTGCACTAAGCAATGGAGTTATTGTTGATTTCATTTTGAAGTTAAAATCACATTTTATTAGAAGGCCTATGGCGCCATCTGCTGGAGAAAGTAGAATTGTAACATTTTTATGTGAAGTAAAAACTTTATTTTTTTGTTGGATAATCAAAAACAGAAAAACAAATACGATTCTAAATAGTTTTTTTTAACCAAGAACGTAAAGTAAACTTTTTCTGATATTTCTAATCCAAACATTTTTTTTCTTTTAACTCTGACTTGAAAATGTGTTAAAATTTTTTTGCAATATTTTCAAAAAAATATTGTAAAATGAGCTTCATTCATTCACTGAGTTTAATTCCTTTCAGTAAATTTGAATATGTATTAATTACAGCATGCTTACAACAAAATCAAACATAAGGCAAAAAAGATAAAGTTACCAACTTAAGTAGATAGATTTTTATCTGATTGTTTATTCCAATAACTAACAGAGAGAAAATAACTTTTGGTTTCACTCTGACCAAGTTAGCTTATTCAGTGGTGGAGCCGACCAGGAGTTTTTGTTGCTCTATAGATATGTCACAGATGTGGTCTGTACCAAAGGTTTTTGCTCTGTCTTTCAAAAAATATTGCTACCTTCTTAATCATTTCTGTCTGAATACAGCTACAAACTTTAATGTTAATAGGATTTTATGTGATGCACCAAAACAGGCTTTGGACAGCTCCCTGAGCAGTGAATCCTATGAAATGGAAAGTTCATGCCTTGGCAAGTAGAGCATTATTCAGAGAAGTGGCTCAGGTGTGTCTGGAGGAGCTACAGTAGGAATGAACGAGTTCATCAAATTTTTGGAATATCTGGGTTGTTTTTTTCACCAAAGAACTATTTGTGTTTGCTTAGCTCAGAGTAATGTCAGCAGGGCCAAAACCATTGAGTTTTTTGACAAGCCTGTTTAACAGCTCATATTTATTTAAACTTTGAGTTCCTGTTAACTCTGTGACTGATTATTAGGGCTAGGTTAAGATTATTATTTTTTTTTTTTATTACAAGAATAAAGCCTTAATATTACAAGAATTCAGTCGTACGACAATAAAGCCAAAATAATACAGAAATAAAATTTTATTACTAGAAAATTTGGTATTGTTCCTAGAGATAAGGAAGCACTTTTAACACATCAGCATCATATTATTATCAGTAGCAGAACTTTGAAACAATCATGTAAACAAAGTCTAATTTGAAGAAAGAACCACGGACTAAACAGGTTACATCAGATCTTGATAATTGTCTTATTAAAATGTGGAATTTTAAGACATTTTCCTTGTAAAATTTATTTTGACTATATCTTTTCAATAATGAAGTTTTGTTACCTAGCCCTCAGTTCCATTGTACAACTCAGTACAAGTGTTTTGTTTCATTTACAGTTTTCTTTTTTTTTCCCCCAAAAGGAGCGTGAGATCCAAAGTTTGTCTGCAGAGATCGAGAGTCTTAAAAAATCTCAGAGCTGTGAGCCGTCACAGCGTCTGGAGGATCTGCGGGAGGAAAACGCCAGACTGAAGTACCGCCTCAACGTCATGAAGAGGGTGGGTGGCAGCTGGCCACCACTGGCTACTGAAGCCAGTAGAGCAAAACCATTGAGTTTTGCCCTACTGGCCAGTAGGGCAGGGCAATAAATCAACTTGATAGATTGTTACGACCTGTCTAGGGGTGGCCAGGTCATAACACGAATGATCCATCCTCTTCAGATCTCAAGCGGTTTGACAGACACGAAGTTGAACATTTTATGTTATTTATTGTAAAAAAAAGGTGTATTATTGGACTGAGATGTTACAACCAGAGGAGCATGACATCAGAGTGAGCTAATGCCGAAAACAACAAACAAAAGGAAACTACCTAAATATTAACCAACTTACCTAATAAAAAGTAAAGAAACCAAATGACAAAAACTTACCTCCCTAACTAAGAAAAAACAGGAGAAAACTAATGAAACATAAACGGCAGCTCACTCCTACAAACTCCAGGACTACATGATTTTACAAGCAAACAAAGAAACAAACAGTGCAGCCGGTTGAGATGAGCTGAGGATGGATAACAGGAAGTGCGCGTCTTCAGCTTTTATATCCGTCACCTCCGGGAGGCCACCAATAGGACGTCCGTTGTCTTCCGTCAACCAATCAAAGACAGGCACCTGCACACTCACATTTGCATAATTACGACACCAGTCGTAACATAGATTAATCAGATTTAGGATTTTTAAAGATTTAATGTTTGTAAAATGTGTTTTTTTTTTTTTTTTTATTAATTTATGTATTTTCACCAAAGCTCTCCTTGCCTTTTCATAGCTCAGAATGATGTCATCTTGGTCAACAAGTGTACTTTACAGGTTTTGATTTATTGCAAAATTTTCACAGAATGTACTTAACACGTACAACTCACAGAATAGATGGTTGAAATATCTACTTTTTGGAAATACTTTGTCTTTTTTAATTTATTTTTTAAAAAAGAAAGGAAAAACTTATCCATTAAAATCAGAAATTGTATCTGGTATAAAAAATAATTGATTTTATCCTTAAGTCATGTCATATAAGTAATGGTAGTTTCCTCAGAGTCTTCAGGAGGAGACGCCACACTGCGGTAAATCCATGCTGAACATCAACCAGCGGCTGCAGGATGTTTTTGGCGAGGCCATCAGGGCTTCCTTCCCTGACCTCGACAACCCGCCGCTCGTCGTCACCCCCAACCAACAGGCTAAGTTTGGAGATTACCAGTGCAACAGTGCTATGGGGATGGCTCAGGTGTGTCTCTGACTGCTTATTTTTTTCTCTAATGTTTCTTTTTCAAGTGTCTCGTTCATCACACCACTGGGAGCGAGTGGTGTGATGAACGAGAAGAAACGGCGCTCCACATCCTTGTCAAAGTTTATATTTCAAAACAGAAAAAAGTGCATTTTCCATCTCACACTGGACTTTGTTGGGACCATTTCTCTTTTCCATTGTGACATGGCTCTGTTATTTTTGTTTCTGTATCAATGGCTCATGATGACCAGTGGCACCCTCTGTTTATGGTGGCCAAAACTACATCACCAAGAGAAAGTCTAAGCGAATGTTATCAGCTAATTGATTGGAACTAATCTCAATGGAATAAACCACTAATTGGCATTTCTTGTCACGATAGTTAGAATCTTTTAAATACAGATCCTTTCTGACTGTGTTCTCTCAGATGCTGAAAGCGAAGGGGACAAAGGTGAACCCGAGGGAAATCGCTGAGAAGATTGTCCAGAATCTGCCAGATAACGAACTCATCCAGAGGACAGAGATCGCTGGACCAGGTAGGAGCTCCAAGCGCTAAACTCTTTGAGTTTAACGCTTTCAGACTCGCTTC
This sequence comes from Poeciliopsis gracilis, assembly GCA_911649635.1. NCBI lineage: Eukaryota > Metazoa > Chordata > Actinopteri > Cyprinodontiformes > Poeciliidae > Poeciliopsis > Poeciliopsis gracilis. Next base: position 429,672 of record CAJVRI010000293.1, read on the forward strand.
CTTATATTTAAGATTTAAAACTCCTCAACAAATTTTCTGTTGCACTTTTCCAATTATTCCAATTATTATTTTTTTGGGATAAGGGAATTGTTTAATCTATTTTAATATTTGTTCTTAATAATTTAAATTCCATAACAAATATTTAAAACTTTTTAATAATGTATTAATATCTTAAAAGCAGAAATCTAAAAATAATATTAATTAAATTCTTTACTGCTGTAACAAATTAATGAAATAAATTGGTACTTTCATTTTACTGTGAACATTTTGTGAATTAAAAAATAAATACATTTCAAAAGAAAATTTGAAATAAAGTAATTTTTAATGGAATTTACTCTATCATTTTCTTATATCTTTTTGCATTCAATAACCTTGAATTATTTGACACTGTAAGCTAAAATTTGTAATTATATATTCACCATAAGAATAACTATTTTGTAGTACATGAAAATGTATACAATATGGTGTTTTGATAATGTAAATCTCAGTGGATTTAATTAAAAAAGTTTTGAAAAATAAACGGGAAAATAAATAAAATGCTAGAAAAAAATCTGTTAATTGTTGTATAATCATTTCAGTTGCTATTTTACTCTGAAGTTGCTCAGTTTTAACATATTCCTTAAATTAAAGAATTGCAAAAATAAATATTAAAGAATAATTTGTCTGATTGTTACTCCAAATTTTCACTTTAAAAAATATTTTTAAAAGCAGATCTTTGAGTAGCTGTATATTCAGCTTTTCTTTAAAACCAGCAGCTTTTTGTTCAGCGGTTTGTTTTTGCTGTGGCCTCATTCCTCTGCTTTATTGTCCAGGATTCATCAACATTCATCTGAAGAAAACATTTGTGTCCAAACTGCTGACCAGCCTGTTGCTCAATGGCGTCCAGCCGCCGCCGCTCGCCACCAGGAAGAGGGTTTGTCTACAGTATAAAACTTTACTGCCCTCTTGCTTTTGTTTGTTTAAGTTTTAGTTTTATGCTTTACAGTGTTCCCAGGCTTTTATTCAAGGAAATTAATAAAAGCCTCATTTATTCGTATTGCATCTGCAGCTAACATCAACGCAGCTGATTTGACTTTTTTTGGGGGGGAAAAAGCTAAATAGAATGTAACCAGGTTAAGCTAAAACTGGCACTTGAAGAGTTCTGGGTAGAACATATCTACAGACAGACTTGCTTTTAATTTACTGAAAAATCTTTATATTTTTTGTACAGTTTTAGAGTAATTACTGTTCTGAATTTTTTTGGTTTTTATATTCCAGTAAATTGATTAATAAATTAGACGATTACTTCAATTATCACTTAATCACGATTAAGCAGATTAATTGTTTCAGCCCTATTCCAAAATTTAAATACTTCCCTCTCCAAACCAGAGGGAATAAGTTCCCAAACTAAACAATTCAACTGAATAAAGAACGGAATAAAAGACTTAAATCAGAACAAATGAGAACTAATAAAGTTGATATCAATTAGTCATTTTTGTCGTCTTGTTGCCTAGGTGATCGTGGATTTCTCCTCGCCCAACATCGCCAAGGAGATGCATGTGGGTCACCTTCGCTCCACCATCATTGGCGACAGCATGTGTCGGCTGTTTGAGTTTCTGGGCTACAACGTCCTCAGGTCGGAGTTAAACTCCTCCAGCCTCTGCAATCCGGATCATAACAACTCCTGGAAATGCCTCTATTGTTGTTGTTTGTCACACTGTTTGTTGACGTCGGCAGACTGAACCACGTCGGCGACTGGGGCACCCAGTTTGGGATGCTCATCGCTCACCTGCAGGATAAATTTCCAGACTACCTGACAGTGTCTCCTCCCATCGGTGACCTGCAGATATTTTACAAGGTCAGCTCATTAAAATATTTAGGGGTGTAACAATTGGAGTTTTTTTGGCCGATCACTGATATTTTGAAGCCCACCCTTTTGATTCTGATTTTGGCTGATGCTATTATCCTTGGATAGGTTAAAATAGGTCTAACCAAAACATGTTTATTAAATTTTTTTCACAAAATTGTTCTTCATTTTAGTCTGTTCAGTTCTGCCTATTTGGAGTTTCTTTAAGAATCAGAAATTTTAGGGCTTCTGTCACTTTAAATCCAAATAAGCTGCATATAGCCACACCCCCCCAATCTTAACATTTACACTGTCATGTTCAAATTGGTACATCACTTGGAAGTTCAAGTTTGAAGTTCATGAAGACTAGGAGTTTGCCCTAGATGGACACTTATTGTAATTTTCTAGAATGTGATTTTCAAACTTTTATCTTTAACAGAAAGTTCTTGTTGTTGGGAATAAACTGAAAACTTTGGGTAACACGTTATTTGATGGAGTGACACTGTCGTAAACATGAAGAAGTCTTTATGAATGTCTGACTGTTGTCATGAAATATAATTCTGTAAATAATGACACTTTTAATGTAAAATTGCTCTAAAAGTTGCATTTAAAGTCCATTAAAAGTGCCAACTTTGCATTAAAGTGTCAATATTTACCAAATGACACTTCATGACAACAGTCATAGACATTCATAAAGACTCCTTTGTGTTCATCATAGATGGTATGTTTATGACAGTGTCATGTCAGCCTTTAAACACACCCTGCCAGATAGTGTTATCAAACATTTTTCTAAACCACGGATCTGCAATCTTTACAATGCAACGAGGAGGATTTTGCCCTCAGTACCTCTTAGTGAAACTTTAGAGCTGCCAATGTTGCATAACGTTTCAAAAAAATGATAACTTAAAATATCTTCTGCAGGAAATGTTGTCATTCTCAAATAACCACAATTGTATTTATATTTTTTAGTTTAAAATAAAATAGACATTTTCTTCTAGAAGATGTTTATTTGGAAAATTATTTAAACACACGCAGTTTTCAGCATAACTAAATAAAAAAAATAAATAAATATGTTGCTGGTACTTTTGGTGACAACCAATGCAAATATTCTATCAGAAAACATTTGTCATCATATCTATATTTAAAAATAATATGTTGTGTTTTAAAAATTATTTTTACCCATGTTCTTAAGGCTCTGGAGCCAAAGGTTAAGGATCCCTGGTTTAGAATAATATAAACAAAAACAATTGAAAAAGTAAGGGAAATCTGAAGGTAAAAATAAATAAATTTTAAAAAAAATTGTCTTTCTTCTCCTTTTTGTCCACAAGGAGTCAAAAAAGCGCTTCGACGAGGATGAGGAGTTCAAGAAACGGGCGCACCAATGTGTTGTCAGGCTACAGAGCAAAGAACCCGACTTCATCAAAGCCTGGAAGATGATCTGTGACGTTTCCAGGAGAGGTGGGCTTTTCCATGACTCTGAAAAAGAGACATACTTATGTTTAAGTTATAAGATTACGAGAATGAAGTCAGGTTAGCAAAATAAATTATTACCTTAATAATAAGGTTATAATTATTATTATTAAGGTAAATATTATCAGTGTTGTATAGTAACGAAGTAAAAATACTTCACTACTTTACTTAAGTATAATTTGGAGTACTTCATACTTTCCTCGAGTAAGAAAAATTTTGATAACTTTTACTTTTACTTCACTACATTTCCGAACTTAATTGCGTACTTTTACTCCGATACATTTTCAATGTGTGGTTTAGTTACTCGTTACAAAAAAGCGAGAGAGACGCAAATGTTTTGATCCCACTTACTGATTGGCTGCAACAAAGCCTGCTTGCCTGGGCTTGTTCATCTCCACCAATAAGATGCACAGGTTTCGCACCTCCACACTACGTCAAAAAGTCCAGCAAACAGTCTGATTGGTTAGAGCTCCGTATGTGCAGGTTTGTGCCATTAAAATTTTTGTTTGTGCAGCTTTGATTTCCGAGATATTAAAATTATTTTTTAGGCCATCCAGAGTTCACCATCCCCACATTTTGCTCCAAAACAAACCAAAGTGGGCTGGTTCGTTAGTGCTCCGTTTGTGCAGGTTTGTGCCGTTAAAACAAACGCAGCAAAGTTGTTTTCAATTTGGATTTTGGCTATTCCGATATCCGGTGTGAGCGGCGTCTAGCTCGAGGTTGATCCGATTCATGAACGCTGATTTCGGCCAGCCGTTCTCTAGGTCTCCCCTTCCTCAAGGTGTCGGAGTTTCAGTCAGGGAGAGTCAACAAATTTCACATCCAAACTCCTGAGAAACTAATGGAAAGAGATTTCTTGCCTTGTGACCAACTGACACAAAATTCATGACACAAAATATTGAGTATGAAGTAGTCATACTCAATATTTTCAGTAATTGTAATCTTAAAAAGTGTATATTTTGAATGGCCTAAAATATAATTTTTAATATCTCGGAAACCAAAGCTGCACAAACGGAGCTCTAACCAATCAGACTATTTGCTGGATTATTTGACGTAGGTGGGGTGTCAGCATCACTGAGGTCTGTTTCGCTTCTCCCATTAAACACCAAGTTAACAAAAAAGCTCTCCCTCTTCAGATGCCAAATAAGCTGCATTTCCCTCCCAATTCTTTTTTTCTTTTGCATAATGACCAGCTGTTGCACCTATAGTTTGTGAAGTGGCGTAATCCTAACAGCCTTTTTCTTCATGTTGGCCGCATTTTCTGTTCTGACAATTTATTTTTCTTATTTTCAGCACTGACCTTACTGAAAGGGAAAACTTAAGGTTTATAGAAACTTTGTATTTTCTGTCCTGGAGGGTTTACTAAGAAGCTGGTTCAGTTGTAAAGCAGGTTAAGTTAACATTGTGGTTTAGGTAAAGCACCTAATTTTCTTAACTAAATGATGCTGCAGGTTTATCTATTAGCAGGTTTCATTTTGCCTGCACTTGGTCATGTACATTATTTTAAATGTATTTGACAAGTTTACCAAAATATAAAAAATGTCATTCAAACTGCATTTGCCTTGTTTTACTTTTTACTTGTACTTTTCATGACATTACTTGAGTACATCCATTTTTACAGTAATTTCCATACTTAAGTACAAGACGTTTCAGATACTTTAATACTTTAACTCAAGTAACATTTCAATCAGTGACTTTTACTTTTACCAAAGTCACATTTTGGAGCGGTACCGATACTTTTACTTGACTCTGAGATTTCAGTACTTTATACAACACTGAATATTATTACTTTAATAATAATAATAATTCAACTTATTCAACTAATTCAACTTATAAGAAATAAGTTGTTATAAGGGAAAAAAGCTTTAGCTATCAATATCTGACAATATCATCAATATCATTTCAAAGTCTTGCTGTTAATATTTTGATGCTGATGTTCTTTGAAAAACTGACACCAAACTGTGATGTCACAAGTTTCTGACATACATTTTACAACTTTATTCTGGTAATATTGTGTCATTATTCTCACATTTTTACCACTTAATCCTCACATTTTTATGATTTTCTTTTCTTAATATTATAACTTTATACTCATATTTGCACAACTTTATTCTCATAGTTTTACACCTTTACTTTTGCATTTTTCCAAATATTTCCTGGTAATACTATGACTGTTCTCTTTTTCTTCTAATTTATTCTCTTATTATTGTTACTTCATTCTTGTAATGTCAGAAAACAAAAATTTTCTAGTCTGGGTCTAATATCCAATCATATATTTTACCTTGTAAACTTCTTTTCATGTTTTGTTATTATTCTTTTTGTGTCTTTTTTAAATAGATATTGACTTAGCTTTTTGTTACGTTTCAATTTAGTCATTGAAAAGGCTTTTTACATTCAATCTATTCCTTTTTAAAGATACTAGTGGAAAAAAGGTGACATAATGAGATGTTTGAAGAAAATAAAATAATAAACTGAGGTTATAAATAATTCTAAAGTAGAATAAACCTGTTGGGATTGATTGATGTGATGATTCCAGAGTTTCAGAAGGTCTACAACTGTTTGGACATCCAGATCGTCGAGAGAGGAGAGTCGTTCTACCAGGACCGGATGACCCAGGTGGTGAAGGAATTCGAGGACAAAGGTGAAACTCACCTTTATCCTCGCATGATTTTATTCTGGTTATATTACGACTTTATTCTGCTGATCTTACGACTTTATTCTGGTAATACCCATCTTTGATCTTTCTGCAGTTTATTTTGTAGTTTGTCACAGAATGGATCAACTGATTGGGTGGATGGATTATATATAGACATAGTTTTTATTTTACTATTTTTGTCATGGCATCTGTTTGTTCATCATGCTATGATCGTTCACAAATAGAATAAAACTGGAGAAAATCTAAATAAATCGAACAATAGATTAATAATGTTGCTTTGACAACATGGCAACATACCAACACTTGAAGCCACCACCAGGAGGTGCTATTATCATAAATATCTGGTCTTGGGTATTTTTTACACTGTTATTATAATCCAATTTCCTCATTACTGTCTTAATTTCTAATCTCAGTCGTCTACCTTCCTGCTGCCGTTATTTCCTGCTCAGGTCTGGTTGAGCTGGACGAAGGCCGGAAGATCGTCTTTGTTCCAGGTCAGTCCATCCCGCTCACAATCGTCAAGTCGGATGGCGGCTACACCTATGACACGTCAGATCTGGCAGCACTGCGTCAGCGGCTCTTCGAGGAGAAGGCTGACATAGTCATCTATGTCGTGGACAGCGGCCAGGTGTGGATTTATATGACTTCTGAACTCTTCCAGTCATCAGACTGCTAAGTTTCTGCCATTTTGTTTCAAGCTGCAGTGACTTCAGATTGTTTTCCGTTGTCTCTGTGTGGTTTCTTCCCCCAGGGGATGCATTTTCAGGTGATTTTCGCTGCAGGACAGATGATTGGCTGGTATGACCCCCAAGTGACCCGGGTAGAGCACGCCGGCTTTGGAGTGGTGCTGGGAGAGGACAAGTGAGCCTTAACACAATTCATGAATGAGTCGTTTATGGGAACATGGAAGAATCTTTTTTTTGTTGTTGAAACTGAACCAGCTGAGTGGTGAAGAACTATTGGTTCCCCTCAGATAACCAGTTATGGTGTCAAGAAATTAATTTTCAGTAGGAGGGGAAAACAAACCCAAACCAGATTGTTACGTTTATTACTCACAGATGCACTGGACATATACATCTGAAACCAAAAGTACACCTTTTCTTTCAGTGTAGCTTCATGGCCATTACAAATGTGCATAAAACTTTGATAATATTCCACTGTTGAAAAAACACAAAATTGCAATAGCGGTGTTTTCATGAAAAAGAAAGTTTAAGTTTAAATCTTTAAAAACCATCATCCACCAACTGTTGTTGATCACAGGACTCATGTGATGTGAAAAAAGCATTTCCATTGCCGTTGTGTGAAACGTTATCTTAGCGGCAAAACGTAGCAAAAAAACATGTTTTTTTTTTCTAAATTTAAGTGTTTCCCTTACTTTCCGATTTGTGCAATTATGAATATGATTAATGTGATTAATTGCTTACAAAATTAAACTTTATTTGAGAGGGCAAACTTGCAGTATTATGCCTTTACCATTATGTTTCTTGAAAATGGTGTCAAACAACAACTGCAGTTGATCCAGAATGCTGCTGCTTGGGTTCTCACTAAATCAAGGATGATAGTGCGCATTGCTTCATTTTTAAAGTCCTTACACTTGCTTCATGTAGCTCAGAGAATAGACTTTAAAATGCTGCTGTTAGTTTATAAATCACTAAATGGTTTAGCACCATAATACATTAAAAATCTGCTGTTGTTATATCAGCCTTACAGAACCTCTCAGCTTTTCTGGTTCTGGTACTGCTCTTCATCCCCAGAACCAGAACCAAACATGGAGAAGCAGCATTCACCTTCTCTGTACCACAAATCTGGAACAAACTTCCTGAAAACTGTAAAATTGCTGAAAAACTGACTGCCTTTAAATCAAGTCTACAAAAGCCTGTTTAAAGTTGCTTTTAAAACATAATCAATGATACATTAATCAACAATCTGATATGTAACCATGACACTTGACAAAATGTAATGCTTCTATTAGTGACCTTGCGTTCTATGACTTTATATTTTGCAACAAGGCACTTAGAAATGCCTTGTTGCTGAAATGCTCTATACAAATAAAATTGGATTTGATAATTTGTGGGACAATTAAACATCCAGTAAAATTTGTTACCTTGACAAGCTCTGTCCCATCTTTCTCTTTTTTATCCCTTCCATCCTTCTGTTTTATTTTGTTTTTCTTGTGCAGGGTGATTATTCTTTTTTTTGTTTTGGCCCCAGGAAGAAATTTAAGACCCGATCTGGAGACACAGTGAGGCTGATGGACCTGTTGGAGGAGGGACTGAAAAGATCTATGGACAAACTGAAAGAGAAGGAGCGAGACAAGGTGAGACAACCGGCATCAAGATCTGATTTCCACGCTGCTTGAAAGCATCAGATCTTGATCTTGATGCTTTCAAGATTTTTTTATTGTGGAGTTTTATAATCATATGCATTTGGCCCATATAAAAATTTCCTTGATTTTTATCCTTAAAAAGTTTGATTATTATTTTTTTTTAAATTCAGTTTTATTCATGTTTGTTTTTGATAGCTTATACCTGTAAAAGTTGTCTTTATCATTCCTCCAGCTGTTCTTTGCTTCACATCATTTATTGGAGGTTCCTCCTTTAGAATATTAACTCAGACCTCTCTCTTTTTTTTTTTATTTTTTTTTTTTATCAATGTTTAGTGTCAGATGTTAAATCATTGATAAGCAGTCATTAAGTGAGCACCAGGACACCGTCCAGCTCGTTATTTCTGCCTCCGGAACGCTCCGAGGCAGGTTTTCAGGTAATGACCTGCTCATTCTGGGGCAATCGTTAATTCTTTGCGCTGAGCCAAACCACAGAACTCAAACCAAACCAGAACTTTAGGTTATATCTGCTGAGCTCGGCCCGACTTCAACACACTTTGGGTTCTTTATCTCCCTGCTTTTTTCTTCCTGAACTCTCAGCTGCGCAGATGCTGCTTTCTGCATCAACTTGTCTCTTCATTAAATCTCTGTGGTGGGAGTTACAGATTGTGCCCAACATATGGGTAAGAAGCTGCAAACCTTAGTTGTGCAATCGCTGGTGAAGTTGACTTTCTCTTCTACTTTCAGGGGAAACGACGCCTAACCTGCAGTTTTAAATCATATCTCGTTTATGTATGTTTTTTCCTCTTGTGTTACTTTTCTCTCAGACCAAAGTGTGATTCGAGGAGGTTGAGGCTACTGCTAGATGGTTAGCGTTTTTGCATCTATTATGGTTGAGTGAAAATTTATTGCCAGTTAGCTGGATGATGATGTGTTTTGCCATGTAAAGCTAGCATGGCGTTTACCTGTCAGCTTGGAAATAAATTCAAACTGGAAAAAGTTCTCGTTTTACTGAGATATAAGATTTCTGTCATTAAAAAGAAAATATCTACTAGATTAAGTAAGAAGGTCATAGCAGTAAAATATGTTTTAGCTGATATGTTTTAGTCCACTTTATTCAAACGAGGTCGTTTGTCTTTTCGGGAGGTGTGAATACATAGTCAAACTGAAGTCTGCCTACAAACCTTGTTTCGGTTTGGTTGAAGTGAATTGTAGTGCAGGTCGAAAGCACATATGAACACCAAGAGGACCGGACAATGCTCCAAAAGCAGGTCATAGACTAAAGCGCAGAGCATTCTGGGTAAATACAACCAAAACAAACATGGGAGTCTAGCATTAGCTGGAGAGGTGACTCGTTGTCTTCTGCCAAAAACAAATGGGAAATACTACAACCGCCAAAATCTGATGTCATTTATGTTTACATTTTGTTTAGAAGAAAATTTATTGTCTTTTTCAAAGTTTTTGTGTTGGTTCTCAGTGCAGCAGGTGACGGGGATAACGGGTTTCTCAATTAGTTTGGTTTGTTTGGGACAATGTAAATTGAATGCAAACTCCACTGGCTGAAAATGTAATAAATGTTGCAATTTTGGGCCCTAACTGGAGTCGACTGGACTAACAGATGTGAAGAAACATGTTGACAAGGAGAGTTGCAATCTGTAAAATTTCAGTTTTTGCTGTGTTGGATGAAAGCAGCAGGATTCCTTCAACAGTTCCCCATGTTTCTAGATTGTTTTTTTTTCTGTCTTAAATATCATTCAAGGTGACACAAAAAATCTCTCAAAACAAAAATCTTGACTTGCTGAAACATGCAGTTTCCCTGAGACCAGACCTGCAGCGAGAAAATCAGTACAGCTGACTTTCTTATTTTACCTGAATCTGGCATACAAACTGAATCTATATCAGTCATATTTATTGTGCCAATTAATTGTAGACTGCTGCAGGTTTCTTAGGTAAATATTAAATGGAAAGAAAAACTCCTGGATTTGAATTTAAACCCACCTGATGTCCCTGTTTTTTCATGTGAGAAGCTGTGTTGTCCTATAGTGGATATGAAAACCTGTGAATGTGTCGCTGTACCTCTAAAGCACAATAAATCACATGTCCCAGGATGCTGTGACCTGCTGACTGAAGGACAAACCTTTAGTGGTTTATAAAATCTCAGTCTGCTTATTGAATTCCTCTGAAGAGAGAAGTCTCTGGACTCAAATCCCTGGAAAAACTTTGATTAAAGTTTATTTTACAAAAAAGGAGAGAAGCTCCAACAAAGATGACGTGGTGTTTGTATATTTTTATAAATAAACTAACTTTCTTTGCAGTGGACTGGCGACCTGAGGAGGTTGTACCCCGCCTCTCGCCCGTTGACAGCTGGGTTAGGCACCAGCATTTCACCTCTCCCCATTACCACAATGGGAAAAGGGTGTAAAAAAATGATGGATGGAAAATAACTTTCTGGTTTGAAGTGGGAGGGAAAGTTGGTGGAGGTTAGCTAATGGATACAACCTTAGACTTTCTGAAATAATTTGTTCAAAGGGAAAGCGGGGCTGTGGCCAGGATGCTAAAAGCATTTTTACTATATTATAAACTTCATTATATTTAGTGACTTTTCAAACCCCTTTACCTACCTTTTAGCAAAAAATATCTAGTAAAAATTCTACCTACTCTTATTTTATGTGTTTTGGATACTATTATGGTGACAACAATGTTATACTGAACTCATGGTGTTATGTACCACCTTGAGCATCTCCTTTTTCCTAAACCCTGCATAAAGTCGGACATAGGTGTACATCCATGTGTTGTTGTAACAAATGGGAGATTGAGCTGCCTGTGTATTGTTCTACCGAAGGAGGCCACTGGTGAGACAGTTTCAGGTAAAATATTGTGCAGTTCAGGTTCAGGGTTCAATGAAATGATTGAATATACTTTTGGACATATCTGTTGATATTGATCGCGTCTATGGCAATTTAAATTGTTGTGGAGGCCTAACAGAAACATAAAGATAGAACCCTATGTAGACATAACAAAAGTTGATTTGGGAGTTGGTTTGACTGAAGTGTGAAGAGAAACTGATTTCTACAAAATAATGATTTTAACTTGGGGTGCACTGATTGGAGTTTTCTGGACAATTACCGATCTTTCAAAAGCCAATTTTGATTTTGATCTATGCTGATTTTTAAAAAAAATTTTCAAAAAATTTTTTTGTCTGAAAAGTCATTAAGTGGGGTCTTTAAAGCAAACGTGCAGACAAGACTTAGTGAGCAAGCGTCTCAGTCGACCCTCTTTAAAGGCAGAGCAAAAGGGGACAGTGGCTGATTTTCATACTTTTGAGGAGGTAAATAAGATTGGATTGTGCCCACTACACCTCAGTTGAAGTATCTGCAAAGCATGTGTTGTGAATTTGTGTATTTATACTTCAGAAAGAAAATGAAGATGAAGAGATTGTAGAAAGCCGGAGAATCTCAAGGAAGAACATCGATATAAATGGAGCTGCAACAGTGTCAACAGTCCAAACGTAGGTTCTCAGTGTCTGCAGTCGGATTTAATGAGCTTCAGTAAGCAGATGGTAGACGTGGGCACTGACCCAGGCAGCGAGCAGACTGCTGGGCGAGGTGGGCCTGCAGGGAAATCGTGCTGGCATCAGTCCCCATGCAAGTTTCTTCCCAACATCAGAATCTATTCAGCTGAAAGTTGCTGAGTGTTAATGTTGCTGCACACAGAGCTCCAGGTAGCACCCAACCAGGTCAGCGTCTCTTGTTTTTTCCACCCCTGTTAGATGAAAACACCTGAACATCAGATGGAAACACAGGATTGGAAATAATCTCATCCGATAAAACTGAGAACTCCAGGAACGAAAATGAAACTTGGAGCTGTGTTGGTTTGCAACCTTGGTGAGACCTTGATAGAAAGATTATCCCTGGATCCCTGGATGTGAGCAGACCCCATTATGAGACACACCTCTAGGCTTCTTTTGATTGATTTTTGAAAGGCAGTAGCAGCTAAAGTCTGGGTCATCTGTCCATCTATGTTCTGAAAAGAGCTAAAGAGATAAAGATGCTGAGTTTGCATCAAAATTTAAATCCACTAAGGAAAAAAAGTATTAGTCATAATGTATAAGGTACTTTATAACTATAAATTTAAAGTATTTATCTATCCAGATTACCTTCTATCTGTCAAATTTGCTTTATCACTCTGTCCTCCATCCAATTTAAAACCAATCATAGAAATCCTATATATTTCCTTTACTTGTTCTTTTTCTGGTGGACGTTTTCCAGAAGGGCCACCATGGTTGTAATGGAGAACACATGTTTGAACTAAAATTTACAGTTGTTATTGCTAATGGTGGGAACAGCTAACTGAAAAGTTAGGTTTGTTAACCACTAATTCGCTAAAGAATGTTACCTCTGCTAATGCTAAATTGCTAAACATACAAAAAAAAAATCTGTCTGCCTGTTTGTCCAATCTACCTTCAATATTTTTGCCTAATCTACCTTTTATTTGTCTGTCCATCAAAATTATCATCTGTCCATTCAGTTGTCCAGTCTATCTTCAATCTATCTGTCCGTCCATCTAATTTCACTTTCGTATGCCCACGACCCTGTCCAATTTATCTTGAATCAGTTTGTCCTTTACATCACATTCTTTGTTCATTTTAACTTCCATCTGTTTGTCCATCTTACCTTGGTAATGATTCTTTATCTTGTTGCCCTAGATACTTCACCTTCTGTCCATCCATCCAGTTTTCATTTTGTCTGTCTGTCCAATTTACTTTTTTTTTGATGACCTGTCTCAAACCTTGTCCTCATTTTTCCTTTTTTAATTTTGTCCTGTTAATTCTTGTCTTGTCGAGTCACATGGTCTCCTCAATCTATGTTCTGCTCCACTGCAGGTTTTTACTTCCATCTGCTCTCATTTTAATCCCCCTCTTTTCTCCCTACGGAGTCAGAACCAGATTAGCTGGTTTAATCTCTGCCTCAGGTTCAGTAAACTAATGATGGAAGTTAAACTCAGCTCACTGCTTTGACACTTAGAGGGTGAAACAGTCTCCAGTTATTACAATCTGATAAAGGCTGTGCATTTATTGTCGATTGTGGACTTAATTTTGTCAGGTGCTGACTCCAGACGAGCTGGTTAAAGCCCAGAGAGCCGTTGCTTTTGGCTGCATCAAATACGCTGACCTATCTCACAACCGCATCAATGACTACATCTTTTCCTTCGACAAGATGCTGGATGACCGGGGCAACACGGCGGCCTACCTGCTCTACGCTTTCACCCGCATCAGGTACAATCCCACCACTTCTTTTAGCATCTGTAGCTTACAGCAAAAAAAGCGAAGAGGAGAGACGTTGAAAATTGGTGACATACGGATCATTTACGGTGCTGTACAATTTGTACACCCTACTGTGCTCTACATTGCAAATAGTAGTTCATTATAGGAAATTTTGTCAACTGTATGCCCTGACAAACTGCATACAGTTTGTCAACTGCAAACTGAAATTACTATTTTAGTTGCTAAAATAGTCATTTTAGTAACTATTAGCTTGTTGTTGAGCATTTCTTTGTTCATGGGGAATTGCGTGTTTCACATATTTTATTTTTTCCAATTCAGCAACCTAAGACATTCCTGTTTTGTTAAGTATTATAACAGCCTAAGTTTAATGATGTGAGACGAAGATCAACTCTCTTGTATTAAGAGGTTTATAGCAAAATAGCCTACTGTTAGTCAATTGTTAGTTGATCAATATGATAAATAAACCTTAACTTAAGTCATTAATTGCTAACTTGCATCACTAGCTGGTTGGACAAAAGGATGAAACATATCTCATCGGTTTGGCCGATAAACAAAATATTAAAATTCAAGACACTGTGAAAATCTAAAAAGGAGAATTACATTTATGTACACATTTCTAAAGACTTTAGGCCATCAGTTCCAGCTATTGTTCGTAACTCTGTGGTTCTCAATGCCCAAACGTCTCCTTCATGTCCTTACCCAGACGTTAGTGGGGTGTTTGTACAGTTTTTACTCTTAAAATTGATAAATGTCAGTCTTGTTCACATAACTCTCTATGATCAAATGAAACCTTTGCGCATTAATCCTGTACAACTGAATTTTTGTTACTGCTCTAAGCAAATAAAACATCTCAAGTTGGGAAGTATTGAAGGATCCCTGCTGCTGGTACTTCCAGCTTGGGCTTTGCCAATCCCTCTCCTTGGTGGCAGCCAACCTGTGCAGCGTTTCCAGGAATGCTGGTGTTTCCTTGTTGACTTTCACACCTGGTATAAACCCCATACCTACACACCTTCTTGTTTTATCAATAAATCCAAAAGTTTAGGAAGTAAAATCTTGAACTTTCTCCTCTCTGTCCGGTTGGAAAACCTTCCACATCTACCTTCCTTACCCATAATCCTGTGCCAGAGGATTAGTCTTTAGGGCGTTCCTTATCCCTGCTGTATCGAGCGTCGTCTCTTCTTCGTCTCCATCATCCCTGGAGGACTTGGGATCTGGATGGCAGCGTGCCCGGCAGAGATTGATTATCTAATTTTTTATTTTTTCCTGCAAGGAGTCTCACTTAAGAGGATTTGTAAATCAATAGCTCACTCACTGTGGATGGCTGACCCTCTCATGAGTCACAGGAAGTGAGACATAAAGGTTGAAGTCCTTTAATCTGATCAGAAGTTGTACTTTTTATTGTTTTAAACCAGATTAGAAAGAAGAAACCTCTTTAAAAATCTGGCTTTTAAATGTTTAAACAGTGAATCAGGTTGGTAACTGTGGTAAGTTTTTTATTATCGTTAAGTTTTATTTCATTATGACTAGGGATGCGCCAATAAGGATATGCCCGCTGATGTTGTTATTCAGTATTAATATTGATCTTATTGCCAATAACCAGTATTATGTATTTTATATGTCTTTCACTGCCCTTTCCCTTTGACACTCTGAAAAAAATTACTGTACTAAGGAAAATATTGCTTGTTAATATCGGCCCCAGTTTTATTTATCAGACTGATATGTTAAAAAATTATTAATATCAGCTGATGTCCATTTTAGTTCCGGCATTGTGCATCCCTACTTTTGAATTTTTGCCTAATTCAGTTAGTTTTAGTTAGTTTTTAGTGTGTTTGGTCATTTCTATTAGTTATTATTAGTTAAATATATATAATATATAAATATATATAATAAATAACCAACTGATTCGTTATTTATTATATATATATATGTCAACTATTTCTGTCTCCATTTTGTGGATTAAAAGCCACCAGCAGGAGTAGACAGCTGACGTAAACTGTGTGGAAAAAACAATTAAGTTTCACAGTTTAAAAGGCTGAAACATTCTAAACACAAAACAAACGATATTATATTATAAGATGAGAATGTGTTAGTTTTCCAAATGCACCATATAGTTCCAGTTATAGTGTTTTCACCATTGATTAATGGTTTATTTATTTCAGCTTAGTAAGATGTCTTCTCAACTTCATTATTCATTATAAAGTGTATTAACCTTGTAGTGAATGGATGTATATATATTTATCTTTTGATGTCCTGTCAGGTCCATTGCCCGTCTGGCCAACCTGGATGAGGCCACCCTCAGGAAGGCTGCAGAGACTACGGAGATCCTGCTGGACCACGACAAGGAGTGGAAACTGGGGAAGTGCATCCTGCGCTTCCCAGAGATCCTCCACAAGATCCTGGATGACCTGCTGCTGCACACGCTGTGCGACTACCTGTACGAGCTTGCCACCACCTTCACGGAGTTCTACGACAACTGCTACTGCGTGGAGAAGGACCGGCAGACAGGTGAGCCTCCAAGACAGAAACGGGTGCTTAAAAGTTTTGAAAATTCTTTGATTTCTATTAAGTGTTCTCAAGGTTTGAAAGATGCTTGATATTCAAACTGCACAATTTTACAATAAAGTGCATTCTAATGTTGAAACCATTTATTTTTACACTTAATAAAAAGACACAGACACTTTTGTCAGTCTGAACTAAATCAGACTAAATTTCTCTTGTTTTAGGACAGTTATAATTTGTATTTTTATCTCTATATGGTGCTGGAAACATTTGAAAATCTACCTTGAAAATGCTTGAATTTTACCATAGGAAAAGTGTACAAACCATGAGAAAGCTAAGGAATACAACAGAATGGAAACATCTGGAAGTTAACTGTTTCCCAGATCAGATTATGTATGGAAACTGTTTTGCTTCATTCCGTATCAAAGAGTCCAGGACAGTTTACTCACTTGATTGTCCCGTAGTATCGGTTCAATTCCGGACTGGAAATGCAACCTTTGTTACATCTTCAGCTGGCGCAGTTTGCTCTCACTGCAATTTCAAAACGAACCAGACCTTTCGACAAACCTGTTCCCCCCCTAACATGTGGGGGCGCTGCACCAATAAGTACTGAAGGGAAAAAAATCTGAAAACCTCTGAAGACACTGAGCACAACTTCCTTCCTCTGGAAAACTAAACAGAAATGGAGTAGCATCAGATTTTAGTGAATTTCTCTTTTATATCTGGTATAAAAGGCTACAAGCCTTTCCTCTCCCACTAGTGTGTTTGCTTTGGTTGAATTTACCCAGAATGCCTTGGGCTATAATCCCCTTCCTGCTTTTGGAGCGGTCTCCGATCTGCCTGGCATTCACATATGCATTCTATCTGCCCCAGATTTTATTTCAACCAAGTGTAGGTAGACCAGAGTTCACCTACACAGAGTACACAAACGAACCAGACTAGAATTCAGTTAAAGTGAACTAAATAGGTCTGGTGTGAACACACTCTTAATGTTGTATGAATTTATACATTCATAACATCCCTTTGTTTTTCCATTAGTCAATCATTGACCATCTATCAAACTGTCCATCTGTCCCTTTAATCTGTCCAATGCAGCTTCTTATTCATTTATTCATCCATCATCCATCTGTCCAAATACATCATTCAGTCCATCCATCTGTCCATATGTCTGTCCTTCTCAATATTCACTATAAGGAACAGAAAACTATTGGACCTGAGAAATGTGCAGAAATCTTGTTATCCATTCATTACCTTTAATGGATTAATATTTAGTCATCGAAGGAATTTTCACTCACTGGTTAAACACTTGGTTCATTTGTGTTTCTCTACCTCAGAAGAGATATTCATAATTTAGGGTTTGATTTTGTCATTAAGTTGTTTTACCTCAAAATAGAGAGGTTTTCCCTTTCTCCCTGCTTTTCCCAGCCCTAAAATGTCAAATTTACTGCGGGAAAACTTTTCAGTACAAGTTACTTAACAACCTGTTAGCATATACATGCAGACTAAAGAATAACAGTGCAGAAAGCCAACATGTTTTTTTCTGTGCTTTTTGCAGTGTCTCCTCTTACATTTATTACATTTTCATCATACTGTCTTTTCCAAGAAGTCTAAAAGTGTTGATTTAAATATAAAGAAATGACAACAAAGATGGAAAAGTCAAATTTTGTTCAAATCGGGGCAGCTTTTTTGGTGGTTTTAATACTTAAGTACAGAAAAGCAATTCCAGCTTTACGGATCTCTGTCCTCTTCCGCTCAGCTGTTTAGTTTTAAAAATAGATGTTTTAGTGTTCTGGAAGCGAGTCTGCAGATTAGCAAGATGTCTCTTTCTGATGGAGCTGCAACTAAAAGCAGCGCGCCGTATGTTAGTCCTCCTTCCTGGAAGTGTTTTATCCCTGCCGTGCTGGAGTGTGAGCACTTCAGGCTTCGAGCTGATTTATTATGCTAATTCTCCACACACAAGCTGTAACTCCAGTAGGAGTTCATTGTGAAAATTGTCTCTATTTGAAAGCAATCACTATGCTTTTACATTAAAGATGAGGATAAAGTATACCTTATTTCAGGACATATGTCTGGGCAGAAGTCTGACTGTTAAATTAAGTTGCAAAACATTAAATGAACAAAATACAAAATACTGAACTGCTTAAAAAAACTGAACTAAAATTTCACAATAACAAACTTTGCTGGATGATAAATTGTCCCAGAAGTTATTGTGATAAATTATAATTTTGTTGTTCTGACATAATTTTCAAGCAATACATTGGAATTACTATAAGTCCACCCTTTCAAAGATTGATAGTTTAATTCATAATGAATATTCAACACTGGTAATGGAACATATTTTTTAAATATGCAAAATTAATAAACAAAACACCCAAAGCAACAGATAAGATTCTCTAAACAAAATTACCCTTAAAAAATGGACCAGTGCGTTAGACTGAACCTTTTTGTCATGCAGACTTTGATGCAAGAATAACAATCACTCATCCAAATGGAAGTGATCAGTCTTGTTTTAATTTATCATGCTAATAATTGATTTATTGTTTGATTTATTGGTTTAAATTTGAAGTATGACAGTTATGAAATTTGTTTCCTTTCTGCATATTCAACTAGACGATCTGTTTGTTTGGATTCCTTCTGGTAATTCCTGGGAAGCACCAATGTGTGTAAAATCTAAACTTTTTCGTCTTTGCAGCCTTTTTTCCTCATCCAGTGCTGTCTTCCGTCCGTTCACATTAGTGTGTCGTCTTGTTTGTGTAAATTACAGACAGAACTTGCTTTCTGCTGCCGTCCACACCTCTTTAACGAGCGCTCTGCCTAATGTAGCCTGTGCTGCTCGTTACAGACTGCCGGGTTTCTGCTCCGTCACGTGATTCTGACCCGATGGGCTGGATGCTCGTTTAGGTCACTGATTTTGATTTGCTGTTGACTAAAGAGAGCGTCGTTATATCTGACTTCTGACCTCTGATCGTTTGCTGGTGCCTCAACATTGGTCTCATTTAGTATCTACCAAACATTTGACTTCATTTCTACTCTCCATCTCTGATCATGTCTTGTTGTTTCAGAGAACATTCATGCATCAGCCTCAAGACATTCTGTTGGGTTTTTTTCTCCATGACTCATTTTACTGATGGTGCTCTCTTAGGAAAATGGAAATGTGCAAATAAACAGATGAAGTTTGTTCAAAAATAAAAGCTGGAAGTTTTTAGCAAAAATGCAACGGAAGTAATCTTCTTCCACAAATTTCAGAATTATATTACAATATAATTATTGTAATATAATTACAATAATTATATATTATATATTAATTATATATTAATAATTATATATTACAATAATGTGATTATTATAATATATAATTATGAAATTCAGAAACCAGAACCCTGTGTATATTAAGTAAATCCAGTAATAAGAAAAAAAAGATTTTCTTCCTATTTTTTTTTTTTTTTAGTTTCCATCTGTATTCCTAACATACATTTCCAGTCAATCAGCATTAAGACCGTGTTAATTTTTGAGCTTATAGTTGATTATTTCATGACTGAACAACATACAAATTACAGTTCCCTTATATTAGTTATGACTTACTATTTTTCTTGACTTGTTTGTTAGTTTTTTTTTTTTTTTTTTTTTTTTTTTTGGGCCACTCCACCAAAGAAGCAGTAATTATTTCCTCTGGTTTTGGATGCTGTGCAAAGCGAATGATTTTTGCCCTTACTATTTTTTACCTTGGGAGAATGATGATGGGTAACTGTGGCAACAAAATAGTGTTTTTACAACTTGGAGCAGCTGATGATCATCTCAAAAGCTTGAATAATACCTGAACTATGACCCTAAAACTAATAGGAGAGTTTATGGATGCAGAAAGGAGGAGGAAGTTTAAACTATTCCTTCCATCTATCATTGATCATATCCCCTACTCTAACTTCTCTCTGCTCAACTTTCTGGAGATTTCAAGAGGATCGGCAAAAACATATGTGGTGGATTAGCTGGAGTGACAACTAATCCAGGACATTATTGAAATATTGACTCTTCAACCCCTGACATGGAGCTATTAGCATGTTATAATAGTCATGAGATTTTGATACAGCAACACTCTTCAGCAAGGCATCTGCAGATTTACTCCTACTGGAGATCCTTCCTACCCACAACAATCGTCATCAGATTAAACCATGCACCTTTTTTTAAAACTTTTTAAGAAAAACTTTTTTTTTTCCCCTGAAGGTGTTTTTACACTTTAGGTTTAAGGAAAAACTCTTCGCTCTGAGTTTTTGTTTTATTTTCAACTGTTTAGACCCACAATTATCGAAAAGTTAGAAAGTATGTTTAAAAAATGACTTGGTTTAACCTAATATCAATACAAATTATAACTGTTATGAGTTCTACTTTTTAACCCATAAAATGGGTTAAAGTTTAAACTTAAATTCCCACTAAACAGAGTTCTGGAGTGGTCCAAACTGAGTCAAAAACTCGTTTTTTCCCCCCTTTTCTTTTAATGGGTCAAGTTTTGAAAAAACACATTACTTGATGGCAGATCAAATGAAAAGCTGAATATTGAATTTGTTTGTCTGTCTGTAGGTGAAGTGAATAAGATCAACATGTGGAGGATGCTGCTGTGTGAAGCTACCGCCTCCATCATGGCCAAATGCTTCGACATCCTGGGCCTCAACCCAGTCCAGAGGATGTGATCCCGTCTTCCTTCCACTTCAGCTGGAACTACAGGCGCTCTCAGTCAGTACTACACAGGACTGCCATTTCTGACAAAATTTGTCAAATCATAGGGAAAATGTTAAGTTTGGTTCATTAAATTCCCGCTCATGTGAAGGATACTTTTTTTAAAATAAAGAGCCATTTTGAAACTGAATCTTTCCCCTTTTTTTTTTTTTTTTTGATGTTTATCTGAAACTTTCTGCAGAAGGAAAAAAATAACCTGAACTACCAATTTTAAAAGTGTCTCACTCGTCCTTTCATTTCAGGTGAGAAGAGAAGGAAAAATTCAGACTGTGGCTCATTCAGTACCAATTTGCCCCTGGAGTTAACATCTGGATAATTACATCCAGCCCCAAAGAAAATGCTTTTACACCTGGGGAAACTGAAGGTTCACAAACACCTGCCCACATTAAGCTAAACAAATAAAGCTGCCATGTTTTATTTTTGGTTTCAATCCCTGGTGTAACTGCAGAAGCACCATTACTTACACGGGTCAGAAAGTAATTTACACCTCTGCTCTGAAGTTAGCTTCTAGTTGGGTTCCACAGTAAAGAGTTATTGACAATATTTGATCAACTCTTGTTTGATGTCTAATTTGGTTCAAACCTGTTTTATTCTGTGTTGATTTAAAGAAGGTAAATTTAACGCCACCTTTACATTAATTAAGGTGTAATATCCATCAAAACAATGTTCCAAACTTTTCCTGGTTTTATTTGTCAGATATCAACCGAAGTGAGAATTCTGATTCATCTGGAGCCCAACTACTAGAAAGAGATGCTATTAAGGGCTATTTTTTCATCATTTGGAGTTTAATATCAAAATACTAACTTATTCTATACAGCAATGCAAATGGGGGGACTAACCTGCTTCACTGATAAAGATGGGAGTTGTGCAGGTGGAAGACTAACTTTCTGAAGGAACATTTTAGTTTTTTCTTCTTTCTTTTCTTACTGATTAAACTATGTGACCAATTCTTATAATTTGTTTTCCTAATCAGAACAAAAAACAGTACAATCTTTCCCCAGTAGGATAGTGTATCACCGACAGCCTCTACAGCTTCTTCCAAATTTCTAAATGATGTTTTACTGTTTAGTGAACTGTGTTCCAGTCGGATGATTATTTATGTTGCGCAACACTCATTTCCCTCAATAAGATGTTGGTAACAGCTAAGTGCTATTAGCAGCTATGTGGGAAGAAGGCAAGCAACAGAAGCGCTGCCAATAAAGAGATAAAAAGTGTTGAACGATTGGATTACATTAAACTAAATAGAAAAGATAACGCAGCTCCGTGCATCAGGCCGTTTCACATTAGCAGGTCCTCAACGCTCCGTCCTCAAAGGAAACCTCCACTACCTGCATGGAGCTAATTCGTGGCTGGCAACAGGTGGTGTTTTTATTCACTTTGCAAAAAGCTTTCTGTTCTAACAATCACAGATACAACTGGTGATTGTTAGAACACAATCTGGCCTGTCATATATGTACAAAAAAATACAATTTTGCTAACACATGGTCTTGCTGATCAAAAAGAGTGACAAGAAAAAAATTAGAAATATTTTATAATAAAGTATTTCATACTTCAAACTTGAGACTAAAAGTGATGCTTGAATGGTTTTGCATTGTAAACTCATGTCTTGTTCTATTGAAAATGAACTGAATTGTTCTTTATTAGCATTCTGTCTGTCATACATTTCTTTTACCAGCTTCTCTGATAAGTATCTACTACAGAATACAGAACGGGAAACTTTTTAAAATTTCATTACTTGATTAATCATCATAAAATTACCGAATTACTAAAATATTAATTGACAACAGCCCTAATCTCAATTATAAAGTTCCCAGAATTTGTTGATCACATTCTTTTGCTTTAAAGTCTGTCTAAAGTAGTTGCTACTTTGTCTTCTTTTTTTTTACTTTATTTCCAAAACTTACTTTTTCCATCATCTACAAACTTTAGCATTAGAAAATGTTTGTGTGTAGACGGTCTGCGCAGAGGGGCCTAAATGAATTATTATGAGTTGTTTGCATCCATTTAAGCTAATTGCTTTTTCCAGTACCAATCTCCCAGCCCACTCTGCATCCCAGTCTCTGATGTACAGAAACTCGTGTTTGACTCGGGTTGTGTTTCAGATTTTAAAAAAAAGGAAAATCAGTTTTCCTCCTTCAGGACTTTTGTGAGTACCGAGGCTTTGTTAGCAGAACTTCATAATGTGAAGCAGACAATCCCATAGCAAATCAATTATAAATCACAGGCACTCTGAGGCTGCCTGGAAGACACTAATTGTTCAGTCTGCTTCTGCCACCTGACAGTGTTACACTTCCACTCATATTAAAGTTGCATGAAGCCATGATTCAGAAGTCACACCCTTCTTGTTTAGAGTTCTTCAGGCTCATGAAATATCCATACCACCATATGTCCCAGGACCTTATAGCTCATCTCAGGACCTTCAGCAGCTTCATGAAACATTCACTGGGCTTTCAAAGAGTGATGTTGGCTTTTAATCAGTCTTTTCTTGTCGATATGTTTGATGACATCTGCTTGAATACGCACTGTAGAAGAACAACATGGTGAAAAAGACGAAGACTACAGGGAGTAATATGAGGATTGTGGTGCCGAGTGTGAGTTTAACTTATTTGGTGGAAACATTGCATCTGGGAAACCCTTTTTTCCATCCATCCATCCATCCATCCATCCATCCATCCATCCATCCATCCATCCATCCATCCATCCATCCATCCATCCATCCATCCATCCATCCATCCATCCATCCATCCATCCATCCATCCATCCATCCATCCATCCATCCATCCATCCATCCACCATTTTCTAACCACCCTTCTCCCTAACGGGGTTGGGCGTTGCTGGTGCCCATCTCCAGCTGCGTTCCGGGCGAGAGGCGGGGTACATCCTGGACAGGTCGCCAGTCTGTCGCAGGGGAAACTCTTTTTACAGAACATTTACAAAGTTCTGCACACAGAAACACTACAGATATGCAATTATATGTTCAATGGAAAAGCAGCAATGTCTTCACAAGTCTGCCTAAAACCCGAGCTGTGAACTACAAATCTGGAACAAACTTCTAGAAAACAGTTGAAATATCAATTTCTCTTAAATCAAGACTTAAAACCACCTTTTCAGAGTTGCTTTGGATTAATAACTGGAACATTCTAGTCTGGATTCCAGCTTTTCACTACTTCTCTTAATTTTCCCATCGAGATGTAATGTTTTTACGTTCTATACAAATAAACTTGACTTTTTTGTGCTGCAGTTTGATGTTTCAGGAGGAAGATGTCAGTGGCTCTTTGTTACCTCAGGTGGAGGCAGAAACTGAGTGGATGTTGGCTGAGATGAGGAGGATGCAGCTTTCTGGGACCTCCTGGTGGTGCACAAATATTCACTCATAAATGGATTGACTTTATATGAACAAGTTTCCTTAAAGGTCAAGCAGCTTGTGCAAATATCAAAGCAGGTTTCTGAGCCTTCAGGAAACATTTTATTGAATGGCCAGAAGGGGGCGACGTCATGTAGAGTGTGATTCTAAATGTAGAGTGCATTTCACAAATGTCAACATTTTACACTTTTTGTAGTAGTTATAGGTTCACTGAAGATTTTTATTGTCTGTCAAGTTACAACCAACACAAAGTAGGACAGAATTATACAGTATAAAGTTGAAAATTTAAAAAAAAAATGTTTTTTTCAATATTTTTTGAAAATCTTTTAAATTTTAAAAATGATGCAAACAATTTGTCACCTCCCTAAAATAATGGCCTAAGTGATGTTTGTTTTCTGTTTTGAAATAAAAAGGAAGTTATTTTGACAAAGATTACACAACAAAAAAACAAAAAAAAACAACCTTTTTTTTTACTAGCAAGAGACGTTTCAGGGGAGGGAGAGAGAAAACACTTTTGGCGGAAGAAAAAAAAGCCAAAAGTGGCCATTATTTTAGGAATCTGACAGATTTTATATTCAGACACCTTTATTCTGATATTCCTCAATAAAATTCATTGCAACCAGTCAGCTCCATGCATAATTTAAAAAAAAAAAAGCCTTGAAGTGTCTTAAATTCATTTATCATAGGTCTAAATTTTATTTGCTGTCATCTGTGGCTATTCTAACTGGCTTTGCACTGGTGGCAGGCTATGTTGTGGTGGACCAATTATAACAGCAGAGAGCAAAGGGGAGATGGTTAGCACGATTGAATGACAACGCTAAGTCCCTCCTCCAGGCTCTGACTGGCTGTTCATCACTGAGTGATGGACAGACGAGCTCAATTTTCTTTTTTTTTTTTTCATAAAATATACATACCCAGCTTTAAGTTTAAATAAAGTCTTTCTACCACCAGGCGGCGCTGTCCCTTTTCTATGTTCGTACAAAGCCATTATCGTTTGGAACTCACTGCACATTTCTCTTTATTCTAAAACCTTACTCGCCGATGAAGCTGATTTATTTGTGTGTGTGTGTGCTCTTCTAAGCCGATTCTATCTTATTCAAGTGGTTGGTTTTTAGCCTTCAAGAGTGGCTGAAGGCTAGATTCAGTTTCATTTGGACAATATCTGTTTAAAGTATTCAAAATGTTCTGCAACTTTCTTGCAGAACAAGTTGAAACAAAACCTTTTTCATCGGCTGCCGATGCTTCACCTCAGTTCAGCCTCAGGTCTCATGGTTCTTAACTCCAGATGCAGCAGCACATCTCAGAAATTAAACACCCGCACTCTTTTACTGGAATTAGCCTGAATCATCTCCCCTCCTTACTGTTTGGAGCAGCCATCACCACCAGGACCTTCTCACCGGCTTCTTCCCTCTCATCTCACTCTAAGTGATTATGGTTTCTCTTGCAGATAAATGTAAAATGTAAATATGTTTTATGTAAATGACAAAAGTGGGTGTAGAGCAGGAGCAACGTAAAGACGTCTGCGCTCTGCCAGACGTATTAATCTCCTCTTCAGCGACGCAGCTCCTCTTCACTCCTCCTGCTGTTTTCCTCTGGCTTCCTCTGAAATTACCGTCAGTGATTGTTTGGCACCACATCCGGTCTCAGAGGGGAGAAAAAAACAAAGAAACAAAACAAAACAAGATGCAGGTCTCAGAGAGAATTGAACATTTTAATTAGCGGTTTGGCACTGATGAAGTTAGACCTCTTATTTTCCTGGAGGTTTAAATAAAAACATCTGGATTTAAGTTAAATAATCAGAGATAAAATAAAATGGTTCAGGCACAACTTGGCAAGAAGAAAGAGATGCAGAAACTGTCTCGCTCACATAGAGCAACAAAATGTTTGGAGATATTTAGCTTTGCCTGAACATAAAAATCTGTAATCAATACATCAGCTCCCAGACACCATAACACGCCCCAGTCTGGTCCAAACATCCAGTTTAAATTAAGGCTGCGTCCACAAAGCAGGGCTTGATGCTAGATTTTTACAATGTCAATCAGACTTCTGAACAAGGTGTGTAGAATGTGACACTGTTTACGGAAGTAATAATAGATCATTTATTGATTGATTTTAAAGTTTATTCACCACTGCGAGCCGACAGATCTATATTGACTACAGGTTGTTTTTCTGTTGTCAAAACAGAAATTGACTACAGGATGTAGTCAATTCCATTTTGATTACAGAAAAACTATAAGTAGTGATCAGATCACAGTGTCTATGACCCGTCTATAATCAGACAACAAATGTGCTTTATAGAAGTTTTTTTGTTTTACAGAATTTAAACAAGGTGAAGCTACAGCTAGGCCACTTGAGTTCTGGGTAAAACATGTTCACATATAAAAGTTGCTCTTTCTTATCTTAAATGCAAAAGATTTTTTTGATTAGTTTTGTCTTATTTATTGCGCTAAGTGTTCTTTCAGAAATGTACAATTAAAAAAAAAAACTGTACATTTTAGTCAACAATTCATTGACTAACCCTCGTCTGTTTGGATGTGACATCAGAGGCTGGAGTGATCTGACTGGGACAGCTATAAGTTTATCATTTTAGTTTTCCACCATTGTTTACATGCAGAATTGTGACTAATAACCATTCAGACTGCAGATCAAAAAAACAATCAAATATATGTCTGATATAGTTATGGAAATAGCACAAATCAGGTTTTTTTTTTTTTTTGTTTGTTTTGTGACAACGTTGGGTATGGGTTGCATCACCTGCTATGTGAATGTAGCCTTAGCTGAGCGTTAAGGTCCAGGAGGGAAACCCGATCCAGGACTTTTGTTTTAGTCCTGAATCACCACTGAAGACGCTTAAGTACGTCACAGAGTGATTCTTTTATTTCCCTTCTCTATCCCAGTATTACTCACAAACAAAATTTTAAATAATTAGTCTGCCTGGATCTTTCACACCAGGTTCACAAAACACTCAGGTCTTTTTCTTCACTGGTGATCAACACTGCCATTTTTCTTTCTTCTGAGTCTCTTAGCTCTGCTGTTTGTTGTGATTGTTGGTTTGATTCCCCTGAAGCCAAACATCTGGGGGATTAAATGTCTGTTTCCTGCAGTTATTTGTCCTCATTTCTTGTCTTTGTCTAGGGAGGTGAGGTATTTCCCCTGGTTCTTCCTTTGCCTCCAGGAAGTGGTTTCAACAACCTCCAAAACATTTCAGGGGAACTTTGTTACTCCATGTTCTGAAACTGGAGGCACTTGGATGCGTAGAAGAGGAAAATGCGACCGACTCATATTTTAGTTTCCGACCTTATAGTCAGTTCTGAAGGAGTCTCTGATCGCCAACAAACCCAAGACCAGGAGGTGTCCGCTGACCTTCTTGTGCCAGTCCGGAGACCGTCCCCTAAAACAAAAGACGAGTACTGAATTCCCCCTGGAGTCTTTCAAAGCAAGAACACAGACCTTCTATAGATCTAGTGCTCAGAAACAGCACCTAAAAATAAAACCTTTCACAAAGAAAATTCTCAAAAAAATCCCCAATATGATATGGGAGATCCTTTATGGAATGATAGGTTCCTTTTTTCTCAGTTCAATTGAGAACCAAAGTTGCAACATTTGTTGCAGACTATAATGCATCACAATAACATAATCAGGCCTGTCATGATAACAAATTTTATGTCATTTATGTAAAACTCTGTATTCAATACATCATGTCACATAAAATCCAACAACTATTTTCCCACCATTACTGCTGTTCTGATGCCTCCAGTGACTGCCTGCAGTTACCTGGTGTCAGTGCGACAGAGGTGAGTCAGTCGGGTTCTGATGGCCCCTGTGGGCTCCAGCAGGTAAAGGCAGCAGTGGACCTGGACCCTGACTCCATCCGCCTGGACTTCAGGAACCTCAGTTGACATGGAGGACAGGTAGACAGGCCCACAGGATGGATCTGCTTGCCAGGTTCTGATCAGGAGAAGATTATGATTCAGAATGTTCCAGTTTATAGGAGTTGTCATGATATTTAACTATATGTAGGCAAAGGAAAAGATTTAGCTGCTTAACGTCTCACTGTGAGCTAAGAAAGGTTGGTAGCATCAACTAATTTACTAACTCTTTGGTTACCTAGAAATAATATGTTGCACAACTTGTGCAGCAGCAGTTTAAGGTTTGCCTCATAACTGCTTAAAAATAAAAAACAGAGTGGAGAGAAAATTGTGGATAAAACAGGAATGGTCACACCACCAATTTAGGAGTATTTTAGATATTTAAAACAAATGTATTCAATTATTATCAATAACCGGTATGTATCACTTCATATGTATAATGTAATATATAACTATATTGTGATAAGTCT
Source organism: Poeciliopsis gracilis (assembly GCA_911649635.1). Classification (NCBI taxonomy): domain Eukaryota; kingdom Metazoa; phylum Chordata; class Actinopteri; order Cyprinodontiformes; family Poeciliidae; genus Poeciliopsis; species Poeciliopsis gracilis. The sequence continues at coordinate 458,160 of CAJVRI010000293.1, forward strand.
TTCAGTCATATTGTCCAACTGTACATCATATAAATAGAGCTTTCAAAATAAATATTATTTTATCAATCCAATCAAATTACATCTGTGTGACAAGATGTTGAAAATTAATTAACTGTAAGATGTACTAATCAAATGAAGACAAAGCTTTTTATTAAGTTTGTTAATGGGTAGTTTTATCAATACCAAAATGAAAATGAGTGTGATACCCCTGTCCAAGGGGACTCTTTAAATTTTAAATGTGAAAGATGACGATCTTTGTCATTTTTTATTTTACACAAGACTTTGTGAACTTGAAGACTGCTTTGGAAATCTGCAAAGAACTTCACATTTGTTTTTTTCTGACAAGCAAACATGAAAACGACTTTGAAAAGGTAAGTCCTCAAATATTTTGGTAATTTCTTCTTCATTTGTTATTGAAATTTCAGTATCAAGTGCTCGGTTGGCGCACTGCATAGAGACTTGGATTGGGGTTCCGAGGGTTCTTAGTTCAAGACCAGCTTGTGGAATGGTCTGAAAAACACTCTTTACTGCGACAGACTGGCGACCTGTCCAGGGTGTACCCCGCCTCTCATCCGGAACGCAAGTGGAGATAAACCAGCACCTCCCGACCCCATTAGGGAGAAGGGTGACCGAAAATGGGTGGATGGATAGAATTTCAGTATCTTAAAATGTCACGGCAATACAAAGAAAAACTAAACTAAAATTACAAGGATATTCATATTCATAGTCATATTACGAATGAGTTGATATTATGACTTTATTCTTGTATTATTGTGACTATTTTAGAATTTTTATATTGACTGACCATCAGTTATATTAACTCATAACTGACTCATAACTGACCGTAATACTACATTTTACAGATAGTACCAATTATATGTTAAAAGGCCATCCTCCAAATCTGACATCATTTACACATGTTAAACAATAATTAGAAATATCTTAACTAACTGTTCTTAAACCAGCTAAAGATATCTGGAATGTAAGTGTGGTGAAGCTGATCTTGTGTTAAAATGGTATGCAATAGAATGTTGGGTGTTTGTTTGTTTTTTAGGTTATTATTCTGTTTATGTTTTTTTCCAAAGAGATTTGCTCAACACAACTATTGTGATTTTCCATTTTCCTCTGGTGGAGTAATTTAAAGTTTATGTAAGCTGTCATGAAGACAGGGAACAGGAAGCGGCGTTCAGCGATGTTGTCCGACTACAAACGCTTTCATGTCTCCTCTGACTCCAGGCTGTGTTTAAACTTTCATCAACCCTCTGAAAGAAAAACGCTCTGTTTCATTTCACTCAAACCGACGCTTCGAGGGTGCGGTGACTCGTCCGTCCTCGCCGCTCCGCGGAGCTGGTTTGCCTCATTACCTGAGTAGCAGGGTCTCCTGCGGGGGCTGCGAGCCAAGTGCGTGGCCTCGGCCCTGCAGCATGTAGCGGTACACCTCGGCGTCCTTGGAAAGAGCGCGGACGACGGCGGCCCGGCGCAGGTTTACCTCCCACAGCGGCTGCTCCCGCAGCAGCCGCTGCAGCAGCTCCTGCTGAGGAGCCGCCACTTCCACGGAGCCTCGCCATGTCCACAGTGGGTAGCCGTCACTCATCTGAGGACCAACACAGAGCAGGAGTCATTGCCATGTCAACACATTATCACTTGATAAATATCACAAAAAAAAAAAACAAAACAAAAAAAAAAACACTGCTACATTTATAGCGTTTGGAAATTTAAAATGATTTATTAGAGACATTATAACAAAAATATATGTTACAATTAAATGAGTAACAGAAAGATTTTTAGGGAATTTATGCATTTACTGACCATCAACAATTTGAGACAACAAATTGAATGGGCAGTGTCATACATTTTTCAGGCACGTAGTGCCATTTCACAGTATAATCAAGCAATAGCCTTCAGTTATAAAATTGCTGCATATATTAAATATGACTTAAAAGGAATGCGATTTTGTAATTTAACTCCACATAATCATGAAAGTGGGCTTCTGTCTCTTAAAAATACAATTGGAACTTAAGGGATTTAAAACATGACCTAAATAAATTGTCTCAAAAGTCATTTTTCAAATTTGAATATTCTCATAGTATTGGATTTATGTATTTCTTTTTGTTTGTTTGATTGTTTATGTTGTTTTGATCTTCTTTGAACCAAGTCAAGTGTTCTGAAAGATGCTTTAAATAAAATTTATTATTCAGAGATGAAATGATTAATCATAATCAATGGATTATTCAAATAATTGTCAACTAATTTACTAATTGATTAATCGTTAACTGGAGTATAGAAACCCTAAAAAAACTTGATCTTTTCACAGATTATCTGTCGCATATTACTCTCATGACATGACAGTTTTAACAAATATGTAAAAGCATATTTGAAAAATATGATGAAAAAATTATTTCCCACTCTCTCCCCTCAGGAGAGTGTTGTCGACTTGAAGTTTCACAATGTGTTTGATAATTGCTGCTGCCACTAGTCTGAGGAGCCTTTGTCCTTGTATTGCTACGGCCTCCTCCTGTCTGGTCACCTTCTTGTAGGCCAGCTCCACGTCCTGCAGGGCTCGATGGTTCTCCCAGCCTCCGCTCTTCTCCTGAGCGTCGCTCAGCAGCTGCTGCGTTCTCTGCTGCAGACGGTTTCTTCTCTCCTCCAGATCCTCATCGCCTCCTTCAGACCAATCCCCTATTAAACTCTGTCCAGGCCAAAACTCCGGAAGCTGCAGAATGCATTTAGTTTATTCAGAAACATTTATGTTGAAATAAAATTGACATTGAATTTCTCTTGTTGGGGCTGAAGAGTACCTGGAAAAGTCTGTGTGCCTCTGTGATCATGATGGATAGTCCCTGAGTGGCAGCAAGGTTCTCACTGAGGTCACGCTGGTCCGGTCGACCCAGACTGTACTTCCTGTGACCCGATCTACAGCAACAATACAGAACCTTGCTGTTCAATGTGGTTCTGGATCAAAGTTTGAAAACTTACATTGAAAGTGCTCAAATTTTACTGTGAGAAACGTGTATGAACCTTAGCATTTCAACCAGAACCAGGATTTAAATTTGTACTTCATGTTGAATCTTATGTGAAGAAACTTCTGTTTGGTTTATCAGAGTTTCATCCTGACAAATTGCAGCTGCACTAAACCAGCTGGGAGGCAGCTGCTGGTTAAATTAGCGAGGCACAAAATGGAAAGAGAGGAAAAGGCAGAGTTGAAAAGCCAGGAAGGAAAACTGCAGAGCTGGAAAAGGGAGGTGACTAAAGGGTGAAGAGGAAGTCAGATATCCCGAGAAGGATGAAGGTGGAAAGGGAAACAAATTCTGTTTGTTATATTTATTCTGCAGTGCTTATACAATTTAAAGTGTTACATAAAAAGTACAGAAAGAAAATTTAACAAACCTTTTAATTTCAGAAGAACACATTAGGTTGCAATACATTTTTAATGTTCAAGTTCAAAAGCACAAATTTTATTGACAAAGAAATTAACCAACTCGAAACTAATAAAGGAGATTCAACAGCTCCTTTATTGTTTTAAATGTGAGCCTTTAATGTCTTAATTTATAACGACTTGTACAAAGTTACTTGCTTGTTTCTGTAAATCAGATATTTCATTAATTAGAAATTATTCATTTGAATATTCCATTTCAAATGGAAGTAAATTTAGGTATGATGCTAATTAGATCCAGGAGGCACTTATGGAATGAAACAGACTGTTCAATCTCAGTATAGATTGAAAATGCTCTTCAGGGGTGTCAAACTCCAGTCCTCGAGGGCCACTGTCCTGCAGTTTTTCAATGTGCCACAGGTTCAAAACACAGGAATGAAATGGTTTAATTACCTCCTCCTTGTGTAGATCAGTTCTCCAGAGTCTTGCTAATGACCTAATTATTCTATTCAGGTGGTGCAGCAGAGGCACATCTAAAAGTTGCAGGACACCGGCCCTCGAGGACTGGATGTTGACACCCCCAATCTAGATAGTTTGCCATCTGTTGCCAAGTGACTGATGATGACGATGGTAGACGGCTGGTGACAAGCTTTACCCAGAATACACTTGGAGACAATATGGATAATCCACTTGTAATTTTGTATGTCATAAAGTTAAATGTAAATAAAACCAGTCATGTAGCACAACCTTTTATTCAATATTTTACATTCACTATGTCACTAAAATTAGTCGGTCTTGTATAGTTTTTTGCAATCATGAGTCAACAATGACTGGGTCAACCTACTATATAATCTACTGGTACACCATGCTATGTAAACTTACATGTACACCATACTCAACAGGAGTATCTCCAGCTCTCATCAGCCCTTATAAAGAGTTGGATCCCTGAAGTCATATTCTGCCCCCCTAGACCACTCAGCCAAGAGGTCCCCCTGATGCTGCATACCTGAGCATTTAGACTGCTGAAGAACAGTATAAAAATTATCAAAGAGTGTGGAGGGATTTCTTTATTTAATTTTGTTAATTTTTCTGGGGGATACACAGTGAGGGTATCGTAATTTTAGTCTTTACATGTTTATAAGAGCGATATTCTGTTGTCATTCCATGGAAGCATGCAGCAATCAGACGAACATTAAAACACTTCAATATAAGTTGCTGCTTTGACATAATCACAGCACTGCCAAAACATATGTGCAAAAATCCTCAATAAAACATAAAGTATTTGAAAATCAGACACGTGACCTGACAAGTGAATCATCATCATCAGCCAGTGTGACACTGAACTGATGGGTGAATCTTCCAGGAGCAGGAGCCTGGAGCTGCGTCAATAAGCTAACAGAAACTCTAAACTGGTATTGTTGTGCATTTAAGGTGTAAAGTTTACCTTCGAGCAAACGCCCCTATTTTGTAAAATATTTCCACCGGGTCCCCTGCTGTCCTCTGAACGCCCCTCAGAGGGCGGTACCGCCCCCTTTGAGAAAACTAGTTCACAGCTTGTTTTTCAGGGAAATCAAAACAGACATCAATATTTTAACAGTAGGAAGCTGCTAACCTACTCACCACCAGTGAGTCTAACTCAATATCTACATTTCCCCGTCGTTAGCTCTCTGTTTTGTATCATTCCCACTGTAACTCAAAAACAATGACTGGCACATATTTCCTCTTATATCCAGATGGAAATTTGTGAAGGTTGTATAATTTTCTCTCTTAGTGTGATATGAACCAACAACTTTGTATTTTAAGCACTGAGGTCAGTGTTAGAGCTGGACCTGGTTTGATACTGTCCATGGGAGTGGAGCTGGTCAGAAACAGAACCTCCTTCTGACGCAACAGAAGCAGAAAATCTAGTTTGTCACTAAATAACAGCTAAAGGTTAATATAAGCACTTTAAACAGTGAAAAAGCAAAGATCCAAACAGGATGTGAGGCCTAAAGAAAAATAGAATTAACTGGTTAATTAGTAACTCACCGATTTGTAATTTAACATTTGTTTCAAATTCATATCACAGGTGGATAATAATGAACTTAAGCTGAAAAATGAAAATTTTGTTGACCTAAGTCATTAGAAAAAAGTTCCTCTCATCTTCTGTTTAATGTTAAGACAAAACTGAAGCAACAGCAAACAGCAGACCTACTATATACAGTAACTGTAGGGACTTATGTAACAGGACAATGTGGGTCAGATTCCCCACACCCAAGAGGGGGCTTTCTGTAGACTCAAAGATTCTAAAGAGTAAGCAATGATTGTCTAGTTCCAGCAGCAGAAATACTTCAGAAATTTACAAAAATCCCCTGCAGTGACTGTTAAGAAGTTGGGAAAAAATGTTAAAATGTTAAGAGTGCAATTTCTTTATCTCTAGGCCTGTTTAAATAACATTATTTTATGAATTATGTAGTGTTTAAAATCTTTAAATTATTATATTAGGGGCATACTAAGAAAAATAATTAAAAAAAATAAAATTATGAAAATAGAGTTATAAAATTAATAGAATAAGTCATAATATTACAAGAACAAAGCAGTAACATAATTACTATTCTTGTAATTGTGTTATTTGTTTTATTTCTTAGCATGTCCCTAATACTCCATCATCCATTTTTAATTATTTATGTCAGTTTCACATCATTTCAGTAACCAAAAATATTTAGTTTTTAATGTAATAGCAAAATATAAACATTTAGCCCTACTTACTTGCAAATATCTCTGAAAAAGCACTACCATTGTCTATTACAACATTTATGTTGATGCTCTTATTTTGAAATGTAACCAGATGTTCTCTGTTAAGAGAGGTGGAAGGAGAAGTTATGGAGCGGACCAGGTAACACAACCTGGCTGCTGTATTTATTTTCTCGTAAAAACACATAAATATAGGAAAGTCCAATGCCACAGAAGTATGCTAGCGATATTTAAAAAAAAATTAAACGTTTGCGCTGTGCACCAGATTAACAGTAGAGCTGGTGTTCTGCTCTTTAAACCCAGCAGCTGTGGACTTTGCTCACCTGGCTGCGTTGGATTTGGAGTCCCTCTTTATGGTGTTGAGGTGAAAGAGAGACGGCGCCAGGCAGACAGCCACATTGGTGGTGGTCATCTGATTCTCGTCAACACAGGCTGTGACGTCTCGCAGGAAGAACAGCAGCGTTCGCAGAGCCTCCCTGTTCTCATCAGGAAGGAGCAATACGGCCGCCTGAGCCGCAACCAGCTGCTGGTCCTTCGGAAAGTCTGGAAGTAAAGCAGCTTCAATTTGTACATGTACTAAGTTACTTTGTCCAATTTGTTTGTCACATGGGCCAAATCATATATAATATTTTGATTTTTTTTAAATCTAACAATAAATTACACATGCAAATTTAATAACCAAATAGTTAATGGATTTTTGCAAGAAAGGCATGTAGCTAAGCCTTTAACCTTTATCTAATCAGGCTGTTTGCTTTTTAAAAGCAAGTCATTGAGTCCTCAAGAGTTTTGGAGGATTTATTGATAAAAGTAGAAACTAATTTGGTCTATGAAGAGCAGGATTTGGGAAAACACTTCAATAGTTGAATACATTTTAAAATAAGCAGATTTGGTTGCACCAAAGTCTGCTTTTCATTAAAGATTACTGAATAAATACTATAAAACTAAAGAAAATTAATTAGAAGTATTGCAATTAGAAGATAAATTAAAAATAGTTGCATAATAATTTTACTCAAATTAAAAGTAAACAGTCTCCATCTTTATCAACCTATTAAGTCTACCTCCATCGTCCCAATTCCTAAGAATTTCAACCCGACCAGACTCAATGACTATCGTCCGGTAGCCCTCACTCCCATCATCACCAAGTGCTTGGAGCGGCTGGTCCTAGCACACCTCAGATCCTGTCTACCCCCCACACTGGATCCCCACCAATTTGCATACAGCCAGATTAGGAGCACAGAGGATGCAGTCTCCATAGCACTGCACTCTGTCCTTTCTCATCTGGACAGCAAGAACACTTATGCCAGAATGCTGTCCTTAGTCTTTAGTTCAGCATTTAACACTGTCATTCCATCACAACTCATTGCCAAACTCACAGACCTCAGCATCAGTTCACTCATGTGCAACTGGTTGCTCGACTTCCTGACCAGTCGACCCCAACACGTCCGGCTGGACAATCACTTCTCATCCACCATCATCATAAACACCGGAGTGCCACAAGGCTGTGTGATGAGTCCCTTCCTCTACTCTCTCTTCACCCACGATTGCAGACCTGTCCATGGCTCTAATGCCATCATCAAGTTTGCTGATGACATCACGGTGATCGGCCTCATCAGAGACAATGATGAGGCCGCCTACAGGGAGGAGGTGGACCGTCTGGCTGAGTGGTGCGACAAGAACTACCTGCAGCGTCCGCAGAGAAGACCAAGGAGAAGACCAAGGAGCTCATCGTGGACTTCAGGAGGAACGCTGACCTCCACCCACCCATCCACATCAAGGGAATAGCGGTGGAGCGTGTGAACAGCTCATGGGAGTTCCTGGGAGTCCACATCTCCGAGGACCTGACCTGGACGACCAACTGCTCCAAACTCATCAAGAAGGCGCACCAGCGCCTCTTCTTCATGAGGACCTTGAGGAAGAACCACCTGTCCTCAGAGATCCTCACCAACTTTTACCGCTGCACCATTGAGAGCATCCTCACCAACTGCATCACAGTTTGGTACGGGAACTGCTCTGTCTCCGACCGGAAGGCGCTGCAAAGGGTGGTGAAAACTGCCCAGCACATCGCAGGGGCATCGCTCCCTGCCATCAATGACATCTACAGGAAGCGGTGTCTGAAAAGGGCCGGCAAAATTACCAAGGACTTGACTCACCCTGCACACACACTCTTCTCTCTCCTGCCCTCTGGGAAGCGTTACAGAAGCTTGCGGACCAGAACCACCAGGCACCGGAACAGCTTCTTTCCCACAGCTGTCACGCTCCTGAACGCCTCCTGACACAAACTATAAGGACTGTCCCCCCCATCCCCGGACTGTTCCCCTCACACACATACATGATCTATATACAATCTTTATATAATCTGTAAATCTAATTTGCCATTATTTAACTTGTATTATAAAACAACTAATATATATATATACAATCCATTCTTCATATTCCTGTATATTCTGTGTAATCTGTGTAATTTGTGTAATATGTACATAGCTCTTATATTTATATTTATATTTGTACAAAACATTTTATTTATAGCACGTCAATATTATTCTCTGTTCATATCTTCGTACACCTGTTTTAATTATCCTGTATAGCACTTCTGGATAGATGCAAACTACATTTCGTTGCTTTGTACATGTGACAGTGCAATGACAATAAAGTTGAATTCTATTCTATTCTATTCTATTCTATTCTATTCTATTCTATTCTATTCTATTCTATTCTATTCTATTCTATTCTATTCTAGATGTGCTACAACTTTATAGTTTTCAAAGAAAAAGCAAGCTGGTTCAACAAAGCCTTTCTGAAAAGCTGTTTTCTATTGGATGTAAGGCAAAACATAAGATCCAATCCAGTTCAATACTGCCATCATTCTTGGATGGATATCGGACCAAAACTACCACCATAGGCTGCACAGTGCTGTCAATCAACGCCTTATTCTGACAATGACTTTACTCGAGAAATTTCTAATATATATATTTTTTAATATAGCAGATTAAAGCAAATGTAAGAGCAGAGCTTGTTATAGAAGCCTGCTGCTATATAACAAGTTGTTCGCTGTTCAGCATCACCTTTTTGGAGGAAGCAGAAAGTATTTGGAAATATATTGACAACCCACTGGACTATTGGAATAAGCTGCTGCAGCTACCCTAAAAGAGATTGAAGCAAACAGTTCACATATCATACTGAAAGCACCAATGTTGCCCTGTGTGGTCAGAGTTAAGCCAAATACTGGCAAAGTTAGCTAATTTGCATGCTGGTATTATATCTTCAGTTAACCAGAAAATCCCATTGAAATCAGAAATCTCATTTACAAGGGAGACCTGACCAAGACAAAAATGCCACAGAAATAACACACATAAATTGGGATCTAATGTGTATTATATACTGAAATCAACAATCCCTACTTATTTTACAAACAGACAATACTCTCTACATTTAATCCTGCTTCACAGCATACTACCTGTGTTTCAAAAACTGGATCTTATGCTCTTGCAACCTACATAAGTAAACACTTGGTTCTCATTCTAAACAATATCCAAAATAAACAAAAAGTCAAGTTAAAAACGTTTCTGCTCACATTGGTAAATGTGGAGGAAGGTTTCACAGAGTTTGCTGGTGAATATGGGTTCAGGTAGGTCTCTGAAGTACTGCTTCACCATGTCGGCAACATCAAAGGCTGACTGTCCCTCGAACGAAAATCCGTCTGGATCCGACTCAATCATTTCACGCAGGAACTGGATACGAGACTTCACTCCAGGCTTCCGGAAAAGACCCAACTGACAGAAACAAAACATTGGGAAAACAACAAGAATCTTACTGTTTTAATTTGCACACTTCCATTAAATCACACATTTTTCCATTTTGTGGTTTTGATAACTTTGAACACATTTAGCGTACTTAGCTTCCCCTAAATTAATTCTTCTGAATAAATTCTAAAGAGTTAATTACTTCGCTGTTTTGTAAACTTTCATTGAATAAACATGTACGTGTCCAACATCCGTGTTGAAGTTTTGGTTATCTAATGTTAAATAAAGTTGTTAGATGTTTATATTGATGCTCTTATTTTGAAGCAGTTTCCTCTGCCCCTAGGGCTTCAACTAATTATTACTTTTAATCTATCAATTATGTTGACGATTAAATGGATAAAAAATGAGCACAGTTGTCATGTAACTGTTTTTTATACATTAGAAATATGTTACAATATGCAAATAAATCTCATTACACTTTTAAAATAAGAAAATAAGCCTTTCATGGCCTTAAAAGCAATAACAGCATTTCCTTCAGTAAATGCTCGATCAAAGGATGCTTCTGTAGCTAAGAAATTCTTCTAACAATACTTCCAAGTTCAGCCCTTTCTAAATGACTTATCAGTACATAGAGCTAATTTGCTGATCATTTTTGGTTTAACCAATTAGTAATTGGAAAGCAAAACACACTTAATTGTAACATTATTTTATGTTTTGTTTTATTTTTGCAGAATTTTACCAGGTGAAGCTGAAACTAGGCTACTTGAGTTTTGGGTGAAACATATTTACTGACAAAGGTTTTTGTTTTATCTTAAATGAATAATGTAAATATTTCTTGTATATTTAAATTACTCTTCTTTTAGTAATTGGCCTTTTTGAGGTAATTAACCGATTACTAAATTAGTTGATAATTTCAAGAAACATACAAGAACAAAAAAACAGACAATAGAGAACAAGTTATACACATAAATATCTAAGAAATTATGAAATGTGTAGTCAGAATTAAACTGATGCTCATCTTTCATTAGATATAATTTGAATTGAATTGTTTTCACACCAGCTATTTGTGTTAATGTGTTGCTTCAGCCAAACTGAGTTTTATGATTTGTGCTTTAAGGTTAGCGGTGCCCACCACTGAATTTCTCCATTCTTTGTTATGACAAAGCAGTGCGAAAATAATTGAAGATGTTTTGTTAAAACAATATAACTCAAAGCCTTGTTGAAACTGTTTACTGGTGACCTAAACTCGTCTTCTGCGTTTACCTGGTCCAAACACTCGGTCCTCAGGTAGACCAGTGCTCTGAGGATGCAGGGAGGAAGTGGTTCTCCTGTCTGCTGGACACTGACGAGCAGAGGAACCCCGAACACCTGCCGACCTTTCACCTCTGCTGTCGCCTTGGTCTTCGTCAGAGTTTTGGGAACAGTCCTGCAAATCCAGAGGCCCCATTAGACCCTGTAATTCTTGCATGTGAATGAGAAAGCAATCCAACAGTGTGTACATGTGCACAGGGAAAAGTTATGGAAATTAATGGGGACTGAGAAGCTGTTTGGAAAATGATCTGGGAATCTGTAATCTCTTTAAGCCAAGTGTAAAAAAAAAAAAAGAAAAAGCTCAGCTTGGCACCCCGTTCAATCCATTTCCTTCTGAAGGAAAAGCCAAAATAAACATTTTTTTGGTTACATAACTCCCCAGTGATCATCGACACGTGTGTGTTGCTCTAATCAGCACTGGAGGAAAAACATGGACATTTATCAAAGAGACTAGGATTTCTGAATGACTTCATGGATTTGGGCAGATCCGGTCCACGTTTTCGCTGGTGGGTATTCCCCAAGGCTTCCTAACTTATTAATCAAAAACACACCATTATAATTTGTTAAAACAGCCCAAAAGAAATGAAAGATTTCTTCTGTTGTCAGCTCTTTCTACCAAACAAGCACCATCTCCCTGCTGCTCCCTCCGGTTATTTTATGACATCCAAGAGTGGCTCTCGGAAACAAATGAGCTATTCCGAGGAAAAGTGCTTCAGAGTGCCACACTTTGTCCCAATCAGCAGTTAATTGTTGAATTTTTAATCATTAAGTTCTCACTTTGGGATTGGTGATTTTGCTGAAATCATAACACTTGAATAGATTGTTCAACCATTGAGATTCCCCCTCCTCCTTTTCTGCAGGAACATTAAGCTAAAGAGTGCTGAAGGGACACTTTTTATTATTAATGTTTTCATTTTCCACTTGAATTACTTTTAGATTCAACTGTCATTTAATTTAAGTCCAAAAATTAGAAGTATGGCCATGAATCTTCTGCTTGTTGATATAAAAAATGCAATTAACTTAACTTCCTGTCTTAAGTAAACAAAGAGAGAATGCTTGTTTACCAAATATTGTCCATGTTTTTTTATTATTTTTCTACTGATTAAAATAGATAAGAGTTTCAGAAATCACCCAAAATTTCAATTTTGCCATGTGGGATTATGAAAAGCCTTTTTATGTTTGCAATCTTGGTAAAGATCAAGATAATATAAATATTATAAATTAAAACTGAAACCCATTAGGTCAATTTCCAGCTATTCGTGCCACAGCTGTGGTGACATGTGAATATGTGGGGTCTGCTGTAGTTTTATAACTTCTTTTCTATATCTACATAGTGGATAAAATGGGTGAAATGAAATTGACAATGGGAAACTCTTTAGTTACTTTTTTTTTCAAAATATTCAAAATGCTGAAATTTTCTTTGACGCTTTCCAGGCAGAAAGTTGTAAAACATGAACAAAATCTAGCTTTGTCTGTTTTCAGTCTGTGCTCAGCTTACATAAACAGCAGCAGGGGTTTGAAATTATGTACTCTATGATTATGTACTGAACATAATCATAGAGTTTATTTCCCAAAATAAATAGATATTTGGCCATAAATTGCCAAAACTTTGTTAGATTTTACATAGCATGTAAACTAGCAAGAAATTAGCTTATCTTGTCTTCTATAACATTTTTTAAGTCTCAGTGTAAATATCCAGAACTATGATAGCTGATGGTTGTAATTTTTTCATTTTTTAGATAGCTTACCTGTACTTTCCAATCCCCATGCCAACTAGGCTAGGCTAATATCTATAAAAAGCATTATCATCCATTATCAACCTTAGTTTCATAGAAATCCTCTATGTTTTTTCACACAATTCACCTTTAAATTTAGACTTAATGGTTGGTCGATTTATTAAGAAAATATTTTGCTACATGTAATGATTTTTTTAATCATAATTTTGGTTTCTCACACTATATGTTGGAAATTTCATGTAATCCATTTTGAGACAGAGGAATAAAGTGTTCAAATTTTATGTGAGGGAAAATAGGTTTTACTTTGTTGTACCTGTAAAAACCTGCTGTTTTGCTCAATAAATTGTTCCTTAATATCTCTTTTGGAGGACACGATTTCTCTAGAAGCCTTATTGTCCAATAAAGTTGACAATATAAAACAGAAGTGATGTAAAGGAGCCAAATCATTTTTATTTTCCTGTCTTTTTTCTCCATCTCCTTCCAAACACACGTCTGATCCTGAAAATTAAAGACAAATATCTATGAGGAGTAATTTCAGCAGGAGTTTCTGTTTAAATTCTCTTTTCCACATTGAGCTTTATCTCATTGAGCATAACACTGTGCAAAAATCTAATTGGCTTTCTTCTAAAGCATAAAGCTTGCTTTATGCTTAAAGCTTTATACGCAACATTTGCGTTTATTTGTGTAAATGCAAATGTTGCAGAACATTTGCGTTTACACAAATGTTCTGCAACACAAACATGTAGAGCTTCTGGATGTTTAATATTAATAAGAATAAATTTGTCTTTATTGTGTAGGAGGCAAAACACAAATCTCATTAAATCCACAAATTGTCACTTTAGTGCAGAATAAACAGGGAGGAGAAGTGATGTGAGCTCTGGAAGCTCTTTATTAAAATAAACATAAATTTCTCTCCCTAATGTTTCATCCATTATCACTTTGCCATTCTGTGCTTTCATCAGATGTACGTAATTTGTTAATTTCTGTTTATTTTTACAAATAAAAGCTGATGAAAACCCAAAATAAAGTTAATCAGTAAATGAGAATACTGCAAAAAATAAATTGAACATGTTCAGTTGTGGCCTACATTATTATAGGGAAGACTCCAGACTTGACATTATACAGTTTCGCAAAATATTACTTTTTGCTTTTTTGACTCACTTAAATGTACAATTTTAAATACAGAAAGCAGTTTTCAAATTATGGTTTTATAGTTTTACAAAGAGGAAAGAAAAGATCGAAATCAACCTGGAATCAGGTGAAAAATCATGACTCAAACTGTGATTTAACACCTTTGTGGAGCCCAGTACAGTTTCACTCACTTACTAGACTGATTCCTGAAGGATCTGTACAGCCAAGAAATCCCTTAAACGTATCATGTCTGACAGCATGAAGTAGGCTAAAGATCTCCAAAAGTAACACGTCTTGACTCAAAACTCAAGTTAGGTTTCTATACTTGAACGTGAGAAAGGTCTGGATTGCAAATGTGAAACAATGAGATGGTAAAAAATATAGAAACCATAAAGTTGTGGAGTGAAACCAGCAGCAGTTTGAGGAAAAGAGCAACACAAAGCCTGTCAGGCTTCAACCGTCCTGCTTTTCATTCACTTTGAGCCACATGCCGTGTAGCGCCGCATGAGGATGGGGGCCTTTTGCATGGATTTGTGAGTGATACCCACTGTGGAAAGTTGAGTAAAATTTTTACTTGTCTAGCATTGGCGCAGGTGCTGTCAAAGCAAGACTGACTGATGGACGGATGGATAGTTGCAGCGCAAAACATCACCCGCATCTCACTCTGACAACATAACAGTAAAATACAGAACACCGCTGGGCAGAGAGTTTTTCAGTACTGCTGTTTCATACAACAGTAGCATCCACACAAAAATGTGCGAATGCTACACAGCTTTAAAGGGGCAGTATTATGTAAAATTGATTAATTTTGAGTGTTACATCATGATGTACTGTTATTCCCTCATCAAAAACATATCATACATGTAGTATTGCATTGATTCTTTTGTGCATGTTTGTGAGAAATCCTGTAATCTCCATGGCAACCATTCAGCTGAGCAAAACTCCTAGGAGGACCTACTCCCTTCCCACTCCTCTTCAAGACGCAGCTCTTTTTTTCGGAGCAGCAGTTCACAAGCTTCCAAGCTTCTGCTTCAGAGAACAGCCCTCCCCTGCTCCTTCAGACTAGCCAGCAATAATTAGCAGACACCCGATGGAACAGCACATCTGCTGAGCTCATTGTAGGAGCTACTTCACAGTAAAATGCTCGTAAAAACATTGTTAAAGGCTTAAAAAAGGAGCCATGTTGTGATGACTTTCTTAAGGTGGAGTTTCACAAAGAAAGACAAAGGCCCCATTTCAAGAAATTACATCAGGAAATACATTTATTTTTAAAAAAAAAACTGATGGTAAAATAATTTACTTGATAATGCTATAAGATGGCACCATGTAACTGGAAAACATATAATACTGCCCCTTTCACTTCAGCTAAGTGTGTAAAATTGGACAAACCGACATCTCCAAGTTTGTTCTTCAACACTAAAATTGGTTCCTGTTCTGGTTCCTGTACTGGTTGTGTTCCTCTTTGAACTTTTTGTTATTTGTTTGACTCTTTTCAATATTTTTCTCTCCCCTGAGTTGCCCTTGCCTCAGAATTTCATTCAGCTCCACCTGCCAGATGTGAAATAAAACATTTCTCACAGCTGCCACTTGAAAAATTTCATGAATCAGAACAGCTCCAGCTCCGGCACATGGAAAGCAGTTTCTTCTCCTTCTTGATGTTCTGGGTTTTTTCCAACCTCAGCACCTGAGTTATGAATAATGAATGTCTGTCTGCCTGAAATATTTACCCTCCACCCGCCCACCTGCCCTTCTTCAGACAGTTGTTTGCTTGAAGAAGTTTCTCCACACAGCTGTGGGTCTCAAACACCAACCTGCCAACTCCACCCCCTTACCCATTTGTTTTTCCATGCATGAAATCTCCCACCCCACGTTATCGAGCCTTACCAGCTCCATCCCTGCTTGCTGAATGGGGAATATTTGTCCATCAGTGCAGTGAGTTTGAGCAGAGACAGCTTCTGGAGACGGAGGATCTGGGAGGTGGACTGGATCTCCAGACCGGAGGCCAGGTAGGCACGGTTCTGCTGCCTGGACCGGCTCACCCTGTGGGACACACAGCATGTATCTCAGACCAAAAAGGCACCAAAAAACACAAAACTGATCTGTTTTACTCAACCTTGAGAAACATACTTTAGGTTTTATTTTAAGTTTTAAGAAACCTTGCTGTTTTTATGAATACCTATATTAATAAAATAAAATTTAAATAAAATAAACATCGATAATTACAGACATGAAGTTTGTCAAAAATATTTATTCTTCAAATTCATTTGGTTTAGTCAAATACTTATTTTCTCATGACTTTTATTGTTGCTATATAAATTATGTTATGCTGGTCTTGACAGTTGGCAGTTACCATAGGAACCAATTACTGTTGGTTGCTATGGTGGTTCCTAATGAGCAGCTTGTTTGGGTTCATTTATTGTCTTTTATTTAATGCAAAGGGCCATAAGCTGCACTGATGTTAACCACACACTTGATTTTCTCTTGTCATAATGAAAACAGAGAACCTGAGTGTGAAGTCAATCAACTGGACTTGAGACCAACAAAGAAGGGAAAGCACCGGCACTGACAGTATGTTTGTACTGAAGATCATTTAACCTGCATTTAGCCATATACAATTTTGGCTTCATTGCTGCATTGACTCATTAATTTAGTTTCTTCAAATCTAAATTAATGAGATTTGAAGAATCTCATAAATTTTTCAAGAATTAATTGAAAAATTAATGAAGCAAATACGTTTGTCTGTGTACTCCAGTTAACAATTAATCGATTACTAAATTAGTTGACAATTATTTGAATAACAGATTAATTATGATTCTATAGATAGTAAAGTGTCCTGGAAGTAATTTTTCAGTAAATCCAGATGGATTTTTTCAGATTAAACTCACCTCCTCTTGGGTGGTGGTGATCCACTCATCTCCGACACATCAGTTACTTTCTCAGAGCACTCCTCTTCCTCTTCTTCTTCCTCCTCTGGATGCTGCACCTCCAGGTGGATGTGACTAGGGGAGGCGGGGCAGGGGGATCTGTGGGCTGGTGAGTCATGTGAGGAAGAGGAGGAACCTCTCTGACAATCATCTTCCGAGACGTTTTCCGACCAGGAGATGACAAGCTGTTGGAAGTTGCTGATTCGCTCCAGAACGCCGTCAAGAGCGGAGAAAACATCTTCATCTGCCAGCAGTGGACCCACCTGTGAGAAAAAGCAGGTTTGAATTATTTCCCATCAGTGAATATCCTGATAACCTCACTAATATTTCATAACTGCTCTCTCCTCACATTGCTGCACATTTTTATCAAACATCCTTCCAAACGGCCTTTTTCATAATTCAGAAACCAATTTGAAGAGATTTATGAAAGTTGTCAGGAAAAAAAAGTTCCCAACTCCCAAGGAGTCAAATTTAGCTGAGTTAATACCCATGATTGAATTACTGCAGTTAGTGTAGAGTTTCATTTAAAGGGTTTCTTTAAAATCGCAGCAGGAGAGCCAAAGGGTGGAGAAGTATCTTCTTGCTTCACTTCATTCGTTCAAGATCCGGATGGAGAGCAGATCTCATATTAATCAGCTGCACGGAAAATTTACCCCAGATCTCCAACTGAGAGGAAGCTCAGCTTTTAAAGTTCATGACAAAGACCTAACAGAGTCCTTTGGGTAATTAGTTTGTTGGTATGCCATTATATGGTTCAAAAAGGTCAAATATCATGTGTTTGTACAAAAATAACTCACCTAAACTGAAAGTTTATTAGAAATGGGAAAGGGGAAATTATCTAATAAGGTTATTTTTTTTAAATAATACTTAATTTTTTTCTAAGAAAATTTACTCAAATTTGTTGCTTCTTGTTGGACTTGTTTCTCTGAATATATTTTATTGTCAAAAGTAAGCTAGTTTAACACAACCATAACATGTTAAATATCAGCAACCTTACTGTAACTGCACAGCTTAACTTTTGGTAGCAACACATCAGAATTGATTTGTACAGCCCAATCCAGCGGCTGGGAATTCTTTCGAAAAATGGTTCTCCCTTATTTTAATTCAAGGGTGCTCAAGGTGGGGCCCCAGGGCCCAAAATTTCAAGTTTTAAATTAAAATCTACTTATGTGCACCCAATCCGCTTTTAAGTGCTGTATTAAAACTTGACCAAGCACTGCAAGTGTTATCAAAGAAGACTGACCTCAGTCCTGTTTTTATTGCTGAAAACAGACATTGACTCCAAAAGGAAAATCAAACTGGTTTCCATTCATGTAACAAGGAAAACATGTGAAAATCATCTGTAGTTGTTCTGTGCGTTCTCTGCCTCTGCACTCAAGAAAAGGCAGGGATAACCATAGCAACCAGAGTCTCGAGTTCTTTCATGACTCAGCAGATTTTTCGTTCTAATGGTGCATTCACCCATCAGAAATAGAAAGACATGCTTTATTTTTGACGCATGGCAAAAATGCTTCAAGTTCAAGTTCAATATGCACTTTGAATGCAGATGCTTGACATTTTGCTCTACCTAGCGTTTTGCACATCCGGTTTACATTTAAAGTCTATGTGGAGGCGGGTTGAATCACGCCGCGCTAGATGCAAAATGCGCCTCCACATAGACCTTGAATGTAAAATGGATGCGCTCAAAACACCTTTAGACTATTCCATCATAGCTCACAAAATCCTTCAAAATGTCTCATAATTCTAAGTTAGCCACAATTATTTGTTGAATTTCAACTTTTTGAAACTCTGAGACCCACCTCTGACTCCTCACTGATTCTCTCCGCATCACTTCCACTTCCACCACCTTCCCCCTCAGACAGCTGTGCGTCATGAGGCACGTTGTCATAGACACTGAGCCGGTGCTCTAGTGCACCGGTACGTCCGGAGGACGTGGACGAAGACGCTGGACTTTGGTCTCCACCAACTAGAGCAGATGCGCCCCGTCTGCTCCCGTGCCGCGCCCTGTAGCCATGGAAACTGCCGGTCCGCCAGTTGACACAGTTGCTGTCGATGATTGGGGAGAGGATATGTTTGTGGGCAAGGGAGGTGGGGAAGGTCCCCGGTTTGTGTCCATGGGGGATCTGGAAGATCATTCTGTCATGGCTGCTGTTATTGTTGTTGACCTGGTTTTTGAAGACCTGAGAGGGTGCAAAAGAGAATTCAGAAGGTTGTGAATCAAATGAATCTCCTGGTGCCATATTTAATTCTTAACAGGAAATTGTGGTTGTTTTAAAGAATTGTGACGGGCTGGTTTTAGAAGTAAAATTTATTTGACATACAGTTCAGACACACAACAGTTCCCACGAGTCTGAACCAGGAAGGCTCTGCGCCACTAAACCGGCCTTTTGATAGGCAGGCATGAGGCAAAGCTTAGATTAACCAACGAAAAGACAGTATACTGACACTCTTGATCAATCTGAAATTCATGAACGCATACAATCAGTGTTTCAACAGATTTGTGCCAGACCTACAAACTCTCCACGTGAGTAAAGTTCTGGCAGAGGCTACAGGTAGTTTTAGCTTGCAGATAATTTTTTTTTAGCTAAGCTAATTTTGCTAGATGAGCAGTAAATACTACAGTAAATACCACTGATATTTATCCTACAATTGCCAGAGGTAGTTAGAGTACTCAAAAGTACTCTAACGATTCCTTACATGGGGAAGTCTGTATGACATCCATCTTGTTGATATCCAGATGTCAACAAAGTTTCCAGAACTGTGACTCTCAAAGTGAATGCAAATAAATAAATAGTTTTTTATTATTAAATAAATAGCAGAAAACATCCTGTTGGCTGTAGGTGGTCCTAGACATTTTAATAAAAAAATAAAGCCATAATGGATCTGACCTCGGTATCCGTCTGCTTCTGGTCACTTTGTATCCCAACTCCACTGTTGGAGCGTTTGCAATTGGCTCTGACCCGGGTGACGGGGCTGGGCGTGCTAACGGTGCTGCTATTTTCTGATTGGCTGGTGCTGCTGCTCCCACTGCTCATGGTGTGAGAAGATGAGGGCGATGAAGATGAGTGGCTGCTGGGCTGCACCTGCAGACTGGAGACAGAGAGGAAAGAGAAGTCTTTCAGCAACAGTTCTGACTCCAGTTCAGGTTGCCTTCAGAAATCATTGTCTCACTTGGACGTGCGAAGCTGCCTAAACATCCTCTCTCTGTGTCGGACCAGAACTGGCCCACTGACGTCACGGCGGGTCCCTGCTGCCCCCCTCAGCCTCAGCTTCTCCATCTTCCTCAGCAGAGTGGTACACTTCTTCCTCGGTGATTTTTCTCTGAAGCACACCTCTGCTTCCAGACTTATAGTAGACGACCCTTCGTTGGGGGATGGAGGGCTGCTGTAGGACATGTCCAGTGACTGCGTTCTGTTGGCAGATGAGCAGCGGGAGGAACTCTGGCTCGTTGAGACCATCCCCGTGAGCATCGTGGCACTCGCTGTCTGTGCTGCTGGAGCTGTTGACAGAGCAGATGTCCTGTTGGTCATCGGGCATCTCCTTGGAGGAGTTGACGCGCTGCCACTGGTGGGTTCTCTTATCGTAGGTCCAGTTCTGGCTGATGGCGCAATAGTCCTCCTCTTCCCAGTCTTCTCCCTATAGAGAGACAGACGGTTCATTCTTTGCACCCAAAACACATTTTAGCTGCTTTCTTCCTCTAAGTTTCAGTTTTGCTTCCAACACTCACCCTGTGTTTGGATCTCCAAAGTTCCAGCTTGATTTCCATGCACTTATTTAAGGTCATCAGCCGCCTGCAACAGAAGAATAATAGCCTACTGGATGAGCTGCACAAAGTATTCAGTCCGTAGTTGTTGCCAACGACAGACTGGAGTTTGATCAAACCAGAAAAAAAATGACTGGTGTGAATACACTCTTAAATTGTCAGACCAATAAGGAGTTCTTATAAAATCAATGGATGATTTTTTTTACCTGCATAGTGAATCGAGAGAATCTTTATCCAGGAAGCTGTGATCCTCTCTCGCAGCCTCAGTATCAATGGGGAATCTGCAGTCTGACATACAAACAACAACAAAAGTTCATCTGAGTGGAAAATTGAATATCATCCTCACGTTAAGGCACCAGTCCAGATTTACCTTTAAATAACTGAACATACTGAGGGAAGCCAGCGGCTCGCAGCCAATCACAGGCCTCCTTGGCTTCAATCTCTGCAAACACAAAGCAAATAGTTTAATTAGAGGCTAAACTAAATATTTTCTCTCAGTCAGTCCGCTGGAGGGGATGTTTGTTGTTGGAATTTAGAACAGAGACAAAGTAAATTAATATTTATCTACACCTTAAAAGAAGACACTATGATACATGCCGAGAGGTAAAACAGAGTCTCCTCTTTACCTTATTATGACTATGTGGTTATTAGGGCTGCAAAGTTTATTTTAATAAATGGCTTAGTCTATCAATTATCAGGATTATTAATTAGTTATTTGGGAAAAAACTGGCAAAGTGTAGATTTTTCACTTAACCGATAAGCCTCTCTTGACAATATTATAAATACCTACATTAAAAGGAATAATTAAATTACCTTTTTAAATTAGAAAAATAAAGATTTTGCTGCCTAAAATGTAATAACATTGCAATCCTTTATGAATCATTGATCATTTGTAGATTACTTGAGTAATTTGTGCACTAACCAATTAATAATTAAAAAGCAAAAGGTGGTAATAGATTTTATTTATTGCAGAATTTGAATCATGTGAAGCTAAAACTTTACTATTTATTATTCTAATGACTATGAGTTTAGTAAATTAACTGTTTGAATTTTTCACTTTTTCATTAATGTTCATGTCAGTTTTAGTTAAAACCTGAAAATCAGTCTTTCTTCTTGTTCATAAAACTATATTTAATATGAAATAATAAAATCTTTTTTATTATTTTGTGAACACATCGTAAATACATTGACTCAAAGTTAGCTGTTTTCTGAATAAACAGAACAACCAAAACCAATTGTAGTTTTTTCTTCACACAAAACAATCATCTTCTAATGACGACAGAGGATAAAAAGGTCGACACCTGAAAATCAGAAAAGTTTAAACAGAAAAGACTCACTAACAGCACTTCCTGAGTGCTGTTAGCTTTAAGCACTCAGGAAGTTTTTTTCCAGGTCTTTTAACCTATTTGTTGCTCTCCCTGAAATATTAAACCTGCTGTTCAAAGAGAGGAAAAAGCCGAGGGCAGTTCTTGTTTTTCATATTCAGACAGCATGAAATGTAGCAGATATTAGTCCTTAGCAGAGAAAACCAGCATTTTCTGTTACTGAAGAGTTCCTCAAACTCTTGAGTTTGGTTGGGCAATATGACTTAAAGATAAGACCTCAGATTTTTCAAATATCAGATCCCTTTTTAACAAATTTTTTTATTATATTATTATTATTTATTTATTTGATTTTTTTTACCTTTTTTATTTTCAAAAACAGAAATAACAAAAAAAAAAAAAGAAAATACCCTTAAAAATGGCTTCTTTCATGCCTTCTGTGAGCCATGTATCGTAATATCAGGCCCATAACATACTACAAAAATGATGTATAGGAATTTTGACAAATTTTTCAATAATCGATTCATACAATACAATTATTTAATTTGATGAATTGCTTCTGCCCTTTAAAGATGCATTACAAAAGTATTATAATATTTCAATTGTTTAATTCTGGTAAGCTTAGTGATTATGGCTTGCAGCTACTCATTACTGAGTGCTGTATCCAACCGTACTGAAGGAAAGCTCAGTGGAAGGAAAACCTTTTGAAGCAAAGGTCATTCAGAAGCCTTATGGAGATGGTGATTTCATTTTCCAGCAGGATTTGTAACCTGACCACCCAGCTAATGTAGTATAACAACTGCTGTATCTCTGGGATTGATGAGGAGCATTATGATAAGGAAGATGAGAGAAACCCAAGTAAATTTTACTAATTTTACTGAACCAATAGAAAAACACCACTTCAGCAGAACCACATGTTGATTTCAATTCACTTTCACATGACATCATAGATTAGTGTTAATAATGCCCTGTGAGCACAGATAACATGAGCTAACAAGTTATCTTTTGAGATGTTTTACATACAACCTTTATATACCTGAGAAAAAAACATTAATTTAACAAACAAACAAACAAAAAAAAAACAATTTCATTAACACTAATATATAAAATATAATTATTATTTCAATTACACAGATCAAAAGTCAATTGAGCCATTAGGAATAGTAAATATTTATTACATTGAAACAATATCCAAACAAATCAGCAAATCAGCATAAGGTTAAACAAAACATAGCATTGTCACAAACCTCTGAATTTGAAAAATTTACAATATGTCTAAAAAAAATGTCTCACTTTTGGCATTTAGAAAATAGACATAAATTTGGTCATTCTAACTACTCTAAAGCTAGAGAAGTTTAGTCTGATTTAAAAGTCAGTGAGAAAAACACATTTTTGTCTTTTAATTATCTTTAAGTATCTGGTTTAAACTGTAAATTATATGTTCCAAATTTATACTTTTCATCAAACATTACTTTGCACTGTATTACAAAGCTGTGCTGTTTTAATATTAAGCAAGGACTTTGGAAGTGATTGATTTCTGTGGAAACTGTACAAAATCTGTGAGATGATCTTCTATTTTCGTCCACATTTTCTAGGTTAGCAAATTAAACTTTTAAACACTTTGTCCCAAGTCTGTTTATCCCTGAAGATTTAAAAGATTTATAATTATACTGTTCAAATTTTAATTAAATCAGCCCATTTAATAACCGTGTGTTGGCTAACCAGGTCTTAGCCACAACATCAGAGTAACTAGATGAATCTCCGTGATTTATTAGAATTTAAACCCTAAGAAAGAAACAACTTTGAATAATAAAACAGGTCTATAGGTAGAAACTCATTTCAGTGAAATAATTAACAAACAATGGATTAAAAAAGGACACAAATATTTCCTGAGAACCAAGCAGGTAATGGGGAGCAAGTTTCTGGATGTAGGAATAATCCTAATCCATGTCTGACCCAATTAGTGACGAACACAACATTCCAGACCGTCAGAAACAACAATAGCCGTTTCTCCTCAGTTTGGTGAAAAACCTTAACACTCTCTCTGCTCCACGTTTAGCGATGACATCTACCAAATATCTGATATCTACCTCTTCAACAACTTTGTCTCTGAGGAAGTTGTGATTCAGTCCCTCTGGATCCCAGATAAGAGATATGGCCGCCCGATAAGGACTGCTCCGCCCGGCCGCAGCATGAAGCTGAATGTCGTGTGTGGAAACAGACAGAAATGGCGGGCAGCGGGGTTACGTGCGCAATTGGGCGTTTGGGTGTTTATGCAGCTCACACTGCAAAAACACAAAATCCTGCAAAGTATTTTTGAGTACACTTTAGTACACTTTCAGCAAGATGTAGGAGTGTGTTTTAAGTAAATAATTTCTCAATATTATAAGTGAAATAATCTGCCAATTTCACTAACAAGACATTTTTCCCATTTTATAAGACAAATAATCTGCCAATTGAACTAGTGTTTTAAAAAAAATCAATATTAAGGAATTATTAAAGGTAAAGGTAATTTTATAGCACATTTTCAGCAACAAGGCAATACAAAGTGCTTAACTTAAAACAGGCTCCTATGTCTTGCTGAAATTAGTTTAGTCTCATTTCAAGTGCACTAAAATATTTGCACATGCAACTAAAATAAAAAAACATGGTAATATTTGTGTTTTTGCAGTGCAGCCTCACTGAGACTAAACAAAGATAGTTAAAGAAGCAGCTTGTAAATAAAAGAAAATGACAAGTTGATCAATATGACTCATAATATCATGGCCACACTGTTAGAGGAAAAAGATGTGTCGTGTTTGAGCACGAAGTCCTTAATTTTAATGATTGACCTCAATTAATGCACTTTATTTTAGGAGAACCAAGTTTATCTGAATCTATATAAAATCTAAAATGTAGTCAACACTTTCTACAACTTAAAACGTTCTTTTCTTAAACAGAGACATGAATGTACTGAATTACAAATTTATTTGATACTGCCTCACCGGCACAACAGTATTAAATGCACCACTAGCTTCACAAGCTCGGTCAAATATATATATATATATATATATATATATATATATATATATATATATATATATATATATATATATATATATATATATATATATATATATAAGATTTACTACCTTGATCAAACTTGATCTAATAAAAAAATAAATCAATAAACAGCAATAAGCCTTTCATATGGTTCATAAAATGCAATTAGGAACCCTAAATATAATGTAAAATAAACTATGACATCGGTCAGAGCACAAAGCATAGAAATAGACTGAACAGATCTGTCCCTATGGATTTGATCAGTCACAGACGCCCAATCTAGAAATTTTTTTGGATATTCAGACATATAAAGAAATTAATATCGGATAAGTGCCTCTCTATATTAAATTTAAAGTCTGAAAAAGAATTAAAGTTTATAAATTATAAAACTATATTGAATGTATTTAGACCTGTTTCCATTTTCTCTCTTCCTGCTTTTATTTTGCAGGAAGAGAGAAACCATTTTTTATCCACATACAAAATGGTTGGTACTTGAAAAAAGTGCTCGATTTTATAGGAATGCTAACAGATTGATATTTTTGTAATAATATCCATAGTAATAGCTAATAAAAGATAGAATAGAACATTTAAAATGTAAACATCTGATCATGTGCTCAATTTAAAACATTCAAACACAATCTTATACTGTAGCATCACAGTCATCAAAAATATTCCAAACAAGGTGTAAATAATAAGGTAAAGAAAATATTTTCTGTCTTGCAGTCTCTGTAGTGCTTAGCTTTTAATGATGTTTTGCTGTTAGGAAGAAAATGAATAAATCCGGCACAACAGTCTGAGGTGAAACGACTGCATGTCCTAAACTGGACATGTTCTGAGCTCCATAGGCCCAATCCCAGAGATATTTCATTCCTGAAGCACCAAACAAGGTTTTCCTCCTCCTTTTAAATGGTTTCTATGAATGTGCTATTTTAGTCCAGTCAGTCTGGAACTGAAGTTGTTCTAATGAGTCACGACAGATGAGAGTGTGAGGTACTGAACTCCGTTAGTCACCAAGACCAAGATAAAAATAAAAATCATCCACTGGTTACAGATAAAACTGTAAGCTTTCATACAAGCTTAAGATGATCTTAGATAACTCAGAATAGTTCAGAAAGGATGTTGTGTTCATTACACAGGGAAAACAAACAAGGATTAAAAAAAAATCCCCGTCTGGGTCAACTTTTACGGAAGGTTAATGAAACCTTCTTTGAAAGAAAAGAGGAGATACAGGAGGTTATGCAAAATATTGACTGTTATTTAAATGATGTGCTAAATGATGGCATCCCTCGCTGTAATTAATTACCTCAGAGTGAAACAATTAAACTCTAACCTAAAGAAAAGCATGACTACAAAAGACTGAAAACCTATGAACACCAGCTCAGACATTCTTCATTGTAAACTTCAACCTCAATAAATAAAGCTGGAGTTTGGGAAACGTCACAGAAAATCACAGCAAAAATGTTTTTTGTTCATCATTCCATTCAAAACCTATGAATTTGATCACAGCAAAGCTTTATTAGGTGTATTTAAGTCATTAAAACAATGGGAACGCAAGGTTACTGCTCATTTCTACAAAGGAACCAACAAAGTAACTTTTTCAAAATGCTTCAAGATGACAATTCAACCAAATCTGAATACACTTCTAAATATTTGTTAAACTTTTGCTTTCATATTTTCTGTTGGGGTTAGGGTTAGAGGAAAGCCACAACGGCTATCCTCTGTTGTTTATCCACTACGACAATGTCTGGTTGGTTCACCATTACCATTCTGTCTGTCTGGATCTGGAAATCCCACAGGATCTTAGCTCTGGCATTCTCCACCACCTTTGGGGGTGTTTCCCACTTTGATCTCGGGGTTTCCAGTCCATATTCTACACAGATGTTTCTGTACACTATGCCTGCCACTTAGTTATGTCGTTCCATGTACGCTTTCCCTGCCAGTATCTTGCACCCTGCTGTTATGTGCTGGACTGTCTCAGGGGCCTCCTTGCACAACCTACACCTTGGGTCTTGTCTGGTGTGGTAGATCTGGGACTCTATTGCTCTGGTGTTTAGGGCCTGTTCCTGGGCGGCCATGATGAGGGCCTCTGTGCTGTCCTTGAGTCCAGTTTTTTCCAGCCATTGGTAGAACTTACTGATATCAGCCACTTGGGTTATTTGCTGGTGGTACATCCCATGTAGGGGCTTGTCCTCCCATGATGGTATCTCTGGCACCTCAACCTCCGTTCCCTGTTGTCTGAGACATTCACTGAGCACATTGTCTGTTGAGGCTTTGTCCCTGATGTATTTATGGATCTTAGTTGTTTCGTCCTGGACAGTGGTTCTCACACTCACTAGTCCTCTGCCTCCTTCCTTGCGGCTCGTGTACAGTCTCACGGTGCTGGATTTGGGATGGAACCCTCCATGCATTGCTAGTAGCTTTTTAGTCTTAATATCTGTGGCTTTTATCTCCTCCTTTGGCCAGCTAATTATTCCAGCAGGGTATCTGATTACTGACAGGGCATAGATGTTTATCGCACGGATTTTGTTCTTGCCATTGAGCTGGCTTCTCTGGACTTACCTTATTCGTTGGAGTTATTTAGCTGTGGCTCCTTTCCTTGTGGCCTCATCAAGGTTGCCATTTGCTTGTGGTATACCTAGGTACTTGTAACTGTCCTCTATGTCTGCTATTGTTCCTTCTGGGAGTGAGACCCCTTCTGTGCGGATCACCTTCCCCCTCTTTGTAATCAGCCGACCACACTTCTCTAGTCCGAATGACATCCCAATGTCCGTGCTGTAGATCCTGGTGGTGTGGATCAGTGAGTCGATGTCTCGCTCACTCTTGGCGTACAGCTTGATGTCATCCATGTAGAGAAGGTGACTGATGTTGGCCCCATTTTTGAGTCGGTATCCGTAGCCAGTCTTGTTGATAATTTGGCTGAGGGGGTTCAGGCCTATGCAGAACAGTAGCGGGGACAGAGCATCTCCTTGGTATATGCCACATTTGATGGACACTTGTGCAAGTGGTTTGCAGTTGGCTTCAAGGATGGTTTTCCACAGCCTCATCGAGTTTGCAATGAAGACTCTCAGAGTCCTGTTGATGTTATACATCTCTAAGCATTCAATGATCCAAGTATGCGGCATTGAGTCATAGGCTTTCTTGTAATCAATCCAAGCCATGCACAGGTTGGTGTGTCGGGTTTTGCAGTCTCGGGCAACTGTGTGGTCTATGAGGAGTTGGTGTTTGGCTCCTCTGCTATTTACACCGATACCTTTCTGTGCCATGCTCATGTGTTTATCCATGTGTTTGCTTATCTTGGCCGCTATGATGCCTGACATGAGCTTCCAGGTTGTGGAGAGGCAGGTTATTGGTCGGTAGTTGGGTGGGACTGGACCCTTTGATAGATCCTTCTGGATTAGGATTGTCCGCCCTTCAGTTAACCATTCAGGGTGAGTCCCACTTTGTAGCAGCTGGTTCATTTGGCCTGCCAGTCGCTCATGGAGGGCAGTGAGTGTCTTTAGCCAGTAGGCATGGATCATGTCAGGCCCTGGACTGTCAGGTCCAGTTTTTCATACCTGAGACTCTTTCTTGGACATCTGTCACAGTGATGGTTACCGGGGCATATATATATATATATATATATATATATATATATATATATATATATATATATTATTTAATAAAGAATTCTGCGGAGTGCTGGTGGAGCTGAGGGACCACTCGCAGGCAGTCACGTCTTGAAGATTTGTCTTTTTTTTATCACTCTAGAGAACGTTACACACCAGAAACTAAGAAATACTTTTGATGATTTGGTATTTTTGCAATGATTAGGCAAAACCGAACCTTTGTGATGCTGCCACCCCCCAGACATCACAGTCAGGATGTTACAAGCCAGATGATTATTATGCCCAAACACTTCCACTGTAGTTTCATCAAACCACAGGACAAAATGAAGACTTTTGTTGGTGTGCATTTGTAAACTGCAATCTGACTTTTCATGTTTCTTTTGGAGTTGTGGCTTCCTTATTACTGAGCGGCCTTTCAGCCCAAGTCAGTACTGGAGACATTTCACTGTGGAAAGTAACTCCGTTTTACCAGATTCAGCCAGAATTTAGTCAGCAATGCCTCCTGTTAGGACATCACTGCTGTGCATCATATGGAAGAAAAACAGGCCCACAGCAACATGGGTCCTCCACCATACTAAGTGTGTGTTTCCGTCTTGAAATTGGACCTTTCCTAACTCGTGTTTTTACAATAAGGACATAAAGATTACAACACTAGTGTCTCTGGATGTGATACAAACCAGGACTTGAAACATTTTTAAATTTTGTATATAGCATTTTTTATTATGTAAGCAATAAAAAACTAAACTATGCAGAAAATGGAGCGGTATACATTTTCCAAGCTATTGTATGCTAATGATTTGTCATTTACACAAGTGACTATTCTGTCCTTATTTTTATTTTTACTGTAAATAGGATAATCTTTTACTGTTATAAATCTCTTTCATCCAGTATTTATTGTTCATAACTGATTTAAAGGTGACCTATGATACTTTCTTGCACAGGTAAGGATAGGCTATACAAAACATATTTATGACATTTTCCGCACAAAATCATTCCTAGAAAATGAATGATTTTTAGCCTGGTCAGTTTTGTCTTCTAGAGCTCCTTTCAGAGTGAACTGTTTTACCATGCTCCCCAACTTTCACGTTACAGCCACACATGACAACAGCTTCAACCAGATGTGTAATTATACAACCATTCTTTTTTGAAAAGCAAAAGTGAAGTTTGATGCAAAACTAACAGTGATGCTGTAAGTGGTTTCTGGATAGAAAGCCAACAAGAAAATACTCGTCTTTTCCAGCAGCCATTGTACAGCGCACACAGTGGTAAAAGCAGCAATGCTGGAGTTCAGCTCATACAGATTCACACATTCATTCATAGTACCAAGGGTTTTAGAGCATCCTGAGTTCGCAAGGACTATAAACTGACACTTTTCTGCCGTTTGTCGCTTTCCATATGTCAAGCCTGTTCTAAGGAAACAAGAGCGGAGGAGTAACTCAATGACTTTTAGTTATCCAGTTTCTTTGGTAGAAAGAAATAGACAAAAACAAATAAGCATGGAACTAGAAATTATTTTGAAAAACTTATTTTAATTTATCATGCGACTAAATTATTTATTATTTATCACGGCAATTATACCTGAGATTCGTGATTCCTGCAAATTTTTTTAGGTGATTAATTGTAATTTTATCTAAATACAAAGTTGTTATTTGAAAAAAATACACCAGTAGTACTGTTCTTTAGGGGTTATCTGATGTGACTACTTTTTTTTACTTGCAAGCGTCGTCTACAGTAGAAGGGACAGGGTCAGTTGACATGCTTTTATGTCTGTCGGACATATTGGATTTAACAAAAGTAATTTCTTGCTTTTGCAGCTGATGGCCAGTAGTTGATAGTGTATTTTATGATGCATTAGTGTCCACTTCAGTGGTCTATGTGCATTTATAACATAAAAATCCACAAGAAGTACAAGAAAATGGCTTTTAGATAACTGTCCACTCTGGTGACCACTATGCATGAAAGGGTTGAAATCATCTGCAAATACAAAACAAAGCCTTCTTAAAATTAACATTTTAAAGAGACCCACACACATTCAGCCTGGATCCTACACACTCACTGTACATGAAAAATCTTTTATTCCAGCAGTGTTCAAAGCTTCAGCCTTCGTATTTCTAGGCCTACAACCTTCAAACAATCACATTCCTCACATTCTGTTGATTAATGTGCTTCATGAATCAAAAGTCATGTTCTACCACAAATGCCTATTCAAGAGTCTTAATTTCATGATAAGTTTTTAAATTTAAATCAGTCCTTTAAAGCTCAATCTGCTACTCGTTACAACCAATCGTCTCCTTAATGGGGACCGTCAAGCAGTAATTAATTTTTAATAGCCATCAAGAAGCAACATGATGAAGGATTTTATGTCCTTGCACCATTCAAATACTCACTTTTGATCAACATTGTCTTTTCTGAAGGAAATTCAACAGGTTTCCATCTCCAGTACGAACAAAGGTTTCTGAAGGATTTAATGTCTTCGGATTTAAGACATTTAATCTGAATGGGGAAATAAATCCAGAGATATCAGAGGTGGTAAATTCCAGTTACGCCGCTCATGTTGGGCATCATGTTAATGAAATCATTGTTGAAGATTTTCCCCTTTTCCCTACCACTCCCCTTCCTCTGGCCTGGAAAGACCATCTGAGCCTTGGGAGAGGGTTGGGAGGGAGAACTTCCTAAAAATAACCAAATAGAGTGGACATGTGAGAGTTGCCTGATGAGACTGGGAATACTTTCAAACTGAGACATGGAGAAAAAGTGACTGCTAGGAAGGGTGAATTTGGGAGATAAAATCTGTGAAATGTTGATTCTAAGCAATGAAGAATCCCAGAGTGACCAGGAATGGCCTCAGGTTGGGCAGAAGGTGGACGTTTTTATGTTGCCTCTCACTCACTCACTCACTCACTCACTCACTCACTCACTCACTCACTCACTCACTCACTCACTCACTCACTCACTCACTCACTCACTCACTCACTCACTCACTCACTCACTCACTCACTCACTCACTCACTCACTCACTCATTACTTCGCAACATTCTGTTGAGAAACAAGCAGTTCCAAGTTCCCCTCAAGTTTGGTTACCAAGCAACCAACTGTTAAGTAACTTGTGCAGCAGCAATTTAAGGTCTCACCACAAAGTCTCATAACTGTTTAAGAAGTAAAACTCAACGCCGTGGAGTAAAAAGTATGGATAAAATTGTTTTGCAGTACTTCAAACAGATATTTGAAACAAAAACTAATCAAATAATTATCAATACTGCATTCACAATTAGCAATGTCAACTGATATGAAGTAATATTTTGATACGTTTTTCAGCCTAAACACACAGA
Organism: Poeciliopsis gracilis; assembly: GCA_911649635.1. Lineage (NCBI taxonomy): Eukaryota > Metazoa > Chordata > Actinopteri > Cyprinodontiformes > Poeciliidae > Poeciliopsis > Poeciliopsis gracilis. The sequence goes on from CAJVRI010000293.1 coordinate 490,169, forward strand.
TATCTGAGTCAACATTAATTTGATAAAACTCAGAAAATCTATCTGAGATGACTTAAAACATTTCTTTTTTCTAAACAGACATAAATGTAATGAATTATAGATTTATTTGATAACTCGGTACCAGAAAGGCACACTTAAGTACAGCAATAGCTTCACAAGCTTTGTTAAACATGTAAAAACAACAACACATCTTTAATTTGTAGTCAGTGAGTGTGATTAGAAACATAACAGCCACTGTACAATAAATAATGAAACTGAAACAGACAAAAACATAGGTTGACTACATTGATAAACATTTAACAATAAACTGCGACAAAGTTTCTTTAAAATGGTTCAAAAAGTAGAACTAGGAGTAATAAATAAATAAAATGTAAAATGAATGAAGCATGTCGTCACTTAGAGTGCAAAGCATAGAATTAGACTGACCAGATCTGCCCCTAGGTATCAGACATATTGTTGCAGTACCCAATCTAAAATGTTTTATCAATGTCAGGATTGATACCAATATTAGTATTGGATTGCTGCATCTTTACTATCAAGTTAAGTTTTCAAAATTTTTTAGCACCACACTATGGAGATAAAAACAAAATAAATTAAATGGAAATGATCAAACTCATTTTAATTTATCATGCGACTGATTGACTTATTGTTGATGATTAATGTCTGGTGACTGTATTTTATATTCTACAACACGTACAAGGTAAAGGTTTTGAAAGTCTCTGACACACACACTACACACTGCAAGAGACTGGTTCTTGCAGTAAGAAAAATATATCCAATTTTGAGTTAGCATTTAAAAGCCAATATTTATTTCAATCACACAGATCAATAACTCATTACGCTATTAGGAATAATAAAGATTCACTACATTTAAAACAATTTAAACAATTTGTGTTAAGATAAATTGTCTTCATGCCCAAATTAAACAAATAAACACAATATACAAAAAAAGTTGTGAAAAAAATTGTCTTTTTATTTATTTATTTTTTTTTTTTAAACCAAAAACGTTCCGTCTACGTTTTCTGGCATTTAGCAAACAGAAATTGCTTTTGTAATTCTAACTGACACAAAGTCCTGATTTAACTTCAGACAGAAAAAAAATCTCTTTATATTAGGTGTGTAAAAATATGTGATTTCACCTATAAATAGTTTCCAAATTTAGGCTTTAAACTAAATGTTGGCTTGCACTTTATTACTAAACTGTGCAGTTTGAATATCAAGGACTATTAAGCACTATATAAACCTTGAAGGCACCCAATATTAAATGAAGCATGTTCAAAGATTTTTAAACATCGGCACAAAAGCTTCAAGAGTTCAATGGAACGTAAGAATGTTGAACGGACAAAATAGTCGGACTTTCTGCATCTGAACGGGAGGGATGAGGGCTTCCCATTTCGTAATACAGTAGTAATCCTCAAGGTTTCACCTCAACTTGGACCGAGGAACACTTTCACTAGTAATGGTCTTTCATCTGACTCGTAGGTGTCTGATTATGGGATTTTAAATGGGCATACCTCCCCTTGCGAGGAGCGGAGAGCGGTCTGTGGGATGCACCACATTAACTCACAAGTGGAGGAGCAATAAGAGGGAGCATGTAAACAATTAATGGACTTCTCTCAGCCTGCAGCATCATGGGGAGAGGGAGAACAACAGAAAAAGAGGCAACATTTTTCCATCTCCTCCCTGATGGGAGCTCAGAAATCTCACAAAGTTGGCTCTTTTACAAAATAACATGTTTAAGGAGTCGTATTTCATAAAAAAATATTTAAACTTCATAAAATTCATAAAAACATCTGGGATCTTTGACAGAACCAGTAGTTCAGAGAAACAGTGTGCACGTTTATCTGAGATAAAGGTTTTTATGAAACATACAATCTTTCACAAACGTTGGGATCACAAAGTAGTGCTTAAGTGTGATACAGTTTTAAAAAATCAAATATTAAACTGTGTCCACCTGAGTGTAAATTTAACTCTCAAGGCATTCAAAGTTTGGCAGGAAATAAAATTAAACAAACAGCATTGTGAAAACCAAAAGAAACAGCAGAAGGTCAAGGAGGAAGTTCTGGAGAACATGAGACCAGATATTTGGTTCACAAATGACATCCTTAGCTTTGAACATTTCACAGAGAATCCATGTGAGGACAGATGGACAGCTGCAAACTGACAGGCTTGGGAAAGAGCTGGTTGGTCAGATTTGTACCATCTGACTCATGGGTTGTATTTAAGTGACTTACTATGGAAAGTTAACTTTGTTATGCTTCTATTCTTCTATTCAGTTCTCAATTGTTCCTAAAACTTGCTGCATTGTTATTGGTTGTGCAGCAGGTTCTACTTCTGCTTTTCAAAAATGTATGGCTGTATAACTGTTTGCAGCCATTTTCACAAGTGAGTTTGACGTTGAGCTGGGCTTGGCCAGCAGCTTATTTGGATTCAAAGTGACAAGAGGCCCTAAATCAGCTTGATCTGAAAGAAGCGGATTTAGGGAATGAATCAGGTTCTGGACTTTAAGAAATCCTGTGGGGCTAAAGCCCAGTTTAGTAAAATAATAAACCAGAGGTCTTGATTGGATATTTTGCAGCTGGTCAAAGACAATAGTTAAAAATAAGGACCAGTGTTGCATTCCAGAGGCCGACTTGTTGTTCTGCCAGCACAAAGGCTCTTCTGTCTCTCTCGGAGTGTTACAGAAAAGTGCATTTCCTCTTCCCAAGCCACAGCCTGTCGGGCAGCAGCGGAGGAAGAGTCCAACAATACGCCCAGCGGATGGGAGTTGGTGTATGTGTGTGTGTGTTGTGGTGTTTGTCGGCAAAGTAACTTCAACAGGAGAGGATTTGTTTACACTCAAAGCTTCGGCCTGCTGCACGTTCACAGCTGCCTGTATGTATGCTGCCTGTGTGTTTGGGCTCCAAGTTGGCGTGTGTGTGTCATCTGAATCAAGCTTCAAAGGCTCTGGTCCTGGTATTTCTCATGTAGTGTAACCTGGTTGAATTTATCTTCTGTTATAATTACTCAAAATGTCTTTCTTTGGTTATTTGTATGGGTTCCTACCTGACTGAAATCTCTGTTATTGTTTTAACTGTGTTACTTTAAGAACGGAAGCCCCTCCCTTTTTGTTTCTTCTTCTGTGGTATTGTCTTTAAAATGTCTGCGTCCCTTAGACCACATGTGTCAAACTCAAGGCCCGGGGGCCAAATCCGGCCCGCTGTAGCTTTTTATGTGGCCCTCCACAGTGTAGACTAAACACTAAGTGTGATTAAATATTATATTATCAATCATATCAATGCAGTTTTTATCTGTTTACTGCCAATTTATATCAATCAATCTCTCCAGTTTCTTGAGAATTTAGTTGATGTGTGATTATAGTCCATGATTTATACAGCAAGTACATAAACAGTCACATTTATTATTAGTCCCTGAAGGGACTGAAAAGATCTTCAATAATATTATGTCATTTTAAGTAATTTATTGACATATTAACAGTTTGTGAACAGGTTTTATCAACACATTCTGGCACAACCAGCCCTTTAAGAGCCTTCATGATCTTGATTTGGCCCAAAACGAAAATGAGTTTGACATGCCTGCCTTAGACCCTCCCCTTTTGTCATGTTGTCCGGTGGGAGAGGTGTGTTCTATTTATTTTGTATCTAAATACATCCAGTTTATTTATAGATTTATTAAGTTAATTTCTGTTATGTACTTTTGTTTATGTAAGGCTTGGAGCGGGCAGCCTGTAATACGGTTATTTTCTATCTGTTATTCTTGTCAGATATGTTGTATAGAAAGGCTTATTTTGCATATTTAACATGTTGTGAGATATGGTCCGCCCCTTTTGTCATGTTGTCCTGTGGGAGAGGGCTTGGAGCGGGCAGCCTGTAACACGGTTATTTTTTTTTTCTATCTGTTATTCTTGTCAGAATAAATCAAGGGATCACCCTTTTAAAGGCGTACCACGGCCTGATCATTTAAAACCAGCACAACGCAGATCGGATCCGGTTACAGTAGCAGGAAAGGAAACACTCCTAAGCTCTGCTTCTCTGAATGCTAAAATCTAAAAGACCTAATACTGAATTTAAAATGTTTTTTAATGACTTGAAAAATTTATATAGAGTTGATTTACTGAAATAAAACAAATAGAGAACCAAGTTTATTCATTCATGTTTCATAAGCGACAGGACAACTAGAACCACAGAACCAGGGTTCAGAGCAAAGGGTAAAACAGTGTTCACTTGGACTACAGTTGTAATCAGATATTTGTTCCTGTCAGCAAATAATAAAAACACTCAAAAGCTAATTTAATTCACTGAGTCATTTAACAACATCTAGAGGTTCGTCACACAAAGAGACGGATTTCCAACGTTTATCACAGCAAATGAAACTCTAAAAATGACTCGAGATTCAATTTGTCTGAAAATATATTTAAAAATATTGTTGAAAGCCATGTTGAGTTATGACCAAATTCTCTTTTTTCTAAACATGTTGCCAAGAAGAAGCCCAACAGATTTACTTTCACAAGTGGAGCGTTGTAGCTTTCACTATAATGCTCCTGTTGAAAAATAGAAAATAAACTATTAGAAGCACCTGGTTCTTCCTTCTACGGAGATGCTGACTTATGGTGTTTTTCACATCGTCCAATGGACTCTGTTCTATTGGAGACCAAAACTGCAACATACATTTTCTCCTGGTGCGGTTCACTTTCACACTGGAGTGTGTCAAACAGATCACACTCTTTGAAAAACCTGTTCAGCTTCTCACTGATGGTGGCGCTACATCAAGAATAACTGAAGGAAACACAACAAAACTTCTGGAGAAGACACTGACCCCAACTTCTGTCTTCACAAAGTGTAACCAAAGTAGAGCAGCATCAGATTACAGTGGTTGTATGATTTCTCTTTTGTGGATCAGAATTTGATTTACGCCAGGGGTGTCCAAAGTAGGTCCTCGAGGGCTGACAATCTGCATGTTTTAGTTCTCTCCCTGGTTTAACGTACCTGGATCAAATAATGGCTCGTTAGAAAGCCTAAGAAGAACACTGACATGCTGAAAAGGTTGTTACTACCACCAGGGAGAGAACTAAAACATCCAGGATGCTGGCCCTCTAGGACTGACTTTGGGCACCTCTGATTAACGCATTCACACTTTCCCAATTGAACCAGAGTGAATGCATCCTTTGACACACATGACTTGGTACCACCCCACGATGCCAAAGGAACCAAAAGTTGATTATGGTTGTACTGTGTTTGGTTGACCAGCAAAATGCCCTGACAAGAACCTGTCAAGAATAAATAATTCTGTATTTTCCTTCTATTTCTGTTAGCTAATTGCTAAGCTAAAGCTAAAAGAAATTACATGTTAGGAAATGCCCTCAAAGCTTAGATTACAGGATAGTAGGAGCGAGGTAATGCCCTCTTTGGGGCGTAACTTAGATATAAGCTAAGAAAGGAGATCACAACCTTGTCTGGGATGCCAGTTTTATCTGTTACCTCCTGAAGGTGGCAGATCATAATGGACCAGCTGTATTTTGGTATTAATAAATAGAAATCATGAATTCAACTCACTGACTCTTCTGTGACCTCATACATCAAGAACTAAGCATGGAGAACAGATAATTCTCCATAAACCTCATGGAGGATCTATGGACTATTGGCAAGAGGAAGATGAAAGAAGTACCGCTGAAGGTGACCTGAAGGTCACTATCAAAGCAACGTTGGCTTCCTGATCATCTCAGCAGAACCACAGACTCACATTTCTATTAAAAGATATTTTAATTCAGCAAAACTAAAGGAAATAAACACTAATATCTTCAGCTTCCTTTATCTTCAGTCTCCACACTGATTTTAGTCTGAGGATAAGGCCAAAGGCTGCAACCAAAGCCAACAGTCCCAGTTAGTGCTTAACAGAACTTGGAGCCGAAACGGTGCTGAAAACCCAGTAATAGCCTCTTTCAGCAGGGTGCCAGGAGCTCGGTCGACCCATGGCACCGGCCCCGGCTTTTTATTCGCTGGCCAAAACAAAGCAAAAAAAAAAAACTTTATTCGCAGCAGAATGTCAGTGAGTACAGTTCTGCTGCTCAGCTAGGATAAAATGGCTGGTAAATTGTGTCAGAACAACTGCCAGGATATCTAGCAGGATAGCTATTTACTTGTAGCAATTACAGCCAAAGTTTCAGTCATCTAGTCTTGCATATTTGCTGTCCAAGCTGATGCACAGCATTAACTTTTCCTCCTATAATCCCAGTTTCACAAACAAACACATCCATACGTTCACATTTGCCCCGATCTCATACTTTCGTCTTCGACTTATCGGCTGGTAATTCATCAAAAAGGAACCACAGCTGACAATATGGTAATGTTTGGGTCTTAGCATGGAAATGGGGATGAACTCCAGGAGAAGATAACTACATGGGAAGAAGAAAGCAATCCATCAAATAAATCCCCAACCAGCCGTTTCTGCTTGTTATGTCAACAACAGCGGAGAAGGAGAGGAATATTCCAACAAACAGTTTCTTTCATTCAGTTAACTGGCTTCAAACTTTATATTAACCAATGTTTTTAGTTGTTCTTATTGTGTTTTTCTGTTAAGTCACGAGCTAACAGTTAACCTAATATAATAAATGGATATCCTAAAATACAAAGCTTGGAAGCAGGTGCTAAACAATTAAAGTCTTTTTTTTTTTCAAGGCTTCAGCTAATGATTATTTTAGTAATCCATTATGCTAACAATTAAATTAGATGGAAGCCTTTTTATGCAATTTCAGAAGTACATTAAAACATGAATTTAAACAAAGCAAATTCTTTTTTAAATGTGAAAATAAACATTTAACTCCGGAAATACAACAACAGAATTTCTTTAGTGAATGCTTGATCATTTGTAGTACAGGATTTATCTGCAGCTAAAAAAATACTTTTAACAAAAGGATGTGAAAATCTCAGCTCTTTGTGCTCGACTTAGGGCTAATCTGTTGATTATTTATTTTTTCAATTATCTGATTAATAATTGCATTGTAAGAGCTGCTTAACGTGAAGCTATGCATATGAGGAGTTTGGGGTGAAATATGTTAGACAAAGGTTTTCTTTTACCTTGCAGAGAAAATGTATACATTTTTTATTCAGTTTTGGCTTAATTACTGCTCTGGATGTAATGGTCTGGAAGGAAAATTGCCTTTATTTACAGTCTGTAAACTTTAGTTAATTATTAATTGATGAAATTAGTTGACAATTGCTTCAATAATTGATTAATCACAGTTAATAGTTTCAGCCCTAGTGTTTTTGTTCCACAGAAATAATTTTATATCATTACAAAAATGCTAAAGTGAGACATTAAAGTAAGTTTAAAGTAAAAACATGCAGTTCTCAAAGAGTGATTTTATTTATTAATGGAAGGAAAATCAAGATGTTTGTGAAAATACATTTGTGTGCTTCCAGAAATAACTGAACTAGAAATGTGATTACTCACAGCATCATGCAGGGAGTAATCACTGCATGATACTCACATTTCTGGTTCAGTTTTATTAGTCACAGCTGGCCCTAGTTAATGGACCCGTCAGACAACATGAAGAAGGCTAAAAGATACAAAAAAGCAAAATATTGGAAAATTAATTGTCCCATATTTCCAATGAAATTCATATTTTAATAAATTTAAGCAATGAAAGGTCTTCACTTTAGATGCAAAAACTTAAGAATGCACAGAGATCCTGACCTAATTATATGTTGACAGAAATACATTTAAAAATTGCTGGACAGCAGCCCTCAAGAGCTGGAGTTCATTAATGTAAAAGCATCTGCAACAAAAATGGGAGTAAAAAAAACTTCTGTAGTGATTGAAAACCAAACAGTTTATCTTACTTATTTCATTCACTTTTAATGCATCATCTTCAATATTATTATTTACATGTTAAAATTATTACATCCCAGGTGCCCTATAAATAAACTCCATCTTGTTGCTCAATCAAGACTGGGTCCGTTATACGGAAAATGTATGCTACTGTTACAGGATCAGACGTTCCTGTCAGGAAATCCCACCGCAACACACATCCAATCAGCTCCGCCCATCTATTTGACTTAAAATGGAACAATGTGCCCCTTAACAAACCTCTGGCTCCAGCACAAAGAGTTCCCTCCAAAACAGCTGAACTATATGGTCAAACCCAACCAATGGTGATCAAATATTCAGTTAATAAAGGATATTAAAGCTTGTATAATTTTGAGACTATTTGGATAATAGAAAACTCTCACCTTCAGTTATTTTAAAAATCATTGCAATTGTTGGTTGTATGACCATTCTACCCTACAAAAATGGGGGAAAAAAAGAATAACCTAAAATGAATTTAAAATTTAAACCTAATATTAACTTAAATTAGCAGCTGCAAAAATATTTTATTGGGTAGAAGAGAAAGACTGAGCTCTGAATGTAAAACAAGTAGTGAGGGTGAAGCGTTAACTAAAGATTATTTTAGTAATCTAACATTCTATCAGTTATTGTCTTGACCGATTGATTAAATTGAATTATAATTAAATTTATTAATAAATAAATTCATTAATTAAGATTTTGGTACCTAAAATCCAACAACATATTTTTCCTTTGGTGAATTTGAACTGGAAGCTAAAACTAAGCTTGTTGAGTTTTGGGTAAAATGTTTTGACAGACAAATGTTTATGATATGAGTGTAGATCAGTACAGAGCAGGGGGAAGTTGTCAGACCATGTGTTCTCACCACAGCAGGTGCTTCATTGATAACTTAAATGGAATCATTTTATTAAGTTGTTTATAACAAGTTACTGACATGAAAAACTGACAGGATAAAGAGGAGGAATAGAGCCATCGCTCTCTGTAGTGGCTGCCATGTGATTTTGAAACTCATCTTAGTGTTATATCCAAACACAAACTGCAGAAGGAGGATAAAGTCAATAATAAGCAAACCTTTATTAAACAAATTTGACAAAATTTTATTTGTGGAGAAAGTCCATCCAGAGTCTAAAAGACTAAAGGAAACTTCTATTACTAGTTACTAGTAACTAGTAATAGGTAATAGAAGTAGTTCAGTCTCCTTACAGACCTACGTGCAATTGTATAATTGTGCATCTGTTTGCACGTATTTTCAGGGAGTGTAAATGTTAAGTTGGGGGCGCAGCCAGCAGCAGCTTATTTAGATTTAAAATGACAAGAGGCCCTAAAATGGCTCATTCTGAAAGGAGCTCAAAATAGACAGACCTGAGCAGACTGGAATCTCATTACCTAAGAATGATTTTGTGCAAAAAATAAGATGAACATGTTTTGTATAATCTGTAGACCTTTCCTAATCAGTTTAAGGAACATTAAGAAGCATTGGTCATCTTAACAACCTTACTGGCATTAAGTCCAGTTATTCCCAGTTTATCCACAGACAGAAATCCCCCTCTCCTCCCTGCATGATCTCATGAGTGTCTGTGGGATTTCCTCTCTCTGTTCCCGTTCTGTCTCATGTGAAAGTGTGTTGTGTTTGTGTGTCATACTGACACTCATTCTTCTGGAAGTTATTTTCTGAGCCGTCAAATTGACATTAAAAGCCTGCCTGCAAGAGCCGTTACCCCCTTCCCTTCTCCTCCATTTATGGAAACTCAATGTTTCTCCACTGCGATGTGATTAGTGAATGACATGAAATGTGAAGAGACACTGAAAAGGAAAAAAAAAAGAAAGAAAGACACCAAGTACATCCTTTGCAGGCACACACAAGAAGGAGATGAATGTGAGGGTTTATTTTTCAGCTAGGGAAGGATTTAATTCAAACAGCAAAGCAGCTGGGTAACATTTCTTCCAGTGTACCAGAGTTAGTGATTAGAAGACATAAAAAATCCATCCCATCCATCCATCCATCCCATCCATCCATCCATCCATCCATCCATCCATCCATCCATCCATCCATCCATCCATCCATCCATCCATCCATCCATCCATCCATCCATCCATCCATCCATCCATCCATCCATCCATCCATCCATCCATTGTCTGTGGGTGTTTTAAAAAAGAGATGAATAGAAGCTATTGACACTAAGTACAAGGATCGTAGTCTGAGAGCTATCCACTTAGTGGCTGGATCAGATGAAGAACTCTGATTTAGGTCACCATAATCAGACAGCAGCCAATGGTTTAAATTGTAAAGCTTTGATTGGCATATGCTGCAGTCAGGCATAACATTGTAACCACTGACATTTGATGAGACTAACACTGGCTTAAAGTTAGGTTTAAGTCTGTTAAAAATGTTGTCTGGATGATAAATAGTCCCAGATGTTATATTGATAAATTATATTGTTGTTTTGAGACCATTTACAATTAAGAAAATGGTGATGGAATAAAAATACATGAACACATGAAGCATTCCTTCAAGAGCAACTGTGATTCAGTATGAATATCTTTCATCCTGAGAGATATTCATACAGTATTTATGGATGTCTTACAATGTAAGAGATACATAATGTATTTCATTGTATTTAATGAAATACATTCTGTAATACATTACGAATTAAGTACTTCACTTATTTTATTTTTCATCTTAATTTTCTACTCCGCAACCTAAGAGGTTTCTGTGTTGTTATAATTTATAGATATGTCTAAGTTTAATAATATGGGAAAACATTTTTTTTTTTGTTTATTCCATCAGTGCAGTACTCAGAACTGCTGACACAAAATAATGTAAAAAATGTTATGGAAAGATGGTTGACCTTCTTTATACAAGAGGAAGTTTATCAATTATTCATTCAAAATTGATAAGATCAATCAACTTTAAATAAGATGGATCTATGAGAACCAATCAACTTTTTTACATTGAGAAACCCAGACTTGGAGGAACTGACTTTTGCTGTGGCTTTGATCCAACTGGTCTCAATAAAACCGGTGAAAAGGCCAGACTAACCAAGCTAAACAAGACACAAACAATGTATTCATGTGTTAAAAGTGAAAGTCACTCCCATTTTCTCCTATTTTGTTTCCATCGACAACTGAGAAGCAAAATCAACACCTCCTTAAAAATGCCTCAATCTGCAGATGCAAGTCAGGTAATATGATGGGTTCTTCACCTGTTTGCTAGAAAGAGCTGACTTGAGCTGGAAAGAACACGCCCAGTTCGACTTTACCATAAATTTGCAGTAAAACAAAGGTAATGAGATAAAAAGCGCTAAAATGCTCCTGAGAGTTGAGGAAAAGGGCAGAATAATGCGAGGGTTCTCCGTCCATTAGTTACCTCTCATATAAAACTATTTAACAAAGCTTCCTGTGTCTCGTTGTGCCACCAAGAGTTGTGGCTTTGTGATTAAAGCTGGAATGTTTCTCGGCCTGCATTCCTCACAGCCTCCTGTGGAAAAGCGGTCTTCCTCATCTCAGGCTTTCTCACCGCAGCATGACGGCAGGAAGTCACCGCCCAGGACGTTACGATCCACCGGATGATTCTGGACACGCCGTCCTGACCACAGCGTCCACTTCAGGAAGTCCCTGTGTGATTAGCAGGTCCTTCATTGGGGGACGGGAGGCAACATTACTGCCTGTCAGCTCAACCAGCTCAACCATAACAGCATTGGCTGTTTCATCATAGCTCAATTTTATATTATTGTGACTTTTTGTTTGTCTAATTAAACTAGTTGTAGTTAGTTTTTAGAGTGGGTTTACTAATTATTAGTATTGTTAAATTTGTTTAGTCTTATTGGTTATGGAAGTAGTTTTAGTTTTTCCATACATTGGTTCAGTGTTAGGTACAGAATTCAAAAAGGAATTTTGTGATTATTTACACATCAACTGGGTATTGAATACTCAACAGAAGAAACCTTTTTCAAAAAATGTATTCAATTATTGTTGAAGAACCAACTAACTGGTTTCTCTCCCAAGTTTGCTGTCACAATTTTGCAGACTAGTGCAAATGCTGACAGGAAGACAACTGACAAACTGCTTCTGTGGAAAAAATATATAAATTTCACAGCAGTTTATTAGACCCACAAAACACACAAATAAAGGATATTGCATCTGTAATTTTAGTGTGTTTTAGCTTGTTTTTATAAACTTACTATATAGTTCCAGTTAGTTATAATTTCTCCCCATTAGTTACTGTTTTTATTTATTTTGGTTAACCAAAATGTTTTCTCATTTTCAGTTTTTGTTTGGTTTAGTTCACTATAACCACCTTGGTCTGAACTGGATAACATTGAGTCTGATCACCTGCTTCTTTATAAGATTTTAAGCCCGCAGAGGCCTGACATGGGTTCCTCATCAATACCAGTAAGTGAACAACTGTTTCTCCAGCTGCTGAGTTTTTTTTTGGCTGAAATCTGATGAAACATTCTCTATGTGGACACTTCTTTAGTTATGATTCAGTGCAAACTACTGGTCTTACTGAGGCAGGAAACATTCACAATCTGCTGAATTTCTCAACTGGACTGAAGCTTTTATTTAAAGGTGTTTTATTGAGATTTGATGTAACTCACTAACAGAATGTAGGACATACGTAAGAAGGCGATGGATGGACAAATGGTTGGACTGCTGAATGGATGAACGAATGATCTTTAATCCATGATGGATCACTCTGGACAGACAGTTACATCCCATAATACTCCATAAAAGATGAGAGTTTTCTTCACTCAATGAAACCATCAAAATCAAACTGGAATTTTTGTCAAATCAAATTGGATCTGTGGTGCATTAACTGAATAAAAAGATATGGAATTCCTAAGTTTCAAGTCAAACTGGTAAACTAGGCAACTCTTTGGTTCTTCACCAATCTGAACTACACTCTTTAACCACATTCAGAGATTTCTGATATGTCTGTTTGTCAGAATCCATCAAAAATCAAACTAATCTATGTTAAAGCAGACATATCTTTAATCAAAATCCAAATGATTAGTAAGAGAACATTTTAAAAAAGAATACTCAACTCAAAGGTGAAAAACTGAACTCCTTCATTCCTCAAATTTGGCTCTCCTTCTGACAGGGGCCCAGCCAGCCTCTCCTGAGGCCCATAAACTTCTGATGGGAACAATGAGTGATGCCTCAGGAACAGACGGTCGTTGACTCCTTCAATCCCAATGTCACTTTTAATACTTTCCCGTGTAATTTTAAACCCGTCTTTACTCAGCATCCCTGCTGCTTCTTTCATCGTTAGTAAGGTCCCAATTGAACCAAATCTATCGAATTATCAGGTGTGGAAACCACAGTTAAAATACCGCCTTAAAGACCCAGGTTGTTAGACATTCACAATGCTGATCTTATACAAACAACCTATCTCCAGACTTTCCCGGACAAATTGCTATATAAATCTTTACTTCATGAACCCAAAGTAGAACTGTAGAGTACGGTGGCTATTGTTTGTTTGTTTATTAGAATCCCCATTAGTTATTGCCTTGAAAATGGCTACTCTTCTTGGAGTCAACATCATAAAAGCATAATTATTACAAAAATAGCTACATGCAGGTATTGCACTGTGCATCGCAATATAATAACGACGCGTTGGCAATTTTTGGCTTACATAGTTCTCAACTTTTAGCATAATAAATGCAACAAAAACAAGATTGAACACTAATGAAGGATGACCTGGTAGGAGAGTTTTTCTTTTATTGTTGCCTTGTGTTTAGGTATTAAACACATTATGAAGTCTCCAGTTCACTCCATGGCCTATTCAAACTACAGTTTGTAAATGGCTTGAGATTTTCACAAACTGTTTTCAAGTTTTCAGACACAATGTCAATATTTAAAATATATGACCCAAAAGATAATTTCCAGAGCAGAGGTAGTTTTAGGGACTTCACTCTAAGTGAAGACAGCCTACTACCAAGTACTTGGTCATATTTCTGACTAATTTCTAAAAGCATGGCAATGCCTGGAACTTTTTCCACTTTATATGGCGATATCTCTGCGTGCTGCTGTCAATCTGCACGGATCACAGTGAACATAATGAGGCGCAGAGAGACTAATGAAAGCAGGGGAACTGAAATTTCCAGATCGCTGGAACAGTAAGTCCATTAATTGCCATCTTAATTGCCTCTGTGAGTCAGCATCCAAGCTTTGGGGCTAAAATCCCTCTGACATTTGCCTTTAATACCAGACTTAATAATAAGAAATCTCACATACTGATGATGAATCAATAACGTTTGCAAATGTGAGACCTTTAAAAAAGTTCAAAACGCCTGAGCAGATGTAAAAAAATACCTTCTAAATTAAACGTATTGCAGTACAACAAAAAGATCAATGCTTATATTTTCACTGTAAACAGCTTTAGTTTGACATTTTCCAGTGGGCTTTAGTTCACTGGGGGTCCACAAAGAGTTAAAACATCTATTCCAACTGGTGTTAATGGCTGCAGATCTGAATGGTTTTGCACAAACCCAGGAGGAGAGAGCTGCAATTAACAACTGCTTAGTTAAATAAATAATTCTGACAATGAATTAAAAAAAGGCTTTTCATTTCACCACTTGTTTATTTTATGTTTTATTAGATATTCCCAAAAGAGGCCAAAATTACTTCATTCCTTTGTCAAATGACAAAATAAACATTTTATTGCCCAAAATGAAATAACATAGCGTTCCATTGGTGTATCCTTGATGTAGCAGGTAAAAATACTTTTAACATGTGAAAAGCTCAGTCTTTTCTCTTTGACTTAACATCATTACAGTGTATGATGAACTGTTTTTTTTTTGTTTTTTTTTTTTCCATCAAATGATTAATAATTGGATCGCAAAAGGTGCGTAGTAAACGGTTTTATGCAGAACGGGAACTGGGTGACACACACAAAAAAACAAATAATCGGGTTTTCCACATTTTTGGGTTGCATTTCACAAAGAAGGAAGTAGCACTCATCTTCAGATGTTTTTGTATTGTTTCCTTCAGTTGTTCTTGTTGCAGCCCCACCACAAGCAAGGGGGGAAGAGGTTTTCCAAAGGGGTTGGTTGGTTTAACACAGTGCAAAATGAAAGCAAACCATAGCAGCTGGATATGTAACAATGGTTGCATTGTTCGTCCACAATTAAACCAAATCTACTACCAGCAGGTGTAAAAACATCCTGCAACTTTCTACACAGCTAAAAATAGTGCCTAGCAATTTAGCATACATGCATGAACAGCATTAGCATAAGCATTGTTGCGCATCACAAATAATAGATACGCCAAGGTTTCCTAAATAGTTTGACAGAATTTATTGTGAAAGTACATTTAACAAAGCTTTGAGGAGTCGTAGTGAATCGAGGTACCTGAATTATTCAAGTAATGGTTCAGCACTAAACAATTGCACTATGCACTACGATGCAAAGACAAAACTGCTGTTTTGTTCAGTTTGTCTATGTCAATGTGTGTCCGTCCCTGCCAAATAAATTTAAATATAACATCTAACAAGGCATCAGAACTTAATGCAGCAGGAATGCCACCAAGTGAAAAATGTTATAAACACATGAAAAGAAATGTGACAGAGAAGCACATCTGATGGGGTCAAACAATCTGAGGAAGCTTTTGTTAAACAGCCTTTTATCCTCAATGTCCTGAGTGGAAAAGTTTTCTTCTGCAGTTGTTTCAAGTTCATCACTCATGTCCCCATGAGAACAAGCAGAAACCCTGACATTCTCCCAGCTATTGAGATGTATGCTAGACTTTTATAAAATCCTGTAAAATTTAAGCCAACAGCCAAACTCATTCCGGGAATACTAGAAGGATGAACTTTTGCACTAATCTCCCAATAGATGATATAAAATATTCAATGATATTTTGTTCTTCATACTTCTTGAGCCACTGCTTGCACAACCTTTTGCAGATGCAGTCAATAAGGTTTTCTCCTCAAACTGCAGTACTCATCTGCTTAGTAACAGGGAGCAGAGACAAGGGTTTAAGCCCTGGTCATCTATGTATTCATGCTGCCAGCTGATTTTACACGCACTGAAATTCTGAGAAATTCATGAAGGTCTAATATGTAAAAGTAACTGGATCCTTTTGAAAGTCAGGGCAATTATTGATTCATAAGAGCAGGGAACATAAAAAAAAAAAAAAAAAATACTTTCTTTGAAATAAGATGTGTTATACTGGAACTAGGTTAGCCTGCAAGAATTTAACACTATTGCATGCGTTTTTATAAAACTACACCAGCTCATTAAAAAAAAACAACAAAAAAACCATTTTGCTACTAATTATTAAATTGTATAGCTGCTTGTTCTGGTGTAATTCTCAAGCCTTTATACAGGCACACCAACGTTATAAGTGATGAAAATAAGTCAAAAGTACCACTTATTGAGCTTTTTTATGCTTGGAAGTACAGTGTTTGAAAGAACAAACTATAACAGCAACAAAAATATCAAATATTAATATTAAACCAAATGTTAGTATCAGTGCATCTCTAAAATCTGAATGATAATGATAAAACATTTTTCTAAAATGTTTGATTATTTTAAAAATTGAGATTGTCTATTGTACCTTCACCTTAAACAAGTGGTTTAAGGTGAAAAACTATTAATTGTTTCTATATTATGTTACTATTTCACCATACAGGTCTTCTATCAGTGCTCTGATAAAATATTATTGACTATTATACTGAAAACAAATTATTTTACGTTTATTCAAATATAAATTCTGAAGCTACAAACTGTATTTGTAGTGGGAGGTTCCACCGTAAATATTAAGATATTTTTAAAAATATTTTTTATTGAAGTGTAACTTCAATAAAATGGCAAATAAAGTTGCCATTTTGTTATGGTCTTGTTTGTTGGAGAACTCAACATTATTGGATTTTGGATCAAGAAGACGTATTTGTCTCTGTGTCAACTTGCCGCTTTGCTAATTTGGACTCCATTTTTTTACATGTTAATTGCCATTTTGACCATACTTACTTCCATTTCGCACTTGTAAACAAAACTCTTAATAAAAATGTGTTTTTCATTAACCAGATGGGTAAAAAGTCATAAAAAATGCTAAAATCTCAGACAACTTAATTAAAGTATGCATTATTTCCATTTCCATTTTCTTTTCATTCACGCAGTAATAAATATGAATAGTTTGTGAAACTAGTAATACAAACCATGAAAAGAAGTAAAAAATATTAATTTACAGTACAAACCAAAAGTTTGGACACACTTTTTCATTCAATGAGTTTTCTTTATTCTCATGACTATTGACATTGTAGATTCACACTGAAGGCATCAAACTATAAATTAACACATGTGGAAATATGTACTAAACAAAAAAGTGTAAAACAACTGAAAATACTGTAGTTTCTTCAAAGTAGCAACCTTTTGCTGTGATTACTGCTTTGCACGCACTCTGCATTCTCTTGATGATCTTCAAGAGGTAGTCACCAGAAATGGTTTTCACTTCACAGGTGTGCCCTGTCAGGTTAATAAGTGGCTTTCTTGCCTTATAAATAGTCATGAAAATAAAGGAAACTCATTGAATGAGAAGGTTGTGTCCAAACTTTTGCTCTGTATTGTATATTTGTAAAACAATGGCTGCTTTAGTACAAAATCTTAAAGATCAGTGACTTCAACTTTCTTTTGCACCTTGTTATAGTTCCCTTCATAAACTCTGCCAATTCCTAGATATTTAGCATAAATTTAGCATCCAGGTACCACAAGAGACTGAAGCCAGGGACCAATTCTCAGACGTTGCCTTCACTTCAGAACGAAGGCTTTGACAGAAAGGTCAGGCCACCTTCAGCTATTGAAAATCATTTGCTGCAAAAGATCATGACATTAAAATTATGAGGAGAGAGGCCATAGGAGAGCAACGGCTCTGAACACGAGAAAAAGGTGTGGTGGCAATCATGAACGGATGGTGGGAGGAGAGATTTACACCTGATGAGTGAGAATGATAGATGGAGGTCATCTGAAGATACATCAATCAGAGACTGAATATGGAAGTGATATTGCTGCTGTTACATATTGGCCCATGATTCTGTTGCCAAATATTATGACTACTACCTTATATAAATCCTATGGGGTTCGGCTGAACATTTACTTGATCAATTAATTGAATTTTTGCTTTTTTATTTGGACTTTGATTTCAAGCCAACTCTATGATGGAGTGTTGTATAGAACATTTATTTTTATTTTCAAGTCATAATATTACAAGAATACAGTCATACTACAAAGTCAAAATACACCATGTTCTAAATTAATATGCAGATTGGATTTAAGTGTCATAAAGATACATTTTTTGTTGTGCTATTAAATTTATAGATGGTATTGTGTCAAGGCACTTTGAATCACTGAAATTAATTTCAGAGAGCTGGTTGATAAGTTTAGCTCAATTAAAGGAAATCCACTTAAGAAAGATGTTTCACATTATTATGCAGGCTACAGGTTTCAAGTAATATGGGGAAGAGAAAGGATCTCCCTGCTGATGAAAATCATCAGACAGTGTAGTCCGTATGACAAGGTATGAAAACATTACATATTTAACTAAAACTGAAACATTATCATCACACTGTGAAGAGATTCAGAACAAAGATGTGTTGTACAGATAAAGGCATAATGAGGAAGGTTTCTGTTAGACAAATTCATTGGATTAAGAGAGCAGCTGTTAAAAAGCCCTTAAAAGCAGCAAACAGTTATTTGAAGCTGCTGGTGCCTCTGGAACCTCAGGAGGCTTGTGGTGCATGAACTGACTAGGCCCCCCTAACCAGAGCTCACAAGAAGAAACAGTCGCAGTGGTCCCACCACACATGAAGATTAATTTTCAACAGACTTTCTCACTGATCAGATGGACGCAGTAGTGGATTGGTGGTGGATGGCCACCACGTCCCAACACTGCTGTGTCATCAGCAAGGAGGTGGTGGAGTCATGCTTTGGGTTGAAATCATGGGGAGAGAAAGAGAGCTTGTAGGCCCCTTCAGAGTCCCCAAAGGTGTGAAAATGACCTCAGCAAAGTATATGGACTTTCTGACTGATCACAACATGTGCAACTGTTAAGATGTTTTTGATTGAAATAGCTTTTGATTTTAGTACATGTGACCACTTATGCTGCACATTCAAAGAATGACCGTTTGCAGTTCTTTATAAAATGTTTAGAAAATCTGCTGGACATAATCTAACTTAAAGGATTCTTAAAATTATTTTTTGTTCATGTGATAATGTTTTAGTTTTACTTTTCTTTGTGATGTTGTGCATGAATTCATCTTGAACTGCTTTCTAATAATGTGCCTTTTTCATTATGGAAGATCCTGATTTTGTAGAGAAAGGAAGGAGGAAATGTTAAATGTTTACGCTCCCCTAGCAGCACTACAACCAACACTTTGGCCATAAAATCCATTATCACTACAGACTGAAATGGGGCCAACAGTTAGACACAGCGGGTGATGGCTAATGGAGACTCAACAGTGCAACCAAGGACTATTTGAACTCTGCAGGTGAAAACATGAATAAACTTTGCATCTAACCAGACCTACCTTATGACAGCATTTAAGATTAAAAAAAAAAAAATCTTTTAATCTTTCATCAGAACGAGATATGAGCTCCTTTATTTTCACACAATGAAACATATTGATTTCTATTAGGACCATAACTCAGTGACCGAATAATGCCTGCAGTCATGGCCAAAAGATTTTGCCATTGGCTAAATGTCTTTTTATGATTCTATGTTGTACCAATAGAACTCAGAAATTTGACAACTTTCAGACAACAGTCTTGCACCAGATCTTTATCAAGATTTTATCTTGACATTAAATTATATTTCATTCAGCAGATGATGCTCCTGAGATTGTTGAACATGCATTGTTGATGACCTTGAACCTGTCATAAAAATCTCTTATTCAGATGAATGTCAATATATGTCAGATAAAGCTCTTGAAAGTGAATGATCTTTTCCTGGTACTTTAAAGCACAATATGATTTGTGAAACCATTCATAAATATAAATGGTAGTTATATTTTAATGTACAAATTAAATGCTTTGAATGCATTTTATTTTAAGAAGACCTATTATGCAAAATCTACATTTTGCAATTACGCATTTTATGACTCGTCCAGGAAACTAGCTAAAATTTTGCACTCACCCATGACAGATGCAAAAAACAAACTAGCTAGTCGGGATATTTTAGCAGCTAGTTAGAGATAGCTTCAACTGCCTCATGTTACAAAATGTGTTGAAGATGTGTGCGTGACTCAAACACATGCCCCAACTGAAGGCCAACTTACTTTTTAAAAATTAACTTAAGACAATTTACAGGCCCAGTTATAAAAGTAAGACTTTTTAAGAATGAGTGGATACCCTGGAAATCTGACTTCATTAAATAAAGTCTTTAAAAACAGTCATTACTAGGTATTCAGGCACTTAGCTAAAATAAATTATTTTGGAAATCTTAAATGACCTAAAACAGAAAATCTTTAGCCTGATTTAAACTACTGATGTGATGAGAAAAGTCTCTCATACTGTAAATAACCGGTTTCAATTAGCATATTGGCTCTTAAAGCAAAAGCTACAGCATACAGAATGTTTATTGAGAGAGTAACAAAGATGTGTCACTGCCAACATAAAAAACATCCCAAAACAAAACAAAACAAAAAGAAACACAAGAGCAGCAGTCTGCACATTGGGGGCTTTTATTCTCTAAGCTTGAGGCAACGAGATGAGTGACATGTATCTAGTTGTCTCTGTGGACAGTTTTCAGAGTGCAGTAATGGACATCTCTTCTACTACAATGAAGAGATGGCTCCAAAAAAAAAATCTAAAATGACAGAAAATCAATTTCTTAAAAAGGAAAGAAAACATGGGAACATCTGATTTTTAGCTGCGACTCTGGGATGAGCCTTCAACAGAAGTGTTATGCTGGCATCACATAGAGAAAAATAAACTTGTTCCCATATAGATGAATCTTTCACTTTTACAGCGAGTTGTTTGTGCAGCAAGTTGCTATAAAAACCAAACTGTTGTTGCAAATCATCATTCTTCACGCTCAGCACTCAGTAGGAAAATTTGGGTCTGTTTTCTGAATGTCAACAATTCAGATTTAACATTGATTGAAAGCACACAGGCACCATGATTCGCAAGATGCCAAACATTTTGAAGAACTCTTCTACATCAGGAGTTTCTTAAAATATAATTGCCCAAAACAAACAAAGAGTTTCATTGTTTCTTTTTTCTGCCCGAGAAAAGATGTATTTAATCCCTTTTAAATCACAGGATGTTGCACCAAACAACCATAAAGAGTTCAAAATTTTAATATAGAAAAACAACTCATGCTTTCCACTTACATGTGAAAATGGCTACAAACAGATAAACAGTTATACAAGCATACATCTTTGAAAAGCAGAAGTGGAACCTCCTGTAAAACCAACAAGTGGTTTTTGAATGATGAATCAACAAAAGAACACTAGTCTTTTCCAGCAGTCATCGTACAGTGCATACATACAATGGCGTATACAGTCATTGTATGGCTGTATGACATATAATCAATTAATCAATCAAATTTTATTTGTGCAGCACATTTCAGCAGCAAGGCATTTCAAAGTGCTTTACATCATAACAAACACAAAAACACAAAGTCATGCAACATAGAATTAACAATCAAAAAATGACATTTTGTTATGGAAGTAAATATGTGCTATCAGGATTTGAATAAAAAATGCCTCTGAAATTTGAACGTAAAAAAATTCAGTGTCATTATTTGTACGTAAAAAAAAATTCAGTGATAAAAAATTTGCTGTTAAAAATTCAGCGTCTAAATATTCGTTGTTAAAAATTCAGCGTCTAAAAATTCGCTGTAAAAAAAATTCAGCGTCTAAAAATTTGCTGTAAAAAATTCAGCGTCTAAAAATTCGCTGTCTCAAATTCAACGTCTAAAAATTCGCTGTTAAAAAATGGCAAGGTTACTTCAGGTCACAGACATGCGCAATGGACGTCAGATTTCAACACCCAGCCAATCACAAGACGCCACGGCATGTAGAGGAAATACCAGCATCAGCGAGTCTGGCGACTGGAGGCGATCGCTAACCCAACGGTGAGTTTAATGCTTTCATATTTCTGTAGTAATTTCATTTTGCGCCTGAAGTTTGATACGTTATCTTAAAGCTCGATTTAAAACACGGGTTTGGTTTGGTCCGTTGTTAATCTTACAGGATGTAGTGCTGGCATATAACTTCTCGCTACCTCCTAGCATCCAGCCCCTCTCCACTGCCCTACACCCAGTTTCCCCCAGTTTATTTGCAAAAGAAATAAACTTGGATCTTTAAAGAGAACTGATGGGTGGCTACTTTCTGGGTTGTTTGTATGTTGTCTTGGGTGAAAACTAAGAAGTGACTGAAACAATACCTGGGCCATTTACATTCTATTCTGGTGAGTGTGGTTGAAAGCTGGCGCTTATGTCACATGTGTCAAAGTTCAGTCCTCGAGGGCCGCTGTCATGAAGTTTTTAGATGTGTCACACTACAAAACGCTGGAATGAAATGGTTTAATTACCTCCTCCTTGTGTAGATCAGATCTCCAGAGCTTTGCTAATGACCTAATTATTCTATTCAGGTGTGGTGCAGCAGAGGCTCATCTAAAAGCTGCAGGGCCGTGGCCTCCAGGACTGGACTTTGGTCACCCCAGGCTTATGTATGTCCATTTAGGACACAAATAATGATGGTCACAAGCATTGACTTCAGCTACACATAAATTGTCTTCCAAAGGAATTTGGCATGTTTTAACGCTTACTTTGTATTAAACACGTTTTTAAAAAATTAATTATATATACATTTTTTACCCTGACCTTACTTTGGTATTTGTATTTGATGCACTAAATCTTCAATTACCATATGAAATTTTAACTTTTTCCTGTAACTACATTAACTTATTATTTTTTTAATTTATCAAACTTCAGGCGCAAAATGAAATATGCTACAGAAATATGAAAGCATTAAACTCACCGTTGGATTAGCGATCGCCTCCATAGTCGCCAGACTCGCTGATGCTGGTATTTCCTCTACATGCCGTGGCGTCTCGTGATTGGCTGGGTGTTGAAATCTGACGCCCATTGCTCATGTCTGTGACCTGAAGTAACCTTGCCATTTTTTAACAGCGAATTTTTATACGCTGAATTTTTAACAACGAATTTTTAGACGCTGAATTTTTAACAGCGAATATTTAGACGCTGAATTTTTAACAGCGAATTTCTTATCACTGAATTTTTTTTTTACGTACAAATAATGACACTGAATTTTTTACGTTCAAATTTCAGAGGCATTTTTTATTCAAACCCTGATGGCACATATTTACTTCCATATTTTGTCAAGTTCTATCGTTTAATTACAATTGATCACGTTTCGAATACAGTTCTAAACAGGTGGGTTTTTAGTCTAGATTTAAAGAAAGTCAGTGTTTCAGCTGTTTTACAGTTTTCTGGAACTTTGTTCCAAATTTGTGGTGTCCCGGAGCTCCGCTTGTATCAGTGCAGTGCCCGTCAAATGTGACTCAACAATTTGAAACTGCTTATTTTCTAAACAAAAAACATTAAGAAATTATCCAACATTGGTATTTATCAAGGAAGGTTATTTTTGGAACCATGTACTCAAGGTCATAAATCCCATCTCATTATTGAGGATAAACATAACATTTCTTAAGAGCAATTTTGGGGCGTTTGTCAAGGTTCCATTGAAATGTAATGTAAAATGTGGTTTAGAAACTTGTCAAACCACATTCAAGCTGTGGGACCAAAAATGACTAGTAATGCACATCAAACATGTTTTATTCTCAATAAGCAGCCTAAAATTCAGATGTTGCTTAGATACAAGTTTTGTTCAGTCTGATTGATCTAATCTCTGCTACACCTTTACAAACATTTTAAGTTCTAAATACAAAAGCTTTAATGAGTAACTGCTATTAATACAATTTTTCATAAACATTGTTTTATTAAAAAGGCTGCTAATACAAGTTATGGGTTATTTAAGTGATAACTTCTGAAGTTGCTTTATTTTTAAGCCTATTTTAGTTTTGGAGTGTCCTGGATGACTGAGAACAAATAAGTAGATCCAAAAGAATATCTGGGAAGTATAATTTAAACATAACACTGAAAGCACAAGAGTTTATATAGAAAAATATTGAGATTTTACGTTGAAGACAATGAGAAATAAAGGCATAGCTTTCTCTTTTATCTATCTGTTTTCTCTTCTGTTTTCGGCTCCCAAACACAGAGCTGGTCCACTTGCTCAGCCGGGATTTACGCCTATGCATGTACTAATATACTCTCCTTTTAATGAATGAGAAAAATCTTATGTGCATATGTTATTCCTCCTCTATGCAGGAAAATTCCGATTTTTTTTTATTTTTTTTTTTTAGCTGCAGTGAAGAGTAAATACTTTTAAACCTCAGCCGAAAAATACACACCTGTATGTCTGTGGTAAGGTTTCATATTTCACACCATGAATGATAACTCTGAAATTGTCACTTGAAATAAAATCATAACGCTTTCATTGGCTGAAGGATAGAAAATCTTTTGCCTGAAGGCCTGAACATCTTGGCCAGTCTTCCTGTTCAACATAAACTCATCTTTGTGGCTCTGAGCAAATGTCGCAACACATTTGGTCTCAGTAGATTCCAAATCCAACATCCTCGTGAAAAAACCTCTCGGACTCTGATCGTGAGCTCGGTGAACAGCACGGTGGTATTTGACCCTGATGCTCAGTTTAGCCTCTAATGCTTCTTGTCCCAGGTGGGAAAGCCTTGGACTGGTAAGACGAGCGACATGCGGCGAGGCCTCAGTGCTGAGCTGAGCCGCAGATCATCTGTGTCATCACACTCGGCTGAGTCGGAAATCTGATCAGGGCTGCTGGGACCTTTAATGATTTTCAGAGAGGAAAACCGTGTATCTCTGTGTGTTTGAGCATAGGCACATTAAAGCATCTGAAAATAGGCCAGTTAAATTGAGATTTTTTTTAACATTAAAAAAAAATCTGTCAAGAGTTATTTGACAGTCGGATAATATTAGACTAGTTTCTCCCTTATCTCAAAAATTTTAAAGTTTGATCAATGAAACCTTATTTTTATCACAATAAAATTGTATTTAGTTTGTTTACAACCAGCAGTCTCTGATCATTCTCTTTTAAAATCTTTTCAATGCTACAAAATTCATTAAAAAGGGTTAGTTTATGTTTCTCACTTTTATTCAGTGTTCAAAAATTATTACATTTGTTTAGCATCAATGCTGCCTCATATCTTCTGATTTTAGTTAGCTTGGAGTTCTTAGGGTTTTTTTTTTTCAGCATGGTCTTTTTATTGATAGAATATTTTTCCACCTTGAAAAGTAAAACAGCTTACTAATTTCGATGCTTGCCAAGCAGAAAGATGTCAAGTAAGTTATTTGCCCTTACATTTCATAGTAATGTTTGAAAAATGGAGCCTAGGCGTAAATTCAATTTGGAAGACTCGTTCCTCACGCGCGTTCAATCAGCGCACGCATCCATCGTCTTTGATCTATCAAGCTGATCCTGCCACGTCACTTCCGGTCATCAGTCAAGTCATTGCTGAAAAGGATCTCCAGCTGGTTCGCCTCTGCTTGTCAGTCGAGCTCTCGTCGCACGATCTAATATCCGACATCGAGTCAGATTGCTTACCGGGTTCCCCTCCCTCCCGATCTTCCCGGAGATCTCATCCCCCCCACCTCCTCCCCGCTATGCGTCGCAGGGGTCGCTTAACATTGCATCCTACGCCCCGATCTCCAGCTTCCTTACTCCGATGCAGAGGAATCACCCTGGTCCCAGGTCTACCTCCACCGCAGGCTGCTTCGCTTGCAGCTCTACTACCAACTCGTGACGCATCTCCGCGATTTCCTTCGCTAACCTCTCCCCACCCCCTCCAAGCGGCAGGTAGCGAACCGGCAAATCCCTCCGCTGCTAAACGCCGTCGGGGCCGCCCCTCTTCCCAAGCAGCGCACCACTCACCGTCTCCTTCCCCTCCTCCACCGTCTGCTCCTGGTCCCTCCTCTGACGGGGCCAGTCCCGACGCCGGAAGTTCCCGGGCCGTCTTCACGCCAACGCTCTCAATCTTCTCCTCCTGTCGCTCAGATCCACGTCCTTACGTCTTCTCTAATCACCTCTATGGATTCTCTTCAGCGTTCCATTTCCTTGCTGTCAACGCTTCTCCACCGCGGGATTCCAGACTCCGTTAACCCTTCCACCGCTCCTTCAACGTCCGCTCTCGCGGCACCTCATCCCGCCCCTCAAGCCCTCCTCACGGCCTCTACCCTCGCCACAGCCCGTCCAGTACCTCTCCTAGGTAAGCCCGTCCTTCTCCTCCTGACTTTATTTGCTCCCTTTCCATTTTCTTTCCTTTTCAGCGCGGTTTAGCCTCTTGGCCTTTATCGTCTCTCTCTCTTTCTCTTTTTCTCGCCCCTTCCACTCGTATTCAGGTACGCCCTACACGCCCCTATGCGCTAATATTTCTCCGAGACTGCGTTCCAAGATACTTCAGGGGCAGTACGTAAATTTGGCTTCCATCCTCCTTCCCTCCCCCGAAGTTGACCAAAGTGTAGCTTCTTCAGGGGATTTCTCCGCCATCTTTAAATCCTCCGATCCACGTCTCTCTAAGGACCTTTCCATAGGACAATTCTTGGCCGCGTTTAGTGTATTTAGAGACGTCATTTGTAGCGTCTTCCCCGAACGCCGCATAGAATTAGATGCCTACCTAGCTTTGATAGCCGACCTACACATGCAGTATGGCCGGTCTTTATTCTACCAATATCATAAAGCCTTCGCTTCTAAAGCTGCTGCCGTCTTGTCTCGTTCCGGTCAGTGCCTCAACTGGTCCATCCTAGATATGGAAATCCTCATCATGCTTACTCAGTCCACTGCATGTTTCCAGTGTGGCGCTGTCGGCCACCAGAGCGTCTTCTGTCCTTCCATCCCTTTCAAGCAAACGCCTTCCGCCGTCACTCCCCCCCAGCCCCTCTTACCTCCCAAACCCATCTTGCCCCCCCAACCCGCGACCGCCATGGACGTGAAGTAAAGGTATTTAATAACATGCCTATATGCAACAATTTTAACGAAAGCATTTGTGCATTCCCTAACTGCGCCTTCCTTCATGTATGCAGTCTCTGCAGGGATGCTCATCCAAAATCCGTTTGTCCCCGCCGCCCGTTCCCAAGCAGAATCAAACGGGATTTCAGAAATTAGTTTCCTTTCACCTTCGCACTCCCATCCTCACTACCGAATTAGCAAAATTACTCTCATGTCACCCCGACCGCACTTTCGTTAATTTCTTGATCACTGGTCTCTCCCAAGGTTTTCTAATAGTCCCTCACGCCCCCAGCTCTTCTCTCGTCATTCCCAATCTTCTGTCAGCCCTGCACGAGCCAGTCATTGTCTCTCAGCTGCTCGCTAAGGAGCTGGCTAAGGGTCACATCATCGGCCCTTTTGATTCCCCCCCCTTCCCCGTTTTTCGTATCAATCCCCTAGGCGTTGCTACTCGAAAATTTTCTGGCAAGAAACGCCTCATCTTAGATCTTTCAGCTCCCCATTCCGGCCCTCACTCCAGCATTAATAGTCTCATCCCGAAGCTTCCCTTCTCCCTTTTTTACGCCTCAGTGGATCACGCTATATCGCTCATTAAACACACCGGTCGAGGCGCATGGTTGGCGAAAGCCGATATTACAGATGCTTTTAAGATCATGCCGGTGCATCCCTCTCAGTGGCACCTGCAAGGCGCCAAATGGGACGGCAAATTCTATTTCTTCGTACGCCTGACTTTTGGATGCAGGAGTAGTCCCGGTCTTTTCAACATGTTATCCGAGGCGCTCTGCTGGATTCTCCTCAACGTCACTAAGCTTCCCTCTGTGCTTCACCTCCTCGATGATTTCCTCCTTATCGATCCGCCTTCCCAACCTCCCGACTCGCTTCAGAAGCTAAAGGACCTTTTCTCGAAGGTCGGTGTCCCTCTCCGAGGAGAAAACAGCCGGTCCTTGCACCTCGATCGAATTTCTAGGCATCTCCCTGGACTCCAAGTTAATGCTAGCTTCTCTGCCGGCCAACAAATTAGCCCGTATTCGAGAAATAGCTCACGCCCACCTTTCATCTTCGGCACTTTCCAAACGTCAGCTTTTATCCTTGCTCAGACACCTTAATTTTTCCATGCGCATAATCCCCCAGGGTCGTTCTTTCATCTCCAGGCTGCTCGACCTAGCTAATTCGGTCCCCTCCCTGCTAGATCTGGTCTCTTTAGACGATCAAGTACCTTCTTTCGAGCTCATTTCTATTAGCTTTCTACGGATTCCTCCGTTTGGGGGAATTTACTACCCCTAGTAAAATCTTCATACCTTCTAGAGATCTAGCTGTTTCAGATCTTCAGTTTCATTCAGACTACTATACCCTTTCTCTAAAACACTCTAAATGCCATGGAGCCTGCACCGTCGTCATAGCTCGTAGCAAAGGGCCGTTTTGCCCCTTTCTCACCATGTTTAAATTCGCTCTGTTGCGGCATAAGATTAGTTCCCCTTCCGAAGCTTTATTTCTCACTCCAGAAGGCTCCCCCATGACCTCATCATGGTTTCTCAAACACCTCCGACTTCTCTTAGCCGCCATCCACCTCCCTCCTAGTCAGTTCTCAGGGCACTCCTTCAGGATCGGGGCGGCTGTAGGGAATTCCATCATCGTCGCTCCAGCAGCTCGGACGATGGTCATCTTCAGCATACGCCTCCTACATTCGTCCTGACCTCCCTTCTGTACTCTCAGCCCAACGTTCTCTCAGTGCCTAGGTAAGCACTGCGCAATTCACTGGTGGTGGTTTTATCCTATTGGGCTTTGCCCCTCTCCAGCTAAGGTCTGGTTTTTCTTATGTCTTTTGTCCCGCTATACTCATTACCGAATTTCTTCTCGGTGTGATCAGCAGACGCCCGCATCACTCCGCAGCGAATCGTGAGTTCGTCTCGCTAGTTCTCCGGTTTTTTTTCTTCTCTCTTTAGCACTAGCACCCGATTTTAGCTACCTTCTTTTGGCCCTTCACCTTCTATCTTTCGCCTAGAGCCTCATCGATCTTTGATGACTAGTCTCATTATCGCATCTCTAGTCTTTCACCCCTATTCATCCCTGACTAGCTCATTACCTGCTTTCACCATCTCACTATATTCACATCACCAGTTGGTTCTCTTCCATCAGCTATGTCATCCTTCGCTACGTATCGCCCGACTAGTATTCCTATCGCATTTATCTTCTCTCTCGCATGTACATTCCCAGCTGGCCTTCATCCACCAGCATTTTCTCTTCCCCCGCACGATACTCTCCGACTGGCGTCTTCTGTCGTCATTCAATCATCCCTCGCATGTGACATTCCTAGCGTGCATCTTTTTCGGCTATGACATTCCCCGCCATGCCATGTCCCTGACCGGCATCCTCCGCCGGCTTTAATCTTTCTCAACATACATCCTCGGCTGGCCTTCATCTTCCAGCGTTCTATCTTCCCTCGCACGTACATCCCTAGCCGGCTTTCATCTACCAGCTCTCTCGTCCTCGCACGTATCGTCCCTAGCTGGCCTACATCTACCAGCACGTTTTATCCCGCACGCGCATCGCAGCTGGTCTTCTATCATCCGCATTAAACTACCATCGCCCGCATGTTTTCGGCTGGGATCATGGCCAGCTTTCTTCCCCCTAGTCATCATCCATCGGGTTTTTCCTACCGGTATATAATCATCCCTCGTTAGCATCATCCGCATGTTGGCCTTCATCTACCAGCAAGTTATCATCTTACGCACATAACGCCGTATCGGGTCTCATCACCAGCATTCATCACTCCTCGTATGCATTTTTCCACCCTACGCACGTTTTATCCCCTGCTGGCTATCATCCACCAGCACGTCATCAACCTTCGTCGTAACATTCATGTCAAGTCTTCATCCGCCGCATTCCGTCATACCTCATACGGCATTACCATGCGGGCCATCGCTTTCAGTACCTACCATCATTCCTCGCACGTATCTTCTCTAGCTGGCCTTATCATCAGGGATTCTTCACTCCATGCTCATAACTCACGTTCTGGTCTCTTCCACCAGGTTATCACCCCTCGCACGTAACTACCCTAGCTAGTCTTCTTTCTCCAGCCTTCACCATTCTTCGATATACACCCACAAGCTAGTATCTACTGCCAGCCTCACTTCACGTTAATCGTTAACGCACGAACCTATCTCGGCCTCAGCCCCGGCTTTGCCCTCCCTTTTTGGGGGGATCACGTTCCTATCAACAGCGGGCACGCCATCCGAGGCTAGCACTGTCTTGCCCGTTGTCCTCAGCCGGGGCCCGAGCGCCAAAGTATTTACTCTTACTCTTACAGTTAACTCACTAATCGCACCCTCTCTCTGTTTGAGTCTCTCCAGATTGAAATGGAGCCTAGGCGTAAATTCAATTTGGAAGACTCGTTCCTCACGCGCGTTCAATTAGCGCACGCATCCATCGTCTTTGATCTATCAAGCTGATCCTGCCACGTCACTTCCGGTCATCAGTCAAGTCATTGCTGAAAAGGATCTCCAGCTGGTTCGCCTCTGCTTGTCAGTCGAGCTCATCCCACCTCCTCCCCATCTCCACCTCCACTCTGCAAGCTTCACGCATCCTTCTCATCTTCCACCACCAGTGTCGGGTCCCGGGGATCACGTTCCTATCAACAGCGGGCACGCCATCCGAGGCTAGCACTGTCTCGCCCATTGTCCTCAGCCGGGGCCCGAGCGCCAAAGTATTTACTCTTACACATTAGTTGACTCACTAATCGCACCCTCTCTCTGTTTGAGTCTCTCCAGATTGAAATATATTTTATGGTAAAAAAAAAACAGCCAATTAGACAGATCAGCATGACTTATTTTAAATCACTAATTTTAACTGATAATTTATAATAATGATTGAAAAACAAACTGGATTTTGATTAAAAAAAAAATAAAAATAAAAAAGTTAATTTTCTTTTAATTTTGCATTTTTCTGGTGGTTCCCAAGGGGGCTGTGGCCCAGTTTTGAAAAATACTAACCTATTCTAGAAGACTTTTACACAAAAAAACAGATCTGGAACAGTTGTTGAAGGAGCGTTGTTGTGATCACATACTGAAGGCAGAGTTTCAGAAAGAACAGGAGCTTCTTCAAGAGGCAGAGGCACAATTTAAAGGCAAGTCAAATTTGATAAACCTAGAATTTTTGGAACAATTGACAGTAGCCACGCCTGTCAAGTCTCCCATTTTGCCCGGGAGACCAAAGTATTTTACTCCTCTTTTCCGGCTTACTCCCATATTAAATTTTCCCGTAAATTTCCAGATTTAGAGTAATTCTGCTGCAAAACCCCCACCTTCTCAACAATAGCAGGAAAAGTACAAAAGTACAAAATATTGAAGCTATGAAGTAACAGTTACTTGACTGTGCTATAATGTGATACTATTTGTATGAAAATATTTTATAGTGCTCCTTTAATAAGCCTCAGCTCAATAAATGTAACCAATTTTATTACCCAAACAGAACTTCATGTTGAGTGTGGTTGGACTGGGCCGTTCATTACAGACACCAGATTACACTCTTCCACATCCGCCTCACTTTTATTTATCCGTGCCATTGCAAGCTCAGCCTGGAACAGTCTCTCCCTCCCAGGGGCATGGTGTTTTTTCTCTGCGCAAATGCTTTCCTTTCCCTTTCCGTGTGCATTTAGATATTTAAAGTGTGCTTCCTTCATGCTTGTGCTGTCAGCCTTGCATTTGCTCAGCCCTCGGGGGGCCCTTGTACTGTACAAATACTGCAGATGCAATGAGAGGAAGCAGAGCAGAGCAAAACAAAAACTTCCTGAGGGATGAAATCAAAAAGTGTAAAATAGTGCAACAAGTACCTTTGTAGGAAGATTGCAGCAAAACACTCTGCTCCCAATTATTATGCAAGTGATATTTTTTCAGATTTTCTTAAATTGGTCTAACCCTACCCGACCTCTTAGCCCAATTTGTGACACCAACTGAACAATTATCCCAAAAAAACGTTTCTTGCTAATGGAGCAAGATCACCAGCCAATCACAAAAAGGCATATAACTAAAGAACTAAAACTTTTGGATATACATATATATATATACGTATGTCGCCAGTGTAATGACCACCCTGATTTTACCCCCTCTCCTCCTGCCACCCACCACCACCTCCTCTCTGATAACAGACCCAGGCAGCGTGATGGATTTCTGGACGGCCAGGAACTGTATTTTCAAATTTCCAATTAACTTGTAATGTTTAACAAGAGCGTCTCTACAAGTAGCCCTGTCTTTCCAGGTTTAACAAGTTTTCTACACCCTGCAGTACGTTAGATGATTGTGTGAAAATACTCACTGTCAAGAATGCTTTGTCTGGCATCAGTTATCCTGTGTGAATGCACCACATTTACACAGGATAATTTATCACATGGAGTAATTTATCACATGGATCCCCAGATTCCTGATTATCCTGTGTGAATAACTCTTTATACTCTGGAAATTATTTTACTTCATCAATTAATAAGATATGTTGGTTTACCAACATTCCTCTGATTCACCAGGTTCCAAGCTCTACATTTTGCCTGGTTGGCAGAATCTCACCAGTTTTAAAACTTGGTCTGTTTATTGGCCCTGCAGCTCTTCATGACTTATCATCCACTTATCTTCTCGTCTTCTCAGACTGCAGCTTCCCCCCCTTATCTGACCTGTCACCGGCCCATTGTCCCTCCCTCCCTTTATTCCACATCTTCTCTCCACTCTTATCTCCTCCTCCTTGGTGATCTGCCCCTCTTCGATTCCCTGTTTATCTCTCCTTCCCGTCTTGCCTGTGTAATGACCACCCTGATTTTACCCCCTCTCCTCCTGCCACCCACCACCACCTCCTCTCTGATAACAGACCCAGGCAGCGTGATGGATTTCTGGACGGCCAGGAACTGTTTGCTCCGGGTGCTGCTGCGGCTCCGGATAATGCTGGATAAGCAGGTCGGCTGGAGTTGGTGTGTATGAGGAGAAAACAGCTGACAGAAGCAACGAGCAATGGAGGGGGGACTAAGCTTGGCCACCCAGCAATAAATGCATTCCTTATTTTTTCTATGCTTGCAGGACGATTGGGGATATGAAGAGTAAGCCATTTTCATGTAAATAGCTTAGAATAAAGAAAAGAAAAGTAGGTTTGATCTAAGGACTAACTTAATCTGACAAGTATGATGAATGAGCAGGAAATCCCATGGAGGAACTGTTGCAAAGAGAGTTTCCTCAGAAGAAATAAAAAAAAAAATGATCCATGAAAATTGACGATATAGCTTTACAGAATAAAAAGTCCAAGTACCAAATTGGTAAAAGAAGACTCGATTTTCTAACAGTGCACATCAGGCCATCCTGGAAGTTGTGGACAAAGAGTCTTCTTTAAAAATCACCCACAGTACTCATGTCGCTGCAGGCCGCGGATAACAAAAATCCACCCTCTAATGCCGTCTCTCGTTCTCCTGTGTCATCTCTCCGTTTTCGCTTCCAAAGACAAAACATCTGCAGGCGGAAAACTGTCCACTGACGTCTGAAATTATGTGTCACATAGGAGGACTTCTCTCCAAAGTCTCCAAAATGTGTTTTCAGACAGTTTGACACTTTCACAGCACTCCTCCGCCGCAGAGGTAAAATACAGGATTCATAAGAGATGAAATCAAAATTAAGCAATAAAACACGAGACTGAAACAAATTTGGTATCTAAATCAAACCAGAGGTTTTAAACTTGTCAGATGTTAGTTGACAATGCAGAGCAAGGCCTCTCAGGTTCTCTGGTCTGTCCTCATCCACAGAGCCAGAACCAAACGTGGAGAAGCAAGATTCAGGTTGACCTGGAACAAACCTCCAGAAAACTGAAAAACAGCCAACATACTGAGTTTCTTTAAATCGAGACCAAAAATCCACCTACTTGCCTTTGATTATTAAGTGGAACATTGATTAATTCAACTCTGGATTACAAGAGGAAAGTCACAATATTATGCAAGTAAAATTATAAGGACAAATTCAAGAATTATCGCAATATAACTATTCTCATTATATTATGACTTTATTCTCAGAGTTTCAGAACTTTATTCTAATTCTATTTTCTATTAGTTAGGCCCTAATGTCACAATGTCACTATAATGTTTTTTTGTTGTTGTTGTTGCTGAAATGTGCTTCACAATAACTAAGTGATGTGTCTGTGAACCACAAATAAAATATTGTCTAAAGATTTGAAAAGAAAACTTAGCTTGTTATTAAAAGTAGTACTAATTAAAAAAAATTATATTTATCTGGAGCAGCCATGATTTTACATTTTGCATTAAAACTGGTTTCAAGCAGCAATATTTCCCCTGATTACAGATATAGAAATGTGTTTTCATTTGTTACTACGTTCCTTTTTCATAAATGAATAGCCTTCATTAGAATCAAAGCCTGTGTTGTAGTCAGAGGTGAAGAGTTGTTTTTTTTAGGTTTTTACCCTAAATCGTTATGGTGATTTTTATATTTTTTAAACCCAGTGAGCTGCTCGCCATCTTGTGCAGAGGGGGAAAAAGTGATTGTGTCATGGCTGCAAGGCACATGCTGTCAGAGCTGCAGAGCTCTTAATTTCATCTGACTTGCCTCAACTCCTGCAGCTCAGTCCGATTTCCGGTTCGGGCTGATTCTGCAAACATTTACAACTCTGTACCCCCCAGAAAAATATATGAAATAACTGGCTCAGACTCTGAGCGTTTTAGCCCCAAACCAGTCACAGACATAGGAAAAGTTGTGTTCCTGAGGGGCGAGAGAAGAGTTGGAGCATATTTTAACTTTCGGCTCGTTTTGGGTCAGTCAATCTGTCACAGCTCACATGTCACTAATTAAAAATAAATAAATAAAAAACAAAAAAACTTTCAGGCATTTTGCATCTCTGTCAATTAAACTCTACAGCTAATGCACACACGGACAAGTGTTGGAAGATTTAGCCTTTTTACTTGTGTGCTGTCAAACAACATTCCCTTCATTTTGTGAATGAAAGGTCTGGAATACATTTTATGACAGTGTTTACAAAGACAATTGGATGGAAAAGGAGTCTGCCAGGGTTTCTCTAGAAATGTAGCTTATCTGATCTATGACCACCATGTCATGGAGAATCCTCACTGCACACTGTATGAGTGTCCAGGAGTACTCATAAAACTACTACCTCATATCTAAGAATGACTTTATTGTCACAATGTTACAGCTTTACTCTTGTATTGCGACTTTCTTGCAGTATTACAATTTTAATCTCACAGCAGTACAACTTCATTCTCCAATATTACGATTTTGTGTGTTGAGAATCTCATACTAATATGACTTTATTTCTGAAGTATTCCGACTTTATTCCCCTGATTTTACAACTTTATTCCCATAACATTACGACTTGATTCTTGTGATATTACTCCTTTATTGTCATAATAAAAAAATTAAATAAAAAATAACACTTAGCCTGGCCCTAATTCATCGTCATATGGTTTCCACCCTGTTTTAAATGAAGTTATATAACTGATCTGAAAAGCCGGAACACTTCTTGTTAGAGAAATATAACTGTGGGGGTTTAACTGGGATTTATTTTCCTGGAGGTTCTGTTTTAGGGCAGTGATGTGTCTGTGAACCACAAAATGGGACTGACACCATGTGACAAACTGCAAATAAAACAAAGCGACAGACGCCTCAGGCTTTTTCACCAATCAGTTGTTTTGGATGCAGTGGCCTGCACAGCGATTGCTAATTCTAACACTGGGCTTTTACCACCAAAGGAGAAAATAAAAAAGAACTCTGAAGTAAAATGTTTTGCTTTTCAAGATGTATAAATGTAAAACTCAAACACATTGGCTTCTTCTCTCCTCCTCCGTCCATCTCTGCAGGGACGTATGCGGGATTTACGGGGCCACAGCACAGAGTAATGAGGTCCCTGTTGGAAAATGGCGTTTGCAAACTCGGGCTCACTTCGATAATTCTCATCCTCCAGAAGCTGGAGAAGCCGTGTCCGTCATTTATGAGGTTCAGACCAGGTGAGTCAATGTTCTCTCTTCTCGGTCAGAAAGTGGAAATGAGCCATGAGATCAGGGCTTCACATCGCATCAAGCTCACCTGAATGTTTAATTCTCCGCTTGGCCTGTGGGACGACGGCGGGGTGAGTGTAGGGACGGCTTGTGGTCGCGTGAGGTGGAAATCCACACCGCGGAACCATGACTCACGGTGGAAGTTTCGCAGACGAGAGCACAGTAATTGGACAGCCAGGTTCGTCATCCGTAACAGAAGCTGTTGCTTGACAGATGAGTCATGGAGATGCAGCGATGTGGAGTGGAGATGTTAGCACCACAGCAACTAATAGGCTCATCCTCATGCTCAGAAGCAGGGTGTCCACGTTTTTTGTCACATGGGCCAAAATAGTCAAATTAGAAGTACCAGAGAGCCTAAAAAATGTCACTGTAAAATTTTTAATCATAAATTACATAGATTGTTTTACAGTAAACTTAGCATGCAATGTTTCAATTGAGCAAATAAAGTTTTTTATAGGGGAGGGGATGTGTAAATCATGTTACATCCTAAACTTAAGAATATTGCATGTTTACCTTATAAAATACAGGAAATTACTTTAAAACACTACAAAAAAATGTAGTGCATTACTGGCAATTAGACCAGGATTTACTTTTAAGTACATACATGATATATATTGTGGTGCAGTCACTTCTCCGGCTTGGACTAGAAACAGCTACTATTCAGTAACTGAATAGTACTGAATAGTAGCTATTCAGTACTATTGAATAGCTACTATTCAATAGTACTGAATAGCACCAGCCCTGGTTAGTCTATAACCTTCGGTATATTTGTGGAGGTGTGAATGCGCAATTAATCCAAACCAAAAAAGCAAACTCTGATCCACCAAACAAAACACGTTTTGGGTTCATTTGAAGTGAACTGCTGTGGTTTGAATGCATTTGCAGATGCCAAGCAGACCTGAGACTGCTCAAAAATCAGGAAGCAGATTATAGCACAAAGCATTCTGGGTAAATGCAACCAAAAACAAACACATGTCTAGCAATAGCGAAAGAAAAGGCTTGTGGTTATCTGCCAAAGAAAAAAAGAGATCCTACAACCATTAAAATCTGACGCTACTCCATTTTTGTTTACATTTTGTGACGAAAGGAGAGGCTCTCATTATCTTCAGAGATTTTTGTGTTGTTTCCTTCAAAGGTTCTTGGTGCAGCGTGTGAAGAAGTTTTATTCATATTAAATGATGTTCTTTATGTGTCATATAAATGTAATGTTGTTTGTATCACAGTCAAGGTGTTTTCTGTGCAGCTGGGAGAGGGGTACAAACTAATGAGACAAGATGTGTCTATTGAAGTACGTTTCCCAGGGTTGCTGAACTTCCCCAGAGAGTTATTTGGGAACTTGCTGTTTTATTTAGTTTTCGCATTCCATAAACATAACAGTGAATGAGCGTACAAGGTTCCGTATGTTTTCCATTGTTTCTCTTGTTTGGTCTTAGAAGATTGAGTCTCCGCCTTGGTAGTAGAGAGAGATGAATAAAGTAACTATGCACCTCTGAGTTGGTCAGAGCGAATCTAATTTGTGCCTAATGCAGTGTGTTTTTTGCTCTCCGTCTGCAGATGTATTAAAGATTGTTTTGCTCCCTGACTTTTGTCTGGACCTCAGTCTCTGAATTTTGTGCACTTCACAATTGCCCCCATAGGCCAGGGGAGGAACAGGCTCTTTGACACAGTGCAGTGTCAAAGTGAAATGCATCAGCAGAAAATACAAAAAATGGTGCAATTTTGGCTCTCAATCAAATCAAACCGAACCTACCCTTTTGACACACCTCTTCTTCAACATACACACACACACACACAACAAGAGAGTGTTTTACGTCAGATGGACGACAGTAACTATTCTTTGTTTCGGTTTGGAGGCCTGTCGGCCCCAAACACTTACAAATAAAAACTCAACACAGCTGAACGAAGGCCAAACTCGTCCGTTGGTCATCCATTACTCACTAATGCTTATAATGAAAATTTGGCTCAGATAGATCCCAGCCGGGCTGCATTCAGAGTAATTTTCTCTTGAATCCCCTCCAGCTATTGCAGCACAAAGCTGCAGACATTTTCAGACAATGATCACAGTGATGATTACAACACATATTATTCAAGACGGCTGCTTCCCTTCAAGATGGAGTAAAAATTCTCAATAGTGTCTGACAACTGGACATTTAAAAGCTGCTAAGTTGTCCAGGAACTTAATTGTCAGTTTTATTCTTAGCTGGAAGAAACCATCAAAGAATCAATCGGTTGATAAAGATTTGTAAAAGAAGTTCTGATATCATAAAAATCTTTAGTTTTTATTGGATTTATGTAAATAATAATTATAATATGTATATAAAATGGTTGCAATATAAAGGACAAAAAATTATCTAGAAAAGCCCAACATTTTACTTTTAAAATAATATATTTGTGCAGTTGCATAATTCTATGATTTGCATTGAATATTGCAGTTCATGAGGACTTTGCAAATTAAACTGGAAATAAATGTCAGTCTTTGGAAGAAGCTCCAATATTTATTATTGCGTTTACTATTAAATCTGTAACAGTAAACGAAAGGATTTAAATCAGTTGAGATAAACAACTCAACTGATTTAACATGCAGGCAGTTGGTTTTTCTTCCCTTTGGTTTGATGCCATCTGTTCTTTTTTTGTTTTAATAAGCTATAATAGTTAAATCATAAAAGGGGAATATAACAGCCTTCCAATATCATACTGAAGGTGGGCTCAATGTATGTTCAGTAAGCAGAAGTTTTTAAAAATAAGATGTTTTTAAAATTTTAAACTAAAAATTATTCCAATTATTTAATTAGATAAGAATATTGGCACATTCAGCTGATTTTTTTATTTAACCACTTGAGCCTGTTTGTATAAAATTAGAAAAACAGAAAAATATTTAAATAAGTGATTCTATTTCCTCTTCTAAACATTTTAGTGCCTCCAACACAGCATTAATTTAACACAGTGGTTTCCCCCTATGGATTCCAATAAAATCCCCCCCTTCAAAAAAAAAAAATCAACTGGGCACACACGTTGTTCAACCAGATATAAACCTGTACGCAAATTTTGTTTTCAAACTCCACTGAAGTTTATTTCACACAAAAACAAACTACAAATCATCTTTACAGTGAAACATTTTGTGCAACTTTTTTTTTCATCCAAACCGCTCCCGCGCCTCTCCTGCAATGGCACAGCGCCCCACACTTTGGGAACCACTACTTTCATGTATGCTTTAACATTTGTAAAGGATACATCTGCTCAAGTAGATCTCTCTGGTTCTTGTGTTTTATATTCCATCTCCATAAGATAAAAGCAAATGAGGAATTCATAT
The DNA here is from genome assembly GCA_911649635.1 of Poeciliopsis gracilis. Classification (NCBI taxonomy): domain Eukaryota; kingdom Metazoa; phylum Chordata; class Actinopteri; order Cyprinodontiformes; family Poeciliidae; genus Poeciliopsis; species Poeciliopsis gracilis. The sequence goes on from CAJVRI010000293.1 coordinate 529,424, forward strand.
TTGAAATGTTAAAGCCAAAAGTTGTGACTTATTCCTGTAGGAGCTTACCATTTTGCTGTTTTTTCAGATGCATTTATGTCTCCATAGTAACACATGGTTGATAACTGAAATATTGATATAACTGATGTAGCTCAGCTGTAGATTGGCAGATGTATGGAGTTACAAAGGCTTCCAGCTCTGAACCAGGTACTAAAAACCTGTAGCAAAAACAAAAAGCTGCAATCTGGAAACAAAGGGCTACCTATGTTTCCTGTGCAAAGCTGCAAGTCAATTTCTTCATATTACAAAATTGCATGAGGTTCTTTCTAGGAAAATTTGACCCAGAAAGATACCATCGTCACTTCTGCATATTCCTGTCAGTTCCACTCATTTTCAGATATGTTTAAAAGAGCAGAAGTTCCCCAAATTTATCTTCTTTACATAGCTCTACTTCCACTGAATTTTAAGCTCCCCAGGGCAAGCAAGTGAGGTAATGAAGCGCAACAACGATGGCTCAGCTTCCCTTGACTCCCAACATCCCCGGAGCCTCACATTTAGCCAGCTAACTGCAAATGGAAAGTGGGCTAACTGCAAATTGAATGTCGCCTGGCAGAGGCAGCCGACGTGAGAGACTGAAACGTGAGAGACTGAAGCAGGTACTTCCAAGAAAGAGAAAAAAAAGAAAGATGACAGGGCAGTGTATTTTTCTGAAGTCCTAGACAAAAACAAAAGCTAAAGCATTTTTTACTGGCAAGTTTCAAACTATTTGGAATTCAGGGAATGTCTGTGGCCACAGAATACCTAAATCAACAGAAAAAGTAATAGAAAACAAACAGAAAGTTGTGTTTCTACCCATATTACAACTTTTTAAATTAACTTTACATTCATCTCGTGAATGTGTTTACACCAAACCCTACAACAGTTACTACAACCAGTACAATTCCTCCCAAGTGGAAATTTATGGAATACCTCATAAGGCTTGTAAGTTAATTTGTCTTGTTTATTTTTGATCTATCAATTTTATTTCTCTTTTACATTTTTACATGTATTCTAAAGAAAAAAATGATAAAAAATGGTTTGAAAATGGAAACAATGCTTGAAAATAAAAAACAAGTTAAAAAGAAAAACAATTTAGTATATTTTGAGATTTAAAGGATAAATTATTAACTATGCCTGCTAACAGAATACAATCATAATTTATCAATCTAAATAGAACATTTAATGGACCATTAACTGGCCAAATTGTCTTTATGATTTCTGTAATTTATTCATGAAATAGAATACACTGCTCAAAAAAATCAAGGGAACACTCAAATAAGACATCCTAGATCTGAATGAATGAAATATTCTCATTGAATACTTTGTCCTGTACAAAGTTGAATGTGCTGACAACAAAATCATTGTTGATTGTCAATCAGTGTTGCTTCCTAAGTGGACAGTTTGATTTCACACAAGTTTGATGTACTTGGAGTCATATTGTGTTGTTTGAGTGTTCCCTTTATTTTTTTTAGCAGTATACTTACACAAGCATTTCTTCTTAATTTTGACAGATTTAGAATTTTTTACTATAAAAATGATATGCACTGTAAAAAACAATCAAACAAACAAACAAAAAAACTGACCTTTCATTTTTTTTTTATCAATCACATAAAAATTGGGATTTATGAACATAAAAAAGAAATTATAATAATAAAAAAACAAATAGTTCCTCCCTTAACTTGAAATATTGCTGCACTAATGTGCAATGCGGGCTGCACAGTGGCGCAGTGGGTAGCGCTGTTGCCTTGCAGCAAGAAGGTCCTGGGTTTGAATCCCGGCCCGGGGTCTTTCTGCACGGAGTTTGCATGTTCTCCCTGTGCATGCGTGGGTTCTCTCCGGCTTCCTCCCACAGTCCAAAAACATGACTGTCAGGTTAACTGGCCTTCCCAAATTCTCCCTAGGTGTGTGTGTGTGTGGTTGTTTGTCCTGTTTGTCTTTGTGTTGCCCTGCGACAGACTGGCGACCTGTCCAGGGTGACCCCGCCTCTCGCCCGGAACGCAGCTGGAGATAGACACCAGCACCTCCCGACCCCGTTAGGGAGAAGGGTGACGGAAAATGGATGGATAATGTGCAATGCAGCAACATTGAGAACAAGTCAAATATTATGAAGGCACATAATCAGCATCTTAATGTTTTTATTATAAATGGCCTTTTGTTTCTGTCAACAGCCTCCCAACAAGCAGAATGAAAAACACAGGGACTGAATCTCCAGTTTATCAACAACCAGCACCTTTAAACCTTGAGTAGGTATAAAGGAAAAGCAAAAAGCATCGGAGATACACAGAGGAAGCAGCAGGAGACGAGTAATCCTCAGCCTACAGTGTGACAGCACTCTGAAAGAGACCGCTGATCTGGATTAATTCTGGATTCACAGTGTCAAGTTTACAGCTGCACAGATAAACACCATCTCCACCTTTTCTCTGCACGTTTTGATGTGCCATAATCCTGCTATCCTCTGAGGAGACATCCCATAAAACCCACTCCTTGGTTTCATTTTGCCAGCCTAAAGAAAATAACTTTACTGCTGACTGATAAGATGCTGAAATTTCTACAGCAATTAAAAAGGAACTGGATGATAAGAGTAGATTAGGAAGCGATCCAATTCACAAGACCAGGACAGATAGTTAAAGGACATTTTTTATAATCTTTCCACACTGTAAGACCAAATGAAACCCTAAAATACCTAAAATAAACAGTGGAGCCGAAAACTATTCATTACCCTGGCAAAATTAGGTTTAAATCATTTTACCAACATGCAACTTTTTTAATCAGAGTTTGATCAGCCCAGCCAGGACACAAACAATCATGGTTTAACTAATGACTTAAAATTAGTTCATGACAAAACTCAATGGTTTAACTTGTTCGTTTTGGAAAAAAACATTTGAATAAGTTTAATATAATTTTCTTGTGTAATTTTAGTTTACCTGGCTAGCTAGGGGCACTGAAGTGAAGGGAGACTTAATGTGCTCCCTTCACATAGCGAGCTTTGACAACCAAAGCCATGTCATATTCGGAAATGGCGCTAAATTGTAATTGTAAACTGTAGTGGCGAAGGGGTTAAGCACAACCCACGTATGGAGGTCTTAGCTCTCATTACCGACTTTCCTGTCAATTCACTAAAGGTCACTAGAGCCAATAAAACTTCTAAAAAACGAACAAAGAAATTGTGAAAAACATGTGTTTTTAGACCAATATAGTGAGTATATTTGAAAATTTAGATTAATTTATAGATTAGTATGCAGAATGACTCCTACAATTGCAACCCAGAAAAAATAATTAGAATGAACTTAGAATACAGAAAAAAATCTTCCAGAACAGAAACATTTAGTTTTTATCATTACCTAGAAACAGTGGAGTACTCATTACTTTTATAAATTAAGAGCATACCTAGAAAGTCCAGAGAATACTTACTTATACTTATTTAGCAACCCAGAACAGCGATTAGAACTCGGAACCCAGAAAAAATACCTTAGCAACTACTTTTTAGACTCCTATTCTTCCAAACCAGAAAAGGAATTATTTGCGGCGCTAGTGGCTCGTATTTTTGACAGTAGGCAGACAGGAAAGAGGGCGAGGAGAAGATGTGGTAAAGGTCGCCAGGACCGGGTGTCAAACCCGCGATGTCCGTGTCGAGGACTAAGGCCTCCAAATGTGGGGCGTGCTAGCACCCTGCGCCACCACAGCACGACCCCAGAGGCTACCTACTCATATTTATCTACCAACCCTGAATAGGAGAATCTAGTTTATATACTTTGGATCAACATTTTTAGCTTTTTCTTCTTTTGCTCTTTCCTTTGGTTTGTTATTTTAATTCCTGTAAAGCACTTTGTATTGCTGAAAATGTGCAATATAAATAAAATTACCTTTACACTTAATTTGGTACATGATATTAAAATTACTTCAATAGTTTCTACTCTATAATAACTCTGAGCAAGTTGACTAGATATTAACCTGTTACAGTTGAGAATTTGAGAGTTTTCTCTCAAATTCTAATACTTCTTTATGTAATTTCTTTGCTTAAACTTTGATCAAACTTAAAAAAAAATAAAAAATAAAAATAACCTTGCACATAGCTTTGTAAGTCACAAGAGAAGCAAGTGACACTGAAAACACATCTGAAAAATAACTGCTGACAGAGCTGGTGACCCTCCAGCTGAGAAATGAAGGTGGGAGCCAGTTTTGTTTTGAAGTTTCCACGCTGAGTCGCATCTGCTTTATAAACACAGACTGAACCACAAACGTTCATCTTTGCCTGACGGCTCTGTTCCTTTTAAGGTCACGATGCTTCCAGCTGTTTAAAGAGGGAGTCTGAGGTTCCTAAAAACTAAAACTACCTTTTCACTAACAGTGACGTGACAAGAAAATAGAGAGACAGAAATGATCATCTTTAATAAGATAAAACAAAGACCTACTTGTTAACGAGACATGTTTAATATTATTTAAGATATCTGCTAAGGGAGTGAGTTACTTTCAGTTGTAAATTACCTACATACCTGTAGATGCATGTCAATCAGATGTTTAAAGTATTTTAAATCTGCAAATAAGGAATTAAAGGTCCAGAAATCATCATAACTATGTTGTAAACATTGTTCTCTTCAAACACTTTTACATGTAGAAATAGCAGAATAATTCAAACAAAACTGTGATGAAAATTAAGGATACCTGCCAAAGGAATTAAAGCGCACTTTTTTCTACTGGGTGCAGCTCTTCTGCATCCAATGTGATTTTTAGTGCACTTCCTGTTCTACTACAAATACATTCATAACACACCAGAGTTCACTTCAACCAAACCAAGACACAGGTTTATAGGCAGACCAGAGTTTATAGGCAGACCAGAGTTTGTTTTTTTTTGGTCTGCTTGCACATTCACACTGCCACAAACAATAGAAAGAGTCTGTAAGCCAGACTTAATATTTAAAAATTCAGAGTCAAATTCATTCCCTCCAGTTAGCTTTGTTAAACTGCTGTCAAACATATTTTAATTTGGCTGTAAACCTTGTTTTGTGTTTAATTTCTTTCCACTTTGCCATTCTTCAAGTTTGTTGTATTTCTTGTCTGTGTTCATTTGGTTTATGAAGCATTATGGCTTTAATGTTGCAGTGGGAAAAAAAAAGGAAATTCAGAGATAATTTAGTTTGCATCTTTATTACATTTCTCCAGAGCATGACCTCTCTGGAAGTGTAAGATATTAAACAGACCATTTTTAAAAAGCTGTTTGATGGGAGAAAATGTATTTTCCATGACTGGCACTTCCTCCCCCAGCAGCAAAGTAAACATGCAAACAGATGAGAAAATGAGGTCTGTTCAAGGGGCAACTGCATGCAAGGGGACCTGCTTCTATCTGCCTCAACAATACAATGCTGCCGTGCCGAATTATCACAGCCAATTTACTGCCTACACCGTTATCATGCGTTCAACATGAATTTAAAAGAAGTGAGATACAACAGACTTTTTCCCCCTAAGCAGTGAAATGGAAAGTTATTCAGACACTGATGCAAAAATGATGACTCCATCAAGGGAGTTTTCATAGAGATGAAAATGAACTGAATCTCACATTGATGTAGGTTCTGATGGTGAAGGAGGCAAACTCAGCATAAAGCAACAAAAAGTCAAGATCCAGAGTTTCTGCAGGCATGGAAGCGATGACACAAGCATGGATTTGGTTTTAACTCTGGCTTCAGCAGGAAGCACAACGATACATCCAGAAGCGATTTATTAAAACCAAACATCAGTATCTTCTCAGCACAATAGGATTTACTTTCACTGACACAATAATTTTATTCACTTCCCTGCAGCTGAAGGTTTAAACGTTTGGTCTCTGTCTCAAGAGCAAGTATTCCTGCATTAAAACTAGTGGCATGCCGATTGGGCATGCCACCGATCATAAACAGACCATTTCCATGAAAAAGCGTATGATCAGTGATTGCCAATCACTGGCTCTTGTTATCAATCACGAAAAAAACCCAACAAAAAACCCCTATCACCTCCATCTTATACTTCACAACCTACAGAAGCCAGTGTGCACCGTATCTACCCCTTTACAGCACACTGCATGTGGTCACGGCAGAAAAGCAATGTCATGTGGAACTTTAACTGACAGTGAATGGGGAAGTTTGTGTATTGTGATGAAAGAATACCTCAGGGGTGAAACACGTCAAAATGCATCAACACAACAAATGTAATGACATTTAAAAAACAAGCACTTGACATAGTATTGACCTATTGAAGCTTATTGCAGGAAAAAAAAATATCCAGACAGCAGTAACGCAACACAAAACTACCAACACCATCTGGATGAGCATGATGGTCAGAAAGCAAATAACCCAAAAAATAATTCAAGTCATCTAGCTAGTGGTGTAGCTCACTGCGTTCTGCTTTTGCTGTTAGACTGCCGCTACGTGCAACTGAGATCAAATATTTTACAGACGAAGTGGAATGGGAGCTCCAGCAGATTGGATCCTCTCACATTGAACATCTCCTTAAAGCTGGAGCATGCAACTTAAATTTTTTTTTTAACATGTATATTAAAACTTTCACTGTCCCAACAGGAGATAGATATTCTGTGAATAAAAAAAGAAGAAAAGCTCCTCTGCCTCCTCCCAGTGATTTCCAGAATTAAACTACTCAGTGAGAAACAACCAATGAAAACCAGGAATAAACAGCCAGCCAGGCTCACATGCAGTTTTGATTTAGGAAAATAGAATTGTTTATTTATGCAACCTGCATTTGGATTTGAAGGAATGTTTTATTTTTTAACTTGATAAAGGCAGTGTTGTGAGATTTATTTGACTATGTATATGTATTTTAGGCTGTTGAATGTTGACAGTTAGCTGACTGATAGCAGGTCTTCTTCACTGAATTGCGCCTACAAGTGTTTTACATATTTTTAGGTACATTTTTGATTCTATTTTGCAAGATCACGTAGTAACATTTATACCTAGAGAGAAAAATTACCAGCCACTCCATATGATTGGTATTGGTAATTAGCAGTGATCGACCTTCATGGGTGATTGGTATTAGAACTTGATCAGAGCATCCCTACTTAAAACAAAGTTTAAAGGAATAATTGCAAGAATATAAATTATAATTATGAGAATAAAAGCTGACGACAAGTATAAAAGTCAATCTTGAGTTTTTCTCAATTACAAATTTGAAAGTTGTAATTATGAGTATAAGTTATAAATTTGACTTAAAGTCATTGACTTTTGTAGTTCACTGTGTTTCAAAGTGAATTACAAGTTTTAAAGTTATAATTGTGAATCTTATAAATTGTAATGACAAGAATATAAGTTGAGATTTATAAAGTCTGCGAGAAAACAGACAAAATTTGAATATTTTACAGCATTTGTGTTCTCAGATGCAGATTACTCTAGACAGCTGAAGTTGGTGCTTCCGTTAATGAAACATTTCCATTGAGATTGGCAGATTTTATAATGTATCTGAATGATAACGCTGTGAATAAACAAAGAGCTGCTGTTGTGTAATTTAAATAAACAAGAAAATATAAGTTGCAGATGAGTTAAAACTGGGAGACAACTGAAACAAAATGCTGGCAATATTCAACCAGTCAGAAAAGTTTTAAACTCTTTCACCAAAACTCTAATGTTGTTCAGGGTAAGAGAGCTGAGATTAAACAAAACTAGAGAAGCAGATGGGAGAAAAGGGCATCATGCAACAGCAATTGACCATCACAGGAGGACAGTGAGAAGTCAACACAGTAATCTCTCAGAGGCAGCAGTTGCATGAAACACACTGCCAGACATCCAAGAGAATGTATGAGCATCAGTTTCATAAGATCCAAAGACCAAAGGTTGGACTGTCCTGATCATGAAGCACAAAGCTGTATGATTGTAAGAAAACAGATGAGACCTTATAAAACCAGCTGTATCTTTTTCTCAAATTCCACCTTAACCGTTCTAACAATATTTATTAAAATATTGCTAATTCTTTAAAATTGACAGCAATCAGAAGGCTTACTTTGTAAAAGTGCTACTAATAATTTTTGTGTTCGAGTTTGCTTTGTTCACAAATTCATCTCTACAAATCGCAACCAATTGCCAATAGGTGCTTTTAGACTGCGATAGCAGCACAGGGAGGAGGAGAAGAGGTTAAACTTCCTGTCTTGTATTATAGTCTCATGACACAGTGACAGTTTAGCAAATATGTAAAAACTAGTTGATTTTTTTATTTAAACGCTACATACTGCAGCTTTAATGTCACCTTTAGACAAATGATTTCCAGTTAATTTTAAAAAGATCTTGAATTGTTACATCCATAATTTAAACAGACAAAACACATGAATCTTTACCACCACAGATTTTAAATACACATCTATAGCTTCTTGTCTAAAAAATAACATTCTGAATATATACTTTGAAATTATACTTTCACTTTTCAATCCAAAAAGCATTGACAGAACCAACTGCTCATTGGTGCATTTGACTAGGTTAGTAAACTGCTGACTGACTCACAGTGAAATACAATGAACGGCATCTCCAGCACACTGGATCGGCTTTGAAAAGGAAATGGAGTGAAAGGAGGAAAAATATATACTTTCTGCTGAAGCCAGTGTCCCATATTACACACACTTTATTGAATTGCTTTTATTATGTTGGAGGAAATGTGTTTTAGCTGCTTCCAAAGAGAACAGAGGAGGAGGCCACCTGAGATTCACAAAAAAAGACACAAAATGACTGCTTTTCTCATTTCCTCAAAGGAGATTTTCATATAAGAACAAGGAGGCAGAAAACCAGGACAGCAGTGGAAAACTTTCACTATTCTCTTGTAGCAAAGTCTAATAGTTAAGAAAATTAAATCTGAGATGTACTCAGAGTTGTTACTGAAGTGCTGACATCCTTTAGCTGTTTATTTTTCTCTGGAACTGGTGATATGAATGGCCACTCTGTAAAACAAAACAATTTAAAACAATTTAACTGACCTGCAGCAGCATCAGAGCCATATTTCCTATGTTTCTCATTCAGAACAGAGAAACAAAAGACTTTTTATTCTCATTTTCTGCTACCTGCAGATGGGATGTTTCTAAACCAAACTTGTGATGCACAAGATATTTGGGTCCAAAACATTAAATGATTCATGATGTAAGAAAGAAATGTGTAGATTTAAAAAAAAAAAAACATTTTTAAATGTTCTCTCTCTCAATGTTTGGCTGCAGAAACCTGGAATCAGAATCTATTTTTAAAATAGCAGGATTTTTTTATTTTCATTTTCTTTTCAAAGCTGTTGATTTTTTTCTCCCCATTTTAAATCAAAGTGCAGCCTGTATGTGAAAAGAAAGAAAAGGAAAAGAAAAACTCATGCACACAGAAATCTCCTCAGTACAACACATGAATGTTGTGAGAGGAATGATGAACAGAGAGCATAGCAGGGAACAACAGACGCAGCAAGCTGGGATAAAAAGTGAAAAGAAAATGCTAAAGTGAGAGGATAGGAAAGGAGAAAAAAAAATAGTAAGGAGAGCAGGGACAGCATGTCTTCGAAGCAATCAGGATGAGGTAATACTGCTGATGAAATCCAGACAACAATGAAGACAGACTTCCAGCCAATGAGCAGGAGCCAAAGGGAAAAATTATAAAATGTAAAATAAAAGCAGCAAAAGCAAAGAGCAAATGCACATTTGTATCCTCTACTTTTGTAAGCTTTTATAGATGGGATGTTTGTTAAAAGTGATTTATTAAATACATTTTGTTTAGTCAACAAAACAAAAAAAATGTTCAAGAGCATCTTCAGTAGCACACTACTGCACAAATAAGAACAATCCCACTGAAGTAGCACAGGTATTCAACAAAAAGGTAACCAGATGTAACCTGAGGAAGAAAAGATCTTTATTGTTCTGACATGTCCTACGTCAGCATCCTCCACAGCAGAGTATTTGACTCCAATTTGTCCATCTCAAGACAAACAAAGTATGACACCAAGAAGTTCAGCTGTGGGTCAGTGAGGGAAACATCTTCCTTAGGGAGGATACAAAATCTGAACTCCTGGGAGGGTAAAGGCTCCTTGTTTTCTTCCATCAGATTTGGAGACTGTGGTTCATTCCCTCACACTGTAGAGAACACACACTAAACCCTTCACTTCATCCTGATTATTCCTCTGTACAGTAGATTCATTTACACTCCACTTTGTTTTCAGAAAGTCTCTGTTTTTTTCAGATAAGAGCAAGTGTGTTTTCACATCAGATAGTCTGGTAGACTTGGTTTGATTGGGGACTATTATTGCAACAATTGTTACATTTTCACCAGGTGTGGTTCGCTTTCACACTGCACTGTCAAATAAGAGCAAATTCCTTCTTCACAAAATGTAAGCAAATATAGAGTTGCATCAGATCATCACAATTGCAGGATTTCTCTTTTGTCTTTGGTATAAAACCATGAGGTCTCCCGCTAGTGCTACACTTGCATGTTTATTTTGGTTGTATTTAACCAGAATGCCCTGCACAACAGTTTGCTTCCTGCTTTTAGAGCGGCCTCTGGTCCGCTTGGCATTCACATTTGTTCCAACCACACCAGAGTTCAGTTCAACTGAACAAAGACCGAGGTCAGTAGAAGGACCAGAGTTCTCTTCGTTCAGACTCCCCATGGCAGCTGTGGCTACCCAGCAGCTTGCTGGTCCTCTGGACCTGACAAAGCGCTTTACAAGTATACAGACTGTAATGAAGAGACCTTCATTACGGAGTTTAATTTATTTAATGTATTGTATAGCACTGAAACATTTGCACTTTGTCACTATGCACTTTAGCACTGCACTTTTAAAGTAGATCAATAAATTAATAACATTTTGCACGCAGGAAGTTTTAATTATTTATTGAGTATTTTAGGGATTAGTGTGTAGCCTTTGTTCTGGGCTCTTCACAGCTGCTCCTCATTGGCCAGTGGAGGTGATTAACTGTGAAGAGAGGATGATTGTTACTCAGAGCAATGAGCTACTGGTGGATAAAACTGAGCAAATGTGGTGAATAATTTATTAAGTGTGGAATGTGCTAATGTAGTGACTCACCTGTCTTTTTCTGTGTCCTCTCAGGACGTTTGGACAAATAGTGTCCTAAGGGGCGGGACAAAGTTATAGGTCCTGAGAGAGACCATGGAGAAGAATGGGAGAGGGGTGTGTTGTTTTATGGTGTACTGTTTTATGGTGTTTTAGTGAGGGTAGGGATAAAACATAAAAATATTTATAAAAAGGAAGTGGATGTGTTTATAGTGAAATGTATTTTATTCAGTTGGGTGGAATAGGGTAAAGTGGGATTTTCTTATCAATTTCCAGATGGTTTGGTCTGTCACAGCTGGTACTATTTAAGATTGTAATTTTCACCTGTGAGACAGATTTTTGAGACACAGAGAGGGAGATTCTTGTGACACTGAAATTGTGATGCTGAAAAGAATAAACCTGCTGTTCCACCTAAACTCCACTTGAAATCATCTGTCTGCACTGAAAATCCAGCCGAAAAAGGCCAACCTGTTACACAGACCATTTATCATTTCGGTCTGCATCACTTTAATTGCACATTCACACCTTCCCAAGCAAACCACATTTTCTAGGCAAATGAAGTACAGCTCAGTTAGGGCTGGTATGTAACTTTCTATACTTATCCCAATTTATCTGCTGACTGGTTCTTAACTTTTACTTAAAAGTGACTGTTTAAGGAGAAAACTTTACAAAGAAATCAGCATCAGTAAGTCCAGAATGAAAATCTCCTTGTGGATATTTCCAGGCTGCTCAGCCTGTAAAGATGTTTTCCTGTCTGGGTTTAATTTCAGCTTTGCACCTGGCAAACAGTTTCTGCAAACTTTCACTCTGTTCTGATGGTGATCTTTCTCTCAGGCATGAGGAAAAAAAAGTTTACAGAGTCCGTCTGGCACGTGGTGTGTTTAGAAGAATGCTGAATGCATGATTCAAATAAAGGGCCATATTTGGACTGTTAGGTATAAAATCATTTTAAAGCAGCAATCATTTGTAGAGGTAGATGAAGAAGAGCAACTTAAGATGTTTTTGTGGCACAGAAACACTGACTGTTGAGGAAAAGTGGCCTAAATACATTCAGGCCTCATCAAGACTGTTTATTTGTTTCAACATGAATTTGAATTCGCAGATTTGGTTGCTGTCTGTAACAATATTCGGGATCGCATTAACCAAATATTTTCCACTTTCAAAAGTCCAGACTTCTACCAGACTAATCCATACATTCAAAGAAAATTCCAAATTAACTTTGCAGATGATACAGTCTGAGTCAGAAGCCAACCAAGCATGCTAAGAACAAATAGCTTTAGAAAGTGCCATAACTTTCCATAGTTATTACTTTTGGGGTCAGCACACAGCTTCAATAATTACAGCTAGAAACTAGTGATCAGGCCCAAATTCTGGATGTAGTGGTGGACTCAACATGAACCTACAGAGACAGATACAATGCCGGTCCTCTATTACCTGAAGTACATTTCTGGGATTAAAGAGCTAATGTCTCAGCAAGATCTGCAGAAAAGCATTCATGTGTTTACCTTTAGTCTCACTGATTACTGCAACAGTGTCCTCACAGGTAGGCCTAAAAAATAAATTCTCCTGCTGCAATGATCCAGAATGTTGCTGCTCGCAGTCTCACTAAAATCAGAATGACAGAGCACCTCAACCGGCTAGCTCAGAGAATAGACTGTTTATAAATCACTGAATGGTTTAGCACCACAATGCATTAAAGATCTGCTGTTGTTGTACCAATCTTTCAGAACCTCTCAGGTCTTCTGGTTCTTGTCTACTCTTCATCCCTAGAACCAGAACCAAACATGGAGAAGCAACATTCAGCTTATATGCACCACAAATCTGGAACAAAATTCAACATAAAAAAAACACCGTCTGTAAATATACTCCTCAAATGAGTATATATATATATATATATATATATATATATATATATATATATTTCTATCCAATTAATTGGATGATAGAAAAAATAATTAACAGATGAGCCACACATTGTATCAAGTTGAGCAGAAAGCTCTGAGCTTTTCACATATTGATGTTCTGTGAATTCCTAAGCTGCTAATTTGTTTGCTACAAATGATCAAGGAAAGCTAAAGGAAAGCTGTGCTACGGCATTACAAGTAATTAAACATGAAATTTTATCTTAAGAAAGGAATTTAATTAGTTGTTTATTTTAAAGTTTCTCTAATAATGTATAAAATGGGTTTAAAAATATTTCCAGAATGAGCTCATTTTTTATCCAATCAATCAATAATCAATTAATAGAATAATAAAAAATTAAGTGGTAGAATAATCAATTACTTAAATAACACTTAGTTATGTAAGTTGTTATGTAAGTAACAACTAAGTGTTACTTAAATAACAGTTGTTATTTAAGCTCTGTTAATTGAGTTACATAAAAAAGCATCAATTGTTCAATGAAAGTTTGCAGAATATGCAAATTTTTTATCTGACTAATCCATTAATCATCCAATACCGACACAGGATGACACAGTTGCTTTAACATGACAGAAACTTGGTGAAAGTCGTTCAAGTCTTTGTATAAACTGAGATTTTGCAACTCCAGCAGCAACCCATATTTTGGTTGAAAGGTCATAGAAAAAAAAAACTTTTTCTGAACAACTATTTACATCAACAGTTTCTCAAAAGTTTCTGGAAACACATACGAGGCACAAAGACATTCTCAGTGAGTATCCTCTTCCTTCACCGAAAAAAAACACAAACAAAAAAAAAACAACAACAAACTTTCCAGACTCACCCCACAGCCGCCTCTCCCTCACAATCCTCCAGAAACCATTCCAAGCCTTGTTGGTGGAGTCCTTCACATGCTCGCTGAGGGATCTCCTCAGTTGGGTTTTGGCAACCGAGGTCTGAGCCATATTCCACATGTTGAAGCATCACATGACAACTGCAGAGAAGAACTTCCAACAATTTCTAATCCATAAGGGAAGCATCGGGCAGAGGGCTGTGCTGGACTTCAGCTCTGGATTTCAGCTGAAGCAAACCGAAGGAGGAAGACGAGCAGGCAGAGGGGCTGACACTTGATGCAGAAAGCCTGCATGCAATTTGGGAATTCCCTCCCTCCCATCCTCCTCACAGCTGCCGACTCAGGCGGTTGAGTTAGGGTGTTCGTCTGATTTTATGAGGACCAGTTTTTCTCCAAAAGTCTGAATAAAAATTAATCTCTATTCACAGTTTTAACACGTGAACATCTGCACGCAAATTAAAAGTATATCCAGTGCTACCTTTAGGATAACTTAACTGAATCTTAGAGACATTTCAAATATCAGTTTTTTTTACACTGATCTGTCACAATTATCAGACGGGAAGGTGGGTTATGAGAGAAGGGGAAGACATGTGGCAAAGGTCTTCGGACTGGGACTCGAACCCGCAACAGCTGCGTCAAGGTCTAAGGCGTCCATATGTAAGTCACACTTTACCCTCCACTGTCAGCATGCCCACACTGCAAATCTTGATGCCTGATTCCAACTTTTGGCTGAAATTATACTTTTATTGTTTGGTTGTTCTTTATTTTTTGTTTTTCTCAGTTCAGTTGGTTGTTCATACTGAACCTGACCTCAATGTCCGAACAGTTTATGTTCGAACATTGTGACCCACAGAAGAGCAATACTGATGTTACACAACAGTATATTTTTTATGGAAGTAACAATGGATGGAGCCTTTTATGAATCCATTTCATTCAGAAATGGAGCCAACAGCGACATCACAGGATGTGATGTCATAAGATGAAGGAAGAAAGAAAAAACATAACTAATAGAAATGGTCCTTTGAGGAGCATTGACTGCAACTTCTGCAGAAAGGTCTCTCTGGATGTGTGGTCAGAGCCAGGAGTGGAGGGATTCTGATATGTCCTTCAATAATACGAACTTCTTTCAGAATTTTCACCATTCAAATGTTTTTGTTTACGTCCTGATTTACTGCATCTGGCTTTTTCTGATGAAGAATTATGACCCATCACTCAGGTCAATGACATAAAAGCCAGATAAAATGCGACATAACGTTTGATGCAAAAGGTGCTCTTAGTTTGGTAGCTTGAGGTGACAGTGAAACCAGGGTTAGATTATCTAAACTTTGTGGCATTATTCAGGAAGATGACAAGTGCCTCACTCTACCATTAGTCAGGTAGACTGAGGCACTAGAAAACATCAGATTCAAAGCAGAGAGAGTGTGTGAGAAGCTCTGATAAGCACATATTTGTTCTGTGTGTGTGTTTGCGGGGGAAGTTATAGGATTTAACCAGCCTCAAGAAAAGAAATGACATATACTCTGGGTTAAGAGACTCCAGCAGAGCACACACACACAAAACAAATGCACATGCGCAGTATAAACAAGAGCTCAAACAAATGTTCATACAGAGGAACAGCCACTCACATGACGTGTTTCAGACCCCTCTCTGTGGAAACAAAACTTTGGCTTGAGCTAAATTAAAACTCTGTAAGCCTTGCGATGAGAAACTGCTGGTTCCAGATGACTTTAAGAGACAGAAGAACTTCAGAGTTAACTTTACTGATCTGAACTGAAGACCCTGACCAGGATTAAGCTGGTAGATAGACCCCCTGCACCACCACACCACCTCGATAAAGTTTTCTTTTCTTCTTTCTTTCTTTCTTTCTTTCTTTCTTTCTTTCTTTCTTTCTTTCTTTCTTTCTTTCTTTCTTTCTTTCTTTCTTTCTTTCTTTCTTTCTTTCTTTCTTTCTTTCGCACTGCATGCTGGGGGTTGGTGGAGGAGCTTGTGGTGAGTGGACTGAGGGATTGAGAATTTCTAACTGTACTTTTCTTCATCTCTTGTTGGTTTATTGTGGTTTTTGTTCTTTAAATATTGTGGTTGTGGAGGTAGAATAAGTGAACTTGGTTAAATTTGAGTCAGAAAAGGGTAGAGTGCCTTCTCCGGGTCGAGGGGGATGTCCTGCCCCAAGTGGAGGAGTTCAAGTATCTCGGGATCTTGTTCACGAATGAGGGAAGAAGGGAGCGTGAGATCGACAGGCGGATTGGTGCAGCGTCCGCCGTGAAACGGGCGCTCTACCGGTCTGTCGTGGTGAAGAGAGAGCTGAGTCAAAAAGCGAAGCTCTCAATTTACCGATCTACGTTCCTACCCTCATCTATGGTCATGAGCTTTGGGTAATGACCGAAAGAACGAGATCGCGAATACAAGCGGCCGAAATGAGTTTTCTCCGTAGGGTGGCTGGGTCATCCGGGAGGGACTGAGAGTAGAGCCGCTGCTCCTCCACATCGAGAGGAGCCAGTTGAGGTGGCTCGGGCATCTGGTCAGGATGCCTCCTGGATGCCTCCCTGGTGAGGTGTTTCGGGCACTTCCCACCGGGAGGAGGCCCCAGGACACGCTGGAGGGACTACGTCTCTCAGCTGGCTTGGGAACGCCTCGGGATTCCCCCGGAGGAGCTGGAGGAAGTGGCTGGGGAGAGGGAAGTCTGGGCCTCCCTTCTTAAGCTGCTACCCCCGCGACCCGACCCCGGATAAGCGGCAGAAGATGGATGGATGGATGGATGGTTAAATTTATTGTGCGTAACATCGGCATTTTCGCCTTTTGGCGCAAAATGCCGGAAATGGATTTGACCAAACTTACGAGACAACATGGTTTAAAGATCATACCTTTTTTTTTTTTCAAAACTTTATTTATGCTTTAACATGAGGTACCATATGAAGGCAGTGCCATAGTTATACAGTTAACAATGTACCTTTAACATATAAAGCTAATTGGGCTAGAACAAACCCAAACATACCCACATCTATACAGACATGAAATACATTAAGTGGATCAAATCAGAGTAAGCATACTGTGCTAGCGGACAGAAACAGACACATGAAGACGGAAAATCAATAATAAAAAAAAAAACGGTGCCAGGGGATACTTCTGTCAATAAATCAGTCAAACTAAGGAAGGAAGATGAAAGAAAGAGGGACATTGATAAAAATAATAAACAGCTACATACGTTCCACCTCATCAGTCTGGAACATTAGGGAAATTAATCTTTCTAAGGGTTCTTAATAGGGGGCTCCACAAATCCAAAAATCTCGTAGAAGAGCCTCTTAAAGTAAACCGAATTTTCTCAAGTTTAATGAAATACAATGTATCTCGAAGCCAATGGATATGTGATGGCGGTTGAGACGACTTCCATTTTATTATAATCACCCTCCGTGCCAAAAAGGTCAGAAACGCTAAAGAGGATTTCTGAAAGGAGGACAGGTTGGACTGTGGAGGTGCAACTCCAAACAAAGCAGTCAAGGGGTCAAGCTGCAGTTTCTTGCCAAAAATATCTGACAGGATAGCAAAAACTTTGGACCAATAGCTAGAAAGCTGAGGACAAAGCCAGATAGTGTGGATCAGATTGGCTGGAGAACGCTTGCATCTATCACAGGTATGAGAAACATTGGTGTAAAACTTGGCCAGACGTGCTTTAGTATAATAGGTGCGATATACAAGTTTGCATTGAATCAGATTATGTCTGGCACAAATAGATGATTTATGCACTAATGACAGAATTTGTGTCCAAAGATCCTCAGAAATGGCCTGTCCAAGGTCTTCCTCCCAGCGTGATTTAAAGGAGTTCAGAGATTGTGGGCGTAGAAGCGTGATTTGATTATAAATAAGAGATATGGCCCCCTTCAGTTTGACAGTAGGTTTTAGAAAAATGTCTAAAGGTGAGTCCCTGGGAATGTTGGGAAAATTTGAATAGGTAGAGCGGACAAAGCTGCGTACTTGCAAGTATTTAAAAAATTGATGGCGCGGGATATCAAGCTTCTCAGAGATTTGTTGGAATGAGGCAAAAGTATTATCAATATACATATCATGAAAAGTTGAAATTCCTATTCTCCGCCATGAAAGGAAGATGCGATCTGTGAGAGACGGTGGAAAGGCATGATTTGAAGCTATAGGAGCGTGGACAGAAAGAGACTGTAGGCCAAAATGCCGTCTAAATTGCATCCACAGCCTTAAGGAAGCATCAACTACTACATTAGAAGTATAAGGTTTAGTTGAGGACTGTAATGGTGAATGTAGTAAGGCTGCCAAGGACACAGGTTTCACAGAGTTGGCCTCCATACCAAGCCAAGCTGGAGAAGAACAACTTTCTGACTGGAGCCAATATCTAAAAAGTCTAATGTTTGAAGCCCAATAGTAATATCTAAAATTTGGCAAGGCCAACCCCCCAAGCCTTTTAGGTCTTTGTAAGAATTGGGTACTTATACGAGGGGCCTTCCCATTCCAGAGAAATTTGGTAATCATACTATCAAGTTTGCTGAAAAAGGACCGTAAAAGAAAAATAGGTATGCACTGAAAGAGGTAGGAAAACCGTGGAAGGATGTTCATTTTGATCAAGTTAACCCGAGCGACCAGTGAGAGGCCAAGCAGCGACCAACGATCAAAGTCTTCCTTAACATGTAATAATAAAGGAGAAAAGTTAGCTTTAAAAAGATCCTTGTATTTATATGTAACCTGGACTCCTAAATAGGTAAAGCTCTGGTCGATGACCTTAAATGGTAGTGTACGCAGTGGGTAACTCTTAGCTAAAGCATTAATTGGGAATAATTCACTTTTGCTGAGGTTTAATTTATAGCCTGACAGCTGCCCAAATTTGTCAAGTGTGGCAAGTACAGCAGGAATTGAAGTATTCAAATTAGAGATGTACAAAAGAAGATCGTCAGCATATAAAGAGACCTTGGTTTCCAAATCATTCCTTTTAATACCTATAATATTTGTATTACATCTAAGTGCAATTGCGAGGGGTTCAATTGCCAAAGTAAATAATAAGGGACTCAGAGGGCAGCCTTGGCGCGTAGAGCGGCTGAGGCGAAAGTAGCCAGATTGAGTATTATTTGTCCTAATTGATGCATATGGGTCAGAATAAAGTAACTTAATCCAAGACAGAAAGTTCTCCCCAAAGCCAAATTTCTTAATCGAGTAAAATAAATATGGCCACTCGACTCTGTCAAAGGCCTTTTCGGCGTCTAAAGATATTACAACTTCTTGAGTGCTAACAGAGGGTGAGTTGTAAATTACATTAAAGAGCCGTCTTACATTGGAAAAGGAATTCCTATCTTGTACAAAGCCGGTCTGATCTATCCCAACCACAGTGGGAAGTACTGTTTCTAGCCTTAGTGCTATTGTTTTTGCCAGTAGTTTAAAGTCAACATTAAGTAAACTTATTGGACGATAAGAAGAACACTGTAGAGGGTCTTTGCCTTTTTTAGCAAGCAGAGTAATTACTGCCTGATTAAGTGTCTGAGGTAGATGCCCAGACGATAAAGATTCATTGTACACCTCCAAAAGTAGTGGGGAAAGCTTGTCGCAAAATATTTTATAAAACTCACAAGGGTACCCGTCGGGGCCTGGACATTTACCGCCCTGCAGGGCCTTAACAGCCTTACTGAGTTCAGAGATGACAATAGGCCTCTCAAGAGTGTCAGCCACATCCTGATCGATGGTAGGGACTTCCAAGTCGTTAAAAAAGTTGTCAAAATCGGTTACAGAAGGAGAGCATTCTGAGGAATATAATGACCTATAAAAATCCTTGAAGGTCAGATTAATTTCCATTGGGTTAGTTGTGACGCCCTGGGTAGTTTGAATCTGAGAGATGTGGCGAGAGGCTGACACTCGTCGAATTTGGTGAGCCAGGAGTTTATCAGCCTTATCTCCATGTTCGTAAAACTGGGCACCAGATCGAAGTAGCAGCTCGGTAGTATGTTGTGTCATGAGCACATCAAGCTGAGCTTGCAACATAAGGCGATCCTTGAACAAAGCGGGAGAAGGTGATATTGCATACAAGTTGTCAATTTGAGAAATGTGACGTGTCAAGTTAGTAATCCTCTCTCTGCGCAACTTGTTTTCGTACTTTACATAGGAGATAATTTCCCCTCTGATGAAGGCTTTAAGCGTCTCCCAGAGTAGCGAAGCCGACACTTCAGTGTTTCCACAAAAAAATCTATTTGTCGCGCTACAAAAGATATAAATTTCTCATTTGATAACAAACGAGTATTTAACCTCCACGGTGGCCGCTCAATGGGGTGAGAATCAAATCTAATATTTATAGAAACTGGGGCGTGATCTGACAAAACAATAGCATCATACTTGCACCCAGTGAGAGAGGACAGCAATCTATTATCAATCAAGAAAAAGTCAATACGTGTGAAGGTATGGTGGACTGGGGAAAAAAAAGAGTAAACCTTCTGGGAAGGGTGAAGAAAACGCCAGGCATCATGAACATTAAATTCGAACATAAGGGAGTTAATCATTTTGGATGAGCGCGGAGGTAAGGTTATGTTTGTGGAAGAGCGATCCAACTGAGGATCCAGCCAGCAGTTAAAATCACCTCCCATTATTAAGTGATGAGTGGACAGATTGGGAAGGGACTGAAAAACATATTTAAAAAAGTATTCATTGTCATAATTGGGAGCATATATATTGGCCAATACCACTGGGATATTGCAAATGGTGCCAGTGATGACAACATATCTACCACAAGAATCAGATATGGTTTGAGAGTGCACATAAGGGACAGATTTACTGATAAGAATAGCTACTCCTCTAGATTTAGTGTTAAAGGAGGAATGATAAATTTGACTAACCCAGCTGCGCCTCAGCTTCAAGTGGTCCACGTTCTTAAGATGTGTCTCCTGAAGGAAAACTATTTGTGCCCCCAGTTGTTGCACATGATGTAGTACCTTACTGCGCTTTACAGGATTGTTGAGCCCCCTGCAGTTAAAACTGGTGAAACGGATCTCTCGTCCTACCGCTGTAGCTGGTGTCAAGTGCGGATCAGCCATAGGTCAGAATAAGACAGAAAAGTAAACAAAGATCACCTTGGTCACCTGAAAAAAAGAGTACATACACAGACAAAAAGAACAAAGTAACATACACACACCAAAAACATGAAACCCTCCATAACCCCACCCGTTCGCCGAAGCCTCCCCCCAAACGGGACGCGCGAAACCCCATAGAAAAAACACAAAAACCATCTAGCCTACTTGAGACTAAAAGAGGAAAGTAGTCTTAACTACTGACATACTCTCCTGGGAATGTGATGTAAATATAATATGTAGAGAATGCACCATCAATAGAACAACAGGTTTGGAGACACATGAAATGTATTATAAAACATGAAGAACTAATGTGTAATCGGACACACAAAGGCCCATTGGCTTGTATTAGTAAGAGTCACAAGAGAAAAATAAAAAAATAAAAATAAGTTTCCAAATTAGGAATTATATCCACAGTATATTCACGGAGGTCTTAAAAGGCACTGTTGAGAACAAAAACGTATTAACTAGTAATTGTATTGTACAGAGTATTACAGTTCTCAAACAAAAATGTTAGCCCATCACTGGGCAGCAGAACCTCCCATATCAAACTGTTGCTGGATCAACCACATTTTTAATGTTTTTCTCAACAAAGGATGCAGCAAGGGCTGGGTCCTCGAACTTGTGAGTTTGCCCGTTGGGTAGAGTGATCCGTAATACTGCAGGGAAAAGAAGCCCGAACTTGATTCCAGGGCAAGAGTGGAGTTCCTTCTTCACCTTCGTAAATGACGCGCGTTTTTTAGCAACCGAGTTTGAATAATCGGGGAAAATGAACACACGCTTTCCTCCATGGAGTAAGGGAGACGACGACTCACGGGCCCTCCTTAGGATCTCATTCCGTTCTTGAAGCGAGGTGACACGGACAACGAACGGGCGCGGTGGCTCCCCCTCTGCTGGCTTGGCCCGCAGTGTGCGATGAGCCCGGTCAAGGGCAGGCTTAGCATCAAGGCCGAGAAGATCCTGAATTAGCGTTGATATAAACTTCGTTGGCTGTTGTCCTTCGGATCCCTCTGGTACACCCACAAGGCGGATATTATTTAATCTGGAGCAGCCCTCCAAGTCTTCACATTTCTTGTACAGCGTGTCCACCAATATAGTCAAGGAATTAACCGAGGCCTCCAGGGTTGTTAGCCTCCCGTCCTGATCGTTAGCAGCCCGCTCCAGGTCATGTATAGCAGACCCAAACGAGGCAATTTTCGCTTCTAGCGGTGTCACAGCGGCTGAGATCTCCCTCTTAACGACATTCGAAACAATGTTCTCAAACCTGTTGATGAGATCAGTGCGTGAGTCGTTCAGCATCTCCTGTATCTTGGTTAGCAGAATGCTATTAGCATCTGGTTCAGCAGGAGCATCGTGGTCAGCCTTGCTGCGAGTAGCCTTGTCGGTTTTTCTCATGTTTAACCACGGTGTTTAAAGGCTGCACATCAGATATGTATTTTCATCCACTAGTAGTCCAGTTTGTTCCAAAAAAAAGGGTGTAAGGAGGTGCAAAAATGTACATTAAAGCACATATCCCATCGGAGCACCAGCAAAACACGTCCTACATCGTCAGTGTTCCCGGAACTCTTAAAGATTATACCTAATAGTCCCACTATGACGGTGGAGGAATGTAGTTTGGCAGTGGGAGAAGTTGTGGGCTGTAGCAGCATTAAATCCACTGCTCAGATGAACACCGCGGTGGTCATTTTTGTTGACAGTGTGGAGATGGCAAACAAAGTGATTGAAAAAGGCATTGTTGTGAACGATGTTTTTTTTGTCTGTTTCCCCGTTAAGCACTCCGGCTAAAAAAGTTACGATTGCAAATATACCTCCGTTCATCAGTGATGAATTGTTGGTGAGAGAATTGTCGCGGCATGGAAAGATTGTTTCCGCGATCAGAAAAATGCCGTCAGGTTGTAAATCACCGCAGTTAAAACACGTTGTTTCACATAGAAGACAGGTCCTTATGATTCTGAATAAAAATAATGAAGACCTTAACTTGGTTCTAAATGTGCGAGTGGATGAGTTTGATTATGCCATCTATGTAAACTCGGGCACTCTGGTGTGTTTTGGTTGCGGGGAAGTTGGTCACTTGGTGCGAGCGTGTCCTAGGAAAAATCCATCTCCTGATAATTCGGCGCAAACTCGAGATAAAGAGAGCGACAAATTGATGAATCAAGTTGAGGCCACAAGTTCAGGGAGCGAGGCGACAAAAGAAATAGAAGGGCAGACATCTGAGAAAAAAGACATGGATGAGACATGTTTGTCAGAAGATGGAGAGCTGGTTTTGAAAAATCGAACGGTGAATGATTTACAGGAAAGGCAGGAAGATAACAGTGAGGAAGGACACAGTCAGAGTTTACTGAAGTCTCTTCAGGAGGAGACAAATACTGAAGAAAAAGAGGATGAGGGATGCAGTCAAACAATGGAGGAAGATGGTTTGGGAATTTATAGAAAGAGGAAACTTTCTGAAGGACTTTTTGGTTCTCAGACTGAACATGATGAAAGAGATACAGAATTGGAATGTTCAGGAAAAGTTCTAGAGTCAGAAAGTAATATGGAAGAGAAGGAAGAGGAAGGTGAAGATGAAGGTTGGACTGAAGATAGTTTGGCTTCATCTTGTAATTCCCTTGTCCAAAGTCAACAAAGGAAAGGTTATGGCGTATTAAATGTTAAACATTTTTTAAAAGTTACTAAGAATATGAAAAATGTAAAAGTAGAAGATTTTTTTCCTGACAAGAAACTTTTTTTCACACATGTGAGATCTCAGTTGAACAATAAAAGAAAAGGGGATATAATGATAAAGAAGTTTACCGGTTAAAAAAATTGATTGGAAAACTCAAGCAAGAATTCAACAACGACGATGAGTTTGAAGTTTAAATGTCTGTTTTTTCCTTTGGTGATTTTCCTCCCGTCTTCAGTAATGAGCCACTTCAGAGTTTCGACTTTAAATCTGAATGGAGCTAGAGATGAGAAAAAGAGAATAAATGTGTTTGAATTAATGAATTAAAAAATATAAATGTTTTAATGTACAAGAAACACAGTGATTGTTTAAATGAGAAAGATTGTAGGAGAGAAAGTGAATTTTACAGAGCTTTCTGGTCTGACCTCTGCGTTGACCTCTTGGAGGGTTTTGAGGAGAGTTTTGCTGAAGGATTTCTACCTCAGAGCTGCAGGAGAGCAGTTCTCATGTTCCTACCAAAGAAAGGTGATCTTCAGGACATCAAAAATTGGAGACCTGTTTCTTTATTATGTACAGACTATAAGCTGTTGTCAAAGCTGTTGGCAAACAGACTGAAAAAAGTGATGGATCAGATGGTTCATCAAACACAAACTTACTGTGTCCCTGGCAGATCGATGTTTGATAATATTTCCCTTATTAGAGATATTTTGGGCGTCTCCAGATCATTGGGATGTAATGCTGGTTTGGTTTCTTTGGACCAGGAAAAGGCTTTTGACAGAGTCGAGCACCAGTACCTGTGGAAGGTGTTGGAAAGGTTTGGTCTGGATTTATTGCCAAGATTATGGTTCTATATGAAAACATTGAAAGTGTACTGAAAATTAATGGCTGTTTATGTAAACCTTTTAAAGTCACGAGAGGTGTTCGACAAGGTTGTTCTTTGTCTGGAATGTCATATGCTCTTTCGATAGAACCACTGTTAAAGAAAATCAGATTAAATGTTGAGGGATTAGTTTTTCCAAGTTGTAACATGTCCTTTTCTTTATCAGCTTATGCTGATGATGTTATTATTATAGTTAAAAATCAAGAAGAAGTGAATATTTTAGGTAAAACTGTTGATTTATTTTGTAAACTTTCAGCTGCCCCTGTTAACTGGGCTAAAAGTGAGGCTTTGGCCATAGGAAGCTGGCCTAGTGGGCTTCCTCAACTACCAGGTGGGTTAAAATGGAAAAGAGGAGGTCTGAAATATCTTGGTGTATATTTGGGAGATGAAGATACGGAAAAAAAGAACTGGGAGGGGGTGATAGAGAAAGTAGAGGGAAGGTTAGAGAAATGGAAATGGTTGATATCACAGATGTCTGACAGAGGGAGAGTGCTTATTATAAATAATTTAATTGCTTCTTTATTGTGGCATAAGTTAGCATGTTTGGAACCACCTGCTGGATTACTTAACAGAATTCAATCCTGCATGATTAAGTTTTTTTGGGATGACAAGTATTGGGTTTCCCAGGCTGTGCTTTTCTTACCTAAAGAGGAAGGTGGCCAAGGATTGGTTCACTTGGAGAGTAGAACTGCTGCGTTTAGGCTACAGTTTATTCAGAAATATTTAATGGGAAGAGAGGAAGATGTTTTGTGGAAGCCAATAACTAGTATTGTTTTGCAAAAAGTAGGGGGTTTTGGTTTAGATATTTCTTTATTTTTATTAAATTGTAAAATGTTATTTTTGTATAAAATGCCATCATTTTACAAAAGTTTATTTAGAGCATGGACAATTTTTGAGTGGAAAAGACTGGAACCAACTGTGCCTTTGTTTTGGCTTCTAGAAGAACCTTTAATTTTCGAGGCACATTTGGCTTTAGAGGATAGAGCTGGACTGTCAAGAAGACTGCTTCAGAATAAGGTTCTAAAGTTAAGACACATCGTGGAGACGGCTGGACCAAGACTTCAAAACACAGAGGCGACAACGTATTCGCTTGGATTAAAATCGATTCGAGTCACAAGGACTATTTTAGACCTGTGGCTTGGAAAACTGACTTTGGATGAAAAGCAGATGCTGGTGGATTTTTGTAATGGAGAAGAACTCCCTGATTCTACAGATCCGTTTCCGGAATTAGGACTGAATATTGATTTTTCAGAATTGACGGGTCCTCTTTTGATTACTCAAAAAGATTTTATTTTTTGTATGTTAAATGGAAAATGTTTGTATAAATTGACTGTTCAAGAAACAGTGAATAAGAAACAACTAAGTGGGAGAACTGATACTGTTTGGAGAGAAAGGTTTAAAGTGGGAGAAAATCAGAAACCAATATGGAGAGTTTTTTATAAGCCTCCCTAGAGTAAGAGGGTTTTGCATGGTGCTGTAAGTGTTAACAGTTTTTTAGCTAAATTTAGGAAAGATATAAATTAATTTTGTCCTTTTTGTGAGGCAATAGAAACTACTTTTCATATGTTTCTTGAGTGTAATCAACTTTCACCATTGTTTATTTTGTTGGAGGATGTTTTTAAGAAATGTGATGTTTTTTGGTCTGAAGTAGCTTTTATATTTGGTGCAGGATATACAAAAAAGGAATCTAGTAAGTGGAATTTGTTAAACTTTCTTATTGGACAGGCAAAATTTTCCATTTATATTAATAGAAGAAACAAAATAAATAGAGTTTTGGGGGAAAATGTTTACAGGATGTTTATTCTGATGGTAAAAAATAGAGTTAAAGCGGAGTTTCTGTTTTTTCAATGATGAATAACTTAACTGATTTTTTTTTTATCTGTGTGGTGTTTTAATAATGTTGTATGCTCTGTGGTTGATGGAAAGCTAGTTTTCAACTCACTGTTTGTGTGATTGTTGGAGTAAACGGTGTTAAAATGTATTTTGATTGAGAAATAAATGTGTTAAAAAAAAACAAAACTTTCTTTCTTTCTTTCTTCCTATACTGCTGGCTGGCAAAAAACAGATTTAAACAACAGGACAGAGCATTAATTATGTAAAACCATCTTTTTTTAAAACCAAAGTCACCAGATATTAACGTTGGGGAATATTGCCATTACCATTATAGATACGAACACAGAGATGTGGCTGTTGATTCCTTACTCCTCAGATTTCCTCCATCATTTTAACACACTTATCATCATCATTTAGACCAAAGCCTCTAACACACTTTCTCTCCTGGGAAAATCTTTAAATAAACACTGCAGATCATGACTGTCAGGAAACAGGCGAAGGACGAGGAACATAGAGAGATCGGGAAGGGATTTATGATTCAGGGTTGTCATCAACACAATATACAAGTCATAATATAAGAAATTTAAAACAAAATGACTGAAAACCAAAACAATAAATGTTCTCAGCTGACAATTTTACTGTTGGGTGGAGCAGCAGCTCTTCTGCTATGGGCAACATGGAGGCTTTCATACATTCCTTTTGTCTATCTATTTTGTTATAAAGATACATTGAGTGCTTATTTGTTTGGCAAGAGTTTGAAGTAGTGTCATCTGCAGTATGAGTCACACCACCAACAAAAGTGATTTACTTTGATGTTTTATTGCTTTATCTTTAATGATAAACACAGAACCCTCTCACATCCTGTGAGAAAACCATCAGATATTTAAATACATGATGTGTTTGAAAGGAAAACAATAATTTATTAACAAATGCAGTATTTGCATAAGATTTTGATTAAAAGTTTATTTGATTTGGGTTTTCCAACTGACTGGATTTATTTTCTCCCATAAAGCCAGCCCTGCTTCATTCCCTCCACTCTCGACTTCAGTTGTCTCTGCTCTCCCATAAGTCAGTTTAATGATCACGGAGCAGCTGTTATCTCCATCGACATGCTGCACGTCAGCAGCTAAAACGATTTGAATTTTGCTCTCTTGGTCTCCTGGGAAACAATTTTCACCAGATTTGTTTCCAGTAGACTCCCTTGCTGTGCCTCCATTCCAGTTTCCACTTTGAGGACAGAAAGGGAGAAGATTTTCAGTCTGTCTTTAGCTAGTTAGGTAGATCTTGGTGAAACTTTTAGCTAAATTTGAGATAAGGTACATTACTAATAAAAATAATAATTTTTTTTTTTTCCATGTTTGTGTTTCAATCAACGGCAGCAACCCACCAGCTATCATAAAGAATTTAAATGAACAGAGCTTAACTATGTTGCGACATTTTGAGACAGATAATATGAAAAAAAACAACAACAAAAACAAACCTCTCTGCCTTCTCCCCGTGAAACAACCTAGAAACTAAGAACATCCAATCAGCGATAGGAGGCAGATCTTGGTTTATAGAAAAGGATGCATCTGAAGCTTAAAAAAATTGTCTACTAATTTGTTCATTATTTTTTTTTATTAATAATTGAATAGTAAATAGATGTTTAATGGAATATATATATATATATATATATATATATATATATATATATATATATATATATATATATATATATATATATATATACTGCTCAAAAAAATAAAGGGAACACTCAAATAACACATTCTAGATCTGAATGAATGGAATATTCTCATTGAATACTTTTTGAGCCGTGTATTTTTTCCCCATAATTTGAACTATATGTTTTGTACAACTTTGTTGTCACAGAGCGTTTTTCTTTCAGCAAATGGCCATTTTTAGAGACATTAAACTCCAGTTCAATAATCAGTTACTAAATTAGTTGGAGATTTAATAAGCGATTAATCATGATTAATTCAAAATTTGACTAACTGTTTCAAGTTTGACTACGATTTACTAAAAAGTAGCTGACATATGATCCATAAACTGCAAACTAAAAAAACAGTTAAGTTACAGACTTACAGGTTTGACCTGTTCAGAAATGTTAAAGTGAACAGCAGCAACAATTTCATAGAAATTCAGAGTGCCGTCTTATTCAACTGTAATTCAACTGCCCACATTAATACAATACACACTCCTGCACCTCTATAATTAGACATCAGCCACCTGATGAGTGTAAGTCACTCAGCAACCAGAACATGTCAGCATAAGTCACTCAGCAACCAGAACATGTCAGCATGAGGCAAAGACCGCCAAGCTCTTCAACACCTGCAGGTTTGCTCTTAAAGCAAAGCTCTTTCCCCTCATTCGTCTCCTGCTTCTATTTCCACAGCCGTTAGCCTCAAGTGTTTGGAAACAAAACGAGAAACCTTCAGTGCCACATTTCTGAATGCCTTTACTCGGTCCCAATAACTTCTCAGACAGCCATTAAAATATTTGCGATAGGAAGCAGACTCTGCCTCCCCCATCCTCCTCTCTGCTGGGAGGGTGATTGGAGACGACTTCCACCACATTTGTTTACCCTTCAAACAAGACCTAAATTACTTGCATTCCCAGTGGTGTTCCCAAATGCAGGTAATTAAATGGCATAGAGCCGCACAGCGCTTCAGGAAGAATCTGAGTTAGGAGTGCGAGGCACGGCCTTACATGTGTTGACAGGAACAGAAAAAGTGACTTAAAAGAGTAAGCAGTTCCAATATCAGATCTTTGATGGCTTCAGATGCAACTCCAAGAATGTCATTCTTAAAAAAATGTCCTGTAAACGGTAAACAAAGATCAATGGTAAACATGATCAATATTTAACAGCAACAGTAAAAAAAAAAAAAAAAAATATTTCAAATGACATAATTTGGACTGATTGAGGAAAAAATGGAGTTTTGCAAAGCACTACCTTTTTGACCTGGTTCCACTGGTGGTTCAAACTTTTTTCTTAGATAAACAGAAATCTAATTTGATCTTTTTTTTTTTTTTTTTAAAGCTGCAGCATTTACATGTTTTTCCATATTTACTAAAACTGACCCTCCTCCTACCTCTGATTGGTTCTTTCTGACTGAGCTCTCACTGAATGTGAAATTCTGCAGTAACTACTGGAAACCACTGGAGAAGGCAGAGGAGGTCAATATCTTCACAGATTATCTATCTGTAATTATATTGTCACATCAGAATGATAATGTTAACAAATATAAAAAAGACACATTTTCTGATTAAAGTTTCATATTGAAGGTTCAAGGTTTTTGTGGCACTGATTTTTCAAAAAATGAAAAAAAAAACGTATTGAATGGTAAGCTAGAATAGGTTTAAATGTGAATTTGATTTCAAAAGAGTAAAGCTGATTTATTTAGAATAATAAAATGATTCTAAGTTAATTGAATGTTTCCACAGTTGTAATCATCCATCCATCCATTTTCTGAGCACCCTTCTCCCTATCGGGGTCGGGAGATGCTGGCGCCTATCTCCAGCTGGGTTCCGGGCGAGAGGCGGGGTCACCCTGGACAGGTCGCCAGTCTGTCGCAGGGCAACAAAAAGACAAACAGGACAAACAACCATAAGGAGAATCTGGAAAGCCCAATCAACCTGACAGTCATGTTTTTGGACTGTGGGAGGAAGCCGGAGTACCCGGAGGGAACCCACGCACGCACAGGGAGAACATGCAAACTCCGTGCAGAAAGACCCCAGGCCGGGAGTCAAACCCAGGACCTTCTTGCTGCAAGGCAACAGCGCTACCCACTGCGCCACTGTGCAGCCCCAGTTGTAATCATTTAAGTTTATTTATAGCACATTTCAGCAACACAACACGTATAAGTGCTTCACATTAAAACATGGTACAGCCAACAATTAAGAAACAAGCAATAAACATTGCATTAATGTAGGTATAATAATTTTAAGTCACAAGGCAAATATAAACATATAAGTATGAGGTAGACATAACCATAGGGTCATTCTTCATTCTTATTTTGCTTTAATGCAATTAACTCTGCAGGTCATCAATAAAAATGTGTTACACAGAATCACAAGTCCAAGTGTAAATTGTGTCATAGAGAGTAAAGATAAAACACTGCATTATCTGCAGTAATAATGATGTATTAAAGAAATAGACACGGTAAACTGCCATAAAATGCCATAAAACCACTGCAATAGGAAATCCATTCAATAAGTATTTTCACTTTATAAGGCCTTTTTTACTTTTAGCTGACAAAGATGTGAACTCCACCCAGACAAGCTAAAGTTAGGAGTACAGAGTTACACAGTAATTGAATGTTGGTCTGTTTAACCTGCTGCAGGTGTGCTGGGACTGAAGGAGCTAAAGTCGATCTTCACAGCATCAACTCAGCCTCAATGCATTCAGCTCTTCTGCTCAGAGCCAATGAATCCTGTGATTGTCAGGAGGAATAACACCCTGCTTTAACCCATCGTCTCTGCTCACCTCTCTGGTTTTTGCCTGCAGGCTGATTCTCCAGGTCCGGTTCTGGTTTCTTTGGGTGCAGCTGTTCCTGCCCAGCAGCCCATCAATCATCTTGACGAGCTCAAAGCAGCTTTCAGGGTCTTCTGGACCGTCTCCACGGGCGCAGGAGGAAAAATGTAACTTCAAAATCATTAGTTTTTCTAACTTTTTTTTTAATGCTTTTTCTGAATTTACAAAATTTACAGGTGCACTTTGAGCTCAACTGGTGGCCAGGGGTTTCATTGTATGTTATTGCTAGAAATTAACAGTATAAAATATCGCGACCTGCTGGTCATGGACTGCAGCTCAAAACGTCTATTACATTTTATACCTTGTCACCAAAAATAATAGCCTAAATCATTTTTTTTTTTTTTTTTTTTTTGCCAAAAGTGATTTTTTTTAAAAACATAAATTTTCTTTTGACAAAATAAGACCTAAGCTATTATTTGGAAGAAGATAATTATCTAATTCTCTTTTCAGTCTTATCAGATCATATTCCTTTTACTTAACCTTCTTTCCTAATTTTAAGCATTTATCTTAGTTTTATAGAAGGAAAAACACATTCTTCCATCACTTTAAGAAAAGAAAAACAAAACATGAATATAATTAGTAATTTTCTGAATTTCAATCAGTAAAGTTTATTTGTATAGCATATTTCTGCAACATGGCAGTTGAAAGTCCTTGGCATCATAAACACACACACAAGCACACACACAAAAAAGAAATACAAAAAAATTGTCAAACACACAGATGGCCAATGTCAATTGCCATCATTATACACAGTTTGTCAAGTGCCATTGTTACACACCAAAATGTTGATTAATGTGTCATTGATTATGTTTCAAAAGCAATTCTAACAGATGGGTTTTAGTGGAGATTTAAAGGCACTCAGTGTTTTGACTTTTTTGCAGTTTTCTGGGAGTTTGCTCTAGATTTATGCTGCAAAAAAACTGAAGCTCAATGGTGCTTCTCCAGCATTTAGCGTGTCCAAAGAATTCAATACTGCTGTTGGACTAATGTATGAAAGTGATCACGAAATACTTTTTTTTTTGTTGGGGTTTGTTATGCCAAAAAAAACTGGCTTAGAGTGGTGTGATGGCCAAATCTATGGCCACACCCTGATGTCAAAAAAGGATGAGGGCCAGAACTCAGTAAGCTTAAGTGCTGATTGGATTACACCACTAGTTCCTGCCGGAACTAGTGGTGTAATCACTAGTTCCCCTTTGCTTTGGCTGTGATTGCTCAACCTCGGAGAAGATTTGGTTCAGTGACCTT
This sequence comes from Poeciliopsis gracilis, assembly GCA_911649635.1. Lineage (NCBI taxonomy): Eukaryota > Metazoa > Chordata > Actinopteri > Cyprinodontiformes > Poeciliidae > Poeciliopsis > Poeciliopsis gracilis. The sequence continues at coordinate 561,407 of CAJVRI010000293.1, forward strand.
TCTATGTACAGATAAGTTTTGTTTAGATAAGTTTTGTATTTAAGTAAACATTAGTATTTAAAGTTTATTTTTGATTTTCATTTTTGGGTCTTTAGTTTAGCCAAACTTAGCTGTACTATTTGTTTTGTGTTATTTGTATTCTTTTAGTTACCCCTATTGTGTCTTGGTCTGATCAGCCAGTATAAAAACCCCTGTGTGTTATTTCTTTGGGAGGTCAGTTATGTTTGTTTGTGCAGCTAGTTTGCTTACACTTTTTCCTGAGTTCAGTTTTGTTTTTTTGACCTCTTTTTATGAGCTCAGCTTATTTTTTGTCATTTATGATTTTTGGGTTAAAATAAAAACCCTACTTTTTCTAAATATATCCTGTGGCTCCTCCTGTTTTTAACTCGGTCCATCACAAGTGGCTTTAAAATCTATTTAACAAAGCTGCTATATATTTATATGAGAAATTCTTACAAAACTTACAATTAATTTACAATTCAGTAAATTAGGGGCTTCTTGTGGGATTATTAAAACTTTAGTATACACTTTAAATCTGGGTATGATGTTGTATTCAGCAGCATTATGGAGACTAAGCTTCCTTTCCGTTCAAAACAGATTAATTGAAGATTAATATAGTGAACAATTAACTGTCAAGAACCAGAGAGGTTTTAACAAAAATAAAAAGGGTAAATCAGCAGTGTCATTCCAGTATAAAACTCAATGAGATGAATAATTAAGTTTAAACCTAAAAATAACTTTCAGAAAAAAGTGAATATCATGGAATGTGAGCTGAAATCAGCTCTGAGCTTCAGAGAAAACTGAATAATGATGCCAAGTTGTCAATTTGACCTCAAACTCAATGAGTTCCTGTTGCTCCTGCTTCTGCAGGCAAATTAAAGTCTGACGGTGCACAATCCAAAACACAGTCAGCAGTTCTTTTCACATCAACACAACCATACTTTTCTGCTCTTCTTCATCGATGGAGCTCCACTTCCTATTTAAACAACTCATGCTGTGTTACATAGCTGCTCATCACCTGGAGCTGATCAGGACTTCCTGATCCTGCAGAGGATTTTCCCCTTTGCTTTGGCTGTGATTGCTCAACCTCGGAGAAGATTTGGTTCAGTGACCTTTCTATGTACAGAATCTGAAGAGACATTCTGATGAATGGAGCTCCATTGATATGTTCGCCCTTTGAACACCTCAATTCTGCCGCTCTTCAATACCACATAAGGTTCATTTTTTCAGCGGCTCAGTTTCCAGAGATGATCCGGTGACATCAGACTGTCAATGGAATTAAAATCTGAATGAAAATGTGGCAAAACTTAATAGAGAATATTGTGTTGAGTAGTGAATTGGGGCTCAGCTTAAAAGGACAATTTTAACAGTTAAATATTGTAGTTTAAAGAATCCCCACTACAATAAAAAATACACTATATGTGAAAAGATTTATTTTCAGGCTAGTTGGAATGAATAAAGTTAATATTTACCAGCATAATTATAGATTTTTTGGTTCAAGACTATAATGTTCTAAAATGAAATTTAGATTTTTCATTTGCTTTAACTCTTATCTGAATCAGTTTGATTAGCATGTCTGAAAAAGTCTTTTTTTTGTTCAATTTGGAGAACGAAACATCAGCAGGTGTTGTTGCACAATATGGAGGAAGAGCATAGCAGCAAGATGGGAGACGCCTTTGTGAATGGGTGTGGCTGTTGTTTCTCTGTCTTCAGTTTGACCAGTCAACAGGGAAATGCACAGAAGATCTGGATAATTCATGGTGGCCGACTAGAACAAAATTTGGTGCTCAGGAACCTCAATCTTCAGGCAGAAATGCAACACTGATTCAAAATCTTATTTTGGAACCGGAACGGGTTCCGGAATGTGGTGGTGAAACAATGGTGACCAAGATCACCTGCTTGTGGCTGTTAGGCTTGAGCTAAAGTTCACCTTACGGCAGAATATCAATCCTACATATACAGATAGAGTTGCGTTGAAATAATTCTATGGTCATGAGCTTTGGGTAATGACCGAAAGAACGAGATCGCGAATACAAGCGGCCGAAATGAGTTTTCTCCGTAGGGTGGCTGGGCTCTCCCTTAGAGATAGGGTGAGAAGCTCGGTCATCCGGGAGGGACTCAGAGTAGAGCCGCTGCTCCTCCACATCGAGAGGAGCCAGTTGAGGTGGCTTGGGCATCTGGTCAGGATGCCTCCTGGACGCCTCCCTGGTGAGGTGTTTCGGGCACGTCCCACCGGGAGGAGGCCCCGGGGAAGACCCAGGACACGCTGGAGGGACTATGTATCTCGGCTGGCTTGGGAACGCCTCGGGATTCCCCCAGAGGAGCTGGAGGAAGTGGCTGGGGAGAGGGAAGTCTGGGCCTCCCTTCTTAAGCTGCTACCCCCGCGACCCGACCCCGGATAAGCGGCAGAAGATGGATGGATGGATGGATGGAAATAAGATTGAGCTAGCAATACTGTAGACGTTCACATAACTTATAAAATAACACCTTAAGTCCAGTTGCTTCAGGTCTGTTAGGATTACCAAGAATATTTATATTTCATAAAATACTTCAATGAGGCAAATAGGTACTGTGGGCAGGAAGGACCTCCAGAAGCAGTCAGTCTTGTAACAAATCCTTAGCAGTCTCTGACTGAAGAGATGGTTCAGTTTCCAGGCAGCAGGACACCAGTCCTCAAGGACCAGGATTGCCCACCTCTGTGCTAACAGCTCAGTTTCCGGGTAGCAGAGATGATATTTCACATTAACATATCCTGTATGAGTTCATCAGTTATTAACAATCACTGCTAATCCACCTCATTTGCTTTTGCTGCTCCTCTTTAAATTTCTGTCTGCTGCATGGTTAGAAGGCCAGGCACTGAGATGTTGGAGTCTTTTTCCTTCTCTGCTCTTTAGTCCTGCTAGAGTCCATGAAGTCTCCTTTTTAACTCCTCTTGGATTTGGGGTCGTAGTTCAGATAATAATTGAGCTTTTGAGATGCAAATCAGCTGCTCCCAGTTGTCACCAAGGATATAGATCATAGCAACTGTCAAAAAGTAAAAAAAGTAAGAGTGAAAACCTTTACAGTTACAGTGCTGCAAGGCTGAAAATGTAGACACTAACTAACATACAGCAGAATAGAGGAAGATTAATGCTTTATTCCTAGAAAATTTTGCATATAAGGTAGAATTCATTTATTCATCCTTCAGGTTGGTATCTACTGATCTCTTTTTTATCTTCTGTGATGGATGTTGGGGTGTAAAAGTAAGTTGCGTCCCCACACCTCTGCAGTCCTAACACAACCTTCATCTCATACCTTTGAGGCGATGTCCCCTGCTGCTGCACAGCATCCATTGTCCAAGCAGGAAGGCTGACCTTTCATCGGTTCCTGACAGGTAACTCCCCAGACTCCAGTTGGCTTCCTCGGGCGAACATTAACCCGACCACCTTACACCCTTCTGTCCCACACCGTGAAAACCAATTTAGACAGATGAATATCACGCAGTAGCTCAGGACAGGACACTGGCATTAAACTGAAACAAAAGGAGAATCACGAACAAGACCTGTTACATCAAGTATGGCTAGGTCTGTTATGCTACAACCCCAACGACCTTAGAGATTGGTAATGAGTCACAGAGCCACTTCCCTTGTAACTGAAGGGTTTCCCTCCTTGACCTGCTTAGGCCTACAACACATTAATGATGTCCAATTCTAAATATGTCATAATTAACCAAATCAGTGAGAACATTTTTAATGTTCAACAGGAAAAAATCAGGCTGATTTAGGAACTTAATAGTGACCGAGCTATTTTCAGAAAACTCATCATGTGCATCCATGCTCCTGTTGCCTTGAGGCATGCTGGGAGTCTGAATGTTTTTTGAGCCACAAGGTCAGCCAGACAGTTACTGTGGACACGACAACAGGGTGGAGAGATTGTGAAATTATTCAGGACCAGACAAAACCAAGAGCTGGTAACTTTTCAAAGTGTGAAATAGAAGGCTTCTCTGTCAGCAGACTCCCCAGAGCCCACCGACGCAGACCCTCTTCACATTCTGACCATTCAGGTGGAGATTCCTGCTAGAGAAAACAGCAAAGGGCCTGTGAGAAGATGCAACAGAAATAACCTGGAGAGAGAAAGACTGCTGGGAAGGCAGGGGCTTTTCTGTCAGGGCTTTCACAGTCTCTCCACATACAAATTTACATTCCAGAAATGCTGGCCCTGCTTCAATAGAAATACGACTCTTTCACAAAGTTGCAGAAGACATCAGTTCCCTTCTTCTCTATTTAATAATTATTATGTGCATCTTATCAAAATCATATTGCCTTAAACTTGTTCCTTAATGTTCTAAGTGCTCTATTTTTTATTTATTTTGTCAAGTAAAGATGATGATTTTTAGGTCACTCTTTAAATTATTGATTATCTCTAGCAGGACTTTCTGCTATACATAGTAGTCATTATTATTTCACAGAGCTTGAGTTTCCATTGGAAGGATCATTAAAATCTTTAGCCCTGCAGGTTGTCTTCTCAAACTGAAGCTACAAAATTAACTCTTTGTGTCTTTTCCAAACTTAAACTCCAATTTAGTTTTAAAAAACATGCAGAAATTATTCTTTTAAAGCTTAGTGAAGATTACCATTCCCCTTGTTTTCTTATTTCTGATGTGGGCACCAAATTTTTGACTTAGTCAGTTATACAAAAGAGGAAGGGTACATGTAAGTATTTGTGAATTAGTTTTAGTCTCTTAAAGCAGTAGAGAAACAAAGTTATTTTACTTGGTAATAAACTGAATAATTGTAAAGCTTACAACCAATTGAGCTAATAGGTATTTAAGCTAGCAACCACAGTCAATATTAACAACTCAGCAACAGGCTAACAATAACTCACAGTGATAATTATGGTTCGAATGTGAATGCCGAGCAGACTGGAGACCCCTCCAAAAGCAGAAAGCAGGCTGTTGTGCAGGGCATTGTGGGTAAATAAAACCAAAACAAACACGCTATTACAGCACTAGATGGAGAGACAACTTGTAGGTTTTTACCAATGACAAAAGAGAAATTCTACAGCCACTAAAATCTGACATCACTGCATTTTCTTTACAATTTATGAATAAGGAAGCTGCCCTCTTGTCTTTTTTAGAGTTAGGGTTAACCCTAACCCTAACCCCAACCCTGTCAATAAATCATTTGCAAATCAAATTACTTTGACAGGTTCACTTTAAAAAAAAAATAAAACATCAGTTAACCTGTAAAACTGCAACATGCAAACATTTTTATGTACCTAACTCTTGTGTTGGTGTACCAAAGAAAAAAGAAAGGCACGCAGTGAAACCAGAGCAAAAAATGAGAAGGAGTCGAAAGCAGGGAGGACAGATTGAACAAGATGCACAACTAACAACTAAAAGTAGTGATCCTTTGACTTTCTATACACATTCTCTCCACTCATGTGTTTTCTTAGCCAGGTGACCAGCAAAGAGTTTAAGGTCTTAAACCTACAGAAACGTTCATATTAAAGCAATAAACAGAGCATCATTGTCAAATGGAAGTAGTGTTGCTACTGTTTTATAATTCATTTAGTTTGTAGTGATAGTCTCACTGAAAGGCTATTATCTGCTAGGGTTTCTTAATTTAACAATTTATTACAGACGTTGGAATCACATTCGCCCTAAACACCTGCAGTGTTTCTTCCATGACAAATTAGCCTAATCCCAAAGCGCCAAATACAAACAGAAACCACAGGCAAAAAGTGAGAACCACAGAAAGTCAAATTTTGAAGAGGACAGGACAGGTTGTGATTTTTCAGCAATGATTGATGGAGCTCATAAATCACTGAATCTAAAGTAGAGATAGCGGCGTATCTCAAACTGCACCCTGTGTTTCACTGCATGCCCTGAAGAATTTCCTCTAAACATTTGTAGTCTGAATAAACAGCGGCTTAGTTTGGACCAAAGCCTTTAGTTTCAGGCTGTATCTGAGCTGTCGAGCATAAACTCCATATTGTAAACAGTCAGAGGGTGATGCCCTTCAGGGAACCTCGACTTCCGAGATTTAAGGTTTAACAAACAAAACACTGACAAAAAATACGAATAAAGTCAAAAAAGTCAGATTTGAGAAATGTCATTAGAGATTTCTGGAGATGACCTCTGGGTGTCTCATGGAATAATCCACCGGTTCCCAGAGGTGAAGTCTCACAAACAAGTTCTCAGTCAGTTTTAAGTGAGGCAAAATGTGGGTGGGGACACAAAACAATGTTAACTCTGTTGAAGCTACACCAAGTTTCATTTACTTGTCTAAAAGCAGTGAAGCCCACCTGTTTCTGTTCAGTGTTTGATCTTATTTCCTCATATCTGTGGCAGCTTTTGGTTGTGCTATTGAAAAAACGGATCAAAACGGATCACCATTGAATACATAAACATGCCTTACCTGATTAAAATTTGATTGAGAAATCTGAATTTAGACAATAAAACCGATTTCATAGTGAAGCAACCAACTGAAAACCTGAGATGTGAGGAAACTGTTGGCTCCTACATCAGGACTGGAAACATCACTGCTTACTAGTAAGCCTGCCTTATATACTTTGGTTATTCAAACCAAACTTTCCATTGGACTTTAAATGTTATTTATTTTTTGAGAGGGTGTACTTATATTACTATACAATTACCATAATAATACTTGAAAATAGTCTCAAAGTAACTATATTATACCTTATTGCCATAACGTCTGGGACAATTTATCATCTAGCAAAATTTGTTATTGTGATGGTTGTATCATATTTTCGGTATTTAAAATATACTCCAGTTCCAAAGAGGAGAATTCATTACAAAATTAAAGTTTCTTGGTCCTTGAGAGGAATTTACATTATGTCATTACTAAGATATTTGAAAATGGTCTCAATACAACAACATAATTGTTTTTTCGCAATAATTACTGAGACAATTTATCGTTTAGCAAAATTTCTTATTGTGACAGGCCTACTAACTAGATTACTTATAAAAGACAAATATTGTTTTATTCCCATCAAGTTTCAGCGTTTTGGTGAAACGAAAACCCTCTGACAAATACTGAAAAATTCCCAAGTGTGGAGCCAAAATCCAGTGAGGGGCATGGCCAAGTGCAGGTATGAGTAGAGGGGAAAAGTAGATCTGCAGTCAAGATGAAGGAAAGCAACATAGCAACTTTTATGCTACATTTATCACCTTAGATAATTGTTGATCTAATTATCTAATTAGATCAATTAGATAATTAATTATCTAATTATTTTTTTTATGTGACAAATTTAACAACTTTATTCTGTTATTGTAGACAACATGTGAAGGCTCCAATCACTCTGCAGGTCCGCTGCAGCTCTGCACTGTCCTGTTATGTTCTGACTTTTAATGTTAAATCTGAAATTTACAGACTTTGTTTGTGCTGTTTTAAATTAAGTGTTTTATTACTTACACGACTTTGAGATATCTGTAACTGTAGAGTGTGTCATAAGTAAAATGCACTATTATCAATGTATTTGAGCATGGGGTTATGAAACAGATGCTAAACTAAGCTGTACCATCGACACCAATTGCAAAATTCAATTGCAGCAGCAATTGTTCAACCGAGGGAGGACAGCACTGAAACGATTTTGGACAAAACATTGCAGAATTAAACACATTTAAAAAAAAATGTCAGACTTTGCACAGAAACATAAAGATAGCACCATTGATCCACAATTTATCATCAAAAGGAAAAGTTGATTTGGGGTTTAGTTACTTTTTAAATCATTTTTTTAAATATTGTTTTATTTGCCTATCTCATGTTTTTATGCTCGCCCGGAACGCAGCTGGAGATAGGCACCAGCAACTCCCGACCCCGTTAGGGAGAAGGGTGACGGAAAATGAATGGATGGATGTTTTTATGCTTCATTTATGTTTTTATTTATTTGGTGGCTTTTTTAATCATTCCTGTTTCTATGTTTTCTTGCTAATGACTCTGTATTAATGTTGCTAAAATAATCTGGACCAAACTTCCAGAAAACTGCAAAAGAGCTGAAACACTGAGGTTTTTCAAATCAAGACTTAAAATCCTAGAGTTACCTTTGTTTCATAATACATTTATCAATATTTTGATGCGTATTTCCTTAATGATGCACTGGACAATATATGTTTGTACTTGGTTACTGTGTTATATATTTATGGTGCAAAGCACTTTGAAGCTGAAATGTACTATACGAATAATTTTGATTAAAAAAATAAGCTTGTCTTGCACATGATAAATGACAGTCACTGCATAACGGTTGGGGTTTCCAGTTTTTAACCTGTTGCAGACAACATTGCTGTCCATAATTTTCTGCAGAAGCAAGAATAAACAGGAAGTGAATAGCAGTGAATTTTTTATTTAATGACCGAACTTCAACTGTAGCTGAATACTGAGCTACAACACACAAACCTTCAACTTGAGGATCTGACATATCCATCTCTAAGGTATTCCTACCAAGACTGCAGAATTGCTATATATCTACTGCTGCAAAACATATGATAATATGCTCTATTTCCCAAGGTGAATAGCTGCTGGGAAGTCATCACAGAACGTGGTGTACAATGTCTGTGCAGCTCTGGGGAGCCATGCATCTGCCACAGCCTGCACAACAAATGCACAGAGGCCATATAAGAGCTGAAATACTGACCTCACTGAAAGCTAAAAATAAGATTCTCCCCACAGCAGTGAGGAGGATTCAGATGAAAGTTATAGACTTTTATGCAAGAATATATTGTAACAAATGGCTGTGTTTTGTATTCAGATCCTAACAAATGCGAGCATTTTCTATGCAGAACAGCAATTTCCATTTCAATCAAAGAGGAATTAAATTGTAATCACATTTGTGTTATTGTTGGTAGAGTCCAGATGGACAGAGGCAAACAAGTTGGAAAGCCAAAAACATGTGTGATTAGCAAATGAAGCACATGGGTAAACCAAAACACAGACTGAGGAAGCCTGAAAACAAACTGACACTGATTTTATTTATCAGAGAATCAGACTAAATGTTTACAGAGGCAAGTCACTTGTTTCTTTTATTTTGGTAAAAAAAAATCAGCCTAGTTCAGTAACTAATAATGCTGCAGGAAAAAGTAGGAAATTTCTCTTCTCCTATCCTGAGCTGCTGAATTTTTCCTGCTTGTACATGAGATCCTCTATTAGGCCTTCCTTGAGCTGATTACTTATCTGCCAGTGTAATGCAACACAGTTGCAGATCGTTCAAGCACGTTGCACCACTTCACCGGTGACAGCTTTAGCTGTTATACTCTAACACTGATGTTTGCATCCTTTTCCTCTTTATCTGTGATGTTTGATAAATATTAGAAAACCTGCCTGAACAGATAATAATGACTACGTGGAGATACTTTCCATTCAAGTTACTGTAAACAAAACTCACTGGGTTCTTTCCTATCAATTTTTACCATTTGAGACCTGGTTAGGACGGGTTAGGATAGGTGAATGGGCCACACAAAATATGTTCATTACATTTTTTGCACATCATTCTTAGACAAAGAACTTTTAGTCTGCTCAATTCTACCTATTTTGATCTCTGTTCAGAATTAGCTGTTTTAGGGCCTCTTGTCACTTTAAGTCCAAATAAGTTGTTGCTTCCCAAGCCTCCCAACTGAATGCGAAAATGGCTGCAAACAAACACACAATTATATAACTGTACATCTTTGAAAAATAGAAGTAGAGCCACCTGCAAAACCAACAAGTAGTTTCTGAATGATAAATTAACAAAAATGTGTCTTAGCACTCGACTTTTCCTGCATAAAGCAGTAAAACCAACATGGTAGCAAGGCTGGGGTTGCCAGGTAACGGTGCCGTGCCTATCTTGTGAATTAACAATAGGGAGATTTTTGAAACGGTTCATTTTCTAGCTTAGCACAGATTCCAGATCTGACCTGCCTGCCATGTTGCCAATCTGGACTGAATCCTTGAACTTTAGGGATTGGAGTCTGAGAAAGAAGCCTCCATCTTCCCCATGGTGAACTCTGATGATTGTCCTGCAGGTAAAGCAATCCCTAGTAAAAAGAAACTCTTCAATCCTCCATTGTTACTTCACTGAAGATTCAAGTTGAGAACCAAATCTCCAAAGAAATGAAAACCATCATGTAATTCACCATTTTTCTGATTACACAGTATTTCCTGTTAACTTTGCCAGGCATTCATCAACCATTTGACCTAACACAGTGCTATGCTAACCAGGCTGCCAGGCATTCTGAAGAAATTTTTTGCAAAAAGAAAACTTAATACTTTTCAGTTCACCTTAGCTAGCAAGCTGCACAAGGAAATCATCAGTAACAGAAGCAGTCAAGACAGCTTCTGAAGGAGCTGTAGACATCATTTAGAAATTGTTTTTATTTGTTAGGCACTCAACAAATCAGACATTCACTGAGAAGTAGCAACTTGAAAATAAGTGTAGAAAAAGTCACCCAAAAAAGTAAAGGACAGCAAACATGAGGAAGAAGATGTCTGGTCAGCTGAGAGAGAACCTGCCTTTGACTCAAAACAAACCATCCTAATGGTAAAACATGGAGGTGGCAGAGATGGTCCGTAAACCACTTCCAGCTTTAGTTGCAGCAAAAGCCATTTCTGATACTAACCTAGTTGGTCTATAAGTATGCACTATTTTGTTGTTGGTCTGACAAACAAAATCCCAACAAATCCCCCTGAAGTTTGTGATAGTTGTTGGGGAAAATACAAAAAACCTTATGATTACAGGAGCCCAAAAAGGACAGAAAAGTTGGAGTGTTACCTCATCCATCATTAATATATATATATATATATATATATATATATATATATATATATATATATATATATATATATATATTCTCAGAGAAATATAAAACTTTGTTGTGATGGATTTTCAAATTGGAGACGAGGCAAAAGGTAAAACCGTCAGAAACCTCTGTTGAGGAATAAAGCAAAGTGTAGGAATGGTTAAAAAAAATACAAATAAAATGACCCAAGATTCAAGATATACACTTTTATGAATTAAAAACATTCTTAATAACGCATTTATTAGACAGTGGCCAACAGATTTGTACATTTTCTCCATGTCAGATTTATTTTTAACCTCAAACTAGTGCAGCAATCATCCCATCAGAGAATGCCTTTAGCGCACAGAGAAAATGTATGCAAACGACGGCCTTCCTGAAGCTGCGCACGTATCTGTTTAATAAATCTTTGTTGTTGTTGGACTTCTCATTTCCACACAGTTAGCCATAATGGATGCAGACATGCTTGAACTACTCATTTGCATGCCTATGTTGCTCTTGCAGTAAAAGAGATCAATTTACTAAACGGGTGACATTCAGGGGGCTCTGCGGAGGCTTCGGCTATTTATAATCCTCATGATAAGAACTTCCTATGTGAAGCAGGAAAGTGACGGCCGACTCCATCCATCAGCAGCATTCATGCTCCTTCTCCACTGGCTGGATTTAGGTACATGCTACGTGCTCTGATTAGTTTGTTAACCTCCAGCACAGAGATGTTAGTACAGGATTTTTTCTTTTTATTAAGAAAGCTTTCCTCATCATGTTTCACGTCATTTAATCTGTGGACAATAAGCTAAAGCTGTTCAAATGGTTGGATATTATCTCAGTTTATCTCTCTGAATTGTTTTACCATCTTAGGAGGGTGTCCAGACCTTTCATTTTCACTGTGGGACTGCTTGGACACAAAATGTGATTGAAACAAACTGGTTTGTGATTAACTGGAGAATATTTTCATTTTATTCTTGTAGAATGTAGACTGTAGAACTTTTTTTTTTTTTTTCGGACAAAGATGCACCAAATACCACATCAAAAGCTGTGGCTTTTGGAAGGCACAGCATTTATAATGCAAAACTGCAAAACTGTCCTGGCCTCGCTAAGCACTGTGACTTTTAAAAGTAACTCAGCTATACAGGTAGCTAAACACTTTCCCATCCGTCCGCCAAGAAGCACTCCATTTGGTTCTTTAGCAGGGTTTAATGAGAATCGTGTAAAACTGTAACACACAAAGGTACAGAAAATGAATGCCAGCTAGGCTAACGCGTCGGGCTAACACGAGTAAAAATATCTATCGTCACATAAAACATGTCAACGGGTTACAAATTATGATTTATATGACAAGCAAATTAGAACAGCACTTACAGACGATGCCGTTTCTGCGCTTAGATTAAAGAAAACACAACAAAGAGGGCCCCTTTCGGCGTACATGGACCAACGGCTTTCTTCCTTTCTGATAAACAAGTCGTAGTAATAAAAGTAACCACAAGATGGCGTCAGTAAGCCAGTAATAGACAAAATTATAACATTTGCCACTAGATAGCCTCAGTAGATTAACTTAGCATTAAATGACATTAAATTAAAACAGGTTTCACTACAAAAACTAAAAAGCAAAAGTTATGGTATGACTGCATATCTAAAAAAGAATGTATGAATTACATGAAATTCACTGAGGACTTTCAAATCCGAACAATTGTATGAGATGATAATTTGATGCAGCTCCAATGGAAAATCTCATAACTCTGTAGGAAAACCCTACAGAGTTATGTCTCTACAAATATTTCATCTGAATCTCTTTATCGCTGTTCAGTAAGAGCACCAGTGGGCAGTGGTTTGCTGCCTTTGAGAGAAGAATACCGATCCCTGCTATCTGTCTTTCATGGGGTGTTTTAATTACAGCTGCTAATTGAGCTGTAAAGCCAACCACCATCTTGATTATCCATCTAAACGCTCTCTGGGCAGCTTTGTGTCGACTGCAGCAGCTTTCACATTGTGTGCTTGTGTAGGTATCATGAGTTGCAAATAAAAAAAACAAAGTGAGGCCTTATTTGTTTCCAGGCAGACCTGCTGATTCAGCAAAAGGCAACACTGTGACTGTTGCCACATCTCAACTTTCAGATGAAGCATTTCTCTTCTGTGAGTGTGTTTAGTGTCATAAAGATGGTGGCCAGATGGAATAGGGGGCTATGGAGAGGGGTTAAAGGACTTAAACCACCATTTTAACAACTATTTGTTTTCAGTTATTTTCAAAAGCAAACAAGGGAATTGAGAACCGAGCCACAAAGTGGTGATTAAGACTCAAATTTCAGTTTATAAACTGAAGATTTGGTTACAGCCAACCCTTGGTATTCGCACAGTTTATGGACCACAGCTGCTAATAAAGACCCTCTCACAAATGCAAATTTTCCACGTATAATTTCAAGTTACATTCCACTGAAAAATCAATTAATACTAAACAGTTTTGAGGGAGGAAATTAAAAGACGAGTTGTCTGAGAATAGTAGCATGGAGACCTAACAAACGGGCACACTGTCCGGGGATCTGAAAGCCCTCTGGGGGAAGTTCAGACTGAAATTCAACACAAAAAGACAACTTGGAACTAAACCTTTTGGTTTAGACTAGTGTTTTGCAAAGTGGGAGCCACCAGGGTCCCTGAGCATTTCATAACATTGGAGGGAAGCTGAGGGGGGAAAACCCCACAAAATTTAAGAAATTCAGTTTAATGCAATTTTTAAAATGTTTTTTTAACTATACATATATTTTTTTTATAAAATCAAATCTGTTTTTCAATTACTATTAAAAATATAAGTCGAAATAACTTATTGAAAAGGTTGTTTGCATGCTCATCATTCTGATTCTAAAATTTGCTATCATGGCAAACATGAAATTGAACATTTTTTTAAAGCAAAATTAATTTTAATGTAAAATGTACATTTTCAACTGCTCAACAAAAAACTAAGCATAATATTTCAATGAAATAAAGAGAAGTTCAATTTAGTAGGAAGCTGGATTTTCAAGTACCGTAAATTCTTATAAGTTTGCCTTAATAAGAGAAAGGCAAACTTGGAGGTGATTTGTTTTGAGGAAAAAAATCTGATTAAAATAAAGGCTGACTGGAAAAGGTCCACCAGACTGTTGATGTTCTTTCTAGGTCCCTACAGTGTGATTTGAACGAAAACAAACTATCTTTGAAGTTTTTGTTGTTATACTTTTCAATTCATCACGTCTAGATTCACCTAATGTGTTTCACTTTGGAAACCAGTCTACATACATCAAGCAATTTTGTATTGAGGATTCAGATTGATGGCTGATAGGGAATCAGGATTCACAGTAGATTGTTACCAATCAGTGATTCTTGAGTTTAAATTTTTTCCATTTTTTTTTTTTTATTATTCCTCAAGTTTATGTATACAAATATGACAAATAATGTTTTGGAAAGAAAACGCAAGGGAGGTTCCCAGGACCAATTAAAAAAGACTCCGCAAGGTATATAAAAAAGAGAAATTCCAAACAAAAATGGGAATGTAAGCTAGCAAATATCACAGTTAAATCTTGCAGTAGTGGTATCAAACTCATTTTCATTTTGGAAGACATCAAGGTCATGAATGTTCTCCAGGGCCATTGATTCCTGAATGTACTGATCAAACCCATTAACATACTTTCAAATATTAATAAATTGCTGTCTCTGCATCGATACAAATAATATTGAGCTTCTTTACACATTGATGAGTCCCTCCAAGATAATGTAAGTGTTTTGTGATGTTTTGCAATAAAAATCTAAGATTCTTTTTTGCTGATTTAAAAATGCCTGCAAGGAATTATAAGGATATTTGCACAATGTGACATTTTGTTACTTCCCAATTTAAAAAAACCTCCAGTATAATCAGAGCAGTAAATGAGCCAAAACTGACATTTCTACTTAAGATAGAAACATCTCATCTGTAAATATGTTTTAGCCAAACCTCAAGTGGCATCGTTTAATTTTAAATTCACTAAGAGAATGCATTGTCATTGCATTTTAGGCATTAAAATACTTTTTATTTTTTTAAAAAAAAGAATTTATTCACTTGTTTGCATCCTAATGCAGAAAATGTTTAATGAAAAAAATAGGTAGAATCCGCAGATTTTTCTTTAAAATAAACAATTACTATTGTAATTTTTAGTTGCTGCCCTAGTTGATAGAATGTCATGAAACTCATGAGACTGTTATACAGCAACAGTCTTCAGTCAGAGGACTCTTTAGATCTGTTGAGACACTGACAGCTGCTACTCTTTGTAGATATTTGGCAGTTACAGCAGCATTTAATTTCCCTTTAGGATTTGTGCAACATTCTATTCATCTTTAAAAATTGAATTTTGGGTCACAATCATCAATTAATAAATCAATGATATCACTCTGAGATAAATAATAGATCTCTAATAATCTTAATTTTCCGCCCCTATGTAGACCTGGAAATTACAATAAGCAAATTAGGTTTTTTATGAATTTTAGTTTCAGCTAATGAGATATTAGACGGGGCTCCACAGGGCAGGCACATCCCTCTGGTGGCCACATCAAGGAAAGCACCAGTACAGTAAAAGAGATGAGAATGCTTTTAAAGCCCAGTGAAGAGCTCCGACATGTTCAGGGACACCACTAAAAATGGCTTCCATCTCTTCTTTACAACCTTAAACATGCTGTAAACCAGCAGTCAGCCACTCGTACACTGCAATCTGGCTTCAAGGGTCCTGATAAAGCAGCAGGTTGTGGCGTGTTGGGAATGAAACTCAGCTTTGATTACAGAGTGTCTGTCAGAAGTGTCCTTCAGCAGGATACTGACTCCAAGCTCTTAAAGTCTTAAATGACAGGATTATCATGAAGAAAAATGTTATGCAACTGTCTCTGACTTTGAACAAGGAAGTGGGACTATGAAATGGAATGTACATTATGTAGATTCAGTGAGAAAAAGACTTGATGTGAATGGCGGTGTCAGCTCTTTCTTCCTATCACATAAAGAAACTGTTTTCTCTGCATTCATATCCATCAAAACAATGACAGACTCAATCTTTTTAGGGGAAATTGCTACGTTAAACTGATTTTACATCTTTTTCTCAGGTGCTACAGGTTCACAGAAGGCAGGAATGAATGGTCGACTTGCAACAAAAATGCATCAAGATGTCATATCTCAGGAAGATTTGACATAAAGCACCAAACTGCAGAGGTTTTCTAATTACCACCTCGAAACTCAACTGACAACATTATAGAGACGCTGATGAATAAAGATGAACTGATCCTTTGTGAGCTTAGTTTTAACAAACAACTTGAAAGTTTGTATTTTAGCCTTGTGGAAAGTGTTTCATACTTTAACTTCTGATGCTTTGTAACTTTTTAGAATTATAGGAAAGTGATGAAAGGCTCATTACATTCAAGCTAATTGTTTACAAAGTCGTGGTAATAAAAAAACAACCTTGTGCCTGTTGTCAAAGAAAACTGTTAAACAAAATGGCGATGACTTCTCATTAGCAAAGGATAATTTATGTTCCTAACCAGAAAGACAAACTCAGCCTACAGTGAAGACTACAATTATTCACATTGCTGCTAGATCTGGAGTTCAAAATGAGAGATGAGACTGGCATCTTTATTTTAAAGGGAGGTTTTGTGTATGTTCCGGGCATACAGTATCATTTTATAGTGCAATCAAGTAACTAGGTTATCTAAACATTTGACTTTGCATCATAGCCATACAGTATTTAGCATTTTCTTCGACTCTGACCAATCATTTTGGACTTTTGAGTCAAATGACGCACTTTCCACTTTGGACCATGATGGCCCTCATGTGAAGGAAGTGTGGACAACTCGGATAACATCATACAATGTTTCTAGTCAAATTAGCACTGCATGACTGCTCTAGTCTGGACCTCTCTTTGTGCCTGTTGTCAGTCTTACTCAGCAAGTGACGATGAAGGAGCTTGTGTGTGCAAAAGGCAAAACAAAACAAAAGTAGTTCTTAACTGGGTTCCTTAAGAGACATCAAAACTCTATTGACCAACAGGATTAATGTTACAAAGTAGTCAACCCAATCTCTGATGTCTGATGCTTCTGAGAAAAATAAGAAATGCAGATAAATTATGAAATGGATCTCAATTGCCCTGAGCTGGAAAACTCTGTTATTGATGCCAAAGTTGCTTGTCTTCACGTAACGCAGATGTGAAAGACCTTTTGCTTTACTAAGGTCTCTTGAAGGACCAAATGAAGTACCAAATGGTATAACTTCAGGCTACAAACAAACTGGTTAACAGGAGCAAAGGACATCAAAGCAGTCTAAAACTGCATTAAAAACCAAGCATGGCCTCAGTTAACCTTGATGTGTAAACAGAAGTGGACATTAATGAGGAAGAAATTTGAACAGGAATAGTTTTTCTATTTAAATATTGCACATTTGGAATTTATTAACATGATTTTGCATGATAGCATGAATGAGATGTTAATAATTCAACCATTTTGATTGTTTTGCACAATGTAAATTATTTTTCTAGGCATGATGCCATGTGTGAGTTTATAATAATTAATGTGCTCACATTGTAAACTGTTGGTGACATTAGTTCTATGACTTTAGGCCACTTTTTCTCCCATTTTGTTTACTGAACTCCTAATTCATTTTGAAATACATATTTGCCCTTCGAAACATGTCCATACGCAGTGTTGATGAGACGCTTGCTAATGTCAGATGTTATTAAATAGGGTCTCTTTGTTTACATCCCGACCAGGCAGGACGCCGCGGCGGATATTATCAGCCTCACAAGTCCCGGAGCTCTCGCTCTCTCACCCACTCACTTCCTCTCCCTTCATGTCTTCAATTCGGTCTTGTTTACAAGCCAACAGAGCAGCATGATCAGGCTGTAATTAAAAAGTTTTCTGTCCGAAATCAATCTGGATTCTTTTCTTTTATGCTATAAAAGAAAAACAAATAATTGAAAGACATGATTAACTTTGAGTTGACAGGATATTTGAAAAGACAAACCAGATTATTGTTTTTATATTCATTATCTCGTGGACATCCAGATGCCCTCAGTATCATTGATTAGAAGCTATTCATGAAAGGGGCAAGACAGAATGTTGCTAAAAAAGTTTCTGTAATTGAAAAACCTTTTTGAAACTCATTTGATGCTCTTGCAAAAAAAAAAAAAATTCTTGCTTCTGATGAAGAAAAGAAGGATGATTTGAACGCTAAAACCCAGAAAAAACTAAAATTATTTTCAAGATTACCAAAATACCTTATGGAGAACTAGAGATGCAATGATCTACTTTTTCACTTCTGACACTGATACAGATATCTGAGGCTCAGTATCGGCCAGATTTTATTCATTTGTGATATTTTGTCTAAAGTTAAGTTTAATGGACAAAAAAAAAAAAATATCACTCTTAATAACCAGGGGCATATCTGACAAAAAGGTGACTTCATCAGATGATGATGGCATCATCATTCATCAGATGGAATGAGTTTCTTCTGCCTGTGCACAACAATCTTTGACTCTTTCTGCATCAAAAATGTAACATTTATACGAGATAAAGCTAAACGTAGCTTATCAATGTCCTCTGTCTTTTGTGGTCTGTTTGGATTACAGAAGAAAAAACAGACAAAAAAAACTTCAAAACCTTCCTTTTCCAATGAACAGGATCACTGGACACATTCAAAAGAACTGAATAAAGCTGAGATGACTAGATGTGAATCTGGATTTAACATCACAGTTTGTTGCTTTAACTGTGGTATAAATCAAAACATATGATCAACTTCAAGAGAGAATAGGGTTGCAACTAATGCTAATTTGATCAATTAGTTATCAATTATTCCAATAATCTCACAAATAAATTGGCACATTCTATAGAATTTTCATTTAACCACTTAAGCCTTTTGTATGCAAAATTAGAAAGATGAAAATATGCATATATAAGTTCAGTCCAGTCAGTCTATATAAATATTTGCATTATTTTTTAAACAGGAAGATAAAATTATCACTATAACATTCCTTCAATGAATTTGATCCTAGTGAATATAAAGACGCCACTTGAGGAGTTTTGGGTGAAAGATATTTACATAAAATTTGATGATGAAAATATATTATGTACAGTTTTGGCTTAATTACTGCTCTTTTTCTTTTCTACAAATAAACTCTTTGAGAGTGGTAGAAATTAACTGATAAAATTAGTTGATGATTTTGGAAATATTTTAACTTTCTTTGTAGATTTTTAAGAATCAGTTGTTTTGCAAAATAATTGATTATATGTGAAAATTCGCAAAAAAAATACAATTAACCTCTCAAGAAGCTACTTCTCTTTGAAGACACTTCTGATTGATCTAGCAGCATCTCAGACTTACATGTCATTGAGAAAACATTTTGTTTTCAATGCTTGTTACAATTATCCCCCCCCCCTGCCCCCCAAATAAAAAAAAAAAAAAAAAAACTACTGTGATGGATGTTGAAATTGAAAGATTTTCCCAAAAGGTTCAGTGTTTTTCCGAACAAACTACTTCACTCCTCTTGGGTCCTGTTACGACCTTGTAAAGCTGTTGGGATAAAAGCATAACTTCAACCCAGGTTATACAGTTGAAAATCGGTGCATGTAATTTACAGTGCATCATTACCACCCTGGTTTTCTCACCCCGTCGCAGCAGCAGAGTGTATCAGAGACAGTAGAACAAAACCCAGAGCTGTCCTTAATTATCTAGAGCAAAAACATCCTCAGTTATTGCAGAACAGTAAGTCATATTTATAGCCTCACCTATGTTCTGGATTGTTTTCTTTTATTTATTTTCATTTCTGCTCCTACATATTGTACCACATTTTAAAGTCTGTTCTATTGTTTCTGCAGCCTATTTCATTTAGAAGCTTGTATAATTTACAACCCATATTACAGCAGGATGTTGAGCATTTGATGATCCTGATAGTGTGAGATTTCTGCTTTTCAGCTCAAATGTAGATGGTCTGAAGCAGCTGCAATAAAATCTCCCAAGAAGCCACACTTTACAACACTAGAGTCTGGATTCAGGATAAACTCCAATTAAGGATTAAACTCCCCAAAATAAATGAATCTATGAATTTCCAACATATTTCGACTCAGTCTGATATCAATTAAAATGTCGTCTAAATACTGGGGGGAATTTGAACCTAATTTGTCACAATAACAAGTTTTACCGACTATAAATTGTCCCAGAAGTAATAAAAGTTAATATTGTTGTTTTGAGACCATTTTCAAGTAACATAATGGTGATGGTATTCTCATATTTCAATACATTGTCAAAGATCAATAAACTTTAAATTCCTATAAACTTTTAACACTGGAAGACATTTTTAATAAATAAACAAAACACAAACGATGAATACAATAAAGTACAAGTCTTCGTAAACAAAATAGAACTAGATCAGTTCAACCCACCAGTCTGAAGACTTTGGTCATTCAGTTTATGATAGAGACACAAGGAAATGACTAATGGTACACATGGAAGGTATTGAGTTTGTTTCAATTTATTATGTGATCAATTGATTTATTGCTGATGATGACAAGCTTGAGCTCTATGAAGATTTGTTCATCCATCAGTAAATGATAAAACATACGATGAGAAACCTTCTCAGTCATGTTACCTTTCCCAAAAGGTTCAGTGTTTTTCCGAACAAACTACTTCACTCCACTTGGGTCCTGTAATGACCTTGTAAGCTTGCAACAAAACCCCCACATTAACTCACTGCTGTGCTGCAGCAATTGCCGTTTTTAACCCATTAAAAATGCTAATAATGCAAAGGTTAGCTAAGGTGCTAACATTTCCATGTTGGGTGATAATACCAATATTAGAATATTGGTATTCTAATATTGGTATTAGAATACCAATATTCTAATGGTAGCCTGTATGCGATTATTACCTTAAAATGCAAACTTGACCACTAGCATGAATCTTAAGATGTTGTTCTTTAAAAAAATACCTGTTTTCTTTAGTCTTAGATGTACTTACTAGAATACTAAATGTGCATCTCTCAGTATCTAGCATTTCGATTTGATTCCAATTTTTAGAGTCATGATTCGATTTACAAACAATTTTTAATTCAGAATCCAATTTTTATATTCAAACGGTCTGGAGCTTATGTGGCCGACAGGAGAAGAATACCGTGAAAACAAAACATTTATTCTATAACGTTCCATTCTATAAGGTTGTTTATTTTTAAGCAAAAATAGGTTTATGCATAAAATACTGTAACTTAAGTTACCAGTATTAGGTTGGCTTAGTAGTCAGTTCATCACGATTGATCTTATTAATTGTTTCAGCTTCAGAAATTACAATCTGCAGACGCACATATCACTTTCTTCTTGATGACTAAGGTTACATTCAGTCAGTAAACTGTTTTTATCTAAGTAAAAACACTTCCAAGTTTCAGTTTCAATTGTCTGTGAATGGGATTCTTTCCTAGTTAAAACAGCTATGAAAAGTGTGCTACATTCCTGACAAATAATAACCCTCTGCCTCATGCATTATATTCTGTTATGGGGTTATTTCATAACAGGCTTCTGCAGTGCATACTTACTGATCCACAGAACAGTTTTTTCTTGTACTCTGTAAAATCACTACATGCAAGTTTATTGGGCAGGAAACACTGAGCAGTTCTGATCACAGCCAGCGAGTACACAGCCTGAAGCAGACAAAAAAAAAAAAAAAAAAAAAAAGAAATTGTTGCCGCCCCAGAGCCAAGAGGGGAGAAAGTACCAGCAGGACACAAAGCTTTGGATCAGCACAAACAAAAATGACAGACCACAGCGGTAATGGGAAAGGAGAAAAAGCCTGAACATTGGCTGATTATGGTCTCCTCTGTGAGCCTCCTGCCAGTTTCAGCAGGGACGAGATTGAGATGTATGGCTTTCTGGAAAACCTAGTGGGGCAGCTTGGGTGTTTTTAATTCCTTTCTTGTTGTTGACTGATAATAAGTCACAGAAATGTTCATTTGTGGTGGGGGGTCCTGATGGGTGCAGCCTTAGTTTATGAAACAGGATGCAAGAGTTATGTAAAAAAGCAGCAAGCTAATTATAGCAGCCAAGCAACAGAAAACTGGTCTGAAATGACTCTAGTTTTACTGCTTAACGGTGTTTATAGGCTCACAGAGAGAGGGAAGTAATTCAGTTTTCTGTCATTTTCACACTTGTAAAGGTTTTCCCTTCTTTACAAGCCTCATTCCTAAATTGTTTTCTCTTGTTGTCGTATATAAAACAAAATGAATCCATTGTTTTATACCTTATCAAACTGTGTTTGCCTCCAGATGAGTGCTTCAGGCAAACAGGGTAAACTGACCATAAACTCCAATTCAAATCACATACACATATAACAAGATTATGGAACCTGTAAAATCTGTTTTATTTTTTCCTAAATTCCACTTTGTCTGCTTTTATTTTTTCCCCCATTTTAACCCAAAGCATATTTAAATAGGTGTGAATAATAAAAAAAAGAATAACAAGAACAACAACAAAAAATAGCCACAAGTCAACATTTACTGTTATTCTGTTTCAAAATAAAATGTCAAACTGGGTTTACAAGGTGCTAAAAAGTTTTTTCCCCATCATCAGTGGCCAAAACACTACAGAAACTACATATCCTTCCCTTCTCATTCTGAGTTTTATGATTGATTTAAAATTATGAAATTTAACAGTTCTGTCAGGGTTTTCCTCAGTGATAAAACTTCTGAAATACAGTATGGTTTGTTAGAAGAGGGTAAAATACTTCCACTAATAACAGTGTTTTCTGTATGTTCTTGGTCTCCAAATAGTACAACAGACTCAACAAATAGAAACTAGCATCAGAGTAACAAAACAATTAATCTCACTTTAACACAAACTGAAGGTGTCTGCTGAATATTTTGTAAAAACATAATCGTTCTTCATTCAATCCACTTACTCAAATAAGTTTTACTCAAGTAAAAGTAGTGATATATTACAATGATATGAAGTAAAATTTAAAAATACATTGCAGTAACACCACTCCCAAAAGTAATTTCTTAACATGATTCCTTCCTAAAAATGAATTGTTTAGAGTGAAAACTTTTTAAACAAAACTGAGTAATTAACTGAACTTGATGCAATGTTTGATAACTACTGGTATGTGTGTATGTATGACTGAATGAAGTTTAAAGTTTGAGTTGAAATGTTTTGAATTGCCGCAGTGCATACATATAAAGTGAAAACTGAGTTGTGCAGTAAACAGAATGCCTGTGACAGACATCCTGGTACCAGACACAGCATCATTTTCCATCCAGCGTCAGCATCCGTACATATCTGGGTTTGAGAGCATGACTCAAAATAGTTTGTTTTAAAATTACTCCTTTGCCTTCAGAAGTAGCACAAATTAAGATTGTGATTGATATATGCTGCATGTTTTCATGAGTTCTGGACTTTTGGCAGGTAATAATCTGATTCTGCGCTGCTGACCTGCTTTTAAAAAGCGCTGTGTCTTTTCAGCAGAATAACAGCTGTTTTTAGATCTTCTCTGCAGACTAAAGTTAGATTTTTTTTCCCCACCTCCATAAAAATCTGAAATATTTAGGCTCAAGTTTTCAGAGAAAAAGCCTCACAACTATTAATAAAACACTGACTGTAGTTATTGTTCAAGTAATGAGGTTTTACATTTCATAGACTGTCATCTTCTTTGGTAACTTTCTTCCAGAAAAACTCCTTTACTTTGCTCTCAGGCAGAAAGAAGCCGAGTCAATAACTCACTCCAAGCTTTTATGGGCTTCTCATTCCAATAATCCAAGAGAACAGTCATCTCAGAGAGAGTGGCTCTTTGTATGAAGAGCCTCACTCTTTTACTAATAGCACTCCTGCAAGTGAAAGCATATTACCATTAATGCATTTTCTTTATCTGTAACTCTGAAATGTCCTTTATTACAAGTGAAATAGAAAAATTAGTGTTGTTAAATAAGAAGAAATTAGCAGCAGTAACTAGGGATAAAACAAAGATATGTATATGATTGATGGTACTGCATCTTTTTAGAAATATTGTATAATTGAAAGTCATTAGAAAGAGAAATTGAATATCTGATGCAGATACCATCACAGGTTGAAATGATCATCTTCTCACTGTTTGTATGTAACTTCAGGTTATTTGGTGCTCAACAGAGATTAGCTAACAAGCCGAAGTGATGCATTCCCATCTCTCAAGGCCTCAAGTGTCAAGTCATACCAATTAGACTAATAGGTAAAATTTCAGTTTGTTTTAATTTGAATCAGAGTCACAGCTTGAACAATTTTTCCTGGAATAAAACTCTCTCTCCCGTCTGGCTAACAGCTTCAGGTGTCTTCCTCCTTTTTTATGCTCTGAGAGAAATAAAGCCATCTGGAAATTAATTCTACACATACGATTACTATAATTGTACCATGAAAATGTAAAAGTACTAAACACTGGGAGATGAAACAAAAAGACTTGCTGGTTTTGAGTGAAGATTAAACCCATTATCACTGATGAACGTTAATGTTTCAGGTTGGGTGTTGATGTTATCAGCAAACATGAGAAAAAAAAATGGGTGCATAATTCTCCTACATATTGATTTAGCCATCTCAAGCATAGATTTTTATCTACAAATTAAAGTGTCACTTTAAACTTGAGGTGTGCATAAAAGTAAATCTAAATCCTGCAAAATGATGACATTATCTAGTCAGGGTGAAAATGGGGAATGTACATGAGAAAATGACCAAAAACCCCTCAATCCTGAGCTGCTAATGTTACACTGTATTCTACCCTGAGCATAAAACCTGCCCTGCAAAAATACTAAATCTTAGCACATCATTAGAACAATGCAGGAAGATTCCTCAAACATGCATGAGACAACCAAAACACTCCAGGTATTTTGTTGAATGCATAACACAACTTAACACTGACACTCAAAAAACAAATTTTACACAATACTGCCCCTCTGACATTTTAATGATAGTAGCATTCTGCAAGGCTTTGATTGTGATAAAGTACTATTGATGATTGTGTACATATTTTTTTTAATTTTTGAGTAAAGTTGTGGTTTTCTAGTTTTTTGAGCCTGCCTTCAAGGTCCTCAGCATCACTGAGATGTACCTGCGCCACAAAATGAAATGGTATTTACTGCTGATGGCAACTCCCGAGAACCAAAATTACCAAAACAATTTTACATAATATGCGCAAACTCTCATATTTTTAAATTCATAGTGATACATTTCTGCATATTTCATCTGCTATGGCATGGCCGTAATGTCTGAGCTGTTTATTCATCTTCTTTTCAAGAAAACTCCAGTGACTAACACAGTCAGTTTGAACAATGCCTTTTTTTATTTTCGTATCTTTGAAAACTACTCCATGACCGGCAGTTTCTGACTGAAGAGAAAAGAAAAGATGGGAAAACGAGTGGGCTGTCAAGAAAAGAAGGTACACAGTGTTCAGAGTGAAAGCACAGCGCTGAGGGAATTGTTTTTGGCACAGCCCAGGTAAATAACTTTAGGGTTTCATTCTGTGTGTGTTTTTATACACCTTGTTGGATTTATGTAGTTTAAAAAGTAGGTACAACTTTTCCTGCATCAATTAGTTTACTTATCACTTACTGTGTCTGAATAACTGACTGATTAGTAGAACAAATCCTGAACCCTGCATCTGTAAAATTTAAACTCATGTTATTAGCAATAAATTAAACCTAAACATATTTCAGTGGGAATGCTGGAGTAAACTACATATGTGCAACAACAATACTCCTCAACACTGTGCAGATGTTTCTTCTGCTCTTTCCCTTCAGGTTTTCAGTTGGTATGTTCAGCGGAGCAGAAGAACCAAACGTAGCTCATACAAGCGCAAATTTACACACAGCACACTTAGAAGGAATGCAAAGACCTCAGCACCAACGTAGGAAAACAAAAACATCTGCAGCTTTGTGATTGTAACAAACATCTGAGCTCAGCTGGAGACACGAGAACATGAAAAAAAATCAAAACAAGCTTGTTCTCCACAAGCCAGTGTTATATACACTGCTGTACTTTTTGCGAGTACTTTTTGCCCTTTTAGTATAAAAACGTATCGTTGTACATAAAAAAAAGGCTTCTAAAAGAGCAACGTTCCTCTTTAACGCCGCATCACTGCATTTCTGTTTACATTATTTACATTTACAGCCCTATGAAAGTCTGTTTACATGTATTCAAAAAGTAAATACAGCAGATTCAGGTTGAGTTTTGTGGGAAAATATATAATGTACAGTGACAGGAGACAGAAGGAGAAGTTGGCACACATTACTAAGAGAGAATTCAAAACACAAGGTGGTAAATAATTAAATTGTGTGACATGAAGGTGGTGGTAACTTTACTTATAGGAGTAAACTTAAAAAAAATATCTTTATGTTTAAAGTTGCTCCATCTTCTAAAACTGTCCAAATATACTAGAAATATTCCTATGTTCTTGACCATAACTTCTCTTTGAAAAAAAAAAAAAAAAAGATTATTTTGCTTTGCAACATGGAATTAAAAAAAAATAGATGTAGCTTTTGGAGACCAAAAGTCTTGCATAAGGGTGATTAACAGTAGTGGACACAGCTAAAAACACAATTAGCTGTGCTAGCCCTACAGCACAAATCATAAACATTAAATCTGAAAAAATGCTTTCAATACTTTGTTTTAAAAAGGTAGTGCTAAAGCACTAATTTAAATTAAAATTAAGTCTGGCCTTAAAGGGTTACAGTCATCAAGCACCAATTTAATTTAGACATAATTTACATGTTCTATACGCCCCTTAGATATTGTAGTTATGCTTATGTATTGTTTGCTATTGTCAGTATTGTATTTCGTTTCTGTTTGTATCTTGTTTGAAATCAGGTATGGGGAGAAAAAGAGAAAGAACACAAGGAGAGGAAACAGAGCATCTTCAGCCCGTTCAAAATAACAGCATGAAAATGGCTAATTGCTTGAATTCCTAAGTCATTAACTAAAACATTAACACAGATGTCGACCTTAATTAGACTGAAAGTTTACAAAATAGCCAAGTAATTTAGCTCTCTGGAATTTCTCCAGAAAAATTAATTTAAACATTTTAAAAGTTAGCAAAATACTAAGTGAAACATTAGCTCCACTATTTGCACATTAGTGGATTAATGGAAGTGTGCAGAGAAGGATGTCTGGTATAGATAGCCTCCATCTTCGGTTAGTTTTAGATCAGTGTTAAAAACTTTACAGCAGGTTTCATCCACACCGTTTATTTGAACATCGCTTAACGTTGGATTGATAACCAACATGGTGATATAAATAGCTACACAGAGTGAGGATGCCATCTGCAAGTCTCTTGTAATGGAAAATTATATCTTTTGTCACAAATTATTTATAAATGTATAAAATATAACTCAATGTTTGGAGTAGGACATCTTGAATATATAGAAGGAAAAAAAATCCATTCCTGCTACATATCTGAAGTGTTCTTGTACTTGTGTTGACTGTTTTTTGGTATAGCACCCAAGCATCTGGATGCATGTGTTTAGTTTATGGTGATTCAAAATGGGATCTGTCAAAAAATATTTTGATCAAATCAATTATAAAAAGATTCATGTTATTAAAGATACTAACTTGCATTTTCGCCTCCTGTCCATGTTTCATCTCTAGTTGGTTCACAATTTTGCACAATGCAGCTGCAAACACAACTCCACCCCTCCTCTTCCTCACAGAGAGACTCCTAAATCACAGCAACTGCTGGAAGGTTAAAACACATCATATGGCTAGTAAATAAAGAAAAAAAGTTTCTCTAAAAATCAACATTAACATGTTATTAAATTAAATCCCTTTTGTTTATTTTAAAGTGGTTTTCATCTGTTTTCCAAACAGTTGTTGAACACACTGCATACACACCCTTTTCTTTTACTAACATCTGTTTCCTTTCTTTTAACTGCAAACATTGACCAAAACCTAATCTTCAATGAAGTGATTTTCATACACTGTTATTAGAACTGTAGTTTAAAATGACTACTTTTTTCACCCTCCACAGAAGTCCTTCATATTTCAACAAAGGCTTTATTTGAACATACGGAGTTTAAAAAACAACAGCAAAGATTATCAAATAAGTTTTTTTTATTTTTTACTGACCAATGCTGTACTTCGTGGCACATTTTTGACACATAATTGTCAGGCTTGTGATTTTGCCTCATTGTCTGTTAACCCTTCGCCTGTACATGGGAAGTTTGAGTATTGTAATATTAATTTAAAAGCTGAACATTGCCACAATACTGCCAATGTTGAGGGGGTGTTATGATCACAAGAAAATGGAGGTTTGCAAGTTAAAATATACAACAGCATTTATAAAACATCCTTTCTTTAGTTGAATTTTACATGTGTCCAAACTCTTATCCAAGAATTTCATTAGCTTGGATCTTTTTTTTAATTATTAAACAAGGAAGTAAAACCTCCGCAAAGTATATCTTTACATCACCTGTGCAGAATTGAACAAATTCTGAAGACCATAGGTGGACTTTGAAACATGTTTCTAATGACAAAAACATATTTTGATGTATTCTTAAGGTAAGTGTCAAAGTGTTTAAAAATAAACCAATACAGTTTAAACTCCACAGTATCACATGATTGCCAAGTTAAGCTTTAACACACTTAGAAGCAATATTTCAAAAACAAAAACAGAAATCGTGATACAGAAAACCCGACATACTGTTTCCCCTACAGCAGTCGGATGTGAGCGTCTCCAGTCGGAGGCGGCTGAAGGTCTTTGCATTCGCACACAAGGAAAAGGTTTGTGAACTGGATAAAAAACAAACTAAAATCAGACCATGAAGCTCGCTTATGCCAAAGAAAGTTTGTCTGATGTGCTTCTTCTTGCCACGAGTGCATTGACATAAGGCACAGGCACAGTTCCCCTCTTTCAAAAGAGTGGTTCAATTTATTTTTTTAAACTTACAGTGCAAGAAACCAGTAGGGTGATCACCACAAGAGTTCAGGCAGCTAATTTCATTCATTTATTGTGTTTTAAAATCAACATAATGTAAGTTTTGCATCTCTGAGTAGCCTGGTTGGAAAATAGATTTTTGTCAAAAGGCAAAATGACAAAACAGATGCTGAAAGTTGAAAACACACCACTTAAATTAGATTTTTACTAAAATTAGATATATTTTCAAGATGTATGACACCTCAGGGTGTGATTTCTCTGCAGCATTGTGAACAATAATCACTTATTTTAACACTTGATTATTTAATCAATCGGCTGTGATTGATTTATTTTTAACTGCTTGTGTGATAGAAGACATTTTGGATAAATGTGGAGAAGAAGACAAATACTGAATATTTTATGCACAAAAACCTTAAGAAAATGTTGTAATTTGATTGAACTTAAGTTAAATGCTCAGACTTTGCAAATTTTGATGTGAAGGTAACATGGCCAAACTTCGACACTGTAAATTTGTATGTGCAAATAAAAGCACATACAAACACAGCAGCTAAAAGATTTCTCAATTGTTCTGCAAAACCAAATTTAAATAGCAAAGATACTTCACCTGTTGTCATGGGTGATGACCCCAGTGGTTCTGGCACTGAGAAGGTCCAGGGAGAAAAGGGGGGGCAGATCAGTGTCTTTTATAGTAGATCTCAGAGGAATTTTTTCTCCATTTCTGTCAGGAGAAAATACTCACTGCATTTCTACGTGAAGTGTTTTCTATGTTTGCTTGCTATTAATAAATAGCTGTGTCATGTGAGTCATTTAGAATCAAGCCATTACGATAGAAACACCAACCTCGTATACTTGTCTCTGTCCAGGGAAGAGCAGAAAGTGCCATTCTGTCCTTTTGTATTAAAAAGGTACTGAAACCTGTAACTTTTAGTCTTGTAGAAGTTAGGGAAAAATATATGTTTGCACTGAAATTTGGCACCTCTCAGAAACCTTAAAGCAAACTCGTCCTTATTGACTTTTTAAACACATCAGTAGAAGCTAAGGTTAAAGTGTTTTGATTGAAAAATGACGCTTATCTGTTTGTCCGTTGGCGCTGGCAGTCTTGGTATTCGCCATAGACCTAGAGGCAAACAGCGTTTGTACACTGGCCTGCTCTGTGTGTCATTCCCCCCCAACCAAATATCTTATTTATAGTTGTACAAAATCCTAGAGTTGCAGTCCTAGAGGCAGACGTTGTTGTTGATCTGGCAGGTGGATCCAGCGCCAGCAAGGGACAGAAAAAGTCTCCCGTTAGGACAAACGCAAACTTCATAGACAGTCTGCCTAGTCCCAGAGGACGAGGAGCTGGAAGAGGCTTTTCCTTCTGGCAGCCTCATCAGACGGATCCTCTGAGCATCCAAAGCAATCTGGGTGAATGGAGAGAAAACTGGTGAGACTATAGACAAGTGTAGATTCTTTGACATCAGAAAACGTGATTGACAAACTCTTTTTAGCATAGTTACAGTTACCATCAGAAGTTTATATGCACCTATGCTATTTGCTAGCCATTCGTTGAATACCTCTGTTCATGTAATAAGTCAATGTCAACCTCCAACTATTTAACTTGTCATCTTCATTATCTGAGTTTGCGCCAGTGGCAATACTCGGTTGTTATTTACATGACTTGCGTGATGCGAAAAAAAGTGTTGCAAAATATATCAATTCAATACCACCAAAAAACTCACCTCATTATAGCACCAAAATATTTTATTGAAAAACAAAGAGTTTTTCAAAATTGCCTTATTTCCATCAAGTGAATCTATTTTTGAAATGTCAAAAATACATGGTCAATGGAAATGCAAGCTACTGACAATGTTGTTTCCTCTCAGTTTACAACAAACACCGGTGAACACAGGATGTTATATACATATAATGTCATGATCTGGGCTTGAAGCACACAGTGCTCCACTGCAGAGTTATATCAAGGATACAAACTGACAACCTCTTTACAGACAATAATCTCTGGATTAAGGACTGCTGGTAAATATGTTTAGTGTCAAAGGAAACCTGTCAGGTAAGTATTGCAGGAAATCAGTGGCAATATTGAAGCATGAGAACCAATACAGGTGAAAGGTGAAATTATTTCTATTCCATTTAACATAAGACAAGCCATTTGAAATTAATGTTACCCTAATGTCACCAGTAACTGACTTGGCTTGGTAGATATTTGCTGGACAAGGAAATCTGTGTGAGTCCCAAAGAGAAATCACTTGCTAAATTGTATTTTTTGTTGAACATTTTGTGATGGCTACCCAGGGTTTCAGTAATCATTCCTTAACTAGGATGAATTCAGATTTATTCAGAGTAACTTGCTTAACAAATCTAAGCTTATGTAACTACATGAGGCTTGATGAACAATCAGGTCCAACAAGCCTTCACGGCATCAGAGATTGCATAATTGTCACAAATCTATCCTCTGAACTCAAGGTGAAACTAATTTAGATCCACTGACCTAAAAACATGAGAGAGCATTTTATCCCCAAAATTATCAAAACAAGCATCTCAACACAGGAATTGTAGAAAGGCTGAGTGGCGACCCAAGCCTGAACCCACCATTCGTTCTTTATCATCTTCATCACAAACATTATTATCAATTTGAATATCATAAAATCTGCTACATTTTAACAAACAAGCGGTTGTGTGTTAAACAACTGTGTTTAATACACAACATGGGAATGGTATTTTGTGTATTAAACTGGGTCAAAACTGGTTCGCAAATTCAATTGGCCAAATTAATATTTTTTAATAAGGAAAAAATCAAGTTAATTAAAGGGATGGCAGCTGAAATGATCTCAGTTTGGAGAATCAGAAAGAAATGATCAAAGGCAAGTCAAGCAGACAACTACTTCAAACATTAAGGACAGAGTTTATCTTTAAATCAAGAGCAAATTTTTACTACCTAAGATGAATTAATTCTCCAAAGTTTGCTGTATTTTTAGAAAATAGTTTTCTAAGGTGACATTCTTAAAGTTAAGTAACACTTCCTTGAAATGCTTTTATGTGGTCTGCAGCTGAATTTTCTAGACTTATTTGATTGACAATCAAATTTCCCTCCATATAAATATTACTACTGCAAAGACAAATCAATCAAACTGCCTGAAGATGACAGTAAAACTGGTGGCATCATATCAAAAAGACTGGAGGCTTTAAACACTGACATAGGTGGATGGTCAAAGTGAGTGATCACTTATCTAAATGTGATTTCTTGGTTTTCTATTTTTAATAATAAGTTAGGGTATCTGAGATAACAGATTCATTTAATACAACGTGGCATAAGTCTGTATTGTAACCAAATATGGAAAAAGTTAATCGCTGTGAAAACGTCCATGATGCACAAACAAAAATGTATTTAATTCTCTATTATCACAGAGCCACACTCTACTGAATCCTATTTTTGTATTTTCTGAATCGTGCTGCAGTTTACCTAACTCAGGCTTCGACCAATAAGAAAAAAGATCAATAACCATGATTCACAAAAGTGTTTTTTTTTCTTTTGTTTCAACAAATATTTGTTGGATAAAAATCCAAAACAGTAAATCCCAAAATCGCCTGCAGTTTACTGTTGGTTATTTCTCCAGAGCAACAACAGAAAAAGCACCCCAAGTTTTCTCTGCTCCCCTCCCTTTACAAACACATTTACTCATAACTCATTTGATCTCTCTCATTGATTGGAACAAAATATCTTTCTCAGTCTGTGCAGTAAAAACCCACTGCTGCATGAATCCAATCTCTCTTCCCTGTCCTCCTCCTCGGTCTCCTGGGGCTCGTGCCCGGCCTGTGTTTTACTGGCCACAGAGAGGAGGAGCTCTCCAGCCATAAAAAGAAGAAGTAAAGGAGCTATTACCAGGAGCTCCGGGGAGGCATCATCAACAAATGACCTGGAACCCCTTTTAAAGCTGATTCTCAGCTGACGTTCTCAGGCAGCTGCTGCTGAACAAATCCTCAGACCACAAGGGATTCTCTGGGAATTTGTGGGTAAAGGAGGATAAGAGTACTTGTAGATCAGCTTGGTAAAGCATTAATCTAAACGGAATATTTTATTTTACCATTCTTTTCAGTTCATAATCTATATGTCATTTATTACGCTGGAAAATTCACTTTAAAGTACAAAACTTAAGAAAGAAATCTCTGAAATCTAAGATCAACATGGTGTGATTAATTAATTCATGAATCAGATATAATATATTTGTTCTCCCATCCATCCGTCCATCCGTCCCTGCTATAATATGATTTTTTGTTCTATTTTTCTATAAATTAATTGTTTAAAAGGGAGAAATGTTAACAATAAAGAATACTATTAACCCTAAAAAAAAGAACCCCTCTCCTCCCAATATATTTTTTAAATTTACACCACATCCTTCAGACAAGTTGTGTGCTGTTTTTTATGACAGTCTGCACCTTCTGGAATCAACTCAATTAGACAGAAACTTTTTTTTTAGTATCAATATTTAGATGATTACATTCGGATGCAGGATACAGTCTCAGTCCACACACATGCAGAGTCTGTTTAATTAAAACAGTCTGTCTGGATCGTTTGCATTTATCTAATGAAGACACAGACACGTGCTCGGCCACCCTTTAATGAGCAGCCGCGCTGCGTTTCTGATAATTTCAGTATCTGCTCATGTGGCCCATCACCGGATAATAGCCAAAACCTTTCTGTAATTGCGGCGGCAGCTCCCGCAGACATGGAGGCTGCAGTATAAGATAGAGGTTTGACAAATGGACATTTACTGGACTAATGGAGTGTGACAGCGCCGTTCTAATTATATGCTCTGTTCACAAGAAGTTCTACATCTTTAATCTTTGAGCACGTGTTTGCTTCTGCTTCTAATTGGACCAGACTGGATCCAGGGTCACCTTCATAACCTCCACTGCTCCCATTGGTCTCATGTCAGCAGCTTTTCCTAAAAACAGCAAACTGTTTTGTGTGAAACTTTTAAATACTTTCTTTCTCCCCTAATCCTCCTACGTTGATGTTCGCAGATCTGACAAGAGATGACTGCTGAAATGTACGGAGGAAAATCCTTTTATCAGTAAAGATGAATCCCAGGCTGATGGGTGTAACAAATCGCTGAATGGTTGGAGGAACTCAGGTTCACAAAGGAAAACGATGGGAGAATTAGAAAGATGCAAAAAAAAAAAACAAAAGAGAAAGTGGGAAAGTTAAATGGAAAATAACTAGGTGTTAGCACATGAAAGGAACAGGAGGAAGAAAAAAAGAGAAAGAAATCAACTTCTTCTAGTTTTCCTACTTTTTTTCACTCCTGGTGGACGGCCAGTGAGCAGGAAAATTGCCAGTGGCCATCTTAATAATGTCGGCCCACATTGGCTCAGAGAGCTAAATATTATTGGTGTTTTTGCTAAAAATACGTTTGGACAGAAGGAATATTAAACTGAGCCAGAAGACAAAGACACTTAATTTCTCCTCTTGCTCCAACAGAGTGGGAGGTTTTTCCATCGACAGAGATCCGAGTGGACCTGGCTGTGCCGGGAATAGAAAGTTACGCATAATATTTCTGCTCAGTTCCTGGACAGCGGGGTGGAAAAGAAATGAAACTGCATGTTGAAAGATCATGTGACTGTACTGCAAAGATCAAAACATCTAAACACTATCAAATACAAAAAAATAAATAAAAAATTCAGTTAAGTTCGACATTAAGTAGCATTCACATAATGATGTCCAATCTGATATCAGTATTTTATTTTGTATTTTGTGTTAATGTTGTGCATTCTCTCTGTGTGTCAGGCTGCTAGTGCCCAATAACTTCCCAATTCTGGGATCAGTAAAGTTTGTCTTATCCTATGTTCAAAACTGAAAGACTCTTGAAGAGACAAGACATTCTGAATGACTCAGAATGTAAACAAACGTAAGAGGAAGCAAATAAAAAGATGTCCTGAGAATCTCATTTCTATTCATCATTCTTGACGTCTTTTAATTCAGTTAGTGAGTTTAGCATCGAAGCAACCCTAAAGTCCATTTGGAAGCTCACCCACCTCTCCGTCTTTGGACTCCAGCCGCAGCTCGTTCCTGCAGATGGCCTGAATGTCTCCGGCCTCGGCCAGTATCTGGATTCCTTTCGGGGCCTCCATCAGTAAAGAGCGAGTGGGAGACTCCAATCTGCAACAACACCGCTCCGTCAGAACCTCTGGACAGATTCAACCTCATCTCTTCAAAATTTATGCATTTATCCAATAAAGCATAAATCAGAAGGTGAAGCATTCAATAGAGGTTACCAAGGAAACAAACCTAGGAAAGATGTATTTTCTATTGATATTGATCACGTGTCTTTTGTGACATATATTATTATAGATTGTTTGGCAAATATCTAATAATTTTTGAGCTGATTTCATGTTTCTGACATTGCTGTTTTGGATTTGCTTGTTATATTTTGAAGTTATTTACTTTTCTTAGATTTAGTTTGGGTTAAATTTTTGGTTTGTTGTCTTGCATGTTTTTTTTACTTTGTTTGCTTTTGAGGTGACGTTATCACTCATGACGCCTGCTGCAGCGGCACAGGTGTTCTCCATGAACTAAGCAGCGTGCAGAATGGGAAATAAAGAGGTAGCTGTGCAGTTGGAGCGACAGACGGAGCCGGACTGGTTACAGGTTTAGGAGCCTCAGGGCGGCGAGAGGAGGAAAGGAGGACTGGTTACCATGGAGAGCCAACCGACTGGTCGCCGTCAAGGAATGCACGGCCAGGTGCTGGAGTAAGAATGGCCAGATTCACCGCCAAGATTCACCGTAGCCCTGGAGGATCGGTCGGCCGGCGATGAGAGGGACTGAGTGCTGGAGAGGACCGCGCCCCCATTGGGCTTGTTAAGAGTCCATTTACAGACCTATACATTGACTCTGTCACTCATTGTTGCCTACATCTGTTTTTTTTAGTGACTCATCTTTTTTGTTAATAAATTATTGTAAATTTTTGTTTGCTCATTTAAAACCCTGTCCACAGTTCCTGGAGTTTTGTTTATTAAATCTACCACTCGGGCCCCACAGTTGCCTTAGTTCAAGAACAAACAATTAAAAATGCTGGTCGCATTACTACCAATAAACTCTGTTAAGCTGCATCAAAAAAGATGACAGGCACTAAGAGCTCAGTTTTCTATAATGAAAACTTGGGACAGTTGGAGAAATGCAAAGATCAATGTCAAAGCAAACGTCATGAAAGTGAAAGAGGCCAACCTGACTCACTCACCAGGCAATAAAGTCTGAGGTTTGACTGCTCTACTAATGAACAATGAAAGGTAAGTTGACACATCTGCACAGCAGCTCCACTTTGCTGGTCATTAACCATGACGATAATCATAATCCTGCCACTCCAGTTGATAATACTGACTGTAAAATGACTGTTGGCTCCCTGCAGTTTTTTTTTTTTCTTTTTTTTTTTTGCTTTAATTTACATTAAGAGTTGGATTTTCACTCAGGCTTCAAACCCAGGATGATTTATGGATTCAGGTTTCATTAGAGCTGCCCTGTTTGAGTAGTACAAAGGAAAGTATGAGAGGAGTGGCAGCCAAAAACCCGGTGGGTGAAGGTCCAATTTAAATTTATAATCATCTACTATTATTAACCTCTTGCTCTCTCCCCACAAAGAGGTTTAACACTTTATCACAAGAGTTCTTGATACTGTAATGAATTAAAACATGTCCTACAGAGATGTTTTAGTGTTCAAGATTAGGAGTTTACATTGAAGTGAAATGTTTTTTTCAGTTAAAAGTGAGACTCCCACTTTTAACTGCCTATTTTAACACTTCAGACACAAAATATACTTTAATATGTAATATACACAGTCAAATCCTGTGTATTAGGTGCTTTTAAAGAACCTAATATCTAAATGTGTCCATATCTTCTTGTGGGTTGAGCCAATCAGCATCAAAGAAAATAAATCACAATCTTTGATTGGGTGCTTTGAAAATGCCAGCCAGTAGCATTGTGGCAAGGTATTTCAACTTCCAAGGCCGCAATTTCAGAAGAAATATATAATATAAATTATATATGTCTATATATAATTTAGTAATATAAATAATATAATATAAATTATATATGTCTATATATAATTTATATTTAAATCAATGAGTAGGTGGGTTTTCCACAAATAATTTGAAGTTTAGCTCCGCTGAAAGCTAGGGATGCACAAATCCACATTTTTCACTAGCGACACTGATATCTGAGGTTTGGTGTCAATACTGATCAATACAAAATATCAGTGCTGTACTGACTTAAAACATTACTTTTCAAAATAAAGTTCTTTTGAAAATATGGACAGAAATGTCTGAAATACTAATTTATTTGACTCAGAAAACTATCTGATTCTTCAACTTATATTTCAGGATCTACTGCTGGACTTTCTTGCCCAATAAAGCTCCAGATCTTGATAAAACGTCAAATGACTGAGTTGCTGCCTCAAAAAAAAAGAAAGAAAGAAGCTGGACACTGGAAACTAAAATATTAGTTGGACTACTTCGAAAGTCCAAACATAAACATTAATATAATTCTGTATACCAAAGTGGTATTTAGCAGAATGCTAATGCTAAAGCAATACATTCAACCAAGTCAATTTCTACCACGTCAATCATTCAATGTGCTACATTGCCCTCTACATGTCAAAATTGTTATTGCACACCTACCTGTATCGTTGAGATTCAGGAAGTGATTCTTTGCAACAAACATTTCACACATTGTTTCAGTTTTATTGTAGTTATGTATCACTAATTTGGTTGCTAATTTGGCTAACAAACATGGTAGGGTTTGGTCATAAAGCATACAGGACATCAGTAGACTGAAACTATTTACAGCATTTAGGACCAGACTATATTCTGCTGCACCACATCACGGCTGGAGAAGATGAGATAATGCTGGAAATTGCATCTTCAGTGAAATAATACTGTGAGATAATACTTCAAAATAAAATCATGAATACAGGCTGAAGAATTCTTAAAAGTTGATAACTAAAACTTCAAATAAACTCTATTCGACTGAAAGTTTACGAAACAGCCAAGTAAATTATCACTTTAGAATTTATCCAGAAGCACCAAATGAAAAGTTAGCTCCAGCTTTAGTACATTAGATGGTTAGCAAAAGTGTGTTTACTACTGACAAAGTATTTTTTGCATTTTTCAGAAAATCAGGCAGAAAATAATGTAAAAGTACATCATTCGCTGAGTTTGACTTCTGAAGGCAAATTTTCTTTGGATCAGCTGATGATGCGTGTCAACAGCTGAATAAAACCTTTAAGTCTATACCTACACTATGTAGGCACGGTCTAATTAGGACATCATTCATCATTTAACCTAAGTCCTAACACATCTGGTGATCATGTAGCAACTATGTCAAAACACCTTGCTGCTCTACAAGTTTGTTCCTCCTCCTTTCTTCATTGTCTATAAGTAAATGTTTGAAAGCAAACAGATTTGCTGTTAACATTCAGAGAAGTGCCTGCTGAATAAAAGGCCTGCCGCTCTCATCTCCCCTCGTTCTTTAAGGTTCCTCCTCTGGGAGTCCGACTGTGAATTCTCTCTCATTCATTTCCTCTTCACAACCCACATGAATTCGATGCTCGTCTCTTTTTCTTTGTTTTTGTTTCTCCTCCATTTTCTTTAGTTTTTTTTTTTATATCAAACAAAAAGCAAGCTTCTATCTCTTGTCTACCTGATTTATTCAATGTTACCAGTCTTTTCTACCTAGTGTAGGTTTATGGTTTGTTTCCATGATGTCGTCTGTGTAACTTTTACGACAGCACAAGCTCATTTCCTCTCAGAGATCAATAAAGTTCCATCTTCCTCTCTGACCTGTTTTCTTCTCTGCTTTATTCCTTCTTTATATCAGTTTTTCCCATCCTCTTCCCAGACACGGCTTCGTATCTACAACCAGGATCAAAGGTTAATAACGTTCTGCTCTTCTTCCTCATATTGTTTGTCTTCAGATAACGGTGAAAGGTTTTCAATGCTGCAAATACCGTAGATGTGCAGCATGTGAAACATGCGGCTTTAATGCTCCCTGCCTTTGGCTAAATGTGACTCCTTTCTCCTTGATCTGCAATTGTTACCTGCATTGCAGGAACACAGCAGTTCAGAAAGGATTTAAACATCACTCTTTTGAAAAAATTTCACTGAAGATGCAATTTCCAGATTTTTCGATTTTGTTTCTTTCTCCTAACCCATTTTTGATCACCGAACACATTATACGAGCAAAAATATAACTTGAGTAAATGAAAATGTAATTTTAAATGATAATTTCACAATAAACTGGCTGCGCAATCCTTAAAAATAACTGATTTATTGTTGAAACTGGATTAATTTTGCACTTTTGGCTGTTTTTACTGAAAATATTTGAACATTTTTAGTTCATTTCTAACTTTTGAAATATTTGAAAATAAAACAAGCACCTTCCAAAATGAAAAATACAACAAACACCTACACTTACACTATATTTTCATCTATTTCAGTTTTACATTGAAATAAAATGCAATTAATAAAATGATGCTGACCTTGTATCGCTGCCCAGCTTAGAAATCTGGGCAGAGACGTTGGAGTTGGCGATGTGATCTTTGCACACACAAACTCCTTTCTCAACTCCTTTGAGGTGTGGGGTCATAGTTTAGGTGTTATGTTAGGTTTGATGACACTAACTAGTTCTTCCCAATTATACAATGCCTTGTTGCCATGACGACTCATAATAATAAATGTCTGTCAATCAAAAAGTAAGAGCAAAACTCCCTGTAGCTGCACAGAACTTAAACTAAAAGAAATTAAACTAAAGTCTACTTTCTAAAAGAGTCAGGAATAAAGTGGTGAAGGTATTTAATCCAAGAAATAGAAATGTGGATGACAACCAGGGAAAGAGACAAAAGGTGGGAAAAGGTGAAGAAAACTAGCTGAAAAGCAACATTTATTTAAACTGTGATTTGTGATGCAGCAGCCAGGTGTCATTGTTAGTAAAATAATCTGAAATGCTTCTGCGCAGCTATGTCTCCTGCTGTTGAGGTGTAGCGGAGAACAATAAACCTGCAACACAGTGTTTCCAGGGGGTGAAAGTCGTCTCAAAGTTCTGACTTTTAACAGGGCGTGAAAAATATTCCTTATGTATTTTTGACCTATCAGCCTTCCTGAAAACGTCAAACGCTTTCATAACAGTTTATTCAGTTTCACAGATTTCACCAATGAGAAAGCAATATATTTTGGAAAACTGAACAGGAATGGACTGAGATATTTACTTATTTGAGTCTGGAAAAATATAGAAGTTATATCTTAATTTGAAAAGCAAGTCAAGTTATAATGGAGGTAACACTTGCCAGAAATAAAGTAACTCAACAAAGTGCTGCTAAACTGTTTTCCCTTTTGTGTTTGACTCAGCTTCATTTCTTAATTGATTTATCCAACAGGGAGGCCTTTATCTGAGTCTGATATAATGTGAAGGAAAAAAAGGCTCTAGTCACTGAGCAAAGAAAAATTTCCAGACCGAGATACTGTCGGATTAACAATAGTTTTAAAAAGATTCTGAATGTTAAAACTTTTTTTGTCCTTTACACTCTTCTTAAGGAGGAAAATCACCTCAAGTCTTTGCTCAAGCAAAAGAAAAACAAAGGACTTTCTGTTGCATGATTGTCTTCCAGTTCACATTATGGCTTCATATATATTACTTTTATCTGTGCTCAGAGTTAGTATGGAGATAAAACAAGCTGCATTATCGAATTCAACCACGCTGGAGTTTCACTTTCCAAAAGACGACTGACTGATGCAAGGACACATCCTGTTGACAAGACATTACCACGCAGATGGATAAGATGGCCATGGTTTCAATAAAAGAAGTGTCAGCTGTGGGTGGGACGTGTGTTTTTATGTGCAAATGTCTGGTGTTATAATATCCTCAAATAGGATTTGGATGCTTGATTGCTACCTGTTATGGATTTGCAGAGATTTGAGAATGATTAGATTGTAGGCTACACTCCAATGAGTTTTCACATCTTTCCTGACATAATTGGCCATTTTTCATCTTCAACTGGCTGGCTGGTGCCAAAGATGTTCAAACTGAGGACAATGAAGGAAGAAAAACACAATGCCATAGATGCAAACTGTCAAATTATATAGACAATGACGAGACGGGTGCTTTGGAGCGTTCACAAACTATCTGAACTTTGTTAATGAAACTTTCTTCAGGCATTACATGTTTGAAATGATCCCAAAAGGAAAGCAGCAGTGATTGATGACGATTGGGCCATTTTATTGCCCTCATCGCTGAATTGTTGTTATGTTTGTCTTTGAAATGCTTTGTTTGTGAACCATCAGGTCCAAGATGCCAACAATAAAGACACATGACAAAAAAGATGCTCCAATATGTTTTTGATTAAAAACCATCAGTGCAGTGATCATATCTATTTTGTTTTGCTATCTCTTATTGAACAATAAAAGGTATCACATATAGAGAAAGAGCTTTCTAGTTAATTGAATTAAGCACAGGTTATATATAATGTTCCATATCATTATAAGGAAGCAGGGAAGATGTTTTTTTTTTTTGTTTTAATTTGCTAAATTTAACCGTCATGCTATCCACCTCGTGTGAGTAGATGCATTTCCAATGACCATAAAATTGCACAAATTGGAATTATGAAAATAAATTCCTTTTGTGAAATCTGTTCCCCTCCTCACCAGTGGTGGCAGTGCACAAAGAACCACTGAAGGAAACAGAACAACATCTGAAGAAGACACTTCCTTCTTTACAAAATGTAAACAAAAATGAGGTGGTGTCAGATTTTAGTAGTTACAGGATTTCTCTTTTGTCATTGGTGCGAGACCATGAGACATTTAACCCGCTAGATCTAGACTCTTGCGCTAGTTTTGGTTATAATTACACAGAATGCCCTGGTCTATAGTCTGAAATGGATTTATCCAATTCAGTAATAGTTTTGTTTCCACCAGTGAAAAAATATTTGGTTTATCCTGCGACATTGAATCTGTTTTA
The DNA here is from genome assembly GCA_911649635.1 of Poeciliopsis gracilis. Taxonomy (NCBI): domain Eukaryota; kingdom Metazoa; phylum Chordata; class Actinopteri; order Cyprinodontiformes; family Poeciliidae; genus Poeciliopsis; species Poeciliopsis gracilis. The sequence goes on from CAJVRI010000293.1 coordinate 603,062, forward strand.
ATGGTGTTCATGGATTTGTTTCTATTAGTTTGTAACATCTATTGTCTCTTTTGATGACTGTTTCTACAGATGAAAGCAGATTGGTTTTTCATTAAATTTGTTTCTACAGGTTATTGCATTCTGCTTGGTATTCAAATATGCATTCAAAACACACTAGAATTCACTTCAACCGAACTCAGACGTCTTTTTAGGCAGGCTAGAGTTTGCTTTTATGGACCGCATTAGAGTTTGATTACGCATTCACCCCTCCTAACCTCCTCAAATCAACGAGGCTTTCTAGATAAATGATCTAGAGTCGGGTTAAATGGGACTGGTGTTATAGGACTTCAACAGGCTGTCAACAGAGTGAATGTGAAATAAATATTTTCTCATTTTCATATGATCAGGAAGAAATAATATTTAAGACTTTTTATTGTAATTGTCTAGGAATACTATAATTGTGTCATAACTGAACTGCAACAACACAAATATAGAGGATATAAATGTTTAGACACACTTTGAAGTCCCAACGTTTCACTACACTCTTCCTACGATGTTTTCTTATTCTTTCCACCCGACCATCCATCCATCACATCCCTTTCTCTCTTTTTTTCCCCTGGGTTTCTGTTGCCCTGATTGACTGTCATCACAACTGACTGCACAGTCGAGAGAAAGATGATAAACAAGACATTTACATTAGAGAGTCGTCCACACCTCACACTTGCTCATAAAACCTGTGCTGTAGTGGGAAATAAGCGAAGGGAAAAACCACACAGCAAGCCAAAAATGATTTGGAACGGCATCTGTGCAAAGGCTCTTCTACCCTCAAAAGAAGTAGTGGATTCACATTTTGAAAAGCATGGCTGCAACATCAATTTAGGAGCTGTTGTTAGGTTGGACATTGTTCACTCGAAGCAGAAACATGAAGGTATGACCAGGCTGCTACAAAAAGAAAAACACCCTAGTTGAGGGCAAACATAAACCAGGCCAATCTGATTACTACATTTTTCTGTTTACCAGCTCCTAAAATCCAGGATTTTACTGATTCAGTAATTATTTTGTTTTTAATGGTGTTGATGGATTTGTTTCTTTCAGTGTGTAAGCTCTGTTGTCTCTGATGATGTTTGTTTCTACAAATGAAAGCAGGCTTGTTTTGCTTTTAAGAATCTCATATCTTGTGAAACAATTTATTGTATCTTATCCCCTTTTGCATCTTATCGATAAGGGTTGTTACTAAAATATTTGCAGTTTTGATTTAGAAACTACAGGCTCTTGAAATTCAGGGAAGAGGAAACAAGGATAAAATATCTGTTTTCAAAGATGAACCCATTGATCTCACAGATACACAACACAACTAGGCCTGTCGCGATAAACGATAAGTCAATTAATCGAACGATAAATTAAAACTATCGACCTCATTTTAATTATCGGCTATATCGTTTCTTCCTTCTTTTTTCTCTGACTGTTGATGACACTGAATGAAAAACGGCTCAACTCAGGTGCTCTCCACTTCCTCCCTTCCTTAGTGTAATGCCCAGCGCGCGCTGCACGATCTTATGTCGCGGATTGTCAGCCCATTATCAAAACCTGAGAGACACATTAGCCGACAGAAATCCTCGCTATAACGGTTCGATCGAAACCGGACAAAATAATAAGTCCAGTTCACTAACTTTGAAACCAGGTATTAATCAATTTCTTACTACAATCTACCTGCAATGCATGTGGCTAGCGTCAGTCCTGACTGATTGAAAATCATTATAACTATTTATGTCACGTTAACGAATAACAGCTGAAAAGTTACCGGGTTTTCTGGTAGAAATTTCGCTCCAACTCCTCCCCTAGTTATTTATATATTCTTTGCACGAACTGTTGAATAAACATTCATCTTGTTTCCGATGTCCGCTGGACTTCGGGTTGCACCATGTCAGCTGTTCGGGATTCCTCTCCGTGTTTCCCCTCAGAAAGCAGGAAGAGAATCCGCGCTTTCTGATTGGCTCCCGGTCACATTCAACAGGCTGCGTCACTTTCTCAGTCTGGGCAAATCCTTGATTTAGATCGGAGCGACACAACGATCTACCGTAACACACAAGTGACAATCTCAGAATGAAGAACGTTCTAAGATTGTCGTTCAGGGTAAAAAAAAATCCTGCAGTTTGAACTATTGCATCAGGCAGTCGGATGTCTTCTCTATTTAAATCTAATGATTACTGAAGGGCAATATACTATACAGACTTCATAATCTGCACTCTTTTGGTTGAATGCAGTATTTATTTTCACTTTGGCTTTATGTTGTTTAGTTTTTATTCAAGTACATTTATTGTTAATGGAGACTAAGAATCCATTTTATTTTTGGTTTTGGTTGTTTTATTTATTTTGTGTATCAGTCCCAGTGTTAAGTGTTCTTTTTAAAGTAAAGTGAATCTATCTATGGCAGGAAATCGCACGTATTATTACGTAATTTCCATTAAATCAATGTAAAAATGTCTTCAAACAATATTATCGTTTATCGCAATAATTTTTGAGACAATTTATCACCCAGCAAAATCTGTTATCGTGACAGGCCTAAACACAACTCAGGCTCCAACAAACGGGGATCGTTACAGAGCGTTAACCACCCATGACAAAAGCTGTTCTTACACACTTCACTGGTTCGCTTATTCTGCCTTCTACATGGGTTAGACATTTAAGCTAACAGGAAGGTGTGAAAATCTGCAGCTGAGTGAAATGTGAACTGTTTATGAACCACCAACATTTGTGAGTTATTGCTATTAAGTTATTTATGTTTATGTGGTACTTATTGCCAACAAGATCAAGTTCATAAACAGTTTTGGCTCAAATATGGTTTCAAACTGATGGGAACAAAAGATTAAGCAGCCAACTAAGGTGGTGATTTAATTGGCTGTGTGTTTAATATAAGTCATAATGACAATTTCTTGCTAAAAATGTAATTTATAACTGAACCAAGGCCGCAATGAAAAAAAATCTTCATGGTTAAAAAAAGCATCCTGAAAACAACAGCAAAGAGTCTTAACAACACCATTTTTTCCTGCGCGTGTCTTTACTGCTGTCAATAAACTATTTTTACTGTTTGAAAGCAATATTCTCTCCTGTAATGGTTAATCTGGATCTGAAGCTCAGCATATAAATTTTCATTTCTTGAAATACACAATGCAGGAGTCAACATCTCTTCCGCATATTTTAGGCTGCTTTGTGGCTATTTTACTTTAAGAAAATATCAACAATTCATTCTTTTTAAATGTGGTGTAATATCTTTTATTCTTGGTTGTTTTCATGGTCTCACCTGATACAAGTATGAAGCTACAACTTCTGAATTACTGGCCCCTCAAAAGAACGTATTGACCCCATGAAAGTCTAATTTAATGCCTATTAATTGTGTTTTCATCTTATAGATTGGCTCAATAGAACAAAAGAAATATTGAGTTCATTACAACAGAAAATGAATAAAGTAGCGACTCACTACTCCATTCAGTGTGAAATAATGCTTCAATGTTCATGCAGCATTATGAATGTACCCCTTCATGGACGAAGGGCACATTATGGTTTCTGCTTCTAAAGAGTTCCACAGCAGCATGTTAGTCATACAAACAGATAGAAAAAAATTCCACCAATAAACTCAGAAAATTTTAGATAAAGCTGAAAAATTTGTGAGAAAAACAGTTAATTTCACACTCTTAAAAAAAAAATCTTGGAAATTTTCGGAGTTTTTTTTTTTATTTGAAAATCAGAACGTTTTCAAAAGTTGGAAAAAAAACAAACAAAAAAACAAAACAAAAAAACAATAAAACTTTTTGGGACACATATATTCTTGACAAAATTTTTTATCTAGTTTCTCATACAAATATTTTGGTTCACTTGAATTAAAACAAAAATAACTTAAAAGTAACTGTTTAGCAAGATAAATCTACTTGTCTTAATAGATACAAGCCGTTCTAGCTCCACTGGTTTTAATTTTTGTCAATTAAAACAGGAAAGATGTTATTATACTTAAAATATATATGTATATATTCAAGAATTACTGACTTAAAGAATCTCCTTTTTCTTGTTGAAAAGTTAACTTTGTCTTATTTTACATATAATAAAATATTACTAGAAACTAAACAAAAATACTTTTGTGCTTTTGGAGTGTAGTTTTCTAATAAACAACCCTGATAATGTTTTCAGTGTCTTTTTTTAATCTGTTTTGTGTCTTTATAACCTTTAACTATTTGTTTAGAATTGTTTTATGCTAATTAGTCTAAAAGAATATCAATAAAAGGCTCCTTTCCATGAATCCAGTCTTTGAGCAGAACTCTGACTCACCGTAGCTCTTTGAACGGCTCGGCTCTGACATGCGGCGTCTCCACAGATTTGCTGAAGACTGCTCCTTCTGCCCCTGAAATCACAGAACAGCAAGTCAGACAGAAGGCTACGTCAATTGAAACCACAAACTCCTTCTGTCCAATCAATGTATATAATCTGTGAGACTCTGTCAATCTGTACGGCTCTCGTCGGAGTGCACAGCGGCCCTTGGCTTGCCTCACAATAAGATGGGAGAATGTTCTTTCTCGATAATATGAGAGTCAACTTTTTAAAGAAAACAGCAACATTTTGAAAGAAGGCTTGTCTACAGGGCTTCTCTCATTACACTGTTTTACTTGCTGGTAGTCAGTAAGCATTGTAATGAATCAAATATATCACTAAAACACTGAGGATCTATTTATTTAAAACTATTCTTATTTCATTCCATTCAAATTGTTAGATAATCAGTTAATATCTTCAAGGTGTTTCTATAAATAATACGGTTAAAAAAAAAAATTTTTTTCTATGCGAAATCACTACACTGCAAAAACCAAATCAAATGAAGCAATTTTGGTTTATTTTGTCATTCAAATATCTCAGTACACTCTAAGTAAGAAAACTAACATAAAAGTAACTTTTCCACAAAATGTAAGAGCTTGTTTTATCGCAATAATTTCTAAACAAGTAGTTAAGTTCAGTGAAAATAAAAGTTTTTATTAATATTTAAGGATTACTGACTTAAAACAAGCTAGTGTGTGTTACTGAAAAAGTTGCGTAAGTAGGTTTTGTCTTATTCCAAGTATGCTAAGATATTTGTTCAACATCACTTGCTCTGTGTCCTATCAACAAACTGGAAACAGCTATGGCTGAAAAAATCCTATCACTTACCACTCTTCCCTACATTCATGCTCATCCTCAAACAATAGTTGTACTTTTGACAGATTACCCTTTTAATCTGACATTTTTCATCAGAAAACTGAGAATTTGAGGATTATTTCAAAAATTGTACATTTAGATATAGAGTGTAAAATGAAAAAAAAAAATACTTTTAGACATTGATCTTCAGTGGTGACTTTCAACTATAGAGCTCTGCAAACTGAGTCTAACTTCAACTATTACTCCTGTCTTGTTTTGCTTGATTGCAAAGAGGCACAATATAGCAGCACTGAAGAAAAACAAAACACACATAGAAGGTAATTTGCTGGCCCTTCACCCCAAGGCTCTGATTGACCGTAGTGCCAGTGCAGGCGGCGCTTGGGGTAAACCCAACTGTTCAGTCACGTCAAATCAACTAAGCATCAGGTGCAGATCAATAGTCATGACTAAATGCAATTCAAAGCGTTTTGAGCGGCTGCTGGGAGTCCAAACAGTCATTGCTCAGTGACACAATTAAGACTTCAACAGTAAGCATGATGGAAAACCAAACTCTCGAGTGTGTTCTACAGTAATTTTTGTCACATTTCCCGCATTCGCAAATTACACAGGAATTTCTATGTCACATGTCATTTTCCCAACCTCTTCATTTTTAAACTGTGCTTAAAGGAAGGTGACGAAAATGTTTTTTACGTCAAATGAAGCCACAGACTTCCTTATTTGTTCATTCTCTTTTATCCTTCCATTTGGGTTTCAACTGTTTCTAAAAACTGAACAAGCACTTAAAACAACCAACAAACTGGTTTTTGGGAATAAATGAATATATTTTTTGGTGACGGGAAAATGTGTCTTTTCAAAAACCTTTTAAATGTAATGTCACAAATTTTCAAAGCCCAGTCCCGTCACCTATCAACTAAAGTGAATGTCCAGCATGTTTTGACAAGAACATAGACCAGGTGTTATCAACTAGGTCACCCGAGGCAACATTGTCAGTCGCCCATCGAGCAACTTCTAAAAATATTCATTGTCATTAGCTAGCATTGCCAAAGTAATTATTTAATTTCATGTTTTTACATTGAAGTAATAACATTTGTTTATATTTATATATATTTTAAGGTAAATTATGATTTTTTTTAAAATAAATTGCTTTATGCATAAAACTCTTTTCTATTATTAAAGTTCATAACTATGTGCAGATGCCTGGAGGATGTTATCGGAGGGCAGGAGCACCTGCAGCTGTATGGCTGCACCCAATACCTACCTTATATTTTCCATAAAGTAAAAAAAGAAAATTTCTTAAGTTTTTCTTATCGAACCCTCTTTACAATGAACACAATTGTAGAAAAAAAAAAGATCTTATGTGTCAAAACATCTAGCGCACATGTGAGTCTGTGGGGGTCAAAGGGCACAACAAAGCTTTAATCCTATTGGCCAGTTTGCTTTTGTATATTTGGCGACTCTGCGCTTTTTCTGTAAGCTAAAAATGAATGAGCAGAGTTTGAATGTTCCGTAGTTCTAAGAGCGGTTTGGATCCCAGTTGAGCTTTACTGTGTGCGGTTCTGGTGGGTCACTGGTTTATCAGCTTCTTTGATGTTTTCCGAACTGGAGAGCTGGCGGGTCACTTGTTAGCAGACATCTGATGCTATTCCTGAGTGTCATGGTAAGACTGAGGGTTAAACAATTTAATCTAATCAAAACGTTCCCCGAAAGAGTCAAAGTTAAGCAAAAATTGATGCTTCAACTTCTCCTCGTTTGGACGTCTGACACCACCTGAACCTGGGAATCCACATCCTCCTCTTTCCATGAATCACACAGGAATCCATGTCTTTACTATTTAGCATCGTTTGGGTAAAAAAAAAAAAAAAGAAAAAAAAAGGGTGCACTAATTGGGTGGTTTAGGTTTGTGCTGGTTTTGTACGGCGCGTACATGATGCGCATTGGAGAGGTGGCTGTGCTCTTTGCAGGTAAAGTGCAGTGATAATTTTGTGCGTACCTTCTGATCTGTCGGACATTTTTTTCGACATCTGCTGGTGTCAGCCAAAGGGGTGACCCGTCAGCTTGGTTCACGAAACCACAAAAAAAAGCTAATAAACCGGCGACCCGCCAGAACTGCGCTCTGTAAAAGGCTCAAGCAGATCTTAGAGCAACAGGAGGTTCAAACTCCACTCATTAAGTTTTAGCTCACAAGAAAAGCAAAATGACCAATAAGACTTAGGCTTTGGCATGCCCTTTGACCCCCACAGACACACACTGATGTGCGCTAGGTACAAAATGTTTTGGCACAAAAGGTCTTTTTCTTCTCTCCACAATTTTGTTAATAATGAAGAGGGTTGGATCATAAAAAATGCAATAATTTTGATCATTTACACTTAATTTATCTATTAAAAAAATCTGACTACTTTATTAGTGAAATAAATCGGTACATATCATCTTACTGTTGAGGAAGTAGGATTAGTCAAATATTCCTCTTGAGGGTAGCTGGAGGGTGCCACAAAGAGCAAATTTTATTTAGCAAATTTAATTAACATAATCACATGCTTTATTTTTGGAAAATTCACTCCTTTGCTGCAAGCAAAATGCATAGAAACGTATTTTATTCTGACAACGCCTGGACTGAAGCACTTTCTGGCAGAACATGTCTGACATATTTTGTTGTTCTTTAATTAAACAGGTGTTCAATGGTTGACTTTCTTTGAACACCGGGGATATTTTCAGTCTCATTCCTTTGGGGCGAGCTCTTCATAACGCATATAAACCTATCAAAAACAGGGAAATATAAAACATCTCTATGCAAATTCATGTTCTCGCTCACCCATGTGGAATACATAACTCTCTCCTTAATCACCCCTACAGGTGGAGCTACTTCTGTTCCCCTTTTAAATAGATTGAGCAAATTTTTGAAAAACTCCTCGTCAGTACAAGATGCAAATTAGGTAGAACAAGGTATGGCTGGTTAATATAAATTTCACAGTACTGTAATTGACCAGATAGTGTGAAAAAAGGCAACAGTTAAATGTCAGATCTTTTCAATCAATGTTTAAAAAGCGACAATTCATTTTATGTTTTGACAAACATTTAAATTATCTGCTGCTCACTCACTCAGTGAGTTTCTTCTAGAATCCTAAAATAATATGTGTAGGTTTTTATTATCTACAGTGGTCATAAAGCATCAAACTTTATTTAGATTTTTGTGTGTGTGATCGCACTACCTGCATTTTTTAAATTAAAAAAATAAATTATATTTAATATTTTTAATTAACAGTTCCTTAACTACTGACTGCTTGTTTGGCATTTTGTGCACAAAAGACATAACTTAAAAGAAATTTGACTTTACATTTTACATGATAAAATAATATTTATGCAGAGCTGTTATCTCAAAAGGTTATAATTCTGAAGTGTGGAGGGCCACTAAAATGCCTGCTGGAGTAGCATTCAATGGCAGAGGAACGACACGGCTCCATTCATGTGCACCTCTGGTGAATAAAGTCTGATTTATCTGATCATCTGGATCACACGGTGCACATGAATAGCGTGCAGGAAGCAGCAATACGTCACAGCTTTGACATGTTTGGGGCGGAGGGTCTGGATGAGAAAATAAACGATGCCGTTAAAGATTAATGCGAGCGCCGGAGCAGCTGTGTGTCCGTGTGAATCCATGTCCACGTCGAGGTGTTTATGAGGCAGTACTCCGAGCAGGACCAGATATCATCAGCTAAGGCTTGAAGTATCTCAGAGGTGATGAAATACAGAGACATACACGCCACAAAAGAAACTCCCTGCAGGAATAATCTCAGTGATTGGTTGAGGCAGTAGACATGCATGAGCGACACTGACTGAATACCAAAAGCCTTTGTTTATCTGCCGGCACTCATGAGCGCACAATCACATAATTCTGACATTGTACCATTGTTACATGAACATTCCCCCTCTCGTTCTCACAGACTGTGAAAAAAAAAACACATACTTAGATATATTTGTATTTTAAGCAGCCAATTTAATGTGGATTAAAGGTAATGGCAGCTTGTACCAGCCATGTTTGCCAGCTGTAATAATTAATAACAAAACACTTGTCTTCCATCCTGGTTTGAGTCTAAAGCCAAAACGAAACGTGCCAAGAAGAAGAAATAAAAATAAATGGAGTTGGTAGAAAGCCAATTATGCATTGAATCATAACAGTGAACTGTTGACTGAAGAAGAATGGCGATTAGCAGACATTGTAGATCAGTTTGACACTAACTGCTGTTACAGAGCCTACAATTTGGTCTCTGGCCATCGTCGTCTTTCTGTCTTTTGGACCTTAAACTAATAGAGTGCAAATACTGAGAACTTGAGGAGAGTTTCCACCCATTACTGGAGGAGATTAAACTCCACATTAAATTAGGTAAACCTGTTCAGCTTCTTGCTGTAGTTTCACTCTTTTCACATTTTACTACATTTCTCCAAAACCTTAGGTCTTCTGACACAAGGCACTTCTTTTTTCTGCACAATTCAAACTGAAGGTGACATTTCTGAAAAGCTTTATCTCCTGTGTAGAGTAGATAGATTTAATTGGTCACCATGTTTCACTGGTCAATTCAATTTTAGACTGAGGGCAGAATATAAAAGAAAATAAATAATGCATCCCAGAGGAAGTCAGCAGCTGAAGGGAGACTGAATGAATGTAACAAAAACATCCATTTGGATAAAAAAAAGAGGAAAATGAAAAACAACAGAGCTGAGCACAGACTATTTATCAATCGAAAAGAACAACAATCAACAATATCATCCATCCGTACTGACCTATCATACCAACATACATACAGTACTAGTATTTGCAAATAGGGCAAAGTAGGAGTTGGTCTAGAAAAGCACAAAATTTCAGCATTACAAAATGAAGTACAAAATGAAGTAGAAGAAAAATATTTTAAAAATTATTTATCAGATTTTATTGAAACAAAAGGCGTTTTTTAGGAAGTAAAAAGAAAAACATGCTCTACCCCAAAACCCTGAAGATGATAAAAGTTACTGTTGCTCCAATTCAGACCACCTTGGGTTCATGTTTATGCACTGTACTACAGCGCTGTCCTGGATTTTAATGCATATTGTCGACACAAACACAAAACTGTTTGATCATTTCTGAATTTTAATGTGTGCCCTGCATGTGGCAGCAGGGTTATCATTAGCAGACAAAAATAGTTTTGCTGTAGAAGCTTGCAGTAAACATCACATAAATGCAAGAAGATGATTTAAGGAACAAGGATAGCCTTCCTATTAACCATCAAGAATTCAATCTCCACTAATCCCCATATCAGGGACCTGTAACCTTTCAAAGAAAGGTTACAGTTCCTTTCTTGTGACCTCCACTACCACTTCTCTGATGGGAGCTCAGCCAATCTGTGCAGCTTTGGGTTTTTAACCATGAAATTATGACCGCTGACTAGACGTTCGGCGGCTTGAAACCCAGTCTACTCCTGTCAGAGGAAATTCGACTCTCCACACTGCTAGATAAAAAACGATTTGTGATGATCACAGTGTTCTGCACTGATTTGGGGATGAAGGGTAATTTTCTGTCATGGTGCACCAAATTTCCCTCAATCTGTCTCAACCATCTCCGGTGAAACTTGTAACTGTTTCAATTTCCCTGAACGGACCTGAGAAGGCAGGGAGGAAGGGTTCAGTTTGGATTACTGAAAAAAAAAAAAAAGCAAGAGTCAAGTCTTCAATAAAAACTTGAAAAGAGACAAATACAAAAGTTTATTCAAATTAAATAATAATAAATAAATGAAATAATCCATGTTAAATATGATAAACTAAAGGCAAATTAATCATATCTTGTACTAATGAAATTGACTTGTATTCTTGTTGACTTGAGAAAAAATATGTCAAATTACACGAGTTTAAAGTAATATCACAATGTTACAGGAAACAGCTCTATTTTATTTTAATATATGTACTTATAGGACGAGGGTTGGGAAATTGCTTTAGCTTATATCTTATCCCTCTGTTAGCCATTATATATATATATATATATATATATATATATATATATATTTATTTATCTTGAGTTCATTCAGGTATGCAAGATATATCTCTGGTCAGATGTTTAACATTGTTTAGGTTTTATTTGGATATTTTAGATTTAATTCTTTAAGATGAGCTATTCAACATTGAGGAACTGAGATAATGGTACTTGAGCCAGCATTTTATGAAGAGTTAAGGACTTTAACATAGCAATTGTAAGACTGAACAAAGTTCAACGAGATATATACTAAAAGCCCCTAAGCTAACAGGCAAATAAGAGCTTTAAAAAAGGAGGTTTTAGACCATGGAAAGTTTAATTAAAGGCTAATGGTGACATGATCTAAGGGCTAATGAAGACTTGGGTTAAAAGCTAACAGAAATTGAGCAAAGGATAATTCAGATTTGAGCTACAAAGTAGAAGAGAGTTGAACTATCTGCCAACAGAGGGCATGAATATGAATATTACCAATAATTAAGAGGTGAGAATATAGCCAACACAGAGTTTGATTTTTTAGAGCCAGGCTAATGGTTAAATGGAGTTATGCTCAAGGCTAATGGAGAATTGAGATAAAAGAAATGGTGGTAGAGTTAAAATAATGGAGCTAGCCTTTAGCTTCGTTCAGCTAAAGGCTAACAGAGACTTCAGCTAAAGTTGAATGGAGATTTTACCATAAGGCTAGCAGAGAGTTGAACTATCAGCCAACAGAGAGTAAAGACATTGACTTCTGAAGATTTGAGATAATGAAGAGTTGACAATACAGCCAACAGAGAGCTTTTGGAAAGCTAGGCTAATAATTAAAGGGGAGTTGAACTCGAGGCGAATGAAGAATTGAGCAAAGCACAAATAATAAAGTTAAAGGCTAATGGCGAGTTAATCTAAACTAAAGCTGGGGTAGAAATGAGCTAAAGACGAATGGAAATTTGAGCCAAAAGAAAATGGAGAGCCAATAGATAATTTAAAAATGGCTAACAGAGGGATAAGATATAAGCTAAAGCAATGTTTCCCAACCCTCGTCCTCAAGGCTCATTGTCCTATGTGTTTTTGAGGTTTCCCTGCTTTTATGTACCTGATTCAACTGATTGCAGTTCAACAAACATCTGTTAATCAGTCATCAATTGGAATCAGCTGTACTGAAGCAAGGAAATACCTAAAACATGCAGGACAGTGTGCCTTCAGGACCAGGGTTAGGAAACACTGAGCTAAAGGATTCTACAGCTCTTCCAATAAATCACAAGTCTGACAGTTAAATTTATTTGGGCTCAGTAGAAATCTGGACCAAAGCAGAAATAATACGAGAGATTTGATGCCAACAACAACTGAGAACTAAGAAAAATAAATTAAAGTTGAGTCAATCTCCAACACACAGTGGAATATTACACAATATATCCTGAAAACCTGAATTACTAAGAGGAAAATACAACCAAGAACAAAACAGCTGAACCGCACACTCTCTAGACCAGTTATCATGACAAAACTGCAAAGTCCTCGAGGTGAGTTTGTAACTTTCTGAAGACAAAGAGTCGTGCCTCCCAGAACCCTGCAGGTCCAGAAGGTTTAATATTCACCCATTTAATATTTTTTCCCTCTGCTCCTTTTTACCCTCCTCTCACTTTCCATCATTTCCCATGCTCATTCTCTGCTGCAGAGTCTATAATATTCTCCTTTTTTAGTATTTCAGTCCGACTGGAGGTATAGCTAGCAGCCATTTCTAATAAATAGCCATTGCTCCCTACTGAGACACTTTGCCCTTTCTCTCTTCTCAACGGCCGGCTGTAAGGAAATCAGCAGCTTTTATAAAAAGGGGCAATTCTCCACCTCAACAGTACAGTGTTCAAAAAACAGATTACTGAAAGTAAAAAGATAGTTTAAAGGTGAGAAAAAAGGAGCAAGGCAATTCCAGTTGGAGTGGAATCTTTCACATGCTGCATGTATCCAGTGGCAGCATTTCCCACATTGCAGGCAAATATGAATAATTTACCCGCGGTCATCATATCCCTCCTCTGTTCCTGCTCTCTCCTTTCTTATTGCCTCAGGATGCTGACAAAGCATGAAGCTCGACAGCGTTCGGGACAAAAGCAAGTGACTTTATATCAATCCTCGGAGTTTCAGAAGTGATACACAACTCCATCATCCAACCCAACCAGCACCAAGTGACAAGCTGTCACCCCGAGTTGAATAATACAGGCAAACAACAAGTGGCTATAGCTAACACTTCCAGGAGGCAGAGGGACTTATTTCACAGGATTATGATGCCTTTTTTATGTGGCAACAACTCATGAGACAGAAGTCTGTAGGAAAAATGGGACATTTTTCTAAAAAAAATCTTGCTGTGGGGAACATCAAAGTCCAGTCATCATTAGCTGTGTGTTAACCAAGGGCCAACATGTGTTTTTATCCAGCTGAAAACGGATAAATTATCTGACCAAGCAATTATGATCTGAGTCCATCCCTCAAAATTTTTTGAAAAATCGCCTTACTAAAACCATTTTCTCATTTTTTTCATGAGCATGTGCCAAAACATTCTTCAATTTTGGGTTTCAGAGAAAGAAAAAAAACATTTTAACATCATTATGGGGCAACTATTATGTTTTCTTGAACAGATTAGGATACGTGTATGAATATGCCTGTTCATTACATTTTTTTTTGTATATAATTAATCTCACATAATGAGATGCCCCCTGCTCAGAGTTGAATATTTTGAGCACTTCTCAGAATGAGCTGTTTTAGTGTCTCTGTCATTTTAAATCCAAATAAGATACTGGTGGCTGCAGCCTTCAACTCAACATTAACACTTGCACTTTATACATGTTAATATTTCTGCAAACTCTTGTGTTTTCCAGCAGACATTGTACAGCACATACAGTGGTAAAACCAACTGACCAAAACATGTTGGAGTTCTGCTTTGGTTGCTAGGTAATGGGGCTGGGCTCGATTGGAGCTGCTAGGTAATGGTACCTGCCAAATACGACTTCATAATTGAGAGGATTTTGAAATGGCTTGTTTTCCAGACACCAAATATCATTAACTTATTTACTTTTTGACATTTCCAAATTAGACCAATTAATGAAATGACAGCACACATACCTTTTAAAAACGTAATTTATTTCAATCATTTTAATCATGGAAACAAAAATAGCATCACTCATCACTTTTATTAAGGTAACTGTACTTCAAAGTTATAGCTGGAGGGCTATAAGCTGGCCAGCAGAGTATTATCTGAGTAACATAATAATATCTAATATATAATATCTGAGTTAAAAAAGTAAGACATATTTTTAAAAGCAAAAACATCCAAGGAAGTGAATAATTTTCATAGGCATTGTATAGTCCCATTTAAATACTGATGAGTCTCGATCAGTATTATGGATTTTATTTTTTAACTGTCATTTTCTGTGCTAAAACTAATTTTAGCCCTTGCACAGCTTTAACACAGTTTGCACTACATGGTCTATGTACTGTTATCTTTGTTGCTTTTCAAACGCAAGATTAAAAGTTGCCTAAACGTTAATCTGTGAAAGGATGCAACACCAACTGATCCAACAATCTTATCAGCTAAAAAAGCTGCACAACTCCCTTGGGTCTTGTTGCCATGGTAGAACTAATGATAGACTTGAACAAGTTTATAAAAAGACATAAAACTGCCATAGTGGAGAGAAAAAGTTTGAAAAACCTTCAGAAAATCTTCATCAAACTATTGATTTGGCTGATTGAAAAGATAAGAAGTATGTTCAGATTCTTAGATGAGGAGTATAAAAAAATGTTTACAATTATGTACAAAGTAGGTTAATCCATTCAGCTGCAATGATGGCTGAGCCAATATCACTAGAGAAACTGATAGAACAACATTAATTTTTTTTAATAAGCTGTTCTTTTTCTAAGGATGCTTTGACATATCCCAAGAACTTAGCATCAGATCTATATGACCAAAAAGAAAAACAAAAAAAAAAAACACTTAAAAGTCATTCGTACACAATGGTGGGAGTCCAAACTAATTTAAGGAAAGACACATTTAGACATTGGTGGCTTTGTGGTTGGTTGCACAAAGGTCATTATGAACCAAAATCTTTATGTCTGTGTTTTTGAAATGTGCAGCATGGGGGAATGATAGGATTGAACATCTAACTGAGGGAGTAAAGTGAGCAAAACATTGGATTTTCCTGCTGAGGAGATCATCTCAAAGAGCAGTGATTCACATGAGCTTGCCTCTGAGTTTGTACTCTATAAGTCACCTCGGTAAAGTCCCTTATGCCTTTAGTTACAGCTTTAAAAATGATGTGCCCGGAAACAGTTTCTGATATGTATTTGATGTGCCTTTTCGACAAAGAAGAAGCTGAAGTGAGCTGAAAGTTCTTTTAGTTGAAACTGGTTTTCAGCAACAAAAACTGTTCCAGTAAGAGATCTGAGAAGTTTATATTAGGGACCAACAGCTTGGAGATTCTGGACCTTTCTGAAACACACCGTCCGCCACACTACACTGCTTTTAAATATGAAACCCAGGCTAATAGATGGAAATTATTTTTTTTTTTTTCTCTTTCTGAACCGTTTAGCATCAAGAGCAAATGGCAACAACTTATTCTCCGGAGCCAAATTGTGCTATTGAGTGGTAAAGATTTCATAGTTAACTGAAGGTGTTTGCTGAGAAGGAATCCCATCAGAAGTAGCTCTGCTCCTTATTCTGAATAAGGACAACAAAGGAACACCAAAAGGACACATACAATGGGATTTCCTAAAGTAACCTTCTTTCAATATTAGAGCAGAGTTGGTTGGATTTGGATCGAGATGATAGATAGTGATGTACAGCAATAGTCACTTATGTGGGGTGTGTGCAATGTATAGGCATCTCTTCTGATCTCCATCTTGTGAGTTGTACCTTTTCAACTTAGTGGTGCTAATTCCAGCATCACATTCATCAGGTTATTTTCCAAGTTTTAAAGGCCTTGTGGGTTTGGGGTTGAGGACATGACACTGTTTCACCAGACTATCCTTTTATGTCCTTTTTAACTGCCATGTAATCAGCCCTCATCTCCTGGTCAATCAATGTATGAGCGGCAGACTCAGATCAATACCGACCAACCTCACATTTACACTCTGCCACGCTCGCTCTTTACCACTTCAGTTTGCCTCCTCCCCTGTCCCTGTCTGTCTTGTAAACATGAACAAACAGACTTCATGGGGAGAATCAATAAAAGCATACGCAGGGCTTTATTTCAACAACCCGCAGCGAGAATATTACAATGTTTTTATTTCTAAAAATGTGACCTCAGTCATGTCTGTTTTTCTCACTCTTTATCTTTTCTCTTGTTCAGTCTGGTTCTTCATGACCTACTTCACCAGCGTTTGATCCGTTCCCATAGTTAGTTCTTTATTTGATGACGTACTTCCATTTGATTTTTCTTGTTCTCCCTTTATGTTCACACCGCCTTAGTTCACATTCTCCTGTTTCAGCATCTCATCTTGTTACTGTTATTTTTTCAGTCTTTTTTTCTTTATTTTGGAATCTTTTCCATTTCCTTCTTAGTTTTTGTCTTCCATCTTCACATTTTGTGTCTACTTTTGCTCTTTTGTGCCTTCTCTGTAAATTCTTTCCTCTGAATGTTTGGGATTTTTTAGATACATTTCTTCTCCTCCTGTCTGTGTTTGTTCAAAATACAGGCCCAGCCTGAGGTAAAACTTTGCCACTCCTCTGAGCCAAAGAAACATTAATATTCACAAAGAATACGTTGACCAATGTGTGAATTTTACACACACTACACAAATATTTCTTCTGTTTTTGATACTTTCATCACATTTAAAATTTTAGTATCTGACAAAAAAACCTGAGTTAACACAAAAGGCAGTTTTCAAATTAATATTTTATTTTTTAAAGACAAGAAATGTTGTTCAACCCAATGTAAAAAAGTAATCTCCAAAACAATAAAAAAAGCTGCAGTTATGCTTGTTGCTTGTGCCCTTTTTTCCACCACACTTTTTCCTTCTACTGAACTTTCAGTTAATAAGTCTGGATATAACACTCTAATTCCCCAGTTTCTTTAGAAATAACCTTTAATGCTTTCCTTCATTGTGCAGGGTTCCACATATTTGTTTCAGCTATGATTTTTTTTTTCTGTATTGAAATCATTTAGAATATTTGCCTGTCTGCCAGAATCCTTAAACTCCACAACACTTATAATATTTGACAGACTTGAAATTTTCCTCCTACCAACTATGGCCGCCTCCACATGTCCCTTATTGTTAATATTTTTGTCTTGACAATTATTAGCTCATTTAAATCTTTTTTTTCAGTTTTCAGTCTTTATTTTTCTGTTATTTTTTTATCTGTCCTTTTCTTTCCTCTGCTCCCGTCTTTATTTCTTCATGTTTGCCTCTTTCTACATCATTTTCTCATTTACATTCAGATGTCTAGACTGCTTACTTCAGTCCTCATATTTCAATTTCTTTCGTTCAATCACTTTTTTTTAACCCTATACGAATGTTTCTTACTTCTATCCCACACCTCTCTCTCTTTTCCTATCATCCATCCCAGAAATCATTCAGAAGTTTAGGAAGCATGGGACAGGAAAATTCAGCTTATGAGGATGGACTCGGTGGAATAATTTAACTTTTAGTCGCTGATATCACTCACCTGTTGGGGAGGTAAACAGGGAGTTGACCTAATAAGGTGTCAATATATATTTATAAAAAAGAGAAACTGTTCTAATCATAAAGTTGAACAAGAAAAGTAATTTCAAGCAGGATTTATAAACACACATGAAACTGTACTGGTATACAAATATACCAGTAGGAACATTAAATCTGATATTATTGTTGAGCCACAAAATGATCTGAGAACTATTCACTTAATTGAATGTAGCTTATTTTGGATTTATTAAATGAATATCCTATAGTCTAAATGAATGCATTGTTTCTTATAATGATTATCTTTGTTTTATTGTCACAATAAATTTCAGTTATTTATGGTAAATAACAAAAACATACTCTGACAATTTCAGAAATATTACCTTTGCAAATGTCTCCACTATTGGTTCAATGAGCTCATAAATAAATATCAGTAAATTTGAAAAAATGAGTAAAGGCAGTTACTATGTTCATTTCAGTAATATAAATCAGAATTTTGAAAAAAGTAAATGGCATCCACTTATGAAAAACTATATTTGTGCATGTTGTACTAAGAATACTGTACCATGCAGTTATACTGCTACCTAAAAAAAATATCTATACATTTTATCATAATTTTTATTGATATCACAACAATGCCACAAAATATGGCTCACCCCTTACAGTTTGGGTTTGGTGCTGTTATTGTTTTCTTTATTTTCTAACAGATTAAATTATCAGCCATTTATTCGTGACATCTACTTTCATTTGTTTTTAGAAAGAAAATCTTAAGAAAATAAAAAAATGTTCCATCTGTGAAATCTAATTAATGAGCACTTTGCTTAATTAAACTGATACTCTGATCTGTGACTCACATTCCAGACAGCCTTAGAAAAATGAAATAAACAATCTGAAGTTATTCATGAGTAAAAGGAAAAACAATAAATAATCAAACTGCAGAAGAAAAAAACACACACGGCTTCACACGCTACATGTCTGTGATTTATACAGACGGTGTTGCTGTAGATCATGATCCGTTACGCTTCTTGGAAGCTTCATCTGTAAGAGTTTAATTAAGACCACGTCTGCACATTTATAACATGTCAGCGCAAACAAAAAATCCTCCAAGTTAGCAGTTCGACAAGATGAAAGGCTGCTAGCAATCACTGACATGCCAAGAGAAATGAAACCAATAACTTACAGAAATGATTATGTTCATTAAATCAAGCAGATGCATTAAAATAAATGAAGATATACATATACTGTGCAACAACCGATCCTTGCACATTAGTCTTCCTCACTGCCTGCTTTATAAACTCTTCTTAAAATTCCAGGAATGTGTTCACCATTCTCCCATAAGAATGTTTATGTTTTCATGTAATAGTTTATATTTATTTATAAGTTTAGATTTTCATTTTCTCTAAGCCATTTTCATTTTCTCTTAACAAAAATAGACGATGAAACATATCTTTTCTATGTAAAAAAAAAAGAAAAAAAAAAAATATAAAAATAATATAATAAGACAAAATGGTAATGGTGAACCAACCAGACATTGTCGTAGTGGATAAACAACAGAGGAAAGCCGTTGTGGTAGATGTAGCAATACCAAGCAATTGCAACATCAGGAAAAAGGAGCAAGAGAAACAGGAGAAATACCAGGGCCTCAGGGAGGAACTGGAGAGGGCCTGGAAGGTGAAGACCACAGTGGTGCCTGTGGTCATCGGGGCCCTCGGGGCAGTCACCCCCAAACTGGATCAATGGCTACAACAGATCCCAGGAACAACATCAGACATCTCAGTCCAGAAATGTGCAGTCCTTGGCACAGCCAAGATACTGCAGGACCCTCAAGCTCCCAGGCCTCTGGTAGAGGACCCGAGCTCAGAGGATAAGAACCACCCGCGGTGGGTGAGAAGGGAATTTATATATATATATATATATATATATCCGACAGGAACATTCTAATATTCAGTCAAATTAAAATGTCACCTGAATATAAAAAATGGTGTTGCATCTGCAGCATGCAACATTTATAAAAATATTTCTGTACATATTTATTGAAACTGTCACTATATCCTGAAATGAAATAAATGAAATTGATTGACAGCACTTAGACCCTCCTCTTGGTTCTGATTGGTTGTTTTGGGTCAGGAGCGGTTCATTTGTTCAGACAGCAATAACAGCTGAGGAAGGAGGTGGAGGAGATCAATCTTTTCACAAATTATCTGTTTCATAACAAACTGTCATGACATGGTGACAGTTTTAACAAATATGTAAAAAATATGTTTTTTCAATTAAAGTTACATATTTATTTTCAATCCACCAAAATTTTATAAAACCATTATCCACATTCAGCGTCTTCCCTCTTATCTGTTTTTATGTTTCATCTAATATCCCCTTTATCTATTTAGTGTGAATATGTTGACTATTATCCTTCTCCATTTGGATGTTTCTCCTTCTAGTCTGCTTCCCTTTTCTGAGTTAATTTTCTCTTAATGAATCCATCGTATAAATCCAAAGAGGATCCAAAGCAAGGGAGGATGAGGGTGAAGACGAAGATCCTGGACAGGGTCAGAAAAGGGAGGAGAGGACGACGTCAGCCTCGCAACGAGAAAGTGAGATTGCACATTATTGGGAAATATATTTAGCCGTGCACCGTCTCATTACAGCAGGTCAAAGTGAGCTGGAGGAGAGTCGGTGCCAAACGGAACAAAACGAGCCACGGGACAGATTTAACAAGAGGGGTGACGGGCCGCCTGCAGCGCCAACAGACAATTAAAATCCCTCCATCGCCACTGAAAGGAGAACTCAGTGGTTATTGGCTGAGGACACTGAGATTTTTAAAGATGTAAAATGTGAAATGAGGGTGGAATCACATCAACTCTCCATGTTTGACAACACATCATTGAGAGTCTTGAGTATTAATGTTTTTTTTGGTCAGGGGAGCAATTCAAACCAGCAATCTGCTCATGGAAAATCTCTGTATAACTTTACAGAGTATCTTTAGTTAATTACTGCAGACCATTTTGTTCTTGGTGTGATGTCAGAATATATGTTTTCCTTTTCTTTAGCCCTCTGGCAGTAGAATACATCAACTTGATGCTGGTACCAGACTTACATAATGATGTATACTGGTAGTAGAGACAAGAATTTCAAGAAAAGTGTAACTCCAAACTCCTGGCGGTTATTTCCCTACCAAATGCTTTAAGGAAAATATACATATTGTGTAACGATGCACAATGTATCCCTAGTGGCCGATATTAAGTCATTTTTAATTTATTGTATCTAATCTAATTTTGTATCTAATTTTTTTAATTTATTTAATTTAATTTATTGTATTTTTAATTTATTGCATTTTTAATTTGTTAATTTATAAATGGTGCCGACATTTATTACCATCTTGTTGCCATTTGACTCAAGAGAGAGAGAGAGAGATCTTTGTTTTTCAAGGTTTGAAAGAGCAGTAAAATATTGCATATTCAATATTTGTAAACTAGAAAATTTCAGACGAAATTTAAACGGGACCTGCCAAAGTGTGCCCGTTGGTTGGAGCAGCAGTCTGATGCTATAAATTAGCATCAATACTAAAGTAAGCTGCAATGTACTCAATAGCATGTGGAGTAACAAGCATGTTGAGTAACATGGACTTATCCCGTTGAAATTAGTGTACAAGTTAAAATGAGCAGAATTGCTAACATTAGCCTAAATGCTGTCAGTAGCATGAGGGGCATCACTAGCATGTTGTCTTACATTGACTTACTCCATTCAGTAAACTATGTATGGCGACTAAGAAAAATACCTAAAACTTTTTTTAGGGAAAAGGCTAATCCTAATGGGGGGCCGTGAAATGCTAATGTTTGTGCTAACGTTAATGTAGTGCCTTGCTGTACAAGGTAGTGCAATAACCTGATAGAAAAAGAAAGTAAAGGCTAAATATACCTGAGAGGACTATTTAGACTTTTACTTTGAAATTTCCAGTAAGCTTTATTTTAAATGGCAACACTAATCTTATGAGTAACAGCAGTTGGGTTAAATCAGTTTATAATGCCCAAAACATTTCACCATGTCTGTATTTCTAACATTCTGCTCAGTCTCTTTCTGTAATAACTCAAAGTTCCACCATCATTGTAGTTCTTAACTGCCAATTCATTGCTCTTTTCTAGTAACTCAGTGTTCTGCCATTAATGTAGTTCTAACTTTGAGCCAGCATTGTAGTTCTAAAGGGCAGCTCTACCCTCTAACTGTCATGAGTGTGTGAGGCAGAAAGGTGGAGAAAGAATTCTATCTTTGTTCGACACACAGGCAATTTTCTGAAAAAAGCAGTCCGTACAACTCCTTCCTGTTCAGGAACTGTGAGATGTATTCGAAAACTGTCTGAAGCATTTGAGAGGGCTATTTCTCGTCTTTGACAGTACCGCAGCGGTATGAGCCACAGTAACGGTAGCAGGAAGTGGATAATAATACAACCAAATTGTCATATTGGTGTATCCGTAAAATTGTGTATGAGAGTAAAGGGGATGCAATAATTAGTCGCCAAAAGATAAAAAGAAAAAAACTTTGTAGGAATTTCTACTTTTGCTGTTCAAACAATTTTTTTCACCTTCGTTCCTGTGACTTACCGTAAATTATAGATTTATGTTTGACAGAAATTATTGCTGTGTATTGGCAAGCTTCATAGGTTCGCTCCTTGATGGAGGTTTTAGAGAAATGTTTGGGTCTATGAGGCTCTGGGCTTCATTCACTAACAAATGTCTGACAGAAGGATGATATATGTATTGACATTAATGTCAGTATTGGTCGATGTTGAGCCAATGCCAGTACTGTGGTCATTTTCTTAAATCGTGTTAAAACAGTAGGAAAAGATACAAAATATAAATAATGTTGGTGAATATTGTTTGCTGGTGAAAACGGTAGATAATTTTGGATATTGATATCGGCCAAAATTTTTATATCAGTGCATCCTTGATACTTTTTATTTTGTCAGGGAAAAAATTGGAATGTATTGATACATTCAGCTGCTGCAAGTTTCAGTCCATCAAACTGACACTTTTTAAAATTTGATTTGCTGAAACTTTTTAAAGACCTTTATATTGCCACCTTGAATAAAATAATAATAATAAAAAAACTATGATTATAAAGGATGATAGTAACACAACAAGATTGAAAACCTGTGATTAACATTTTTAACGTCAACTTACTTGAAAGAAAAGTGTTTTAGAATGCACAGACACCCAGTCCTAACATTCTACACAACATTGGTTTCATTAGAATAAAACAAAACTTCAGTCAGAATCAGTAAATTAGAACTACATTTCTTTTACCAGTATGTCTTCTTGTAGCAGTTAAACAAAAATCGGACATTAGGTAATAATTTCCTCATTAACTCTACTTAATATAAAGATAGGTTAAGCATCGAAACAAGCCCCTCTGTAGGAACCTGTCCTGCAGGGAGGCCGACTTTCCCTGAAAGTTGAAGGTAGAAGCGCTTACTGTGCATCCCTTCAATTCAATCAGCTCCTGTTATCCTGATAATGACAGAAAGCCATATGGCAGACACAAACACAAATGAGGGCAGAGTCTGGACAACTGACAAGTGGCACACTATTTACACAACAAACAAAAAGATCCATCCTGACAATTAGAGCACAATGTGTGGATGGAGCGACTCGTGTTTGTCGCGCTCATGTTTGCTTTCTTGTGAACGCATTAATCAGCACCTCAGCAGCTGTTTGAATCCAACACGAGGCGGGAGTGGGGGTCTGAATTAAGGCTCTGCTCAGCTTCACCAATTCACTCATTTTAATTCTAAAGTGGACATAATTACTAATCCACAATGTAAAAATAAAAACGTATGTTTTACTCAATAACAGATTAAATTATTAGAAATGATATGCAATTTCTCATGGAGCATATGAAGAAAGAATATGCTATGCCAAATCTTCCCTTCTATAATGTTTAGAAATAGAACTGGGAACAGAATTATGTGATGGCCACTCCAAAATACTGACAAAACACTTTATAACCACTTTAGTTATATCCTTAGTGTCAATGTCCATTTTGACGCTAAGGATATAACTTATTTACACCCAAATTTTACACTGATTTTATTTGTTTGATGATAAAGTCTGTTTGGTGAAACATTTACCTGAGTCTGAATCCATTTTCAGGTATCATATATTTTTGAGTATACATTTTTTTCCAGTCTTTCACAGCTTTTACAAACCTTATGCAAAACACAAAAACAAAGTTACTTTCACTTGTAACTTGCATTGCATTGACGTCTTACATAATGTACTTTGTTACATTGCTCCTTTAATGTCGCTTGTAGAAACAATCAATGATCTTCAATTAAAGACGTTCTGCTATGGAGGAACAAAACTTGAAACTTTTCAAAGAGTTCATTTAACTGCCCCACCTCCCTTCTTCCAAAGTCACCTTAGAGGAAACTCAGCTATCACTGATGAAAGAACTGCATCATGACTGTCGGTTATGCTTCCTCACAAGATGTTATGAGAACATTACTGCAAGCGTGCTCACCTCCTCGCTCACACAGATGGCCTGTTATGTGTCAAGGAGAGCATATAACACTGCTGAGCTGCCTATAGAACAAACGCTGCCTGTCACTGACATCTAACTGCCTTTGCAAAACAAAACAGCCCAGCTGTGATTGCTGGAAACTTCTTGGCCAGGACTTTGGTTGTATTCGCTCGAGATGGAGCCATCTGCAGACCCTGGGAGCAGAGGGGTACCTTATATCCTCCACTATGATTACAGTCTAATCTGGCTTCCTGACTGCTGGAGCTCAGGCTGGCCCTGGAAGAAAGCTGTGGGAGATGTCCTCACATCCTGCAGTCAGCCAGGTGTCAGGTATGCATCTGTCAGATGGAGATGGAGTCAGTTCTACAGTGAGCTGCTGTCAGCTTGAACAAGCCAGAGGTTCCACAGGGGAACATCTGAACTTTTACAGAAAAGGAGTTTCTTATTCTTTGTTTATGGCAATGGTGGTAGGAGTTCACTTCTGTTGCTGGTTCGGCCCCTGCTCCACCCGCCTCTGTCAAAGTCCTTGGGCAACGACACTTGACCCACTTTGCTAGTGGTTGGTGGTCAGAGTGTCTGGTGGATGGCAGATTCACTTTGGTCAAACTGCCCCAGGGCAGCTGTGGCTACTATCTAGTAGATTCTGAATTGCTACTGGATTGTGTATCGGAAACTGAAATTCACATTTCAGAGTAATGTTCAACTCTTATTATACAGCAAGTTGGCTCACATCTACAGGTTGACCACAGAGCTTTATATAAACCAAGAGGTATTCATATGATTACCTCAAAACACTCAAGTTTTATTTGATTGCTTGTCTAATGATGAATCACAAAACAATTCATGCTTACTCAAACAGAGTAAGCAAGAATCCTGCAAAAGTCTGCACCATGCAGCAAACCCATGTCTGCATTTTGTTCTCTTTTATTGATCTATTGATCAGAGCCAAACACAATCTCACAAGTAAGCAGTTACTACACTGGGTAGCACTTTTCTCATGCACTCCTGGTAGCGCCATAAAATGTGTCTGTCTTAGTCTGGCTTTAAATATACTCTGTGCTGTGACGCAGTGCCCTGCAGTAACTCTCAAGTGCCTTTTATGGTCTTATTACAGCTTAACGATGTCCACTCTGGAGGAGGGAGAGCTGGGAGTAAAAGGAGGAGCAGCCTGAAGCCGTCAGGATGGATATACGATCCAGACTGGGGGAGATCTGATGAAACATAAAGATCATCCAGAAAGTTTTGTGTGGGTGGGGGGAATATTTCCTGAGGTGGCAAATTAAAGATAGAAAAAGAGGTTTCATTTTGTATCTATTACCAGGATCGGGTATGTCATGTTGTCAGAGTTGCCATCAGTCACTGCCATAACTTGGAATTTAATGCTATAGTATTCTAAGAATAACTTCACTGGAGAGAATTCAAAAATATAAAGCTGAAAGATAAGCGATATATTTGCAGCTTTACTGCTGCGATAAATACTTAACCGACCTCAAAAACCCAAAATATAAATAATAAGCACCAATAAATATTTCACATCAATACAATAACTTTTGCAGTTATAAATTGATTTTGGACCACTCAGAATTAAGTACAAACAAGTTCTTCAAGCAGCTGCATCCAGGCAACATGCTTTAACACAGCTTCACTTTATAAACTCTGCTGACTTGTGAACATTTTTCTCTTACGCCTTTTCAGTTTTTTTTATTTTCATAATCCTTGATTTAAGCCATAATGATGAATAAAACAATCCTGAACACAAGTGAAAACAAAAATGTACCGAAATTATTACAAATGCCCATTAATTTCCCGGACATGTAATACCTCAGATAGCCACCAGGAAGTCACTAAGACAGACTCCTTGTACAGTAATATTAGATAATAGAAGAAAAAAAAAAAATATGCTCATGAAAATTAAAACTCAAACAATAAATGATTGAAAAAACAATCACAAAGAAGCTTTCAGGTTTCTTGATTTGATCTTTATAGGAGATTATTTTTTGTTGTTGTTTCATTTTTAGACTGTGCCTCCCCTGCATTCATTCCTCACATTGAAAGGAAAAGCATTAAAACCCTTTCAACAAAAAAACGAGAGAAAAAGCACTTTTCTGTGTATTAACATTTCACTTTCAGGTCGACCTGGAGCCAAAAAGGCTGACTCAACGCTTGCTGGAGCAAAAACAGACACAGAATAATACCAAGATCTTCTGAGCAGCCCAGAAGAAAACCATCAACAACAAACAGGCCGGCCTCATTACAGAGAGGGTCACAGCTCCCGCAGCCAGAGTGCAGAGGGCAGTGGACCTCCAATGCTTCTTAGGTTGTGACCCTCGGCTGCTTGCTGAGAAAGGGCTGAAGGTCAAAGTTGCTTCATTAACAACAGAAAGAAGAAGTCCAGCTGGGTAATAGTGCCAAAACAACAAGCTCTCACATCCATACTGGAAGTTGGTTTCCTTGTCTGATTCACGGATCATTTGCTTTAATGACGACTTTCTGGCTGCTTTGTGCAGCGAGAAAACTTTTCTGCTGAGTTTGTGCTGGAGTTCCAGTTTCAGGTCCATCTGAATGCAGATGGTAACGATGATAACGATTCTGCATGATGCAGTGATATAAGTGAAAGCCTGCAGGCAACAAAGAAATGATAGCATATTGTCATTATTTGTTGTTTATGCTATTTACAAGACCTCTAACTGGAAATAATACTTTTTCGTCAATATTAATTGATTAACTGAAAATAAGCTCCTATTTCTTCTTGAAAAGTTACTTGTAAGTAATTTTTTTTCCCAAGTGTATTAAGATATTTGCATTAAAAACAAGATAAAAAATACTTCAATATTTTAGCATTTGTTAAGCTGTTAGATAGGTTATGTTTAAGTGATTTCTTGCTTTAAGTATGCCAGCAATGCAGCCATGGAGAGGAAAGTGAAACTACATCAAAAAATGAGGTTGGTCACACTAAAAACAGAAGAAATGTATTGGGGGACACATATTTATCCAGTCATTTGTAAATTAATCAAACTGAATTTTTAGCTAATATCCTCTATAGGTAACTATAATGACAAAATCTAAAACTTAACTAAAAAATAAAATTCAATTCTTTGTTCTTAAGAATACCCATTTTGTGCTTGAAAGTAGTTTATAAAACACTTCTAAAAAATTTATTTGGACCCTTTTAAAGAAGCATCTCTTTCTTTCACTTCCTGAATGCATGAATTAATATTTAATGGGATTTTTTCTGTCTCACTCTCTCACTTCGAAGTGTTACGTGATACAGCAAGGCTGTTAAAGAGAAAGGAATTGTTTTCATCCATCTGCGAACTGAAACCCTGAATGTCCTCAGACATGTTTGTAAAGAGTCCTGAGCGGGACGGGCAGATGTTGGCACATTTCAGCTAAAACAGCTGCAGTGATGAGACGTCACATCAACAGCAAGGGAGAAATTTATTTAATGCTAAAGTTGAGCGGAGCAGGCGTAAACAGGACCTGAAATATTCATCTCCTGAAACTTGCTTATAAACTTCTGAGTTGTTTTGAGACTAAATACAAAGCTACTGGACACATTTTAAGATTTTCTTTCATCACATGTTGATCAAGGATTCATTCACATAAGTCCTGTATAGTTCATGTATCTAGATATTCTGGTTCATTTATAGAAGCATGAATGCATAATTAGCTTCTGATGGGAACCAATAGGTGAACTCTGGTCTGCTTCAAAACCTACGTCTTAGTTTGGTTGAAATGAACTCTGGTGCGGTTGCAAATGCATATGTGAATGCCAAGAGTACCGGAGTGGACTACTTCTGGTTCTGGTTCAGCAGGGTATGCTGGGTAAATACAACAAAGACAAATACGTGTGTATTCATCTTTGTTGCTCGCAGTAGAAATGCTCAAGGCCTTCTTGCCAACAACAAAAGAGAAATCTTAAAACAGTTCAAATCTTACAGCATTCCATTTTTGTTTACATTTTCTGAAAAGGCAGTTGGTTAGTTTTTGTGTCGTTTCTGTCAGTGGTTCTTGTTGCAGGGCCACCACAAGAGAGGGGGCGTGAACAGGTTTTTTTAAAGGATTTGCTTTAAAAAACCCTTTATAACACACTGCACTGTGTGTGTGTGTGAACACACACACACACAGTGCAGTGTGAAAGTGAACTGAAGCAACTGAAAATTTAACATGTTGCAGTTTTGGTCCTCAGTCGAACTGAGTCTACCAGAACATCAAGTGTGAAAGTACCTTTAAAAACTCATCGGTTCTCCTCTAGCACTTGACTAAAACTGATTTGTTTTAGTTGTTGGTTCAGCTGTTCTCAATGGAAAGTTAAAGTTAGATTCAGTAATGATTTTTTTTGTGTGTGTATTAACGCAGGATATTCACATTTTCTTTCATACAAAATAGACTAACAGAGGTAGACCCAATGGAACATAACCACTTAGTGGGTTAGAATATTTTCTTTCTTGGTTTTCATTATTAATATTCTCCTTTTCTTTAATATTGCTTGTTTTAATTGATCTAGGGTCTCTCAGATATTTTGGGTAGAAGTGGGAAAGAGAGGAGGAAACAAAAACCATGACAGAACAAAGAATGAATAGGAAAATACATGAAGGATAACTAAAGAACATGTTTTATGATCTTATTCTTAAAATAAGATCATAAAACTAATTGCAATTTGTTGGAAAATATTAGTTATATTTTTGGAAAAGAGACTTGGTGGAGAGAAGAAATGCACTTAACATTGTTCGAGTTGAATTAGACATTATTGGTGTAAACATCCAGCAGCTTATCCAAAGAAGAATTTTATTTTTATTCTAATTAAGCCAGTCGAGATCTGCTCATTCAGAGTTTCTAACACATAAAAATACTTACTTTCTGACACCACCGACTAAATGACTTGTTTGTTCTGCATAAATAACTTCCTGTTTTCTCATCTGAGCATAAAAACCATTTATCTTTGGTTTTTGTTCCGACTCTGATCTCAGACGAAGAAGTCTTATATTTGGATGAAATCCTCTCTGTGATCACACAAGGATCTTTCATTTGCTTTTGCAGAACATGAAAGAGAATGAGCTCCATAATGTGGAGCGGTGATTACTTAGCGAGTGCATCAAAGCTCAGGGATGGCTGATAACACGTACCATAGGGTGGGAGTAAAAACACTCTTCCAATTACCCCCACCCCTTTTTCCCCTTGGTTCCTCCCCCTGCAGCCGGCCCTGCTCTATTATGAGAGCCTGAATACATTTTCTGCCAGACTTCAGAGCCACATAATTGAAGGTAATGAAAGGAGTTTGATTATAATTACAACAAAAAACGGAAAGAAAATCAGGCAGTGTTGTTATTTTTTTGGGCCCTCCAGATCAATTTGATGAGTCTTCATTACCATCATGTGTGTTTTGCTTTGTGTCAGAGGGAGAGAGCCCATGCAGGTGTGAGATGAAGGAAGAGAAGAATGGAGACACTCTGGATGACTAGAAAACAACAGAAGGTAGGGAATTATGAGTCCTCCAAACACAGAGGGAATACAGGAGGGACGGGTTTTTGCTGTTTACTCCTGGTTCAGAAACATATTTCTCCTCACTGCACAATTAGTTTCCTTCTGAAAGCTTTGTGATTTCACAACTATGAAAAATATCTACCCTCTTTGGATGTTTTAGCCTTTTATTGCTTTTTCAGATCAATCAATCAACAAAGCTATTAGTGAGAAACAAATTACCAAAAACAATCCTGAAAACTAGGGCTTTAACTAACAATTATTTTAGTAATTGATCATTCCATGGATTATTAGGATGATTAATTGGTTATTCTTATGATTAATTGATTAATTGGACAGAAAGTAGGAAGATTCTCATTCATGAAACCATTTGTGCC
Source organism: Poeciliopsis gracilis (assembly GCA_911649635.1). Taxonomy (NCBI): domain Eukaryota; kingdom Metazoa; phylum Chordata; class Actinopteri; order Cyprinodontiformes; family Poeciliidae; genus Poeciliopsis; species Poeciliopsis gracilis. The sequence goes on from CAJVRI010000293.1 coordinate 633,200, forward strand.
TTTTTGTACAATACTAGAAATCTACTAAAATATGCAAATAATTCGATACATTTTTTACATAAAAATTTTACTGCCTGAAATGCAGTAAGGCAATCCTGTAGTGTAAGCTTGATCATTTGGACCAAAAATGAATATGCAGTGAAAAAAAACAAAAAACAAAACTAAAAAAAACTCCAATATCAACATGTGAAAAGCTCAGAAGTTTTAGCTCAACATCAATACAGAGCAAAAACACAGAATCTTACTATTTTTAGTTTCTGGTGCATATGTCCTACTGTTGCATAAAATGCACATTTGAATTAAGACAAATCTATATTACAAGTAACTTTTCAGTTGTATAGGAGCTGGTTTCAAGTACATAATTCCATAATATTGATGAAAAAGTACCAGTTCCACTGGCAGATTATTTAACTTAGAACATGGGAAAAATATCTTATTATTAGTTAAATAATCTGCCAGTGGTAGGGTAGGTAAGGTTTTTCTATTTTTGCAGTGTAGGGATAATCTACTGATTATTCTTTTTGGATTATCAGATTAATAATGGGAGCAAAAGGTGGTTCACACCTTCTCTTTACAGAATTGGAACCAAGTGAAGGTTAAATTACCCAGAAATGGTTAGAAGAAAACAAAGAAGATGTTCTAGAATGCTCTAGTCAAAGCCCAGGCCTCCATCTGATGGAGAATATGTTCAGAAGATCTAAACTGAAAATTTGATGCAAAAAAAGAGGATTTGTAAAATCTTGGTGCATTCTCATGGTGCGCCAACATTTACTTGATTTTAAACAGGAAAAAAGTTGATAATCTTAATTTTTTTTCTCACTAAACTCCATTTAATCAGATAATTTTTAAAAAAAATGATTTATTTGCCTGCGACAGACTGGCGACCTGTCCAGGATGTACCCCGCCTCTCGCCCGGAACGCAGCTGGAGATAAACCAGCACCTCCCGACCCCGTTAGGGAGAAGGGTGACGGAAAATGGATGGATGGATGGATGATTTATTTGCTACCTAGAGAACTGCCTGCCCTCCTTCTTTCCTGTGAACCTGGGATGTTAACATTTCTCTAATCCTCGCTACTAAGCCGACTCTTGTCTTTGCTGCCTGCCCGTAAAATTTAAGCACCTCTGGCCGCTCCTGCTCCGCGCTCCGAGCTGTGTACTGTATTTATCAGTACAGTCGGCTGCGCTGCAGTTCCCTCTAAGCGCTGAGGGGAAAACCAGAGGCATGCACCGCCTCAGTGAGCAGTGCTTATTCCAGAGTCAGAGTCTGATTCAAGGCGGGACCGAGCAGGATGCAGCTCGCAGGAAAATTTGTTGAGGGAATATCGGCTGACCCAGTGACTCAAAAACCTCTGCTGCACTGCAGTTTTATTTAACATTTCAGAAACAACTTTGGTAGCAAAATAAAAATGCACAGTTTGTGACTCTTTCAAGGTGTTTTTTTTTTGTATTTTATTTTATAATTTTAGGACTTTAAAGAGGACTTGTTATCCAAAGTGCACATTTTGAATGTGTGTCTCTACCAGTGGTGGATAAAGTAGCCTACTTAAACAATGTACTTAAAATAAAAGTACAAATATCCCGGTGCATGAAGCCAATCAATATGTATGTTTTGAAATGCCCATAGACATATCCTAATCAGTATAAGTAAGTATAATAGGTCACTTATAAAACCAAACATGCATTTTGATAAGGATTAAAATTATATTTCTTTACATATATATTCTGTTATAGGTTAATAATTATGTCTTGCATTGTTAAAAAGACATAGGTAAATACGGGAAAAAAATATAATGTAAACATAGGTTACCTTTAATTAGGTCGTTTTTGAACCGTAATGTGACACATGATGGTCTAAGTTTTGAGACCCAGAGGTGTGTTCGGTGCTTCCCCCCTCCCCCTTCTGCTTTTTAAACCAATCATAACGCATCATTTAATTTTCATTAGCCAACACAGGCACAATTTCTTTTAATATCTCATTTGAAAAACATGGAAATGTGCTGCAGTACAGGTTTGTGGGGTATCAATCAGAGGAAAAAGGTGGTGTGGTCGCATTGACAGTGTCAAATTTTGTATATATGATATTTGTAAATATTGGTGATCTAGTTGCATCCCTATTTAAAATTGTTATAGCAGGCTAAAAATAACTTTCCCAGTTAATGTGAAGTGATTAAGAGGCTGTTATGCTGACTTTGCAAACAGCTAACAAATAAAATAAGAAGAATCAGGTCTACATATTTACAATTTGTGAAATATTCAGAACAGGTGACCAAGCAACACCTCTTCCAGTTAACGGCTATTTAACACAGTTCAAGTTAGAAGTTAACAGAAACACTTACTATTGATGCCATAGTTTAAAACGAAACAGTCTGCAACCAGACTGTTCAGAAACAACCCAGAGAAGATATGTAAGGAATTATTCATTGTTATCCCTACATGTTGGTTCACCAGCGTCTCCGTCCTGCTGGGAGTCTGTTAGTGGGTCTGACTGCAGTGCAAATAGCTCCAGCAGCTACGACAGCAGCCTCATGGATTTCCAATGACCTCCGTTGGGCCAATTAAAGATATACGGAGAGGATGATTATACGTTTTATTGGAGGGGAAGGGAACAATGGGCTCTGTAATGACATGTGACAGCGTTATTAGATGTCTCTGTTCTTTCATGTGTTAAAGAGGACAACAAAGGAGTGGGACAGCTTTTCTGCTGCCGCTTTTATATTGGAATTCATCAGATCTGATAAATTCATAATAATACTCTCTACTGATTTCTAACAGGTTTAAATCAAACATATATTTACTTCCTTCTGTGAGCCAAACTGAACATTAACTGAAGAACCTGCTGGAAAATGCTGGTTGCTATGGTGATTCCCATCTCTTTTTTGGAGCAGTACAAATATGTAGACCCCCCCAAAAAAAAAAAAAAGAAAAGAAAAGTTCTCAAGCCACATTTCTATTAACCTTAACATTATGCAAATAAATTTGCTTAATGGAAACAGCAATTTAAAAAAAGGTCAAGTTTTTCAATAAAAAGTTTTTGCAGTAGGGTGAGGTGGTTTTTCAGCTGTATGAAAGGTGTATTTCAATGGAAACATTTTAATTGCATCACATGAGTCGTATTCAACAACTGGATGTTACTACTGGCAAAAAACATGAAGACAATAACAGGAAGTGTAAGGAGGATGATGTTGAGCAACTTATTGCAGGGACAATGTTAGTTCCCTGATTTGAAGTTTCTATTATTTAATGGAAACAATTGTTAAATCATGTTTTTCAACAGTAATAGAAGATCACTAAAGTTTTGTGCACATTTGCAATGGAACCACAGCTATTGTGAGAAAGTTCTAAACTGCGTCAAAATAACTTCTCAAAAAACAAAAACACTGCTCTACATAAGCCCTCAAAAAAGTAGATCTAGACCGCTTCACATAGAGATAAACATTTCAGTCCTCCATTTCTTGTAATTATGGCAGGATGATACCGAGAACCATTTTAGAAAACTAGAAAATAAGTTTTCGCTAAATGCTTCTCCAGAATGAAGTTAGAAATGAAACCTTGATCCTGTTTGAGTTTCTCCAAACAGATAAATTTGTTTTCCTTTCTCTCTTGCAGGGCTTTATGCATGTAAAAGTTCCTGAGACGGTGGAATGACACACTGTTTTGACTTTGAAATAAATACTGCAACAAACGGTGCACCTTTCCATGACCAGGCTCAGAACGCCACCGATCCTGTTGTCTCCCATCTGTGCCGCCGTCTGCAGGGAGGATCCCTTCAGCGAGGGGTCTGACAGTAATGAACTGTGACTCTGTCAGGTGGCGAAGAATGTAGATGAGGTGGAGGAGTAATGGCTTACATGGAGGTGAATGTTAGAGATACTGGGTCTAATTTTTATTGATTTTTATACTCTGTTAACGTCAGTAATGTTGGACATGATAGCAAACATTGCTAGTCAAGGAGAGATACTATCATACAACTTGTAGATGCAGAGTCACAAAAAAATCGCCTTTGACAACTGGACTTGAGCAGCTCTAATTTAGTTTTTGCCTTCACATAATGTAGCCAAAGTTGACTAAATGTGAAACGTTCAAAGCTTGGAATATTTTTTGGTAATCTATCCCTGACCTCTTACCCCCTGCTGTTCCTTGATCTTCAATTGTTGTTTGCTCACTAATCTTCACAAATAAACCTGTGCAGCCTTCAGAGAACAGCTGAATTCATACAGAGATTAAGTTATACCCAGGAGGAATCTAAAAGGCACATACTGGCACTGGATTTTTAAAGATTCATATTAAACATTAGATCCCAATAAAAGTTTATATTGCCATCATTTTTACAGTTTGTGAACAATAATGTAATAATATAGATAAAGGGTCTGAATACTTTTTGCAGCACTGTATATTTAGAATCATTAAAGTTTGATTTTTCTGATTTAAATGGTTTTAATCAGTTTATCTTGTGTTTTCGTTCTCTGGTTGTTTGAAATGTGCTTCATGAATAAACTTGATTTAATTTTATTATCCTCACTGCGGGCGTTTCAAGCACCTTCAAAAAACTTCCTGCTGTGCAAGACAAAGAACACCACAGAAGAAACAAGGAATGATTAACTCAGCCCTTCCTCAACACACTTAAAGGATTTCCTTACAACAAATTTATACAAACCTTATTCTTTTATGCCTTTGTGCTTTTTATGTCTAGCAGATTTACAGTATCTGTGCTAGGTCCTGATAACTTGTTTGAAATGATATAGAAAACAACAAACGTGATTCTGTGGAGAGCCAGAAAAACATATCACAGTGCTAACTTGACATCAGTCTAATAAAGAGCTGGGATTACGTGATAAATAATAATCTGTTTGATGTCAATTTATTTATTCAACATTGGAACATAAATTTATTTGAGGTTTTTCTAGGAAATTGTATTGTGAGTTTTTTTGGGTTTGTTTTACTGGAAATATGGACATTTGATTGAAAGATATTTACAGCAAGATTTTAAAAATCAATATGGATTTTTCATATGGAACATGTTAGAGATCAAATTATTAATGTCTTCAAAGTCAGGAGTTTACAGAAAGACTTCTGCTTCTTTAAACAATGGGTGATAGGATAACTGATGCTTTTGAGATAATTGGAGGAATACCTGTGTCTTGAAACATGTCCAAATATATTGCAAGTCCAGATATCAACCTAACTGATCTTCGTTGCATTTTCTCTTCCTGTAGTTTTAGCTTCTTCCTCTCATTAAACTGCAGCGAACAGCAGCTACATGACAACTCTCTAAACGAGTGAAGACATTTCCATGTAGTGCTCATGCTGCCCTGTCTGCTTCTCATCTGATGAAACAGTTTCTGGTTCAGCTAGTCCAGATGTCACAGTGACCTAGCGGATACACGGTGGCACCCACACTGGACCCTCATGTGTCCAGTCGTCCTGCACCGCAACAAAACTCCATCATTTCCTCAACGGACCAGATGTTTAGGGAATTCTACAATCACAGATGTTGGGATTTGTGGTTAGTTTCAGAAACTAACTTCCAGCTGACATTAATCCAGCTAATTTCAGCTTGCTAGGAAGATTTTCAGTCATAACTAGGAAAATGTGAGTCAGAGTTGATCTTTTAAAAACAAAACATTATGCTGAACCTGGCTCCCCTTGCATTTAATTTGATCCCAGTGAGCAGCTTTTTTCCTCTTGCTCCTTTTATGCTTCCCTGCACATTTTCCTGTTAACGCTCTCTTCAGTCTCCTGCTGCACCATCCCATGTCCCTTCAGCAGACAAATCCCAAGTTTCATTTGGGAAGAAAAAAGTAAAAATGCACTTTTTTTGTTCAGCGACATCACATAATGTCAGATCAGGCTCTGGGGATCAATTACAGATGTGTGGTTCTTTCATAGAAAAAGCTACTGTAGCTGTGTTTACAGAAATGTTTTTTTATTCTATGTTCTTTTTTATGTTCACTTGAGATTGTTTTTAGCTTTTCTGACAAAGTTAATGTGCCAAATGGGAGATGGAAACATTTGCTGAATATGTTCTGACAGATTAAACTCTCACCCACTGCTGGTTCCCTGCCTTACCAGAGGCGTATAATTAGAGAAATTTAAAATCAATCAAAATTTATCAATCAAATTTTATTTGTATAGCACATTTCAGCTACAAGGCATTTCAAAGTGCTTTACATCATAAACACAAAAAACAAAGTCATGCAACATAGAATAAAATACCAAGTGTTTTTTTTTTGTCTTTTTTTTCTAAAGACTGTCTATTTTTCTGAGGTGTGTGATCCAAGCTATTTTGCAACCTCTACTTTCTGTTATTAAAGCCATGCATAACGTAAATATTTGACAGAATTACCTGGTTGATTCCAGCAGACAAAAACACACCTAATTTGCGTTCTCTTTCTTACTATGTTTTAAGGTTTGCTCAAAATGAAATGTCTCTACAGTCAATCAGACTGCCTTGGGATTATAGTTCAGGTATTAGTTGAGCTTTCAAAATGCTATTCAGCTGCTCCCGGTTATAAAACAGATACATTGTTGCCATGGTTACACATCATAACCATTAAAAAATAAGGGCACTAACCATTCCAACTGCTCAGCAGTGCTAAGATGGTTGTCTTTCTACTGTGTGAATTAATGCAAAAATAACACGAGTTATTTTTGATGTTTGAATTATTGAAATAGGCAGTTATTAACATATCTGGTTTCTCAAGTATTCACTGTGGTTCCTAACACCTGTGAAGGCCGGATATAGTTGTTTTAATATTTTACCTGTGTAGAAAAATAACAACAACAAAAAACACAATAGTATTAACTTTGTGCATTGGCAGACTAATGCTGTTCTCTGTTGTTCTTGTATCAGTCTTGCAGATCTCTGAGGTCTTCTGGTTCTGGTTCTGCTCTGCATCTCCACAACCAGAACCAATCATGGAGAAGCAGCATTCAGCTTCTGTGCACCACAAATCTGGAACAACTTTCCAGAAAACTTAAATCAAGGCTAAAAACCCACCTGTGTAGCGCTGCCTTCGATGATCAGTTTCATAATTATCATCTTGATGATTACGGTGATGACATTTTCCAAAATGTAATGTTTATCGCTGCCTCATAATTGGTTATTATATTATGTTTCTGGCGTAAAGCACTTTGAACTGCCTTGTTGCTGCAATGTGTTACAAATAAACTTGACTTGTATAATAACTCCATCCTGGAGTGAGATGTGTAACAGGTTGTTTAATAAAGCTCAGTGAAGATGCATCTAAATGTCTGCAGAGAAATAAACTATGCAGATAGTTTAGAAGGAATAATTTGCTGCTGGAAATCTCCATTGACTTTGTGAAGTCACTGGATGGCTGTTCCGGCTGTGAACTCATTGCTTAGCAAATCCATCCACTTAGCATATCATCTATTCAGCTTCCCTCGTCGAATATCTGACCTCCTGAGGTCCCTGGCTGCATAAATTTCCCCTTCTTCCTCCAGATCCAGAAAATGGTAATTTCAGCAGCGGCTTGGTAATAACCCTCATGCTGAGCCTCACTGTCAAACAAATTTCATAATTTCCATTTAATTTAATGCTGAAATCTTGTGACACGGCCCTGCGAAACAGAGAAAGCTGACATTAAATCTGTCACCTCCTGCAGGCAGATTACGTTTCCCATCACACCGTGGGACCGTCTTTGTTGCAGCTTTAATTGTATGCAGATGCTTTGTTTGCGCCTCCTCACTGTTCCTGCTGCACCTCTCCGCTCACACAGGAAATCACTTGTCACGTCTCCGTCGCTCGGAGGCTGTCCATTTAAAACAGCTCTGTCACTTCTTATCTCCCGTCATAAGCGCAAAACTCGTTTGTCTAAAGGACTACATGTCACCTCCTCTCCCCCAGAGTCCTGCTGGAAATATGAGCTCCTCGCTATCGCTGCTTAAATTTCCTCCCTCTGATGAAAAGCTTTAAAAAAAATCCTCCTCTATCCGCACTTTGCAGGTTGTCAAGTCAAACATGAGATCTGAGGCCTTCACTTCGTTCTCCTTATGATGCTAATGCAAGCTTCGCTTTGCATTTAATCCACTGCGGTTTGATACATCCTCCAAAAAAACCCTGAAAACTAACATCCTGAAAATGTTTCATCCAGCTGACAAAAATCAGCATCTTTTTGGACTGGCACTTCGGAAGGCCACTCACCCATCACTCGGAGTCTCTCTGCACCGACTACCACCTCCTGCTCATCAGCGGAAAACAGCAGCTTCCCGGAGGTGGATTTGACTTCAAACATCTTCCCTCGCGCTTTAAATCCACTGGATCCTAAAGCGAACACAAACAGAGAGAAGAGATCAAAGAGAAGGACTGAATCCTCATCAGTTCCCTCTGGAAATAAAAAAAGGGAATGGTGAAGTGTCCTGAAGGCCTTACTGGCTTACTGTATTTACTCACCTGTGTTGTTTTACAATGAACAAAGTTATTTGGAGCTCTGAAATTGTCATGTTTTTTCTCAAATTTTTGAGATTCATTTAAAAATTTCTGAGACACTCTGAGTTTTTTATTACCTGTAAGTGACAATCATAAAAATCAGACAAAACACAGACTTTAAATATTTCAGTCTAGGGAAAGCCACGAAATCTTACCAAGTGCTTTTGGTCTAGTTTGTAGTCCATATATGGTTAAAAACAAGACAAAATTAACATTCAACTAACATTTTAGCAAAACATAGAAACTTGTTTTAAGACAACAATTCCTTAATATTAATTAAAAATTATTAGTTCACCTACAAAATTACATCTTATAAGGAACTAATACCAGTGTTGTATAGTAACGAAGTAAAAATACTTCACTACTTTACTTAAGTATATTTTGGAGTACTTCATATTTTCCTCGAGTATGAACATTTTTGATAACTTTCACTTTTACTTCACTATATTTCCGAACTTAATTGCATACTTTTACTCCGATACATTTTCAATGTGTGGTTTAGTTACTCGTTACAAAACAGTGAGAGAGAAACCCAAATGTTTTGACTCCACCTACTGATTGACTGCAACAAAGTCGGTAGCCGACTTGCCTGGGCTTGTTCATCACCACCAATAAGATGCACAGGTTTCGCACCTCCCCACTACGTCAAAAAGTCCAGCAAATAGTCTGATTGGTTAGTGCTCCGTTTGTGCAGGTTTGTGCCTTTAAAACAAACGCAGCAAAGTTGTTTTCAATTTAGATTTTGGCTATTCCGATATCCGGTGTGAGCAGCATCTAGCTCAAGGTTGATCCGATTCATGATCGCTGATTTCGGCCAGCCGTTCTGTAGGTCTCCCCTTCCTCAAGGAGTCGGAGTTTCACTCAGGGAGAGTCAAGAAATTTCACATCCAAACTCTCCTGAGAAAAAATGTAAATAGATTTCTTGCCTTGTGACCAACTGACACAAAATTCATGCTGTTACACGAGACACACTGTTCTCTAGTGAATTTTTAGTCACACTCAATATTTTCAGTAATTGTAATCTTAAAAAGTATATATTTTGGATGGCCTAAAAAATAATTTTTAATATCTTGGAAACCAAACCTGCACAAACGAACATTTTAACGGCACAAACAGAGCGGTAACCAATCAGACTATTTGCTGGATTATTTGACGTAGGTGGGGTGTCAGCTTCATGGAGGTCTGTTTCGCTTCTCCCATTAAACACCAAGTTAACAAAAAAAGCTCTCCTCTTCTGATGCCAAATAAGCTGCATTTCCCTCCCTGTTCTTTTTTTCTTTTGCATAATGACCAGTTGTGTGCACCTATAGTTTATGAAGTAGAGTAATCGTAACAGCTTTTTTTCTTCATATTTTCTGTACTGACTATTTATTTTTCTCATTTTCAGCACTGACCTTACTGAAAGGCAAAACTTAAGGCTTATAGAAACTTTGTATTTTCTGTCCTGGAGGGTTTACTAAGAAGCTGGTTCAGTTGTAAAGCAGGTTAAGTTAACCTTGTGGTTTAGGTAAAGCACCTAATTTTCTTAACTAAATGATGCCTGCAGGTATATCTATTAGCAGGTTTAATTTTGCCTGCACTTGGTTGTGTACATTATTTTAAGTGTATTTGACAAGTTTACCAAAATATAAAAAATGTCATTCAAACTGCATTTGCCTTGTTTTACTTTTTACTTATACTTTTCATTACATTACTTGAGTACATCCATTTTTACAGTAATTTCCATATTTAAGTACAAGACGTTTCAGATACTTTAATACTTTAACTCAAGTATCATTTCAATCAGTGATTTGGACTTTTACCAAAGTCATATTTTGGAGCGGTACCTATACTTTTACTTGACTCTGAGATTTCAGTACTTTATACAACACTGACTAATACTTAAAAAAAACAAAAATACTTTACTTTATAATCTTTTTTATGATATTCCTTTCTTTTTTCGATGTACCTATTATGATGCAAAGAGAAATGGAAGGACAATTCAAATCAATTTAAAGTCATATTATTCATTCTAAAAGGGATTTAAACATAACTAATGTCAGTCAATTCTGCTGAAACTGCTAAAACTGATACAAGTACTAACAGGAAAAACTAAAACCTGCAGCTGTTGTGTTTTATTCCTGCTGGCAAACTATTCCAACTGTATTGACTTCATCAGTTAAATTCTTATTTTCCACTTTATGCATTTAGGCCAAGACAGCCTTCTATTATTGATGGAATAATGCCTTTTGTATTACTCCATCAATAAAAGACTCAGTAAATTTGTTTATGAATTGAGCAGAAAGTGGGCTAGAGAGAAATACAATGGCACTAAATGTTGGGGTTGCTCAACCAAAAAATGGTTTGATAAGAATTACATTAATGTTCAGGAATGGCCAATTCAAAGTCTTGACCTCAATACAAGAGAAATGGCGTGGAAGGAGCTGAAGCAAGTCGTTCATGTGAGGAAATTGTCCAAGAGAAACTGTTGATTTGTTCAAATGAGCAGGATGAAATTCAGCTGAGGGGTTGTACAGTTAATGGAAATGTTTGCAAATATTGAGCCACAACAGGTTCGCATTATGAAATAAAAATTGTTTGTGTGTTTAATTATCCTGGTGGTATCATAACAGCTGGTTCTCCTTGATAAATAAATACCTAAGCATTATATCAAGTACTTCATCAGGACCCTCTTAACGCATGGAAAATATTTTTCTTCTTAAGTGCATTTGAAGAAAATAAATGCTTAGAAACAGAATATAGAGCTAATAATGTCATTTTTCTTTGTTTAATTAACTGACATTTTTTTGACTGAAATTTTACTAAAAAATGTTTCTCAGTAATTTACTGGGAAAAATAGGAGTGGGACAAAGTCTGTTGTAGTAAACTGCTTAGGCTTGACAATACTGCTTATAACTGCTATGGTAATTTTTTGCCTTACCTGCACCAGTAACATTGTTATATTTCTATATGTATTTATAATTATACTTACATGTATTAAGTTTTTTTTTTTTTCTTTTCTGTTCTCCAGGATCCTAACAAAACAATATGTTTCCAAATTTACCATAAAGAAGCTTGTCTAAGTCTACAATTATCGTCAGTCACTGAGGCTAACTGTGCTAGTCACTGGTATGATGGGGCTAATTGGTTCTAATCAGAAAGATTGATTGAAGAAGATTACTGTCCTTCTTCTGCACAAGCGATATTTTGTGCAGCAGTTACAAAATGCTGCTGGTTAAATCAGTTGTTGAAAACCACTGCTCGGTTTACTAATGCTAGGCTAGTTGGTGGTAGTCAGTGCCAAGGTGTGAGCCCAGCTAGATTTGCTAAGCAGCACTACTAGATCTTCAGACAGTTTATAATGGAAAATTAACAAAACAACAGCATTCTATATAGAATCAGCTATATGGTTTGTGTTTTAACATAAAACCATATGTGAAAATGGTTAAAATGTAATCATTAAATCATTTCAAAAATGAGTTTAGTTTAACTCAAACTAAACAAGTTTCAACAATCAAGACCCAAGAAGCCATTTGACTTCACTGTTCATCTCTCCTCGCTGCTCCGATTTGCTGTCAGAATCTTTCTCTGATTTGGGCTTGAACTCCTTCATCGGTTTTAAATCAGATTGTGTATTATTTATTTATTAACTCACAGCCCAAATGGGAGTTAATAAGGGAAAAACACTGGGGCGAAATCGGGTACGTCTCTTTCAGACGTACCAAATGTCAGTGCCCTTTTCTAATGTAAAAGACACTTCCTGGGCTTGTTCACACAGAGTGAGCACCATTCATTCAGTGCCATCATCTCCTTTGGGTTGTGACAGGTGCAAAAAGTAAAGGAGAGACTGTGATTATGGTACAAGAAAAGAAACGGAGGCTGCGCTCATGAAGGGCATATTTCTGAGGATCAATAGGATTTAAATGAACTGGAAATGATGAGCTAATATTACCCAGAATAACACATCTGCAACACAAAACTGCTCCTACTCCTGGTTGAATTGGCTTGAAAGATGTCAAACTCTTTAAAATGGCAATTTTAGAAGTGACCTCAAGTAGATTGAAAATTCTCAAATGAGTTTGAATTTGAGAAGGTCAAGTGGGCCAGACTCCTTCCAAAGTGATGTAAGAGACTCATTACCATTTATTGCAAATCTTTGACAGGAGTTGGTGCCACTAAGAGTAGCACAATTAATTATGTTTGAAATGTCATTTATATTTACTTGGTTTATGTTCATCTTATTTTGCAATATATAATGATGAATCAACTTTTTAGGTAGCATCAACAGGGACTGGGTCTTATGGGAGCAATAAGATAATAAAAGTAAAGACACTTTTATTAAAAAAATAGAATTGAAAACCCCCCAAAATCCAGACAAACAAAACATACAGTCACTGACTGACATTAAGTTAATCAGATGGAATTTTGCTCTTTGAACTTAAAGTTTTTTTCTTCAAAGGATCCAATTAAATGTTTCATTTTCAGAAATCAAAATTTCTGTGTGAAATATGGGAGTAAATAATATACAGTTATTACTGTGAAGAGAGGTGAGATGGACAGATGGGGTTTGGTGTATGTGTTCCTGAAATAAATGTTATCTGGCCTCTGAAACAACACATGAAAACACATCAATGAGCTCCATATAAGCAGTGGGTGTGACTCCTGCTGAGTCCTACCTGTGATGAGCTGCGTGAGCAGCTGGTTGTTGCTGTTCACGATGTTGACCGAGACGTTTCTGGACGACTGTAGGAACAGCGGGCGGCCCTGCGGAGAGATCCACCACATCATTCATTTAAACACTCTCAGCCTGGATCAAACAGCACAGAGGAGCCAACAAACCCAGCTTTAGACAATTAGCTCCTTGTTTTACAGGATATGTTGCATGTTGTTTACATACAGAAATTTTGCGCATGCATATAGTGCTAGATGACAAAAGAGAATTTCTTTAATTGCCAAAAAATCCCCCAAAACCTTGCCAAACATAGCTATGCTGCAGCAGCAGAACTAGAACAAGAAAGGGCCCAGGTTTGAACTATGGGGAACCCCACATGTGATTTCTGCCTGTTCCAAGTTATTAATTGACACAAAAAAAGTCCCTGTTCTTTAAGGAAGATTTGAACCAATTAAGTTCTGGACCAGCATTCGACCCAGTTCTCCAGTCTTAAAATCAGTCCAAAGTCCAAAGACAAAAGCCTGAACATTAAATGTGTTCAACCCTTTTTTTTGGCAGGTTCTTATCTGGAGTTTTTCCAAGGTGATGAGAAGCAGCAGTACTGCCTCCTGTGGACTTGGTGTGATACTTCCCCTTGGGTCTTTTAATTGCATTTTGGAGTTAAGGTTAATTCCAAAATGAGGCCTCACATCATTTAACTACAACAGTTCCCCCAGAAAGAAGTGAATACAGTTACAAAAGTGCAACTTCAGAGTCAATACCAGCGCTGTATTCATCCTTCTGTTGCTTTTGATAACTTTCTTTTTCCCAGGGTACTTTGTGCGATCGTGAATGCTGACCACGTCAGACTCTCTCCTAATCTTCATGCCTCAGTCAACTTCCTAATTAGAGATAACTGCCGGACCACTGTGCTCCGCTCCCAGCCCAAGAAAGGATTGGCTGTGTATGTGTGCGTGTATGTTTGTGTTAGTGATGACATTAAACTTATTGAAGTTTCAACAGAAAATACACATGAAGTGTGATCCCCAAGTAATAACAAGAACAATGCGAGGAGCTCAGAAAGGAGAACAAGAAGCAACTGAGGAGTTGGAGTCATTTCAGGAAGTTTCAAATTAAACTTTGATCATGCAGACACTGAGATGTGGTTTACTTAATGTGGGGCATAAAGGTTATTAAGCTTTTTGGCTAAACAAACCTCTGGACTCTCTAAAATAAAAGCACAACTTTGAATTCATGATCAATTTTTCTATGATGGTCAAAATAATGTATGTTTATGCAAGTACTTCGGAGCCATTTTAAACACACTTCTGCTAATGCGCTACTAGCCAAGCTAAGTGTTTATTTACCCATTTAGTGTTTTTGCCTACAAAAACAGTTTTTGTTGGCAAAATTTAAGTGCAATTAGTGCACTTACATTCCCTTAAAATAATTTTTTTCTGAAAAATTCCAGGCACTAATTTACTTGGTTGTTTTGTAAACTTTCATTTGAATAAAGTTCGACATTTGTGTTTAAGTGTTCGTTATCGACTGCTAAGAATTATTCAAGTAGTCAGATGTTTATTTTATACTCTTATTTTGTATTTCTGCAGCAATTCCTTTTCCTCTCCTCATGTTCTCTCTTATTTTGATGCAGCTAGGTTGATCACAAACAGACTTCTGATGGATTCAAGTTGTACTGAAAACTTTAACCTCTGGGATAGGGTTGTCAGAACCCTAATATTTGAAAAAGAAAAATACTTGATAACATCTCCAATACAGTGGGAACATTTTCTTAAAGCTAATTTTTTTTCTAACACAAGCAGAAAATATGATGTATTTGTTGTCTTAATTAGAATAAAGCCAATAAGTACAATAATTTAGCTCTCATTAAAAAAAAAAAAATGCTATTGAACATTGTGCGTTTTTGTGATTCATGTGTCCAGAATAATGCCAGAAGCTTGATGGAATACAGTATTTATACCAAAAGAAAAAAATAATAATTTCTAACAAATATTTTGATCAAGTGACTAACAGAAAATCCACAATAAACTGAAACTTGTACACCAGGATCCCCTTTATAAAATCATTTCCGATGTATGATCCATAATTATAGAAAAATAACAGTTCAGATTAATAATGTAAAGTACATAATTAGATTTTTATGTCCATTATAAGAGGAGGTGAACTCCAACTTCATGAGTTGGTTTAGAATAAGCTTAACGAGGTAGGAAGATTTGTAGAAAATGCAGTCAGACTGTGAGAAATAACTTTAAATTTGAACTTTCTCCATATTTGCTGCGTGGTCCTGAATGAAAAGTTTTCACTATATTTCTCTCAGTTCTCTGCCTTACAGTGTGAAGCTCATTGTGCTGACAGCTCATTGCTCAATCGTTAGCTCTCATTACTCGCGGCTCTGCTCAGTTCAGGAAGAGAGCAGAAACCTTCTTATATTTGTGACTTTTATTTCAATTTCTTCCATTTCTAAAAGAGGAATACACACTGGGAACATTTCTGCCCTATTATTTCGTACTAAATTGCATCCTTAAGTGCATCCATATAATATATTTCTAGTTTATCTACTCTAGGATAGGATCAATCATCTGAATTTAGGCTCAGAGTGCAGTACATTTGTACTGCACACTGAGCAGTACAAAAGTGTTTGTGGATGTTGCTGATAATACAGGGGACCTTATTACACCCAGCAGGACAGCTCCCATGCTGAAAGTATGTAAATAGACTAGATAGTTAAATTAAAATAACCAAATAGAGTTGACAAAAAATCTCTGGAAATAAATCTAGTCCAGACATAGGAAATGTCTATTTGCTTCAAATCATACTGCATCATTTCACTGTGTGAATACATTTCTTTCAGCTGCTGTATGTTACTCGCCAGCCATAAATATGCTGAACAGTGGAGATGATCCACCGTAAATGAAATTAAAATACTGCTAAAGCAAAGTTTGGCCTATTGCACTTAGAACTAAAATCTAAACATGTCACACATGCAGACGCCTAAAATACCAGCAATTTGTACAGCAGTACGAAGGGAAAGTCACAAGTGACACAATTCAATGTTTTAAAACGGCACAAAATTTTTCAGGACAATTTTAAACATACATTTATCATGCTCATCTGTTAGTTAAAGTCCAGAACACACATCTAACTGAAAAACTGTGGAAACTGTTGAATTTTGATCAATATACATCCAGTCTGACTGAGTTTGAGAACTTTTGCAAAGGGATATAAAATACAACCCGTCTTCAATTTCGCCCTTGTGCACCAAGCCTGGTGATGAAGTATATCGACAATACTCCAAAACAGAATAAAAGACTCCAAGTAGACACTAAAATTGGGAAAAAACTCATAAGATTAAAGGTGGAATTGATCTAAAATATCAGTAATATCAAAACCAGGTCCGTATCAGTATCGGATTGATACCAGTGTGATACTTTAGTTTCAGATTCTCTTTTGAAATTGTTTTATTTTTGTATTATAGTTTCTCAACTCTCAAAATCCAAAATATTTTGTCTTGATCAACCACTCTGTGTTTTATCATGCTGAGCCGCCACAACCTTTCTGATGAGTCAGCAGTTTCTATTTTGATCTTGAGAAATGCATTTTTTCACTTATGTTGAATCTCTGATTAATTCTGGAGACCTTGTTTTTTATGCAGGTTTGTTTTCACATCAATAAGTAATTAACTTTATGTAAATTTATGTTAATTTCAAATAATAAATATTTGTCCTTCTGTTGATATATTTTGGCAAATTTTGGCTTCATAATAGTTTTTCATTTCAGAATTGCATATATTTTAAAAAGTCAACAGTATTTGATATTGTTTAGAGAACTGATAGAGTCATGTCTTTACATTTTTTCTCGCTAGCCTTTCTTGTTTCCATGTATGTCATCGGTTGTTATCAGTTATCGGCCTTTGGAGTGAAAAAAGGATTGGTTGTGTAAACTTTGTCCAAATTCTGTCCAAGGTTTGAAAAAAATATTTGAAGGGATACCCACAAAAACACCTAAAAGTCAAAAATTTGACGTTACAGCAAATTTAAATAATAAGTATCGGAATCAGCAATATTATGCATTTATTTGGGATGGAATTGATACCAAAAGATGCAGTGTTGCATGCCTCTAGAGACCAGGAAGTTTTGCAGAAGTTTCTCCTTTTGATTTTTTTTCAACATGATTTAATCTTGAATTGACTGTTTTACCTTGGTCAACATGTTGGATTCATTCAGCTCCTCTCACCTCGGCTGTTTTGATTCTCTTCACCCTTTTTCATTTTCCTATTCTTAGCCCTGATTTTATATTCATCTCTCCTCTTAGTTTAATTGGAGCAGACATCATCTCCACTTCCAATACTTTTCTGGTAGCAATAAATATGTATATTTTATGAGGGGGACTAAAACAGTCTGCAGGCATCTTTAATGTACCTGCCAGCTAATGTCCTGTATTTATCACATGTTTATAGATATGCTCACATGTTGGCCTGAGCCAAATCAAGCCGCTTCAACAGGGTGCCAAATTGTGCACAGGGGAGATTATCCATGTTATCTGGATTCGCTTCCTGGAGAACTCCGGACTTAATTTCAATTTTGCTGCGAATATGTTGTGCATGATTTAGTTGCTCTGTCAAACCAGAGTCGCCTGCTTCCTGACTGTCTGGTTCTAATTCAGACCTCCACCATCTGTCTCTCTGCTTCTGTCTCTATCACCGTCTCTTCTTCTTCTCCATTGTTTCTGCTCTCCCACCTCTATCAGTCATTCGCTCCCTTAGCTCACGTTAGCTCATAGACAACAGAGATAAAGCGTGCCTCTCCTGCATTATTAAGCCCTCCATCCGCTACCTGCACACAGAGATTATTACAGAAGAGACGGAGGGAGATTGTGCCTCTCTCTTTATCTGCCCCCATCTCTTCCAATTCCCTGGCATGTTCCTGCAGCTGCTGTGGGAACAACAAGAAGGAAAACCGAAAACAAAACAAAGGCCCTAAACCCACAAGCCAAACATTTTATTTTCGTACACACCTGTAGAGGCTGATGGTGTACCTGAGGACGAAGCCGTATTGATCAGAGATACCTATCATGTGATATTCAACAGGAAATGTTGTGTCATGACCTCTGATGAAACGTGGTTGGACTGTGACACGGCTGGCCTGACTGAACAATAGACCAGTCGTAGTTATGAAGAAATCCAGCCATTTTACAGGCATGACCCCATCTTTACCCCACTGTTTTCTTTCTGTTTTCACTATTTTTTCTTTATCCATCATTACTTTTATTCCTTTTTTCTATTTTTCTCTTTTTCTCCCTTTTTACCTTTTTCAAATTTTCCTCTTTTTTCTTCTGACTTTTTTGCTTTTATCCCCTCTGCTTTTAATTTTTTTTCTTTTTTCCCTTTTCTTTTTTCCTTTTTCACATTTTTTTCTGTTACTTCCTTTACTTGCTTTTCCCCTTTTTCCTTTTCACATTTTTTCTTTTTCCCCTAGTGTATTTTTTCTTTTTTCACAATTTTAATCTGTTCTTTTTTTCTTTTCCCAAATATTCCCCCACCACCTTTGTGTTTTTTTTATTTCCTTTTATTAAAAAGGAATACAATGTTTTGATCACACCTTTAAAGTTTAAATAATTAAAGGGCATATTTCAAATTGGTAGAACCAATGTAAATACATTAGACAGTCCTCTGGTTCAAAGCAGAATATTTTTCTTTTCTGACACAATGAGAGTTATTACACTATCTACTATATGATTTAATATTTCTATAGTATTACACAATATTCTTTGGTCAAAAGAGTCCAGGTCTTTGGAATCTGCTAAATGCTGAATGTTTGGCTTATAATTCATTCTTTTCTATAGGTTATCATGAATTAATGTGGACCTCTTAAAGAAGACAGTGTAACAGGACGGTGTAAGCTCTGTCTGGCATTCTTGTCTTACTTACTGGACTGGACCGGATTTCTTTGGCATAGAGAGGTTGGAGGAACTCAGAGTCTCCCTCCAGTTTCAGGCCCTTTTCTGTTATTCTCAGGTTGCCCATGCCGTCCTGTCGGGAACAAGAAGCAGCTGTGCTTAGTTCAATTTTGAAAACATCTGTCAGGTAATAGCATTTTATATTTAACATAAATGGACAACTTCTACAGCAGTTGAGCACAAAACTTGTTCTGGATGAGCCCAGCGGCTCATCTCCAGAAACTTCAGTTATTCCTTTTCTTTTTAAAAAAAAGTACATTTATTTCAAAAATCTTTAATTTTTGAATTTTGAAAAAGCATGCATGGATAAAACTGTTTTCCTCCAATTGTGTATTTCACACAATCAAGTGGGAAACCAGAATGATCGAGATCAAAATAAATGGGAAAAATGAAAATGTGATTCTCTAATTCTTAACCATACAGACAGGCAAACCTTTTTCAAAAACTATATATAAGCATAAACTCTTTTTGACTGCTTTATAAATATTTTATTTACAACAATTTATGGGGGTTAGGTCTCAACAAGGCAAATACAAAGATCATGATGCATAATTTTATTTGAACTTTAGTTGTACTTACTTTATTGTTGATTGATTGATGTAATCTCTGGATTTAGCATTTAACATTTTTTACTTGATGCTCATCTATTTCATACATTTACTGTTGTAGATGACACTATTAAGAATATAAGTTTATTTAGCAGAACTGTAGAGACAGTTAATCTTTAGACATACGAAAATATTAGATATAGCATGAATTTTTAGGAGTAGACTTTATGACTGGTAAACTTAGATAAAATCCAAACTAAAACAACTGGTGACTCTCTGAACTTACATAAATTTCTCTACTTTCTCTACTCTAGTAAGGAGGGTTTTCAGACAGGGAGAGTAGCTGTTATCAGGATCAATAAATTCTTTGGTGTTGGTTCCAAAGTTCAATGAAACATTAAATGTATAAGAAAACATTAAATGTATAAGAAAAGTCTTCTCCAAAGTATAATCAAACGTATTAAAATATTTCCTTAAGCATTAAACAGCATGTTTTGAACTAGCTAGTTTTAAATCATATTACTTGCATGCAATTTATATTATTAAGATACAATAGGATTATTAAAATTATTATTTTTTACTCTTAAAATATTTCAGGCATTTCAAAGAGCTTTTCCAAATTAGACAACCCTGCAGTTTTAGATTTCAAACATAAAGTTATTAGTGGGCATTAGATTTGTTCCAGTTTGTATAAAACAGAAACCACTGTCTAAGTTGAAGCACCTAGGCAGAAAACCAAAACAGGCCCAGGTCATAAATTCTGGTCTAGGAGTGTCTGCAGGAGACGCCTGGTACGGCAAGACCCAGTTTGACAATCCATATATCTGCCTTAAGGGGCTCTTTAGCAGGAGGTAATAAAATTACCATTGGAACAGCCCTGCAAGGAGAGGGCACACCTTCTAATGCATATATTTAAATGAGGTGAATAAACATTCCTATAAAATGGTCTGTTTTACAGAAGAAGTTCAAATCTCTTTGTGCTGAGTGAGTGATTCCCAAAATGCATTTTGTCTTTCCTTTCAACTCTTATGCAGCTAATTCTATGTTTGTCATGTGTTGGACTTTTTGATGTTCCGGGTGTAATGCTGTTGTAACATTCTGTATTGCATTGAATTCTTTGGATAAAACTCTGTAAATATCTGAAGTCAACTGTAGTATGATTGTTCTCTGAAACTCCACTGTAAACGCAGAGTTCCTGGAACCCGGAAGATCAGAGGAAAAGTAACGAGCAAGTAAATAGAAGTAGATTTACATTTTTAACAACACTAAATATAATAATTACTTTATTAAAAAAACATCAATGATAATTATAGCACTATAATCTTAACAAATTTGATAAAATTATTATCAATACTAGTACTACTAATAATCTTTAAAAATAATATTTTATAATTTTGACCTTTGTATTTTATTACTAGTTAGAAAAATAATAAAACTCTAATTCTACTACTACAACTGTTATAAAAAGAAAATAATAATATTAATAATAATGTTGTCAAAAAACTACTACTACTAATAATGCCTCATACATTTTTATTACTGGCATGCAAACAGGAATGAGTGGGACTTTTTGCACCAGATTTTGCACCAGATTATTGACAGTCAGATTTTGGCTCAGGAGCCGTTAATGAGTCTCTGCCTCATGCCAACCCTCACTCTCGCTCATTCGAAATGTTGATGACGTCTCCTGTATCTCGGCCCCCTCCATATCTTTCTGTCAGACGTCAGGTGGATTCAGACCCATCTCTCATCCGCATTCCAACCAAGTTACATCCCATTCTGTCACAGTTCATCCTGGGTGGTAAACTTATGATTCCAAAAATAACCAAAGCATGTGGAATTGATTTCAAACGCTCACCGAGCTTCACAGCAAAAAATAGCAGCTTGAATTCCTTCAAACTTTGTGTTTTTGATTATGTTCACTTCTCCAAATAGAAGGCTTTAAAGGACAATTATTGTATTGTATGAACGGAAAAAAACACCAAAAGCTTCTGCATGCTGCTTTTGGAAAATTACATTTTTCAAGCCCTCAGCAGGTGCTGAAATAATTCCATACATCTGCATAAACACCAGAGGAGGGGAATGAAGAGAGGAAGTTTATCCACTGAATTAGAGCACTGAACATTTCAGCATTATCTGCAGGAAGTTCAAGTTCAAGGTAAATACTACTGACCCAGCAGTAATGATGACGGAATACACAAAGAGCAGCCTTTTCATAGAAATGTTTAGATTTTGATATGTTATGATCCACTATATTGTTACAAAAATATCAAAACGTGTAATCAAAAGAATCCATTTTTCTGTTTTTATTCAGTTCTTTGACTCGTCATGTTCTGACCAGCATGATGAGATCCCAAACTTACTGAGGATGATCCAAAAACATAATCCTCCCCACACACAATATATTAAAATTTATGGTCTTTGGTCGCAGCAGAGCAAATGGAATACTGAATTATTCCCAGTTGGGAATCACGAGGCGTCTCATTGCTCTTCCTGCTTCTTAATTTCCCTAAAGTTTGATGATGAAACAGCAACTGGTATGAACAAGACTGAATCTAATGTCTTAGCATTAGCTCCTGCAAAAGATCATGTTGGGATAGTAGCTTCGTGTAGGTGGAACTAATATCTTAATGTTAGCACTTTCACTTACTCTAAACACCATTTTGGTGTAGCACTTTTGCATTGCCATAGCTATTGTTTATTATTAGCGCTTTAGGGTTTGCAAGACTAACTTTTCAGTTGGAGGTGACCACCAATGCCAGCTTCAAACACAGATTCAGTGAGGAGAAAAAAACTGAGGTCATCCAGGTAAAGTTATAAGCTTGAACTTGGAATAAGCTGACTCAAAAGCCTCACAATAATGACGTTTTTTTTTTGTTTGTTTTTTTCATAAAACCTGTATAAACAAACTGGTAAATAATTGTGTTAAATACAACATACTGGGTCACTGTGGTGGTGCAGTACACCATATAGAGGGCTTGGTCCTCGATGCAGTAGTCACGGTTCAAGTCCAGCCTGATGGCTGTCGCCGCATGTTTTACCCTTCTCTCATTATTTTCCTATCTAACCACTCTCAAATATAGAGAGTTGGTCAGGTTGATGTGACAAAGTATGGTTTTGTTAATTGGTGAAAACCCAGCATAATAATTAATTATGTTCATGTCTAATAATTCTATCTCTCTGCCTTCATCAATAATGAGAAAAAATCTGTGTATTTAAAAAACATGTGCAAATATGCTGAACATTTGTACTGAACCTTTGGCAAAGTCAGCACATTAAGGACTTTGAAATATATGTTAGATGTTCATTTTTGTATTATTACCCTTGTACTGACCTAGCAGGTCCACTTCTACTGACCTGCTAGGTCAGTAGAAGTGTAGCACATCAGTAGTACTGATGCAAGATTTCACTGTAGATTTCACAGAGTGAATTATTCAATTAGAAAAAAAGGAGTGTTGGTCAGGATAGAAGATGAAGATGACAAGAAGAGCTCAAAGATCTGCTCAGATGCTGAATTTGATGTATTCCTGCTTCCCTCCTGATCTTGCACCTTTTTTAGTTTGATCACTGCAGGCGGCCCATTGAGCTGAGCTGCCAAAAGACTTAGACTCCTTTATTGTCATTGTACAAAAAGTTACCTTCAATAAATAATTGAAGGTAACTGTGACCAACATAGATACTATGAAGAAACTCCGCATCCATACGGATCACCTCAGAGTATCTATGCTGGTCTCCAGCTCCTACCACATACTATTAGTTTCTTAAAAAACCCTTGTATCTTCATCACCTAAATGAAACTCACATGTGTTCTTCCCATTCATAAATGAACATTTCTGAGACTGCTTTGGGTTTTTTTCCCTCTGTGAAGCATGAACATGTGCAAGCCATGAATATGTCCTACATATTTCCCACGCTGGGACAAAAAAGACCATCCATCTGTTTCTGCAACTCTGAATCTGTCCCCCCCTCCATCTCTGGCCACGCTGGGACTTTCTCAGCCGCATCCATACGCTCACAATTTTACAACACGGACAGATTGCTGTTCATCATTACTCATGCTTCAAAGTGTGTAGCTGTAGGTCAACAGCATTTCAGCTCCAAGATGGCTCAGTTTTACTTTTTTGAAAGTTTTGATAAATTAGAATGATGTATGTAGAAACATGGTGGTGAGGCTCAAGGAGGGGTGCTGATGTCTCCCTCCAGCGGTATTTTAAGGTGAAATTTTATTACATTGCAAAAAGACGAATCTCACCAAGCATTTTTGGTCTATTCTAGTTCAAAGATCTTTGTACACTTGAAATAAATGTTGTTGCAAAAGTAACAAGGTACCTTTAGCAAAGATGCAGGAGCTTGTTTTAATAAGCAATTTCTTAATAGTGATTAAAAAGTACTAATTCCTTGTCTGCGCAGTTGGTAGTATTGTAACCTTGCAGCAAGAAGGTCCTAGGTTCGATTCCCATCTGCACGGCGTTTGCATGTTCTCCCTGTGCATGGTGGGTTCTCTCCAAGTACTCCGGCTTCCTCCGACAGTCCAAAAACATGACTGTTAGGTTAATTGGTTTCTCCAAATTCTCCCTATGTGTGTGTGTGTATGTGCATGGCTGTGTGTCCTGTCTTTCTCTGTGTTGCCCTGCGACAGACTGGCGACCTGTCCAAGGTGACCCCACCTGTCGCCTGAAACATTCGCTGGAGGTAGGCACCAGCACCCCTCCTGACCCCACTAGGGACAAGGGTGTTAGAAAGTGGATGAATGGATGGAAGTACTAATTCCACTGGCAGATTATTTCACTTAAATCAAGACATTTTCCTATGCTATAAGTAAAACAATTTGCCAGTGGAACAAGAAGTTTTTGACCAATATTAAGAAATGACTGACTTAAAATAAACTCCAATTTCTTGCTGAAAAGACACTTGTAAGTTAGTTTTGCCTCATTTCAAGTACAAAGACATTTACACTGGAAACTAGACCAAAAATATTTGGCAGGATTTTGTGGGTTTTTTTGTGTTTACATAGGAACACAGTAAAGACACAAAATCTTAACATGTATCTTGTTGAATGAACCTTGAAATTTATCCATAAGCATGTCCATCCATTATTCCTTCCATAAAGAATGCGCTGCTGAGTGACAACTGTGTTTTTTTTCTGTGCATGCTGGTCATTTTGGTTTTGTAAATTATTAACAGAGAAGATTTCAGTCACATTTAATTAGTAGCATGAACATCTCCAAGAATTTAACCAAAAAATCAGAATTGAGCATAAACATCTGCTGTGCATACACAGCCAAACTAAAGTTACAGTATTTTTCTGTGTGGTCTTTGTTTGAACTCCGTTTCTGTTTGGAGCAAGTGAAAAAGGTCTTGTAAAATACCATCTGGGCCTTTGCTTCCTTCTGTTGTTCTGCAGATTTATTTGACCCAGTGGTGTGATGCACCACAAACAGAAGAAAAAACCAGGAGCAGAAATATAAAGACTGATGCTAACCCTGTGTCTTCGCTCATATCTGTCCTCTTATCAGTATCCATTCCACCTCTCTCCCCCGCTCTGTAAAGCTGACACCTTCAGAGGGCCAGGACGCACTGCTGTCAATAACACTGAGCTCCCGGCCTCTTATCGAGTGTCAGCTCGATACGCATCAAGCCGCCACCCGAGGCTAAAGCAAATATAGACATCTCTTAGGAAAATATTACAAGGAATCAGACGTTTTTGCACGTTGCACACTAATCACAGCTCTGCATGTTTAAAAGGTAAAAGTTGTGTTTGAATACTCCTACGAAAGACAAGGTCTTGTGGTATCAAGTGTTTGAACTGTTACACCCAGGAGTGAGAAAAGAAATGGCTGAACGTTCTCACACTCTGCTGCTGAAGGCCGTTATTACAGCTTTAATGATATGATGAAGCTGCTGCTGCTTAAAATAACTCACAGAGAGCTCCTGGAGACAAACAACTCAGATAAACAGTGTTTTAGTAACTCAAAGATAAACTCTGGATGCAGGAGTTGTTATCTGAATCAGTGTGGAACATTAGATTTAGGGATGAAACAATTAATCATCATTAATTGATTGAATTAATCATCCACTAAAAGGAATGAATTGTTAACTTTTGGTATAAGAACTCCATAAAGGGCCTTTTTTGAAACATGTTCACAACAGTAGGTAAGCCAAAGATAGTTTTTAAGATAACAAAAAAGTCTTTGTTTATAAATATGTTCCACTCTGAACTCCTCAACTTGTACAGTTGTCACTTTATCTGGTTTCAATTCTATAAAATCTCCTGTTAAGCAACTTTTGCTGTCAAGTTATTAGTTGGTTGATTCAAAAAACTTTTGATGTTTAGCAGAAAGGCTGAGATTTTCACATGTTGATGTTTGTTACGCCCCTAAAGGTCTAGGGGTTCAGGGCGATAGCATAAAAATGTCCAGAGAATATAAGGGATAATAAAAAAGGTGATTTATTACAAAAAAAAAGAACAAACGTTTTCACAAACAGAGGAACAATACAACTTAACCCAATTAAAACAAAAGAAAAGGGCTGACAGCATTAATAAAGGTTAAGTGCAAAGTAAATTACAAAATGCCCAAACGAGTCAGTCTAGAGTAACTCCGATAAACCAAAAGGGAAATGAGAAAAAAAAAACAAACACACAAAGGGAGCAGCAAGCCTCCCAAATACTAGCTTCTAGCTTGTGGAGACAACCCAATCAAAGTCAACCTTCTCTAGTAGAGCAAACAACAAAATGTTTACAAAATCGCCAAAGACAATTACAAACAAAGGTGAGGAACAGCAGAGAAAAACCTCCTCTTACAAGTTGTCCCACTGAAGGAATGTTTCAGGAGCTTTTTATAGGAACAGGTGAGTCTCATTAACATCTGATAGGCTTGCAGTTCTCTGCTGATCCAATGGGGTGTAGCTCCAACAGCTTCCAGGTAGCCAATCAGGAGATGATGCGTCATCACAGTTGAACCTGCATAACAAAACCCTGCACAGACCCAAGAGGCAAGGGGCTGTAACAATGTTAGATGTATTTTTTTTTAGCATCAAATGCATCCTTTGCAAATCGCTGCAAATGTTCAAGTGCAATAAAAAAAATATGGTCTTATCATCAAATTAATTGAGCTATTTGTTTATTTTTATTTTAAAAATTGTTCTAATATTGTATAAAATAAGCCGTGAATGAGTTCCAATTAATTGGTTATCAGAATAATCAATAGGAAAATTGATTACTTAATTTCTAGAATTTTGAACTACAGTTGCGAACCAGAACAAAATGTGTCCAAGGACCACAAATGGACACCCAACGTCTGCTGTCTCTAAGCTTGTAATTTGTGGAGCTCGATTTTATGAAAATCTCCCAATAACAAAGCAAATGAATTGTGAATAATGTGGGACTACTGACTTGTTTATTCCCTCAAGTGCCAACATACTCAGCTTTTGTGTTTCAGATGCAAATAAGCAAAGGCTCTGGCCACCTGTGCACCATTTGCCAAGAAGCACTCAGACGGTAAAAGACGCCGCGTTCAGCAAGCAACAATGGATCTCATCGAGCGCTCTTTCAATCAGCCGGTTGGGGCCAACATGGCTTTGCTCCAAACTAATACATTTTACATCCTGTCTCTTTGATACCAACAAAGTTTTTCGATAGTGTTGGAGCAAAGAACCACCTGGAACAGCAACTTGCAGAGGTTTGCTCTCTTTCTGTCGCTCCGTGGCTGATAGCTGCAGCATCATGTACGAACACCCTGCGATGGCTATCAGCCGAATTGGCTTTGAGATTGCTCTTCATCCTCCTCCTCCCTGGTCTGATTGAGGCCCTCAAAGTGGTGCCGCATCATCCATCAACGGGATGAGAAAGCCGACAGAGGTGGGAGTTTGGCAGAGAAAGAACCGAAGAAAGAAAGATGAAAGGGAGGAGAGCGGGCCAGGGGGGAAGGTGGTCCTGATGGAGTCAGGATGAGATAAGACTGAGTAAAAGAGATAAACACAGAAAGAAATAGGAGTAAAGAGTAGTGAGAGCAACGACTGCATATGTTCATGAGTAGACAAAGCTGGGAAGTAAAAATGTTGTGGACCTTTAATCATCTGCTGCTCTTCCTGGTGTCATTTTGAAAAGTCAGTCTGGATGAAAACAACTGTACCATTTGTAAACAGTTCAAAATGTCGAAGAATATGTGTGCAGCTCTTTATCGCCCCCTGTTTGGGGGCTTTTTATCGTCCATCTTCTGGATGGAAACCAACCCACAGGCAATGCTACAAAATATGTAAGGAAACATCAACTTCTTGAATGGTTCATTTCTCACTTTTAGAAGAAAAGAAAGTGAGAATAAGAATGAATTACAATCAGACATCTGGTGATGGCATGAAAACATCTGACATTTTATTTTTAAGTTGTGTCGCCCAGCTCCAGTGTGAATCCTTTCTCTCTAATCAACACAAGGTTAGCACACAGTTTCTGCTGATTTATTGCCTCCACATCCATGTTGTAATTCTCAGGTTCCACCAGATCTGAAAGGTACAGTCTCATAGATTACCACTTCTCTAACTCTTCAAACTCCATAACCATTTCTGGTCAAATCAATTGCCTATCAACAATCCCGTAGGGTCCAATGTTGATTTGCTGGTCTCATTCCTGAGACTTTTCCTCTCAGGAATGGGAATCTAAGATTTCAGCCATCAAACTCCTTTTGGACCTTCTGTCTGCTTGAAACTTTATTAAAAAATAAATAAATAAAAAATCTAATTCGTAGGGCAGTTTAGAAAAATAGCAATCCATATTTATCTCACATCTTCCACTGATGACTTCCATACAAGTAATTCAAACAGAAAAACATTGTGTGGTTCCAGGTTAGAAGTCAGAGCAGCATGTTTTCTTTCATGAAAAGACAGAGAACAGCAGCGAGACTTTTCAGAGACGCCACCCCTGCTGCCTCCGCCTGCAGCCGCCAGTTGTCAGTGTCACAGAGGCTGATAGATTTTCTATTAACTCCATCTGCATCTGGGATGGATGCCACGGCCCTCGGAGGCCAACATCAGTGCACCATCAAGGACGTCACACCGACAGTGATTGAAGGGTGAAAGTAAAAGCCTGCAGGCTCGGGGCGGTGGATGAGAGAGCGGCAAAGAGACCGAACATAAGCTGCCACTCACTTGATGGAATAACAAATACGTAGACGTGGATGTTGATTTTGTTTACATTTAAGGACTGAAAAACATCTGAAAGATGAGACAGTAAACTTCCTTCAGACTTTAGGAAAGTGTATGATTGAGGAACTTCCCTTTGGTTTCTTTTCAATTTGTCTTAATATTTAGGGGGAATTTGCTCCAAAGGGAGAATAAACACATAGAAACACTGATAAGTCAGCATTATGAACATAACCTGTAGACAAATGTAGCTGCAAAGATGACCTTCCTGGGACAGGTTAGGACAGCTCTATTGTTTATACAAAACATCTCCACTTTTTGCACAAAATCTTTCTTAGATGATGAGATTTCAATCTGGTCAGTTCTACCTGTTTTGAGCTTCTTTCAGAATGAGCTGTTTTAAGGCCTTTGTCACTTTAAATCCAAATAAGTTGCTGTTGGCCACAACCCCAACAAGTAAGTGGAAATGTCTTCAAACAGATGCACATCTGTACAACTTTACATCTTTGAGAAGCATTTATAGAGCCTCCTGCACAGCCATTAAGAATGCAGCAAGTGGTTTCTGGATGGTAAGTCAACACAACAACATAATACTTCACTTTTCCAGCAGCCATTATATAGCGGCTGCGGCAGTAATACCAGCTGACCAAACCTGCTCGAGCTCCGCTTGGATTGCTGAGTGACGGGTTGAGCTTGCCTGGGTTTATATGCGGTCTACAAGGCAAAAGGTAGTTCATGCTCTTCTTTCAGTTGAAATATTCACTAGAGGAGATGCTGTCTGCAAGGCAACTACATCTGCTTTTTCCCCTATTTTATTCTGAATGTTTGAACTCAGATGACAGTTTTTAACTGATCTTGTGGAAATTACATATATAAACTCAATGGAACAAAAGAGAAAACCTTTAATGTCTTAACTTCAAGGACAGCCAGGGAAAAAAGTTCCCAACACACACTCTAGATATTGTGATAGTAATTTTCACAGTAAGTTGCTGTAATTATCTCTTCATTATTAAGTAATTACAGTTGGCTAATTGGCACTTTTAATGGTACTTTGAGTCAAAGTTCCATCAAAGACAGAAGCAAAGTCTGGTCACTGTCTCATAGAGCGTGGTTAAACTTTTTCAAAATACATGTCTTACTCACTCCAAACCTAAAACCACTGTGCAAGTCTACATGGAGAGCGAGGAGTAAAATTTGTCCTCCTTAAAGCAAAGCGCAATTTCAGAATTTGATCCCAAGAGCCCATCACTCCCGTCCTTGGACAACTCCACTGGCTTCCTGATTAATATTTGATTTGCTTTAAAAATCTCCTCCTTCGTGCCAAACCTTTCTGACTTCGGCCTTCATTCAGACGTCTCCAAGTATTTCAGCTTTCCACTTTTCAGAAGGAAGATTAAAGCCCTTAGCTCTACTTCCTCTTGCAGTAGGATTTTTCTCCATATTGCAACCCAGAACAGTTATCCAGTATTTCAACGGACCTTGAGAATTGAGATTTTATGAACTGTAACAACACTAAGCAATTCATGTAAGTACAATGATGCATAGTTTGAAAAATGTTTTACTTTGATTTACTGTGACATCCCTAAAAAAACTAATTGAAACTAATTGCTTGTGTGTAGTTCTCAATGACCATCAGTGAACAAACAGCATGATGAAGACCAAGTAACACAGCTGACAGATCAGGGACAAAGTTCTGGAGAAGTTTGGTGGTATTTTTACACCTGACATTTCGGAAGACTCGGTTTGATTGGAGACAAAAATTGCAATATTTGTTACATTTTCAACTGGCATGGTTACTTTCAACACTGCACTGTATCAAACAAATCAAACTTTTTGAAAAACCTGTTCAACCCTCTTGCTTGTGGTGGCGCTGCACCAAGAACCGCTGAATAAAAATAAGACAACAACTTCTGAAGACACTGAGAAAACCTTTCTTCTTCGTGAAATGCAAATAAAAATGGTGAAGCATCAGATTTAAGCAGTTGCAGACCTGAGGTTCATCTTCCAGCAGGACAACAGATCTGCTCTGCAGACAGATTTTAGTCTTCCAAGCAAATGGGTGCAAAGACGGAGGCTAACATAAAAAAGTTCAAATACAACTCCTTTTGAGAACATCCGGAAATGGACATTTTTATTTTATTTTTATTTGTTTATATTTGCAGGCTGCACAGTGGTGCCATTGCCTTGCAGCAAGAAGGTCCTGGGTTTCTTTCTGCACGGACTTTGCATGTTCTCCCTGTGCGTGCCTGGGTTCTCTCCGGGTTCTCCGGCTTCCTCCCACAGTCCAAAAACATGACTGTCAGTTTAATTGGTTTTTCTAAATTCTCCCTAGGTGTGAGTGTGTGTGTGCATGGTTCTTTGTCCTGTTTGTCTTTGTGTTGCCCTGCGACAGACTGGCGACCTGTCCAGGGTGTACCTTGCCTCTCACCCCGAACGCAGCTGGAGATAGGCACCAGCAACTCCCGACCCCGTTAGGGAGAAGGGTTCTCAGAAAATGGATGGATGGATGGATGGATGGATGGATGGATGGATGGATGGATGGATGGATGGATGGATGGATGGATGGATGGATGGATGGATGGATGCTTATATTTGCTGCAATAGACTGGCGACCTGTCCAGGGTAACCCCGCCTCTTGCCCGAAATGTCTTGCTGGACATATGCACCAGTAGCTCTCCTGACCCCACAAGGTACAATGAAATAAGAAAATGAATAGATTGATGGGTGTATTTGGTTATATTTTGGAAATACTCAAATACAGTCATAAAGGTGTTAATACACAGTTTTAACTTCATTCAAAACTGGGAAATCAGAATAGATTTCTGTGGCTTAAGGGCTCCTTCTAGAGTTTCATCAACACGGTTTCCCACTGGAATAAAAATAAAAATAAAAATTTCTCTGATCTGGAGAAGTTTCAAAAGCCTTTAAGACAAAGCTCACTCCAAAGTAAAGACATGGAAAAGTAAATCTCTCCACTCCTGTTGTTTTTTTTTTTGTTGTTGTTGCTTTTTTTTCAACAGAAACAAAGTAATCACCTTAAAACTAAATCTCTCTAGTTCATCCTTTCAGGTTCCCCCCTTTTTTGTTTTCTTTTGCTGCTGACTCCGGAGCTCCTAAGATGATGTCTTTTTTCTAAGATGTCTTTCTTAACCCAAAATGATTCCTTCGATTCTTGTTTTGACCTGTTCATGACTTACTGCCTGCCCCTTTTGAAGCTAAAATAATTACTCACTCTGGGACAAATAAAGATGCTATGGCTGTTTTTCTAAAGAAAAAGAATGACACGGCAAAGAAGCCATAGTGCAAATCATTAAAAGCAGACATGTCCATTCTTTGGAAAAATATAGTGTACCTGTGGAAAAAAAAATCTGTTTTCATTGTTGTTGCATTTTTTGTAGAGACATGTGAAGCGGCTTAGATTTATCAACTTGAATCAGTTTCTTGAAGAACATGGAAGAACAAAAGGACTTTTTTTTTCCATCTTTATGCTATTAATGGTGTAATTAAAATAAATATTTTGGCAAAATTCTGGGCAAATGTTGAATATATTAAGCTTTAGAAAAACTGGCAGAATGAAAATAAGAGAGAATAAAGAAACTCGATTCACCCATTTTTCACATTTGAAGTAACAGAAAAAAACCTAACTGATAAAACTCAGTCAGTATTTTTAGTGCCATGAGGAAGTATTTCAGTCTTTCATTTTTGCATATGTTTCATATCAAACAATTTCTAGTTGGAAAAAACAACCTGACTAAATACAGAATTCAATTTTGCAAGGAATGCAAGAAATCAGTGGTCAGCACACTTCCACTAATCTGCTAATGCAGAGTTAATTTTGTTTGCTGCTTTTGCGAACTTGGGAAATACCAAGCGCACTTAACTTCCCCTAACTGTTACAGATACATTTGAAAGCACTAACTTACTAAAACATGGACAGCAGAGAACAGCTGGTTGTAGACTTTCAAAGGTAAATATAATTTGAACTGAAATTAGTGATTTAGCACCACAAAAAATATGTTTCGACAGCGCTTAGATAGCTCAGTTTACAGAAATAATGTTTATGACTAGTGTGTTATTTTTCACTAAATCCTGTAGTTACTGTTGCTCTCCACTGTAGAAGATTATCCAAAACCCGAAGAAGCAAAGCATGCCTATTTGGTTAGTATGTAGGCAGCAACTAATGGCTTCCGGTTAAACTAGGTGACCCCAAGATGCCAGTATTTGTTTCAGATCTCTAACAGAAAGATTCAAAGGTTCTTTGCTGCCTTCTACCTGCTTTCTTTGGTGGTGACAACTAGATCATACACAGCTAGATCACAGCTACTTTGTAAAATTTTAAGAGTTTAAAACAGGGGTGTCCAAAGTGGGTCCTGGGGGGCTGACATCCTGCATGCTTTTGTTCTCTCCCTGCTGGTAGTAACAATCTTTTCAGCAGGTCAATATTCTTCTTATGAGCCATCATTGGAGCCAGGTGTGTTAAACCAGGGAGAGATGGTGACTTTAGGCACCACTGCTTAGAGTGTATGAAATCCAGTCAACTTAAAATAAAGGATGAATCACTACAATCCTTGAGTCACATAGACTACATGTCATTGTTTTAGGGGTTTAAGTGTTTTTTACCCATCTTTAGAATTATATCATCCTATTATCACCTTACATAAAAAGTGTGTCAAAATGAAAGAAAAACAAAAAAACAAACAAACAAAAAAAATATAACTAGTTCATGCTTTTCTTCCAGTCCTGAAAAGCCCCAAATGGTAGACATATGCACCGTAAATAGAGCTGGACAGGAAAAGAACACATATGGAAGACAGAAAACATCCATACAGCTCCACATGAAACTCTTTAAATAATAGGCACAGCAAAGATGAAGTGAGAAAGAGACACTAGCCCAGCATGGTGGGCTTTGGGAGTAGATAAAACCTTTTTTATCCAGCATATCTGTTTCCCAGAGCCTGGACACGTCAGTGTTTTGTCATTGATTGAGACAGCAGAGTTAGTTTTGACAGTGCCCATCCACCCCATTCAGATTGAGACACAAAAACCAACCCCTGGTGTCACTCGGCGGGACATAACAGCAGCCTGACTAGTCGATGTTAAAATTGATCCTTACCGCCGGGTAGAGGACAGTCGCTGTTTATCTGCATCAAGCAAGATCACAACTCTGAAAGGAATCTATCAGATGCAGATGTGAGTCCTGCATTTAGACTCGGTCATCCTTGATGTGTTCACGTCAGCGTCACTGTAGCTTTTAAAGCATGCCAAACATGAAGAAGGGGGAATTAGCTCTTGTTTTGAGGAAGACGCTGCAGGAAACCAGCCTGGTGGAAGCTGTGAGACTGAATAGACCTAATATGCCCCACATCAAAAGCTTTGAACTGGAAGAGGCTGCACACAGATGCACCGTTTGTGATGCTTCCACGCAGACGGATGTCCTGGGAAAAGTTTCATTCCAGAAACTTTAAATTAAATCCATGGAAATACTAAACAATCCACCTAGAGAGCTTTAGTTTTGGTCTCACCTTGTGCTGACAGCAGTGAAACAATCTTACAGTTGAAAATGTAGTCTTATAATATATGAGCTAGTAGTTCATCATTTGATGAACGCATGATTGTTTTTCTTGTGTTTCTTTCTACCAAAAACTGGATGACAAAAGTCTTCGGTCTGGTGATTTGGTCTCAACTCGCCCCTTTTTGAAGAACAGTTGAACTCCATGTTTTTCATGGAAAATTCACCAATTAGTGGATTTGTTTTTCTTCAGCATATTTAAAATATATATACTAAAAAGATGCTTCTTAAGAATCTGAAATACCAAGATGCAATGCTACATGACCTGCTATTGGCTGGAGCTTCCATTGTATTGCTAAGACAGTTTCCACTGTATTACAATCATGCAAAAATAAATGATTTATCATGGTATTAATTTCTTGTGACATACTGTCAACTATGTTCTCTAGCAAATAAGTAATTTGGTGTCTCGCTTTCTAGATTTTTTATTTTAAATGGGAGGTTACCAAATGTCAGTAAAGTGTCACATCACTGAGACGTAAAATAAAAGCTCTTTAAACCCAGAAAGGCCTTGCCTCAGTTCCCTGTGACTGAAATATGTTCACTGAAGCAAATAGTTTCTTTACAGAGTAAAAAGCCAGGTGACCTCTTGTCGAAGTTAACTGAGAACACCGATGTGCAGAACCTTGTTGAAGGGTACATCAGCTGAAGTAATTATGGTGCCAGAGCGCTGCTGTTTGAGACTGTCGGGCTCTGACTAATAAGCATCACATCATTTGATCTTTAGTAGCAGCGAACTAACGACTCATTAGCAGAAGATTTGTGGTTTTCATAAGTGTGAGTTTTGCAAATAGTCTCAGTCTTCATAACTCAGTGGAGAACTGAGCACATCAGAGACTGATGGCCCTTTCTTTGCTTCCTGACAGGTAAATTGCATCCCATGCTTTCCCAGTTCATTGATGCTTAATTCTTTTATTTCTAATTTATCCCCATAACAGTTTGTGTTTTAAAGAGCAGGACCCAACATCATGGCTGATTCATCTGCCTGGACTGAGGCCCCAGTACATGAACTGTTTGATGCTCTCTACACCAGCTGGGTCCAAACTTTTCTCTACATGGGCTGAAAACATCAAGTTGAGAAAAAAAAATTTGTTCTACTTTAGATTAAAAAAGTTGTAATTTTAAGGTTAGTTTTGGGGCAAAAATGTCCACCCTCTTGCCTTGATAGCTAAACAAAATCCAATAAAACAAAGAAGTTTAATTTCTGTAGAAAAATTGAGCATCAAATAATTATACATTTGATCCATATAATCAGCGAACAGTTTCCTAAATGTTGATTGTTTTCCACTATTGGCATCTGGATTTTGGATATTTGATATACATCACTCATTTATTCAGTCGAATTTCACCAAAATCTTTCATTGAGTTTGAAGTCGCTTCATATTTGCTTCATATTCGCTTCTTAATTACTGTGGGATAGAATTAACATAAAAAACATTTAGTGGCAAAAGAAGAGTACTCTGTCTTGTGGGTATTCTCTAGGGTAAAGTGGAAGTAAATTTTGAAAATGGTAAAAAATGATTATGTTTAACAGTGCTGATTGTTCGTGTTGGGAGGTGTCTGCTTGTCCCCTGTCTTTACAGAATCCAAAATATAATACTATTATCTCAAGAGACTTCTTCTATATGCAAAAACTGGTTACTGGTTTCAAAACCTGGAAAGACTAAAACCTCTTCCAGCATCAAAATCTGCAGATTATTATTATTATTTTTTTTTTGTAAAACAAATTAAGCAATTTATCCTTGTTTACAAGTTGAATTACATTTTAAGAATGCAACTTCATGAGAGAAATATGTAGAAAAAATATGTTGAAAAATATGATAATTTTTACCTCTGTTTTATGAGAGTAAATAAACAAAATTTGACAAATACTGTAAAACTGCTGCAAACCATTGAAAACTGCAAAAGAAAAAACTTTTTTTTTCTGACTTTTTGTGTTGTGTCCGTTATCTGATTCATGTTAATGACACAAATGTACATTAGAGTCAGTTTTTGCGTTATGCTGAGTTAAACCAAAGACCCAGAATGAGGCATGAGGACTGGAATGCAAGAAACTTTTAGCAGCAAAAATAAGATTTAAATAAAAGCATTTCTCTGCAAAAATAAAGCTCAAATTTATTTTTGGGTAATTCTAGTTTTAAATGTTGGACTCAAGCCTTCACTTTCAGACTAAAACATAAATAAGGTTTAACATGGCATCTCATAGTCAGTAAAGCAGTATGTTTATACATTTTCACTTTGTCATCCAGGAATTTAATTTGTATCTTTCAAACTTTAAACGGTGAAAACACAAAGTGAAATGGCTTCAGGTGCACAATAAGTTTGATAACATTCCTGCTGAACTACCAGTGTTTTTGTGTTTAACCTCCCCATTTTCTGTAATTATACATTAGATTGCATGTCTTGGTGCAAGCTAATTTTCCCATTAGGGGCTATGAAAGCCTGAATGTTAACTTTCTTAGTCGTCCCCTGAGGCCTGAATTTATTAATTTAACTGACTCTGCCTCAAATATAATTAGTGTCCTCAGCTGTAACTTGATTTTAGTTAGAAAATCCAGCATTGGTTAATTGTCCTGCTCTCTGGCTCTTTTCAGTCATCTAGAAATGGATTAAGTGACCTAGGAGAACACCCAGTCAAAAGTCCAAAGTTGGAGGGGTTTTTGTCTGCAACTGCTGATCTTATTTTTATCCTTCAATTCTTTAGTTGAGCTAACATTTTCAGTCTCATCGACAGCCAGCAGTAATTCCTGCATCAGTTAAGTCACTATTTTGCTTCTTTCAACAGGGTACGATAGGATTATGTGTGACACAAAACATGTCCATTACATTTTTTGGAAAACAATTATTGTAAAATACTGAGATTTTAGTCTGTTCAGTTCTGCCTATCTTGAGCTCCTTTAAGAATGATGTTATTTTAGGGCCTCTTGCTACTTTAAATCCAAGTGACGTAAAGTACAGCCATGGCCAAAAGTTTTGAGAATGATTCAAATGTTAATATTTACAAAGTCTACTGCTTCAGTTTTTATAATGGCAATTTGCATATACTCCAGAATGTTATGAAGAGTGATCAGCATAACAGCAATTAATTGCAGAGTCAATATTTGCCTAGAAAATGAACTTTATCCCCTAAAACACATTTCAGCTTCATTGCAGCCCTGCCTTAAAAGAACCAGCTAACATCGTTTCAGTGATTGCTCCATTAACACAGGTGTGGGTGGTGATGAGGACAGGAATGGAGGTCAATCTGTCATGATTAAGTAAGAATGACACCACTGGACACTTTAAAAAGAAGCTGGTCCTTGGCATCATTGTTTCTCTTCTGTGAACCATGGTTATCTCTAAAGAAACACATGTAGTCATCATCTCACTGCACAAAAATGGCCTAACAGGAAAGAGAATCACAGCTACAAAGATTGCACCTCAGTCAACAATCTATCGCATCATCAAGAACTTCAAGGAGAGATGTTCCATTGTTGCCAAAAAGGCTCCAGGGTGCCCAAGAAAGACCAGCAAGCGCCAGGACCGTCTCTTAAAAGTGTTTCAGCTGCGGGATCGGGCTACCAGCAGTGCAGAGCTTGCTCAGGAATGGCAGCAGGCAGGTGTGAGTGCATCTGCACGCACTGTGAGGCGGAGACTCTTGGAGCAAGGCCTGGTCTCAAGGAGGGCAGCAAAGAAGCCACTTCTCTCCAGGAAAAACATCAGGGATAGACTGATATTCTGCAAAAGGTACAGGGAGAGGACTGCTGAGGACTGGGGTAAAGTCATTTTCTCTGATGAATCCCCTTTCCGATTGTTTGGGACAACTGGAAAACGGCTTATTCGCAGAAGACGAGGTGAGCGCTACCACCAGTCTTGTCTCATGCCAACTGTAAAACATCCTGAAACCATTCATGTGTGGGGTTGCTTCTCAGTCAAGGGAGTCGGTTCTCTCACAGTCTGACCTAAAAACACATGAATAAAGAATGGTACCAGAATGTCCTCCAAGAGCAACTTCTCCCAACCGTCCAAGAGCAGTTTGGTGATGAACAATGGCTTTTCCAGCATGATGGAGCACCTTGCCATAAAGCAAAGGTGATATCTAACTGGCTCAGGGAACAAAACATAGAGATTTTGGGTCCATGGCCTGGAAACTCCCCTCATCTTAATCCCATTGAAAACTTGTGGTCAATCATCAAGAGACGGGTGGACAAACGAAAACCGAGGAATTCTGACAAAATGCAAGCATTGATTGTGCAAGAATGGACTGCTATGAGTCAGGATTTGGTCCAGAAGTTGATTGAGAGCATGCCAGAGAGAATTGCAGAGGTCCTGAAGAAGAGGGGTCAACACTGCAAATATTAACTTGCTGGATTAACTCATTCTAACTGTCAATAAAAGCTTTTGTTACTCATAATATGATTGCAATTGTATTTCTGTATGTGATGACAACATCTGACATACACACATGAGAACCAGTGGGCAGCAGATCATGTGAAAATATAATATTTGTGTCATTCTCAATATTTTTGGCCATGACTGTAAACATTGAGTTTGGGGTCACATTTCTAAACTCAATGTTTATAATCACATGTGAAAATAGCTGCAAATAGACTCCATATATCTTTAAAAAGCAGAAATGGAGCCTTCTGCAACTAACAAAAAAGCAGAAAATAGCTAAATGGTCAGTAAACAACAAAACACTTATACTTTCCAGAAGTCATTGTACAAAACATAAAACCAGCTGACCAAACATGCCGGAGCTCCACTGGGGTTGGCATAAGTGCCTGCTGATTGTGGTATCAGATTCTGGCAGTTTTTGAAACAGCAGATTTTCCAGAAAAAAACAACAACAAACAAACAGTTGAAACCAAAATGAAAGTACAAAAACTTTCAAAATGTGAAGCTTGCATAATACTTCTCCTTTAAGTATGGCCTAAGATTTCTGCGATGTGGAAAATGGGATGGAATTGAAGGATTTAATTAACAAAATGGAATTTCACATAATCAGCTGATGTCAGTTGCGACCCAATCTGAGATAAGCGAAAGACAAAAGACAGAAAGATGATTGGCAACTTGATCTATAACCAACACTGTAATGTATTTTTAAACAGTATTTTGAAATTTAACTTCTTAGATAGACACCAATGTTAAAATAAATCAATATGATTATTATTCTGATGAGCACTGGTAAAGAACAGACACTAAGTGAACAATTGATGGCATCCAGGTATGCAGATTTTATTGAACCTCTGTGATTATTTTCCACAAGCATAGAAGCAACTTTCATATGATGAATACCTTCAATACAGACCTAAAACTGAAAAAACAAACAAACAAAAAAAAACAAGCCAGATAAAACATGGAAATACTGTTTTCAGAAACATCTTCATCAGTGTTAGCTTCCTAGTTATTCGTCTCTGACATCTCATTACTCTTCCTTCTTCTGCATGAGTGAAACACCACGGGGGATCCAGGGAAGGCAGACTGCAATCAAGATGAAAATTACTGCTCTTTCTCCCGTAAGCAGCAGCAACAATCAGCAGCAAACCCGGAGATGTTTACCTACTGAACCTCCTCAGATGTTTTGTGACTGAGCTGGTGCCTGAAAACAGACCTCATTTTTATTTCCCACTGTACCAGTCGCATAGGGCCGTATTCTCTCTATAGGAACAGTTCCCAATGTCTTCAGGCAAACAAAAGTGTAAACAGAGCCGGATCAATGGAGGAAGCAAATCCAGAGCGTGGAGAGGAGAAAGGAAGAACTACATAAATAAAGGAGGGGAAAAGATCAAATAAAAACCTTTGAACTAGAAAAACAAAGTTACAGATGAAATAAGTCTAAACAACACAGTTTTTAAAGGGTATTAGTCATCAAATTTCACATTTTACATATTTTTGTATTTCCAGTTACTTTTAAAAACAATCCCAGCACTTTAAAAGAAACAACCAGCAGTTTTTAATTCGTTAATTTGAAAAATCTGACGAATGTTAGGTCACAATTCATATGCACAGCGCCATTACCAAGCAACCCCAGTGGAACTACAAAACATTTGGTCAGCTGACTTTACTGCTATATACATTGCATAATGGCTGCTGAAAAAGACAAGTGCTTTGTTGTTAACTTACCATCCTCCATCTACTTGTTACATTCTTGCAGGTTGTGCTGGAAGTTCTGCTGGTAATAATCATGTATAATTGCACATCTGTTCAGATGTGTCAATGTTGAGTTGGGGGGCGTGGCCAGCAGAAGCTTACTTCAATTTGAAGTGACAAGAGGCCCTAAAACAGGGAATTCTGAAAGGAGCTCAAAATGGGCAGAACTGGCCAGACTAAAATCTGATCATCTAAGAATAATTATGTGCAAAAAATGTAATGAACATGTTTTGTATAAACCATAAACTGTTGGATAAATTGTGATGTTATTAATCAAATATTTGTTATTCTCATTCATCTTTATAATGTATCTTTTCTTATATGCTTTTATTGTTTAATTCAGGTGTGTCAAACTCATTTTCGTTTTGGGCCAAATCAAG
Source organism: Poeciliopsis gracilis (assembly GCA_911649635.1). Lineage (NCBI taxonomy): Eukaryota > Metazoa > Chordata > Actinopteri > Cyprinodontiformes > Poeciliidae > Poeciliopsis > Poeciliopsis gracilis. The sequence continues at coordinate 674,020 of CAJVRI010000293.1, forward strand.
ATCATGAAGGCTCTTAAAGGGCCGGTTGTGCCAGAATGTGTAGATAAAACCTGTTCACAAACTGTTAATATGTCAATGAATTCTTAAAATTACATAATATTATTGAACATCTTTTCAGTCCCTTCAGGAACTAATAATAAATGTGACTGTTTATTTACTTGCTGTATAAATCATGGACCATAATCACACATCAACTAAATTCTCAAGAAACTGGAGAGATTGATTGAAATAAATTGGCAGTACACAGATAAAAACTGCATTGATATGATTGATAATATAATATTTAATCACACTTAGTGTTTAGTCTAGTCTGTGGAGGGCCACATAAAAAGCTACGGCGGGCCGGATTTGGCCCCCGGGCCTTGAGTTTGACACATGTGGTTTAATTTCATCTTAGAATTAAGAATGTTGTTGTATTGTTGTACTCTGATTCCTTTCTCAGAAGGCCTCACTGAAGGAAAGCAGTGACAGCAGGTTTCTGCAGGTTTATCTCTCGGCGGGAAGCAAGGCCTCTTTGACCAGCTAGATTGCTATAAAACTATGACCGTGAAGATGTACAACTTGCTCTGTTTAACCCTGTGTCTGGAACGAGACTATCAAGTGCAAGTTACGTTGTGTTTTAGTTAGTGATTGTCATTGGCGCTGTAGCTATGTGATGAAGTGTTTTCCCCTCCCTTAGAGTTACAGCATTCTTTGTGATTAGGGATCCTGAAAACAATAAAAAGAGAGGAGCAAGCAAATGTGGTTTCAGAGCGGTAGGAGATTGTAACAGAAAGCACATCTCTGTCTGTTCTCCTCGCGAGTAAGAAAGAATCTAACTCTCTTGTCTTTTCTGTGTTTGTTTAATAGGAATTAAACCTGACATAAACATAAACCATAACGGGTCACCTTTCATTACTAGTCTACACCGTTTGTGCCGTCTCGCTCCAGGTTCACAAGACAAAATAACAAATTATTCTTTTTTTATCATTCTAATAACTTTAGATGGCACAATTACTCAGAAATGACTTTGCTCCTCATGAGTGCATTTCACATCTTGAAAGGCAGTCTTGCATGAAACTAACATGCTAGTTCCATCAAAAGAAAATTGCTCCAGTTACACCTGCTTTTGAGAAATCCCATTATTAATGCACACGGATACAAAAGCAGGACAAAAATCACACCTGATGCAGGCTGCACCACTGGCCTGAAGTGATGATTACATCCAAGAACCTTATGTTTATGATGAAGGCTATTTTTGAAGTGAACAAGGGAGACATAACTATGGGCAAAAGAAAAACACAACCAATAGCAAGTTGCTTCTAGGACACCTTAAGCAGTCTCACTCGGATATTAAATTGAAAATCCTATATTATTTTTCAGGCTGACTGATGACTCTTCAGATGCCACTGCGCTGCTCGGGCCAAAATCACTGCCATAAACCAGTACAACAAGCATCACAGCTCTTTATACAACAGGCCAAATTTAGTCGGGCACTCCATGTGTTGGTGTGCAAATCTGGGAGCTGGATGTGTGTAAGATCTCAGCAGCTTGCAAGTTAGGACAGAAATACAAAACTCAGACAGTGCTTTTACAAGAATCTCTAGGTTACTTTTCTAAAATCCAGAGGGAACTTATTAGGGCTGGGCAATTTGGCTACAAAATAAAATCTCTAACTTTTTTTTAATTCCAGACCTGAGATCTGGCAGTATTCTTTATTTTTTCTCACTTTCTTTCCTGAAAAAATAATTAGAAATCAAAGTGTTTTCAAAAAGTGATTTTTATTTCAATCATCCCATGGCTGAGTATAAAAGCGAGATTGCGTGAATTTTAGTTTAAATATGAGAATATAGTGATAATATTATTATGATAGAATTTAACAAAAAAAATTATAATTAAATTTTTTTTTTTAATCAGGAAGATGCTTAGTTATCAGGATCTGATGTGACCAGATCAGTTGTTCCTTCAAAATAGACAAAGTTGCTCAATTGCTTCAAAGTCCTGCCACTGACAATAACTTCATGCTAATGAAGTACGTTTTTTTATAAAGCATTAAATATTATTTGTAAAATGTATGCCAAAATGTAGCTGCACAATATGCTCATTTTAATGTTTTGATACTTTTGGTTGGAGTTCTAATAAAAATATGACTTTAATCTCTTATTATTTTGACTCAATTATCAGAAAACTGACCATGTAAAACTGACATCACAGTGTCTAAATTTTCCTTGACTTCCTTCAAGGAGTTTTCATCCTTTTGACAGTTTTTATAAGTCTTTAGTGAAGAATCATACAAATTTATATAATTCCTCACTGCAACGGGTAAACATTGCTCAAAAGTATTTATGTCACCTGCAGATACAAAAATGGATAGTGGCACCAGACTAGTTGATCCACCAACACAAACAATGAGAATAACTGAACTAAATGATAAGATAGAAGAAACATACACAGAAATGATCAAACTGAGACTAAAAGATGGGGATGAAGATTCATCTTCCAGCAGGACAACAGTTGTAAAGCCAGAGCCAGACATGCAAAGATATAATTTAAATCTGAACATATGCAAGTGTTATAGTCCTGAGCTAAAACCAACTGGAAATACAGTATGTGGCTGAACTTGACCCTGATGTTTTATCTTGGTGTCTGTAGCTGTGGCATGATTAAATCTGAAAAAAATAAATAAATAATAATAATAATAATAATAATAATAATAATAATAATAATAATAATAATAATAATAATAATAATAATAATGGAATATTAACAAGGTTCTATTTCTGAAGACCGCAGAAAGAAAATGCAGGTGTACTTCAGTCTGAGGCTGCTTGGCTACATGTGGGTCACAGCGACCTGCCCTGACTGATGGAATAATGAATCCTGAATCCTCCAAAAAATGTCAGGACATTTGTCTGTGACCTGAATCTTAAGACAGAGCTGCTCATGCACCAGCAAGGGCAACAGGTCTGACATCTAAAAAAAGAAATCAGCCAAATATCTGAAGTTATTATCAATCAGACATGAAATCCACTTACAGTGTGACAAATCAACTTTCTTTTCTTTTGTATCTGATCTTTTTATGACAGTTTGAACAACACAGGTCAGATTCTTTTCGAATGCAACCCATATCTGATACGTATCAGATTCAAACGTGACCAGGTCGCATTCATCCGAACTGAAGATCTCTGATACTCTATTCTGCCCTAGATACATGGGGCACAACAAAATCCATTTTAAAACTTGAATCAATTTAAATGTCTTTTTACACATTTATTATTATTTTGAGTACAATTTTAGTATTAAGGTTTTGCCCGGACGTTCACTCTGTCCAAGCCTTTTAGATTTCATGTCAAGGAAACAGATAACTGTGTGTGCATTGGACTTGATAGATGCTCTCCATAAACTAATCTGACATTAATATTCTTATTTCCATGCATTCTGCCTGCCCTTGCCTTATTTAACATGAAATGCAGTGACTAGTTTCTTTGCCATCTATTGGTTTATCAGAGCAATCGTGCAAGCAGGAAGAAACACAACCATGACAGAATATATGAAGATTAACCTTGTGTTGTCTTGCGGGTCAAAAGTGACCCACATGTTTAGCTGTAGAAAAAATACCTTAAACTATCTTTTTCCAACTTAAAATTTTATGACTTTTCTTAAATTTACCCCATCTTTAGAAAAAGTGATACTTTGTTTATGTTTCCCTTTGAGCTGCACTCCACTAGGGTAAAAGGATTGTCTTATGGGTCATTTCTGACCCGTGAATTATCAAGCCATTTAAACAGCAGAAAAAGTTCAAAGGTCACACAAAAGTTTCTCTGATGCACACACACAAACCTACACACCCCCCAATGAACACACACACACACACACACACGTGCACGCACACATGCACACATCAAATAAACTGGATTGATGTATGAATTGAACTTGCATTTGACCTGCACCTGCATCAAACCCCTCACATCACACCAGCTCCCAAACACAACACAAAACAATCTCACACAATAAAAACAGATTCAGTTTAGAGGATATAAAGGTGCCCTAAATCAAAGTACCTCTATCTGGTTCCTTGCTGAAGCTGTGAGTAAATGTTACACTGTCCAACAGGTCACAGGTTGTACGTTCACACATATATTTCTCGGATATGTCTTGCGCACCAACACTGAGTCACAAGCAGCAAAATGAGTAAGAAACAGATCAGATGTTTTTGGAAAGTTTCTTTGTGAAGGGGAAAAGGCCCAGAGAAGAGACAGGTGAATGGGTTTATCCCAGTAGGTGATTCCCACATTCCAAGCTGCTCTGCATGATATGGTGACCGGCTCGTTAATGAGGCAAAGAAGCCTTAAAACAACTTTTAATAGAGACCAAGCGCCCTGTGCATAAGCAATACTTCGGGTGTCATTGTCTCTCATCACTCCCAGATGAGAAACAATGGCATCTGGGGCTTGTTTCGTCTGGTTGCAGAGAAACAAGGTCATTACTGTAATCACGAGTTAAAAATTTCCCAAAAGTAAAATGTTTGTTTTTGTGGCGCATCTGAATTTTATTTTGAAGGTTATATGTATACGTTACCATAGCGACCAGTCAGATAACATTAGGACAGGAGTAGAGATGAGAGGAGTGGAGCTTGTGAGTCTTAAGTCTGGTTCACATGACACAATTTAAGAATTGTCAGCCAATTTTCCAAACTTCTGTGACCACAAAAGTTCCAACTATTTTAAATGGAAAAATAACTCTGTTGGTGATCAGTTCCCACAATTTGGGATTGCCAAAAAGTAACTCAACAAAACCAGCAACATTTCCTGAGCTGTGTTGTTCACACTTGTGGTGCTGCTTGCCAAACTGTAGAGCTCCTGCCCACTAGATCAAAACTTGCTGCTCCAACTCTGAGGTTGGAGTGCCTTTAGATACTCCATAAAGGCAAATTTTTACCTGATTTAAATCCACCTACACATTGTTGAACATATCCTGCTGTCCACTGCTTGCCCACATTCATTATTCATACCTTCTGTCTCTGTAATTGCAGTGTATGTGAATATTTAATCTCTGCATGTCTCTGCCTCCTCTATCCAATATATTTTCTCCACCACCTGTCTCCTGAATACTCAGGTATTTTAAAAACAGATAATACATGCTCCAAACTTATTAATTATGGATTTTTACACACTTTATATAACTCATAAGGACCCTTCACCTTTGCTGCTTCATAGAGAAAACCTTCTGAACATCTCTTAAAATGAAACTATAGTAGGAAACTGCTCTGCTGGGTGTACTATACTAAAAATAGCTTTGACGACACGGCTTTGACTTCTTTTGGCAGGGAGCTCTGTATTTTAAGGTCAGTGCTCCCATTCGGAACATGAAAGATGTTTTTGCAACCAAGTGAATCTAAGTTTAGCTTCACTAGCTGCTCAACAGGTGCTATTAATGTAAAAACAGAAGATTTTTATAAAATAATCAAATGAAATGGAGAAATGTCTTTGGTAGTTATAGGGAAGGGCAATGAATCAACAACAATACATATATGTGAGCTAGACATATGATCAATATTAATAGAAAATACAACTAATACAATACCACACAGCATTGTGGGAAATGTTGGCAGAGGAAAGCTGATCATGGAGATCTAAGAATGATTGGCTGCATATCTAACTTACCTTCTGGTTACCTAGCAACAAGGAAAAATAAAATGCTTTTCCTTCATTTTAAAACCAAATTATTTTAATACGCTGAACCAAATAAACTCATTTGTCTATTTGAGTTTATTTGGTTCAACGTAACCAAATAAATAAATGTTTCAAAGATAGACTCATGTTAATTTTTTTTTTTTTTTTTTGAGAAATTTAACTGAATAAACAATGTATATGTTTATAAACTTTAGAGGAGGACTAGCCAGGAAACACTTTGGAAATTTATTATGAAGACTTTGAAGGTTATAACTTAATGCATTATGTCCAATATTTCAGAAGTGATTCCTGTGAATAAAAGGTCAATAATTTAATAAATGATTAAGAAATACTCCTTACGCATGAATAATTCAGTTCTAATCAGTGTAAAGTTTATTAGGAGTAACTGTTTTTGAAGCGTAAACTTGCAAAACTGTTTTTTTTTTTTTTTTGAGTCCCACAAACGGTAAACATGCGCCTGGATTAAAGGATGTCACTGAGAAGTCACCGGGTAGAAAAAGTAGTAGAAATATTCCTTTCCTTTGACGTTATTATTTTTTCCTCTCCTTTTAAACCCATCTACCACATTTCAAACGTTTTCCTTCTTCTATAAATCCATCAAGCAGACACATTAAAAATATTAAACAGCCCGACTGACAGAGGCTCTTCATCACAACGCACGGCTCAGCATCTGAGAAAGTCGTTCCTGATTTATGTAGATCTCATATTAAAGCCGCGTTGTGAAGCGGGGCTCATGTATTATTCACATCAACAACCATGTGAGCATGCCCCTGTGTGCTGTAAGTCTTGTGTGTTGCCTCGACTGTACCGACTCATTGCTACGCGCCGGATTGATGCAAGCAGAAAGACAATGTGTGCAGCTGATAGGGCAAAAACAAACCAGGAAGGTAGGGAATAGTAAAAGCAAAGCAACACAGTGGGGAAGAGAGGACGACAGACTGACTCGGAGCTTCAGAGAGACAGCAGCTCTGCAGGCACTGATGAATGTGAAGTGTTTTACATGTTTTCTAAAGCTTAGAAACACTGAAGTCACATGGGCTCAAAAACAAGACACGCTGCAATTTTTGCAATAAAACCCAGTCTCTGTTGGATTAACGGAATCGTGATTTAATTAGTTTTGTTGGCCATGTATTATTAGATTAGCTCTTTTCCTCTTAATTTGTTGTCGGGTTTTCATATTTGCTGTGCAAGTAAAACTGCTTTGTTTTTTATGTTTGAAGACGAGAATGATTAATGAGCTTTGTGAAAGCAGAAAGGTGTATTTGGCTCATTTCATAAATTTGCTCATGGTGTTGATATACATTTAACGTCGGAGGAAAACACAAAGGCGAGAGTTTGGTTTTGACAGACTGAGATGAAACTCAGGCAGATTTATTCCAGACAAAAGTAAAAAGTCCCAAAAGGCATCAAGATCAAGTAAAGCAAAACAGAGAGGTTCCTCAGCATCTGTGGAATGTCTATGTTCCTTTCTAGCTTTTTAAATGAATGCCTATCAGTCTTTTTTGTAAACAATACTCATGCACATATATCCTTCATATCATATTGCTCACTGGAAGCATTGAAGAAATATTGAAAATTATTGAAAAAAAGATCCCCCGGCACAACCCTGTAACCCTATAACATTTTTAAAACAAACAGATTCCGCACTATTATTTATTAAAGATGAAGCCAGATTGGAAAGGCTGTCTGGGTGGTACACTCCCCTGATCCAACAGCTTGCAGAAACTGTGCTCTGAAGTGTTTTCTGTCAGATTTCATGGTCAGGGATGAACAGAGCACACCAATATGTTACTGAATCCTCTGGAAGTAGCAAGGGTGTACTTAGTTTTGTTCAAGTTAATCTTTATTTAATCAATAATGTCACTGTGGAGTCTTCTGTGTAAACTTAAAGTCACATTTATGCTCAGAACCTAATAAAATAAGAAAAAATAAATAGATAAAAAACTTGTTTTCATCCCAATATTTTGAACCCTAAAATTGAAAGGAGATGTATTTTTTCTTTTACCACCAGCAGCCTGAAAAAAGCAGAACACAGTGATGCAAATAAGAAGCTGATATACTGAGGTTGGTGAATGTCCAAGAGAGCTGCTGACCTCAGATCAGCACTCAACATCTAATTAATCATCCCAGAAAATATAACTGGGCCGATTTAAATATTCAAGGCTCATGCTTTCATGTCATGTGGAATCATCAGAAAATGTAGGTTACTGAAAGGATGCAATGTTGTGTAACTTGTATGTGTAGCTGCTGCTTTTTAAAGCAGCAGCTTTAAAAAGAGCCTTCAATGAAAAATGTATGCAGATGCACTGAAAAAAATCAATCCCATTTTTTATACATCAGGCAATAAATCAAAAATGAGACAAAGAAAGGGACACAGAGAGTCTTCAACAGCAAAAATACAGAAAATATGGACTTACAATGGTGAAGTTCATGACCTTGAGGATCCAAATAGTTAGTGCCAGGTTGATCAGGATCAGGATCATTAGCAGCAGGACGAAGAAGTAAAGGCAGCGTTTCCTCCAGCCGTATATTCCCACTTTGTACACTTGTGGTTTCTCTGAACTCTGGACATTGTTCCTATGAGAGCACTGTTCCTGGGTCATCTGAGGAGACAGAGCATGAGGATGATTATTGATGGAACATTATGCCAGCTTCCATTGCAAAAACACTCATTCTTGTCATGTGTTTTTGCCTAATTTCCAGTGCAAACGTCTCAGTAGTTTTGAAATAAAACAAAACTAACGTACAACTTTTATTATTTAATATGAAGTTTACTAAGATATTTGCACTAGAAACTAACTTAAGATTTTGTGTTTTTGCAGTGCTTGTGCTGTGTCAGTATTTTTCTGCATTTCTCACCAACACAAAATTAAGACTGCTTAAGACCATTAAGAATGGAATTTAAGACCTGTACTACCAGCACAGAAATGTAAAGGTCCCATAAATAAATTGTATGGGTTGGCAAACCAAAATTTCAGACCATATTTAAAGACAACCTATTTTTCTCAATAAATTTAAGACTTCATTGTCTTAAAGCCTGACCCTCTTGATGTCTCCATCCTCTCTTAAGATGAGAAGAAACAGGTACAGGAGTTAAAATACGACCTTGCTTATATTTAAACATACAATTTATATTAAATTTATTATTTGTGTACGCCAGCTCTGAGACATGCTGCTCTTTAAACCTTCCTCTACACTATCAGTTTTCGGCTTGCTGGACTTTCCCTGCAAATAGTTTAATCCAGGAACAAATATTTACTCAGGATGAAAATCAATAATTATTGTATTTGGGAGGCTTATAACACCATAAAAACAAAGCAAGGTAGTTTCCATCAGTCGTTTGAGTGAAAGTATAAAGTATGTCACTGCTGAATTTTGATGTTAATTTTCATTGTTTCAAATTATTGTGACCATTTACTCAACAAGGGTGTTAAAAGTGGGGCTTGCGGGCCATTTGTGGTCAGTGGATTTATTTTGCATGCCCCCACACGCAAGAATAAATAAATTAGGACATAACTACAACTTTTAAGTTAAAATCTACTTACAAAAGTGTGAGATGCTTTTTCAGAATAATAGGCAAACTGGGTGTCTTTCATTCAACAAGAAAAATGTTTTTCTGAAGATACCCAACACAAAGATTGTGGTGAGTGTTACATCAGCGATATATTACTTTAACATATGTAGACAGATATAATGAAACAAGACAGAGTCTCCATCTTGGACAACAGATCGACTCTCCTTCTCAATTGTCACTGTATAATTTGCACCCTGCATGATGCCACTGCTGCATTAGTATTTTGTTTATTTGCATGCAGAACCATGTAACTACATCTTCAGCTTCATCATAGCACAGTTTGGCAAAGAAGACAAATTGTGCTCCGATGTGCACAATGGTTTTACTTCATTCACATTGTGCACAATGAGAATGTAAAACTATTCACATTTAAATTAAGTAGCACAGCTTTTAGTTGCAATAAAATCAAACTTTTGTTATTGCAGCCAGGAGGCTGTGCAGGATACACAGCCTCTTTAGAAAGTGACAATATAAAGAATACATCTGAACAGAAGCGCAAACATAAACATTCCCCTCACACACCCACAATCCTGTTCTCTCCTTTGAGCCAATGACCAGCCACTCAGTTTTGGCAACCTGACAGACAGTTTAGTTAGCAATCGCACTGACTGATTACCCAATAAGTGGTCTATAACTCTATTATAACCCCTCCGGTCCGCTGACGTGCTAATAGTAGCAATTAATGATGATTCTAATTGTACGGCTGAGAGGACGATGAGGCATTGTTCACTTCCAGCGCTGCTATAATAATGCCCTAATAACTGTGTGGAAAAATAAAATTTACTGTCCAGTGCACTTTGCAGGGCAAGCCTCACACCACCAAAGCCAATCGTTTTTGACAGCCACATGCATCACCCCTTCACTGAAACAAATGGCAGAAGACAGGGCAACAGGGGAAAAAGTGCTGAAAGCTGCAGGAGACACCAATGCTGCAGTCAGCAAAACAATTTTTATTATTTTTTTATGTGATACGAATGAACACGCTGGAAAGAGTTGAGGGCTGTGATCCGATTGGCTCCTAAGCATTTCTTACTCATACTAATGAGTTACAATACCACCCCCAGAGCTAAAGCACTATGCTAACAAGATATTTACTGGAAGCCAACACTACAACACGATTACAATGTGGTATTTATTAGAAGCTAATGCTAAAGTGCTACACCAAAATAGTATTTAGTAGAAGTTAATGCTTATACCAACACAGTATTTAGTGGAAATTAATACTAAAATACTATTCCAATATGGTGGTTAGCAAAGGGCAATCCTAAAGCATTCGCCATTTAGTGAAAGCTAATGCTGAAAGTGCTAAATTCAATCATTGTCATACCTACCATGAGTCATTGACAACAAAATGTGTCACAATATAGTATACATTATGAATATAATTTGAAAGTTTCATCATATTTTGGTTGCAGATGTTCCATAACTGTTAAGGTTAATAAACAAGCAACAGCAGAAAACAACAACAACAAAAAAACATTACTTTACAAGAATCAATGAAGCAGCAGTCAAAATCAAAATGAGCAAAAAGTAAATAAAACAGACCTGTACAAAAAATAATACGACAATCAACTCAGAATGAGGTCGATTAAATAAATTAAGAAATTGATTAAAAGTCTGTAATATTCAGGAAATCTTTCAGACCGAATCTAAGTCAGCTGGTCCTAAAGGCTCCGGTTACTCAGGCTGAATATTGAGATTGGATTTATTCAAACACAACCACCTGCTCCAGCCAATCAGACGCCAGGCTGTTTGATCAGCTTCTTGGCAGTATCCTCACAGCGACACCATGACCTGCACAGATTAATAAACCTCTTGATTCTGCATCACTTGCTTTTCTCCTCTCCGTCTGTGAGCTCCAGCCGCAGGAGAGACCTTCATAATATCTCCCATAACTAACCTTCGTCCTGTCCCGTCGCCCGTTCAAATCCGGTCCAGTCTGGCTGACAGGAATATTCTATTTACATCACGAAGCCCGATTATGAAGAAGCACACACACGATCCAAAGACTGGCAGACAGGTTTCCCATTTCCTCTCCACAGATTAGTTTTGATGTTTTGTTGTTTGCTGTGACAGGCTCAGATAGCTGACCCTGAACCTGATCTGGAATGAAACAGATTATGTCAGTAAAAGCTGGTGAGCTGTTGTCAGTTACAAATATTAGAGTTTCAGAGGAAACTTTTCTTGTCATATATGCATTTTTAACTTAAAGCTTAGACTCAAAAGGTTGTAGAGGCAGAAAATAGAAATGGATTTTTTTAAATTTAGTTCAGCCGATCAATTGTATCAATTGCACTAATCTGCAATGATTATCAGATTAAACATGATGAACTGATTACTGAAATAATCTTCAACTTAGTAAGTTATCAATTAATCATAACCAACTCTAAAATTGGACATTAACTGAACGATTATATTCAGAGCAGTAAATAAGCCAAAACTGTACCAAAGAAAATCAATACATTTTGCTGTCAAGATAAGAAACTTTCTTTGTAAATATGCTGAACACAGGAGACGTGACAAGGTAGTTTTAGAATCACGTAGTTGAAATTCTTACAAAAAAAAAGTCCCTATCAGGCAGATTTTGTTACCCAGTTATTAATCCAAAGAATTACCCAAATATTTGATTAATTGTCAGAATAAGAGAATAATCGTTAGTTGCAGTACTAATCTGAAAAAGTATGAGAGAGAGTCATGCTCTTTGTGTGTTCATATGAGTTGTTTGCGCTTCAGGTGATTTAATTTCTGAATATGGAGTATAAATAAAAGGCAGGATGGTTGGAAAGCCTGCCAAGCATCTTCTGGTGGGAGGACGGCATCTTGGTGACGGAGCAGCAGAACTCAAAGCGAGTTAGATGGAGCAACTTGAACGCTCAACTATAAATGTATTACTGATAAGGAAAAGCTGGGTCATGACCCCGACAATCTGTACTGCAGGTAATGCTTAAAAAAAAAGAATGAAATAAAAACAAACAATATCCTGCTCTCTAGGCTGCTTTCTGTTTTCCCTTTTGTCTGTGACTGGCAGTTCTGGTAGGAGTTAACATTTTTCCATATAACCAGAAAATAACTGTAAAATTAGTCTCTTATTGATCATTTATTTGTCTCCCATTGAAGAAATGTGTCTTAGAAGAAGGGTAACGATGATGCAATACAGCAAGGACAAACAAAATGAGTAACAATACATACATAAAAACTAACTCAGACATACATCAAGTTCTGTGTAAACAAAAGCACATAGGTGCACAATATTAATATTAATTAAAAGATACTAATACAGTGAATGTCCAAAGTACATTTCATATTTCATACAATTTGTGATAATCTCAAAATCATATATAAATATATATAGAGCATATCACTTTTTTTTTCTTCAAGTTCAGAAAATTGACGTGAAAGCATTTTGCTTTTATACTCCTTTAATCTGGAACAAGATTAAAGAAAATTTCAAATCAGTCCAAATACTGAGTGCTTTTATATGAAGTTTAAATATGAAATAGTTTGGAGTTGCTTTTGATTTGCAATAACTGGAACATTAATCAATATATTTGATGATGACTGTTCTTGATGGTTTTGATGATGGAATTTCCTTTTCTCTGTCAATGTTACTCATTCCATAAGTGGTTAGCACTGGGTATGAATAATTATGGGTTTAACTGGTCCCCTAAATTTACAAAAGCTGATTTCATGAGAAGTATTAAAGTTTTAGAATTAGTCTAGTTCAAGCCCTGGAGCAAATCTGTCCTGATCGGCTGATGAGAGAAGAACTTGGGCAAAGTGGAGCTAAAAATGCCAGGTTGAGATCTGGGATGGCAGTAGTACCATCCAAAGCCTGAAAATGAATAGAACATGTTTTAATTCGAGGGCGTACAAACTTATGCAAGCAGCTTGTTGAAGTTTCTTCTTGCTAACACATTCCTCAAATTAACAGTGTTTGCTTTTCCGCATGTAATTGGAGGATTTTAAGGTTGGAAAAAGTTTGGTAATTATTTATGAAATCCTCCTGTTTCAGCATCTTCTCCAAGAAGAGGTTTCTAATTCCTGTTTCATTTCTACAAAACAAACAGCAGGTCATAGTTCCTATGGAAATCCCCCAGGAGGAGGCAGTTATAACATTGCCCACAGGCAGGAACAGGCAATCAAAGGGGAAAAACAGTGTGGGTCCTGGTGGGCCAATGGTTCCGGTACTTAAACCCAATGATGAAGTCAGCAAACACAGTGAATAAAGTTTGAGAGGAAGCTTGGAAGTAAAAATGCAGCGATTTCCCGGTTGCAAACATGCTTAAAAGGACATCTGGAGCAAGAAAAATAAAACAAATAACAGAATGGTCTTCATAATCATTTAATCTCAGGAAAATAAATTAAACGTATGTCAGAGTGACACTTGGGTGGGAATCCCACAGATTTTGATGAGAAATCTCACAGTAGCAGGAAGTTCTCCTGCACAACCAATACGAATGTGGCAAGTGGTTTCTGGATGTATGTCAACAGCAAAACACTTGACTTTTCCAGCAGCCATTGTACAGCGCTCACAGCAGAAAGACCAACAAAGCAAACTTTGTTTGGAGCTCAGCTTGGGTTGCTAGGTAGCAGGCTGGGCTTTGTTTGGGCTGGTTTTCTAGACACCAAAAGACATTAGCCCATAAAACAAGTAATTCAGGTGCAATTATAGCAACAAAAATAAAGGTTCACACAATTGTTACATAAACTTTTCAATATTTATTGAGTGAATGGAATGAAAATAAAATCAAATTAAATATTTAAGAATGGATGGCAGAATAAGGTTATTAAAGTGTTGTAAATGTGTAGAACAACATTTAAGTAAGAAAGAATTGAATTAAATGCATACATTTTTAAAATGAAAATGTTCAAATATGAACTTGAAGGTCTGGTTAGTGGCGCAGTTGGTAGCACTGTTGCCTTGCAGCAAGGAGGTCCTGGGTCCTGGGTTCAGTGCATGCGTGGGTTTGTGGAATTTCAGTCCAAATTCTCCCTAAGTGTATGTGCATGGTTGTTTGTTTCTATGTTGCCCTGCGACAGACTGGCAAAATAGAAACAAACAGGGTGTACCCCGGCTCTTGCCCGGAACACAGCTGGAGATAGGCACCAGCAACTCCAGACCCCAATAGGGATAATGGTGAACAGATGATGGATGGATGAAATATGAACTTGGCAGTACGAATACATGATCAGATCCTGGCTTCCTGACAAGCAGATGGAAGTTCTAAACAACTTTTAGTAATGTGCTTATTGATGGTTTCTCATTGCCACATTCACATGCTGTCATGCCATACGTACACCTTTCTCACGTGTGTCACAAATTAAATAAATGGAGCGCAGTAATGATATATAACTGCTCTCTGCTTTGTGCAGACTCTCCATGTATGCACAAAGAGCTACTGCTAGCTTTCCAATAAAGTCTGAAAGGACTCGCAGGCCGGGGAAACTAGATGGCGTTTGGTGGGAAGCTAAATAATGGCCACTCTAACCAGAGTAAAGGTGTGTGTTATGAAAGTGGCTCTGAGGAGAAAGAAAATAAGTGGCAAATTGGTGGCAAATCAAATCATTGGCCTTTGCGCCCCCCCTGCATCAATCCTGGTGCTGTCCAACGGTGTCACTCATTGAGCCAGCTATTCATGCTCGGAGCAGCTAGAAAACCCAATGGTCCACAAACAAAGCCTGTCTCTGATTAGGGAGAGAAATGAGGTTTTACAAAATGTTATTGGTCAATCCTGCTGCCAAATAGCCAAGCAGTTCTCCATTAGGACTTTTATAGATGCAGTGTGAGACTGATGGCCACTGCCAATATATAGACCATTACTGGAGGTTGCACGCATTCCGACTTTATAAATACACAAGCTAGCTACAGCAACTCCTCAGCCAAAAGGGATGTGGAAAAAAGAAAAAAAAAAAAGGCTGGATGGGAATTTTAAAAAAATTCCATGAGCAGAGGAAGAGATGTAAAAATGGATGTAATTTTCCACCAGCACCTTTCTAAAAACCCTCCAAACATTGTGAAAAGCAGCCTAAATTTTGTACAACCTGCCCAAGCTGTTTTCAGCCCAATCTGGCAAAACTCCATGTAAAATAAATAATTAAGAAACTGGAAAAAACAAAACAAAAAACAATATGTTGACTTCGTTGGTCAAACATGCAAAACTAAACTGGAACAAATCTTTCAAATGGTTCAAAATGTGCAATTAGGAATTCTAACTATAATTAAAAAACATACAGCATGATGTTGCTCACCACTCAAAGTATAGAATTGGACTGCATAGATCTCCCCTGAATGTCACAATTCCTGATCTGGAGTTCTTTTCAATATCTGGACCGATACAGATGTTATCATTAGTTCGGTGCATCTCTATTCCAAACTGACTGAGTTTTCTTTTGCATGTCAGGATGTTTTTAACACTTTGTTCCAGGAATGACCACGACTGCGTTAGTAGACGTTTTTCTAAACCAACGATGTGTTCCTTTTTTCTAGTGATCTAAAGTTTAGTTCAGACACCATGAGGAGGGACATCATTCAGATCCATCAGTCAGCACCGTCTATGCCAGTGCTGAAGCTTACAAACCGCTTTGTGTTTGTGATCGAACAGGCGAGAAATGTGAGGAAATCCCCACACAGCTTCAGAGTTTAATAGAAATACAGCTTGTTAAGAAGAAATGGGGCTGAAAACAAGGAGAGAAGGCTAATGTTTGGATAGAGAGTCCTCTCACATCAGAGAGAAACACAGTGACAGGTCAGCAGTACGCCGCTCGCCTTTATCCCACGAGAGGCTCGCCGAAGCTAAATTGCCTGTCTCTTTTCCCCCCTCCTCCGCTCATTGCCTCTCCGCCCCCTCCTCCTCACTGTTAGAGGCTAACATCTTAATCATAATTGTGTCATGAACCATAAACACTCATATGCTTTGCAGTGGAAGCACCCTCGAGGGGAGCACTGGCGCTGAATAATAACAATAACTTTGTTTGCAGAGCAGTTCAGCCGAACTTCTCAAGGCTTGTTTGAGTTCATACATTTTGACGAAAAGTGATAACAGCGGAGTGAGAATGAAAAACAGTGATTGCACAAACAGGTAGAAACATTTTTTAACTTTAAATACACTCCTCTGTCACACAAAAAAAGAGTTACATCCTCAAAACCAAATATGTTTAATATGCAGATGATGGCTGTCAACAAAAGTTGCTTGTTGTTCCAATTGCCAATGAATCTGTGGCCACTTCATGCACATACACACACAAAAACAGGGATTAACCAGCTTGGAAATCTGCAGAAATTCTCCAAAATATACAACAACTCAAGGCTCAGATTTAAGGTAAGAAACAACTCAAACATGAGGGAAGTGAATAAATCAAAGTTCACTCTTTAGCTACTGCAATAAGGAGTCAGGACATCAAAGCTATTGCTGGTGTTGTTTGTGAGCACAAAGTTGATCTAGTTTAAATAAAATTATTTGTTGGACAGCAAACTAATCACAATTTGCTGCAACTTTGTCTGACTAAAATGTGTTTTACGTTCACCTGGCTTATGATTATTTTAACTTCTATTTTTCATGTGTAGAATTCTCTTGAAGTATTTATCTTTTACTCTGGTGGCCTTTATCTCAAAGTGGTTAGATAGGAAAGTAAGAGAAGGGGAAGACATATGATAAAGGTCATCCGGCCGGGAACGCGAACCTGTGATGGATGTGTTGAGGACTAAGGCCTTGACCCAGCCGTCATACGTTTGGTTAGTTTCAGGGGTAATTGTCTTTTAAAGTGTATGACCTGGGTCAAACTCAATGTATGGTGTAGCATAAAGAAATAATGTCATTGTACATCAGAGTAAAAATGTTGGTCAGAACTGGAGTAAAACATTCCAACAGTTTCTCTGAATTCTGACAGAATTTCATGGTTGCAAACGACAACTTTTGTCACTAAATATTCTTTTTCATTTCAGTGTGCTATAGACACACTGGACTCACAACATGGAACCTTTATAACACTGAGTAGAATGCCAGTTTGTCAGGTTAAGAAGCTCCACAGAGAAGATTCCTTCCATATTTTGTGGACAGTGCATTTTGTGAACAAAATACCAAAGCAGCACAGATAAAACATCACTGTTCTTGGATTTTCAATGGCCATGTAAAAAGAAACAACATATAGAAATACAGTAAGTTAAATCCACTGTTTTTAACATTTTGTCTTTCATCAAAAACAAAATCCTGCTCACAACATCCACACTTGCTTTGGAAACCGTTCAGAGAAAAAAGATCCATGTCCACCTTATGTAACATACACCTTCTGAAAATTGGGATATGAAATAAAGTCTGGACAGATTTTTCTGTATTTTCTTCCTTTCCCCTATCCTAAACTTTTCAGATAATTAGAGAAACCATGAAATCTGTTTTGTTAAAGGATATTTTTGTTTAAAGGTTGGAAGTAAAAACCAATGACATCTCTCTCTCTAAGATGTCCCAAGAGTCCCGCCTGTGTTCCTTGATGCTTAGCGCTGATTTCACTTGTCGAAAAATGAGCCCTGACAAATTTTCCAACAAGTCTAAAAGCTTCAGGATACCTGTGAGATACGTTTCAGCTGCAGAGTGAATTTCTGTCAGAAAGACTGTTCTACTTTGGTGAGCGCTGCAGATCATTGCTCTTACCTCAAAAGATCTCCAGGGAGAGTCAAGAGTGAGTACGAAAAAAGGGACACAAGGGCAGACAAGATGTCTGAGCTAATGCTGCACTTTTATTCTGCCCAGATAAGATTATAATGAGTTCACATAAGCTACAACCTGAAGAGATTTCACTTTCCATTCTCTGACTAATACGGGAACTCTTACAAAGCAAACGCTGAAGGTTCACGCTGCCGATATTTAAAGACAACAGTCTCATACAACCAGACAGATCCTGTACAGCCTGTTCTATCTTAATAAAACCCTTAATGCCTGCCCTGCTTACTTGTTAATGCAGATGCAACACTCTGTGGTGGACCACTGGAGAAAATAGCAGCTTGTAATAACTTGCTGGTGAGATGGAGATATGAAAGAATCAATGACCTTCACAATCTACACAAAGTCGTATCATTAGATTCTTACGACTGCAGGCAATGAAACATCAGAGCGTCTATCCCATTATAAGATACACATATTTGCAGTGAGATAAATATGACACATTTTCACTTTTTGAGGGTTTTTACTGGAAAATTATGAATTAGTTCTATGAAAGGTAAACATGAGCTACAGCTTCCTAAGTCAGATTGAACTTCTGGCAACAGAGTGTGTCAAGGGACTAAAAAAGGTGCCTGAATCAGAATCAAATAATTTGATCATTAGCCAAACTTAATTATAATTTAATTGCATGCTAAAGAGGTAGTTCAGCCACTGGATTTGGGTGTGTTGGACCTGAAAGTTGCTGGATGCCAACTTCTGAAGAGAGAACTGGACTGCAGGCAGAACAGTGAGACAAAAAGTACTGGTAACTAAATTGAAAGAAAAGATTCCCATGAGCTCATCCAAGGGTTATCCACGTCCTGGACACTAATGCATCTCTCTTTCCCAGAGCTAACAGCACAATGAAGAGGCTTTGGAGCGCATCTATATTCTAGTCCAGAAGAAGAAAGTTCCATCAGAAACTTATCGCGCAGTCTTGCTGAATATGTGATCACCTGAACTGGAGAAACTTTGTGCTTGTAATTCAAGTCTCCAGTGTACCAGTAGAAGGTGGCTTAATCCTCCAGAACAATTCGGGTCCATACACACCAGGAGGAAGTTGTGAGAAGGCGCATTCAGGCCACAGCAGGTGGATTATTCAAATAAAAAAAATGTATTATTAACTGCCTGAATAGATTGTTTAGGTCTCTATCTTTATGTTTCTGTGGAAACTGATATTTTCATGTAAATTTGTTTAGCTATGCATTTTTGGCCTAAAACCGTTTCAATACTGGCCTCCTTATATCAACCAGTGCATAACCACACAGCGAAAACACAAAACATTACCAAGTACTTTTGGTCTAGTTTCTAGTGAAAATATCTCAGTACACTTGAAATACAACAACCCCACTTGGCCCAAGCCCTCAGTGTCACTCACCTCTGCCCTCTTTGGACTTTTACAAAACTGTTTTTTATTTTTATCATTTGCCTGATGAGTGTTGGCACAATTTAGATTCTCTGTTCAGTTTATTTGGACTGATTATTAATTAAGATGAATGAAAATTAAATACTATTACTATTAAATATCAAAATAGAAACCACCTTCCTGGAAATTTGAGAAACTAATTGCTAAACTAATTGCTAATGGCATTAGCAATTAGCAGAAATTGGAGCTGATATGTAGATAAAAGTACTATTATTCAATGGGCTAAGAGCTTTTAAAATCTGTTAGACTCTTGCTATGTTATTTTATGAATAAGATCACAATTTTTAAAAAGACGTCATAAGTTAAAGACAACAAAGTTTGAATTCTGAGCCGACGACATTTCTCTGAACTCGTTGAGTAAATTAGTGTTTGTTTACAGCTGAGGAAGACGCTCAGTAGTATTGAACAGTCTCAGATTCAGTCCATATCTTCATGTTTAGATGTATGGAAGTCACTTCGGCTCAAAGAGAAGAGGTTTCCAGCGTCTGCAGTCAGTTGCTAAGGGGATGAGAAACACCTTTATAATTATAGTCTGGCAGTCCTTTTTATTAACAGAAGAAGGGGTGACAGAGCCGGCCAATATAAGCTATCACTGTGATGTTTCATTTGTTTCAAAAGTGCTTTTAAGCAAAGTGCTGCACAGCTCTTTGTATTTCAGTGCAGACAGACTCTAATGAAGAGGCTGCTGAAGCAACGGATTTAGAGAAGTAAATGCAAAGTCTGGAACCTGAAAATGCTAGAAACAAAAAGTAAACATTGGATAACAATCTAGAGAAAGAAAAGATGAATTTCAGACATAAAAGAGCATCTCAGAGAGTCAGCAGAGGAGGAGAAAGGAGCCTATGACACTTCTGACACAGGATTGGGAAGTTAAGAGGGAGGATTGGTTGTCGACTTTGAAGCTCTGGAGCGGAAAAAGATCCAAACAGGTTGGGTGGGAAAGGATTTATTTTCAACCACCAATCTGACTGATGAAATCCGCTTTGGTATATGTTCTGATTCCCACACAGTCCAAACCTCATATCTTAGCTGAAATGATTATAAGGCAGCCTCTAAAAGGAAAATGTTCACCTATGAAAACCTTTCTATATAGAAAATCTTATAAACTTATCAAACACACCAACTGTCATTGTTCAGGTCTCTGAGCCACATCTCCCATAGCATAAGACTTGCGAGACTGTTTTGGTTGTATTTACCCAGAATGCCCTGCTCTACAGTCCACTTCCTGTTTTTGTCACTTCCTGTTTTTGTAACGCTCTCTGGTCTGCTTCATTCACATTATGCATTTAAACCAAACTGAATTTTAAAGTTGACTTTTTTAGTCCACATCACGAGGGCAATTACATTCTCACAGCTCCCCAAATGAACCAGTCTTTCTGTACAAACAAACTACAGTTGGATTAAAGTGGAACAAAGTATTTAAATATTTAAATTTCTGAGTTAAATATGAAGCTTTGGAATAAAAGACCCAACAGTCTAGTGAATGGATAAATCCATATAAAAATATTAGTTGGCTCTTTATCATTTTTAGCCAAAGTTATTTAAAGGATCACTGTCGAGGGTTCAAACATTCATAGGTTCTTTGAGCTGTCAGTTACCTGTGTGTTTTGTCAAATGCAGCGAATTCACCCAAATCTGTTGAAAAACATCTATTTGTACAGCATTACAGTGAAAACGACAACTCCTTCACTATGAATCCAACCATTTTCCGGTCACCCTTCTCCCTAACGGGGTCGGGAGGTGCTGGTGCCTATCTCCAGCTGCGTTCCAGGCGAGAGGCGGAGTACACCTGCCAGTCTGTCGCAGTCCTTCACTATGAAAAGAGCTAAAACTTTATTTTCACTATTAAGAACACCAACTGTCAGACATGGTGAGTGTCCATGAAGGCCTTCCTTTCTCAAACAGT
The DNA here is from genome assembly GCA_911649635.1 of Poeciliopsis gracilis. Taxonomy (NCBI): domain Eukaryota; kingdom Metazoa; phylum Chordata; class Actinopteri; order Cyprinodontiformes; family Poeciliidae; genus Poeciliopsis; species Poeciliopsis gracilis. The sequence goes on from CAJVRI010000293.1 coordinate 695,291, forward strand.
GTGTTAAAAGCGTATACCACCTGCTGTACCACAAACTGCATCGGTTTGGGCAGCGAAGTCCAGCAGGCTACATACAGCATGTTTGTCTTTATCTGACAACAGATTAGTTGTCACCATCTTGCAGCATGAACTACAAACATCCAGAATCACAAAGCAGACGTGGCCTAAGAAACTGTACTAAAGATGTATATAAAAATTAGGACCATACACCCACACTGCAAAGTATTTTTTGTGCAAATATATTAGTATTAATTAAGACTGAACTAACTTAAAAGTAATGTCTCAGCATGCTTCTATTAAATAATTCTGTAATATTGGTTGAGAATACTAGGTCCACTGGCAATTTATTTCACTTGTAACAAGTCATTTATCCCATAACTAGTGTTTTTAATCTATATTAGATAATTATTTACCTAAAACAAGCTCCTACAACTTGCCGCAAAGTTACTTGTATGTTAGTTGTCTTATTTCAAGCCCACTAAGATATTTGCACTAAAAACTAGACCAAAAATACTTGGTAAGATTTACTTGTTTTGACTGTACATAATGAATTGAGTTTAAAGAGAACTGAGTTGCCAAACTCAATGCACTTTTCTATAATAATGTAATTTAATGAATATGTACATATGTCAAAGAATACAAAAAATAAACCTAAAACTCTCCAGCAGACCATAAAGCCTGCAGACTGAAGGGAAGGAAGGTCACTAACTTGTCACAGAAGTAGATTTAGGATAAAATCATTCTTTATGTTACATGTAATTTCATTCTGGACAAAAGCACTTTGTATAATACTCCATGTGCGAGGAGCGCCAAGCTGACTGATGGTGTTTTTGACTTCACTTAAAGATGGTTTTCAGTAAAACTCTGCGTCGCCGGCTGCAGACTGCGTCCATCCACGGCATCATCATTATAGGTGCTCAGCTGCAGCTGTCTATCTTCTCTGATGCCGGCTAAACATTCATTTGTATGCACGCTGCTCTGTTGTTTGGGAGCCTGCCACCATTTAGAACAACAATTTTTATGCTAAGTGGCAATCGGTCATGTTGTACCCTCTCAGGGACGTGACGGAGGAAACAGACAGAGGTGGGTGAGCAAAGACAGAGAAGCAGGAAAATCAAGATTAAAGGAAAAACAGATAATTTTATATTAATATTAGAATAAGAACTACGGAATAAAAAAAGGACAAAAAATAAGTAAAAATAGCCAAACTGGTGCTCAAATTCAAATAGAACTTTAATCACAATTCAGACAACTGGACGTTTCATGAAGAAAATAACTTGTATTTTCATCTTGCTTGTGATTAAAGTCATATTTGAGATTAAATGTAATTAAAATAAAATAGAATTTCAAATGGTAATATTGACAATAAAGTCAAAGTTTCATAAATAAAAGTACAAAAAAAGTTAAAATACCATGGTTACCTTTTTTTTTTTTTTTTGGCTTACATTAAAACCAATATTTTAATATGTTTCTGACAACAGATGCATTACCAGTAGGTTGTATGGAAGGATTTTTTTAAATTGACTCCTTAGCAATTAAAACACCTTATGATGCTGTAAAGGTGCTAATAATTAACACTGAAACTCAAAAACTTCTAATCATCAAAACCAAACTGTTCATCTACCAAAACCAAACTATTTCCACCAACCTTTATTCTGTGTTTGTTTCCTGATACAGCACAACAGTTACATTGATCAAAGTCAAATGGTTTATCCAATACCTTCACTTTTCCTCTAATTAGTCCAAAACTAAAACATTAGTGACCAAACCAGTGACTTATTAGCATCAATTAGCAACCTACCTCAAACTGAAGTCACTAACTGAATTCTGTATATAACAACCAGCAATCAAAACTCAATAATATAGTCTGAAGTTGCATCTTGAACACTTTTTTTCTAATTCTTCAATGACATGTTAACCAAATCTGAAAATAATGAAGCTGATAACAAAATGTATCCATGGGAAGAGGAAGAAAAGACCTCTTTGCACATCTTGGTTTTTGACCATTATTGGTGCCTTCTCTTCGTTTTCAGAAATAACATCTTAGTTTTTTCAAGCTAAGGGTCATTTTCTCAGACATCTGACTGCAATGAATTTATAAAATGCTACTATTTCACTTGAGGCAGATTTTAAAGTATCTTAAGTATCATTTATCTTTCTTGACAATGTGTTCTTCAGGATTTTGAAGAAAACAAATCATAAGAAATGTTGAAAGCACTTCTTTTCCATATGTACAGGAAGGGAGAAGGAGACATTGTAGGAAGCAGTGTTGTATAAAGTACTGAAATCTCGGAGTCAAGTAAAAGTATAGGTACCGCTCCAAAATATGACTTTGGTAAAAGTAAAAGTCACTGACTGAAATTATTTAAAGTATAAAGGTATCTGAAACGTCTTGTACTTAAGTATGGAAAGTACTGTAAAAATGAATGTACTCAAGTAATGTAATGAAAAGTAAAAGTAAAAAGTAAAACAAGGCAAACGCAGTTTGAATGACATTTTTTATATTTTGGTAAACTTGTAAAATACACTTAAAATAATGTACACAACCAAGTGCAGGCAAAATGAAACCTGCTAATAGATAAACCTGCAGCATCACTTAGTTAAGAAAATTAGGAGCTTTACCTAAACCACAAGGTTTAAATAATTAATAAGAGAAAAAAAATAAATAAACTTGTAATCCAAAAAATACAATAATCCATGAAATAGCCAACACTCAGTACGTTCTGATGACGTCACCACATAGCGCAACTCTCTCTCGGTGCGTCACGATCCGGAAACAATAAAGCTAATTGAAAATAAAGCCGGGAAAATGTTTGAAAATGACAGATAAGGATTAATGTGAACTGAAGCGGGAACACCGCGTGTGACCCACGATGAACCGCGCCAGTTTAAACTGCAACAAAACGTAAGTTAGCGATTGTGTGTGTTTGTGTGTGTTGGCGTGTGTTAACGCGACTCTTTAATTAGGTCGTAACTCGTGACGCTCCTCCGTCACAGTAACGAGTAACGAAACCACACATTGAAAATGTATCGGAGTAAAAGTATGCAATTAAGTTCGGAAATGTAGTGAAGTAAAAGTGAACGTTATCAAAAATTTTCTTACTCTAGGAAAGTATGAAGTACTCCAAAATATACTTAAGTAAAGTAGTGAAGTATTTTTACTTCGTTACTATACAACACTGGTAGGAAGTCTCTCAAACTGGGTTCTGACTCCAGAAGCATTCAGTCAATTTTGCAGGTGAAATGTTCAGGGTGAAATGGGCTATTTAGTTCCAATCACTGGAAATGATAGGTGAAATTTCAATCTGAGAATCACCAGTGGTTTCCAAAAAAACATGACAGACCTGCCTGGAAGTAATGAGATGAACCACACAAAAATCCTGAGCAACAATTTGGAGTTGCTAAAACTGCTGAACACAGAATGCACAGTCACACTGTGAGAAACACCAGCAATTAGCAGAACGAGCCAATTTGCATCAAACAAACATTTATCTGCCAATCAGACCTCTAACCAGATCACAACTTGCATTACCTCGCTTTGTTCTCCCAAGGAGTTGATTACAGTCATTAAACTCAGCAACATTTTTACATTGTGAGTAAAAAGAAAGTAAAAACCTCAGCTTTTAGTTTGACTTTGCTGAAATGTGATAATGTGTTACATTTTAAATTTGTGATTGCAGAGACTCATACTGAGAGCAATCAGTGAACAAACTGGACAGCACTGCTGTAATGAATATAGAAACACTCATTACACAAACTGCTAGTGTTCAGTACTAAGAAGAGAAAAACAACTTTTGTTGTTAATTAATTCCTCTCTTTGCTTATTTATTTATGGTAGGAGGTATTTTTAAGCAGAAACATTTTGACTGGAATCCAATTAGTCTTGTCTCTGTTTGATCAGAGCCTAAATAGTAAATAGTCTATTTCACCACTTGTCATGTTAAACAAATGCAAATTAGACTTCTAAGTGATATATCTCATGGTGCAAATAAGCTGCAAATTAACCATTCAAACTATAAATGATACAACACATTTGTATTTGGTACAGTAAAAATAGTGGCCATATGTTTTAAGTAAAAAAATCAACAAAAAAAATAATCGACATTTTGGATTTGTCTTCATTATGCCAGAAACAGCAAGTAAACATTAAGTTTTCATCATGTTGATATGTTATGTTTTACACGCTAAAACACAACAGGCAAAATCATATTTGACAAGCTAATAAATACATATTATAAATACATACTATTATCCTACCATGAAAAGTTACATTTTATATGCTCAAACAATATTAACATGCTGATGCAAAACTTTGCATTGTTGACAACTAAGTTCAATAATTCCCTAATACACAGAAGCAGCTGGTTATACCAATCCTCTGCTTATTAATGTGTGTAGAGAAAAAACTAGAAGCAGAACTAGTGAATATTTTAATTACAGATTCACATTCTGAAGGAATAATAGAGCATTATTATGCTGAATTTTTAATAATGAGTAAAACAACACCACAAAACATGGAAAACAGAGTTTAAAATTACATTTGATTCATAGATAAATTTCTCCAAATACTAAGATGTTTTTAGTCTGCTGGGTTTTATTGTTCTTCTCATATTGCAAAGACAAAGGAAACCTTATTTCCTGTTATAAAAGTCTCCTGAACATGCCTGATTCCAGGATAAGTAATATCCACACTTGGAAAAATAAAGGTCTGCAAATCTGTATAAATCGAGACACTTTTAAAATATTGAATATGTATTTGATTTAGAAGCACATATGAAAGTTGGACAAATATGATTTTTTGGGGAGAAAAAGTGAAAATTGGGACATTTAGACTGCCATGTAAAAGTTGCATATAGATCCCATTTGCCTGTTGTGTCTTAGTTTACCAAGATACAAATCTTATGTAAACACACACAAACATACATGCATTCCAATGCACGAACATGAATTTACTCACAAATGACAAACTTCTACTTCAAGTAGAAAAGAAGTCAGTTGGTCCACTGCCATTCATTTTACATCTGATCACCACTTTAGATTTAAACCTGGAGAGGAAAAAGCATCTAACCCAGTGAGGTTACGTAGCAGCAAGGTGCCACTTATCAGATTCATTGACAGACCAAAATATTTCTCATCAATGATCCAAGAATATTTTTGATTAATGTCTGAATAATATATGCCCTTTAAGAAGGCGATGCACAAAGAAAGCTTGGCAAAACTCAATCAACTGAAGGATTGATGGGAAGAAGAAAGGGTCCAAACTCCTCCACAATCACTTAAGACGGTAATGAAGTTTCCCAGAAAACCTCCAAGTTATTGCCGCTGAAGTGGTATGTTTAAAAACTTTGCCATGACAGTAATGTGTGAAAAAACTGTGAAAATGAAGAGGAGTGCAACATTGTACCTTTCTCCAGCAAACCTCTCATTAAGATAAACAGGCGTTTTCTTCCTGTGTCTGAGCTTGTGGAGCTTCATCACAAAGACAGCAAGGGAAACAGATAGGAAACAGCAGCCACATTAAGTCTATTCGGACATGATATTTGAGTTAACGTTTGCATCTTCTGAGTGGATGCAGTATTTTCCCATGAGAAGTCTATACAAAGAGAAAGATGTTCAGTATATAGACTGATCCCAGTCCACAATTTTAGAGCTGTAGAATGAAGAGAACAGGCGTTTCAACGTGCGTTCGTTTATTTTTTTTCTCTCTAAAACAGTACAACACAACTGCAGTACACAGAAGACACAGCAGAGGTCAGCATAACGGCTTCTCCGTTAACCATTAAACAAAATTACTGCTTATTTCAACACTCCCACTTAATTTTTCTTTAATGGTATTAAGACACACAAAAAAGTGCTGAAATACTTTTAACTCAATCTTTTCTGTTTATGGTTTACTTTTTGTCTTGTTATACTTAACAAAAAAAAAACATTGTTAACTTTATAATGAACACTACAAAGCAAGACATTCTACCACAGATTTATATTGGAAAAAGTCCAATCTGTCTTCTAAAATTCTCAAACTTCTGTCTTGCAAGAGGTTTTGTCAAGATATCTGCCTTCATCTTATCAGTAGGACAATATTCTAACTTGACTTCACCATTCTGCACACACTCTCGAATGTAATGGTAACGAATGTCTATGTGCTTGGTTCTTGAATGGTCCACCGGATTCTTTGCTATTGCAATGGCTCCTTGGTTGTCCTCCAGAATCACTGTAGGCTTTGTGACCATTCCAAGATCATTCAGTAATCTTCTCAGCCAGGTACCTTCTTGAGCTGCTTGACTGAGAGCAACATACTCAGCTTCTGCTGTTGAAAGTGCAACTGTTGCTTGTTTTTTGCTCAGCCAGCTCACTGCTCCTCCATTGAGTAGAAATATGTTGCCTGTTGTTGAATGGCGGTCGTCCTGATCTCCAGCCCAGTCAGCATCAGAGAAACCAGTCAAATCTTTGTTCCCTGCACAGTCATACTTCAGAGCAAGGTTAACCGTGCCCTTTAGGTATCGAAGAATCCTCTTCACAGCAGTCAGATGTGCAGTATTTGGATTTGCATTGAACTTTGACACTACACTCACTGCTTGTGCTATGTCTGGTCTTGTTGTCATCGCAGCATACAGTAGACTTCCAACCATAGACTGATATGTGCTTGGATCGACAGGATTACTAACGCCATCATCCTTTTTCAGCTTTACACTGATGTCAGCAGGGGTTGCAACAGGATTAGCTTTATCCATCCCATATTTCTTAAGAATGGTTTCAATGTACTGTTTCTGATGAAGAAAGATGCAGTTTTCCTCTTTGTCTTGAATAACTGAGATGCCGAGAATGTAGGACAGTTCACCCAAGTCCTTCATTTTGTAGCGCTCTTGGAGAGTCAATTTTAACTCATCCATGCTTTCAGTTGACTCTGTAATCAGCATCAGATCATCCACATAAACTGCAATTATCTCCAGCTCCTGTGATGACCTCACAAACACACATGGATCTGAGGTGCTCTGCTTAAATCCAAGGTCCATCATGAATGTTGTGAACTCTTTGTTCCAACACCGAGGAGACTGTTTTAATCCGTAGATTGATTTTTTTAATTTGCATACAAGATGCTCCTGACCTGGTTTGATGTATCCCTCAGGCTGTTCCATGTATATTTCTTCTTCCAGGTGTCCATTTAAGAATGCAGTGACAACATCCATTTGATGTACATGTAGGTTATTCTGGATGGCAAAGGACAATAATGTACGAATTGAGCTAAAAAACGTGCTACAGGCAGCGTTTCATAGTAGTCAGCACCATATAGCTGTGAGTAACCTTTGGCAACAAGTCTGCACTTGTATCGCTCCACTTCTCCATCACTTTGATGCTTGACTTTGAACACCCATCTTGACCCAATGACCTCTTTGTCCTTTGGTAGTTCCACCAGATCCCATGTTTCATTTTCTTCGAGTGACTGGTATTCCAAATCAGCTGCTTCTTGCCATTTTTTTTGCATTTGGACTCTTTAATGCTTCCTTCAGTGTGATTGGTTCTGTGACAGAACACACATTAGCACAATGATCAACAGTCACCGTATCTGCAAACTCGTCATATCCATATCTCTTTGGAGCCCTTCTGATTCTGCTTCCTCTTTTAATAGTTTCATCAACAGTAACATCATCAGTTGTTTCCTTTTCTTCTGTGATGGTAGCCACCTCTTTCTCTGGACAGGAAACTTCCTCCTTCTGTCTCCAGCCAAAGTCCGACTCATTAAAGATGACATCCTTTCGAATCAGAATTCTCCTTTTTTCTTCATCAAACAGACGATATCCTTTTGCGTTGTTTGCATATCCCACAAACCTGAGTTTTACAGCTTTCTTGTCAAGTTTTCGTCTTTGAACATCTGGAACATGTGCATAAGCAACACAACCAAACACTCTCACATGGCTCAAGTCAGGTTTTTACCAGACCATCGTTGGTAGGGTGTCTCTTGCTTCAGAACAGATGTCGGCAATCTGTTTTTGTATGTAGGCTGCTGTTGCTACTGCTTCAGCCCAGTACATTTTTGGTAGCTTAGCATGTGACAACATGCTTCTAGCTGCTTCAACCAATGTCCTATTTTTTCTTTCTGCAACTCCATTTTGCTGAGGTGTATGAGGTACAGACATCTCATGGTGGATACCTTGAGCTTTCAAATATTCTTGAAACTCACTTGAAATGTACTCCCCACCATTATCTGATCTCAGTCTTGCAACTTTGTGTCCACACTCATTAGAGAATGTTCTCTCAAATTCCTTGAATTTGCTTACGACTTCACTTTTATGTTTCATGAAGTAAACCTTGCAACAGCGAGAAAAGTCATCAATGAAGGTTACAAAGTATTTTGACCCACCTATGGATTCTGTCTGCATGGGTCCACAGACATCACTATGGATCAGTTGCAGCTTACGTTTGGAGCAGTTTCTCCCACTGCCTTACATGGCTGTCTTGTGAGCTTGCCGTCCACACAGGCTTCACAGAAAGGAAGTTCTTTGTCTGCAGAGAATTTCACTCCATTCACCAGATCTCCTAACTTTTTTAGTTTGGTGGTGTGACCTAAGCGTTGATGCCACAGACTAGCTGTTACTGATGCACTTGATGCACTATGACAGACTCGTGAAGATCCTTTAACATTCAACTGGTACAGTCCATCAGATCTTTGTGTTCCCATTCCTTGAAGAGTTCCATCCTTGCCACGTATGTAGCACTGAGATTTTTTGAACTGCACTGTATTTCCTTTTCTTGTAGCAGCTCCCACTGAAAACAAATTTCCAGACAACTTTGGAACGTATAACACATCATACATTGTGGCGGGTTTAGCATCACTTATTTTGAAGGTCATGTTCAATTTAACAATGCCACATCCTTGAGCTTCCACCACCCTGCCATCACCCAGTTTTACAGACTGTGTTTCTGTAAACTGCTGGTAGTTTTGAAGAATTTCTTTGTCACAGGTCATGTGTTTTGATGCTCCAGAATCAATCAACCACTCATGTTGTCCTGGTCCTTCAGTTAGATTAGCATTTTCTGCAACAAAGGCACTCTCAGAGGGATCTTTTTCATTTTCACATACTGCATTTTTGGCTTTGTGATTTTTTATTCGTTTTTTCCAGCTTGGACAGTTGCGCTTTATGTGTCCTTCTTTGCCACACTTGTAACATCTCCATGAACTCTGTTGTTCAGCTCCCACTACTTTTGAATGGTCCTGCATTTCTCTGTGAACTTGTGTTGACATGGCTGATGCACCACCACCTGATGTAGCAGCACTGTAGTCATCATTGACATTTACTCTTTTTTGCTCTTCATTGATTAATGCTTGTTGCACAAACTGCAATGTCAAATTGTCCATCTTTGTTTCGAGAGCAGTGACTATCGTAGCATAGCTTGGTGGTAAGCTACCCAGGAGAGTTACAATCTGATCTTCCTCTTCAACCACAGCACCTATTGCTCTTAGCTGATCAGTCAGTTCCTTCATTCGTTTTAAATGATCATTTAAACTGTCCTTTTCTTTCATTTCACATCTGAAATATTTCTTCTTCAAGAACAGTTTATTTGCTAAAGTGTCTCTCTCAAAATGTCCTTTTAGCATGTCCCAAGCTTCTTTTGGAGTTTGACAGCTTGTTATCAAATACAACTGGGGTGTACTCACATTTAACACTAACACAGAAAATGCTCTTTCTTTCCGTCTCTCGAATTCTGTCCGAGCTTGTGCGCTAGCATCCGGAGTTAGCATGTCCGTCTCCGTTAGCATTCCCCACAGTCCTTTAGCCTTTAGCAAATGCTCCATTTGAAACTTCCACGTTGCCCAGTTCTCTGGTCCACTCAGCTTGTCGATAAACATCTTATCATCCATTGTGAATCCCACAATTCCGTTTATCCGACTCAAAAACTTCAATTACAGAAGGTTTTTAGCGACGCTCTGGGCCCATAACCTGAAGAGAACAGGCGTTTCAACGTGCGTTCGTTTATTTTTTCTTTTCTCTCTGAAACAGTACAACACAACTGCAGTACACAGAAGACACAGCAGAGGTCAGCATAACGGCTTCTCCGTTAACCATTAAACAAAATTACTGCTTATTTCAACACAGAATGTAAACATATCACTGCAGACAGAGGTGAAAACCTGAAGCTGTCTGCAGATGGAGACGGTCAGTCGGGGTGTGTGTTAGGGTGGGATGTTTATAGCTGTGACTCTGTTCCTAATATAACTCTGTGTGGATCTGCAGCTGGTGTGGGACCAGAAACAGGTGGGATGTTTAACATGTCCGAGTCTCAGAGGAGCTCTGGACTTCTTCCTTGCAGCAGAGATGAGACAGAAAACAGAGCTGGCTGGAGATTCACACTTCTCTTCATTTACCAGCACCACACACAACCATTGCACAATCTTTAAAGGGGATCTATTTTACTCCAGTCACGTTTGCAAATTGTTGCACTTTCTCGTGGGTTTCTACTGCTTCCACCAAACAGTCCAAGCACTTCAAAAAACACTCAGCCGTTCTATGGCAATAAGTTAATCTTTTTTTGGTGTCTGGAGAATGAGCCTTTCCAAAAGCCACAATATTGTTAAGTCACACTGCCCTGTTACATGGCAACCCCAGCAGAATTCCATCCATCACCCTGGAGCTCCAGCAGGTAGTTTTACTGCTGTATGCACTGTATATCTGTATATAATGGCTCCTCGAAAAGAGCCATTTTCTTATGAAACCACTTGCTTCATTCTACAGGAGGTGCCACCTCTCCACTTCAAAGACATACAGTTATATAATTATGTATCTGTTTGTAGCCTTTTTCACATAGCTCCTAATGTTGAGTTAGGTGGTCAGCAGCAGCTTCATTGGATTTTAGGACAAGAAGCCCTAAAACAGCTCATTCTGTTTTAGGAGTTCAAAATATGAAGAACTGACCAGACTTTAATATTTAGAAATGATTTTGTACAAAAATAATTCCGTAAACATGTTTTCTATAGTCCATAGACCCATCCTATCAAGGAACCATAGCAGGTCACCAAACATGTGCTTCAAACTGTTAACATTATGAGGGGAAAATGGTCGGACAGTTATTGCTTTTGTATACAGACAACTTTATGTCTATGAGAATAAGATGCAACCTGCATTTTAAGATGATGCTCTTCAGCATGATTCATTTATTCACGGTAAAACATTTTGAAGTTCTATCAGATATTAAACATCTTAGAAGAGATTTTAGCCTACATGAACCAAAGGGCTGCTCTCCATTTTCCTTTTTTACTTCTATTTATGTTTATCCCAACATACTTTCAGTTTCCGTTCTTTCTTTGATCTGTTTTAATGTTCTCTTTGTTGGTGCTTTCTTTCCTTTTCACATTACTCTTTCCTTCCTTATTTTCTTATGAAAGTTTAAATTTCAATTCATCCACATTCCCTTCTTTATAAGTGTTCACTCTTCTTTTCTATCCATCTTCTTTATTTCCTTCCATTTAACCGTTCACTCTTCCTTACTTATAAATATTTACATTTCATTCCATCCATCATTCCTTTCCTCCTTCCTTTCTTATAAATGTTCACTTCTTCCTCCATTCATTGTTTCTTTTTTTTACTACTGCATTATTTCCTTATACACGTTTTATTTTTTCCCTACCTTGCTTCTTTCTTTTTCATAAATTTGTATTTATTTTTCACTTCCTCTCCATGCTTCTTCTACTTTCTTAATTCTTAAATAATTTATTTGCCAAGAGTTTGTAGAGTTATGTCATTGCAAATTCATTTTTTGTGATATTAATCGCCAACTTTAACTTTTCTTTTGATGTTGGGGGTCAAAGGTTATGTAAGCTCAGCACCAGAGAGTCAATTTCTGAATACATATTTTTTAAAGTAAAACTACAATTTCTTCAAACTTAAGTGCAGTACTCGTTTCTATAGGAGCGTCAATGACAACTAATTTAGAGGCATTTAAAAGTTACAGGCCTTGTCCTGTTCTACTGATATAAAGAATTATAAGTACCTAAAATATTAAAGACCTTGCTTGACCCAGAAAAAAAGTTATGCATAGTCAGAGCAGGAGCGGCTGTCTCATTTAAAGTTTGTGATTTGCATACTTCATCTAGAAAACTGTCCTCAATGAAGAGCACAAACTCTCTGTATTCCACTAAGCGTAATGAAGCGTGATCAGACAGTGGTTTCATCACGCTTCTGCAGAAAATCTCAGACAAACAAAAGGAGGGATAATGAGATCTTCTGAAATCTCTCTGTGGTATATCTGGTTCTGAAAGTTTTCCAAGTGGAGATAAACAAATTTCCAAGGGTGTAGTTTTAGGAGTACAGGTCATATTGTTTTAGATAATAGGTGGAACAAAGGAAAAACAAATAAAATTTTTCAGAAATGCACCTTTAAGGACGCCTGGAGGTTGTTTGGAATGACAGGGTATGCAAAGAAAACGTTACCTATGAGCAATTGGGAAAAAATAGATTTAAACTGATTAAAAGTGCTTCCATATCCTAAATTAAGACAAATTTATGGGAACAGTCTTACCACTATCACAGAAGCTAGTCACATTGAATGAGGTGTTTTTTTTTTTTGTTTGTTTGTTTGTTTTTTGACTGAAACAAAATGAAAACACTTTTTTTCACACCAGAACATTAGTTCACTCTGCCTTCCACTATATAAAAAAGTGTTGGACAGTGTAGCTTTGATGATCAATGGTCTGTCTTGGACATTTATTGGTAGATCAATTAAGATGTTTACATTACATTTGCCATTGATAATCAATTGTCCATACTGTGGACAATGATTGGCAGGACATTAAAGATTTGGACAAGTTTTGTGATTCTGGTGACCAATGTTCCTGTTTGAGACTATGATTAGAACACTTAACGTGTCAAGTAGGTTTTTGCACTTAGTGAACAAGGATACACTCTTAAGCTAACTGGAGGAGACATAAAGGTGTCTGGGTTATAATTTGGTTTGGATGATCAATGGTATAGTGAAAGATGTTGGATTGAACTTTTGATTTTGGTGACCAGTTTTCCTGTTGAGATTGTCACTGGGGAAGAATGGAAGGGTGTTGGACAGGTTGTTTGTTGTGTGTGACGACAGTTTCAGCATTATGCGCTAATTATGTTTAAATTGACCACATAAGTGCGCAAACTGAACATAAAAATACAGAATTTTCTTAATGGAATTGAATTCAAGTGTGATTTTGATTGAATTTCTTATTTAATGGAAACACAACTGAGAATTTGTGTTTGTTCGACATTGGTGGAGTATAAAAGTTTTACACACATTTGTAATGGAAATGGAGATAGTATCTTCTCAAATTCAGCAACATGTACACTTCAACAGCCAGAAGAAGTCCAGCCCTGATGGGTATCACCCACATGACCCACCTCAGCTGGCGTTGGGTTGTGTGTCTGTCCCTCCAGAGTAAATCCAGACAGTTGGCTACCGACGGTCCACACTCCGCTTCTGTTGTTTATTTATAGCAGCCTTTTCCCCAGGGGGACAGAGTAAATGAAAACCAAATGTTGTGGGGAAATGTGGCAAGCAGCCCACCCGCTCTTTGGTGAAAAAAGGTCGGATTTGGAGTCAAACTTCCTGGGTATCACTCCTCATGCTGATTCATCTATGAATGGTAGAGTGTAACTCCGCTGCTCTCCGGGACATTTTGTTTGTAAAGTGGTGATTAAGTTTCAGGAGCAGAGTAATACAGAAGCAGAGGAACCTCCCCGCCCACCAGCAATCACATGGAATGAGCATTCACAACAAGGCAGTGAAACAAACTTACCATGTTTCCTTTCCTTTGCGTCCCCCCCTCCTGTGATGTACTCCTTTATTTCCCTTCCCTCTGGGCTCACGGTGAGATCTACTGAAAGCCGACCAGCGTCAGGCAGATAAAAATGGAACGGAGACACTGCTGAGAAGCTGCATGAGGCCTTCGCTGACCAAGTCAAAGTCAAGGCAGCCACCTCTCTCTTTATATTCCCCTCCCCTTTGACTTGTTCGCCTGTCAGCTTTTCCAGCTACAAACCACTCCCCTTCTCCTCCAAACCGAGCCCCTGAGTTTGGGAGTTGTTTCCTGGACGCTCAGTGACCCTCCTCTCTGACGCTTTCCTTTTTTCTTCACTTATTGCTCCAGTCTTGCGTCTCCGAGCTGCAGCTCTGCCTTCCTGCCAGATTTAGAACACATGTGGGTTTCGGGTCTCAAGTTTAAAGAGGCGGGACTCACTCCACAGTGTTATTTTGTCATGACAACCGCCTTTATTTTTCTTGTCTGCTGCCACCATGCTTTGTGGGCAAATACACCAGGACAGATGGCAGGAAGGGGCCCAACTAAATGAAATGACCTGGAAGTTTCTCAGTAGCTGCAGTTCAAATACTATAAACTGTTATAGCAATCTGCGACAGACTGGCGACCTGACCAGGGTGTACCCCGCCTCTCGCCCGGAATGCAACTGGAGATGGGCACCAGCACCTCGTGACCCCCGTTAAGCAGAAGGGTGACGGAAAATGGATGGATGGATGGATGTTGTAGCAATGAGCTGCAATACTTCCTTGAACATGTTAGGATAGATGGATGGACAAAAAATAAAAAAAACAAGCTCATTACATTGTTGCTCAAAATCATTCTTAGATAATGAGGTTTTAGTTACTCTTTTCTGCCTGAGCCGTTTTAGGGAGTATGGTCACGTCAAATCCAAATAAGCTGCTGCTGGCCACACCCCCCGACTCAGCATGTAAACTCACATGTAAAAATGGTTGCAAATAAATGTGCAATTGTACAACCTGGCAACTTCGAAAAACATTAAAGCCTCCTGCACAACCAACATAAATGGAGCACATGGTTTCTGGATGGTAAGTCAACAACACTTGTCTTTTCCAGCAGCCAGCTGTTTCTATGTAACGGTGCAGTGACCGACTGTCAGTCAACAATCAGAAGGTTTTGTTTTCCAGACACCAAATAATACATTTACTTAGTGCCAAAAAATCATCTAGACTGGAAAAAAGTTCCCAAGCGCTTGACCCACTTTTTGGATCAATTGCTTAATGTCAAGTGCTTTCAAATTTTCCTGTACTTAGTCAAGTTTTATAATATCAGTTAAAAGCAGATTTCGGTGGACTTCACAGTATATTCACAGTGGTCAAAGTGGGTTGTTGCTGAAACATAAGATTAATTTAAAATTTTTCAGACTGTATAGTAGTTGCCAATAAATTCCTGTAGGTGGGTCTCAAATCTGCAAACAAAAAAGACATTATCTGATATAATTCTTTTTTCTCTCCCTTTTTTTTGGCATCAAACCAGTGTGGTTTTGGTTGTTCTTCTGGCGAGGAATGATTTCTTTGCTCCCAATGGCTCGCAGACTGCATGCGCAAGTTTACTGCCAGATCGTCAGCATGTGAGTTATGAAGGAGAAGAAAGAACGATTTAAAGAATGCAAATTCCTCTCCCCCTCTTTAATGTTCTGTGGCCTGACAGCGAGGGAGGAAAAATCCTCAGAAAGCTTCTCCTACAAAGCTCCACTTTCTTTCCTCCCCGTTCTTCCTGCCTCCTCGCTTCACAGCCACACTGATCCCATTCTCTCTGCTGGCTTGTTTGTGGCGAAACCGATTCTGGTAGGTTAGGGGGATACTTTGTCCTTTGATGTTACATCAAGTAGCTTCACAGCAGAGAGCATTTGATGGCAAAAAAAAAAAAAAAACGACAAGGTGCTGTGTCATTTAAAAGAAGTTAAAAATTGTTTTAAAAACCTCTACCCTCCTCCCAAAATATAATAATTCAGATGTTTTCTTTCCTTTAACTCCAACATAAATCAGAGACATAAATGTAGTGTAGCCAGTGGCAGCCTGAAAAAAAATTAAAAGAACAATACAAGTGATTGTCCAGCAGATGAGACAAGTCCTGCATCTTAAGCGGGCAGGTGGGACGAAGGCCGCGGAGAGGAGGGGAGGGGAGGCGCTCTGCAGAGGGATCGGGAGGCACGGCGCATCTCTGACCTACTGCTGGAGCTCCACTTGATGATGCATTAACTAATAAATAAAAGGGAAGCCCCCCTAATAAGGCTTCTGTAAAGGGAAGAGGAAAACCACAAGGCTGTAAAATAATGAACATGTAAGCATGTGCATGTACTTGAAGATAGAGAAATTGTTGAACAAGAAAAGTCATGCTCTACCACAGTTTTAGTTTCTTTGATAGTTTAGGCTGGAGTCTGTGAAAAAAATAGGAGTTGGAGTTTGAACCAATTATATATAAAATAATAAAACACACAGACACAATACTGTGGACAACCAAAGAACCAGGACATGATTATTGTATGCTTATTAATTCATTGCTCAGTTTCCATTACAAATGTGTGCAAAATTTTGTCAATATTCCGCTAATGTTGAAAAAACACAACTTTGCAATTGCGTTGCTTCCATTAAATGAGAAACACAATTAAAATCACACATGAAGTTTGTTTCATACAGAAAGCCCCTAAAAACATGCCACACCATCACTGCGGTTTACATCACTTGTTGATGACTTGAATTGTAAATTGTAAATAGTCTTTCCATTGGAACTTTGTGAGAGAAGCCGGTTTTGATCCTGCCACCTCATGACAGCGGCAAACCTTTTTAATCAAAAACAGTAAAAGAATAAAAAATAATCATATTTTCCATGTTATGAGAGAAACTCATAACAGAGAAACTTGTGCTTTTTCATTAATATTAAGGAATTAATGGCTTAAAATAAGCTTATATATGTGGCTGAAAAGTTACATGTGAAAAGTTTTGACTTATTTCAAGTGTAAAAAAATATTTTCTCTACAAACTAGTTCAAAATCACTTGGCTAGTTTGCGTTGTTGTAATGCCTGATTAGTTTCACTTTTTCATGTTGAATATATCTTATTTTATTATCCCGACCTTTGCGATATAACAAATAAATCCATGTCTGCGTAAGGATGAGAGATCATCCCTTTTAGACTATTATGTTGCATTCCAGACACTTTTTACTGCCATCCTACAGCTTTAACAGGTATCTTTGTCCCTCCTGTTACTCCAGGTGTGTCTCTCACAGTATTATAGTTGAAAGTTGTTTTTATTATCTTGTTGTGCAAATCATACCTAAGGCAGGTAAATCTCCCATCCAGCGTCTTTCAACGAGAGCATCCAGATCTTTCCAAGCCCTGTTCTTTGTGCGTGTGAAAACAGCCAATTACAGAGTGAGACCAGACTGGCGACAGGGTTTAAGAGTCACTCCAAACGCTGGTGACCTTCTGTCTCAGATGCCTTCATAAATAAATATGACTATTTATTTCCATCTCCGAGTGGAATCAAATTACCTTCTGCCATGTTTGCTTTGTTTTGCACCTCAAGTTGTGAGCTGGATGCCACTCTCTGAAATAAACCAGGCTGATGATGCTCAAACACTGCAGTGAAACGTCATGTTTGCCAGAAGGTCTCTGAATGCCTCACTCATATCTAAACTGTGGGATGTTATGGATGCTTTAAGGATCCTGTTCATCTCAGAGTTAAATTCTTATTTTTATTTGAGTAAAAAAAAATCATTCCCTCATATTTCTCCATCAATACTTTTCAATTTCCAAAGCAAATTACAGCAAAGAACCAACTCACTGGGGAAATATTTAGTAAATTCATAGTTGAGTAGAGGAATCTATGTTCGACCACAGCTTTACTTCCACAACGGTGCTCAGAGTTCAAAGTTCCACAGAAAGAGCTCCTTTCTTCCAGGAACCACATTAAGCTAATGGTTAGCTTAGCTGTAATGTAGCAAGAACATGTGGTTAATTTTAGATAAACTATGCTATTACTTTTCACGCTAACTTTCATTCTGCAGGCAGAGAAACTATTTTCAAGCTGCCTTCAGTCACTGCTTTGATAAAAATCTAACACACAATGCTCTGCAGACTCAATCTCCTCTAAAGGGTGAAAGTCTCTTTCTGCCAGTGTCTGGTAGATATTCAGAAACTCCCCCAGTGATGTTATCATCACAGTGATTCAATATGATTTACAGAGATGAATGGAGAGAGAAAAATCAATAGATTGACTATGAGAGAGGCTTGCTTATTGACTGATGGACAAAAAACCAATGAATGAATGGATGGACAGACAGACAGTTGTAGAGTCTGAATATGTATCATGAATGAATTAATGGGCAAACCGACAGTGGTTGGATGGATAAATTGATGACAGATGGATGAATGAATGAATGAAAAGGTTCTTCATTCTGAAATTAAATGTTGGTGAGTAAAATCAGTTTGTGTGTATGAACCTTCAGTGTGGCTCCATAGCACACATTTTATGCTGATTTTTTTTTTTTTTTTTTATCATTGGGTGTGGTCATTCAGGTTTTGAAAATAATCTAACAATTTTAAAATCTTGCTGTGTGGACCAGGGACACGCAAGCGGTTCAGGTAAACTTTCTACAGGTCATCTAGAGGTACACATGCCCTGTAGATTAATGAAAATTACAATAAATGCAACTTCTTCTAAATCTGAACTACAGTTGCACTTTCCAGACGTCTTCAGCATGGAGCTTCGTAAATGTGAGGACAATTTGACATTGAGGATTCAGGTGAGCTTCAGAAAGAAGAGGTTGAAAGGGATTTCATATGATTAGTTTGAAGTGAGAGAGGATGTGAGATCAAGGTGAGGGACAGACCATCATTTGCCTCTGGATAATTATAACATGGAGTACAGGTGACAGTGACCGTAACAAGGCTGGCGTTTTCTCTGTCTCTTCGTTAACGCAGCCGTACACCATGACGGACAGCAGCACCTGACAAGGCGACCTTACGGGATGATGGGACTCAAAGGGTGAAGAACTTAAAGAGCCATATACAAAGTTCAGCCTCTGAGGTGTCATTTAGATTCACTGAAGAAAATGAGGAGGGGTGAAAAGCTGACAGCTGGTGAAAAGCCCCGGGCAGGACTTGAAACACAAAGTGTGACACATGCCGGCGCTGTTTCTGCTGTCAACCTGCGCCTCATGGAAAAGAACAAACAGGTGATTCAAAGTTTAATTCAAGCTGTTCATTTATGACAACAGCATCCCACCACTTAGACTTCAAACCTGTAACATGTCAGCTACAGCCTTTTTCATGCTTCAATTGATGGGTTACAAACTGAAAACGTATCTGAGACAAAATTGATATTTAGATAAAGAGCATCTAAAACGATGAATGTTACCTACAGACTATGTGACAAAAAAAAAAAATAATAATAAAATAAAATAAATAAATAAAAAACCCAAAACACTCAGAAGCCAAAGCGGGTTAGCTTGTCATCTACTCTCTAAGCTATTGTTTTCACTTTTCATGGACTAGTTTTTGATAAAAACAGATCCAGGATAGAAATTTTCCTCCAGGTTTGACTGACAAAGAGAAAAGCACTTAAACTAAGTTATCTGGAGCTACAACAACTTTAAAATCTCAGAATTAACATAAGATGCTGACATCAGCATACTCTACTGAATTTGATCAGAATAGGGAGTGGTGGATTGCACTGTGTACTGTGTAAGATATTGAACGTAGTGTCAGTACACAATGGCAGAACTTAGTTTTCTAATTTATGCTAGTTCCGCCAATAATTAATGGAAAACATTTGTAAAACAAGCAAAGCATCCATGACAGACTTGCTCTTGGTGTGATATTATCAGTTAAATTTGCAGCTGCACCAGTTCTCAAACTAACACAGACCTTGATCATTTCATTTGTTGAGAGAACTAAAACTGATGTGTTCAAGTTGCTAAGCTAGCATGGTTACAGTGGAAGCTACTCAAAATAAACTATATTTAAAGCAAAAATGTTGCTGTCCGTATTTTTGTTCAAAACAAATACATGTAACCTGTGTAGAAGATTATAGCTCAACATAATTTTTAAGGCTGAAACGATTCCTTGAATAATTTGAGTACCTCGATATTAAAATTCCTCGAGGAAAATTTACCTGCCTTTAAGCTTCATTAATTTATGTTTTATTATTTAGTGGACCGTGTTCCAGCCGGTACATTGTTTGCGTCCCTTATTCTCAAACCCAAAGTAACTGTTAGGGATGCTCAAAAATGAAAAACAGGACTGATATTGATATCCAATAGTAGCACCGGCATTATGCCAGATTTACCTTTATTTTATTTAACTTTTTTTTTAATCTGATTAATCGTAAGAATAATTGATAGATTACTCAATTACTAAAATATCTGTAATAATTTTACATTGTTTTCAACTCTGATTTTTTTTTTATTAGCCTGAATTACTTGATGTCATACTTTACATTTTTATGTGCGCCAGTGTGTTGTGAGGATCAGGGTTGATATCTACCGGTATAATCCATCTTCACTCTGTAAACAAGGAGAAAAAGACTAAACATATTGCTCATATTACACCGAGACGTTTAGTTTTGGTATAGAAAGCAGTGATTGTATTTCTGTTGGAGCGTGGTGAGTAGATGATGGGTTTGGCAGGCGCGCGGGGCTAGATGAGCTGAATATTCTGCTGGAAGAGAACAGGAAAAAAGAAGGGATGAAAAATGGTGCAGCGTTTAGCTCTGCTTGGCACCACTGCTGTAGGTTCATTGAGTCAGAAACGAGGGGGCCGTCTTGGTGGGGTGTGACTCTCACTGCCGGATGACAGATGGCATTCTTGGCCCTCGAAGGGAAGCGAGCACTAGACAAGAGATAAGCATGGACTAACAATCCTAAGAAGAAGTAAAACCACAAAAATTACAGCAATATGTATGGGTGGTTAGGTGGAAGACCCTTGCCCAAGAGTTTCCTTAAATTTCTTGAGTGGATCAAGAGAAAATATTAACTCTAATCTTAGGAAGATATAATTATTTATTTTTTTTTTTTTTACTTTTACCAATAAATATCTGGCAAACAGAATGCATTTGCCTCTCAATAATTTTATCATTTTCCTGCATTTCAGTTAAGCCAGTTAATGTTAGTTTGTTTCTGCCTAGTTGGGCGTGTCTCCACTGGGAGTGTGGTCCTCACTATCTCGGATGACGTTAGCATAGTGCAGAAACTCAAACTCTTTTTAGTCTAGTGTCTAGTGCAAACAACAGTCCATTTGAAATAAGAAAACTAATTTAGAAGTAACTATAGTTGACACTGGATATGCTCTTCCTCTCATCGTTAGGCAAAATCAGGGCAAATTCATGAATACAGTCTGCTGCCAATCAAATCACATGCATGCAACACTCAAGTTGGCCCAGCTTGTACTACTCAGGATGTGGTTCCAAAACATGGGTAGGAACAGCACAGGATCTGCAAAATGAGACGAATCTGGCCGACTGGAGAAGAACAGATTAAACTCACACCTGAGTAAACACCTACAAGCGAGTGTTTCAATGAATAACCAATCCTTAAATTACAGCTGTGTGTTTGGTATGGACAAAACATGGTCTTCTGAAATGACCTCACTCAAAAAACAATAAATTGAAAGAAACTACGAATTTTGTTTGGTGACATAATCAGTTTGCTTTATTTTCCCAACTTACTGTCTTGGGAAACACAACCCAAAAATGAGAACTCCAATGTCCAAGAAAATGTAACAAAGTGAAACTATACACAGCTAAAATCTACATTTCAGGCATAAGTAATAATAATAATAATGTGATAGTAATAATTGCCTACCCTATTTTGGATTTTCAGTAATCCAAACAGAGAAAAAAAATAATCAAGGCAGTTTAAATATATACAGATGACACTGACTGCAAAGAAAGTTTTTAAATCACTATGGACTACCAATAACACTAAAATGACCAACTGAAATTAATTTGCATCTGCTTACATATAGGTAGAAGTTTAATGTTCAGGCAAACAAAAACCGAACTGGGCTGCCAAGAAAATCGTGGTTGTGTTGTACTGGTGCAGTATACACCAGTACAACACAAAAATCGTGGTTGTGTTGTACTGGTGCAGTATACACCAGTACAACACAACCACTTATTCTCTGAAGGAGAATAAAGGGGCTATTAATTTGAACAACCAAAAACAACTAGACTCGTTTTTTTTTTTTTTGTTTTTTTTGTACCGGGTGCTCCGAAAGGTCAACAATCCCAAAGAGAGCTGGAGAAATCTGCAGATATTTACACTCTGCATAAACTGTCCCAAACTGCCATCTGTGATGATTCCATAAAACAACAGAAGGGCTCTCAACTGATGGCAGAAATAAAAGAACAAAATTGGCATGACTTTCATTACTGTACCATGTGGACAGAAGAGAAGGTACGTTATAGGTTCACTTGAAATGATAAATCATGCTAAAACTGTTTTAGTCTTGAAAGAAGTTTTAATATTTACAAAATACAATACAGAACATGAGTCTAAAGTAATTTCTACAGCTGCTGTGAAGGGACAACAGTCAGTCTCTTATTCTGTTGAGGCACTAAAATAAGTTCCTGACAGTATACTGAACAATCAGCCCAGCAGTCATTCTCCTCCTGGGTGAAATGCAAGAAAATAGGAAGTTTGTTTATATTAGACATGATATAGTCTTCAATAAACATATTTCTGTACCTCAGTGACAGAAAACAGCATTTAGAGCCCTCTTTTACTTTCAGCAATCTCTGCACATTGAGCAATGATTGCATGGTTTGTGATGCTTTTATTACTGCAGTTGTGTTTTTTATCATTCTAGGTATAGAACAGGCTTTTTCTTTCTCAACTGTTAAACTTGTAATTTTTTGAGAACTAAAAGCATTAAATTTTTCATCTGCCAGTGGTTAACAATAGGTGACAGACATAGCAATCCAGCTGGATTGGAAAGAGCAACGGGTCAAAATAAAGGCGCTCCCATTGCCTGGAACTCACTACAGGATATACTATCGATTCCTGCAAATCTGGGACTTATAATGAGAGAAAGCCTCACATGCATTACAGTCATTTGAAACAACATGGACTTTTGAATCAGAGTAAACTAAAATAAAAATAAAAATACTTCTGCTAACTCTCCTACTTCAGTATCCTTATAGCTAGCAAACCAACATTTCTTATTAAAGTTAAAAACCATTATGTCAAAATTACATAATCATTTCTCTCCTGTGTGTATGTATCAGCTAAAGATTGAAATCCCATCTTATTCTCCACATTGCCGTATTTGTCGTCAGTAGAGTTATAGCCCAGATGTGAAAATGGTAGACCACATGTTTCACTTCCAGTAAGTCAAACTTAACATACTGTTTAAAGTCTTCATCTCTCACTGAAACTCATTTTTCATTTCTCATTTCTCACCATCTGCCTTATAGTCAGAAATTTGAGCCGTGTGTTTCTAACATAAAACATAAGAAAGATTCTGCAAATCATAAAGCTGTAAAGGATGTGCAGTTTTAGTGTGAAGACGCAACAAAGAAGCTTCTAAAAACTCCCTACTTTGATTTTTTATGTTTTTTAAGAGGACAGGACATGTGAGCAATTTAACTATTCTAACAAAGTTATTACTATCCAGAGCGATGTAGTGGAGTAGGCTAACATCAGGGAAAGAGAACAACATGAATTAAAAAAAGAGATAGCCAAGGATGAAGTTCAGATCAAATGGGACAGAGGATCAGATCAAATGGGACAGTAATGAGCGCATCGATCTGTGGAAGGCACAAGAAGATCTATGGTTAATCTCACAAGCAGTCCAATTTCTTCCCGGATAGTTTTCTGTGCTTACAAATATGTTTTTCCTTTAATTCTTGTCATATTAACTGGAAAGAGATAAAGCAGAGGAGACCAATAAGAGAGCCACCAAAGATGGCGGCTAGAAAGACAGAAAGAGACAGAAAAAAATTGAAGCTGCTGCTTCCTCTGAGGTATAAGTAAGACAAAAAGTGAGGTCATGATATACAAAATGTCTAAATTAATGGCAAGAAAAAGGTATTGACTGGCAACTGATTTATCATGATACTGACTATTCTGGTAAGAAATAGGCCTGTCAAACAACTTTTTGCTGAATGTTAAATTCTCTTAGTAATTATCACAGTAAACAACAATAATATAGATATTTTCAAGTAATAGGTTGACAATGGCAGAATATTAATCAAAATTTGCTCTTTCAAAGACCAATAAATCTTAATTTTGTGCAACTGAAAAAAATATTTTAAATATCCAAAATACAACCAAAAATAATAAAACACAAAACTAAACCCAAGAAATAAAATGTATTACGATGTCCATACATCCATCTATTTTCTGAGCACCCTTCTCCCTAACGGGGTCGGGAGGTGCTGGTGTCTATCTCCAGCTGCGTTCCGGGTGAGAGGCGAGGTCACCCTGGACAGGTCACCAGTCTGTCGCAGGGCAACACAGAGAGACAAACAGGACAAACAACCATGCACACACACACTCACACCTAAGGAGAATTTGCAAAGCCCATTCAACCTGACAGTCATGTTTTTGGACTGTGGGAGGAAGCCGGAGAACCCGGAGAGAACCCACGCACGCACAGGGAGAACATGCAAACTCCGTGCAGAAAGACCCCGGGCTGGGAATCGAACCCAGGACCTTCTTGCTGCAAGGCAACAGCGCTACCCACTGCGCCACTGTGCAGCCCTGTATTACGATGTCTCCAAACAAATTCCCTTTCAGATATATATTACATGTCAGAAGCTCATTTTAATTTATAATTCAATTAATTTAGATATTGCTAATTAGGACATGCTATATGGTCTAAGTGTGGATATCAAGAAGGAATGCCAATATTTTGAAGTTTCAGAAAAGATTTAGTAAATATCTTCGCCATCTGTTGGGATTAATGATAGCTGCATTAGCTCTGGTTGATGCTTCCAATGTGTGTTAAAGGCTTTAAAAGACGTCATGTGTGCCCCTGATGTGTGTTACCCTGAAAGCTCCCAAAATTCCTTAATTCTTCTGTTTATAAGTAAAGCCTGGGGAAGGCTTTACTTATAAACAACCTCAGGATCTTTTCTGAGGTTGTGAAGAAGATCCACAAATCCACAAATCAAAATCCCAGTTTTACAAACAGCTTACTGGGTGGCTTATGGAGGAGGACATGGCTTCCTCTATTTTTCTGAAGCTGGAAAACAAAGTGAGAAAGATCTCAGCAAATCCTCCATCCACCACAGAAGATGGAGGTTGCACAGAAAAAAAAATTATACTTATTTAAAATGTGTTAAACATGTCAGTTGTCATTTCAGATGTCTTTGTTCATCACCTTATTTGCCTCTATGAAAGTTTATTCTGTTGTTCTTACTGTGCACTGCTTAATGTGTAAATTATGTACTCTGAACTTTGAGTATCAAATAGCATCTTAAGTATCAAACAATTGTTTGATACAATCAAGTATCAAACAATTGTTTGATACTTAAGGATAGGAAGGCAGCATATCTACCATTTAACAAGAGTAAACCCACACTATGCGCGACATGTGAAAATAATCTAAAAGCATCTTAGGTTCAGGAGAAATTTTTTGAATTTGTTCAGTAGTTTAGGTGAATATTTGAAGATAAAGGAAAATAACTTTAACACCTGCAACAAATTCACAGTTACCTTGGCATTACTTTGATCTTTATCTTAATGAAGGTTTCGTTCGCCCTGCAATAACAGAGTGAAATGAAAATATGAAATACCAATTTGTTTTCTTGTAATTATTATCTGGAAATCCACTGCCTGGCCAAAATAAAAGTCGCCACCAAAAAATGGTCACACTCTCTAATATTTTGTTGGACCGCCTTTAGCTTTGATTACAGCCCGAATTCGCTGTTGCATTGTTTCAATAAGCTTCTGCAGTGTCACAAGATTTATTTCCATCCAGTGTTGCATTAATTTTTCACCAAGATCTTGTATTGATGATGGGAGAGTCTGACCACTGCGCAAAGCC
This sequence comes from Poeciliopsis gracilis, assembly GCA_911649635.1. NCBI lineage: Eukaryota > Metazoa > Chordata > Actinopteri > Cyprinodontiformes > Poeciliidae > Poeciliopsis > Poeciliopsis gracilis. The sequence continues at coordinate 721,088 of CAJVRI010000293.1, forward strand.
TTCTCCAGCACATCCCAAAGATTCTCAATGGGGTTAATGTCTGGACTCTGTGGTGGCCAATCCATGTGTGAAAAAGATGTCTCATGCTCCCTGAACCACTCTTTCACAATTTGAGCCCGATGAATCCTGGCATTGTCATCTTGGAATATGCCTGATCCATTTGGGAAGAAAAAATCCATTGATGGAATAACCTGGTCATTCAGTATATTCAGGTAGTCAGCTGACCTCATTCTTTGGGAACACAATGTTGCTGAACCTAGACCTGACCAACTGCAGCAACCCCAGATCATAGCACTGCCCCCACAGGCTTGTACAGTAGGCACTAGGCATGATGGGTGCATCACTTCATCTGCCTCTCTTCTTACCCTGATGCCCCCATCACTCTGGAACAGGGTAAATCTGGACTCATCAGACCACATGACCCTCTTCCATTCCTCCAGAGTCCAATCTTTATGCTCCCTAGCAAACTGAACATGCCAATGATTTGACCCTTCTGGAACAGACTAACATCTTTTCCACGACCACAGGATGTGTCTTTAGCCATGGTTGTTTAAGAAATGAGGAGTTACTCATTGCATCAGCTGGGGTTAAATAACTTGTTGCCAGCTGAAAGATAATTGCCTATGCAGTAATTATCTAATAGGAGGCTTGTTCCTATTTGCTTAGTTAAATCCAGGTGGCGACTTTTATTTTGGCCAGGCAGTGTAAGATGGAAGATCTTACACTTTTCCTTAGAGAAGCTTGGGGCGTAACAAATGAGTTTGTAACAGCGCCGGCTGTTATGTCAATTCCCACTTTTAGGGAACACAAACCGCTGATTTCATTGTTGCTATGACGATTTCTGTCCTTTTAGGGAACAAACTACAAGACTAATAGTAGCTATTTTCATTGTTGCCTTTTTAGGAAACACAAACTTCTTGTTCAATAGTTGCTGTTGTGATTCCCACTCTTTTGAGAAACAAACTCATGGATTAATAGTTGCTATGGTGAAACCCTCTTTTTTAGTTGGCTCTGGAGGGCTCTCTGTGTGTCTGTAAGACTAGTTGCTCTGGTGATTCCCGCCCTATTGGTTTAATATCCATCATGGTGGTAAATGCCCTTTCCAGTCGTACCACCTGGCTCGAAGGATGATTCTAAAGTTTTATTGTTCTGTGGCCTGAGCCGTTAGTGCTTTGTATGGCCTAAAGTTAATTGGGACCTTGACATCTGTAATTAAATGTAAACAGGGACAAATTGGCAATTTTTAAAAAATTGTTATCTTATGCTCAGTTGTAAATCAGAAAAGAACTTAAATTTTCCTCTGAACTTGAGTCAATTTGAATGAATCTCCAGGGAATTCAGGCAGTGGGACCTTAGCAAAGTATTGGCTTTTGTAATAGTTTTGAATTTCTGGAGCCCAATACAAAAGGGTTTATCATCTGTTACTGTGGTGATTTTTACCATTTTTTTAGGAAACACTGGTTGCTATTTCCTGCCCTTTATACAAATATAGCCTAATGATGCACAAGTTTTTAAAAGTTATATCTTCCATATAAGAAGACAGGAACTTCCAAGGAAGACCATGGTGATTCTTACTGATTTAAAAGCCTCAAACTCTTTAAACTTTAAGTTTATTACTTAAGTACATTACTTGAAAACAAGGGTAGCTGTGAACTGATGGGGAGAGCAGTGGTCTGGACATTGCCACTGTCTTGATGTGCCCTTGGACAGGGCATTTTACTCAAAGTCCCCAACCAATCTTCATCAATGCTGTTGGTTTAATGAGACTCTGGTGTGCAGGTGTCAAGTCTTCAATAACTGTCTCCTTATGAAACGTTGAGGGATACTAAATGCTAGCTGTGCTGACGTTCAGGACAGAATATGACGTTTGAAAGCAATTTAAAAAGATAAGTAAAGTCTCTGTTTCTGCAAGACTAAAATTTATTCTTTGGCAAAACAAGACGTTTTCTGTTCACATTTTCCTTCAATCTGAGCTCCCACATGGAAAGAATGTGCTGAAATGGTACGAAGATGCAAATCAAAGGACAATAATATTAGGAACTTAATTCAAGATACTTCAAATAAGGACATAAACATTTTTTAGTTTTATATTGTAAGTTTTGCAATCCAGGAAGCAACACTTTAACATATTTTTTTTCTAAACAGATGCTTAATTTCTGCATATTAGTTTTCCCCTAATTAATGTATTAAATATTATTATAATACTTTCTACTCTTTACTAGAAACAAATCTGTGCTTTCAATATAATATTAGAGCTGTAATGAATTGTTTCATTTTCTTGAAATCTGTATCAAGTTCATCATTTCAGTATCTAATAAAATTATGTTCATAGGCAATGTCCTCAAATGAGACCAAAGACTTATTAACCAAAGCTTAATATAATGTCCACACAAAGAAACATGAAATAATTCTGTAGAGTGTATTAAACTGGCACAAAGTCAGTCGAATGGAGCTGGACTGAAGTGAACTGAAGTGTCGCTGAATAAAGCATCTTTCTAAATGAAGTTAACACAGTGAGCACAGACCTGTGCTGCTAGCTGCTGATAAGGAGAGCTCTCTGTGTGCTCTAAGCCTGGTATCTGCTGTTTGATCAGAGATGTTGGTACTGTTGTTGCCGAGTGTAGGACATGGTGATGCACTGCACTGGTGGCAAGATGCAGTTGGAGAAACATGTCAGCACTGGAAGACGTCCAGCTGTTCTTCCATGTAAAAGTCTTTATGTTAATGAAGGGATCAAACAAAGAGGGATTGGGCAGAGTGACATCAAAGGATGAGACTATTCAGTAGGAAGAACATAAAAATCAGAAAAGGAAATTAAAAAGCTCTGAGGTAGCACATCAAAACCTTCAGTAAATGTCTTTAAATTCCATGGCTCTGGGAAAAGAAACCTGCAGTTAGTACTACAGATGTCATCTCATTTTGCTGTTTTGCACATTGAGAAATTTGTAGAGCTGAGAGGTCTAGAACAAGCTGTCTACAATGGTAATCAACATTATATATTTAAAATTGAAGCATTAACAGCAAAAAGAAAAAGTGGGCAATTTATATCCTTTTTAAAGAAACTACCTTTCTTTTTTTAACAATCCATATTTGTTCAGCCTTTTCCAACTGACCCATCAAGAACTTCAAAATTATACATAAGCTCAATAAAATGAACCATTCTGTTCTAATTTTATTTTTTTAATATCACAAAAAACCTTTAGTGACAAAAACCCCACCTTAAGATATATTCTTATATTCAATATTCGCTCTGATCCTCCACATCTGTGGTTCAGCCCCACTGAAACGGTAGCGTGAACATTTTCTTCAATCCTTGACATAGATTACTCTCTCACAGCAGGGAAAAGACATCGGATCTCCTGCTTTAACATTTAAAAACCGCGGTTTAAATAAGAGATTCACTTGGTTGGAGGGAAGAGGAATGAGGGCTGTGGTTGGAGACAGATCAGCTTTGATGAGTGGGCAGAGCATGATTAAGGATAAAAATTGTGGAAAGTGAAACAGAAGCAGTGGATAGAGCAGAGAGTCACATGAGCTCAACTGTAGAAAGAAGTGTTTACTTTAATTTTAAATATGCATTAGGTGTCTTGGTGGTTGAATCTTTCGCAGGGACGTGAAAACAGTACAGAGTGACTCTCTGTACTGTCAATCTATGCAGAAATGCTTGGAGTGTCTGATCTGTAGTAGCTCTTGATAACCGAAATCAAGAGCTATGAGCAAAATAAAAGCAGTGACAGTCATAGAAAATGAACACTGACCTGGTTTAATGTGTAAAAATTAATCTGTCCAAACAGATGTTCACTAATTACTCTCTTTGTCAAAAGCACAGTTGGGTTGAGGGGCATGAAAGTGGATAAATCTGGTTGAAGGTAAAAATGAAAACCATCTATTACAGAAAAACTGATTAACCCAAAATAAATTTAAACTCTTTCAGCTTTACATTTGTTGTTTTCCACATTTAAGCCCAGCTTTAGCTGAGAAGTTACGAAGGATATTATTGCATAAATGTATCAGTCAGGCTCAGGGAACAAAACAACAAAGCATTATCTTACACTTTTTACAATGAAGACATGCATCAATAATTTAAGAAAATGTGGGTTCACAAAGACACTTTTTGACATTCAACATGTGCTTGAGGGCTGTAGAGCAGATTTAATTTGAACTGATGTTAGCGCCTTCGTAGAATAGATGGCGCCAAGAAGAAAAACATTTTGTCAATATTTTGAAGCAACATTTGAAGGGATGAACAAAATTTCACACAAATGGTTCCATCAGATTCTCAAAGCGGTTCTGCAGATTCTGCAAACAATGCAGGGTTGTAGCATGAGAAAATGGCTTGATCAGGAATGTTCTAATCTCCACTCATGTTCTATAAAGATCAGACCTGGACAAACACACACACACGCACACACACCCCCACACACCCCAACACACACACACACACACACACACACACCCCCACACACACACCCCCACACACACACACACACACACACACACACACACACACACACACACACACACACGCCCACTGCAGATCAGATGAAGACCTTATTTTTTCTCTCTATTACTCTCAGTGTGATCTCCAGCAGCCTCATTACTAAAATCATATAAAAACATAGCCTGGGACCTTGATTTGTTCAATAATTCAGGCTGCTTCTCTACGCCGTCTGACTGCAGCTGCTGAAGGCAAGTCTGCAGGATGCAGTTGATACTGAGTGGAGAACACAACTCCTCTGTGTGTGTGAGAATAATTGAGCTGGGTAATGAGATGAATACATCAGGCATTGCCTTTGGACAGACCATTGCACAAGTGGAAATTCCCCTCGTTTCTAAAGGGTTTATTTTTCCTTCAGCTGAAGTCACCTGCATGTTTTTGTCATTTAAATAAAAGAGTGCAGGTTGAATAAAGCTTTTATAGTTAATTGCTAAACGACCGGAATAAACGCTTCCTGAACTTGAAATTGTAACACATTTGTATGTTAAATCCATGATATGGTAAAAAACCAGTTGTAAATAATGTCAGAATTGTGAGAAAAAAGTTTAAAGTCAGAATTATTTTCTTTTTAATCCTCTTCTGTAGTTTCAAGCATATAAACAGAAAGTTAAGTAGCAGGAAAAAGTTTGACAGCAGATAAAAAGGTGCAGCAGCAAAAACTACCTAAAATGTAGTTTTATTTATATGAATTTCACTTTCAGTACTGAGCTATTAAAATTACTTTTTAATTACATTTTAATGTACTGATTTTATGAGAGACGTTTCTATTTCTTTTACTGACTTGGAAGTGCTGTGGGAAACAAGTCAGACGGCATTTGAGGTGATAAAGTTGAGTCATTCTGGAGTCATCAAATTGCTCTGTTAATGGTAAAGTTAACAGAGAATAAACATCTTATTCTGGAAAAATTTTATTTAATATTTCCCTAAAATACTGCTTTTATGGAGACATTAACCAGTATTTTATAGAAGTAGAATTGGGCTATTGAAATTTAAAGAATTTCCTCACAATTCGGACTTTAATCAATTGAGATCAAAAGTGAGAATACTGAGAAAACAGAATTGTGAGACTAAATTCAGTTTTTTTTCTTTTAGTGAATAAAGGTTTTCCTTAGTATTTAGCTCTTATTAGTTGCAACATCCTGAGTCCTGTGCCTCCAAATGTTGAGCATATTGTTGTTTATTTTCTGCATGTGCCATTTTTAACTTGTGTCAGGAGGAACAGGAGATGATTAAGTAAGAGAAAAGTCAAAAATAAAGCAATAAAAGACCCAGTAGAGTCTCCCAAAGGCAATTAATTAGATTTACCATCTGCACTCCAGATCATTCTGGGAAAATTAGAACATCTCAGTTAATACGCTCCGGGTGCTTTTCTACGAGTCTCCCTGACTGAATTAAATTCTAGTGTTTATGTTTTTCTTTGTCAGCAAATTTAAACCAATAGGCACCACCTATACAACTCCATTTTAATTATAGAGCATCCTGCAGAGTTCCCTCAGATTCTAGTCTTTCATCATTCTCTGGACTTGAAAGTTTTTAGTTTCTAATGATGCGTTTTGTTTTATTTACCTTTGATAAATTCAGAGGCAATAAAAAAGTTTAAAATTAAAATAAAAATTCTCAAATATTTTGCTTAAGAATTTAAAAAATACAAAAACACCTAAAGATATCGTTAAATGCAAATGTTTCCCGTGTTATGGTAAAACGGCATTACTTAGATGACACAGTGACAGACCATTAAATGTTCTTAGTAACACATATAATTTTCACAAAAATACCACAAAAAAAAAAGAAAAAGTGTAAATTCTTATCCCTCATGCCTTTTAGGTATGATATTTTTTTATCATAGTAATATTTAATTATTAATGCTATGTTGAATGACATTAAATATTATTGAAATACAAAGAACATATTTGCTAACACTAATTATTGTGCAATTATTGTGTGTCGGCCAATAGTTTTAGTTTCCTTCTAATCTCTGTAGAAAAAGAAAGTTCTGTCTCAATAGTTTTAGCAATCAGTCAGTAACTGTTGTTTGATCTCTATTAACCTTTCAGTTATTTCCATTCATTTTATCTTTTTAGTGAATGGAAACACTGGCACATTTACTAAAATCTATTAGTAGTTTTTACTATTAGTAGTAAAAACTACTAATAGTTTTATTATTATTTAATAGTAAATAGATTACTATTTACAAAATTTACTATTAGTAAATAGTAATCTATTTACTAATAGATTTAGTAAATCTCTTAGATTTACTAATAAATTTAGTAAAATCTAAATTTTTTGTGCCTTGCAAAAATATTTTCTTAAGTCTGCAATTGCACATTTCAAGTTAAACTAAAATAAATACAATTTCATGATTGCAAGACTCTAATATTCAAAGCTGAAGCTGAAAGAGCCAAACTTCTATTTTTTTTCAAATTGCTAATTAAAACTCCTGTAGCAGACTTCTTTCTCCCTGCAGAGCAGAATAATGTGTCATCAGAGCTTGCTGTTTATTGAACAACTTGTGCAGTTCACCTTCCTGGTGCATACACATCTTTCTGGTTTTTGAAAGTTTTATTAAGCTAGCTGAATTTAAACATATAAAAAATACACTGGTAAAAAGTAAAATTGTAGCATAAACCACCATAAAGTTGAGTCATTCTGGAGTCATCAAATTGCTCTGTTAATGGTAAAGTTAACAGAGAATAAACATCTTATTCTGGAAAATTTTTATTTAATATTTCCCTAAAATACTGCTTTTATGGAGACATTAAAGCTCCATAACCCCTAACCCTAACCCTAACCCTACCCTTTTGAAATCTGGTTTCTAAAGGTGTTGGTCTGCCCTCACAGAGCCAGACCAACACCTCTATTTGCTGCTGAAGCACCAATGGGTCTGCTAATCTATCGTAGTTTAAAATCCTGTAAGAAATAAAGACAAGAACAAATGGGGAACCTTGGGAACCCTGCTGGAGCCAGGTCCAGCAGGGTCTGCACCACAGGGTGCTGGGGTTCAGCATTGGCTCCTGGGGCTTGAACTGAAGCACAGGAAGCCCATTCCATAGGGACCCACCATCTCTATCTCTTGGGAGAGAAGCCAAGGATGATTCCAACATCTTTTCCAGGGTATTTCCCTCAACAGCCAAAAAAAAGTTGATGTTAGTCGGTGCATCAGATTTCCCTGAGGAATAACTGTCTATGCACAGTGCTTTGCCAGCCTTGTGATGAACAGCTGACCTTTCCTTTTGAACCCCCTCTCTCAAATATTGACCATAGGATTTAAGCAGGTGCAATAGTGTCTCTGACCTCGTCCAGCTTGCTTCTCCTGCAGTTCATGGCCCCGGAGCTGCTGTAAAAGCTCCCATCAGTTACACCTCCATTCAACAGCCAAATGAAAGCCTTGGCAGAAAGTCTGTTGATCAAAGCTAGGGGAGCTACAATTAAACGTGATTTGTAGACTCCAGAGATGACTGACATGTGTAAAACAGGCAGGGCGTAGAGCACTGAGATCAGTCGCACAGACACTGGAAAAATTATCTGATATTTGGGAAAATGTTCTGCATGAAACAAATCTAACTGATTTGTTTGGACCTTTAAACAAAACATTTTAACAGAGCTGGTGAAGCTAATGCATAAAAACTGATCAAATCAGGTCAGAGATGTTCAGAGATGCAACAGACACATAGAAGAAAAAATGTATTTTAATATAATAATATAAATAAACATTAGCATTTTTTAAAAAGACCTTTGAAAATGTTTTGAAAAATGTAGAAAAAAGAAAGCCAGTTTTAGTAGAGGACTAAACAAATTTATTCCATTGTAAAAAGGATGAACATGACGTATCACACAATATACAGATCATTTTTCACTTTTTTGAAGAAGGTTAATCCTGTTTTAAGCTTCAGAGGTTTGGCTTGAAGTGGCTTGACTATTGAAGTGAAACTTAATTCCATTATGAGATCCAAATAGTTGTCTGGTGCCTTCAGGAAGAAGGACGTAGCATATGATTAGGCTGGTCAAAGTTTTGAAAAGGTTTTAAGAAATTTGAATTCAGCCATTCAAGAAAGTTTACCCTAAAATCAAACCACAAGATGATAAAAGATGCTAAAGGTAATGTCAAAACAGCCTTATTTTTGCCAATAGGACTCAGTTGTGGTGGTTGGACACTCTTGTGATGTTTTCATACCTGATAGTCCAATAGGATAGGTTCAATTGGGGACTAATATTGCAACATTTGATAATACATTTCAGCTGGTGAAGTTTGCTTTCACATTACACTGTGTCAAATGAACCAAAACCCTTCTAAAAACCTGTTCACCTCCTCACCTATGGTGAGTCTGCACCAAGAACCACCAAAGGAAATGACACTAAAGACACTGGAGTGAACAATAAAAAGTGTCTGATTTTAGCAGTTATAGTATTTATCTTCAGACTTTGGAAAAACAACACAAACCGTTTCTCCTGCGAGCCTGCGTGTTTGATTTGGTTCTATTTACCCAGAATGCTTTGGACAGTAGTCCGCTTCTTGCTTTGGAGCGTTCTGCGGTTGCTTGGAATTCATAAATTCATTCGAACCACACAAGAGTTCACTTCAACTGAACCTTTTAGGAGGTCAGAGTTCACTTTGATCAGAGATTAATTGCACATATTCACACCTACCCAAACAAACTGGACTGTCAAGGCAAACAAACTAGAGTTTGATAAAAGTGGACTAAACAGGACTGATGTGAATTCAAGCTTACGTCACCACAGAGGACACGTTTCGCATAAAAGAAAAACATTGTTCAAGGAAAACAACCTCATATTAACAGGGAAACATAGAGATAGAAGTGTCATTGAATACATTTACCATGTACAAAAGGGTATTGTAAGAGACAATCTGTATAAAAATACAGCTGAGGGACAATTAAACCCTTCAACATAACAATGACCCAAAACCATACCAGTAAATCTATTAAGAAGTGGTGGAGCATTAGGAAAAGGAAAGTTCCATGACAGTCACTGTGACAGATCTTAATCTCATTGCATGGCAACCAGATGTAGATACAAGAAAATCAACATTTCATAGCAAAGGAGAAATGAGTTGAACAAGGTTTTTACAGACAATGACTGCAGCTTTTTATCTAAAGGAGGTAAGACTATCCACTAGGATGCCCCAACCTTTATTGTTAGGATCCCACAAGACTGTATTTGGAAAACAGAAGAAGCTGTCTACATCTGCAGAACAGAAGACATCACTTATAGCAGCTTTTTAAATTTCCTGATCCAAATAAATACATCAAAGCACTTTTTCACTCCTCTGTAGAATCAGACTATCAAATCAGAGATCTGTTCAAAGTAAACTGACCAATCCTGTTAATCCCTTAGTAATTGTTCCGCCTACTTTTAAAGGTTTATTGATCTTGCTAAGAATTCCAAGGTCTTTAGCACCTTAACATTAAAAGGATTTAGCTCGAGTAAAAGATGAGTTTATTTAAATTGCATGGGTAATCTGTGACTCTGCAGCTCCTCAACGAGCTCCATTTCCATAGAGTTTCTACTTAAGATCGATCGAAGCCATATAAAGTCCACCAGACAAATCTGGCTCTTAATGTCTCAATGAGTTTCAGACCAGATGATACACTGTAGAAAATTTTTATTTTCTGTTAAATATCCCAGAATTTCTGGTTTTATTTTAAAACATCTTACAAAAAGAGCAACAACACAAATTTTTCTTCCTTTTTTCCCAGCTTCTTGATGTTTCAGGATCACCCGGTGCCCCAAAGCCAGAAACGTGGACCTGAAATGACTCCCTGAGGCAACGAGATCAATTATTTCATCATTTATCTTTTAAGCTTGAAGCAGGTTCATTAGTTTCTTTTTTGTCGAGTCACATCAACCCTCACACCCTCTCTCTCTCTCCCTCCCTCCACCACCAGGCTTCTATTTGTGCTCTCTTCACCTCTTTATTTTCGGCCCCATTCTGTGTAATTTCTTCCTCCCAGTCAAGCTCTGCATCTTCTCATTTCTACATCTGAAAGCTGTTCATCCTGCATCCTTCCTGAAGCACTCCCGCTTTCTCCTTTCCATCAACTCCTGCTGATTTGCTTCATATCTCTATGAATCGTCATCATTCCATAATTTTCTGCCACACTTTTCTTGCTTATTTCAGACACAATGAGCCGACCAAAGGGAGTAGGGGTAGAGCCTTGTTGACAGTAGCATGTATTAAATCCCCAGCTGACCTCCCACACCATTTCACTTCTCTAATCTGGGGGCCAAAACGATCGAGGCGAGAAGCCACCCCCACCGCCTTATGGGGGAAGGTTGGCTCACTAACTAATTTACCCCCCATCAACCCCTTCACAGTCTTTCCCCCAAAGCTGCTGTAAAACAAAACCCCACTGTGTCATTGCACTCATGTATGGAGGTCACTGTTCTCCACTAGGCGACCTCGTAAGTTTTGTGTAGCAATTAATTACTGTCACTGCGGAAGGCACATATGGGCCTATTATCATAAGGCCTCACAGGAGGATGTTTCCTGCTGTGGGCAGTCATATGGAACGCTTTAAAATGCCAACAAACTTCACTTTCTCTCCTGTCCATGCTGCAGTCTAGCAGAAGATAAATTTCAGACGTTATTTTAATTATTTATCCACTTTGATGAGTTTTGTGAGGAATTTTAACTTTCAAATGCTCTGCAGAGACACAGAAAGTTTGTGATTCTTTGATTTAAGTGTAAGAATTTGAAAAACAACATATGGCTTGTTAGGAAACAAAAAGCTTCTTCTCTCTAAAAGAATAGAATAACATGATTTGGGTTTGCAGATTTGGACATGAATGAACAAGGAACAAGAATAACATCCTTTAAACTCCAACAGATGTGGTTCTATTGGAATACAAAATTGCAACTTATGTTACATTTTCAGCTGATGCAGTTCTCTTTCATGCTGCACTATATCAACTGATCTTATGACAAATTTTAAATAGGTTTCCTTCATGGCTTTGGAAAGCCCATACCACATTCTGTGTGAAGAATACAATAATAGTACAAGCTCTTTGAGGAAAAAAAGCCCAGTTAGATTCCAAATGTTTGCCACAAGGATAATTATTACCTGGGGGGAATAGTTGTTGATTTCACTCATGTGGGAAATCAGCTTAACAGCTGTGATGTTGAACCTCCACAGAATACCTGTGTTCAAGATGAAAGCCTTCTAATATTGTCTGCTCATCGGGAAAGACACATTTTCAAGATGTTTAATGTAATTTCTTTTATTTCTGCCATCATTAATTTACCTAAGAAACTCTCCTTTGAGCCAGAATTGTACCCTTGCAAAATCCTTTATGCTGACTCAGTACCTGGGTTATGACCATAGTCGCAAAAACCTTCCATAACTGTAAACCGTACAATTGGAACAGAGAATAATTGAGAGAAAATAGATTCAAACCATCCTGTATTAAGGTTGACCTATTATGTTTCTTTGAACATAGGTGGAAGGAACATACAAAACATGTACATTACAATTTTTTTTTAAACAAAATCATTCTTTGATAATAAGACTTTAATCTGCTCTTTTCTCCCTATTTTGAGCTCCTTCCAGAAGGAACTATTTTAGGGCCTCTTGTCACTTTAAATTCAAAGAAGCTGGTGGCCACGCCCCCCAACTCAACATTTACACTCATAAAAATGGCTGCAAATAGATGCACAGTTACACAATCGTAAATAATTAAAAAGCAGAGTTCTTGGTTGGCATGACTTTGTGTTTTTGTGTTTATGATGTAAAGCACTTTGAAATGCCTTGCTGCTGAAATGTGCTATACAAATAAAATTTAATTTGATTTTGATTTGATTTGTGTCTTCTGCACAACCAACAAGAATGCAACAAGTGGTTTCTAAACACCAAGTCAACAACAAAACACTATTACAGCTCATGCAGTGGTAAAATAGCTGACCAAATCTCCTTGTGCTCTACTTGGGTTGCTAAGCGAGGGGCAGTTCCCGCTGAGTTGTTATGTTACATTTGACGTTCTTTTTATTGAATGGCTCATTTTCCAGGCACCAATAAAGATGATCTTATTGGCAAAAAACAGTTAGAGCTGAATTTTTAAAACTGCTTTGGCCCAAATGAAAGCACAAAAATGTCCAAAATGTGAATTTTCCACAACACATCCATCTTAAACTTTAACAAGGAAGGAGGCCAATTAAACTGTTGAAATTCAAGTCACAAATATTAATATTAAAAGGCAGGTAAAAAAAATATTCAGGTTAAAATTACTGAAATGTTGAACTTTCATGTTTTAACTTGTAAAATTATAAATCACTTTTAACACTGAACTAAAACCCAGTCAGAAAGATGCATTAAAATTGAGTGAAAATAAAAGACAAATTAGGATTTTATGACACAAAGGAGACCTTTCAACATGTGTCATAATATTAACTGGATTTCAAAAAGCTTATGAAAGGATAAACTAAAATGAAATCTAAATTACTATGTCGGTAACAGTAGTTATATCTGATGGTGTTAACTTGTCTATGTTTTCTGGTATACAACCATCATTAACAGACTACACATATCAGGAAGAAGAAGACAATTTAGCTTGAAACTGAGATGTTATCCTTCCCTTACTGGAATGGAGGCCATGTTGAATGCTCCATCTCTCACAGCAGGGACTTAGACTAATTCCTCCACTCAATCCAGACCCAGAATGAAAATCATTCCTCTGACTTTCACACAAACAGCTCGTTTCTCCGAAGATTCAGCTGTTTGGGTGTCTGTTTCTGATTGTCTTGCATGTTCTGTGTTTATCACAGTCACAGCAGAACAGAGTGTTTATGCTGCGTTTACTTCTTTTTGTTCCAGACTCTAGCTCTGCTTTTTCCTTTTTTGTGCGCCTCGCCTTCAGTGACACTGCGTTTTCCAGAATTCCTTTCTCCATTTCTGACTCCTGTTCTACTGCTGTCGCTTTCCTTCCGGTGCTGTTGGCTTTGCTAACAGGCATCTTTGAGGTGGTTCATTCAGAAGCAGCTGAATCGGGTCCTCTCCACTTCAGCCTCCTCTAACTGCTCACCTTTACTTCCACATCTCTGCACATTTCAGTCTCTTTTTACCTCCAACAGCCCTCCCTTTATCCCCTTCTCATCTGTCTCGCTCTCTCTCTCCTTCAACTGGTGTGGTTTCATCAGATTTGTTCAGAATAATCAGCAGTAAAATCACCACCCAATCCTCCCTGAACATTATACTGCCAGAGAAACAAAATTAGGTCTGTAAGAAAGTAAAATTTTATACATATCTGCAAGCTGCTCTTAAAACTATTACTCTAAAAGTTTTTTTTTATTGATTTTTTAAGTGATTTTACAGAGACCCAGATTTTGCAGATGTCATACTTTTTCTCATTTATAATGAATTCTTGATATTTTATTGGTTTTGTGATGAAAGAAGCTCTCTCAGTATCAGCAATATTTAACTTTTGGCAGCAAGGGTAAGAAGTTTTTATGAAGATCCTATTAATTTGTGGTTATGCGACATACAATTATAAGGATAAAAAAAAATAGAATCTGGGTCTACTGGGTCAACTTTAGAGTTACTGAAGATTTCAGTCTTTACATTTTTGTCTGTCCGTATGGTTAGAAAGTCTTCCAGAGAAAAGGAGATGGATATATGATCCTTGTTGCTATTACTGATAGAACAGATGGTTTGAACTTTGAACTTCCTCCTGTTTTCTCTGCATTCATTAAGCTTCTTTTTCAACTCCAAGGATTTGGGCTTTTGATATACTTTTCCATTGCTCCCAGTAGTAAAAACAATAACTTATTGTCCTGATTACAAATTATAACAACCGTCCAAAGGTTAAGAAAAAGAGCAAATTGATAAGCAGCTTTTCAATTTGCAGGCTTCCAGTGTAATGTATGCTTCAATCATACATGATACGAATTACGACAGCTCTTCTCACATTTTCATAAATAAGCCTCACATTTACTTTACCTTGGAAATAAATAGTATGTAATGGATTATGACTCATGTAAACTGAACCAGACAAATATCTGGATTGAAGTGTTGTGGTTTTAGTGAGAGGCAATGACTTTAAATTACATTTGTTGTGACTTGACGCTACACACGTAAATTTAATTTGTCATTTGCTAACAATAGAGCGGTGAGTATTTAACTTGCTTCAATCATTCATGACACGATTGTTTTTTAGTGGAGTCAGAGCAGAAAGGCCCAGGTGCCAGTCCTGAATCTGGGCCCACACGACATATGCTTTGGTGTGAGCTGGGATCCAGGTGCCTGCTCCTGTACTGCTCAAAGGAATGGAGCAGTCAGCCTTATTGTGGCACATATTGTCATGTTTCCAGAGCGGTTAGGCTGATTTCACAGTTGTTTCCTGCAATGGGAAAACAGAAGTGGCTTTATGAAATCAAACAGAACCGCAGAGAGAGGCGACGCCGGGAGCAAAAACAAATGCTGCTGCGTTACTAGATGTGTCGCCTTGTAGAGCCGACTTACTATACTGCCAGCAAACTCTCAAACAGAACCAATTGCAACAGGAAAATAATGTGCAACACAGAACATCTCGAGTGCTGAGAATATGCATACAACCTTTTGGTCTCAGTGTGCCTCCGCGGTATGAAGAAATGGGCAATTATCTTGTATGAGCTTTAAGTGCTTTAGAAGCCTGGTGGTGTATTTTTGCTGTATATGCACCTTTCATCTGCATGTAAACTGCACATTTAAGAAACATTTCCTAATCTCAGGAAGTGAAAAAATATATAAACATAATCTATATTCATGTTTATTGGTACTTTATGTGCTGAGCAAGTGTTAAAGACCAAAATAAGTGTGCTGTCTAGGCACAGGCTGGTAAAAACTGCAAAGAGCTGCAACTGGCTTTTTGGACCTTCCAACTGTGGTTCCTAAAATCTGACTAAAAATGAGAAAGAAGGTCTGAAGTTTCAAAAATACTTTTAAAAAATTATAGTTTATTTTTTAGTTTTTGCATGGAATAATTACATTTGATTTTCAATACAAAAATACACTAAAAGTACCAGTTTTTATTTAGGCCTATTTTTCTTGTCATTAGGCTGGAAGCTATCTGCAAATATCAGCATCCCTTATCAGAAAAATTGTAGCCAAAATTTTTTTAAATGTTTTTTTTATTAATAGAGAAATAAAAATGGGAATAAAAAGGTTGCTCTTTTAAAATTGCAACATATTTCATGTTGAAGATACTCATGAAAATATATGTATGTTTTTAAAAGTTCCAGTGATATTTATGGTTCTAAGCCTTTTTTATCCAGATGCATAGTGAGTATATACATTGGAGACTCTTTAGATTCTAAAGTTGCAGGCTGTTGCTCCAACAAATTTTAATAAATTAATTAAATGAACAGTATATGTGATTAAACTTCTTTCAGAAAAAAAAAAAAAAACATTCATTCCTACTATACTGATGACTTCCCTCCCAACACTGTGTCTACTATGGATCAAGGGCTGCCCACATCTCTGCCGACCCCACACATCTTGGACACAAATTGTTTTGACTTTAACCTTCAGGTTGGTGAAACAGAGCACTATTTTCAAAATGTGGTCATACTGTCCAAGTAGTCTGCTGCACTACCTGCATAGTCTTGCGGAAATGTGTGTTTTTGAGGTAGTTCAGTCTTGACTTCTTTTGTAATACCACTATTTATATCTAAAGAGGAATGATCTCTCATGTCAGTAAGTTCCCAGGTGCATTGTCTTGTACCACTTGAAATAGGATGAGAAAATTCTAGTAGTACTAGTTGATATTTGAAGAAACAGATGGAATTAATGCAGCAGCAGATTATAAAAATGTTATTATGCTGGATGTAAGCTTGTTGCTTTAGCTTGTTTCGGGCTATTTAAATACATAAGAACATGTATTTACCTATATATTTCATATTTAGAAGAACATTGCAGAACACCATATAAAATAGAAATAAAATAAACATAAT
Organism: Poeciliopsis gracilis; assembly: GCA_911649635.1. NCBI lineage: Eukaryota > Metazoa > Chordata > Actinopteri > Cyprinodontiformes > Poeciliidae > Poeciliopsis > Poeciliopsis gracilis. The sequence goes on from CAJVRI010000293.1 coordinate 737,524, forward strand.
ATAAATATTCTTTTAACCTCACTCATATGAACCTACAAACCTCACTCCTGAGGTTTTTTTTGTTTTTTTTTTACAATATTCAACATCTTAGATTTTTACATTCAAGCTGAACTGCAAACATCCAGGTATTATACATTTAAAAATCCGTTCACAGTTCATCTGAAGTTTATTTTTCAAAAGACAGATCTTTTTCTCCTTAAGGATATAAATATTAATGAGCCACTCTTAGATTTAATTTTCACGTGCATGTTTGTTGTGTCTTTGTGGCTTGGCTTTCCCAAGAGCATTTCTCTTTGTGTCTTTGGTTTGTTTTGCTGTTTTTTTTTTTTTTTTTTGTTTAAGTAATCCAAATATTTTCTAGAAATAAAAACTATTTTATGTTTCATCAGATTCAATACTATACAATCATCAAAACAACCAGCGCTAGACTTATTGTTTTAACATAGTGAGATTACATCCTTAGTGATAGAACAGTGCATGTATTGTGAATTTAATAATTACTTGTATCCAAGCAAAAAGAAAGAAAAAAAATAGCAACATTTTCAGTTAAAACAAACTGGGTTATGGAGAGAAATTGCTCTTAAATGAACCATCAGAGAGATGGTGAGAACGAGATGTGAGGGTTTTAATAAGCAATGAACAACATAGCAATTACAATGTGTGTACCTGTGTAAGTAGAATTGATTTAGGACGCGCAAAAATGAGCATTACCTACAGATCTAGCTGCAGAAAATCTTCACACTACCACACTCATCAGTATTTCACACCAAATATAACTCACAAACTACTCAGAGATAAAGCTGGTGAAAGTGAAAATGTTACATCTGACTTGCAGCTAGTTAAAGAGGTAACCATTAGTGGGGTTGATGTTGTATCTGACTTGATATTAGTCAGAATTCACTAGTTTATGTCAATGATTAGCTAGAGCTAACCGATGCACAGAACTAACCACTAGTAAGGTGAGGGTTTTAGCTCAGCAGCAGCTTGTTAACACAGTCAGCCAAAATAAAGATTAGCTTCAACAGTTAGTCAAAGCTACTCAGTAATTTGGGTTAACTACCAGTGGAAATGTTTATTCACTTTCAATCTAAGCACACATGAAAGGGGACATTTAAGTTAGAGCTAATGACCAGTTTAAGCTAAATCCTTGTCTGAAAAGTTCACTGAGAAAAGAACAATATGATGAACAATCAAAACTTTAACTGTTTTCCTCCATCATTATCAGCTCATCCTGCAATTTCAGCCAAGAAACCACAAAGTACCTACGGAAAAGAACTGCATTATAACATAAATGCACAGAGTAAAGAGTAAAACATCCACTCACCTCAGAGTGCTGATTTGGAGTACCTGACAGGGACCTGGGGATTTTTCTAATCACCTATGAAAGAAGGAAAAATATAAGGTCAGCATGTCACAGATACAATACTTCTCAGATGATCATCCCCTTCCTGACCTCTACCATTATTTCCCACATTTCCCAATTTAGCTAGTGCCAATGAGGGATCAGAACTCCCTCAGTCTCAGCATTTATTCAGTAGAAACAGGTAAGAAGCAGGAGACCAGATCAGCAAAACTACCCCAAAAAATCCCTCACACAAGAACCTGCATCGAGCTCTTGAGGTTGCTTGAACTTTCTGTGCCCTGGTTTCTGGCTATGCTTGTGCTGTGTAGACTTTTGTGCTTTCATGATAGCTCACATTTTTTAAAAACAGCAGTCAATGACTGCATATTTACAAAAATTCAACTGCTGAGGCAGTTCTGTTGAAGCAGCACCATTTTTTAAAAAAAATTAAATTTAATAATAATTTAGAATATGATTTTCTTTCAACCTTCAGAGGAAGCATTTCAGCTGACAATTTTTCCTAAGCTTCTGGAAGTGCAGGCCTGAAGATTTATTATTGAATAAACCCATAAAATTTTAAACCCGACATTCAATAAAAAGCCTGACAATATATCAGAAAATCCCACACCAGACAGGTTTTTGTTGCAGACAAGAAAACTAAGATACCAAGTTGGTGGTATCCACACAATGGCTTGTTAAGAATTTATGATGTATTGGTCTGGTGAGTTTATAAGCGTATCAGAGGCAAAAGCATCACCACCAGGTCAGAAGTGGTTTAAATAAGTGTAGATTTAACATAAGAGTCACTTTTATTTTTGATGTTACAATTAGCACTTTACTTTCAATTATTCTTGTTTGTTTAGAGCTAATAAACCTGTCAAAGCATTCATTTTAGAGACGAAACAGAAATACTTGTGCGCTTAAAGTTACAATAAGAGTAGTTATATTTTTGATAGAACAATATTGCAAATATATCATATCCACATTGTATTATGATTCTGCTGGACAAAAATATAAAAGAATATATCTAAATAGACTTTAATAAGCTTGGTGAGTTTTTACCACATTTGTGTCGGGCACAGTTGACATTTAATATACACTGCTCAAAAAAATAAAGGGAACACTCAAATAACACATCCTAGATCTGAATGAATGAAATATTCTCATTGAATACTTTGTCCTGTACAAAGTTGAATGTGCTGACAACAAAATCATTGTTGATTGTCAATCAGTGTTGCTTCCTAAGTGGACAGTTTGATGTACTTGGAGTTATATTGTGTTGTTTGAGTGTTCCCTTTATTTTTTTGAGCAGTATACTTAAGATTGTGTATCAAAAGGCTTTGCCTAACTCAAAAAAGGTATTTTAATTAAAAGAAGGAAAACATATACCACCACCACTAAGATAAGATACACTTTTGCTGTATTTCACCTATAAAGGATTATTATTTGTAGTACAAGTACACTTTTCTCCGGTTTTTCCCTGTCACCGACACACTGCGTTATAAATCTGCCAGGGATAAATTATAGCCTGCAGGTTGAAACACACAATGCACCCAGCATTTAGACAGTTGTGTTTTAATGAGCAGAGAGGACACTGGAAGTGGCTTACTGAGAAGGTTTGCCAGATTGAGGTTGGAAAAAAGATGTAGGGTGTTTCCAAATTCAGAAACTACATCCTTCGAAGGCGACATTTAAGAGCAAATTTGAAATGTGACGACTTCTCTAAATACATCATTCTTTTCCCCAGAACTGATGGACGGGTCTAGTATATCAAAGGTGAGCTATAATGCTTCCTTGAACAGATTTAGATAGGTCTATGGGCTATGAAAAAATGTTCATTGCATTTTTGGCACAAATTCATTCTTAGATGAAATTTTAGTCTGGTTAGTTCTGCCTATTTTAAGCTTCTTTCAGAATGAGCCGAATAGCACCTCCTATCAATTTAAATCCAAACAACCTACGCCTCCGAACTCCACAATTACACTCGCACATGAAAATGGCTGCAAACAGATGCACAATTATACAACTGTATGTCCTTGAAGGAAGAAGCAGAGTCTCCTGAATAACCAAGAAGAATGCAACAAGTGGTTTCTGGATGGTAAGTTAACAATAGTTAAAAACATTTTTTTTTTTTTTCCCAGCAGCCACTGTACTGTGGTAAAAACTGCTGACCAAATGTACTGGAGCTCAGCTTAGGTTGCTAGGTAATGGGTTGGGTTTCACTGAGGTTGCTAGGTGAGGGGCAGAGCCTGCTGTGATGTTACATTTTGGCGATTTTTGAAGCTGTTTGTTTTCCAGACACCAAAAAACATTAACTTATTACCAATTGTTTTTAGAAGCAATTAAGACCCAAATGAAATTATAAAGATTATGTGGAATGGATTATGTGGAATGTGAATTTTGCATAATTTGTTCCCTTTAGTTAGAAACCCCAGAAAGATGTCAAGCTACTTTTTTTTTTTACCAGCTTTGGTTCTATTTGGTTCTACTCTCCAGCTTCACAAACCACGAGTTGAGAACGAGACACAGTAATACCTAGGCTTGTCCATTTGAGATACAGATTCCTTCCCAATCATTTACTTTGATAAAAAGACAAGTGTTCATGAAACTCTCAAAGTTTACCAGTAGGTTTTTGTCCTGAGATTTTGTGTTTTTCTTTTGTTTTTCATTAGTTTGCAGGTTGGAAGCCCTACATAAGCACATCCTTATTATTCTGATACAGCAAGACAGTTACTCGCACCACCTCAATTTAATTCAAGTTTCATCTTTTAAGAAAGCAGTTCTTAAAAGTTCCGCTGATGAAGACTGAGCCAAGGCTGCATGACAGTCCTGCCAATATCACGGCGTCTTTTCCACAAGTACAGCAAGAGAACGACGGAGCATTACACACACCGCTGCCCAATTAGAGCAGGAATGTGAATTAATGAGCAGGTCAGGGCAGGTTAATGAAGGGTGTTGCCGATCTGCTGGAGACTCAAATTAAAAACTGTATCCCTATCTGGACAAAGTTTCTTTGTTACTTCGTTCTCTGCTGGAAATTATTATGTTGGTGGTGAGCTTTTTTTCTATTTTAAAGACAATAAAGCTCTGAACAGTCGATGCGAAGGCGGATGATTGGGTGCCATATTTTAGAGGCTGATCTTGTCACTTGAATGGGACTTTATTGTTGCTATTTTATGCCAAGATAATTAAAAAGACCAGAAAGTGAGACGGAAAAGGAAGCCAGGAAAATACGCTATGAATAATTACAAATGAAAATGCTTTTTCCTTTTTTTTTTTCTTTTTTTATGCATTCTACAAATAATATGTGGCGCTCTGTTTTGTATCTCAAAATACACACAAAAAAACTTGTAAATTACTTAGTTTTCTCTTTTATACCCATTTGTGCTGCGGAGACAGGTGCAAATACACTTAAAAAAAGTACTGAAAAAGTACAAATAATGAAAAACGTTGAATGTGAACAGTGATTTTCTGAAAGTGAGACTGCACAATGACTCCTAGTCTAACCAGTATCAACAAACTAACCATCTTGTTGATATTTACAATATTTTTTTATATACTTTTAGCATCCAACTTTATTTGAGTATTGAAAAAGTTCATTATTTGACAAGAAGCAACGAATTATGTTCCTTGTCATAGTGACTCATGGTTTTAAGGTTCAAATTGCCCCCCTTTCTGTTTGAAGTGTTCAAATCACAATTTTTTTTTGTTATGACAAATCAGATATTTTAATTAAAGTCATTTCTACTCAGTCATAGGGAAAAGAAAGTACACCCTTTTAAAATTTGGGAGGGTTTTACATGCCAGGACATTATGAAAAGTATCATGTCTTTGCAGGTTCTATATTTGTATAATGTCACCTCAACTCAAAGCTTCTGTAACAACATATTGCACACTGTCATTATGAAATAAGCACAAATAAAGCAAAAATGGAAAATCTGTGAGTGAAAAACTATGCATATCCTTGGAGACAGTGTTTGTAATAAGGTTATGTCAATTAAAAATAAATATATGCTGTTTGAAGTGAACATACTTTACAATATGTTACACTCTAGCTGTGCAATAAAGTTCCTGAAATTTAACACAGACCACTGGAAAGCACCCAGATTAAAATTAAAATATAAATGGGAAATGAACACCTGCATGACTGAAATAAACTGGAAAACCTAATGAGCTCCAGGATAAAACAGCTCCAGTGGGAGAGTCTGCATCTGTGAGCAACCAACATCACTCAGTTTAACCAAAACTCTGAGAATATAAATATATTAGCAAGTAAAAATGCAAATCTTTAAGTCTTTGGGGAAAAGGAAGGCCTCAGCATCCCGGGTGGACTGGGGAAGTGTTTCACTGTAAACATAGCCTGAAACTCTAAACAATATTACAAATTTTCTGCGGGGTGAGAAGCAACACACTGCAAACCCACCAAACAGCCCAAAACCAACACTGTCAACTAAACATGCTCCTTCAATAACTGTAGCCCTCAGGCTGCCACCGCTTATCTGGGCATATTATAATGTATTACAGATTTTTAAACACAATAGCTTCTAGTAGCATCAGCTTATTAATTACATTATTCATAAGGGGCACCAGAACATTTGTTATGGGCTGGGCACTTTACACAGCTAACAGTTACACTAGCAGGAGGATTTTGTTTGCTTTGGTTAGCATAGCAACATTAACATTGACTGAGATAATATCCCTTGTTCCATTCAGACGTATAAAATGAGTAGGTGCGCTATTTTGTCTCTTTTTATTGTAAAAGTGGTTAATGCAACTGACCTGTATGAAATCACTCATGGACTCCCTTCAGGTCTAGATCCAACTTCACATAGCTACTGTCCTGTGTTAGCTCAACTTCACACAGTGTGTTGCTACTAGCCTAACTCTGAGATGTTGTTAGCTTTAGTAGGTGTTAACTTATCTCTGGCTAGATTTTAAACTTAATTTGAGTAGTTGTTACTTTGTGGAGCTTTCGCCTCAATTCTGAGTAGCTGCTAGCTCAATGCCACGTTCCAGTTATCCATAATACTAGTTGTTAGCTCAGTTCTGAGCAGCTTTTATTTGGAGTAGCTTTTAGCATAACTTTAAGCAGCTTTTGACCTCACTGTACACGATAGTTTATCTCAGAATAGCTGGTATTTTAACTTAGAGTAACTGGTATGGTGTTAGTGTCTTCATTCAGCGTAATCACAGATAGAAGCTGGTTAATATCCAAGTAGGTGTTAGGTTCAGCTGTTTGTAGTTAGACTTAGTAACTTTTAGCTTGATTCTCAATAACAACTACTGTGTGATATCCAAACTAGGATTTGAATGCTCAAGTAAGATATTGTCAATAACTAACCCCACAAAATGACACTTTAAACAAGACAAAATGAAAAAAAAGAGATATTTTTCAATCCAATGACCCATACCTAAAAACTTCTATTATAGCACTTTAAAATCATATTTACTGAAAAACAATACCTTATACTTGGGCTAGGAAGGCCTTAAACAACTACTGATCCACAGAGAAAAGGCACCTACAGTACATCTGTAATGTGTTTATGAGATCCTGTCTGTGAGGACAGGTATAATAAACATTTTCTGCGTTCTTCAGCTCTCCAAGCTCTGATGACTTATTACCTGCAGTATCAAAGCTGAACACTGTGCCACTGCTCTGCAGAGAGAGGTGTGCTGGGTGACTTAATGAACACATTGTGTGTGAGCGCCCTAAGAGCCAGTCTGAGCATCCATCTGTGTGCATTCATTTATTTAATTTTATGCTCTTAAGCTTGTTTCTAGTAATAATTATAATTCCAAACACACTTAGATGCATGCATAATTTTATATGAACAGGGTATAAGTACCAAAGTCCATCAAGCGCTCGTAATGCTGTCTAATGCATCTAAGGAATCCTCCGTCACTCACTGGTATAAGTGTAACAAGAGAAAGATAAAACGAAAGTGCACTCAGAGAAAAATGCTATTAAAGTCTCACATGGCCAATAAGAATGACTAAAAGCTTTTAAAAGATTTTTCTGTTTGATAATTTCATGTCAGAATGTCACACCTCCTGAGTTTTCAATTTACCCTTTATTCATGATGACACATTTGTCCATGAAAGGATTTGCTTTTTCTTCAAAAAAAAAAAAAGATAAAAAAAACAATGATAAACAAAAATCTAAACAAAACCACAGATCCATGTCAAATAAGGCTCAGATTAACAAAAAGATGTGACACAAGATTCACTTCAAAGCTCTTCTTGAAGATCGTTACGTTCGAGTCACAATGGCATGAGTCAGCACTGGCTGGTAATTTGATCTCTGCTAATCTGCTTTGAATAGACGGCGACAGAAAAAAATGTAGCAACTGAGAAAGGGCGTGATGAGAAAAGCCTAGGGCTAAACGATAATAAGGAGAGGCTGCAAAATGAAATGATGAGCACGGTGGAAAGAGAGTCAGGAAAAAAGAAAAAGAAAAGAAATGAAGAAACTTCTTGATTTCCCCCTGTTCTGTCTGAAGCGCCTCGTAATCCCTCAACATTCCCAGTCCTGGCCTAGTAACAGCAGATAGTTATTAGAGAGGTGGCTTCTATAGTTCAGTACACAGGTATTTCAGTCTTCCTTCACTGGTGACCTTTCAGATTTACTTTTCTGTCCTCAACCTCCCTGGCATTTTCATGTCGGTTTGGTATGAACCCCAAAGTGCATGTTATCTCTATATAAAACAACCTGATCAAAGGCAAAAATGTCCACTATATTCACCATCTCCCACTTTGACCACTTGTTAATGCCAATAACAGAAACTACAAAGTACCACTGCAGTGGCTCCAAACAGCCGCTGCTTGTTGCTGTTTTACTGCACACTGAGAGCCTGATCGTTGCGGTTAAACGTGTGTAATTTTGCTGTGCAGGGATACTTGAATCCATGTATATTACTCCCACTGATGTGCACCATAGATGCAGGATACTTAATTTATGGATGAATGGTTGATACACAGAGCACAAAAACTATTACAAGACTCTCCAGAGTCTGCAAGTTTTACATTTTGGAATATTTTATGTTTTGTTTTTTGAGAAGTTTTTCTAATTTTAGATGTTTTCAGCTGTGAAAGTGATGTAAAATGTATTTATTCATTGTCTTCTAGTCCCTCTTAAAATGTTTCAGTTCAATTCCGTTTATTTATATCACACTAGACCAGTGTTTCTCAACCTTCTTTGGGCCAGCACCCCCCTATCCATTATCCAGGTCCCTTACTGCCCCCCATCAAAGAATTTGTAGGCTACTTTGCACTGACTATTATTTTATTGTTAATATTACTATCACTAATGTTGATGTTTGATTTTTAAGCTTGTTTCTATTATCATCAAAAATAATTTCCCATAGAACAAAAAAGCCATTTGAATAAAAATTATTTTTACAGGCGTCTACAAAAATGCAATGAATAAACATTCAACTTAAAATCGGTAGGCCATTCAGCAGCCAGTGAAAGAAAAAAATTTTTTTCTGATGTTAGTTGGTAAATCTTGCACAAAATGACCAGATAAAAGATGTACAACAATACCAGTTTAAACTTTGATCTATTTACTAAAAGACAGCGCTCTGCAACATTAAAACATGGGTAGAACAGCATCTACATTATTCAAAACTCTTCTTCTGTTCAGTGTTTCTGTGAGTTGCTGGTGGTGCAGCTTTGAGCTGCCTTCAGGAGAAAGGGACATATTCATAAAATTTCACCCACAAGGCATTTACTGTTTCAATGCTTTCAGTGGAAAAACTAAAGTTTCAGATCTGCAACATTTCAGAATGCCATACAAATACGAGTTAGAAATATGGATTATATCTTTATATAGACCTGTCTGTTGATTTATAGATTAATAGATTTACTGGATGGAAATTACAAACAACAAAGATGCTTCTTAATCAAATCCTAATCAGTCCAATTGAAAGTGCCATGGAGTTACTGAACAGTCTCATGACATTAACACTGTCATAAAAAAATAATACAGAAAAAATAAATATATCTAAACTAATTAAAAACATGAAAAGTGACAAGTTCTTTACTGTTATTATCTACAAGATATATTTCTTAGTAGTTGATGTGGTATCAACAAATCCATGGCACTTTAACAATATTATTTTACATTTTATCTGAAAATAGTGTCTGTTTATTCTTGTCATAGAGTCCTCTGTATTAATTATTGCTCAAAAGGTTTTGCCATACCAGCAGCTTATTCCTCTGTATTTCCTTTAGTTTCTTAGTTTATTCCATTTTGTTCTTCATTCATTTCCATTTAGTTTTCTTTTATCAGTATTATCCTCTCTTGGTTTATTGTTTATTTTATCATTTATTTACTCTCACCACCAGTAATCTTCACTCATCATGCTATTCACTTGCTGTGCCTCCTAATTATCATGTGTTTCACTTCATGTGGATGTGAAACACATCATGTGTTTCATGCGTTCACATCATGAGTGCCAAAATCAAATTGCCCTGATTCACATCTAGTTTGTCAATCTGTTCTATGTTCTGGTTCTCTGGTTTCTGAGTTTAGCACAAGTGTGCATCGTTTTTTTTTTGTTTGTTTGTTTTTAACCCCCTCTGGTGTGGAGCTGTAGAAGCGTATGGATGGAGAAAAGCAGACTGACATAAGCTTTCTAAAACAACGGAAAAAATCCCGGTATTCTGAGGATTGAAGTTTAAAAGTGCTGACGTACTACTGTTTCATATGGATCACTTACAACACTGATGTTAACTATATAAAATGAATGCTCTCTATGGAGGAATTTCTTTATTTAACTTAATTTTCAGAGGGAAGCACAGTGACAGTATCATGATTTTAGTCATCACATGTTTCTAAGAGTGATATTATGTAGTCCTTTTATGGAAGAGTGCAGCATCAAGATGGACAATAAAACACTTTTTAATATACAGTAAGTTGCTGCTTTGACATGATCACAACACTGCCAAAACATAGGTACAAAAATCTTCAATAAAACAGAGAATATTTGAAAATCAAACACCAGACAAGTGAATCACAGCACCATCATCAGCTGGTCTAACACTGAACTGATGCAGTGAAGCTACCAGGAGCAGAGACAAGAAGCCTACAGAAACACTGAAGAATGTAAACCTTGAGTTCACATGTAAACTCAATGTTTACATCTGAGTGTGAACGTTGAGTTGGGGAACGTGGCCAGCAGCAGTTCATTTGGATTTGGAGTGTCATTCCTAAAATCAAGATAGGAAGAACTGACCAAACTATCTTCTCATTGTCTCAGAATGATTTTGTGCAGAAAAATTACTTTCTTGTTATAATCTAATAACACTTGGTACAAATTTGATTGTAAAAAAAATAATTAATTAAATAATTAAAAATCTGACAACACAATGTACAGTCATGGCCAAAAGTATTGAGAATGACACAAATATTATATTTTCACATGATCTGGTGCCCTCTGGTTTTCATGTGTGAATGTCAGATGTTGTCATCACATACAGAAATACAATTGCAATCATATTTTGAGTAACAAAAGCTTTTATTGACAGTTAGAATGAGTTAATGCAGCAAGTTAATATTTGCAGTGTTGACCTCTCTTCTTCAGGACCTCTGCAATTCTCTCTGGCATGCTCTCAATCAACTTCTGGACCAAATCCTGACTCATAGCAGTCCATTCTTGCACAATCAATGCTTGCATTTTGTCAGAATTCCTAGGTTTTCGTTTGTCCACCCGTCTCTTGATGATTGACCACAAGTTTTCAATGGGATTAAGATCAGGGGAGTTTCCAGGCCATGGACCCAAAATCTCTATGTTTTGTTCCCTGAGCCAGTTAGATATCACCTTTGCTTTATGGAAAGGTACTCTATCATGCTGGAAAAGCCAAAGTTCATCACCAAACTGCTCTTGGACGGTTGGGAGAAGTTGCTCTTGGAGGACATTCTGGTACCATTCTTTATTCATGTGTTTTTAGGTCAGACTGTGAGAGAACCGACTTCCTTGGCTGAGAAGCAACCCCACACATGAATGGTTTCAGGATGTTTTACAGTTGGCATGAGACAAGACTGGTGGTAGCGCTCACCTCATCTTCTCCGAACAAGCCGTTTTCCAGATGTCCCAAACAATCGGAAAGGGGCTTCATCAGAGAAAATGACTTTACCCCAGTCCTCAGCAGTCCTCTCCCTGTACCTTTTGCAGAATATCAGTCTATCCCTGATGTTTTTCCTGGAGAGAAGTGGCTTTTTTGCTGCCCTCCTTGAGACCAGGCCTTGCTCCAAGAGTCTCCGCCTCACAGTGCGTGCAGATGCACCACATCTGCCTGCTGCCATTCCTGAGCAAGCTTTGCACTGCTGGTAGCCCGATCCCGCAGCTGAAACACTTTTAAGAGACGGTCCTGGCGCTTGCTGGTCTTTCTTGGGCGTCCTGGAGCCTTTTGGCAACAATGGAACATCTCTCCTTGAAGTTCTTGATGATGCGATAGATTGTTGACTGAGGTGCAATCTTTCTAGCTGTGATTCTCTTTCCTGTTAGGTCATTTTTGTGCAGTGCAATGATGACTTTCTTCAAAGATAACCATGGTTCGAAGAAGAGAAACAATGATGCCAAGGACCAGCCTCTTTTTAAAGTGTCCAGTGGTGTCATTCTTACTTAATCATGACAGATTGACCTCCATTCCTGTCCTCATCACCACCCACACCTGTGTTAATGGAGCAATCACTGAAACAATGTTAGCTGGTCCTTTTAAGGCAGGGCTGCAATGAAGCTGAAATGTGTTTTAGGGGATAAAGTTCATTTTCTAGGCAAATATTGACTCTGCAATTAATTGCTGTTATGCTGATCACTCTTCATAACATTCTGGAGTATATGCAAATTGGCATTATAAAAACTGAAGCAGTAGACTTTGTAAATATTAATATTTGAATCATTCTCAAAACTTTTGGCCATGACTGTACATGAATTTTTTTTTGTTGTTGTTTTTTTTTATTTAAGTAAAATCTTTTCTCATTGATTAATCTTTTGACCAGTATTTCAAAACAAATGACTTGAACAATTTCGTGTGAATATTGCTGCTTTCCAATGTGGGGCTTCATTTCTCACAAAGGCATCAAAACATCAAATATCCTGAAGCCCTTTGAACTGGAAACAAATATCCTCTGCTGTTCTGGTCCAAAAGAGATACATATCAACATCTCATGTCTGCATAATTTCTTGCATATTAAATGCAATGCAGGCTCTCTTTTGAATTTCATCCTTAAGGTTTTGTTTTTCTTATACTCAAGAAAAGTTCAGGACCTGAGAGGGAGAGACTGATATTCAGTACAGAACATAAAAAGATTGGAATCCTAACGCTTGACCTTTCAGACATAAAAAGCAGAGAAATGCATATTTGAAATCAAGTCGAAAAGGACAAAAGACAAAATGTGTATCTGCACATTCCACAGTCACTTAAATTTGTGCAACTCTTTCAATAAGTCCTGTAAATGCAGGTTCATGACATTTATCTGAAAGGAATAAAATGGCTAGAAAAAGCATCCTTTGGCAGTGAAGTATTAGATGCAGAAAGCTTGAAAGCTTGATGGTATTAGTGAGTTATCTGGGCGAAAAATTCATCAGGAGGGAGAAGCCAGAAACGATTCAGCCAAGTCAGAATAAGAGTAGGATACTCACGGGCAGATAAATGTATAAAACGCTGACAGAATGTTATTTGTTGACATTTACCCACAGAGGGGCCCAGATGTTTCCAGCATGACAGAGTAGCTTTTAATGGATTTCCACATCCAGTACCAGGAGAGGTGCTGGATTAAATACCGTCTTCAGTAAAGGGCAGAGTAGGAGCTACTGCACATGAAATCAGCAAACATCCCCAAGTAACATGAGTCTGTCGAAAACGCCAACAGGCCATCTGGTTAGCAAGTTATCAGTTTTTTCACTGGATACAAACCCTGTTTAGCTATTATTAACTTCCTCCTTTATATTATTCAGTGCTATGTTTTTTTTTTTTATTATTATTATTAGTTTTGGAGACTTAAGGTCATCTTAAGTAACAAAGAGTTTTTAAAGTTTGGTCTCAAAACCCGTATATTTTCCCTACTTGTTTGTGTTAGTCTGGCCTTTAGAAGCCATTTTAAAAAGTTTTAAAACCACTAATATGTTCTGTATTTCTATTCCATTGATTACCTTCTCTGTTTATTTGACCAGTCCAAACATTCATTCATCTGTTATGATTGTTATTTTGGAAGAACCCCACTGTTTCAGTGAGGACTGTGTTGTTGTTGTTGATCACACACACACGCACACACGCACACACGCATACACGCACACACACAGTCATGGAAATGATAACTTCACCATGTTGCGCACTATGGAGGAATGTCTGTAGCTTTAAAACATTGCAGAGTTTACTCTTCTTGCCTCTGAAAAGGTTGCCTCTGAAAAATTGCAGTGACAAATTAGATTTTAATTTGCCTTACAAATGGCAGGCTGTGCAGAGGAGACATATTAAAGGAAATACTAGTTATTGTTTTTGATAAACAACTTAAAAGTTGAGATAGTACAATAAAAAGGGTCAAAAGTTTAAAGGTTTAGGTTTTGAAGACACTGTATAAACAGCAAAAACAAGTGGAAAGATCTATAGGAATTCAAGTGGGTAACAGTGAAGAGGGCAGCTGTAGAATGGAGAATAAAATATAGGTGGGCAAAGCGAAAACTGCAAAAGTGACAGAAAACAAAACAGGGATTCTAACATTGCTGCAGTGCCTTCTGGGTAAAAATTATCAATAGCCCCCTCCCTCTATCCCCACTTTCTCCTCATTTTCTTACTCTTTTCCATCCTTCATATCCTCAGGATGTTTTTTCAGGCTCCAAGCTCAACCAGTTTTATCATTCTTCTCCTCGAGGGACTTATTCCAGTTTAGAATCATTGATACTGATTACCCCGAGCCCTGTCATATTGATTTTTGAGATTTATTGTTGGCCGACTCACCAGCAGAGGTACCTGGCCCCTGTGTCCCTGGGTTAGCAGTCATTTGTTAAATACTCTCCCCTTCTGACAAAAGGCTTCAGCATGACTACACATGCATTGCCATCAAAATTGTTTTTTGTGTGCATGTGTTCATTTTAAAACACCTTCATTTAAAAAATTAGGCAGCAATGATTATGTAGGGCTTCATTTATCTTAACCTGGTGAGTGAAAATTCGGAAATTCCTTCCGGTGACAGAAAACCAGGAAGTAGTTTAAATAAAACTTGACATTCTTCCATCGCTCTGTCCAGGGTGTATACTTACATACCCAGTACTGAGACTTTCAGACTACATACACTGCAAAAACACAAAATTTGACCAAGTAATTTGGTACTTTCTAGTTCAGATATCTTCTTACATTTTAAATAAGATAAAACCAACCGAAAGGTGTCTTCTTATCAAGATATAGAATCGCATTTGTAGTATATAATTCCTTATGATTGATTAAAAAGTATGATTTCCTATGGCAGATTATTTCACAGATTTTATGTTTTTGCAGTGTGGACCAGCCTTCACTCCCCATGTGGATCAGCAAGCCTTAGTCCACCCTTGACAACATTGTCAGTTCCCTCCTTGAACCACTTCTGACAGATACTGACACAGCAGACCAGGAACATCGTCTAGAGCGGCAGTCATCCAGTCACCTGGCTCCTGTCAAACTCACTCATATCCTCTGCAGAACTCATCAGTTCTGCAGACAAAATAGCCTTGCAGCCTCATATGTTCCACCTGCTAACAGCAGCAAAATGAAGACCTAAATTATTCAACAATTCCTCAACCTGAGTCCAAAGGCGAAAAAGAATAGGCATATACTGTAAAAAGGAATTAATGTGGCATTTTTATCATCTCCGTCCAAGAAAACTTGAAAAACATCTGCAATAAAGTTTTCTGCTCTCCTGCTTCTGTGTAAAAACACAAACATATCTATGTTTGTTGAGACTGGAGGCACTCAAAGGAGGGAAGGTAAACATAAAAAGAGAGAAGATGGCTGAAAAATCCCTTAATATTGATGAAAATTTTCATTTATAACTTGGGCAAAATGTCTTATAAGTGAAATAATTAATATTAAGTTACTTAAAACAAGCTCCTATATGTTGAAGAAAAGTTATTTTTAAGTTAGTTTTGTCATATTTTAAGTATTTTAAGATATTTTCACTAGAAACTAGATACAAATACTTGTTTTCTGCTGTGCAGTGTTAAAACTAACTACTGTGGTATTTTTCATGATCTTCATCCAAGAAAACATTAACACCCACAATGAACTTTATCTTCTATCTTGCTTCTCTGTAAGAACACAACTTATTTGTTTTTGTTAAGACTGGCAGTACTCAAAGGTGGGAAACCAAGCATAAAAAGAGACAAGATGGTAGAACAGTTTCAGAAAAGGGGAGGATGGTAGGGCATCCACTCCTCCACCTGATAGGAGCGAATGCGCAGTTTTAAAGAGAGGTTGTTTATTCACCAGCTGGAGTGCCTATGTAGTCACTCTGAAGTAGGTGTGAGTGTCAGATTACCACATTTGGAACGCTGCAGTGAGACACAGAAACATGGTGCTTTACTACCTGCCAATGTGACTCAGAGGTGGTAAAATCTGCCAATCACAGCTACATCTTCTCTACATGAGCAAACCACTAAAACAACAGTCATTTATTTGAATTAAATTATTGCAAAACATGGTTTCTGTTTTGGGCTGCACAGTGGCGCAGTGGGTAGTGCTGTTGCCTTGCAGCAAGAAGGCCCTAGGTTCGATTCCCGGCCCGGGGTCTTTCTGCACAGAGTTTGCATGTACTCCCTGTGCGTGCGTGGGTTCTCTCCGGGTTCTCCAGCTTCCTCCCACAGTCCAAAAACATGACTGTCAGGTTGATTGGGCTTTCCAGATTCTCCTTAGGTGTGTGTGGTTGTTTGTCCTGTTGTCATTGTGTTGCCCTGCGACAGACTGGCGACCTGTCCAGGGTGACCCCGCCTCTCGCCCGGAACGCAGCTGGAGATAGGCACCAGCACCTCCCGACCCCGTTAGGGAGAAGGGTGTCGGAAAATGGATGGATGGTTTCTGTTTTGTGAGTCTTAGACCTAATACAAATTTTATTTCACTGAAAGAGTATTGTATGAAACCAATTAAAGCCTAACTTTCATACTGATTACACTGCTTGATGCATGATTGCATGATATGAGTTCTCTCTTCAGCTGTGTTCAAATCAGTAAATGGAAACATGCCTAATTTGCATTTTCTTTTTTGCGACATTTCCAACATTCGCTCTAAGGTCTCATGACAATTAACCTTATTAATGAAAAGAAGGGTCACAAAGGTCATTGCTGAAGAACATCTGCCTGAATTAACCTAAGAAGGTCTGAAGTTCACAATGAAGCACCTAAAGCAAGAGGCTGAACATGACTAATAGAATGATGGACAACATGAACCTCACTGTTCAACAACAAGAACAAAAAAAAAACACAAGATATTTAAAACTGATGTATATCTCTAAAACACATGTGTCAAACTCAAGGGGGCCAAATCTGGCCCGCTGAAGCTTTTTATGTGGCCCTCCACAGACTAAACACTAAGTGTGTTAAATATTATATTATCAATCATCAATGCAATATCATATCAATGCAGTTTTTATCTGTTTAATGCCAATTTATATCAATCAATCCCTCCAGTTTCTTGAGAATTTAGTTGATGTATGATTATAGTCCATGATTTATACAGTGAGTAAATAAACAGTCGCATTTATTATTAGTTCCTGAAGGGACTGAAAAGATCTTCAATAATATTATGTAATTTTAAGTATTCATTGACATAATAATAGTTTGTGAACAGGTTTTATCAACACATTCTGGCACAACCGGCCCTTTAAGAGCCTTCATGATCTTGATTTGGCCCAAAACAAAAATGAGTTTGACACACCTGCTCTAAAAGAAACTCTTCACAACACCACATCTTATTCAGAGTTTGTTTACACTGTGCAGTCTTTGTGCATAGTTACTGTACATATATATTCATCTTTGGGGTTTTTACTATAATTTAAACTTCTAGTTTGTGGATTTCAAGCTGTTCTCACCGTTAATTTATACTGATGGGCTTTATGATCACTGCCAGGGTTAAAGGAGGTTAATTAGTCTAATTATCTGTGTAATTCACACATTAATTATCCGCCTCTGAAGACCGGCGTGACTGTTTGGAAATACACTCTTCTCTTTAATATTTGCATTCATTTAAAATGAATTCCCAGAATGGGAACCGATTAACCACACACTATTGTATAATTGTGGCTAAACTGAAGAAATTGGACTTTATCTTGTGATCTATGATGCAGTTTATTCATACTCTTCACCAGAAGCAAACTGTCAGCATATAATGTGGAAAAAAAAAAAATCTAAGGTTTTTTTCTCCCCCCCTTCACTCATCAAGTTAGAGTTTGAAGCTTTCGGGATAATGGATTAGAACTAAATCTGTCTGAACAAAAGCAAAAGCTGTCACTTAATGCAAAGAAAAGGTACTTCCTGTGTCACTAAGATAGTAAGAAGGAGGGAGAGAAAGTGACAAGAAGCAGAAAACTGTCAGCAAAAGAAAAATGAGGAACAACAGACTCAATAAAAAGAGTCAGAAGTTTTGTTGTCCTTTCACACAGAGTCATTATACTGAAAAGAATCTCATTGCAGAATAAAATGGGAGGATAGGCACAATAAATTGATGTTTCGATCTGTAACGTTGGATAGAATTGGTTTATTATGCTAATTGACGCTCTGTGCAATCATTTACTCTGAGATACAGATGTCAAAACATTCAGGCTGCCTGTTTGGTTTGAGGTTTTACAACCACATTTAAAACATAATGCGTAGTACTTTCTTTCTGGTAATGAAGCAAGTTCCATTTTTCTACCATTGAAACAGCTGTAACTTGTCACAATTTGCAGTTATGCTGTTTCTGGCAGTGAGCAGCAGAACATTAAATCTGTAGAAATTATGGAGAAGAACCTAATGAGTATCCCAAAGATACTCATCTTGAGGGTTTAGTGGCCAAGTCCAATCACTAGAAATCAATAACTGCTTTTAGACCAAATATTTATGGACTTTGAAAAGTTGTAAAACATTGGTCTAGCCCAGAAGGACAAAAATGCCTATAAAGATTTTTCCTCCATCTTTTTGGATTTATGGCACACATTTTCACCACACAAGATTTAAGGAATGTCCCAGGGGTTAGCATCTGTTTTGTATTCAAAGACTTAATGCTACAAAATAAAACTCACCTATAGCAGCAAAAAACTATTTTCTAAATGTGTACTTCATAAAATATTTTACAAAAGCTGACAAAATTAAACAATTTTAATACAAAATTAATTCACTATAACAAGTTGGGAAATAATTTTGTAGAATGAGGTGATATTTTCTCTAAATATGGAAAATGAAGAAAGACGGGTAGAGTAGTCTGAAGATTTTTTTTTTTTCAGATTTTGAATGAAAACTTTAAAAAAAATTAGTTTTGTAAGAGACCATGGACAATTGTCACGCTTAGCTGTAGCAGTTAGGGCAATGTTTCTGATTTATTAACTGTTGATTTTAATTAGTAGTTAGCTTGATTGAATTTTAGCTTAGTTATGAACATGAATAATTGTTGCCATCAGCCTCCTTTTCTGTTAATAATGAAATGTTAACAGCATTTCATAGTTATGCTTTATTAGAGTTAGATTGATTAGCTTTAAGCCTGGTGATATAATGGAATTTAATGCTGTAGGTTGGATTATGAATAACAGTTAGCTTATTATTATTTTTGGATGTTAGCTTGAATATTTTTTTCACTTGCCCACAGGTCTCCATTACCTTCTGTAGTTTTCAACTTCATGTTTTTTGTCTGCATGTCAGGGTTGCTTTGAGGCCATAAGTCATTCACAAATAAGCTTTGCACATCCAAACGAAAACATAAGTTAAAAAAAAAATTGGTAATTGAGCATGAAACCTATTATGTGAAAATAGTCTGTGTGCCTGTAGCTTGAGGAGCAGTTAGCTTGTGTAGCTTTCAACTAGAATGAGGGTCTGTTCTAATTCAGAGGCATTCTGTAGTGATTAAAAAATGATTGTTCCATATTGTGTTTTTTTTAACTCTGCAGTTGTAAACCATGCAGCTACTCAAACACAAAGAGATAACTGAAAGTGTACATTCTTTGTAAGCTTAGCTGTCAAATACTTTCACTAAAACGTTTAAAATACAAGTCAACATTTTAAGAACATTTATACTACAAACTTTATGTTATGTCTATAGATGTTAAGGCAATAAAGACTGAAGAGAATCCTTAAGAGATAAAATCACATCCTGCATTAAAAAAAGGCATGTTATGTTTCTCAAATTACTCTTGTAATTTCTTCATATAGTATATTAGAACAATTATGAAAAGATGATACAATTTTTCATATCTAACAGATGTTGAACATGGTCACACTTGCTTCTCCCCCACAAAAGAAATATATTCTGCTGCAATTTTTTTTATATAAGTTTCCAGTGCTTAGCAATTTTAGTAAACATGTATAAAAAAAATTTGTAACGCTGAATCTGTACTCAGTTGCGAATGTCACGTCTTCTTCCAAGTGTCGAGGTTTGAAAGATAATCTGAGCGCGTAAAATGCCAGGTTGTCATGCTGGACTGTGTTCAGCTGACAGGCAGATTTGTCATCCTGGCATGGGGCCATGAAGTCTCTGACGCCCTGATGGATTGTGGGACAGAAGGTCACAGAGATGGTATGGGATCCCCACCCCTTTGTCAGTACCAGCAGCTCTGCCTTAGGCCAGGTTTACTCAGCTCCACTCTTAGCCTTTTCCACTGGGTTCCCATTTAAAAATATATTTTTGTTTACATGCCATGTAAAAATGAATGTCTGTGTTCAAAAATCAATCATTGTCATCGCAACACTCACATATTATTCTTGAAAATCTGAGATTACCTTTAGTTTTGGATTATAAATCACTTTTTTCCAAACCGATAACAAAATTTGGCACATAATGCAGATTTTTCATTAGCTTTTATAGAATATTAGAAATACATTCAAATAGACAATTAAACATATAATTTCATTCCTTTTTCAAATAAGAAAATACATATACTATAAAATGCAATGACATATTAGTGTACAGATGATTATTTGTTGCAAAAGACGCATACAGCAAAAAATTCTTAATATACCAAAATTGAAAGAAAGCACTTTCTAATCAACTTTGCAATTATACAGTGTAGGTTTGATCGATTGACTATTTTTTGGATTGGACAGTTAATTAAATAGCAAAGGGTTCTTGATAAGAAGTTTAGGAGGGTTTGTTTGCACAATTTAACACAGGTGAAGCTAAAACACTTGAGGTCTGTGTAGAACATATTTACAGAAAAATACTTTTTGTTTTTTCCTAAGTACAAAATGTATATTTTTTTCCTCGCAATTTTTGACTTAGTTACTGCTCTTACTGTGTTGTTCTTTCAGCAAGTGGCACTTCAGTTAATGATTAACTGATTATTAAATTGGTTGACAATTATTTCACAAATTGGTTCATCACGATGAATAATTTCATCATTTCAACTCTATTTTTCAATCTAGAACACTGAACTCTGAGTGTTTGGTTGAGAGTCGATGCCCGTTCAAATACGTCATCATCAGCTGGTGTTACACAACCTAGAAGAACGTACAAGGAAAGTGGAAGATACTGCCATGCTTGTTGATTTTTTATCTGTAGTTTGAGCGGCCCACTGGGCATCATCACAGTACGCTCTAAAGAACTGGGTATTTTATGAACCAGATTTGAAGCTTCGGGATCTTGTTTTTCAAGCGAAAGCTCATGACAGAAGCTGCATATCCATTAAAAATATCCACAAAACTTTCTTGATATGCCACTAGAGTTGAAAAAATAAAATTTTGCAATTGTGGTATTTTCATTAAATGAGAAACGTAATATTCACCAAAAAACAGGCACTCCCCTGTCAAACTACTTCCTGTCATGTTCTTTGTGGTTTACGCCAATGGAAACATCTTGTTGTTGATCAAATGACTTGTGTGTTGCAAAATAAATGTTTGCATCGCAAACATTTATTTTGCTATGCAAACATTTATTTTGCAACCAAAAAAAAATACCTCATGCTAGCACCAAAACTTTTTTTTTTTATTTCCAATGACAATCCAGTTTTGAGGTAGCAGAATTTTTTTTTAATCCGAAGAGACAAATTATTGGCACCAAGTAAATCATTATGATGCTGCCCAGGCAAGTAAAATCTGGCTGTGAATTGGAAGCATAGTGTGGAACCATTTTCTTTTGCAAATGAAATGGTGGGAAAAAACCTCAAATGATTCCAATCAGTGTTCACTTAAATATTTGGTGAAATCAAAAACACAAGCAGATTCTACATCCTTGTAAAATAATAAAAGTAAGAGCACAAAGCTTTTGAGTCATGTCCTCCAAACTTGTTGTAAACTTTAATATATCTATGATGATTACAGTAATCACTAAAAATGGTTTTATAACGGACAAAAAAACATTTCACCAGGAACATGTTGCATGGATTTGTGGCCACACAGCTGCATGGTCTGCTACCTGTCACATTTGACATATTTCTCAGTCTTGGCATCTAAAATGAATGCAACTCAGTCTGATTTATAAGCCTGAGCAAGACTGAAATGGAGAGGTTATGAAAATGATTAGATACACCCTTTAAATCAGGATGCTCAAGACATTTTTTGTGCATTCAGGATGTCAAGTTGTAAACAAAACCTTTCACTGCCATCAACTATCTTTGTAATTTACCTGATTGTGGCTGAAAATAAATGTAAATAATTTAATCTGCAAATCGTTATTCTGACATGATAATACATTTCAGTAACAACATCAGCAAACAGCAAACAACATCCTCCAAACTTCCTCTTCTGATACCACGACTCTTCATTTAATCCGTTTTGCGGTTTGCTTAAAGGACACAGCTCTTCTTGTTAAACCAAGGAGAGCTAATCGGTAAGAAAACACCAGATGAGGACCAATACCAATAGAACAGAGAGAGGCATCGAAGAGGAAAAATCTCTCCTGCTGTTCATGTCTGTCTGTTCTGGGAAAGCAAAGCTGGTTCAGTTTGAACACTGCTAAAATTTTATCAAGAGTTTTTAGTCTAGTTTCCAGTGCAGAAAACACATTTAAAATAAGACAAAACAATCAACTTTAATATTGATGAAAAAGTGCAAGTCGCAGATTATTTCATTTACCCAGTGGTGTGCATGGGGTTTCAGTCAGGGCCTTCACACGCAGAACAATGCAAAAACTGTGCACCATACAAAGCAACAGGCATCCAATAATATGAAAATACATAAAAATAACCCAAGTAAAGAAACAATGCATATAACAAGCAATATATTTGAACAAAATACAGAGACAACAGTGCACATAATTGAACAGCTTGCAATTTAGCAAAACTTGAAAAAATATTGAGTAAAGTTCATATGAGAATGTAGGCTAATGGAAGAGAAACACTGACCCATTACTTGGAAATAAAATCCACTGGAAGTTGTGCTCAGTGCTAGCTGTTAGCCACTCGTAGCGCTCATATATACAGTCTTTAAAATGCCTTACAACGTTGTGACAAAGTGGTTCAGTTTGTGTTCACCACATGTCCCCAATTCCTATTTCTGAGTAATTTACTTTCTGTAGCTGGTCATAATGCTTAAATTTAAACATTACTTTGCAACTCCCCTTCACTTACTATTCCAGGTTTGTTTGTGTTAGCATTATATTGCAGTTTCCATCGATTTATATGTTTAGGTTAAAATTACTACTGTATATTCCGGTCTATAAGTCGCTCCGGAGTTTAAGTCGCACCAGCCATAAAATGCATAATAAAGAAGAAAAATGCATATATAAGTCGCACCGGAGTATAAGACGCATTTTTGAGGGAAATTGATTTGATAAAATCCAACACCAAGAACAGACATGTCATCTAGAAAGGCAATAAAAATAGAAGAGGCAACAATAGGTTGAATAATTATACGGTATGCTAATGTTACATGACAAACAACGAACTGAGAACCTGCCTGGTATGTTAACATAATAAGGAGTTATTCAGATAGCTATAGCATAAATAATATGCTGACAAGTTTACCAAACCATCCATGTCCTCAAATCATTAAACGCAATGAAATCTTTGCTTGTAAACAACTCTGCTAACTCCGAAAGTAGAGTAACACAGGCCTGGAGGTTTAGTGTGAAAATAACATGCAATATGATATAATGAGTTAATTTTCACACATAATTTGCTCCGGAGTATAAGTCGCAGCCCCAGCCAAACCATGAAAAAACTGTGATTTATAGTCTGGAAAATATGGTACTTCTGGATCATTGGTTAAATTTGTTTGTTTTGTTTCAAAGTATATTCCTTCTATTTGGTTTCCTTTTTACTCATCATTGTCTGTCCTTTGTAGATCTGCAGCAGGGCAGGCGTATGGGAGGGGCTGGCCCAGTATCTCCTGCTTAAATGGCTGGATGATGTCATTAATTACCTTACTGGGTTCTACCAATTAGAGGGTTTTCTTTGAAGGATTGCTTTGTTTTTGAGTTATCTTCTACTACATGGTTTACTTTTCAGACCATTTCATTATGTAGATGAGTTTGTAAATTAAATTAATAATGTCATTCTTGTTTTTCTGTTCAGATTTTGTTGTTATGTCTTTTATCACCTGTTTAGTTGTGGCTTGGTCCACTCAACTGCAGGTGTGTTGCTCATTGAATATAAAAACACTGAGTTCTTGGAAGCTCAAGAGGGATGTCTGAGGCAAATCTATCAAATAAAAGTTATCAGAAAAATCTGAAACCAGTGGCTGATGCTGTTTCTTTGTTCACTTTGAAGGCCCTTGACCATATTATTTTACACTGGTCTGTGTTAGCGAATCCAGGTTTGGTGTGGAATTTCCACTTTAAGTCATTTCTTTTTTTATCCATTAAAGAGTGTCTTGAAAAAGGCGATTTTGATAAGTCTGTTGCAGCTGTTGCAACTATTTTGTAAATATAGCTGTAAGCTCTTTACTTACAGCTGGGCCTGTGGGACGCACCATCATTGTATGCCAGTTTTGATTGGCTGATAATGTTGTTGCACAGGGGTATTTGTACAGCAGGTCCTGATGTCGAACTGCTCGCCATGTGTTTTAGGCACTTTTTAAAGTAGGAAATTAAAGTGAAACCTCAATAATAAACAACTTGTTAGTAGAATAAAATTAAAATCATAGATAAATATGATTAAAGCATTTTACACTTTTTCTTTTCAATTTTCTATGGCTAACAGAGAAGGCCCTGCTGGCCCTGACAGCCCACCACTGCATTTATCACATGAGAAAAACATCTTGTTATATGTGAAATAATCTGCCAGTGGAACTGTTGTGTTTCATCAATATTAAGGATTTATTTCTTAAAGCAAGCTCCTATATCTTGCCGAAGGGTTACTTGTTAGTTTGCCCTTTTCTGAAGTGTGCTAAGATATATTTGTATGAGAAACAAGATCAAAAATACTTGGTAAGATTTTGTGTTTTTGCAGTGAATTTTTCAAACTTCCTTGGATCTGGGAAAGGTGCAAAATTTAGCTTCCTTCCAATGCTCTATGTGGACTGCTGCCGCAAATTTTGCAACAACAAGGTGAAATAAAACGATTGTGTCTGCGATCGTGTCCGAACGCCTAATGCTCACTCATACAGAACTCCTCCGGTTCTCGCTCAGAAACAACAGAAAACTTAGTCGGACGAGGCGAGGGCTTCCATCCATTTGAATTATTGAGGTCAGCTGGAAATGTTGGCTAAATGGAGTGTGAATAACTTTAACAACCAGCTCTACCTACATGTCTGTAATTTCTCCCTCATATTTCCTCAACACTGTCACGGCTCGCTGTCTGTACTTTTGCTGCCGACAGGGATTGATGTTAAACAAATTGCTGACTCCCAACGAAACTCATCTGTCCCAGCTCTGATTCTCATCCTCTGTTTATGCTCATATTTATAAATTAAAAAAGCAGTATGAGTAAAATGTTTAATGGTCATGATGTAGGACCTTGTGCTGGCAGGACTGTAAAGGAAAGAAACAAGAAAAAGAGTAAAAGATTCAAGAAGAACCGACATGCTGCAGAGTTGAAACCTTGGAGCTTAAAGGAAGTCAAATTTAACACTATTTTGGTAGAAACAATATTTTTGGAAACTTCTCGTTTTTTGCAGTAAAGCTATTTAGTGACAACAAGATGGATGGATTTCTTTTCTGAAAGTGGTTGGAGGAATCTGACAGATGGACAACGAGACAAATGAACCAACATTTTGGATGTATGTATGTATGGATGGCTGTTATTGGCCAATATAACTGTTATGTTTCTATAGTCCTGTCTTATCTGCTTTATTTGCTTTTTAATTCTTATAAATCACTCGTTTGGCTGCTGCTTCCTTCTGGTATAAACAGTCTTACAGGTAAATTAAACGAGCAAATGGTTTGTCTTATGCTGCAATTTTTAAGCAGCAGCAGCAGATTTTGGTACACAGCACATATATTTTTACTCTTATGCATCTTTAAGCTCTGACCAAAATAATTTGAGTTGAGGTATTATTGCATGCATGCCACGCAGGAGATTAAAGAGCTCTTCCTCTTCTTCCCCCATTTAATCCTCTTCTTTTTCTTCTTCTTCTTCATCTCTCTATTGGCTCTGGATGAACAGAACAATGAAATATCATCAAAAAGGTATTAACTTTTTCCACTCCTAACAGCCTGTTGAGGAGGATAAAGTGGGAGCAGTGATCTGTCAGAGGTGGGTGTTACAAGCAGATGGGAGGGAGGTGATGAGCAATGTTTAGAGTCATCATTTTGTTTTCTTGTTTTTATCCACATGGCTGAGCAAGAGTCGAGCACTGGGGTGGAAATTACACATGAACGGAGCATTTAACCTCCGTGTGGCTGCTTTCCATCACTTTTCCACAGTAAACCCATTCAGAACAGGGTCACAACGTGACAGTTCAAACATCCGTGTCACGTAATTCATGTGTAAATATTTGAATTTTCGTATCCGACAGTATAAAGATATGAGTGTTTGATTAGGTGGTTAGATATGTTGGGAATGCTGATCTTTTTAGCAAACCATTCCATAAAGATGATCTATGCTTCCTTGCACAGGTCTATAGTCTGTACAAAACATGTTCATCACATTTTCTTTGCACAAAATAATTCTTAGAAAATTTGATTTTATTCTGTTCAGTTCTATGTATTTTGAGCTCCTTTCAGAATGAGCTGTTTTATGGTCTCTTGTCACTTTAAATCCAATTGACTCCTGCTGGGCACGCCTCACAACTCAATGTTTCCACTCCAGGGTTTGTCCCAGAGTATTATAAGCCTGGTGGGCCATGAGGCTTTACTTGCCCCCTACCAGACCAAGCATTGCTTATTTATTTAAGTCTGTTTTAAAAAGTTAGCATTTTTCAAGACTTTATAGTTGTTGTTCCATCCATCCATCCATCTTCTGCCGCTTATCCGGGGTCGGGTCGCGGGGGTAGCAGCTTAAGAAGGGAGGCCCAGACTTCCTTCTCCCCAGCCACTTCCTCCAGCTCCTCCAGGGGAATCCCGAGGCGTTCCCAAGCCAGCCGAGAGACGTAGTCCCTCCAGCGTGTCCTGGGTCTTCCCCGGGGCCCCCAGAGACGTCCAGGAGGCATCCTGACCAGATCCCCGAGCCACCTCAACTGGCTCCTCTCGATGTGGAGGAGCAGCGGCTCTACTCTGAGTTCCTCCTGGATGACCGAGCTTCTTACCCTATATCTAAGGGAGAGCCCAGACACCCTACAGAGAAAACCCATTTCGGCCGCTTGTATCCGTGATCTCGTTCTTTCGGTCATTACCCAAAGCTCATGACCATAGATGAAGGTAGGAACGTAGATCGACCGGTAAATTGAGAGCTTCGCTTTTTGACTCAGCTCTCTCTTCACCACGACGGACCGGTAGAGCGCCCGCTTCACGGCGGACGCTGCACGAATCCGCCTGTCAATCTCACGCTACCTTCTTCCCTCATTCGTGAACAAGATCCCGAGATACTTGAACTCCTCCACTGGGGGCAGGACATCCCCCTCGACCCGGAGAAGGCACTCTACCCTTTTCCGACTCAAGACCATGGTCTCAGACTTGGAGGCACTGATTCTCATCCCGGCTGCTTCACACTCGGCTGCGAACCGCTCCAGCGAGAGCTGCAGATCACGTCCCGATGAAGCCAATAGGACCTCATAATCTGCAAAAAGCAGAGATGCAATCCTAAGGCCACCAAAATGGATCCCCTCAACACCCTGGCTGTGCCTAGAAATTCTGTCCATAAAAGTAATGAACAGAATCGGTGACGAAGGGCAGCCCTGGCGGAGTCCAACCCTCACTGGGAACGAGCCCGACTTATTGCCGGCAATGCGGACCAGACTCTGACACCGGTCATACAGGGACCTGACAGCCCGTATCAAAGGGCCCGGTACCCCATACTCCCGGAGAACCCCCCACAGGGCACCCCGAGGGACACGGTCGAACGCCTTCTCCAAGTCCACAAAGCACATGTAGACTGGTTGGGCGAACTCCCATGCACCCTCCAGGACTCTGCTGAGGGTGTAGAGCTGGTCCAGTGTTCCACGACCAGGACGAAAACCACACTGCTCTTCCAAAATCTGAGGTTCGACTATCCGACGGACCCTCCTCTCCAGTACCCCTGAATAGACCTTGCCAGGGAGGCTTAAGAGTGTGATCCCTCTATAGTTGGAGCACACTCTCCGATCCCCCTTTTTAAACAGGGGGACCACCACCCCAGTCTGCCAATCCATGGGAACTACCCCCGATGTCCATGCGATATTGCAGAGTCGCGTTAACCAACACAACCCTACAACATCCAGAGCCTTGAGATACTCCGGGCGAATCTCATCCACCCCCGGGGCCCGGCCACCGAGGAGCTTTTTAACTACCTCGGCGACCTCGTCCCCAGAGATTGGAGAGCCCAACCCAGAGTCCTCAGGCTCAGCTTCCTCAATGCAAGGCATGTTGGTGGGATTGAGGAGGTCTTCGAAGTACTCCGCCCACCGACCCACAACGTCCCGAGTAGAGGTCAGCAGCACACCACCCCCACTGTAAACAGTGTTGGTGCTACACTGCTTCCCCCTCCTGAGACGCCGGACGGTGGACCAGAATCTCCTCGAAGCCATGCGGAAGTCTTTCTCCATGGTCTCTCCGAACTCCTCCCACGCCCGAGTTTTTGCCTCAGCAATCACCAGAGCTGCAAGCCGCTTCACCCGCCGGTACCCATCAGCTGCTTCCGGAGTCCCACAGGCCAAAAAGGCCCGATAGGACTCCTTCTTCAGCCTGACAGCATCCCTCACCGAAGGTGTCCACCAACGGGTTCGAGGGTTGCCACCACGACAGGCACCGATAACCTTGCGGCCACTGCTCCGATAAGCCGCCTCGACAATGGAGGCACGGAACATGGTCCACTCAGACTCAATGTCCCCCACCTCTCCCGGGACGTGTTTGAAGCTCTGCTGGAGATGGGAGTTAAAGCTCCGTTTCACGGGGGACTCCGCCAGACGTTCCCAGCAGACCCTCACAACACGTTTGGGCCTGCTAGGTCTGACCGGCATCCTCCCCCACCACCAGAGCCAACTCACCACCAGGTAGTGGTCAGTGGACAACTCCACACCTCTCTTCACCCGAGTGTCCAAGACATACGGCCGCAGATCCAACGAAACGATGACAAAATCGATCATCGAACTGCGGCCTAGGGTGTCCTGGTGCCAAGTGCACATATGGACACCCTTATGCCTGAACATGGTGTTCGTTATGGACAATCCGTGACAAGCACAGAAGTCGAGCAACAGAACACCACTCGAGTTCAGATCAGAGGGAGCGTTCCTCCCAACCACGCCCCTCCAGGTCTCACTGTCATTGCCCACGTGAGCGTTGAAGTCTCCCAGCAAAACGAAGGAGTCCCCAGTAGGGCCGCTCTCCAGTACCCCCTCTAAGGAGTTGTTGTTCAGGTGTTCATTTTCCAGTCTTTCAATAACACATAAATATCAAGTGATATTTTCAAATTTCCTGTCAACGTTAAATATGTTTTAATGCAAAAATACAACGGGTCGCTGGATTTATGACTGCCCTAGTGCACAACCACCGGGCTTAGCGAGTTTTCTGGGGGAAACCTTACTCTCGCACAGGACAATGTATGCAAATGGATGCACAATTATACAAATGTATATCTTTGAAAAGCAGAAATGGAGCCTCCAGCACAACCAACCAGAACGCAACTGGTTTCTGGATGGTAAGTTAACAACAAAACACTAGTCTTTTCTAGCAGCCGTTGCACAGCACATGTGGTGGTAAAACTCTCTTTCATATTTTTCTTGGTGAAGTTCAAATTGAAAGTTGAAAAGTTGAATGGTTTAGGTCCAGATCTTGGCTGGACTGCCACATAATTCACTTCTGTTTCCTCAATACCTGATGTTTTGCAAAAACATCAGGTATTGATAGCCCCGGTGAATAGATGTGCCTTTCTGACTGGCCTCTCATTACAGAAAACATATTCAGAGTAGCTTAATGCTACTTGTCAAAGAAAGTAAAATGAAAGTAAAAAGTTAATAGTATTTTCTATCATATCAAAACTGATCAGCCACTGGCCCCAGACATCGACAAGGCATTTTCATTCACACACTCAATATTTTATTTATTGGCCCATTTTTTAGGAAGCGGGGAGATGTTTGTTGCAGAAAATCCCAGTGGATCGGTTTGAACTTTCATGTTTTAAAAGGTCATCTTCACCATGTCTGGATGATTAAATGCACTGCAATGTGAATGGCTGATCATGTTAACATGCAGTGGAACAGGTGTACACCACAAAGTGACTGTTTTATCTTCCTAACTGGTGGATATGAGGGTTGAAATGGAGTTCACACTAACGTCGAACTTTACGTTGGCACAACTATTTGTTTGTTTGCCCTTGGTTATAAGGCATCTTTTTTACATCCAGACACAATTAGGATGCCAACATGATCCTGTCTATAACAATTTTACTCTCTTCATATTCCAGCATCAGTTGTTATGGGGATAATCCAATAACACCAGAGGTAAAAGGTCCTCAGAGGACAGCAGTGATATTATTTCCACTCAGCTTGTCGCCCTGTGACTTACTGCTGCCTTGTCTTAAGGTTATTGTACTTCATTTAGTCCCTTTTTTTTTCAATTTCAGTTAGAAAAGTGCTGCAGCAGACAGTAAAATAGGAGGGCATTGTTTCAGGTCACATACAGACATTGGCACAAGCATATAAATTATGAAGACAAACCCTCGCGGGAGGAGGACACATATGCCTCCATGCACACTCAGACACACACTGATGGCTTTCCTGGAGATTCACCGGCGCTGTAAAATTATCTTGTAAAAGAGAGGTGGGGGGGCTTTGGCTTCAGCTACCAAGGGTTCATTAACCGGCTCAGACACACAGCCTGAGCTCAGACAGACATAAAGTGACCCCTGGAAGGAATTCATTCATTTTTATGCCCCCTTTCACCTCAGTGATGCCTATTTGTTTTCAGGCCTATTAGGTTAGCAGCCTTTTAGGATTCTATACCTTTATTTTTAGAGTCTTTCCATGATTTACACACTGTAGCTCTTACTGACTCAGACAGAAGAGGTAGTCCACTACAAATGGCTGTTAAAGTAAGAAGATGAGGACAGCTTTGGCTGAAATGATGTAATACTTGTGTCACCAAAGTATGACTGTTCATTAATCACTTCTATGACAGCTTTTGTTTTGAACAAAGGCCACTAAAATGGAACCAGTTTTTTTAAAAAATGGGAGCACTCCAAAATATTGACAGTGCAGAGAAACTGGGTTTATCAGAAATGATCAGCTTTGTTTGAAGAAGGTTCCTGTTTACTGAACGGTCATAAAAGCTTATATAATAGATTACTCTGTTCAATCTATACAGAGCTATCAGTATTTTCACATGTTCCTACTTATTAAATTGACATGTTTTTCATGCTGAAAATTGAAGATTAAAAACAAAAACAACAACAACAAAAAAAAAGTTTTGCAAGATTGACAAAATGAGAAATGGTCTGAATGTTCTTCCTTACTGCATTGTAGACATATCACAAAAAGTCAAGAAATTTGTACTTGCTACATTATTTCTTTGTTTCTTGGAAGCAAATGTTAAACATTTGGAAAGCCCTTTAAATTGTGCTACACTTGTTAGTAGAGTTGAGTATTTGGTTTGATGAAGAATTTACACATCCTCTCTGCTAATGTCAAACAGCTCATTTTGCTTTTCAAACCTGTTAAGTGTTATTAATTCAACATGATTGAGATTTGGGGAAACAATTCATGCTAGCAATTTAACTTTAATCAATAGTATTTAAACAAAGGCCACTTTGTTTAGTCTGTCTTTGATGGTTTTCTGGAACAAATATGGCTTATTTTCTACCAAGATTATACATTTCTATGTATAATCTGTATGTTAAGAGCAAAGTGGAACTATAGACAAATCCCTTGCTTGTGACCCAAACCCAATTGAAAGATGGTTTATTTCAGTTCATTTCTCGATGTTCGACCAATGCTTTGCATTGGTTCTAACTACACTTGTCAGGATCTGAGGCTTCGGCAGTCCCTCTGGTTTCCTTCTAGGTGGCTCTCTCGAGCTTGGCAGGATATCACACACCCTTCCCACAAGTGTGTTTTGGTGTTTTGGCATACCTGTGGAACTTCACAGGTATGAAGTTCCACATAAAAGGAGTGGGTTCCTGGCACGTTGTCACCAGAGTGTTTTCACCTTTGTGGTACATCTGGTTCTGATATTCCTAGAAGTGCAGCTGTCTGTTTCACATACTTACCTGTCCTGTACCTTTCTCTGTGATTCCTAGGCTCCAGTTGCTTTACACTATACATGAAGTGTGGGATTTGCAAGTTCCATTTGAAGATCCAGTTGGCTCCCTTGAACCCCATTCCGCTGTGCTCCCCTGGCGAGTTACGCCCACTAATCAGCTGCTCTATCGCCGCCCTGTCTCGAGGTTACGGTTCAGTTCTGAATCCACTGCCGCTCGCTCACGCCTTCCTGCCACCCTCCCAGACAGCCATTCGACTCCTGCAAGTAAGATCAGTTTTCTGGAGCAGGTTTCTCATCACCGGATTCTCACCTGTCAAATCTGCCTGCAGATCGCCGACATATCCGACCCAGCTCCCACTCCTGACCAGACACGTCTGCATCATCCGTTATTTGTCTTTGTAAATCTTAAATCTTAAGTACCCTTTAATGTGGGTTTGGAAAGTTCAAGGCATCGTGACAACGCTGACTGAACAAATTAAAGTTGTATTGTTTTTACATGTTTGGCCAAGCTTATAATGCCATTGTCATGTTTTGGTGAGCTGTACTGGCACAGAGTTGTCATCTAAATTGGTAATTCAGTACATTCATATCTGTGTGTAAAAAAAAACAAAACAAACAAACAAAAAAAACATCTTGAGCCAATTTAGCACTGCTTTTCTGTATTGCATTGGTATCAGCCAATCCTAAACCTTACATGTTAGTATTGGCATCAGAATAAATAAAAAAAAAAAAGTGGATTACACATCCCTAATTAGATTATGTTCTTTTGGCCAAGTATATAAATATTTATTTGAAATTCATGCAGCATAACACTATAATTGCAGGAAATACAAAGAATGGACAAAAGAATATAAACCAGTGAAGGATATCTGAATAATGACTCCCACATTTTCCAGTCGTCCTGTCTCCTCAAGCGTTTTCCTGTATACTTGTTATAACTTGTAGTTAGAGATGGTGAGGCAGACAAAGAGGATCCAGGTTGGTGTGAACGAAATGATGATTTTAATGATGGAAATACCAATGCAAAGTCCAGGTAGCGCAGGTTGAGTGGAAGGCTAATGCTCACATCTGGCAGCAACTGATACAAATGAATCACTGATGGCAGACTTGAAAGCAAACTAGACAGACAAGACAGAATAGACAAAGATCCCATGAGGAACAAGGAACACAGGTGGGATCAAATAGGCAGAGGATAATCAGGGAACGACGCACAACTGGGAACAATTAAGAGGTAGACAGGACAACACGAAGACTCAATAAGACATAGAAACCTAAAAAAAAAAAAAAAAGGATAGAAAAACTCAAATCTGCACAATTCTATTTTAAAGCTTTTAATAAATTTTCTTAGAAGTGCTTTCAGGGCCACTCATCTGAGTTTGTTGAGCCACCACTTTCCTGCATCTCGAGGGAACCAAAGATGTACCCTCAAAAAATTAACAGAAAATGACAGTTAATGCCTTTCGACACCAGGCCTTCAAACAGCACTGAGATATGTTTGCCTATAGAATTGAAACTCCAAACATAAAGTGGTTCTGTTTTTAACCAACCTTAGCTACCAAGAGAGTTTAATCAAGATGTGTGCTGCCCCTAATAACAACAAGAAAGACACTTCAGTGATTTACTTCTGCTTCAATAACTGCGGGTTGAACATTTTTTGGCACTTCTTTTGACAATTTCAAGAATGTTTAGTCAGTGAAGATTCAAAAGATTTGAGACTTTAGAAGTAGTTCACCTTCCAACAGAATAACAACCCAACTCATAGAGCCAGAGTTTCAACTCTTAACAGTTTAGATCAAAGCATAGTTGTTAGTTAGAACGGTCCAGTCAAAGCCTAAGCAAATCCATCTTAGACTCTATTACAAAACTTCAATGCTGCTCTGTAAAGACACTCCTCATGAAATTTGACTTTTATTTTGTATAAAAAATATGGCAAAAATTTAAACCTGTAGATGAGCTAAACACATGTGTGCAAATCACACCTTTTCCTAGCAAAGTTATTTTTTTGAAACTAGCAAAGTTATTTTGTATGGCTTGTATGCACCTTGAAGTGTCTTGGGAAAAAAGTAGGTCATTTTTTATGTAGAACAAGCAGAGTCCTTGTTCTGTATGGTTCTGAGATTTTGACTTGGTGTGAAACCTAAAGCAGATTAAAATGAAACAAAAAATGTTTTACAATTTGATTGATACTAAAATAATACTTAGAACAAATCAATCAGTTAATGATGTGCCATGACTTTAGCTGAACAAAAATTCAAACTTAAGTCATTACTTTTGACCCGAAAGAGAAACAATCAGGATTC
Organism: Poeciliopsis gracilis; assembly: GCA_911649635.1. NCBI lineage: Eukaryota > Metazoa > Chordata > Actinopteri > Cyprinodontiformes > Poeciliidae > Poeciliopsis > Poeciliopsis gracilis. The sequence goes on from CAJVRI010000293.1 coordinate 772,021, forward strand.
AGCACAGCTTCAGTTTTTGAAGCCCCTTTTGGTCATTGCATCTAATATCTCTTCAATATCAGTGTCATGCCAATAAATTCCAAGAACAATTATCTCTAAGATTCCCTTTGACTTCCTTTGACAAAATGAGATTCTTACAGGTATGAATCCACCACCTGGACAGACGCTGAATGTCATTTCTCTCATCACGTCTCCTGACAGTTCCTCCTGAGTGCCGTCTGATAAAACAAAAAGGTCATTCGAGTTCAGGGAAAGTCTTTGATAACTTTCAAAGGCAGTTTTTATTGACAGGTGGTAGAAAACAACAATAAAAAAGCATGTGGAGGTCATAAATAGGTGTATGAGCTCTGTTGTGATGAGAGGGAATGATGAGTGAAGGAGAAGCGTTATGTAATTCTCCCTCCGAGGTTCTTTCTTAAGTCGGAGAGAACCAAGAGGGAGAGGTGGGATGAAAGACCAGAGGCCTGGGAGGTGATAGATGGTTCTGGTAGAAAAGGTGAAGAATTTTAGCAAGCTGACTATTAACAGGAAAATTATGGTTTTTGGTGGGCTTTTCACATACTAATAACTTAAAGTGATCATCATCAAAGGTTTTTCAGCATTCCTGAAAGTCTGGTAGATCATATTTGTGCTGTTTTTTATATTTTTTTAAGTCAAGTTTCAGTCCAATTTCAGATATTTTTCTGTAACTCTGACCGTTACATCCTTAGGTATCAAACAGTTCTTATATCAAACTAACTAACCAGCATTAATGCGACACAAACATCTGAGCAGAGAAATTCAAGGTGTGCTGATAAGTGAGACATCTTCAAGGTTGATTTACACCTGATGGTACTGTAGACTCAGCTTAATTGGAGGAAATCGGCAAAATCTGTTATGTTGTCAGCTGGTGTGGTTCACTTTCACACTGCACTATGTCAAACGATCCAAACCCTGTGTTAAACATTCCCCTCCTTGTCTGTGGTCACACTGCACCAACAACTACTGAAGGAAACAACACAAAAACAGACTGAGTGGAACTTCTTGCTTCACAAAATGTAAATAAATATGGAGTAGTGTTGAATTTTAGTAGTTGTAAAATTTTGCTTTTGTCTAAGGGAAAAACCATCCATCTATCCATCCATTTTCTGGTCACCCTTCTCCCTAACGGGGTCGGGAGGTGCTGGTGCCTATCTCCAGCTGCGTTCCGGGTGAGAGGCGGGGTCACCCTGGACAGGTCGCCAGTCTGTCGCATCAGAAAAAAACCCACAAGCCATTTCTTCCCCCAAATGGCTAAACATGCATGTTTGTTTGGTTGCATTTACCCAGAATGCCCTGTGCTATAGTTCGCCTCCTGCTTTTGGTCTGCTTTCCGTTCACCTGTACATTCAAAACACAAGAGTTCACTTCAACTGAACCATCTAATCTGCTTTCCTTGTGTGTTTCTTAACACAATTTAGCAGTAAGCCTAACTCCCACTGAATGAATGCTTGAGTCAGGATGTAGATTCTTTGCCTCCACTTTATTTTACACGTGTAACATGGAGAAAACTGTAACATAAATTAAAAAAAAATAGCTGTTTAATTTATTAGCACTAGAAAAAAGTTAAACTAAGAAAACCATAATGCCATGCCCAAAATTCCACATTTACTTTCACACATTCTTAAAAAATAAGATCTTAAATAAAATCTACTCAATAATACAGAATGAAAACTTACAGACGGTGATGTCGTTGGTACAAAGCTGATCACAACAGATGCACCTCTTCATGTGTGACTGAGTGCAAAACTAAACGAAGTGGCTTATTTCCTATCCCATTCCTGACATGACCTTCAAAATAAAATACTCAATGCACTGTCGCAAAATTAACAGCAAAAACCTGTTTTACAACAAACTAAAGGGCAGAACACCAACATCTGGGTTTTTATGCAGACCAGAGTTTGCTTTTTTGGTCTGCATCAGAATTGGATTGCATATTCACACCTCCAAACAAACAAAATTGACTTTCTAGGCAAATTAACTACAGTTTGACATAAATGGGCTGAACAGGGGTAGTGTGAATACACCCTAAATGTTTAAAATAAAACCTGTTGGGTCTGAAGGATGCCAAAACAATAAGAGATCGGAATATTTGAATCCATCTAGGTGTGTTTTGGTAAATTTTGATAAAAGTACAACAATGTGACTTATTGTCTAGCATTCAATATCACATAGAAAAGATTTATCTCCTCCAAAGGCCCTATACCAGGTGTCTCTCTTTCGGTCAGAGTTTAGTTTATATTGACACTGTAATCTGAACAGTATTTTGGGAATACTGGGGATCTGTGCCAGTGAAATGTACCTGGAAACCTTCAAAGAAACATTTCCCTGAGGTTCAAACCTGATCTGATGCCTGAAGTACCTCAGGGTATCTACTGCAAGCAAGCTCCCTCAAGAGGAAAAGCTTAGCCTCACTACAACCGATAATAATATTCAACATTCACAATCTCTGCAGATTCATAAAAGACTTGAAGTTCACATTTATAAACTGGTTTCAGCAAACTGGTTTGACAAACTGCTTGATTTGCCAAACCAACTAAAACCAAAGAAAATGAGAAAATAAGTCCTGAAAGCACCACCAGAGGGAGCCGTTTTCACTACTCCTGAGAACAGCCAGGAAAAGTTTGGAATAATTTATGGTTCCTTCTGCTGACAAGCTTTATTTAAATGCTGATGTCACTTTCCAGCAGGATTTTGTACCAGCCCACACCACCACAGGTACTAAAAGGCAGCTCAATGATCATGGTGGTACTTTGCTTGGTTGATCAGCAAACTGACCTAACTAGAACCCTGAAGAGAATCTTTGGAGTATTGTCAAGATGAGAAACACCAGAAACATGAAAGATGATCTGAAGATGGTTATTAATGCAGTCTGGGCTTCCAAGACATATCGACAGAACCACATGATGACTGCCTCTATGCCACGCCGCTCTGATGCGATTATTCACATAAACGAAGGCCTTTTTATGCATTGAGAGTGTACGGAACAGAACATGGACATACCTTTCAATAAATCCATATTTCAGTGCTAGAAATTGGTTTCTTATTGATGTTAAGAAATACTATGCTTTGAGCATAGAAATAAACAGAAATATGCAAGTAGCCCAACATTGACTAATATTGACTAACATTTTCACCCTGATTTGAATTACTGAAATATATTCAGTTTAATTAATGTTCTTATTTTTTAATATGCACCCATCCATCCATATTTTTATTTTCTGATCACTCTTCTCCCTAACGGGGTCGGGAGTTTCTGGTGTCTATCTCCAGCTGCGTTCCAGGCGAGAGGCGGGGTCACCCTGGACAGGTTGCTAGTCTGTCGCAGGGCAACACAAAGACAAACAGGACAAAGAACCATGCACACACACACTCACACCTCGGAAGAATTTGGAGAGACCAATTAACCTGACAGTCATGTTTTTGGACTGTGGGAGGAAGCCAGAGAACCCGGAGAGAACCCACGCACGCACAGGGTCAACATGCAAACTCCGTGCAGAAAGACCTTGGCCGGGAATCGAACCCAGGACCTTCTTGCTGCGAGGCAACAGTGCTACCAACTGCACCACTATGCACCCGAGTTCTGCTTATCTGGTCCACCTGATCATCCAGGAAGTGCCTTTTGCTTACGTCTTTGCTTGGCCGAGATCAAGACCAGGTTAATTTGCTTATGTCCAGTCAGTTTTGCCTCTCCCTTTGCATTAACTTAGGCCAAGTCACAAAATCTGCAACTTAAATGGTGCAAATAACATATATCTATCAGGGAGACGAGTATAAACAGCTGCACCAAAATACTTCATAAAATGGAAAACAGCTCCAGAAATTGGTTTACAGCTCACCACCTTCAAGCAATTCATTCTCAGGTTTTACTAAGCAAACAATCCTTTCCCTGTTTCTACTGCTTCTTCAGATTTCAGAGGGTTTCTTTGTTTTGTTTGTGCTGCCACCATGCAATTGGCCAATTGCATGAGTGCATAAAAAAATTGGAGGTCCAATTGTTCCTAATGAAGAGCTTGAGTGAATAAAGGCGGAGTGTGCCTGTTTTTGCTCTTCGTAGTTCTGAAATCCTGAAGCCTCAGCAGGTTTTTGTCATTTCATCTCTGCTGTTCGCTGCTGCTGGATCCAACAAACGTTGTGCAGTAAAACAACTTCATGTTCCTCGGCAACGACCTTTTAAATGTAATGACTTTAACAAGAATGTCTGTTACATCTCAATACCCTGCGATTAGATCACTATGAATATTCATTTCCTCAGAGGACGCGGACCGAATGAGATGACAGTGACTCTCTGCTTTCATCTCCTCATTATGCCACATTCATATCCATTAATATTAAAATACTACCTCTGTTGTATCATTAATTAATCACACTTTCTTTATGAACATTGTTTTGCTTCTATTCTCTTATTCCTTCTTGTGCGTCTTAATGACATATAGCCTTCCATTTTCCCTCCACAGAGATAACTGCATCATGGATTAAATTTAATAAGAATAACTGTTTTTAATCTGACTTGTTAAGGGCCGCCGGCTTTTTTCCATGTGCTGAAATTGTAATTGCTCTATTAAAATTCTATTAACAGGGTCCATCTGGCAGTATTTCTGTGTAAATGACAGTAGATCAACAGAGAAATGGTGACAAAGAAGATCTTTATTTCACTGTGATTGACAGTTTGACAAACTGAGACTTTTTCTTTTTTTTTTTTACAAAGTTTTGTTTAACAGTGGAATTTGGGAAATGTTTGTCCTCTTTTATAACTCATGAAAAGTTTAACTATACCATTAATAAGGCATGTCAAAGCCATCACTGACTCATCGTGTGCAAAGAAGGATGAAGTGGATGGAGGTGAGTAATAATCCACACTGCAGTCTGAACTGGAGTTCATATTTTTAGCTAGGATGTCTTCACAACACAAACACATTGTTATTATACTATTTCAGGCTCAATATTGATACTAAGAAAATTACTTGATATAATATTTTTGATACCACAAACTTTTATATTTAGCGTAAATCCAGTAAATAGAGGGCAATCCTGCCCTATTTTATTAAAAAAAGAATTTTAGTGTTATAGATTTAAAAAATGAAAGATCATTCTAAACTAAAATTTTTATTTTAAAACAAACATGGATCTGGTGCATCCAAAGCAGATTAACGTGGATCAGAACAACGGACTGGGTTGTTTGAGTCTGTGAAGCTATATTTCAAAAACATTTAAGCACATTTAAATACATTTCTCTGGGAGGTTTACTACATCAGCATGGCTTGTAGCGTTAGCTTGTGGGGTTAGCTTGTGATCACAGTTAGCATGTGGCGTTCTTTCTGTCCATCTGCCTGATGTAATGTGACAATTTGGGCAAATGTAAATGGGTCAGTTTATCTTTTGATGCAAATGAGTATCTGGTGTCAAATATATCAAAATATTGATTATTTTGACAACCCTATTAACACTACTTTTTTTTTTTATCAGAAGAATTTATGTTTTTGCATTATTTTTAGTATTACTGTATTAACTCATGAATCACAGACAGCTGTTTTACCTGTTGGTGCAATCTCCAATTTTAATATTGTAAAAATTAATTTGAACACCTTATTGAGACAGAATTACAGTTTAAGTCAAAGTTTTCCTCCTACATAGCTCCTGTGTGTATAAATGTCAGTAAAAAGTAAAAAAAAAAAAAAAAAAAAAAAAAAAAAGTTTATCGCTTATCTGGTGGTTTGCACCATTAAATTAGTTGTGAATATTTGGACTGCACAAACCGATTGATGCCACAGTGATGAGAGAATATCAATGTCCTGAGAATTTGGTGTTTCTTTTGAACTGCATGCCAAGCATTTTTGGTTTCCTTTTAGATTTGTAAAGCTCCATCATTCTCTTCTTGGTATCTTAGCTGATTTCTTTTACTTTCCTATTGTGTGAAACCAGGAAGATCAAGGCATGGCCTTAAAATTCATCCACAGCCTCCAAATAATTTAAATGTAAGTTAACTAAGCAGAGATATCATCATTTGGGCTTTTCCTCACTGTTAAGGAGACAATAATAATTCTGTATGTAAACTTTTGACTTTGAAGACATTAGTAAATAAATCTCTGGCATATTTTCTTATTTTATTTAAGAAATATAAATGGTTTTGGCAAGTCTAACTAATCTAAAGCAAAAAAAAAAAAAAAAAAAATCAATTGTCTGACATAACTTCACAAGAAGTATGTATGGTGTATGTAATTTTCTGGTATCAACTATAATATATTCACCAATTAAGATTTTGTCTTGGAGAAACCTGCTGGACTAAATATCAGATGTATACATGTTTACAGAAAAACAATATTTACTGAATCAACAATAACCTAAACAACAAAGTTGCATCTCTTCTAACGTGATAAGCCCCCGATTTATAGTGAAGTTTGTTGATTCAGTCCAATCTAGTTCAGAGAGAGATTCTCATAACAATACTGTGCAGAGACCAACTGTGACCTTCCCTGTCCTCATCTTGTCAACAACCTCTCTGGACTTGGAGGAAGAGGACAAGGCTAAATTAGAAAGCACTGTGCAGGAGAATCACAGAATGTGGACTGATTTAATTCACTACCTGGATGGAATGATGATGGCCGCCATTTGTTTCCGTTATACAAAGGAGCTCATTTACTTCACTGTGAAGCTGAAGAGTCAGATTACCTCTTTCTGTGATGAGTTTCTGTTTACAAAGTCTTTTAAAATCAGGACAGAAATGAAGACAAAATAGGGTTATTTTAAACACCATCAAAAAGAAACTTTTATTTGAGTTGCATGTTTAAAAACCATTTATAGAATCCTTGCACATTCATAAATCAGATTTCTCGTCTTAGAAGAAGCACATAAAACCTGTCTTGTGTATCAGCTCTGTGGATGTCCACTATGAAGAATGAACGCTCCATTTGAAGGTAAATTTAGATGCCATTTACTCCTGTAAGAAGGATTAAACACAAACAACTCATGAAAAATCTCATTTTAAAGAGAATAATTTTGCAGCTTTGTCATTTTTTTATGGACAGTTTGTATGTGGATTTAATAAAATTACCACCATTATCAAAAAACTGTTGTATGGTTGTGCCTTACAAACTGATGCAATGTGAAAGGTATTTATTTTAAGTAAAGCTCATTAAAACCACTTATTGTTTCAGAAAATATTCGCTTTTGAGATTTATCAGCCAAATAGAGTTTAACTTTAGAATACAATTTAACAAAATTCCTATCCAGTTCACAATTTTGTCAGTAAATTAGAATATGCAACTCATCTGTTGATTTAAAAGCATTTTTCTTGTAAATTACTTATGAGCAGGTAACAAACATGTATTTTCCTAATAGCACATTTCTGTAATGTTTTTTTTTTTTTGTCGGTTTGTCATATTTTAGTCTAAAAGGTCATGTTTTTATTATCTGTAAGTCAAAAATCAATATAATTACCTGGTCATAACTTGAAAATATTAGTCTGTTTGTAATTAATCCGTACAATATGTTTCACGTAGTGTACTGAGTTACAGGAATAAACAAACTTGAATAATATTCCAATGTATTCAGCATTATGTTATTTGCTTCAAAGTTTACTTTTGTGTTAACCAAAACTTATTCTTTCTTCCAGAGCGCCATTCTGTCCTTGCAATTTTCTATCAGTACAGTATAACCGTTTTTCATCTGGTGTCTGACAAATATTGTGTGACTAGTTAGAAATCTAAAGTGGGCTGACACTACACTAACAATTCAATGCAAGGGCTTCTGTTCTGAGCAGTTCTTGGCTCAAGTTTTTGTGACATATGAATTATTCTGACAATAAATACCTTCTAGTTCTGTCAGCCTGGAGTAAATAGACAAGTTTTGGCCTTTAGCCTGCTCTAAAGATGATGTCAGATTATGCTATAGGCTAACATAATTGATTGTATGAGCCATGTTGTTCTGAAAGATAATTGTTTTACAGGCACATTTAAGACTGTTGCAGATTAGATGTAGTTATAGCCAACCTAAATTATTAATGGTATAATTAACCGCATCGATGGATAGCATGCATGTTACCTAGATAGTATACTACTTGTTAGGATTTATCTGGTAAATAGCTTACGCTATTTTAGTCTATTATCCCGTACCAAAAAAAAATAAATTGTGTTTAAGACAACTTCATTTTTTGTTAAGTATCTATTATGTTTAAGATAACCAGCAAGCCACTGCTAGTCATCATCAAAGCCATTATTCAGTCTGACTTTGTTCATCCATCACTCTGTGGTTTGGCTCATCCACAAAACAGGACAGGTCCAAAAAGTAGCAAACATTTAGGTCAGCAAAGCAGATCATTAGGGCTGACCTTCACTTTATCCATGACTTGTACATGTCTACGGTCAGGAAAAGGGCAGCCAACTGTTTAGATTTTTACCTTCAAGTTGGTGCTACAGACCACTATTTGGAAAAAAAGCAGGAACATTTTCTTCCCCCAGGCTGTCTGAACACTGCTGTGAAACGAAATACTCATTTAGCTATCCAAAACCTGCCTTTTTTACTTCATATCGATGAAAAAAATGAGTATACATACTGATCCTTTTATACTTTGTTCCCTCCAAAGTTGAGATAGTTGTAATATCTGTACACTTTGATCACTTGAAAAAGTTAAATTCCAGGTTTGTGGAACTTGACTATGATGCTAAGAGGTTAGCTCACAGACACTGGAAACATTTCTGTGAGCAAGACAGCCAACAAACCTGACTGAGTTTTGTCTGAAGGAAAGGGATAAACTTCAAGGAAACAACTGTTGAAAAGCTTTAACTCAATCCATAGTTTAAATTGTAGTTCTGATAAATACTAAGGGAATATAAATGAATTATTGTAGCAGCTCGCAAAGAGAAATCATTTTTCTAAAACAGGAAAAGTTCACTTTGCCTATTTTCTTATTTTAAATTTAGTGAATGCTTAAGATTGGTTTCAACTATGAAAACTGTTGTTTTCTATTGGCTCAATAAGTGTGCTTACTTTAAGCTCTTGAGAATGCAAAATATGAAGTAAAAAGATATAACTTAGATGCAAACTTTAACAGGAAAACAACAGAATAAGCCCAGTTACTTCCTGTGGTTTTATTTCAGTATGCAGACACAGTCTAAGGCTTTTAGATATCTCTGTTAAGGTGTATATTTAATACAGTTAAGTAGGTCAGCAACTGATGAGTTTTGTTTCAAGCTTTTCCATTGGTGAATATTTTCCACCCGGTTTACATCTAAAATAACTTGAAACTGTCAAATTAATGTACAATTAACAGGGAAGAGTCCAGTAGATCGATAATATCAGGGTATTTTGTTGTGTTTAGTTGAAGTGAGGAGTTTATTTACTGGCAGCGACCAGGTTGGTTAAAATCCACCCTATTTTAATTCTCCTGCATTGTCTCTATGTACAATGGAGGGACATTTTCATGCAGCTCAGGGTGTGCACACAGACAGGCAGCAATTTCTTCTTTCAGATCCCCCCATCATCATCATCATCATCAAGTCCTGTCCTCATCCCTGCATTATACACATTCTCTGTAGGACACATGGCAGCCTGATGGATGGGCCGGCTTCACACCGAGCAATGGAACAATTACTCCAGCGCTCCATCTCTGTCAGGACTCTGTTCAAAGAGTCTGCTGTTGGAAAAGAAAAGCACCCATAACTCAAACCGACAATCATTTGAATAACAGGTGCGTGTTTACTTCTATTTTTGCCTTCAGGAGCTTGTGAAAAATGGACTCAACAATTTTTAAAGCGCAGACCCAAAAACACAGCAGGAAGAATATTCTTTGGATGATGTTTCAAGACAGTACGTATCAGGAAAAAAACACACCGTGGCAACCATCAAGCATGATGGTGGATGGATGATCATTTTTTGGGGGTTCCATCAAACAAATTATCTCCTGTCATCATTTGTCAGGGAGCAGCATTCAGATGGCGGCTTAAGACATCTCAACAAGCTGATAAAGATGGTCGCTTCTGCTCTGGGAACTACTCCCTTCATTTAAACCGTAACATTGTTTTTGTTATCCAGCTGCTTGTTCCAGTGACTGGAGTCTCACACAGAAATTTTTTAAGCCAGTACTTCACAGATATAAAAGTGCACATGCACAGAATGCACAGTTGCGCATGAGCAGGCAGATAATAATGAAAAACAAAGCGAAGAGCATTGTCCTATGTTGTGCTACTTAGTCTGTTCAGTTTTTTGTTTTTTTCCCAGATCTTTCACTGATATTCTCCTGCTAATAGTATTCATACTTTTTCTAAGTGTATTAATAATGAGGGAGGAATAGTTGCAATATATTGTGTGGAAAAAATGTTTAATGTGAAATGGTCTTTGCCATTTTTTGTATGTTTTTATGCAGTCTTGTTTTTCTGTTGAAGAAATAAAAACAAAAAAGCAGTTTGTTTGATAACATCCTTAAATCATAATGGCATCTAGTGGCCTGACTTAACAATTACAGTCAACTGTAGGTGTCTTGACGGTGGCAGTTAAATGTGAAACAAACAACAAACATCCAATAATACCAGTAGTTTCCAGTTTCCAGCTCATGTAAACTTGCCCTTAAACAGAGGCTTTTCCCTTAGAGGCTACTTCTACTTTAGCTGCACTATAATACAGATTACTACAAGAGATTATTTTTACATGTGTAAAATTTCTTGATTGCACATGTAATCAAGAAATTTTGGATTGAAATGATTCAATCCAATCATTTCAATTTGATTGGATTGAAATGTATTCATATCAAGTAATTAGAGATGTGTAGTTTATATGGGTACAAAATTTATGAACTGGATCATGATGTGTGTGTAGATACACAGTGTTTATTTATAATACAAGCCCTGAGTAGCACAAGTGTTTACATGCACACTGTTTGGATTAATGATCCCTCTAATTCAGACTACAAAGTCATTCTGATCAAGCTGATTCCAATCAGAATATTCTGAATGGGACGTTTACATGTACATATACATGTAAGAATGTCTAATGATTACAAAGGAAGACCAAAAAGGAGACTGACAAAGGATGCAGAAGACAGGACTAAATATAGACCGAGGACTTGCTCTGAAAATCTGAAGAAAAAAAAAAAAAAACAAACAGAAAGAAGAAGACGGAGCTCTCATCTCGTAGTTGTTGAGCATCCAGAAAAAAATCTTTCAGCTGCAAAATTCAAACTGAGTGAATTTTGTTTTCTGAAAGTTATTTAATGTGGATTTAACACACAGGCTGGAAGAGGGAAAACTTGACTTTTATATCTCTGAGTGTAGTTACGATATTGTTCTTCCACAAATCACATTTCAGCCGCTGCCGTTTTGCTCTCTCAAGAGATTCACTCACCCAAGTGCATAAATACATAATAGCAAAATAAGTAAAAACTGACAATATGGAGGAGGAAGGGAGTGTTGAGAAAGAAGTGTTGTTGAAACATTATTCGGTACCGTCAGGAAAATGCCGACTGCTCTTTTCTCGCTGCTAATCCGGTTAGTGGACCTGGCCCGGTTTTTGTTTAAGAGACATTATCAGCCTCTTCACACGTATGGAGGAAAATATGTGCAGGAAGGTAATTTCTATTCATCAGTGCACTAACACACGCCTCATCCCCTCCCACTTCAACCTCGTTACTTTGTGTGTTTTCAGGCTTTGGACTGAGACAGCAGTTTCTCTGATTTGCTGTATCTCTGGCAGCTGAGCAAAGCACAGAGTACTTCAGAAGACAAAAGCAAAAGTCGTCTTCTGTGGAGACAATGGAAGGAGTTGAGAGGAAATGTTTGACTCCAGTTCAAGGCAAACGTCAGAGGATATGTTTGAAATGCGGCCTTTTCTTTTGATGCTTTTACAACAACGGTTGTAAAAGCACCTTAAAAGGTTTTTGAAATTTCTGTCTTGATTATACAAATCAGACAGCAGTCTTCCTGTTCTGAGCAGGCAAGTGAAGTGAAAAGCAGATCAGAGAAGGATTCGCCAGAAAATGCTGGTAATTCACCTTCATCGCTTTTTGAAAAGCCAGTAAATGAAAAAAATACAGAAAATTATGTTTGAGCTAGTTATGAAGCTGAAATATTTAAATCGCCTGTCTGACTTTTGTGAAGTAACCCATCAGTAGGCCCAATTACTGTCACTTTTTAAAAAAGACACCAAATTAAAAAAAAAAAAAAAAAAACAATAGGAAGGCTGAACATTGAAAAGAAGATTTTGTATCTTATCCTGTCTGCTTGACTTGACATCAGTACAGTGCTGGGCTGATCTGGTGATTATTGTTTGGATCAAATAATTACGAACTGGATAACAGAAGGTGCTTAATATTGTTTTTCTTATACACAATTTGAACTGGGTGAAGCTAAATCTATGCCATTGTAGTTCTAGGTATATTAATGGACAACGATTATTTAATTATTTTAAAAGCCAAATATATTTTTATACAGATTTGGCTTAATTGCTGCTCTGAGTGTGGTGTTCTTTTACGAAATGGCCTTTTGTGAGTCTGCATGCTCCAGTTGCAGATTACTCAAGTGCTCACATAGTTGATTGTTTCAGCATCATGATTAATACAAACTGGCCAATTTATAGTTTCTCAATTTTTTTTTTCTGAGATTATTGTCCATTGTTACTTTTCAAGACTCCGCAACTAAACGAAAATGCTGACTTACTTTACATAATCCACAATTTCAGTGTAAATTTGAAAGTCTTGATTTCAGTTATTCTGATCTACAAAACTGAAAGTGTAGTGAAATATCATTCATAGAGTAATAAATTGCCAAAGCCCTCATTGAGTAACAAGAATGACTCTTATTTTTCTTAAATAGCAAAACTATTTTATCATAAAATTTCAGTTGCAGAAGTTATAAAAGTCACATGTAACACTATAAATTATGCTTTGCTTTGTATCCATTATATTAATTACAGGGAAAATACAACATGGCTGCATTAGTGAGTAAAAGTCAAGACCGCTCCAGAGGCTTTGGGTCGGATTTCATGTCGTGCATTAGCCGCTCTCTGTGGAGAACTGGCTTTCAAGCACATTAATGGGTGTGACACAAATAATGGAGAGTCGGCTATTAAGGTTACAAGTCACTGATGAGTAAAATCGGCCTTTTACTGTGGCCCATTTGTGTAATAGAACAGATCTCCTGCTGCCTTCATAACAGAAATATAACAATCAGCAACATATTTAATTATTGTTGCTCATGCATGGGTTTAATGAGATTTGTGGAGCAACACATGTTCTTTTGGAAGGAGCCATTTTAAATGTGGAAGTTTTTTTCCTCTCCATCTTGCTCTTTTAATTGAATTATTTTAATGGGCTTATGTTATATTCCAGGAGCTGTACGTTCATTTGTTTTTGGTTCTATTAGTTTACAGTGGGGACAAAATTAGCACATAATTAAAGTTTAAGACATTTGTAATTTTTGAATAAAACAGATTCCCCTTCATGATGAGTGAAAACTACCAGGCTGCCTTTTTGGGGCCCAAAGCGGATATTCCCACCTCCCTCACCATTCCAATATGTCAGCACCAGATGCATTGTCATTCCTAATCTATTCTCTGTGTAACTTATGTAACAGTTACGGGCTAAGCAGCTAACTGCGGCTACAAAAGCAGAGTCAGAAAAGTGGCCCTTTAAGGAGTCTGAGGGTGTGAATGGAAAAAAACCCGAAACAGTTCTTTTGGCTTTGTGTATATATATTAAGTGATTTGTATAAAAAACAGACAATTGCACAGTACAGGGAGACAAGATAATTAACTCAAAATAAATTAGTAATCCAAGATGATGAAGTCCATAGTTCTTTGTTCCTAGCTCACCATCTTCAGATCCGGGTGAAGATCTGATCCATCAGAAAAATAAAAACCCTACCTAAAAGGTCAGAAAATCCATTAAGTGCTTCTATCAAAAAAAATTGTTTACAAACATAGTACAGAAGAATTTATTAAATTCAAGCATGTTAAATGCAATTGCATAATTTCTAATTAAGCATAAACAGTTTAATAATCAGGTTAACAACCATAATTCAAATAAAGTAAAACAGAAAATATCCAGAAATCAAAATAAATCAAATACTCAAGCAGAGTGAGAAAAAAAGGGGAAATATATATATTGCGCAATATCAACAAAATTCAGACAGGAGTTACCTTCTCAGAGAGTGGGGCGTACTTAGCCGCAATCAGCTGGGACAGAATCCAACGTGACGGTCCACGTAAGCCGTGCCAATAATTCTAAAAACAACGCTCCAATGAGCAATCCAGCAACAAGTTTCAATTATAAAAGCAATAATGCTATTAAATAAACTCACCAAGCAATCAAATCAGGGTATTCAAATGTTTGGGCGCGTTTGTGCCGAAGACGCCAACAGCAAGCCACAATCACCGTGTAACAGCTGAGCATGTTTAACCTGCGCGCTGGAGGCGGCTTTAAATAAGCTGGAGAGTTTGGGACACCACAGGAAGTGGGCCCGCATAAATAAAAGTCTTTAATTGCGGGTTACACATACCTGCTATCATTAGCATTAGCACCATTTGTATTTACCTTACATCATACCAGCTGTTAATTTTAATCTTACATGAGTAGAAAACTGAAGAGAGTATATATATATATATTTTGAAATGCAGAGTGGGGTTTAGGTATATCAACTTATTTTAACTACTTGACAGAAACATGAGCTGATAAACACGAAAGTTGCTGTTAACAGGCTTGATATCAAGCTCAGTCTTTGAGCTGGAGCTCATAGGTCCACCCAGGTGTTTTGCACAGCTGAATGGTTGCCATGGAGATTAAAGGATTTCTTAAATACACATAAAAGAACCAAGGCAACACTGCAGGTAATTAGGTAATAAGATTATAACATGATGTAAACCTCAAAGAAGTCAATTTTACAAAAATATTATCCCTTAAACAAAAAGGAAAAGAAAATTAAACTTGCCTTTGGGTGCTTAGTGGATCCAAACCAAAGTCATCGCCTCCGTGATATCATCGCCAATGTCTAGTGTGGTCTTCAAAGGAACCAGGCTGAGGAAGGAGAGAATACACAAGATTCTAAGTCAAATGATTTCGGTTATAAGCATGGTTGGGTTAAAAAAAACACTGCCAATAGGGAACTCTTTGATTTTCTGGGGAATATAATCAAAAGTTTGTACTGCTGCACATTCATTATGTTGTTTTTGTGAAACAACAGAGTATTGTTTGGTTTGAAATAATTCTTGAGCAGCAGCACGCTACCTGCTGAGCCTGAACGCTGTGGAAGCTCAGCAGGAGAGATGTACGCCCGTAATCAAGGAACGCTTATTTCTGTTCAGACGGTGAATCCAAACACATCTCAAAGCAGAAACCTCTGCCCTGTCCTGCTGTCAGACTAATAAAGTAAAACCAACAGAGTAGAAAAAAAACGTTAATATAACAACTACTTACAAATGTGCAGATACATAAATCCCAGTTGGACGTACACTTTTGAAAATTTCCACAGACTGAAGATTATGGGGCTTTGTCTGAACCACATCAGGCAGGAAAATGTAAAAAGGTTAGAGGAAGAAAATATGCCAGAGGAAGTGCACAGGAGAAAAACGAGGGAGAGAAAGTGGAAAGAGATAGCATTTACAAAATAAAAAAGGGACACAGAAGGAGTGAGACGTGCTAGAGCGAAGCGGCTCTTTATTTACACTGCACGATTTATGACGTCCTGCATATGCTGTGTGGCATGGGAGTCGTAGCCTCCTGGCCAGAGGAAGCAACATCATTTCAAGCTCGAGTGCCCGCTGCGCCTTCGAGTGCGCTGCCAAAAAAGCGCACGGCTGCAGAATATCAACGAAATCCCCTGACCTTTTCTCTAACACACCGCTGTGCACAGAAAGGCCGGCATCTCTGTCGCTGAGCTGAGATGCTTAGACATGACCCTACAACGCTAGGTTTTATCAAACAGGAAAAAAAGTAATAGTTTCATGTTTTTGTCTTTTTTCTAACAGCAGCAAAATTTCTCTTGTTGACCATTACTGTCATAAAAAGATAAATGATATTTTTATTTTTCTTTATGAAAAATTTGCAAGCGCAGAGCTTTGAAAGCACTCTTTTGCAATTATGACAAAAAAAATGTTGCCAAAGTCAGTTGAACATTTACTAATATTAATTTGATGAATAGCAGCATAATGAAAGGCAGCTCAGAAATTATTCATTCTGAAAGGTCTTAAGCTTTCAGTTCTCTCGTGGCTTGTTCAGTTCTCATTCACTGGATTTAACATTATAAATGCCTTATTATTATCAATCCACCACCAGAAATGTAGATCATATGTGTAATTTTTCATGTCCATTTTCCAACACCAGTTTGAAGGTCATTTATTCCCCAAAATGCAGTAGCTTTGGGCGTTTGCCAGTTAGAGCTCCACCTAACTGGCAATTTGAGCCATGAACAGGTTCAGATAGGTCTATAGTTCAGACAAAATATGTTTATTACATTTTTTGCTCAAAATCATTCTTAGATAATGAGATTTTAGTCTGGTCAGTTGTGTCTATTTTAAGCTACTTTCAAAATGAGCCATTTTAAGGTCACTTGTAACTTTAAATCCAAATGATGCTGCTGCTGGCCACGCCCCCAAACTGAGCAGTTACACTTGCATGTAAAAATGGCTGCAAACAGACATGCAATTACATTTTTGAAAAGCAGAAGTGGGGCCTCCTGAACAATCTACAAGAAAGCAGCAAATGGTTTCTGGATGGTAAGGCAACAACAAAACTCTGTCTTTTCCAGCAACTAAACATTCTGCAACTCAGCCAGGGTTGCTAGGTGACAGTCTGGGCTTCACTGTGGTTGCTAGATGGATTGAGCTTTGCTTTGTTTGTTTGGTGATGAGTAGTGCCTGCTGATTTGTGATGTTACCTTCTGAAAGGTAACAAAGATGAGTTTTTGAAATGACTCATTTTCCAGACACCAAAAAACATGAACTTATTGCCATTTTTAGAAGCATTAGACCCAAATGGAAGTACAAAAGACAGTTGCCAAAAACTTCAACAACTCCAGCAGTTTGTTCTTTTGCCAGAAGAGTCACACATGTCTTGTATAAGTGCCACCTAGTGGAACGGCATCGTCATTACTCCTCCATCAACATCCTTAGGGCCGTCATCAAGGACGTTTCTCCTTCGCTGTGGTTCAAAGATTTCTGAAAGTCACGCTTGGAGACTGCAAACAAAGTTAAGAGGCTGTGATAACAGCATTACATCTCTCACTGCCAGCACAAACACTAGCATGTGACAGCTCCTTGGAAACCAAGCTGACAGATCCTGCTCCATGTTCAGGGCTAGCTCGAAGTTCTCCGAGAAGGTTTAACCACACCCGAGGTTAAGGGTTCCGCACAGTGTTGGCAGCTCACTAAGGAAGTCCTGTGGGAGCTATTGATGTTGATCCAAGCTGATAAAAATATTTTTTTTATTGAGAGTAGCAATTATCCTGTTTTTCATAATCCACCTTCCGCTGATGGATTGATTGTGCAGGGTTAAGATGGGAGCATTCAGTGCAATGAGAGGGTACTCTAACCAGATTTTCAAACAAAAATTAGAGGCAAGACAGAAATTTGTTGTGAAAAAATGATATAATGGTTGTAGAAGGGGAAGCAGGATAGCAGAGAGTGAGCCAAGGCAATTTTGGAGGAGGAAATTAGGAAGAACGATGAGATACCTCAAAATGAAAAGGAACCCTCTTCTGCACTCATTTTATTGCTTGTTGCAAGGAAAGCTCTTCCTGCCAAATGACTCTAAATTTTAATGCAAAACAGAAATGATAAAAAGCTGTTAAAAAAAAAATCAGTGTTGAACATATCAAAGATGTAATTCATGGCGCAGTTTTCTCGTGGAAATTTTTAATAAGTCCCCTCTCTCTCTGTCGTTGCCTCTGAACGAGTCTGTTCAGGTATGCTAAAGTGAAATAGCTGAATGCAGCGAGAAATATGACTGCAGCCGAGACGGTAGGAAAGGAGAATGGAACAAGGAAAATCGGAACAGAAAGACGGAGCCTGACTTTAAGGAACAGAGAGAAGTCTGGAGCAACAAAAGGGATATGCTTGAGAAGGAAGACATCAAACCGATGAGGATGACATTTTTTTTCCCCTCTGAAGAAAATCTGTGAAAAATTACAAGTTTCATCTGCTTCAATGTTTATTTTTGATACATCAAGAGTATCGGAAAGTTTGCAAAGGAAGAATTTTTCCCTTAAAGTAAGTGAAGCAGAACTACTACTACTTACCGATTTATATGTTTCATTCATGGATGGCCCATATTCAGCGATGAAGTGAGCTCCGTTTCAGGCAATCTCTTCCATAAAAAAATTAAATACTTATACTTACATAGGTCATCACACCCCATGGTATGAGTTCAAGAGTAGACTGTAGCTAAGTGAGTTGCCACTTTGGTACAGTTGCTAGTACCGGGTTGGACTCTTTTATACCTTCAGAATTGCCTTAACGCTGCATGGCAGAGGTTTGCTCCACATTGACAAGGAGGGATCCATGACGGGAAATCCCTCAGTAATGAGTTGTAATTATTGTGGAGGCCACTGGAGTACAGTGAACTCACTGTAAGTATAAATTAAAGGCATTTAAAAACGAATTAGGATGCCTTCGTCCCATTCCTGTTTGGTTTGTTTTAATCAAACTCTAGTCCATTTGCTTGTAAAGTCCTGTTCTTTGGTGGAAATGGGAATGCACAACTCAACTCTAGTCCACCTAACCCTGGTATTGGTTTGGCTGGCGCAGTTTTAATATATATCAGGTGGTGCAAACAGACTGGAGACCACTCCAAAAGCAGGAAGCAGACTATAGCGCAGGGCATTCTGGGTAAATAACACCAAAACTAAAATATGTGTCATGCACTAGTGGGAGAAATGGCTTGTGGTGTTTTCCCAACATCAAAAGAGAAATCCTACAAGCGCTAAAATCACTTTTTTGGTGGCCACCAGGGCAAAAGGACATGTTGCTTTTGCATGAGGAACATACGTCACTGTATTTGTTCTGTTTAATTACAGTTGCATGCTAGATAGTTCACAGAAATGTTTATGGTAAAAAAGAATCTTTAAGTTTAGGGAACAGGTTGTTTTGCACCTTGTCAATGAAATTTAAAATGTAGAAACTTTAATCTACTATGCTAAACTACAATGTGCAGATGTAATCCAGACGAGCAGTAGGATAAGCACATCAATGACCTGACCAGCACTCCCACTGCCAGTCTTTGTTCAAGCCCTGATGTTCTGATTTCTACCAGGGTGAGCATGTGGACTTGTCATGGTCCCAACAGGGTCTCAGTTACTGGCTTTTACAAGATTGCACGCCGCACCGGTGGTCCCACAGAATGGCGTGCCGTCACAAGAAGCCAGGTGCAATAATCCACTTTCAGTGAGCCCCTATTGTGTTAAAGCATATAAAAGCCTCTTTTACAGTGTGTCGCCAAGGCAAAGCCCCCTCTGCTTCCATTTTTACTCACAAACAGGAAATTACACCCTCTGCAGCTGCGGATGTTGACAAAATCTGTTCATTTTGTGACAAAAGCAACAAGGAACCAGACAAACACTCTGGCTTCAGCAGGCCAATCAGTCTTTGGTTTGCATCTGGGCTTGATAGAAATCACATATTCATCAAGACCTGAAGCCAAAACACCTTGACTCTGTTCTCACATATCCATTTCACCCAACTATACATCTTGTTTGGAGCTTCATTCCACCTGTGAATATCAACAATGGCATCATACGGCGATCAGACTGTCTCTGCTAACACGTATCAAGATTAATGTCTCAGTAACACACACTGAAATGTGCTACCGGCTGTTTACAAATGTTCCCCATTCCACGTTTTACTCTGAACCGAACAATTTGTCACAAACCAATATGCTGAGGATTACCGAGAGAGCGCACGGCTGATTTCCGACAGGAAGGAAAAGGCAAATATTTGTGTGGAGCTTGTGTGTAATAAATCTGAAGGAGATTGCATTGTCACCAACTGTATTAGATTCAAATGTGGTTAGAAACCGTTAACATTAATGTCCATCAGATGCTAAATATGTTTTCCTCCTCGTGATCTGAACCAGTGGGATTAAAATGTTCATTATGTCTGCATGGGGAGTGTTAAGACGACTGCTTCATTGGTTTGATATCAATAAAAAAAATGGGATAAAGATAACAGCAAACATGGATTTTCTTTGTCACCGATTATAGTTTACATACAAAATGTGCTGTTGACACGGCAGTACATTTGGTACGTAATATCTTAATCGATGCTAAGTAATTATTGTCTTAAAACAAGCACCTATTTCCTGCTTAAAAAGTTACTTGGAACTTAATTCTGTCATTTTTCAAGTGTATTAAGATATTTGCACTAGAAACCTAACAAATATATTTAGCAATATTTTGTGATTTTGTAGTGTAGCATTGCTCCAGCAGGAAGTAGAAAACACAAGGTGACATCTTGTTATTTTTAACCCTCTGTAAAATCTAAAAAATATTCATATTTCGTTGGAATGCATCTCCGTACCTTCCTCCAGCTGGGTCCTGAAACCCAGATCTGTCACACACTCCAAGTCATTTTGGGGGATCCCAAGGTGCAACCAGGGCAGACAGGATAAATAACTACTCCAGGAGTTCTGGGTCTTCCCCTGGGTCTCCTCCCTGAGGGACCAGCTGGAAGGGAGGAGCCCAGGAGGCAGACTGATCAGATGGAAGGGAGGGAGCTCAATCACTTCTAAGGCTGAGTCTGACTCAAAGTATGAAACATAAATACTTTAAAATTACTGATTACAGGCAGCTTATAATGAAAAAATTTTTCCAAGGAAAACTTTAGTGTAAAAAAAAAAAAATAGCATCAAGATGGAGTGCACGCTACAGCCATTAAAAAATAAACAAATTTTTAATGTTACTTAACATTAAAAATGTTAAATAACTCATGTTTTCACCTGATAGTCAAACTTGATTTTATTGCTGCTTTAAATTGTCACATTTGTTGCATTTTTTCACACTGCAGTGTCAAACCAATCAAACCCTTCGAAAAACATGTTCACCTCCTCACCGCAGGTGGCACTGCAACAAGAACCACTGAAAAAAAAGCACTGAAGAAAACTTCCTTGTTCATGAAAAGTTAAAATGAAGTGGCTGATGCCCAGAAGCATCATTCAAGCAGAGATGACTAAGATTGCAGAAATCAGCTTCTGTAGCAGCACAAAGAGGGGTTAAAATTTGCACATTTATGCAAATTAGGGAATATAAATATTTGAACTGTTAAGCGTTTTTAGAAAGTGTGTAGTATTTGTGTATATTAGCTATTTCCGCGTGGTCATGGTGTATGACCAGGGTACATTATATTAATAGAAAACTCAACGTCTTTATAGGAATAAAACACTTTTCAAACTTCACTTATGTTAGGAACTCAAAAGAAAATATTTTAAAAAGTAAAAAGTCAAAATGAGGAAGAAGGCTTTGTTCAGAAAAATGAACAACAAACACAGGTTGTTAAAAATCCTCTGCTAGCCCAAACTAATATACTAACAACTAATATACAGTGCAGACCAAAAGTTTGGACACACCTTTTCATTCAATGAGTTTCCTTTATTTTCATGACTATTGACATTGTAGATTCACACTGAAGGCATCAAACTATGAATTAACACATGTGGAAATTTGAACTAAACAAAGAAGTGTAAAACTGAAAATACGCCTTATATTGTAGTTTCTTCAAAGTAGAAACCTTTTGCTGTGATTACTCCTTTGCACACACTCTGCATTCTTTTGATGATCTTCAAGAGGTAGTCACCTGAAATGGTTTTCACTTCACAGGTGTGCCCTGTCAGGTTAATAAGTGGCTTTCTTGCCTTATAAATAGTCATGAAAATAAAGGAAACTCATTGAATGAGAAGGTTGTGTCCAAACTTCTTGTCTGTACTGTATCTATATATATATATATATATATATATGTATATATATAACCCTAACCCTACTTTTAGTTTTTTGTGGTGATTTCTTTCATTTCTTCTACAAGTTGAAGTACTGATTAAAATAACTACAAATTTAAGTTTAAATAGTGACACACTGGCTCTTTAATGCCAGTGTGTTGATGCTGTTGTCTATCAGCATTGTTATTCAAATCCTGCAAACAGATCACAAGTTGGGACAGTCAACACTTACAGAAGTCTCACAGATTTTTTGGTGTCAAGAAAGAGTTCGGATGGTAAATTTAAACTTTACTTTATTACATGTAGCTTAACTATATGAATAAAACTCAAAAGTCAAGCTGGCTTTCTTTAGTCTGAGTTTCATTCATATTTCAGACCATCAGCTGTTTTTTGAACTAAAAACTTGACAAACCTGAAGGTTTGTTCCTGCTCTTTGGAGCAAGATGACTTTTCATCTGAGCATCTGAGCTCAAATGAATGAAATGCAGTTTAGCAATTACAGGAAAACTTTGTGCCAGCTTGCTTGCTTCTCCTCTCCTCAGATTGGTAAAGATTTTATTGATCCAACACCACAAAGCAAACAGAACAGGAAAGCCTGCAAACATGAGCCTAACTCATTGACATCTCAACTGACTGCTTTTCCTGCAACCAAACAGTTTATTTCTTTGACGGCGGGACTCGAATGATGAACAATGTTCACCAGCTTTGAAAGATGCGGATGGATATGTGTCACTTTACTTTATTGCATAACGAATCACCGGAGCATAAAGGGATTTGAAGAAAAAAAAAAGGGATCTGAAGAAAAAAAAAGAAGGGATTTATGATTTTTATTATTTTGTTGGTTGTGACATTTTGGAATAATTTCAGCACAGCCTGTTTGTCATGTTCCACTCAGGGATGGCTTCATTCCCATGTTGAGAGTTTTCCAAAGGTCATTGCAGCTCTCTGCTACCCACAGTGATGCTTCGCAGCCAACTCGTATGGGTTGTTTCACTATTAAAGCATGTCAAACACCAACTTACAGGAAAGGAAAACTTTTCATGAAAGCTGCTGATTAACTATGTTAATGACACCATCCTTTATTCTCCCACTTCTATCTTTGTCATGAAGTTGGTGGAGGTGGAGGTGGAGGTGGTGAGGCAGACGCTATAGAGACCCAGGTAAGTTGAATGGTGGTGATTTAATAGCAAAATAGTCCAGAAAAATACAGTCAACGCACGTAGTCCGCGGCTAGGCAGCACGGCTGAGCGGAAGACAGGGCTCACACCGGTAGCATCTACAGTCATGGCCAAAAGTATTGAGAATGACACAGATATTATATTTTCACATGATCTGCTGCCCTCTGGTTTTCATGTGTGTATGTCAGATGTTGTCATCACATACAGAAATACAATTGCAATCATATTATGAGTAACAAAAGCTTTTATTGACAGTTAGAATGAGTTAATGCAGCAAGTTAATATTTCCAGTGTTGACCTCTCTTCTTCAGGACCTCTGCAATTCTCTCTGGCATGCTCTCAATCAACTTCTGGACCAAATCCTGACTCATAGCAGTCCATTCTTGCACAATCAATGCTTGCATTTTGTCAGAATTCCTCGGTTTTTGTTTGTCCACCCGTCTCTTGATGATTGACCACAAGTTTTCAATGGGATTAAGATCAGGGGAGTTTCCAGGCCATGGACCCAAAATCTCTATGTTTTGTTCCCTGAGCCAGTTAGATATCACCTTTGCTTTATGGCAAGGTGCTCCATCATGCTGGAAAAGCCATTGTTCATCACCAAACTGCTCTTGGACGGTTGGGAGAAGTTGCTCTCGGAGGACATCGTGGTACCATTCTTTATTCATGGCTGTGTTTTTAGGTAAGACTGTGAGAGAACCGACTCCCTTGGCTGAGAAGCAACCCCACACATGAATGGTTTCAGGATGGTTTACAGTTGGTATGAGACAAGACTGGTGGTAGCGCTCACCTCATCTTCTCCGAACAAGCCGTTTTCCAGATGTCCCAAACAATTGGAAAGGGGCTTCATCAGAGAAAATGACTTTACCCCAGTCCTCAGCAGTCCTCTCCCTGTACCTTTTGCAGAATATCAGTCTGTCCCCATGTTTTTCCTGGAGAGAAGTGGCTTCTTTGCTGCCCTCCTTGAGACCAGGCCTTGCTCCAAGAGTCTCCGCCTCACAGTGCGTGCAGATGCACCACATCTGCCTGCTGCCATTCCTGAGCAAGCTCTGCACTGCTGGTAGCCCGATCCTGCAGCTGAAACACTTTTAAGAGACGGTCCTGGCGCTTGCTGGTCTTTCTTGGGCGCCCTGAAGCCTTTTTGGCAACAATGGAACATCTCTCCTTGAAGTTCTTGATGATGCGATAGATTGTTGACTGAGGTGCAATCTTTCTAGCTGCGATTCTCTTTCCTGTTAGGTCATTTTTGTGCAGTGAGATGATGACTGCATGTGTTTCTTTAGAGATAACCATGGTTCACAGAAGAGAAACAATGATGCCAAGGACCAGCCTCTTTTTAAAGTGTCCAGTGGTGTCATTCTTACTTAATCATGACAGATTGACCTCCATTCCTGTCCTCATCACCAGCCACACCTGTGTTAATGGAGCAATCACTGAAACGATGTTAGCTGGTCCTTTTAAGGCAGGGCTGCAATGAAGCTGAAATGTGTTTTAGGGGATAAAGTTCATTTTCTAGGCAAATATTGACTCTGCAATTAATTGCTGTTATGCTGATCACTCTTCATAACATTCTGGAGTATATGCAAATTGCCATTATAAAAACTGAAGCAGTAGACTTTGTAAATATTAACATTTGAATCATTCTCAAAACTTTTGGCCATGACTGTAGTCTTACAGGCGGCAAACAAATGACGGCAGACAATGACAAAATACGACAAGGACCCGACGAGGAACAAAGGACACAGGAGGAACTAAATACACTGAGGGTAATCACGGGAACAAGACACACCTGGGAACAATCAAGGGGAAGACAGGACAACGAGGAGACTCAGGACACAGAAAACTCAAATAAACACAACAGAAAAACACGGAACATGACAATCTTAATAATGGACTGTATTTTATTATTTATTTGCAGATGGAAATCACCTAAATAAATCCTCATTCTGAGCAGTTGCAGAATGAGGAAGATGAAGCACAGCTGCTCTGTTCAGCAGAGCGATGTTGCTTCTGCTAAAATTCTCCAAAAATATCTGAGCGTAGCCAAGGGCGACTCCATGCACCTGTGGATTAAACCCCCATGAAGCCGTTAAGACCTAATCGCTGTCAGAGGATCAGCGGCTGCATGAAAGTGGTCAAATAATATGTTTTGTGCTGCAAAGTCCTGGAACCACAGCAATATAGACTGAGATTTTTCTATGCAGATCTAAATACGAGCCTTTTTTGAGATGTAAGAGTAAAACCGCTTTCCTAAACACTGAAAACCCAAAATTCATTAACAGCTTATATGGCAAAAGCAAGATTATGCGGTAAAACAGGTAGGAAAGAACAAGCAGGAGGTTTTTGCAATACAACTGCAAATTAAATCATGTTTTGTGGCTTTTTCAGTCTTATTATTTACATTAATAAATTAAAACAAGATAAAAAAAAAAAAAAAAAGTTCCTATCCATCACAGTCAACATAGTCAGATCCATACACTGATGGCTTAAAATCTGGGTGCAGCGATGGACTCAGAACTGAACCTTCAGAGTCACATAAAGACACTTACAAAGTCTGCTTTCTATCACCTGAAGAACATTTCCAGAATAAAAAGGACTCAGCAATATCTAAAACAACTCATCCATGCATTGATCTTTAGTCTCATTGATTACAGAAACAGAGTCCTCACAGATCTGCCTAAAAAGCTGCAGCTGATCCACAACGCTGCTGCTAGTGTTCTCACTAAAACCAGGAAGATGGAGCACAACTTCCCAGTTCTAAAGTCTTTACCCTGGCTCCCTGTAACTCAGATAATAAAATTTGATAATACTGTTGCTAGTTTAAAAAAAATAACTGAATAACAAATATGTATTAGATATCTGTAAGAATCAAAATAATGAGAAATAAAACATAAAATGCCAGGATTACTTCAAAATGCTCTCTTTTCAGTCTAGTAATTCTTTATATTTCAGTTTACGATCAGAAAATTAAGTGTTTTAAAGTATCTTTTAACAGCCGGCAGAGTCTTGGAAAACAAAAAAACCCCAACTAAATCCGTGTTTGAAAAGAACTAGATGACCCTTTTTGTCAAGTGGGGATCCTTTCTCCATTTCTGTATAAAATATTAACAAGAAAATCTTTGCACAAAAGCATTCAGATCCATTACTACAAAAACAGAAATAATGTCCAGTGATGGAGAAAATACAGGACCTAAACAGAGGGTGTCTGCAAAACCCAACACTTCAGCTGTGTGGAAACTTAAACTTCACCAGTTTTCTAACATAAAAATAAAACTGATTACAATTCAGGTTTCCAGAACCTGAATGACGTCTGTGTTAGAGATTTTTTCGGTATTATCATTTTGTTATTACTAATGTGATTTTTAGTTTAAAGTGTTCTCTCTCTTGTGTGTGTATAAACTGACCAGGTTGTAAAACTTTATGGTTCTCAGACCTTAAAGTCTTCTTGTGTTTATCTGCTCACTTCCTTAATTGCTAGTTTGACCTAGAGCTGAACTGGGCTCAGATGGTAGGTCAGATATCACACCTGGAACTGAGTTGTTGGTCTGTTTGTGTTAAGTGTTTTACGACCTCTGTTGTTTCCTGACTGCACCATGTGATTGTTTTTCTTTTACAATAAAGAGGAGCTCACGTGAAAGCAGATCAGAACTCTCTGTGGACAGCTTGAAGAAAGTTGTTCATGGAGACTTCTCCTTCTGCAGAAGCCTGACCATATTTAATTCATATACGTTGTCTGTGGTTATTTTTTGTAGGTTCGAGAAAAATACCTTACAGTCTGTTTCTGTATTAAAGCCTCCTAAATGTCCAGAGATCACGTTCGTAGCTCCCATTAATCTCCATATAGTGTAATAATTAACAAGGTCACTGTACAAAGTGAGCAGAGTTTCTTTACCTTTATAGTGGGAGTTTTTATGGAGTTTGAAGCTGAAGATCTGTTCTCATTAGCAGCTGAAGGTTTAAAGCTGAGGAAGGGTCACCTTGGCTGTGTCAGGAATAACAGCATAGGAGGACGGTTTTATTTCCACCAACACTGAAGTGTTACATGACTGCCATCAAAACAAGTCTTAATTGTGATCTGACATCATGTCCGGCTTCATCCATGTTATTACTGTTACTAAAAATCTGGTCGCTTGAATATAAATGTGTGAATATAAATATGAAGCTGGTTGATTGGTTAAAACTAAAGGTTAGGCTTGGTAACGCTGATTGTAATAACAGAAGGTTTGACCATTTTATTTTTAGTGGAATGTGTCATTGTTTTTACACCTTTTCAACTGTGTTCAGACTTGTAACTCAGAATGACAATGGTGTGATTTTAAAATAAGGCTCATAAATATGTAATAAGCTGTTGAAACTTCATCAACCAATAAACAATTATAAGGCAGGTGTAAGGTATTTTTCCTGAACTGTTTTGTGCAATGTACTGGTCACTTCTTGGTCTCTCGGCCTTAAATAACACACAATGCCTAACAATTGTCAATAAAGTTTTTACACCTCCTTTTATATGTTGTTAATTGACTGTTTAGTCACTTATGAAAGTACTCTTGCTGTAAAGGGGAACTACTGTAATTAATCCCATGTTTGAAATTGAGAAATACAGTGGAGTTTATGGAGACTCTCTCTAGAAATGGTTCTAACTGCATATTATATTAATTCAAACACTAAATGTACCATGTTATGCACTGATACACACACTGGAAACCATTTTAAAACTACTACAGGAGCTAACATCTACAATCTTCCTTATCTCCACTCTTGGGGATTCAGCCAGTCAGTGGTAAAGAGACTGAATGGCGCTTCTAGATTGGCTACTTTGCAAATGCCAGTGTGTAAAGTAGCATTGCTTCAAAGTGTGTCAGCTTCCCAGACTGCATTTCTTTTGAATTCTTTAGATATGCTCTACAGAGGAGGTGCTGTGGTGGCATAAGGGATAATGTTGAGTCTTGAGTCCTTGTCGTGGCCGTCGTGGGTTCGATTCCTGGACCAGACAATATTTGCTGCATGTCTTTCCCCCTCTCCTTACCCCCGTTTCCTGTCAGCCTACTTTCATACAAGGGACCCTAACCTGTGCTTAGAGGTTTTTACCCAGTGCATCTGTAGATTTGCACAATCTACTTTTTAAAACAGTTTGAAGATTCAATCACTTTTATTCAATAAACAATTATTTATACACCTCCAACTATTACCTTTATACATCTCACATTTATCCTGTGCATAAAATGATCCTGGTCTATAGACATCCACATGTGATCACATTACTAGGCCTGCATGTTAATGTGTGAATGTCAGGTAACCGTGTCAAATTATGTATGCAAACATATTCTTGCTCCTCATGCACTCCTCAGAACGACATAACTGTCATCCAGAGAATAAAGTTTTTAATGTTGTTCCAGTCAAGAAATAATAAAAAATGTTTCTCCTGAAATATTGATTTCATTATTTTCTAATAATAAAAACACTACCAAAATTACAGAATGTTTTTTGATTTAGGCAAAAAAGAAAAGAAAAATGCACCTTTAGTATATTTGCAGCATCCCCAAGGTGAGAACAGCTGCAAGACAACTGAATGAACGGCTTTAACTTGCATGCCACAGCTTTAACATGAAACCCAGCACCTCCAGACACTGTCATTCACAATCATCCTGCGTCTCCAACTGTCAGACAAAGAGAAATCTTTACCAGCTCAGGCAGAAAGGAAGTAACTTTTGAATTTAGAACGAAATGAACCAAGCATACCATACTTTCCCCAGCATGACGCAGTCAGCTGAACACGCTCAGTTAATGAACCTTCACTGAGCTGGATTACTGTTTGATTACAGCTGCAGTAAAGCTTGAGAGGTAAATTATTGATTATTTTATTTTAAAATAGTTTCAAAAAGAGCACCAGCTGTCAATTTATTGTGCTGATATATATTTAAATATGTAAAACAAAAGAATGTCGTTATTGCAGCAGCATATTAATAATTTAAGGTAGAGAAAATGTTGGACAATAACCATGAACAGTCTCTTAAATTAAATAAAGAGAACCAACTGCCTGATTTTAGCATGTTTAATTTTGTGGCTTTTTATTTTTATTCGATTAACTTTTTAAAGGGGGAATTATGAAGCAATTGCATGTGGTTTAAAACTTCCACAGCAGTGACCGTGATAATATTGCTAATTACATCATAAAATTTCCAAATTTCCTCATGTTATTAAATCACATAGGGGGTTCCTCAAGCCTTCATCCTCAGGCCACTTTTAATTCTTCAGTTATTAACTGCACATGGTGATACACAGCAGATTGTGTTTGCTTCTGCTAAGTACAGTCTTGGTGTAGTGCGTTAGCGTTAGCTAAACTAATGTTTATGATTAGTGATTTGGGGTGGTTAAAGGTGGTTTTCAAGAGAAATATTTAAATTATGATATTTTTTATTGTTTTATTCCCAAAATTAAATTCTATTAAAAGAAAAACATTTTCTTCAGTATTGGTTGTTCTAATAACTATGAGACTCTCAATATTTTGCTATAAATATCTTTTAATGCAAAGTTATCAGACAAAAATTGGGGCTTTTCTACAGATTTATACAAATATGTTCTTAAGGCTACCATAATTTGCCCCCTAAATAATTGTCAGTTTCTTCTTCAACCCAATAAATGAATAAATCTTATTCCAGATGTAAAGCTTTTTTTTTTTTTCTCCATATGTTATGTACAGAAGAATCCTTTTATGTTTGAGTATTGCAACAATATTGTTCAACCTGTGTATGAGCAGTCTCTGAGTCGATGAGGGTTAAATGAGTTTTCATTTCAGGACATCAAACACCAACAGACTTCAAAGACTCCAACACACAGAAAAGATTAAACTTATCAGACACACCAGTTCTTATCTGGGTGCCTGCAGGAAACTTATCTCCTATCTTGTAATCTCTCATACTTCATCCCAGAAAAACATCAGGAGTTTAATGTTAGATGAGAAACCAGCAGCTAACCACAACAGTGACTCAGCGTCTTAAAACTGTTTCAGCATAACTAAGGATTCAATTGTATATTCTAGTGAATGTTGTCATTTCACATATTTATATATAAAAAAAGTTTATTTTTTGGCTTTATGCAATTTTCCACTTAGCTGAGAAGCTTAATTTTGGATTTGCATTATTATAATCACAAACAATACAATGAATAATTACTCTATGTCAATCTATATAATACAGGTGATTCACGTCCTCTGTTGAATTACTGAAGTCAATGTCTCTTTTTAATTGAGATCACAAAATACTGCGAAGCACCTGTATATGAACAGAGACAGACACTGTACAATAACTGAGGCCAAACTCAAAGACAAACGACCGCAGAGACATGAATCCACAGTGTTGCAGAAAGTCAAACTGCTTGTTCCACTACTGAGTCATAAATACTACATCGTGACCCACCTGTCTACCTCCAGCCGCCGGGCAGTGTGCATCCTGCAGCATCATCAGATCAACTTTTGTATCCCCCAAAAAAGGGGAAAAATACAAAATGGGATTTGGAGTAGAAGGTCAAGAGGGAGCTGGGCAGCCAGCAGACCTGATGTCAGCAGGTTTTATAGTTCCTATTCTAAGCAGTGATGAATGGCAGGACCAGAACTGGCTCAAAGTTAATGCTGGGCAAGATGTGGGTTATATTGACTAAACTTTATGTGCTTTTAGGTTTTGTAGCAAAGATCCCAAAGGATTCCTAGAAACTGCCCAACTGGGGGCTTTACATAAAGTGTTTGTCGAGTCAGTCGTATTTCAGGGTAAAGTGTTTTCACAGGTGGAATCTACAAACAGCAACTAACAGACATAATTTGTCCAAGGAAAACCAGAACGAGAATTCAAACAAATGAACAGCTAAAGAAACTGAACAGGTTTGGCTTTTACCAACAGAGAGCGTACAACTGGAACGGGTTCATACAGACAATCAATCAATTAATCAAAGGACGGAGGAAGTCAAGCTAAACCACACTGATGTGGCTTTAAGTTGTACAAAATAACTAAATTCAGGATTTCTAAAACAAATTATTATCAAAACCTCTCAACACATTTCAAAGATACATTTTATTTTTAAAGCTGCATTTTGAAATGACAGCGTATTAGGGCAATGCTAAGAAAAAAAATATAAGAAGTCATAACATCACAAGAATAAAGTTGTACAAGAATAAAGTGTGAGCACCTTGGCAATTGTCTTCAGGAATGTGGGATACTTTTAAACATAAACATTGCCAATGTTTGGTATTTCTGTCAATAGAACATGCAGATATCTCCTTCTGTCTAAGGTTATAAATTACTTTAATTCCTGAAACTTTTCATCTGACTCCGATTAGAGATTGCTAATATAATTTGAAGTTTGGAACAACTCCAGATAAGAATAAATGACATTATTTAGCATTCAAAAGCCCAATACCAGCAGACATAAAATACCTTTATCAGTGGTCCGGAGTGCGAAGGATTTTAATTGTGTTAATTTATTCTATCCTGAGAAAATATTAGCATTTTAGATAAATTAGCAAATACCAGCTTTTATATCTGTCTCTGGAAGTTAATATTTCAATCACGGCCCTGTGGTTCTGCATGCAGCATAGTAGAAGGTGTTTTATGTTTCACCCTGAGGGGTGTATAGCAGGTTTATGATGTGAAGCTTTCTTTTCAGATGACCATCAGGCACTGGGAGTGTTCGCGGTCTTTAATCAAAATTTACTGTACTGTCTGAATATATGAGTAGTTTTATTGATGCATTAGCAAAAGGATGAATGTCTTTATTGAAACGCAGCCGAGGGATGATGGAGGCCCGCACTCAAAGTTTTCAAAACAGATCGCTTTAGAGCCCGAGGTGCGCTCTGCATCATTTTCCTCAAGGGTTCTCTGGCGGAGAGCTAATCAGTCTGAGATTCTTTACGTGTTCCTACACAACAACTCTACTTCTCCGCTATATTATAGCCATCAAAATAATTTACACCTACCTCATTTCTGTAAAGAAGGAAAACAAGACACTAGCGCTGTGTGGTGGAACACAGTCTAGTTTGAAGCTTTTATGTCTTCCTGTTTTTCCCTGGTGTGTAAATATAATCAGACATAGTGACACATTTCTCTTGATCACTCTTCAAAATGGGAAAAACAAGAGAACATATCACTCAGCTAGAGCAGAAGATGTCTTTATATGTGAGAAACTGGCTAGAAGACAAAAGCTATATATTACACTTGCTCATATCTACAGTCAGAATGACAATTAAATGGTTTAAAACCAATCAAATCCTGATAAACATTTCTAAAACCAATTAGAGACCATATGACAAATGGAAAGGGGCAAATTTAAAACACCTTGAACCAACAACTGCATCTTTCATTTAGATCCTTTTTGTCTTTGGAGGGCAAAAGAAAATGGACATTAAAATAGTTCTGGAATCTTTTGTGCTGCTTTTCTTTGAAGGTTGTTTTCTAAAGACATTAATGAAGCTGGATGAGACAGGAAGCCTTCTTGCCAAGTCTCCCTCATCCCATCCAACTGGACATTCTGCACTTACATGATCCTGAATGATAAGAAATAATTGAATAAACTAAAAACACGGCCAAGAAGCAGACCCCCCACCAGATC
Source organism: Poeciliopsis gracilis (assembly GCA_911649635.1). Lineage (NCBI taxonomy): Eukaryota > Metazoa > Chordata > Actinopteri > Cyprinodontiformes > Poeciliidae > Poeciliopsis > Poeciliopsis gracilis. The sequence goes on from CAJVRI010000293.1 coordinate 804,712, forward strand.
CACACAAGGCCCCAAGCGCTTGCAGTAATAGCTTCGTTAACAGCCCACTCTTCTGCTACATAATGACCCATGAAGAAACCCGCCTGTGAGCCAGTAGCTCAATGTATCCGCTCGCTTTTTGGCCTGCTCCCGAAAATGTGCTCTGACACTGACAGAGTGGGACAGGTGGTGGAGGCTGGAGTGGACACCGAGGCTGATTGATAAACAGTCGCTCTCTGCTGCCGCGGGTCGACGGGCATCTGGCGCGCTCCAGCTGAGAACCAGACCCGCTGGGAGGGGTCGTCGGACATCTGACAGGTCAAAACTGGACCTACCGAGCTGAAACTTGCTATTTGAAAGTTAATTTCCCCTGCTGAGTGCTTGATTGGTCACTGTGTAAGGTGAGTTCATGTGATTCAGCAGATTTCATCAGTCAGTCAATCCATCATGATATTACAAGACACAAATACTATGCCACCTTCCAAGCCATCAGCAGACAGTAATACAGTTAAGATTCAATCTCAGTTGTTTCAAATTGACATGAAGTTAAAAGGTAGGTTTAACTGTAATAATGTCTAAAAATAAATGATAAAACACACTGCTTTATTTCAACCAAGGTTACTTCAAATTTCCGTAACACATGGCACCAATGGGACTCAATTTCTGGCGTTTCATGTCTTAGACTGGTCCATTTTAGACAATGACCTATTGCTTTTAAGATAATGTACTTTTAATATTACGTAAATTATCATGAAAATATTTAAATAATGTAACATTATGTTATACGCTATAACATCACACAATTATCTGACTTGACAGAACTGTGGTTTGGCTTCATTTGATGTTAAAAACTCTAAGTTCATTTTTGTGAAAACGTTACCACATTTGGAACATTTACTGCACCTGTTTCCAGAACTCATTTTTAAGTCTAGACTTCTCCACACCATCCTTGCTCTATTTTCCACCAAGTTCATTGAGGTGTTGCATCAAGTTGCGTGTACGAAAACAAACAAAACCATAGTCAGTGCAGACGTGGCCTATATGGCAAGTCATTACATTACATTCCAGACATCTGAAATGGGTTTATGACCAGACATATTAGTTACTTAAGATATCTGTAGTTATCTTAAATTACTATTCAGGATAGTGAAAATATAGTAGTCTAGTGAAAACTATTTTTTTAGGTATCTGAAATATAGTTGCGGATAGTAACTAACAAATTTTTTTTTAATTTGGTTGGTTTCAGGCACAGGGTTCTCTTTCATAGCAGAATCAAGTACCTGTGTTGCCTTCAGTTCCTATGAAAATGCTGTATATATCAAAAACAATAAAACACAAATTTAGCTTTGCAATTTGATGCCTTGAAACAGGCCTCTGTCTTTAAGTGCCTCTATCTTCAGTAGATCATTACAACAATTATTCTCCATAATACCTCCATAATCACTTAGGACCATTCCTAGCAGACCTGATCTTCCACCAGGTGTTTACTACTTGCTGCTGCCCCTAGTCTATAGGGGAAGGTACAGAGAAGATGTGCTTTGTGAGGTGGAAATGTGAAGTGAAGTTAAATAATCTGTTTGTGTTCTATCTTCCATCCATCATATTTGACGTTTGGCTTCTCGGTGTGGGGAGTTGTAAAATTCAGTGGAATTTTCCACACATTGGAAGAAAAAATAAACAAAAAAAAAAAAAAAGAAGCAATGTGAGTTAATTTAAGATGAGTGAGCCAGAGCAGTGATATCTTAATTTGGTTCCCAAACAGCATTTTAACGTCTCTCTGTGGGTTTAGTAAAAGAAAAAAAAAAGTAATTTATGATGGATTTTAGCTCAAACATATGTTCAGTCTTTATGTTTCACCAACAGGGAGCAGCTGTGTTTTAGTGAAGAACAACTGATCGTTCCCAATATCTTTATTCCTCATTCATGAGATTTTAAAATGTTTTTCTCAGAACCTCAGTGGAGAACTTAGCTAAACAAATCGAAAGGAGAATGTGACACAAATACATTAGATGGCCAGAAAATGGATCCAAATGAATGCTAATGTTTTCAGTTTGATGTATGAGTGAGAAAATATTTTGACCTTCAGTGTGGTACTATTGTTATAATGACAAAATCATTCTAAAAACTATTTTATTACTTATGTTTCAGGTATCTGAGGTGCCAGAAACACAAATATTGTTCCTGACAAAAAAAACAAAACAAAACAAATAAAATCGATTTCTTCAGGAGGTCACTTAGATAAAAAAGGTGATTTATATCACTAAACTCCACAATGTAGCTGAATTTAAATTTAATGATACTTATTGCTGATCTCACCTAACAAACGGTGTAGAAAATAGCAAAAATAATATGTCTAGTCATTCTGTCAGTTTGTTTTTTATTCACCATCACTTAACTAAATGAAATTTATCACAGCGATAAATCTAAATTTTCAGGGTTAAAAACTTTTCATGATACACGACAAACAATTCAATAAATGCCCACCTGTTCCCGTCATATGAATGTGGACATAGTGTACAAGAGATCCAGCACAGAAGTGTATTAGATGTCTCTCATCTTTCTCCACAGAGACTCGTCCTCTCTGACGGTAGTCACTAGTGGATCCAAGTGCCGGGATCCGAGCGCCAAACATTATTATTTGCCAAATAAATTTTCTTTCTATGTGAGTCTGTCCAGGTTAAAGTGGAGTTCTTGCAGATGGAAAGTTTTTGTGTTTTTATTTTCTGACAAACTTATATCTTAGATAGAGAATTTTAGGAACAAAACAAGTGTTTTTCTTTCATTAGCTGTGTTTTTTTTATTATTTTTTTATTTTTGGCTTTTAATGTTAAGCAAGGGCCACAAATCTCTAGCAACTTTTTACTCAAAACCAGACTTAGTCACATCCAATAATTAAGACGGTCTAAATAGAAATGATGGTTTCCAAAGACATTAGAAAGGGAAAAAAATGATATCTCAAGTATAAAAAGTGCTCTAAATGGAGGACAGTTTGACCTCTTTCTTTCTGCCACTTTCTCCACTCTCAATGTATAAAAAGACTTTAGACTGACTGCGCAGGAGGACAGAGGGGTAAAGAGACAGCTCTGGCCCAGAGTTTTCCGTCACGGCCGAGCAGAGCTGGTCCTTTGTTTGGTCAGGGAGGCCAAGAGGACGTGTCGACGCCCGCTAATGTCGAATCACTTGTCGGCTCGGCGGGGGCGGCGGGGCGCCTGCCAAGTAGACGGCTGACCTCGTCTAACGGGGGATCTTGTAGGGTCATTAGCTGAAATAATTGATTATTTATAGTCAAATCAGCGATGCCCTTGATAGCCAGCAGCAGGGCGGACGATTGCTCAGCTGGCTGGTGGCAGTGGATAAATCAAACACTGTTTTCTTTCTTTCCTAATCAGGCGACGGAGCACTGAGCTGAATGGAGAAACAGGAGGAGGCGTTAATAATGCAAACAGATGTGGATTAGGAGAAGACAGCGGCTGAATTCACTTTTACTTTATAGAAAATAAAAATTAGTGCAAATGTTATTGGTTAAATGAAATATACAGTCTTTTAAAAGTTGCATTTGAGAAAATCCTGCAGTAATTTGCTTTAAATACGCTTTACCAGACTATGATGTTTCTGTGACGGCATCTTCCTCAACTCCACTAAACTAAAAGTGGACTAGATACAAATAAAACATTTTTTTTTTTTTTCAAAAACTTGAAAAAGTCTTTGATTGTGAAGAGAATATTTACATTTTTTACTGAAACTAAATAGACCAACTTAACTCCTTTAGTTTGTTTTCAGTTTTGACATAATTTCTGGATATGCTGGGATTATTTCAAAACATCAATTTTCTTTAAGATTTTAGTTTAATTAGTTGAATGGTTGCCATGGGGAATTAAAGTACTTCTCAAGCATGCATGATAGAATCAAGACAACACTCCAGGCATGTTTTGATGAGGCGATAACATTATAACATAACAAAAAGCTCAAAAAAGTTGATTTTACGTAATACAACCCCTTTATCAAACTACCCTCATAATTCCATAATTTAATTCCAACAACAGCAAAAACCTTCTTTTTAAGCTCTTTTTTTAACAGCTAGTTAAGTGAAACTGTTCCAAAAAAGACTCTTCTTTAACTACATAAAACACAATATCATCATAATTTCAGCAAACAGCAGAGAAAATGCAGACAGAAGTTGCTCCATCTATTCTAGTATCTCTGCGTGATTTTAAAATGACACCATTAAACCAGCTTGTAATTCTCATTTCCATCCAGGCTTTCATGTATGCGACCATGATGGCTTCGAGGAGTGAGAACAGGCTGGACACTCACAGCTGGTGGAGACAACTGGTGGGGGAGCAGCGCACTGATGCAGACAGACAGAGGGAGCTTTATTACGAGGCATCGCAGGTGAGCGTCCCTGCAACAGCAGGACTTGGTTTATGTCGGCTCTTTTTATCTCAGACGTGGTGAATAAAACATCAGCTGGGGTCCACCGAGGGGCCCAGGTTGAAGCTGATCAGAGCTGCGGCCAAATTCAGTGTCAAGTAATGTCGGTAAAACAACGTCAATAACACAAAGTTCAGCACCAGAAAGACGTGCAAGCCTTCAATCCTGCTGACGAGCCACTGTTGGAGTCAATTTTATTAATCTGTCTGCCTGTATTCATCTGTCTGAGGCTGCAAATGAGCCACATTTTCATGACCAGTGGAGAAATCATTTATTCAGTTAATCAATTATCTCCCATTCTTTAGAGAACTTTGGAAAAAAAAACTTCAAACTTTTCAGTTTTGGGTAACAAAGGATGAACTCAAATACTCAAATATCATCACCTTCCTAAAATAATAAAATAAAGTTGTTTTTGCCAAAAGTGATTTTCTTTTGGCAAAGAATGACTTAGGCCATTATTATTTTAGGAAAGAGGCAATAGGCCGGACTTAAGCAGGGAATTAAAAACAACAAGGGGCGTTTGGCTCTTTATTAGTTTAAATTTCAAGATTTACATAGTTACTCCCAGAATACTTTATGCCTAAAAGAAATCTATCTTCAAAGAGTTGTGGATGGGAAATGCTGTGGGTAGGAAGTAAAACCAGTAGCAGTCATTCTTTCATCAGATTTGAAAAACCTCTGACTGAAGACACTGTTGCTGTCATTGACATACTAACAGTTCAATATACGGACAGCAGAGATGATATTATATGAATTTTGATATGCTAATCAGCTGCTTGCAGTTGTAAAGACCATACCTTGTTGCCATGGTTACGAATCCTTATTGTCCAAAAGTTAAAAAAAAACTAAGAGCAAAACTCCTTCAGGCTGCACAGCAGAGGAATAATTATTAACATCCAAACATCAAAAAAAAAATCAGAACTAACACAGCACAGCAACTCCAACATCTTGCTGCTGTCAGAAGTGAAATTCTAGATGACAAGAATACTTGTTGCCAAATCGTAACTTTGTTGGATAAAAAAAAATTGAAGTCCCTTTCCAGATAATGAGTCTTCATGTTTGAAGACCTTCACAGAAACCTTCTCAGAGATCCTGCCTCTTAGGAATTCAGAACAATTTCACTGACTGTCCAAGATAAAGCACCAGTCAGCCATTTTTCAATGAGTTTCACAGGTCAATAAATTTTGAAACTCCATTTTAATTCATCAAGCTGCTTGTTTTTAACAGTCTGTTTGTCAATTTTTTTTCTCAAGCTCTTTGTTTTAATCAAAATGGATCTGGAGGATCAGTTAATGCCTCATGTACTCAAAGAGTCAACAGATGTCGGGCATCAGTAACAAAAATGTAAAAGCTTTGCTGGAGAAACACATAAAAAGAAGAAATTTATGTCCGTTTGCTTTTTTTTTTATTTAAATGATGTATGAAAGGTTAAACAGACCCTACAGATTTGAAAGAAAGCTTCAGAGGTGAAACATAAAGGCAGTGAGAGGAGACTACTCTGTGCTCATAGATGATTTGACAGAAAACCATAAGTCCTACATGAGAGAAAGACATACAAAATGAACGGAGACAAAAAATACCTGCATTTTGATATGCAATCTTTACATGTGTTGATAAAACTATAAGCATCAAAGCTATGTCAATCAAGTTTCTCATTTTTTGACAGGGTCAAAACCTTGAGTGTGACATCATCACCACATTGAGCTGAACATTCCACTGAAAACAAAATGTTTAAGGTATAAAAACTAAACTGCCAATGTGAAAATATCGTAAAAGGGGCTAAGATAATAATTCAGTTCTTTAAAGTCTATCTTTCTATGACCTGCTATAAATTTACATCATGTTCCTGCTGTCTACTTCTAATGTTGGCTGATGTGACGGTAAAGCAGACATCACCATCACAAGTTATTCAGATATTTTTATGTTTGTGGCTAAACTGAAATGGTTTCCTTTTTTAATTATCATTGGTTCAGATTTCCTAAAATTAATTGCATTATTTTCCTGCCTGACGCTTCTGATGAATCCTCCTGAATATTCACAGCACACCGAAGGGCAACTGCTTGTTTTTTTGCTTTTACATTTGAAATGCTAATGACCAGAATGTGGGCTTGTCTTTGAGAAGTTGGCTTTGGCATTCACGCTCATCACTGTAAATAAGTGCTTTCATAAGAGGCTCATTATTTTATAAAAACCATTGTCGGTCAGCTAAATAAAGCTTTTTCTCTCTCTAAAGAACAGTTTTGGATTCCCTGTCTAAATGTCAAAGCAGTCACTTCAGCAGTGGTTTGTTCTCCACTTGAAGTGGACTTGCGCTCTAACTGCATTATGACCAGAGGAGACGGCGGCGGCTGAGTTACTACAGATAATTAAGCTGTGACCTTTAACAGCAGTCAATCTGCTGGTCTCATTGTTGCAAGGACACCGCCTGGACGCCATGTAAACACACACACACACACACGCACACACGCACACACACACACCCCCACACACCCACGGACACACACACACACCACACACAATCAGGTAAAAAACACGTTTACATTCACCCCTGAACTCTGGGTTGTGCTCTTCAGACTTGCAGATAATGCAGTGCGGCTCTTCATGACTCAGCCGCTATTGTCTCCTGACAGCATTTGTTGCTTTTTCTATCATTGTCTAACCTGTCAGGCTCTGCCAAAATATGTTTTCTGTCTCCCCCATGGCTCTGTGCACACACGCTTCCTTCCAATTATCTGAGGAGAGAGGCAGGAAGAAAACTGGGTTGATAAATCTGAGGAGCTTTTGACAGAGGAATGTTTCACAAGGTGATTCTGCTGCCTTCTTCCTGCCTTTCTCTCCCTTCCTTACTTTTAGTTTTCATGTTTCATTTTCCTCTGTGTCGCATACCTCAGCCTTAGCTACCTGACAGCTCTTTGCCCTGTGTACATCTCAGACTGAGGGGTTAACGTGACAAAAAGGTGAGCTGGACTGTAAATAAAAAAGGGGGGAAAAAAGAAGTGAGTTCTAATTAGAAACAAATGTGCATACCTCTATGAGGCAGCAATTGTTAGCCATGTGATTTGTCTGTTTGTGCATATTTGCGTGTTTTAGCTCGAGCCATCTGCCATTCTTCAGCTTTGTTCAGAGGAACAATGCCCTGATGAAATGAACACAGTAATAAAGCTGCAGCAATGTTTCACAGCTGCAGAGAGAGGAGACAACAAGAAGCAGAAATCTCAGTGTACTAGTTTAAATTAATGCCAAAATACTTTTGGCTTCAATTAAAACTGGAAGAAAACCTGGAGAGTTCAATCTAAATGGGAAAATTGTAAAAGAAAAATTATCATTTGTTAATTTATACATAAAATCTGGGCAATGAAAGTAACTAAAACAATTTCATGAAATGTTATGAATTTAGTCAAAACAGAAGATTAAATTAAAGAACTTGAAATAAATACAATATAATATCAGAGGAGTGGCATAAAATTGTAAAGATCTGTCAATTTAACTTCTTTCAATGACAACGTGATTTAAATTTTGACAAAGTAAACAAAAATTATCAGTGGTAAATGTTTGCACTTTTAATTTATTCTTGAAAACAATCCCTATATGCTAATGGAATGACACTTATTTGAAATGGAAAATGTGGAAAATGTAGATCCTCTTTAATGCTGATTTTGTTTCAATTTACTGAATAAATTTGAACATGTGAAAGTTTATGTAGGACTTTGCAGCAGTAAAGTGTCCTTCATTGTGATTGCATTAACAGTATTCAATATGAACAAAAGTTGTAAAATAAGGGGGAAAAAAACATACTACAAATCTGAATTATATGCCTTTTATTTCTAAAAATATTTAGAAATGATTATATTATGATACTAAAATAAATGTCCTTTAAATCAAATATAAATTCAAGCAGCTGTGATTATGAATGTGTCTTTCCAGGCCCAGCTGATAGCAGTATTTACAGGGATTCAAATGATCCTTCGAGGGGAACGCTATCTCTTTCCAACCAATTGGGAGCATCGCCAAAGCAGCTGCAGCGAAGGTGCACTTTCCTCGCCGGCTAATGACCATAAAGTGAATATACATCTCCTCACCGTCCTGACCACTAAATCTGCAGAGAATAGCCCTTCCTCCCATCATCACAGCTTCCCACTGCAGAGATGATATAATGGGATCGTAAAAATGTGGTCTGGAGGGAGGCGGAAACTCTCACCTCTTTTTCCCGCGTTTGTGGTATTTTGTTTTTCCCAGGAGGTTTTCTGAGTCCGGCTTTTATTTCCCGACTTGCCTGTTTGGGTCTCAGAGCGCAGCGGGCCGCGATGAGCCCGTCGCTCCGGTTCACATCCGTCACAGTAATGGTTCCTGTCCTCGCTTGGAGCCCTGTGGCCGCCACTGAATAGAACCGGAGTAATTTATTTACATTGCACCCATTATCATATATTCCTGGTTTAGTCTCATCTACACTGAATATTAAACCAAATGGTGCCTGCAGGTACTATTATCCCTTTTAAGCCTAGAAATAAATCTGCTAACACAGCCTGAACAGGACAGTTATTCTTTAGTCTGAGTAAAGATGGTATTGAACATCTTTTAGGCTGATAATCGTTTCTCACCTGCTTAAAACTGATGATTTAAACACAAAACTCCACACTAAATTTCAGTGAGCTAAAAAGAAGACTCTGCTAAAGCAGTGAAATGTGTTGATAAAAATTTAAGGTGGAAGTCAAGTGAATGAATGATGCTAAGAGACTTTTGCTCTTTAAGCTACATTCTCACATCAAACCTTGCTGGTAGAGTCAGATGTTTTGCTGATATCCTTTCATACTACTAATTAGCCAAGCCAAGTTTATGTATAAGCAGAGGAGGATATTTCCAAACTATTAATCCACAGAAAGAAGGAATCTTGACAAGTGGAAAACATTTAAGATGGCTTGCAAATGTTTCCAGGAGTGGAAGTCTCTGCAAATTCTCCCCAAGATCAGACAGAAATGAATAAAATTAATGGTTTACAGGCCCCAGGTAGCATCTTTAATTCAAAAAGTTTGCAAACATGCATCTGAATAGGTGGGGAAATTTGAATTATTCTTTTCTGTGGACAGACAACAGCAACGTTTTCTGCATTTGGAAAACCAAAATTCATATCAGCACAACAACGGTAAACATGGCAGGTGTTTCCTGCATGCTAACCTTTTATCATTTAAAAGCACAAAAAATAATGACACCAAACAGCATTCACACAAATTCAGGGCCAAAGAAATGTATAAATGAACTGAGCCGTTCAGTCAGAAAACAAGCTGATACTTTGAACCAGAAGACAGTGAGACAGGAAAGAGAGATGTGAGGAAAATCAGTGAACTGTTGGTGAGGAACAGCAAAGAGAGCTGGAGAAAAACTGCAAGAACATGGAGATGTTGAAAAGTGAATGCTGGGTAAAAAAGTGACAACATAATTGGGGAAAGGAAAGGCTCTGCTCAGCCCCCTGGGCAACGACACCACATTCACAGAAATATACGTCCCATACGGTTATTAAATATCAGCTTTTGATAAGATTTTTTGTCACAGCTCAACATTTTACAACAGAAAGAAAATTAGAGTCATTCCATCATTTGAAAAAGCAGGAAACCGACAAAAAAAGTTTAGATTTTAAAATACTCTGCAGACGACTTGCCTGAGTTCCATGTTTTAAATTCATTTAGCCTGAGCTCAGGCCCAACCTCTCACGGTTTAATTTTCTACTCTTGCATCTTGAAACACAACAGCAATAAAGAATACATGACATTATCGTGTGTTCAAGATCTAGAAAATACAAAGAAAATCTGTTGACAAGATAGACTAGCAAAAGTAGCAGTATCCATAAAAAACGTTCATCACATTTTTTCACACAATCAAGATTTCAGTTTCGTCACTTCTGCATATGTTCACTTCCTTTCAGAATGAGCCATTTTAGGGTCTTTAAATTCAAGCAAACTGCTGCTGGCCACGCCCCTCAACTCAATGTTTACATTTGCACATGAAAATGACTGCAAACAGAGGAGCAATTATCGAAACGTAAATTTTTGACAAGCAGAAATTGAGCCTCCTCCACAACCACAACAAATGCAGCAAGTGATTTCTCAATGGCAAGTAATTCACAAATATTGATCTTTTCCAGCAGCCATTGTGCAGCACATACAGAAATAGAGCTTCGGAGCGTGACGTCACTGCTCTAGGCGACGTCTTGTATGGCCATAAACATAACTGAGAAAATGACTGTCTCACAGATATTTTGAATTTTTGAATGTAAGTTACTTAAAATAATTTAGCGATGATACAAACTTGGTGCGTTATTGGGTGTAATGTCTGACCACATGACCGATAGGCACTTTAGCTTGTGGCTGTCTCCAAACGTTCCGGGCGAGGGGCGGGGCACACCCTTGAGAGGTCGCCAGTCTGTTACTTAAAACTTTAATAGAGGATAGTGTGCCTTGTGTAATAGCATGGATTACCACCTTTTTGTAACAGTTGATTATAAGGGATTTAGTTATAGGAGTGTTTGGTTTGGAAACTGACAGTCCCTCTGTGAACCTCTGAGCACTTGAGGAGGGAGCAGTAGGAAACAGCTGGCCGGAATAAGCGTTCATAAATCAGATCAACCTTGAGCTAAATGCCCCTTACTCCTCAGAGCGCGGATATCCAATACCCAACTTCTAAACAACTTCACTGCGGTTGGTAACACAATGAAAACACGGGAAAAAGTTTCTTTTGGTATGTGGTTTTACAAGATGGCGCCAAGCGAAGTAAACGTCACACACAGTGACGTCAGCTCCAAAGCTCTATAAAACCAATGTCCTGACCAAATGTCCTATACCTCAGCTTGGCTTCCTAGGTAACCGACTGGTCTTGACTGGTGTTGCCCCTGCCCTAGGTCAGGGGCAGTGCCAGGTGATTGTTATATTACATTCGGAAAGTTTTAAAAATGGTTCATTTTCCAGATAACAAAAAACATGAATTTATTTATTTTTTTCCATTTTGGTTTTTTTTTTATACACTTTTGCTGTTTTCAGAAGCAGTAGAGACCCAAAGAAAAACATTCAAAATGTGAATTTTGCATAAGCTGGTCCTTGATCACAACTCCCTTTGATTCAGCAAAACGGGGTTTATTCTGGATGCTGATAGTTTGAATAGAAAGACAAGCAGTTCAGTTTCAGAGAGGTCTAGTTGGAGGTTGCAGTAGTCAAGTTGGGATAAAATCTAATGATACCTAATGTAATAAGCAGCCAGCTTTCTTAAAAGATTATTTCTCATTTCTATCCAGGATTATAGCCTCCTTCTGGAGCACAGAAGGAGGCTTGAGTTTTCAGCACCTTTCCCCTGATCAGACAGGAAGCTCTGACAGATTAATTTGTAAATCCGTTTGAGTTGGAGGACAAATGAAAGTCAGAAGCCATACAATAACTATCGGGTTTATTATGCCCTCGTTCGCCGACTGGAATGTCAGCATCACTGATGCTCTTTTCTTTCTTGCATTAAAGTACACTGTTTTTTTTTTTAAGGGAGAGGAAGCTGTTCCAGGCCAGACGGATCCTCTGAATTACATTTATGATCGTTGAATCCCTCTCACATGAAGCACTTTTCATGAAGCGGGCCCTTTGATATCGCTATCTGCATATGCACTGCTGTGTACATTACAGCCTTAGTTCTCTTGCACAGGATTATGGCAGAGGAGTGACTTTACCATCCTTAACTGTAGTAAAAGCACCATGTGGGAGTATGTGTGCTAAATCACAGCGGGAAACCCCAGCTTTTTATTTTAACCATTTGCGTGAGCCTCAATTTTCTTTTTCTTTCTGAAGTATCCTTTAGTCCCTTGAGGGGTTTTTTTTTGCTTTGTTTTTTTTTTGTTTTTTTGTTTTTTTACTAATTCCACCTAAATTCATCTAGATGACTGATTAGACTTGCTTTAGTTGTTCTCTACAATTACAAATAAGAATAAAAAATAGTTTCTTCTTGCTTAACCAAGTAAAGTCTTTATGAAATGTTCTCAGTGTTCAAAAGTTTGTTTTGATATTATTCAGTTTTAATTTAGTACTGCACTAAATATTGCATTATTGTAATATTTGTACATGCTCAGTTAAGACTAAGTTCAGCTCAAAGATAACCTGTGGAAATAAGACAACTTGTTTCCAAATGCCAATTAAAGGTGGCTTCACACCAGCTCTGTTTAATCCACTTTGATCAAACTGCCCATAAAGTCTAGTTCATTTGGGGAGGTGACTGATGTGGACGGAAAGTGAACCCTGATCCTCCTAACTAATTATTTAGCTCTCGGTTTTGTTGAAGTGAACACTGGTGCAGTTCGAATGCATATCTGGATATCAAGCAGACCAGAGACTGCTCCAAAAGCACGAAGCCGACTACAGCTCAGAGCATTCTGAGTAAATGCAAGTCTAATGACTCATAAATTTACCAACAACAAGAGAAATCCTACAATCGCTAAAATCTGATACTATTCCATTTTTATTTAGATTTTGTGAAAACAGACATTGCGCTCATGTCTTCTTCAGAGGTGCTTGTGCCGTTTCCTCTATTGGTTCTTGGTGCAACACCACCATAACTTGTTCCCTCCTTGACACACTGTGTCAAACCAACCAATTTTGGTTGGTTTGACACAGTGTGGTATGAAAGAGAACCACACCAGATGAAAATGTAACATATGTTGCAACATTGGTTCGCAGTGCAGCCGAGTTTACTGGATTATTAGGTGTAAAAACACAAAAATAACAGCTATTCAAACTAACTTGGTGCTTTGTGAAAAATTAACTGTCCCTTAAGTTTAGTAACTGGTGACACCCTTGGTGACAACAAGGGTGTCACCTTGCCATCAAATATTTGGCAGAGTCTTTGACAGACTTTAGGTTTATCTGAGCTCCAAGTCTAAGGCTCTGTCCTCACAGGAACTTTTTTTTTTAAACTGAAAAACTTGGAATTGTTTGTGCCCCACATCCACATGGAGCCATTGCTTCTAGTCTGTAATTCTCCACACAGACTAGAAACAGCTCACTGCTTCATGTTTTAATCCCACTCTTTTTGACAACACAGCATTCAAATAAAATCCTGCACGGCTATCTTGTTCACTGAAAAATATCCGATGTAGGCTCTTAAGCATGAAGACACCATTACATAACACTTTAATGTGCTGTAATGGGATGATTCATAACCTTTTGCCATGCATGTACCTGCTGGTAGCATGAAAATCTACAATTTGAACATAAAAGGAAACACATCAAAGCCAAGAAAACTGCCAGTGAGGCGGTTGAGGTTGTTGTTGAGCTGTTGTTGTTTGCGTTGCTTGTCAGAGCATGAGAATTATTTATTCCAAGTAAACAGAATTTTTAAGCTGCATTTCTGGACTTTTATTGTGAAATCACTTCCTTTATATGTAGACACACCTGCTGACTCTGCAGTTACTCGGTTATTTCCATCTCTGTCAATGATGATGCCTGGTTCACTGGGCAACATTTTAAAATTGTCTATTTTCAGATCATGACAGACCACACACATAATGTAAATAAATAAATAAATCATAGCTATAATTTAGTCCTACAATATGTGGTGTAGAGCCACAAAACAAAGACAACACTCCACACACTCATACTGACAAACATTCAGATGTCACACAAAAATTTTCAAATGTGAGTTCAGAGCAAACAAATATGACGGCCCACCAGGCAGCAATGGCAATAGTTTGAGGAAGTTTCTGAAGAGAAAAAAACAAACATCTTATACAACCGTAACACTTAAAAAGCAGAAGTGGAGCCTCCTACCAAACCAACAAGAATGCAGCAAATGGTTTCTAGATGGTAAGTCAACAGCAAAACACTTTTCCAACAGCCATAGGAGAGCTGTAAAACCAAAGGACTGAATGTGCTAGAGCTTACCTTCGGTTGCTAGGTAACAGGCTGTGCTTCCCTGGGGTTGCTAGGCCCTGTTGATTTGTGACATTACATTCGGAAGGTTTTTGAAATGGCTCATTTTCCAGTCACCAAACAATATCAATTTATTGCCAAAAAATCTTTAGGTGTTATTTTTAAACTCTTGGTTTGTCTGTGAATTTTGCATAATAGGTTCCCTTTGAGTATTCTTACGATTGTTTAGGGGAAAACTGCCCAAAAATCTAAACAAATATCTTGCAAAATCAAAGTTACTCCTTCAGGATGTGAAGAACATGAGCAAAGAGTTTCCTTGAGGAAATAAATACAACCCAACCAAAAACTTTAGTAACTTCTTGGAAGAGATTTTGAAAATAAGACTTTAAAAAAATGTTTAGTTTTTACAGAGTGCTTGAACTCCAGTCCATGTATTCATCAAGCCCTGAGCAGCCATTACTGCCTCTGGGTGCTGTGAGCGGTGAGAGGGCAGGATTACCTTATGCTATGCTTGTTTGGAACTTCTATTCTCCATAATCACTTCTTGGTAGGATCCACAAAACTCCTTTAATTAGAGCCCAAGACTTTATTTCCCTTCTTCCATCTTTTAATTTCTCATTGTAATATTCAAAGTAAGGGCCTCAAGTCAAAAATTGGCTCCTTTGTTGGGGAAGAGATTGCAGCCGGAGCGCCTGTGCAGGTCAGAGGCAGCTGGTGTTATCGCTCTGGGCTGTGAGGAGAAGTGGAACAAGTGTTGTGGAGATGTAATGAGAGCTTGTGTTTTTAAAAGCATGTCCTCTTTACCTGAGGATCTCTGATCGCCTTTGGTGGAGGAAGTTAATGTGTCAAGCAAGCTGGTTATTGAGGACTGTTTGCTCTTTGGAGAAGAGGTGATACGGTGAAGAGGGATCTTCAAACACTTTTACATAATTACGATTTGTAATTTCTCCAGCCTATTGGAAGATATTTTGAAGAAGCTCTTGTTTCTAATTTCCCTGTTTTTCCTTTAACGATTTAAAAAGCATGCATTTTCAGTCCTCAAACTATCTGTTCTTCTCTTAAGAATCTCAGAGGAAATGTGTCCTATAAATTAGATTTTCTCCCAGAGAGTCCATATAAACAAATGCTATCATGTTTCCTTAAATCAGTTTGACCTTTTTATTCATTAAAACAAGCCATCAGAAAATTAAGAAAATGTGAATCACTTCAGTTAAATGTTAGTTTTATTCAAATAGGCAATATTTAAGTGTAATTTCTCCCCTCTGTGAAAACATCAGGAGTTATTTTTAAAACTTTTTCATTAGAAAACTTAAACCTGTAAAGAAAAGAACCAATTGGAGCAGGAGTGTTTGTCAGTCTCCTCCATTTAGCGGTGAACAAAAGAAGCACTTCAGCCAACAAGCGATGATTGGAACAGAAGAAAAACTGGAGAATTGTTAGCAATCTTCTGCTGCAGAGCTAAAAGGATCTTTGACTCACAGGGGGAGAAAAAAAGAAAAGAAAAGTCTCTTCAGAGTGGGGACAAAGTGGATGTTCAACCGGACCCCGATGCGTCTGATAGCATGTGACAGGATCTGCCACACAGCTACAAACAAAGTACAGTTTGTTCAAGAGGCTGACACAGCGCATCTCGACTGAACTGTGGTCGATCACTGACAGGCACAGGGAATAGCTTGGAATAGTTCATTCCATATGTTATTTGAAACCTATAAAGAATGATGTAAAAAAGGAACAAAAATCTATAAATTTAATCCAGGATTTAATGTGTGAAATTAAAAGCAGTAATACACCTTTGCTTTATGAATACTAGTAATAAAACAATCATCATCAAAAGCTACAAATCTGCAGCTCTTCCAGTTGGTTACTTCATTGATTCACAAAGATGCATGAGCTCTACAGCTGCAAGCATGTCGTCATGGTTACAAAGTAACTTGAAGGGTCACCATTATTACCCAAATACTTGCTAAAATCAATGCCCTTCTGATTAAGCTACTCAAGTTCACTAGACTAATTCAAGATCACCTTCTTTCCCCGACACTTTAGGTTTTAAAGAGTCGCAGTGTTAAAGTGCAAGATGTTGCAGTTTCCATGATGATACTCCATTCTTTGAAACAAGTAGAAGCGTGTTACTCAGCTAGGAAAAAATATGTTTTTTATCGATTAAAAATGTAAAAGGATTTGTTTTATAAGAAGTGACAATATGTCACACGAGGTGATAGAAGTTGGACACCAGAGCTGCCCGACCCACTGAAGATGGAGCAGAATTTGTCTCTTCATGTGACAGCTCATCCAAAACAGGAAGCCAAACAGATATCCAACTGACCTTTGAAAGTGGTTCAAACAGAGGAAGTGACATCATTTATATGTACTTAAGGAAATATTTCTTATTTGACAACTTTTAATAGGGTTTTACGATTAGCTGGGGTTATTAGCATAGTTACACTTATTAGAATTAGATGAAGTGCTTATTAGTTTGCTTATTAAGTAGTAATCTTTTCAATAACAAGCAAAAAGCAAGTGACAATCTGTTTAGCTAAGTTATTAGAAAATAAGGTAACATTAGCCAATAAGCATTTCCGCTACTGCTACTGCTTATCTTATTTATGCTAGCTGGTCCTTATTAAATAAACTCAGGCAGCAAGTCCAGGCAACGGTCACTGAACCTTTCATTAGCAAATAATAATAGGTAGCCCTAATTAATTAATAAAGCTGCCATTCCTATGGCAACCATTACCTTCTCCACTGTCATTTTAAAGAAAGTTGCTCCTGCTACTGATCTGTTTGGCTAATTATTTCTATACCAATGGGTTGTACAACTCTGCTACTCACTGGAGTTGGATTGTTAAGTCGACTGTTCTTTCAACTTCAAGCTAATGGCAGTGATCAAGATCTAACTTTTAAATGGTAACTTTTTAAAGATTTGAATAATGAAAAAAAGAAAAACAATTAAACTGTTGAAACTGAAAATAAAAACTTAATTAATCAGAGAACAGAAACCAAGGCCAGCAGCAAAGATGAACCTTCTGCACAATATGAATCGGAACTAAATTAAAAGCGAATGAAAAGGAATATGTACCAGCACAATAACAGACAGCAAGGTGTGCGCAAAACTCCATGTGAAAGCATGAGGACAGTATTTCTGTGGATTCTTTAAATGCTGTGCAGAACTGCCAATTCTACACAGCATTTAAGGGGGTGTGTTTATTTGCAGTTGGACAAAAAAAACTTGGTAACAGATGCATAAAAGATTAAGAGAGAACAGAAAACAAGAAGAGGACTTTGCAAGAAGAAGAACAAGAGTTGCAGGTTGCTTTTTTTGGAAACAACAATATATGAGCAGCTTGTGGAGGAGAAAGAGGCTCATTAAACAGAACCAGCTGTGACCAATAAAACTGCAGACTTCAGAGAGGGTACTGCTGCCTCTGTTTCATAACTGATTTCTGGTGAACTGTTCTATATCTGACAAGAGATGGGTCAAAAACTTCTGAAAGGTCAGAATTAGTGACCTGGAGTAGGTTTTATTCTCAAAAATAAAAGTTTTCTTATATTTATGAAAAAGATTTTCCTACTTGAAAACAAATGTATTATTGTGTTGCAGTATTGGATATATGTTCAGAATACTGTCTCTTTGGATATTCACATGACACATATTTTCTGAACTACGATCAGAATTTATGATTCCTACTTTTTCAATCTTGAATTTATAACAATTTGAATTATAAAAGTAAACTCAATAATGTAATTTCCCCAAGACTTTCTTTAGTTTCAGTGGGACATTGCTGGGAAACTGTTTTTGCATGGTAACAAATCTTTTCTGTTTTTAATATTTTGGTCAAACAAATGTTTCAGATCAGATTTAATATCAGGCAAAAGATAACCTGACTAAACACAGCTAACAATTCTAAAATGATGATTGTACTTATTAATAGGAAAATACCAAAACAACCTGGCTCTATTTGTGACACCATCTGTCAGTCAATCCTGCGGGTTGTTCAGCAGCTGACCAATCAGCAGTTGCAATTTGTCACAAAGTAAACGCTCCTTACTTGGAGGAACTGAGCCGCTGACACTGTTGTGGTTTATCATTGCAGTCGTAGAGATTTTTTGAAAAATAATAAATAATAATGGGTCATCAGGGTGAACAGCAGGGGGCTCAGAACACAGCCCTGAGGGGTGCCAGTGTTCAGGGTGATGACATCGGAGGTGTTGTACTCCATTCTGACAACCTGGGTTCTGTCAGTGAGGAAGTCCAGCAGCCAGTTGCAGAGGGGGGTGTTAATTCCTAAGAGGTCCAGCTTGCCCACCAGGTCTTGGGGGATGATCGTGTTGAACGCTGAGCTAAAGTCCAGGAACAACATCCGTACATGGGTGTTCTTCTCCTCCAGATGCTCCAGGCTCAGGTGGAGAGCAGTGGAGACTGCATCCTCAGCACTGCGCTTGGACTGGTATGCAAACTGGAAAGGGTCGTGTGATGGGGGGAGCGTGGAGATGATATGGTCCTTAACAAGTCTTTCGAAGCACTTCATGATGGAGGATGTGAGTGCGACGGGGCGGAAGTCGTTAAGGCATGTGATGGTGGTTGTCTCCGGGACCGGATCGACAGTGGCAGACTTGAAGCACCGTGGGACGACAGCCTGGTCCAGGGACGTCTTGAAGATGCCCGTGAGCACGTGGGCAAGCTGGTCCGAGCATTCCTTGATTAGCCGGCCTGGAATGTTGCCCAGACCTGCAGCTTTCCGCACGTTGACCTTCCTCAGAACCTTCCGCACTGCTGATGTTTCTAGTCTGAGCGCCTGTTCATCGGGGTGTGGCATCGCTTTCCTTGCAGGGTTGTTGTTCAGCTCCTCAAATCTTCCGAAGAAGTTATTGAGCTTGATGAGGAAGCCAGTGTCGTTCTGGCAGGGTGGGGGTGTGGGTTTGTAGTCTGTGACAGACTGAATGCCCTTCCACAGTTCCCTGGTGTTGTTAGAGTCCTGGAAGAGACCCTGGATATTCCGGCTGTGGGCTCGCTTAGCGTCTCTGATGGCCCGGTTCAGGTTGGCCCTCGCAGACCTCAGAGCCTCAGCATCACCAGATCTGAACGCAGCATTGCCTTCTCTCAGCTTAGTTCGCACCTCCTTGGTCATCCAAGGTTTCTGGTTTGACTATTGTTTTTGTTGCTGTCTCTTTTTCCATGCACCAACTGATGTAGTCGGATACAGATGCAGCGTACTCCTCCACGTTGGTGCGCTGGTTGTCTGTTGTTGCCTTGAAGATGCCCCATTCAGTGCACTCAAGACAGTCCTGCAGTGCAGACATGGCGCCCTCAGGCCATACTCTCACCTTCTTCACTGCAGGTCTCTCTCTGATGAGACGGGGCTGGTATGCAGGAATTAGCATGACAGAGAGATGGTCTGAGGAGCCCAGGTGGGGGCGGGGGGCTGCTCTGTAGGCCTTCTTTATGGGGCCTACAGTATATATATCTATATACAGATATATCTATATACAGATATATCTATATATATATATATATATATATATATATATATATGTATATATACATATATATATATATATATATATATATATATATATATATATATATATATATATATAAAGAGGAAAATGACTAAAGAGTGCAAATTTGAAAACCTGACAAGTTTTATTTATTATTAAAAATGTAGTGAAACATAATAAAAGTTAGTTTGCACAAGTTTATTTTCTCTGCACACAACTGCATGACAATATTATATGTAATGACATACACTCTGGATCGCTGAAATATGCCCTTGGAGGATTTGTGGACATTTTCAATAATTCCCCATTTTTCATTTGCCATTGCCTCCATCTCCTCCCATCGTTTTATATATTTTAATTTATTCCAGTCCTCCTGCAAAGTCAGGAGTTAAGAAAATGAAAATCAGGTAGTCATTAGTCAAAGCAGCCAACCATTCAACAGGTAAATATTATCATCAGTCACAAAGCCAATATTAGCTCAAACTTATGGTAACCTTGAGGCTGATTCTTTCCTTTAGTAAGGAATTACAAAAAGATAAACACGACAGAATGAGGGAGAAATATTCTAAGATACTTTGGTCAAATAATTAAACTAACTAACCTTTTGTCGGTTTCGTGATGCCTCAGTTGTAAGCTAGAACTTATGTTTAGTTAATAATGCTTAATAATTACTTGGGTTTTAGTCAGTGCAGGTGTCAATAGTTGCTCGATTGGATTTTTCAACTTAAATAGCAACACCATTTTGATACACTATTACATTTTAATTCTTGAAATAAGATTATTAAGTGATATTAAGATTTCTATGTCAGCGCTACTTAATGAATGAAAATATACCAATGTTACTAAACCAATATGGAAAGTTCTACTTGTGTTTATCATGAACTATTATTTTACCAGGAAGTCCCTTGAGATAAAATCCCTTTTTCAAGGGAAACCTGAAGAGATAAATTGATTCAAAAGATAAATTTAAGACACATTTAAAAATACACAAAATAACAATACTAAAATCAGACAATTAGGAGTAAGACTGTTATTTTATATGACCTGCATGTTTATAGTTAGAGTTGTGAACCGATTGATAGTTTTAAAAATTAATTAGGGAAATTTGTTTTACAGCACAAATTACTGGAGAAGAAGAGGTATTAAGTATTCATGGATTTCAACTGTTTTCAGAATCTTGATTTATTTGATAATTTCTAGTTTGTTTGTTTTTTTTTTTTTCAATATTAAAATCCAGATCAGCAAAAAGACATAACTTTTTGTTATTTTATTGGTACTGAAATCAATTCAGCATTTCATAGTTGAACCCTGACATGACACAGACATTAGGTAACTTTGCAGCTTCAGCAGGTGAAATAAAAAGCCTGCCACAGGTTGTAACAACAACAGCCTGTGTGGTTTGAAGTCTGGTAAATCAAAAAAACAAAACTGAAGTATAGATGTCAATAAAGAAGCAAATTCACATATTTTTGGTAAGAAGCACAATTGGTAGTGAAACACGCCTCTTTAGAAAAGCATATATACACCACAAAGCCAACACAATATACATTTTACGTTCCTCAATGTTCATGTCAAGAAATTACATTTATTATGTGGTTGGTCTGGAAAAGGAGAGAAAAAGTGTTTCTCATTTCCAATATAATATTCTCTTTCTGATTGCTGACTGAATACCAATCAAGGCTTCAGGGGGAACATCTACATTAAAATGATACTGTGGTATTACAACCAAGCACCAGGGGCATTTTTCCACAGCTGGTTACAGAGAGGGATTCAGCTGGTGCCGTCAGGAGATGGAAATCAAATAATACATTTTTACATCTTGACTCATTGAAATTTCTCAGACCAAAGACATTTTTTTTTTTCCTGGAAACTGTTGTGAATTTTCTCTATCTTGGTGAAATAATAACAAAAAGGAAACATTCAGTGCATTTTTACAGACAAACTGAAAAATTGTAGATTTTCCACTACAGAAAATCATGGAAACATGTAGTATTTGGAAGCAAAACAGTAATCTTTTACTGGAGCTTTCAACTCCAATATAAACTACAATAGGTTATTTTTTAGCTACACACATTTGAGAAGAGCCCTGTCACTTACTTTAAAGCAATACATGTGACACAAGCTGCTCCAGTTTATATTTTAAACAGACTTTAAACCTCTATATCCAATTCATCAAGTAAAATAAACTGCCACAGAATCACTGTTAGCTGCAGGAACAGAAGTATGTGAAAAATAAAACAAAGCTCAGTGGAGCAGCATCACTGCCTTTAGCCAGTTTGGACAAAAAAAAAAAAAAAAAGAAGAGGAAAAAAACCCACAAAAACAGATTTTCAATGTATCCACATTCACACTCAGTGAATTGAGTCAGCTCATTCAGGAAAAAATGGACAAACAAAGCCTGGCTGGATATGAAACCCTGCTAATTTTAAGTGGGTGAACACAAATTGAAGAGATTTTAAAGTGGTTTAACAGTATATACCTGCATAACAAAGACTATACTGCAAACTACTGACCACTAGTGTTTTGTTTTATTGTGGGGAGCTGGGAAATAGTCTTCTTGGAAATAAAGCCAACTCCATTTTAGGAACTTCTCATTCAAAGACAAACTCAAAAAAACCTCAACCTGCAACTCCCCATATTTGCAATCAGAAAAATCAAGCACAAAGTTGTTTATGATAAGAGAATATGGCAACACTGGAAGTGATGTACCTCCAGCGGGTGGCTGGGATGTGCTTCAGTGAGGAGATTCGCAATCCTGGGAGAGAATAGAAATGCTGCTTCTCCACTTTGAAAGGATGAGATGGTTCATCAGATACAGAGAGCTGCAGGATGGCTTCCTTCTGAGTTTCTCTTGTCTCATCTCAGAGGGACCAGATCACAGAGAAGAACCAGAACCAGAGGAGGGACTGTGTTCCCTGTGAGGTGCTGCAGCATGTTTCCATCCAGGCAGGTTCCGCGTTTGGATGAATGAACAGATGATTGGTTCATATAGCAGTCTGCAACTCTAAAGATGAATAAATGAGAGCTAATTCCTTTAAAGACTGAGACTACAGATGGTTGAAAATTTTTTCTGAGAGCCATGTATGAAGAGAAGCCTTTTCTCTGGATGCAAATTAAATTGGATTCTTGTTATTTCACTTAATTTACATTACTCTCTCTCCATCTCGGTATGATGGTCTGTTTCTCTAATCTTCTTGCTTTTCCTTTTCTCCTCTGCCACTTCATTGCTTCCACGTTTTGGCCATTTTGTTTTATGTCTTCTGAGACCCTCTTTCTTCCCTCCAAAATCCCACCCTGATTTTCTCCAAAACAATAACCACATTTTTCCAATACAGAAATTATATCAAATCTCATGATATAATGACTAATCCATTCGAAACTCCACCAATGCAACATTTTGATTTCTGCAACATCATTTCTAAAAGAGATAAATGCCCTCCTTTTTTTGTGTCTGTTCAGCAATCATAATCCCTGGGAGGTTGTTGATAAAATCCCTTAATGAATGATGCCTTAAAGCATCTTGTTAGCAAAAGTGATCATCTCTTATTGCCTTGTTTCAAGGTCCAGTAATCACACAATCATCATACAAGTGCATCAGCAAACCATCTGCTCTTAGCCAGCATACGTCTTGATTCACTACATTCAATACCTCATCAGGATTATTCACAATCTTTGACAAACAAATCAGTGTCTTTTATTTTACTCCACACTAATATCTAAGTGGTTTGTAAGAGCAAGCTAAACAAAATGTAGGCAATTTGTATGGTCAGTAATAAAATCTGAGAATATGCACTGTGCGCCTGAGTGTGTGGGAGCCTTTAGAGAAGCTCTGATCAAGTTACTAGTAATCACAGTTTGGTCCTGGTCAAACTCAAATACTTGCAGATGTTTATTTCTCCTGTTTCTGACTGAAAAGTACGTTGGGGAGGAGATAATTATGTAACTCATTTTATTGTGAGTCCACATTTTATGCCTGGGTTCTCCCTTTGACAGTTGAAGAGCTACACATTGTTTCCTTTGGTGATCCAGCAACCAGCACAACTGAGCATGGGTGCAATTTGGAGGTGTGGGTGCTACTCCAAACACAAAAGCCACACCTGAGGCAGTCATAGGTATTGGGGCTCTTAGACTGCGGGCCCCTTTAGACAATGCAAAAGCAGCAGCCACACTTAATGCCTATTCAGAGGAGTGATACTTGGTCAGTTTTACTTCAGACTCTTGCTCACAAAAATCTTCATTCAAGGTTACAACAAAAATACTTCAACTTTCTCCTGTATGGTAAATATATCAGCCCCATATCTCCATCATAATCTTACAAAAATAAAGATTATTATTTTATTTCAGTCTAAAAATGTTTAGTAAAAACTCTTAAACTCCTTTGTGTTATTGTTTTGTTACCTGGGACAACAGATAGTGTCAATTTTTGCAATTGAAATTACAGAAGTGCTGATCAGTAACACTAGAAGCTGAAAATCCTTTGAAAATCCCATCTCACACATACTTTTGGGCAATAATTTTTCTGGGCTCATCCCCTCTAGGGACAGATTTATAATTGTTGCTACTTATCCAGCTTACCATGAAAGTGTTTCCTCCCAGCATTAATTCATCTGCAGGCATGCTAAAACTCTTAGTCATCCCATTTTGGTTGGAATGAAGGTTATTTGTAGCTGGAATAGAAAAATCCTAAACATTTTTTTTCCATTACATTTTTTTTTACTGCTGCTGCAAAATGCATAGAACATGCTTGAATTTTAATGTGTTTTCAAGGTTAGAAAAGTGTTTGAATTATGAATATAGCACATCAACTTTTTGAATCTGTAAGTGTTGCATTTTAAAACAAGTTTGCTTTTCAGATGAAGAAAAGATTGTTTCACTTCTTAAAAAGATAAGTTTGCAGCTGCTTTGAATCCATGTTTTTATCTTTATTCATATGTGTTTTATTTAAAAAACGGGCTGCAGAGTGTGAAAGATTGGCCTTTTTTAAAAGAGTGATGAATATATCTTCTTTATAACAAATAGGTGAGGCCAGAATGTTTACTGAAAACTCAGATTATACTTTGAATGTGATCTATTATTCAAAATATACATTTTTCTACTTCCATTTGGGTTTTTACTGTTTTTAAAAAAAATCAATAAGTCAATGTGTTTTGGTACCTGGAAAAGGTCTGGAGTGTAACATAAGTCAGCAGGCAATATAATGTTACCTAGCAACCACCAGGAAGCCCAGCCCAATGCTGAGCAACCCAAGCAAAGTCCCAGGTCGTTTGGCCAGCTGGTTTTATTGCTGTATGCTAAAGGCTGCCCGAAAAAAAAAACACATTTTGTTCTTTGACTTGCCATCCAGAAACCACCTGTTGCAGTCTTGTTGGTTGTACAGGAGGTGTTACTAATGCTTTTCCAAGATATACAGTTGTACAACAAATGGAGACAAAATTACTTACCTTTAATTTGGAAACTATCTACAGGCAAATCCACTTTAAAGCACAGAGAAAATGATCTGAATTCAGTTAAGTATTGGTTTTGGTCTTATTTCTTTGTAATCTTAACTGCTTAGCTTGGTTTTACTCTAAAATGTGCTAATTGGTTTAGGACCAGGTGCCATTTATTCCCCAGAAAGCCATGTTCCTTCACAGGACATTACACCAACTGTATTTACGATGTAGCCTCTCAGGAAGCAATCAGGCATTACAGATTCTTTTTGGCCTCCACCTCCCCTTGTGTATTTATGCAATGTGACTCGTGGTTTAATCTATTTGCTCCACTTACAGTATGTAATCAAAAGCCTCATTTCCCTCCAAAGCCAGGCATCCCAACCTTCACGTGAACCTTTTGTGTTTGTTCTTCTCTGTGAGACAAATCAGATTGTCAGAAATTTCTGCACCGCTATTACAGGCTGTCAGAATCACTCATGTAGGAGGGGGATAAAACTCCAAACGGAGAGCAAGGACTTTCCAGAGACCTCAGATTTGGTTTAGAAAAGGCTTTAAAGACACAAACAGTTGATGAAAATCTCTGGGTAAACACAGACAAGCGTCATCTGTCAGCAGTCAATGTGAAATCCTTCCTGTTTTTACTCCATGTTCATTTCATGTGTGCTTTAAATATTCATGTCAAGCCTGATTTAACTGATTGCTCTTTGATATTTCACTGCAGGCATGGATTTTGTTTTACTATGTGTCTACCTTGGACTGGTATCTGAAACATTCTGTTTTTGGGGGGGGATTCTCCTGGTTGTCACATTTTGATTTAAAACTCATTTAGAGAAATATTTAAAGAGGAGCCAAGGTTCTGAGTTTTGGTCCTTAAGAAAAAGGTAACATAGTGCAAGGTGAGATATGTAGTAATATTTTATTAAACTCAGTTTTTCACAGAGCTGCAAACAAAAAATGTTTTTGGTTTTTGGTAAATTTGATCTGGTTCAGCAAAATCTTAATGTCTTTAGTGCGATAAAATCAGGGCAGCTTTACCGGCACAAACATTTCACTCCATCTCAGTTACAGCAGATCACGTTAGACTGTAAGGGTGGGCGTTCAGAAACGGACGATCGTCTCTGTTTGATGTCACTGTGAGTTATTTAGTTGCAGCTGATGTGTGTGCACTCCTCGGAGAGATGAACCCACATCCAGCAGCAGCTATTCTGCTGGTTACGGGTCCTGCACAACTTCAAAGCACAGCCGCTGACCTCTTTTTTTCCTCCCCCTTTCCAATCACTATTTCTCTGCTTCCTTTAGGTGGCTTCTTGCTGTTAGATATTTAAAGACATCAAGTGCATGTGAAGCCCTGACAATTAGCAAAGACGGTTGCCGGATAATTAGCGGAAAGGAACTCGAGTCCACAGCCCTTCCTTTCCATGGCTCCCCAGAGAGATCCCTCCACTCAAACACAATCCTTACAACAACAACACTAATGCACACACACATTTTACCAGATTATTTATGGAGGTTTCAGCTGATGTTTTCTTACAATGTCTGTAATAAAATACGTTGTTTCTGTCGCTAATTGGATGGCATAAGTTGTGAGAAGAGGCATTAGATGTATGTAGAAACACTAAGAAATCAAGATGTATTGTTTAAGGGGGAAAAGAAGAAAAAAATGCTGAAAACAAGGAACGGGACAACAAGAAGATAAAGACAAAAAGACATTACAGGAGTGGAAAACTACAAGAAGCAAATATGGGAAACACAATATTATTTTTATTATGCATCCAAATATCAGAAAATTTACCATAGTTTTTAAATTACTGTGAGTTAATTAGATCTATGATATTCTCTTCACATCAGCCTTATGATAACATCAGGAAGCTGTGAAAGCAATCAGCAATTTAATCTAATTTGCAGGCTGATAGAAATGAAAGGGGAGCAGATGAGATTCAGCTGATAAATTCTTTCAGTGATAAAGACAAAGCAGTCATCCACCTTCACTTTCCATCCGTTAACCTCAAATGTAAAACTTTCTCGGCAGCAGGAAAGAAATATTTCCTGCTGCTAAAGGGCCCAGAACAAGAGCATTAAAAAGCTCCATAATTTCCATTTGCATGCATGGTCTCTCTTTCTAAGACTGGATGACAAATGTTTCAGTGTGGTGCTTTGGTCTCAACTACTGTTTTGAAGGCAACTTCTTGTAAAGAGACTTCGTAATGACCTTTATTTGTTGGTTTGGGTGTTCTGTTTATTTATTTTTTATTTTAAAATGTCTTCCAGTTCTAGCATTACATGTTTGTTAGGTGAATTAGAATCTTTAATCTTTGAGAGGGTCTACTTTCATTATTATGAGCAAATTGAAAATGGTCTCAAATCAACATCATTGTGTATTGCAATAGGTTCTGCCAATTTCCTCAAGTAAAGTTTGTTGTGGCAGGAATAAGTATAAGGTTATAGGATTTATGAAAAATGTTTAAAATATACATGACCAGAAAATAGTTATGATAGGAGACCTGTGATGCTGTGGTCCTGTTTCTCATCCATAGACTGTGGAAATAGTACCTTGGTTGGAATCCAACCAAACCGATTGAAATATCAAGACATTTTAAATAAAATACCAAACTCAAACTCAACCTAGATCTAAAGTCTTGTTAAAAGCTGAAGCTGATCAAACACAATTGAAACATTATCTGTCAGTTTTATGTTGTTTACTGCAGACTGTCATCTGAAAATCTTTATGAGGTACGCAATATCTATAAATAACTTCATCCTGCATTTTCTAGAAAAAAAGAGGACAGAATGTTATAATTAAATTGTAAGCTAAGAATGAGTCTGATTTCCTCCTGCAAACACTTCCTTAATTAACCACTTGCACATGAAATCACTGTTTGCTCCCCAACATGTTTGATTACTGCAGAAAAGACAAGGTTTAGTTTCCCAAAACGCCAGTCATTGTCAGTCTAGGCAGAGAAACATAAGTGTTTTATTTTATGATCACGCTACAGAATGAAAACCACTGAAAGTAAAAGGAAGAGGCTTCACACACAAGAAATGCTGCATCTGGGAAAGGTTTAGTGTCATTTTAAATGATAACTTGCCTCTATCTTTGTTAGATATTTTTTGGTATTATGATTTTGTTATTACTTTAGTTTATATTCAGTCTAATGTTAATCAGTATTAATGTGATTTTTAGTTTAGAGTGTTTCCTCTCTTGTGTGTGTATAAACTGACGACTGTCTTCACAGAGGTAGTAAAAACTTTATGGTTCTCAGACCTTAAATTCTTCTTGTGTTTATCTGCTTACTTCCTTAATTGCTAGTTTGACCTAGAGCTGAACTGGGCTCAGATGGTAGATCAGATATCACACCTGGAACTGAGTTGTTGGTCTGTTTGTGTTAAGTGTTTTACGACCTCTGTTGTTTCCTGACTGCACCATGTGATTGTTTTCTTTTACAATAAAGAGGAGCTCACGTGAAAGCAGATCAGAACTCTGTGGACAGCTTGAAGGAAGATGTTCATGGAGACTTCTCCTTCTGCAGAAGCCTGACCATATTTAATTCATATACGTTGTCTGTGGTTATTTTTGTAGGTTCGAGAAAAATACCTTACAATCTTCATTCCAGCTTCCTCGGAAAAATGCCTACACGATCGGTCTCTCCCTCTAAATCCCATCTTTTATACCTCAAAGTCGATCTGTTCCCAAAACGTTTGTGTCCTGAGGCTGAAGGGGAACAGAGGAAGCTGTCAGAGGACTAAAATACGGCTGATTTGTTCAGGGTGGCATCTCGCTGAAGGACAAATCAGCCCGTCCTTTGGCTCTGAATCAGCTTTCAGGTGACGTCCTTTCAGATCTAATGCAGTTATGATCCTCTTGTGTGCGGCAGTGGGCTTTAGACTGAGTAATTTATAAATGCTCTGTGAGGTGAAGGGGGAGTCAAACAGAGAAACATCTCACAGACATCAGAGTTGCCAGTTGTCCTTTCACTAAACTTCCTTCCCCAACCTCAGCCTTCTTTACCAAGCCAGCTGGAGCTTTTCTGGAGAATAACCCAAATCGGTTTCCAACAATTTCATAAGAACAGTAAAAGCAACAGATGTAGTAGATTGCTTTACCTAAAGCAATCTACTACATCCCTACCTAACCCTAACCCCTAACCCCTAACCCTAACCCTACCCTACCCTACCGTAATATCAAGATTTCATCAGACAAGTTTCCAGATTTGTGTCTAGGACGATTTGAGAAGACAAAGGAGTGTTTTTCTGTCCAAATTATTTTTATTTCATATTTGTGAATTACTTGTACAGTCTACAAAGTTTGAAAATGAAAAGTGTAAAATGTGGACAGATGAACAATATCCTGGTGGGTAAGATGGATAAAAGGAGGATAGAAGAGTGGATGGACTAACAAATGGTTAGAGGGAAGGAGGATAGATGGAATGAAACGATGATGGGTGGAAGGACAGAAAGGTGATTAATGAAAGGATGGATGGATGGATGGATGGATGGATGGATGGATGGATGGATGGATGGATGGATGGATGGATGGATGGATGGATGGAAGGGTGGACGGACGGATGGACTAAACGATAAGAATGGACGGGCATGGGAAAGGCAATATGCAGTTTTACCAATAGGTGCCACCGTATTTAAATTCACGTGCATTTACACCAACCAAATGGCCCCTAAAGTCCCATTACAAATGAAAGTTGAAGGCTGATTGGTGCTGCGGTTCCTCTACCTCTGTATTGTTATATTGTTACTATTATTACTACAGAGTCCTTTCTCATATGCTGCCTCATTGCCCACCAGAAGCATCAAACCCCAGCTCGCCCTTCCAGGCTCAAATGCTCTTATTTGATTTTCACCCATTTTGAGTTTTAACTTTCTGCAATCAAGCAGCTCACAGGTAGAAAAGAAAACACAGCACATCAAGTCATCTTTGCAGCTGGTTAACAGAAGGCCTTGGGTGTTTCTGAACAAAGTAGTAAACACATGCCTCCTCAGAAACATTCTCAGTAACATCAATGGCTGTTTTCATTATTTGGAGCTTTAATGATATGGGTGGAGAGATTTTATGTTCCAGAACTCATCTTCACATTATTTTCCACTTCCTTTTGTTCAATCACAATAAACAGTTCCTTTTCTTTGCTTCTTACGTTTGTGTCTGCAGCATTAAGGCCCCAAAGGAACACATTTGAAAATGGAGAAGTTGTTCTTTTCTATATCGAGCTCTGAGAGGGAATTCAAATGGACCTAAAATAGACTCAGCATGTTCAAAAAATTGGTGAAAAACAAGAATCGGAGCCAAAACTATACAACTCCAGAGTATTTATATGAAATTGCTCCAGTAAAATAAAAAAAAGGAGGAAAGCACTTTAAATCAAAGCAAAGATGCTCTTAATTGTGATTCACAGCAGGAAGGTCACCTTTTCTCAAAGGCATGAATGTCATTAATTTTTGCCTTTTAAACATTTATTTGAACTTTTATTTTTACAGAGTGATTACACAAAATAAATCCTCAAGCAGAAATTATGATGGATTTTTCTTTAATTCCCTCATGGTTACAATTATACATATCATCTGAGATATGTCCATACATCTGCTCTAACATTTGCTTAAATACTTCTCATTAAGCTACACTTTGGTCACCCATGTTCATCGCCATGAAAAAAGCATCTGAGCATGACCAGACCAAGACCAAGACCAGATCTTTCAAGATCAAGTTCAACACCAGATCTTCTAGGCCAAAACCTTCTAAGAGACTCAAAGTCCAGAAAAAACAACACAACAGCTCTTCCATCCGTACCTGCTACCTTCATGGTGAACAACCAACTAATTGATCTTTAATTTGAAAGCCCCACCTTTAACTCCTACGGTAATCGAGGGCAAGCAGCTCAATCTTCAGGGAGTTCTAGCAGTTCATGGATTCATGGAGATGTTCCAGCAGTTTCTAGTCAAGGCAGACAATAACCAATTCTTCCAGACCTTGGCAAACTAGTGATCCATCTGATTATTTTGGGCTTTTGCACAATCCTTTACACCAATTATCTTGGAATCACCATCTGATTGGAAATTGATCCAAAATACTCCACTGTCACAGAACTTCTCCAGATTTATTAGACCTTTCCAATGTATTAATGTAGGTGAAAAAAAATAATGTTTCATGAATTTTTTGCCAGTTTTGCCACTGAGCAGTAAAACTGTTCCAATATAAGTGATTAAAGCTAAATTGTTATGACATGTATGCCCATCATGACTAGATGTTACAGATCTCATTCACAGGCATCTGGCTCAGGGTGCACAATGTGTTTCTATTTTAAGTTAAACAGGATAAAAGGAGCATGAGTGAATCTATGGTTGATTTTTTGAAAAAAAATAAAGGATGTTTTATTTTAGCAAAGAAGTTGACATGTCCTCATATTCTTTTAAAACTGTACATGAATCTTATGGAAAATAAAACCTGAAAATGGAACCACCAAGAAATTGTTCTTTTACATACATGGATCAGTATATTCATCTGCTGAAATAAATCAGCAATTAAAGATTATATGATTTGGGGTCATTTCAGGTCAGTACAAGGACTTTGTTGTTACCTCTTTCTTAGTAAATTATATATTCACACAGGAACCAAATGCGACCAAATCAGATTTTTTTCATGGTAGTATGAATGATCTAATTCTGATCTTTTCACCCCTCAACAAATCTTATTTGTGTCACTTCTAAATCAGAAATGCATCTGAGAGTTTTTAAACCTTCTGAAGTCTGAATGCTAATGTTGCATCAAACCATCCAGACAGACTTCTCTACAGAAGTTGGAGTCAATGTGTCATAGGAAACCTTTTCTATTAGTTGTGTCTTAACTTCCTTCATCTTCTTATGATCTTGCGGTAAGACTGTCAGCTCCAATTGCTCAACATCTTTAAAATTCATCCATAGATGGCGCCGTTCCAGTCTACGCTCTTCTTCTGCACATGCAGGTCACTTTGGGGTCATAAACCATTCACCCAGATGTCTTGCAATTAATTAGTAGTCAGAACAGCCATGCTTAATGTGTTCTATTCTAATGCCAGACTGTTCTGCTTTTATGTGTAAAAAAGATCTTTGCTCTACTTTACCAATATGTTGCATTGTGTTTGCAACCTAAAAGCCAAATAAAAGTGAAGTCTGATCCATGTAAACCAAAACCAGCATAAACTGGCCAGTAAAGACTCCCTTCACCAAAAACAAGCACATCTTATGGAAAACAAAACCTGACAATGCAACTCTGTTTACCTCTGAGAATCGATCATAGAAAGAGAAAAACTGAATATAAGTTTATAGTGACTATGAACCACACAGATGGCATATTTAGAGATATCTTAAAACTTAAGACCGAAAGAGTGTGGTGCAGTTTCATAAAAATGTTGTAAAACAAATGGTTGAGCAATCGGAATCGATTTTTCCAAGATCACTAGACGCAGTTAAAAACACATTTGAGTCCAGTTTTTAAGATCAATTTAGAAGACAAAGAAAAAAAAAAAGCAAGACTAACTGGCCACAAACAAAAAACAGCAAACTCACACAACAAATTACATTTGTCAAGAAAATTTTGCCTGATAGACAAGGGTAAACAAATACAGTACATTTTATTTTTATTTCATCCCATTTATTAGATTTAGTCACATTTACTAACTACATTTTTCGATCTCATCCCAATCGCTTTTTCTCCTTTGTACTCCTCTAATTTGTACTAGGTTACATA
This sequence comes from Poeciliopsis gracilis, assembly GCA_911649635.1. Taxonomy (NCBI): domain Eukaryota; kingdom Metazoa; phylum Chordata; class Actinopteri; order Cyprinodontiformes; family Poeciliidae; genus Poeciliopsis; species Poeciliopsis gracilis. Next base: position 837,669 of record CAJVRI010000293.1, read on the forward strand.
TTTCCATATTTTCATATTTTTGGAATCTGGTGTTTTGATGCATTGAGAAAGTTGATTATCCTGCATATGCTTAAATCTCTTGCATAATTAATTAACCTTGTGTGTGTTTTTTTCTGTTTAACACTATATTTACATGAATCTTTTTGGTCCCAGTTTAGTCCAGTTGAATCGAGCCTGATTTAGATGCTTCAGTCAGGCTGTTCCTGATACCAATTACCAGTTTTCTGTAAAATCTGATACTGATTCAAATGTTGACTCATTTTGATACGATTTAGAAATATAATACAGTACAGAGAAAAGGTGCTTGGTGTCTTAATGTAGTGGTTTTCAGTGCAACATAAAAGAAAATTACAAGATTGTTCTTGTTTATAAATTAAAACACAATGCCCTTATTTGAAACCTGAATTTAATTTAACCCAAAGAAAGGTCAAAGTATAAACACCCTATTGAGTCTTTATACATTAAAAAAACATTTGTAATTCTGCATTTGAAACAGCTGTTTTTTGTATTTTACCTCCTAATCAATTATTGGCAAATTCTCGTCTCTGTCGCTCATATGTCTGCACATACCTGCAAATCATCCAATAAACACAAATCGTGATAATGTTTTTCTTTCAAATGCTGCAAAACAAAACAGAGAATGATCAATTTAACACAGTAGTAAACTCCTGTCATCAATTCATAAGAAAAAATATTTTGTGAAAATCTTAGATCTGCCCACTGGAAAGGACAACTGCTACATCAAGACATTTTTTTTTTTTCCAAGAAGCATAATTTTAAAATAATAAGGCATTAAAATTCCCCTTTAAAGGTGAAGTCCAGAAACTTGCAAACAGCCATTAATTGAAAGAAAATAACCAATGAAGCAAAAATTGCTCATCAACACAGAAAAAGTGGATTTTTCTAGATAAATTCAGACACACAAGAAAGAGCTAAACATACAGGTAGACTAGCCATGCTATGACCAATCCTTGCCTAAATTGTAAGGAAAAACATGACAAGAAAATCTCATTCTTGATTAAAATTTTGCACCTAAACACCAGAAACAATACAAAAACACAAAAAGGAAATGCATCAAGGAACATGGAACAACCCTGAAGCAAATCCAACAAGCACATTAAAGGAAAAAAACAAAAGAAGAGGAAAAATTCCTCCGAAAATAACTTCTATACTATGCATCAAAGATTTTGAGAATCAACCAGGACTAAAAATCAGTGTCAGTACTGCTTCCTGTTGCACTCATACTAGCAGAGAGAGATCATGACAAAACTCAAATCCACTTAACACCCGCCGTCAATGCCTTCCCATCTGCAGAGGCATTCCTCTCTGCTCTGCAGCCGAGCAGAAGCACTCTGCAAGCGCTGCCGCCGCCGTAGACACTGGGTGATGCATAGTAAACAGGACAGAGCAGCGCCAGTAATGACTAATCAGATGGAGCTGGAGCTCTTCCAGAGCTGAGAAACTACTCCAGCAAAAGCAAATCTGGTGAAGTGGACAATGCGAAGACAAGACGCTTTGAAGAAGCAACAGAGGAAGTCAAAGCCTTACCTATTGGTCGGATCCAAGGGATTAAAGTTAGAAAACCATGAGAAAGCAACTCCAAGGATCCAAATGATTTCTTCCAAGATAATCTCAATCTGGTTCAGAGGCTCGAGTCCTGCAGAACGGCACACATTTGGCTCATTTCCTTCAGCATCACAGGTGCCTCTGACATGCTTCTGCTTTCCTTCAGGGGACCGGGCCGCCTCAGACTGCAACGATGCTGGGGCAGCGAGCCCAATGACAGTTCCAGAAGTGATATTCCTGGTCCTGCAGGGATCTGACCATCCTTTGAGGTGGGATGCTGGAAAAGGAGGAGCGGAAGATCCAGTACACCACAACTGCAAAGCTCTCTCGGTTGTTTAAATCCACCTAATATGAGCTGCAGCTTGGCCGAAAGCACGCAGAGGGAAAGAGGTGCTGTTGCATCAACATCTCTCTCAGACTAGTTTTCCCTTCTTCAGGAGAGAAAAGAAGGGAATCAGTGCCAGCATCATCTCCTCCACTCCCAGAGCTCAATTCTGCACAGGACCGAGTGTGACAAGACGGAGAAAGAAGAGTGTGTGTGCATGCATGCGTGTGTGTGTGTGAGTACGGAGAACGGAGAGACAGGAAACAGGCTACGAGCGCAAGTGGAGTCACAGAGCGGTGTGAGGGGAGAGGATGCTAAGAGGAGGAGGAAGGTTATGGGGAGAGAGAGTGTGAGAGCATGCACCGTCAGAGACTACATAAACAGCAGCGAGGAGGAGGTGGAGTTTTCCTTTCAGTGAAGGGTGGGGGTAGAGGACCACAATTTAAAGCCTCAAATAGAGATCGACAGATGCACATTTATGAGCTAGAGGCAGGATGAGGGGGCAAAACCAGGAGCAAGATAGGAGAGAATAAGAGATGGAGACAAAATGGAAAAGCCATGAACACCTCAAGATCTAAGAGCTTGTTGAACCACCTTCAGCAGTAGTAAGTGTCAGGAGTAGCTATAATGTTGGAGCAGTTTTTCCCCACTCTGTTTTCCGGCATCGTCTCACTAATGTTTGGGTCTCACCACTACATTTACATCTGGTTAAAGTACAAAACCTTGCGCCTTTTGCCAGATCGATTCAGTTTACTTATATGGAGCCATTTCACAACAAATGTGATATTGGTTATTTTCTTTCAACATTTGTCACAACAAATGTTCCTTGGGAGCCATTTACTTTACAAAAAAAATCTTTTCAATTCAGTCACATATATTCCAACTGATTCTGGTTGTCAAACAGAGCATTAAACTCAGTTCATTGTTCAAATTGAAACAGTTTTCCATCTAAAGAGAACCAGCATAGAGCATCAGGTCAGTAGTTGCATTTCCATTACAAATGTGCACGAATCTTTGTCTACATTTCGATAAATGTCGAAAAAAGTGCAATTTTACAATTGCAGTGATTCCATTAAATAATAAGTTAAATTAAACATCCATCCATTTTCTGGTCACCCTTCTCCCTAACGGGGTCGGGAGATGCTGGCGCCTATCTCCAGCTGCATTCCGGGCGAGAGGTGGGGTACACCCTGGATAGGTCACCAGTCTGTCGCAGGGCAACACAGAGAGACAAACAACCATACACACACACACCTAAGGAGAATCTGGAAAGCCCAATCAACCTGACAGTCATGTTTTTGGACTGTGGGAGGAAGCCGGAGAACCCGGAGAGAACCCACGCACGCACAGGGAGAACATGCAAACTCTGTGCAGAAAGACCCCGGGCCGGGAATCGAACCCAGGACCTACTTGCTGCAAGGCAACAGCGCTACCCACTGCGCCACTGTGCAGCCTTAAATTAAACATGAAGCTTTTTTTACATAAGTCATTACAAATTATGGCAGTGATGGAAGTAAACATTACATGAGATATATTTATAATTCAACTGTGGCGCTGGTGCTCATCACCACCAGAGGAGACGGTAGCGTCTTTCGAAAGACCTGGGAGTGAAAGACTTGGGAGCGGCTACAATATAGAAGAACTCTGGATTCAACATATTTGAATGACACACGTTTTATGAACTGTGCAATGCTGTGAGAACTCTGTTGGAAGCAGCTGCAGGTTGTCCCAAGAACACTAAACAAACCATGATCCTCCTACATCCGGTCATCGTCTGTCGTTTTCAACAGTTGTAACATCCAGCTGTTGGTCACGAGTTGTGAGATTCGATAAATTTATACATTTATCTTCCAAAAAGCCACCTCATCCTAGCGCAAAACCTTTTGATTGAAAAACATTTTTGCGAAATTGGTGAGTTTTCATTCAGCAAATTTATTTTCAAAATAAATTGTGCCATCATCCATCATTGTAACGCCAAACCCCGAAACTGCAAAGTTTAGCCGACCTTATCGAAATGGAGATCCTAGCAACTCAGAGGAACTAAACTGGTAGGTTGTCTTCAGTCCTTTCAAGTCTCCAAGTCTTTCTATCTTGACAATTTATTAACGTAAACCTGTTTTTCTTTGGCATAAATCACCTCTACTGAGGTCTGCAGAGTTTTTCAGTTCATTGAATTCTGTTGTGCATCCTCTACACTGTTGAGTTTTAAATATTAAAAGGTTTACAAATAAAATTTATCTTTAATGAAAGATTAACCTTTTATAATCAATAATTGTTTTAAATATGTTTTTTTAGCTAGGAATTAAGAGTTTTTCACAGAATCAGCAAACAATATTGTGTGTTTGAGATCTGGAAGTTGGTACATTCCTCTGTGAAATTGGCACTCTGACATTTTTTCAAGCTGGAAAACGTAAACACAGATTCCAATACTCTAAAGAGTTACACAAATCATCATAAAGCACTTGCACACTGTAGACTTTAGCAGACTTAATATATAGTCATTGGTTTTTCAGGGATCATTTAAGAATAACTTGATCTAAAGCTAAACTTTTGAAGTATGAATAAGAAAAATCCGTAAATACATAAATACATATACTTAATGGAAAATAGGTGGTGTTCTTCTAAACTATATAAAAAGTTAAAATATCAAAGCATTTTGTTTTGTTAGCCTTTAATTTACATAGGCATTTTTTGTCTGAGTTTGTAAAAAAAAAGTAACAAGTATTTGATTAATTAATTTAAAGATTAAATAAATAAAACTCTGCAAGAGTTCAAGCTCCATTTTACTAGATTGTATTTAGTAGTGACACAGTTGCTAGGTGACAGGATGTACAGCCACATAAGGAGAGGATAAAGCTGAAGGATTTGGTCATATTTCTATTCTTTAAGACACTGACCATCTGGCCCTTTTTTTATTTGAAGACAGATGTAACTCAGAGAAAAAATTAAGATTAAAGTTTATTCATTGTGCATGCTGCACCTTTTTCTTAATTTGTATGACTAAGGTTGCTTGCTTGATAACTCCACTCTACTGGAGTAAAAATCTAAATACACATATCAGCTATATGGACAACTACACACAGACAAACACTTGCTTCAAGAGCAAAACTGTGCAGAATGCCATGCTCACACACGTAATGTATACCTACACACACCTAATTTGCTCAGAGAGCTTTAGAACAAGCACAATCAATAGTTGTTATGAAAATAATATTGGGCTGTTTTAAAAGTGATGGAAAGTGAAGCGAAAGAGTATAAATTCCTCTATTTGCAGAGACACATTCATCAAGATCATTTTGCCTCCTTCACACGCATGCAGCGTGTGTGAGCAGCACATGCAATTATAAAGACATGCTTCTGTAAGCAGCCGTCGATATGAACAGATGGACTTGCAGCCCGCTGCTGAATATCCAGTATGGATCTGCCACAGAAGCCTAGGAGCTTGCCAGGACACAGTTTATGGTCACAGGAAGGGGATAATTACTGGTGACCTTTGCTAATTACTAACTAATGAACTTGTTTGTCCCTATATTTGAGGTACAGTAATGTCTTTTTTAAAAATCACCTTTCCTCTTTGGCCACAAAAAGCCAGAGAAAAGGCTCGTATAATAGCTTTTATTTGTCAGTTTCTCCAAGGTGAATGGTAAAGTATTCACTGAACAAAATTAGAAGTTGGGCAGCCTTTTTTGTGACTAGTTATTCTTTTTACAGTTTAACGCCACACTACAGAAACACTTCAAGACAAAACTAACTTGCATGTAAGTTTTCAGCAAGCTAGAGAAGCTTGTTTTAAGAAAATGTCTTTAACATTGATTTAATAAAAAAATCTATTTACCTATGCGAATTTTTTTAAAATACATTTTTCTGAAAAATGTATTTATCCATTTGATAGTATCACTTCTAAAATTATATGCTTTTCCAACGTGCTTGACACACATTGTGTTTTCACACCTGATAGCCTCAAATCCACCAAACCTACTGGACTAAGATTGCAACATTTATTACATTTTCATCCTGTTTGGTTTGGTTTAGCACTCCATTATGTCAAACAACAATCCCCTCCCTGAACCCCTCACTTGTGGTGGCGCGGCACCAAATACTCTGAAGGAAAAGACTCAAACACTTCTAAAGAGGACACTGAGCACAACTTTCTTCTTTGTAAACAAAAATGAGGTGTTAACTGCTGCAGGATTTCTTTGTCTTTCATAAAATACCACTTAGACTCCCTGGTTTGTTTTGATAGTATTTACCCAGAATGCACTGAGCCGTCCGTAGACCACTTCCTGCTTTTGGACCAGTTGAACAGCACAAAAGTTCACTTCAAATCAAAATCAAATCAAATTTTATTTGTATAGCACATTTCAGCAACAAGGCATTTCAAAGTGCTTTAAATCATATACACAACACACAGTCATGCAACATAGAATAAAAAAAAGTACATTGTTACATATTACATTTCAAATACAATTCTAAACAGGTGTGTTTTTAGTTGAGATTTAAAGGAAGTCAGGGTTTCCACTGTTTTACAGTTTTCTGGAAGTTTGTTCCAAATCTTTGGTCCATAGATGCTGAAAGCTGCTTCTCCTTGTTTGGTTCTGGGGATGCAGAGCAGAACAGAGCAGGTTGATACAACAACAGCAGATCTTTAATGTATTGTGGTGCTAAACCGTTCAGTGATTTGTAAACTAACAACAGTATTTCAAAGTCTATTCTTGGAGCTACAGGGAGCCAGTGGAGGGACTTTAAGACTGGTGTTATGTCTCTATCTTCCTGGTTCTAGTGAGAACGTGAGCAGCAGCTTCTGGATCAGCTGCAGCTGTTTGATTGATTTGTTGGACAGACCTGTGAAGACGCTGTTACAATAATCAATGTGACTAAAGATAAACGCATGGATGAGTTTCTCTAGATCTGGCTGAGGCATCAGTCCTCTAATCCTGGAGATGTTCTTCAGGTGATAGAAGGCCGATTTTGTTACTGTCTTTATGTGGCTCTGGAGGTTCAAGTCCGAGTCAATCACTACTCCCAGGTTTCGGGCCTGATCGCTAGTTTTTAGTTGTAATAACTGAAGCTGTGCATTGACTCTAGATCGTTCCTCTTTAGGTCCAAAAATAATTACTTCAGTTTTGTTTCTGTTCAGTTGGAGAAAGTTTTGGCACATCCACACATTTATCTGTTCTAAGCATTTATTCAGTGATTGGATGGGTTTAGAGTCACCTGGTGACATCGTAATGTAGAGCTGAGTGTCATCAGCATAGTTATGGTAGCTAATATTATTTCCTGTTATAACTTGAGCGAGTGGGAGAATATAAATATTGAATAAGAGGGGTCCTAAGACTGAACCTTGGGGTACCCCACATGTGACCTTTGTGGTCACATGATGAGAAGTTTCCAATTGAAACAAAGAAATCCCTGTTCTTTATGTAAGATTCAAACCAGTTGAACGCCAAACCGAAGAGTCCAACACAACTCTCCAGTCGATTCAATAATATGTCCTGGTCAACAGTGTCAAAAGCTGCACTGAGGCCCACAGGACCAACAACGTGGTTCTCCCACAGTCCATATTTATATGGATGTCATCGACATCCATATAAATGAGCACGAAAACTAGTTTGGAAAGAGTCAAAGCAGTTGGTCATCATGAGGAAACTATTTAATTGTTTACATAGTTTTTTCAATAACTTTGCTGATGAATGGGAGGTCAGAGGTCGGCCTGTAATTCTGCAGTAGTGATTTGTCCAGATTGTTCTTTTTTAGCAGTGGTTTGATAACTGCTTTTTCAAAGCCTGGGGGAAAATGCCTGATGTGAGTGATGAGTTTACTATTTGGATCAGATCAGTAGCAATAACAGGCAGGACTTTCTTAAAGAAATGTTCTAGAGTTATAGATCTATAACATCCAGACAGCAGGAGCTTGAACTTAATTGACTTATAATTTCTTCTAGGGTTTTATAATTAAGTGGTTGAAAGTGGGTCATTTTTCCTGTATTAGTTTTGTTTGGGTTCAGCAATGGTTCTGTGACCCGGTCGAGGGGCAGGGTTTCTTTTTACAGAACGCAGCAGAACATGGATTAAAATACAATATTTTATTAAACAATTTCTTTAAAACACTTCTTTTAAAACACGGTTTCAAACGTTCTTCTTTGTCCCTGGAAGGGAAAGGGGTTCTGCAAAATGAGACAAATCATTCCAAAAATTAAATACAAACAAAACATGCAAAAGAAAACAAAATAATCAAAACAAAGAAAAACAGAATAATAAAGCAAGCAAAAACTGTAAACAAAACACTTCAAACAGTGGAATAATTGTCAAAGTCCGACTTCAGAGGCCTTTCAATGGGACTGGAGAAATCATGCCCCGCCTATCAATCAGTGACAGGTTCCATTCAGAACTACTCAAACACTGACACGACAAGACAGCAGAGCATCCAAAGTGCTGCAATGCCCACATCAATCATGTGCCTAAAAACAGAAAATGCATTAACTGTGAATTAGAATTAGAATTAGAATTAGAATTCAACTTTATTGTCATTGCAATGTCACATGTACAAAGCAACGAAATGTAGTTTGCATCTATCCAGAAGTGCTATACATGATATAAATATTTATAAACAGGTGTATGAAGATATAAACAGAATAATATTGATATGCTATAAATAAAATGTTTTGTACAATATAAATATAGATGAGAGCTTATGTACATACTATACAAATTACACAGATTATACAGAATATACAGGAATATGAAGAATGGATTGTATATATATTAGTTGTTTTATAATACAGGATAAATAATGGGAAATTAGATTTACAGATTATATAAAGATTGTATGTGTATGTGTGTGAGGGGAACAGTCCAGGGATGGGGGGGTACAGTCCTTATAGTTTGTGTCAGGAGGCGTTCAGGAGCGTAACAGCTGGGGGGAAGAAGCTGTTCCGGGCCTGGTGGTTCTGGTCCGTAGGCTTCTGTAACGCCTCCCAGAGGGCAGGAGAGAGAAGAGTGTGTGTGCAGGGTGAGTCAAGTCCTTGGTGATTTTGCTGGCCCTTTTCAGACACCGCTTCCTGTAGATGTCATTGATGGCAGGAAGCGATGCCCCCGGCGATGTGCTGGGCAGTTTTCACCACCCTTTGCAGCGCCTTCCGGTCGGAGACAGAGCAGTTCCCGTACCAAACTGTGATGCAGTTGGTGAGGATGCTCTCAATGGTGCAGCGGTAAAAGTTGGTGAGGATCTCTGAGGACAGGTGGTTCTTCCTCAAGGTCCTCATGAAGAAGAGGCGCTGGTGCGCCTTCTTGATGAGTTTGGAGCAGTTGGTCGTCCAGGTCAGGTCCTCGGAGATGTGGACTCCCAGGAACTTAAAGCTGTTCACACGCTCCACCGCTATTCCCTTGATGTGGATGGGTGGGTGGAGGTCAGCGTTCCTCCTGAAGTCCACGATGAGCTCCTTGGTCTTCTCGGTGTTCAGCTGCAGGTAGTTCTTGTCGCACCACTCAGCCAGACAGTCCACCTCCTCCCTGTAGGCGGCCTCATCGTTGTCTCTGATGAGGCCGATCACCGTGATGTCATCGGCAAACTTGATGATGGCATTAGAGCCATGGACAGGTCTGCAATCGTGGGTGAAGAGAGAGTAGAGGAAGGGACTCATCACACAGCCTTGTGGCACTCCGGTGTTTATGATGATGGTGGATGAGAAGACTGGTCAGGAAGTCGAGCAACCAGTTGCACATGAGTGAACTGATGCCGAGGTCTGTGAGTTTGGTAATGAGTTGTGATGGAATGACAGTGTTAAATGCTGAACTAAAGTCTAAGAACAGCATTCTGGCATAAGTGTTCTTGTTGTCGAGGTGAGAAAGAACAGAGTGCAGTGCTATGGAGACTGCATCCTCTGTGCTCCTATTCTGCCTGTATGCAAATTGGTGGGGATCCAGTGTGGGGGGTAGACAGGATCTGAGGGGTGCTAGGACCAGCCGCTCCAAGCACTTGGTGATGATGGGAGTGAGGGCTACCGGACGATAGTCATTGAGTCTGGTCGGGTTGGAATTCTTAGGAATTGGGACGATGGAGGTAGACTTGAAGCAGGTCGGTACCACGGCGCGGGCCAGGGACAGGTTGAAAATGTCCGTCAGCACTCCTGCCAGCTCCCCAGAGCACGCTCTGAGGACACGACCAGGTATGCCATCAGGACCCGCAGCCTTGTTGGATTTAATCCTGCTCAGCGCCGCTTCTACATCAGAAGAGAGGAGAGTCAGTGGCTGTTGATCTGGGGTGGTGGCTGTCTTAGTTGCGGTTGTAGTGTTCCCTCTCTCAAAACGAGCATAGAAGTTGTTAAGCTCGTTGAGGAAGGAGACATCAGCGGAGGCAGTGGAGGTGTTGGAGTTCTTGTAATCTGTGAGAATCTGAAGGCCTTGCCACATGCGTCGGGGGTTGGAGTTGGAGAAGTGATCCTCCACCTTACTTTTGTAGTAAAATGAAGAAAAATATAAATGGCAGGTAGCTTACCCAGGAGTGGAAGCACAGCTACCCGGAGAGGGAGCGGACCAACAAGTGAGGACTAGGTGGAAGCCACACGCCGCAACAAACTCCAACCGCAACCGCCAATGCCACACCATTGGCGTGGTGTGGCATTGGAAACGCACGGCAGGTATAGCACCAGAGCCAAACCATAATCCCAGCCAGATGGTACAAATGGCACTTACGATTTTCGGTAAGCCGATCGAACCCAGAGGCCACTCAGCCAGCCAGCATGTAGCAATGGAAACAAAGACACACGCACCTTGCAGCGGCCTGTCCAGCTATAAAGGCGTCTGCCCCGCCCACCAATCAGTGCGCCTCTCGTTGCACCTGGTGTGCAGAGCGAGAAGGGCGGAAACCATCCCACCACAGTTCTGGCTGTAGAGTTGATTTGCAGATTAATCCTCTGATTTTTTGAATTTTCTCTGAAAAGAAGCTGAAAACTTGTTCTAGGCAGCATTAGATTGGAGTTCAGGTGGTAATGTCATAGGAGGGTTTGTGAGCCTGTCAACTGTTGCAAATAAAGCTCGAGCATTATTAATGTTTTTGTTTATGACATCTGCAAAGAAAGCCTCCCTTGCATGTTTTAGTGTTAAGTGGTAGTTACATAGTCCTTCTTTATAGATGTCATGATGAACGTGAAGTTGAGTTTTACGCCATTTTGTTTCTGCCCTGCGGCAGAGTTGTCTTGCAGATCAAACTGTTTGTGCATTTCTCCATGGAGATTTCTTCCTACCAGACACAACCTTTACTTTAATTGGGGCAATGGAAACAATGATATATGAAACTTTAGACTGAAAATCATCTACCAACTTATCTACATCATTAGAGCTTAAGGGTGAGGAAGAAGAGTAGATTTGATTAAATGTTTCTGCTGTTTTCTGTAAAAGAACGTTTTGTGACAGTAGCTGTTTGTCCAAGTGGGTCAAAGAATAAAGAACCTTCAAAGATAACAGCAAAGTGATCCGACAGTGCAACATCAGTTACAGTGACATTGGAAATATTCACACCCTTACTGATAACCAGGTCCAGTGTGTGTCCTTGACTGTGTGTTGCTTGTTTGACATGTTGTGTTAAACCAAAATTTTCTAAAATATCAGAGAGCTTTTTTGCTCCTCTGTCTTGGGGTTTGTCCACATGAATGTTGAAATCACCAACAATTATTAAACAATCATAATCAATGCATATGAGAGATAGAAGATCACTCAAGTCAGTCAAGAAATTTTCCATGTATGTTGGAGTTTTTGTATAAAGTTAGTGTCAAAATTCGTTTGTAGCCTTTAGCCTGAATTCCAAGATACTCAAAAGAGGTGAAATGACCGAATGAGATTTTACTACAGTTTATGGTATTTTTAAATATAGAAGCCACGCCTCCTCCTTTTTCATGTTTTCTATTCTCACTTAAAAAATTGTAGTTAGGAGGCGCTGATTCAATTAGTACAATTTGGTCATTATCGTCATTCAACCATGTTTCTGTCAAAAACATAACATCAACATTATACTCAGTGATGAAATCATTACTTAATAGAGCTTTAGCACAGAGTGATCTGGTATTTAAAAGAGCTACTTTAAGTGACTTGGAGGCCAAAAGATTTTCAGTCGGAGGTTCCTTTAGGCAGGGAATCACTCTGAGGTTCGAATTAGGACTGCTGTATTTCATATTCCTATTTTTTGTACATTTTCTTGTAGTGATCCAGACAGGTAATATCCTGTTCTGCATTTCCAGGGGGCCAGATGCATTCTGGAGGAAGACGGGTGTAAAGATAATATCTGGTCCCCAGCCTCAGACCTCAGAAACGCAGAGTAATGGATCCTCTGGAGAGTCAGGGGCAGGTGGCTTAAATGAAGTGAGGTCTGCTACATGAGTGCTAAGGAGAGACGTGTCGAGGCGAACCTGTTGATTCATTCCATCTGTAAATTTAAGAAACTCTGGTCCGGAAGACATTTCTTCATTGGTATCTATTGAATCCTGTGAATGATTGGAGGAGCAGAGAGGGACTGGGGGAAGGAGGGAGGGAAGCAGTCGCTCCGTCTTCAGTCGATTTATCAGCTTGTTTTGGAATATCATGCTCCTGATCCGGGGAGCGTTCCATCCTAGTCAGACATCCTTGAGCCTGTTCTTCTGAAGCGATGATCCTGCTGCTGTCCTTGTTGATAAAATAGAATAGGTTTGCAGTGAGTAGCTTTATCCCATGTTTATTAAGATTGCGTCCTCCTCTTCCAAAAAGGTGAAAGTGCTGCCAATAGATCCAGAGGTTATTGATGAAGGTCACTGAGCTGGTAGAGCAGGTTTTAATCAACCATTTGTTGATCGTGAGCAGCCTGGAGTGTTTTTCCGTCTCCCCATTGAGGTGATGGAATTGGACCACTGAGAAATAACTTCATTTTCAGTTTCCCCATAGTGTCCAGAAGAATGTTCAAGTCCTTTTTCAGAATCTCAGACTTTTTCTTTGCCAGATCGTTGGCTCCGACATGCACAACTAAAGTCTCAATATCTGGCTGATCAGTGGGTAGAGAGAGCAGTTTGTTGGTTAAATCAGACACAGTGTCACCAGGAAAATACATCACTCTTGTTTTCCTGGGATTACAAATGTCACTGATTCCCTTTACTGCCTCATCTCCAACAATAAACACTTTTGGGACACCTTTAGTTTTCCTGGTGGTCGCTTTGTCCTTTGGAGCTTTGGGGGATCGATGTGTTGGTCTTGCCTCACTGTTGATGTTTGAAGGCAAAGTTTCACTCAGAGGCTCAGGCTGGAGTGCAGACAATCTGTTTTCCAGTGGGATTCCCACAGAGTCAGAATGTTTTGAGGCTCGTGCAGGTTGCTTTGTCCCTGGGAGCGGGGTCGGTGGAGGCGTTTTGGTTGCAGCTGATTGTTTATCCTTCTTTGGCGGAGCAGGTGTTGAAGTTGAAGGTGGGTTTCGGCTCAGAGCCGGCCACGCTGAGTCGTCCAGGTGCGGGGTTCTCCTGATAGTCGTCTCATCGGATCCGCAGTACGAGACTCCCGTTTCGGCTTGGTACCCAGAGCTTTCCTGGGTGAGCTGCTCGGTGCAGGGCGCACGACCTTTGCGTTGATTTGAGGAAGGGTCATCTCATTTCCACAGGCAGCGTTGATCTCAAAGTTCACCTCCAGCAGTTTAATCTTCATTTCTATAGACTGAAGTTGTTGTAAAATACTGCTCATGTCCTTGGGGTCAGCCGGAGGCATTTTGCCTTGGTTTAACTTGGAGGTAAAGAAAAGTAGGTAAAAATAAAAGTAAGAAAATTCCCCAGTCCTTAGGTTTGGAGTAATCCAGTTAAAATGTCAATAATGTAAATATAACTTTAAAAACTGTCGCTTTAAAAATAATTCACAGGCAGAGTTATCAGTAAAGATAAGAGAGAGCAGGATCAGCTGTTCCTCCTTCAGCAGTCAGACAATCATAATATTGCTTCAGACTTCAACTGCCAAAAACCTGAGTCCTAGGTTTTTTGGCAGTCTAGTTGCTTTTTTAGTTTGCATTAGAGTTCAATTGTGCATTCACCCCTCTCCAAATGAACCGGACTTTCCAGGTAAAGGAAAAAGATCACAATTAACGTAGACTAAACAGGGCTGGTGTGAATGCACCCTGAAGTTTAAGCAAGAAGCAACAGTTTAATATCTTTTTGAGGTCATCAGGGGCTCAAGAGAGGCTGTTAAAATGCTCATGGACTTCTAACAAATCTCAACATTTAACTGGAGTTTTATTGAAACCATCTGGTACTTAAATGAGCTCTGTGATGGTTGCCTTTCAAGAACGTCCTCCAATAAAATAACCAGATATTTTCAATAACCCAGCGTAATCATATAATGCAACCTTATAACTGAATGTAATTACGACTTGATTATCCATTTCTTGTAAAAACAAATGGATATCGACCTTCCCAACTCATATTGTTCAGCCATTTAATGTGGAATTAAAGCTTTTGAGGCAGCAGAGGAGAAGCGGCAGTCAAATGCAACACACACCAATGTAAAACCAAAGACAGTCAAAGTGTAAATTAGTTTGCTAATCGCCACAGTTTAGCATTTTTGGCAGACACACAAGATTCTTCCTAATTGGAATTTTATGTTTCACTGACTTAATGAAACAAACTAATGGCTCAAAATCAGGGAGAGGATCATAATTCATGTATACAAAGCCAGAGGAGTTTGAAAAGTTTCTTTTTTTTGACAAATCATTTTTATAAGGCATTAGTAGCACATAACTGATATTACAAAACCTCCAAAATGCCCACTCTAATCCCAGGGATAGTTTTGATTGTAGTTGCATGACATATCTTTTTGTGATTTGTGTCATTTAAAGCCACTTAAAAAGCCATAAATTAGTGGAAATGTTGAAATTGAATAGTCAGTTTATAATAAAGAAATGTCAAAATAAGAAAATACTTTTCTTTCTTTCATTTCTCTATCAGTTTTGCTTCTGTTGTTCATTGCTCGGTTGAGAATATACATTTTTTGTACTATTTTCAGGCTGAAATGAAGTGCACATAGTATTTCATCTGTAGCCTACCAGTCCCAATTACTGAAATAGACTTTAGCTAAAAATTTTAGAAACTATTTTTGCTCTGTTTGAAACTTTTGTGGCCTTAAACCAAACAATTTAATTGATTATTAAACAGTTTTCTCAAACCTCAAGTATAACAACCATGCCATTTAGCATGCATTTGCAACAAGGTCTTATTTTGTTTAAATAGCCTTGAAGCAGTTGGTACATAATATAACTTTTAAGGAAAATACGGAAAATTAAGGCCAAGAACAGAGACATGATTGGTCGCTGCAATTCCCAACTACCTTTTAAGATGCAACCTGTTTAGTGAAAGGTCAGACATCTGTCCATTTGACAGACTAGAAAACAGCTTAACACTACAGCCAAGGCAGTACTTCCATACAGCCAGACCTTTCAACACACATAGAACTACAAAATATTGCATGGACCAAAATATCAGAGACTTATCAAAATGGAGATGAAAAAAGCCATTAGAAAGAATTGATAATGTTTCAGAGTTATGATTTTCAGAACATCAGTCAAGGTTTCAGATGAGGCTATTTTGTTTAAGCTTCATTTTTGTTGCTGTCAAGAAACACAGACAAGCATTTGGACAAACTGTTAGACTAGCTGTGGATATAGCTGTATTCGCTTTGGCTAGCTGAGTGACTTGCTTCATTTAGATTACCTTTTTTTTCTGCTGACTCAACTTTATGTAACGTTCAGAGTCAGAGTAACGTTGAAACTCATACTCACAAGCAGGAGGCATGTAAAAAATCTAACCTTTTAGCTTGACTATTCCTACTTTCTCAACTTAAAATAAATGTACCTATTTACCAAAACAATGTAAAGGCAAAAAATAAAACTGAAAGCATTTTGATTTTATCATTGGGGAAAAAAGACCAGAACTTTCAGATTATTTTTAATTAAAATTGGAAGCTTTTATCAAATATATGTCAGGCAATAACTTGGAAGACATGTTGCAATTTCTATGAATATTTTATTGAAATGCTGCAGCTAAAAATAAAAAAAATAAAAATTTGACCTTCTCATGAGGTATTAATGTTGTAGAACTAGTGTGTCAAGTTTTTCACTCCACTACCAAACATCAGTGCTTATTAGTCACTGGAAAGCTTGTTTTCCTATGATGAGTCCTGGCATTTAGCATGTACAGTGAGAGATATTTCCCAGCTTGCTGCCTGTTAGAATAACTGTGAAATATTAGCTGCTAGTTTCTCTTCTGTCAGGACGGATTTGGCTTTGGAAAGTTGCCTCCAAAGCAGAAGCAGCATCAATGTGGACCAAACTGAAGCTCTGCTTCTCACATTACAGACATAAAAACATCTGAATAATACATGCATCCCAAACTTTTACAGTCTCCTTAAAGTCTTGGAAATACCAAATATGCAGATGTTATGGAGGAAACATCACACAGATGTGTACAAGTATGTACAACTGGAAATTATTCACAACACTTCATTTTACCACATTTTGTTACAGCTTTATTCCAGATTGTATTAAATTAGTATCAAAATTGTACTCTAGTATTAGGACCTTATTGAGGAAAAACATAAATACAGCGAATGAAGTCAAAATAATGAAAATAAGGTTGTACTTAGAGAATGAAGTCATCAAATTACAAGAATAAAGTAGTAATAAAAGAGAGTAAGTGTATTATAAATCATAAAATAACAGTCATAATATGATGAATATTCGTAATATATCTCCTCCCATATTATTTTGAGATTATTCTCATAACATTGTGAATTCATTTTTGGAATTTTATTTTCAATTATTTTCTCAGTGTGTCCCTGATTCTCCACAAATACCACATTATTATGAATATCAACATTTAGATGTTTCTACAGGTTAGATGGAGTCCAGCTGTGGTGACTACAATTGATTGGACTTAATTTGATATGGCACACCTGTCTATGCAAGTTCCACTGCAGGTCAGAGGTCAAACAACAAGCATGAAATCAAATTGCCTCAAAGCTGTCTTGAACCTAGGGACTTAGTTTTTATAACATTAGTGAGATTAATATTTGGAGTAAAGCTGTAATATTCCAAGATGCTGAAATAGTGAAATCCTGTGAAGACTTTCAGAATGCACTGAGTCTGTCTGCAGTTCACAAAAAGTGCAAAATGTGCTAAAACCCAATCGTATAGGGACTTTCTCACTTATTTATCATAAAACGGCGAAAAGATCTTAGAGATAATAATTAAAAGAAAACTGAGAGTGGAGAGACACCAGAGAGAAAAATCTAAGGCAAAAGCTTCTGAAGTGGCTTCGTTGTGGGCGAAGTGTGTGATGTACCAGTAAAAGATGATGACGAATGTTTCAGGTCAGCTGCTTACAGCCATGTTCCTACCACCAACACATCTGGCAAGCTCATCAGTTGTTGCTTTCTGCCGGTTTTCAGCATAAAAGTAACTTGGGTGTGTGAAATTCTAATAGACTGTTACGTCACTACCAAATATCAGCTTCATTGCTAACTGAAGCATGTTTTTTTAAGAGAATGTACAATAATTAGCAACTAATTAACTAAGTAGCACATGTAGGGCAGTATGCAAGTGCACAGCCTTTGCAGATATATTTCTTACACCTGCAACACACAGTATGTATTTTACAGTCCCTCTGTTGAGGGCAGGTTGATCTGGAACCAGGTTGATCAGGTTCCTGATCAACAAGGAACCTGATCAACAAGGAACCTGATCAACCAGGTTCCTGATCAACCTGGAACCAGCTTGACCAGGTTCCTGATCAACAAGGAACCAGGTTGACCAGGTTCCTGATCAGCAAGGAACCAGGTTGACCAGTGCCTTTCCTAGCTGCTCCAGAAACTTTGTAACATTCTGTGGTTTGTAAATAACTCTGTGACCTTCATTTCAACTCTTTACCTCATGGGTCATTTTGACCCGAAGACCATCTTTGTACCTTTTTTTGGTACAGCTTACATGGAAATGTGAATAAAAGCAAAATTAAAATTTTCCTATTGTTTTGGCCAATCTAGGAAAAGTCTTAAAATCTCAAAAGGAGGGTTAATTCACACTTCAAATGAGGTAGATTCATTTAATTAGTAATTTGTGGCTCCTTGTTTTCTTCCTGTGTAAATATGACAGGTAACAGTGACTAAATTATATGTGCCACGCTTCTAAATGGAAGATACAAGTGAGGCAGAATTTATCTTCATTAAACACGTAACAGGTACAAGAAAAGTTGCAACTCACTGAAACTTTGCCATATGAGTATCTGCAGTTGGAACAATATCCATACAAGTTTAAAGGAGTAAAAATACGTAAAATGACTGACGTTTACATAAAGTTCTAATGTTATTTCCTCATCAAAAATATAACTAAAGTGTTGTATTGATCCTTTCATGCTTGTTTGAGAAATCATTTAATCTCCCATGGCAACCGTTCAGCTCCAAACTCCTGAGTGGACCTAGCACTACCTTCTAGATCAGGGGTGTCCAAAGTCAGTCCTGGAGGGCCAGCAACCTGCACGTTTTAGTTCTCTCCCTGGTAGTACCAACAACCTTCTCAGCAAGTCAATGTTCTTCTTAGGCTTCTAACCAGCCATCATTTTATCCAGGTGCGTTAAACCAGGAAGAGAACTAAAACATCCAGGATGCCGGCCCCTGAGGACCGACGTTGGGCAGCCCTCTTCTAGATGCAGCTAACAGTCTAGAAAAGATGACCATCTAGTTTGCTAAAACATTTGAATCATAAATAAGGACAATAATTTTAAATTCAGAAAAGTGAAAATGTACACCTCCCCACCGCTCAACTTTCAGTTAGAAATCCTCTCTGTCTGAGGGTCAGTGACGACTGTCCAGCACAACAGAAGATTATAATACACTGAGATTAACCGATTTGAGGTGAACAGACTGAGGCAAATATTTGAGGTCTAGAAATTAAAACAACCCTAATCCTGCACCGAAAAGAAAATTTCCATTTCATTTTTACTATGGTACACCTTTGCCAAACGGATAAATAAAAACAAAAAGTAATGATACTGGTGATGCCCTAACAAATGCAGCTGGCTTAGATTTATTCCCCTGATTAAGGTGAATTATTTATATATCCTCTCCATGCCAGCCTTCATTCTTATAGCATACACACCACTGCAGCAGAATCCCCCTTCCTGTTTCCTTTTTTGGACGATCGTGATGAATTCCTTGCCAGCACCACCTTCATCATCTTCAGCTTCATTGCCGGTTCTGATTAGCTGCCTAATGGTTTCACACGTCATTATGTTCAATCATTGCGGGAGTCCCCATCATCCTGACTGTATCCTGCGGCCGCAGCTCGGGCTGAAGAGGGTGAAACTCTGCCCGGTTGTGCTGAAATGAAGGCTCTGGCAGCAGGGTGAACCCAGACTGATGCCGGCCTTTGCTGGGTTTGTTTGTAAAGATATTATCTTTGAAACAGCAGGTGGAAAGAGCAATGAGGAAAAAATAGATATTCCGTGTTTCACAACTCGTAAAATCAAATCCATTGTAGCGCAGCACTTTTCAAACATCAGAACCTGGATTTTTTTTTTTTTTTCTTCCTCCGAAGAGGTTTTGCAGCGCTAGTGGCTTGTATTTTTTACAGTGGGCAGACAGGAAAGAGGGTGAGGAGAGGGGGGAAGACATGCGGCAAAGGTCGCCGGGACCAGGAGTCGATGCCGCGACGTCCGCGTCAAGGACGGAGGCCTCCAAACGTGGGGCGTGCTTAACCCCTGCGCCACCACAGCACGCCCCATCAGAACCTGGATTATTGCCAAGAGTAGTGGTGGCCACTGCTAAATAAAATGTTAGATGAGCTAACTAAGCTAACTAATCATCAACATTAGTTCTACTAACGGCAACACAATATTTAGCAGAAGCTAATACCAAAGCCCTAACTCCAGTTTAAATGATATCTGCCCTTAAAAGACTACAGCAATCAATTCATTTAACATTAACATTATAACAGTCAATAACCAAATAACCAAAACTTCAGCAAGGATATTGAATTTTATGAAACCGGCAGTTTACAAAACAGTTAAGTAAATTGGCACTTTTGAATCTATCTGGAAAATGTCAATTTAGGGGAAGGTGAGTGCACTAAAGGTTTTAATCTTTAATTAAAGTGCCTAAATAAAAAATTAGCTCCACTTATAATACATTGTAAACGTCCTCACTACCAAACATGCCTCAGGAAACCATTAGAACATAAAGTGGAAGCGACTGGAAACCAGTGAGGTCAGTGGATGCTGAAGTATTGATCTGGGCTTGATCTAGGTCACCAACTTTCAACAGAATCAATAGCTATAGAACTTGAACATTCATGTAGTCTTCAGATTAGTTCAAGAACAGAGCATAGAGATATTTTTTTTCAGTTTAGGATTGTTGGACAACATCACAACTACATGTGTTTTCCCCTCCAGTATGGTGATGTTTCATTACCCTGATGAGATCGACAGATCTCACTTCAGCTGAGCAGCCCATGTGAGCAGGATAGAAATGCATGAAATTATCCAAAGTCATGTGGGGAGCTGACTCGACTGTAAAAAAATAAAAAAAATTTAAAAAAAGCAAAAATAAAGCAAAATTCCAAGACAACTCCATATTACCCTTTCCTTTCAATTTGGTCTCGAGTTTCTGAAAAAAAAAAAAAACAATAAAAAGAGTAATTTAGATTTTCCTTTGAATGATTAACTTAAACCAACCCATCTTAGTGTGATATAAAACAGAGGTAATATTAAACAGCGAGTTTCTTCTCTCTCAAAATTAAAATCTTTGAGAAATCCATGTGTCAAGGTTTTTTCCCCACCCGTCTTCCTGTGCCAGAGAAGTGTCTTTGCTTGACTGAGAGTGGTAGCCTTGTATCGAGGCTTCGTACTGCAACATCTTTCAGATCTCAATTTTCAAGATTTGTGAGCCAGAAAGTGAACCAGAGAGAGCGAGAGAAGATAATCAGATTGAGGAAGGCAGTGAGACAGAGAGGCAAACACAGAAGATGAAGTGAGTATTGTAATTATATTAGGACGTTTGTGTAGAGCAGAATTTTCTTAGTGGTAATAACCAATATGTGAGATGAAGGAAGGAGATAAAGCCTTCTCAAACTGAAGCAAAGTTACATTTTAACTTTAAATTACTGTTTTAATAATATTTTAATAAAAATAAATAGCTTGATTTTAAACTTTCAGGCAGGTTGAAATTAAATATTCAAATTTGATTAGAGCTGAGATTATTAATCCAGTAACGCAGTCACCTTGCTCGCAGTACTCTACATTTTTAACATCAGAAGTTAACCCAAGTCAATACAGAATGGAGTTTTAATGCAATGAAAAAAAATATTCAAACCAACAAAATCTTATGTGGAAGAGTAACTGGCTTTTAAACTTTTAAAAAATTAATTTAGATTAAAAATCTCGTTTGCAGAGTCCTGGTCAAGACCAGCAGCTAAAACATTAGGGTAGCAAAAAGTGAACCCAACTTTGCAAAAACTGATTGGTCACATTTAATTCATTTAATTCCTGCTGCTTTTGTACGGTTGTATAATGGCACATCTTTTTTCAGCCATTTCCACGTGTGAAAAGCAGCAACTTATTTGTATTTAAAGGCTCTAAAAGAGCTCATTCTGAAAAGAGCTTAAATAGGCAGAATTGAATAGATTATAAGCTCATCTAAAAATAATTTTATGGAAAAGATTTAATGAACATGTTTTGTATAGCACATATACATATCTTAACTGGTCAAGCTTAGAATAGGTATGTTCATTCACTTAAATGATCATAAACACCATAATACAAAAAACAAAAACAAATTGTCTGCTGGCACCCATGAAGATAAGCTGGACTTTTAAAAACAGTATTTTTAGAGTCATCTCAGGTGGTAAAATAAATTAGAAGTGAATAAACTATTAAAATAACTAAGCAAACTTGAACTTTAGAGAACAAAATGTGATTATGGCATTTTCTCTTTGTAGCTGGTATTTATATCTCTCTCTAATTACTATGTTACTTCAGTGGATCTCTGAGGCCTATTCTTTCAGACTGCATCTGTTTAATAATATAACACTCAAATAATGGTGCCCAATCAGGTTTTAGATTGTCTCTGCATGAACTGCTTCTGCCTTCTAAAATATATTATTTCAATGCTTTTCTCCACCATGACCTGCAGTTGTAGCTGGAAGAAGTCATGTCGGTCCTGTTTTTCTTTGGGCATTGCTTCATGCAGACATTGTTATTTGTCTGTGCCCATGTATTTCAGTGGGGGCCAGAGCCTCAGGCTGTGGTGGAAGGTTAGAGGTTAGATGAAGCTGGCTTTTTAAACCCCTGGGATCAACTCTCCAATAACAGTCTCACTGGTCGTCTGTTCGGCTCACTTGTCCAGCCCAGACGGTGCCAAGCTCAGGGATCATTGGGCTTGGCACAGAATTTTACACAAATATGGAGCACACATCCTTCAAGCTACAGCTGCGTACTACATCCCACAGTGACACGTCAGAGGGATCCAAGCACGGCCAACACACTCCAACCAACATGAACCTTAGATGAGAAAGGGCATCAAGCTTTTTCTTAGAGAACACTATAGTATTAGATTGAAAAAGGAAATTAAACTGTGTTGTAAACCGTTTATAACCTATTGAAAGTTGTTGGTTATGTTTTATGTGTTGACATCATTGGTTAACCTAGAGACATACTTGGCATTGTTTGATTTCAATGTCTGTCATGACTCAGACCTGTCAATAAATTTTGCTGGATTGTAAACTGAGAAATTATTGTGATACATGACAATAATGTCGTTTTAAGATTGTTTTTAAGCAATATATTGATAGTGGCAGAAAAATACAAGTTCGTCCTCTCAAAGACCAATATACTTTACTTTTTTAAAGAACACTTAGCAATATCCAAATAAAACCTAAGATGAGACCCATAAAAAAGGTATTTTTACTGTTTGAATTGTAAAAAAAATATGCAGATATAAGAGTTGAGAGGAGGCCTCACGTCTTCATAGATTTTAACTATTCTACCAGCAGTTGTCACAAATTCCCACAAATACTCTGGATCCTCTATAATGAGTTTAATCACCATGTGAACTATTAGTCTTAAGGCAGTTTGAAGTGCAAAGTCCCACAACAGGTGTTTGGATCCATGTGTTTTCAAATCCAATCCATGTTAAACTGCAGTTGCCATTAAATGCAACTTGTATTAATTAGTATTGTGTACTTTTCGGTTGTAGTTATTGTTAGATGTGCATGTTGTTTGCCACTATGGTTTCTTAGTTCTATTTTTCTCTTTCTGCAGGTGTAGAACCTTTTTTCCATTGTTTTTGCAGTCACTACATGTATAATACCCCTCACAGTATGAAATTCTGCTATCTCTTATCTTTCTATGTTTGTTTTTATTATGTAGGAAAAAAAAACTCTGCAAACAAAGTGAAAAAGACTCAAAATGGAACAAATTTAATGATTTCCACCCAGCTAAAGATACATTCAGATATTTGAGCAGCAAAGTCACTTTTCCCTGTAAGCTGCCTGAAAAATTAAAGCTTTTTGTCCATCTCAAATACAAGTCTCAAACTCCAATCCTCAAGGGCCTTCAGCTTTTAGATGTGCCACAGGTATAAACCGCTGGAATGAAATGGCTTAGTTACTTCCTCCTTGTGTAGATCAGTTCTCCAGAGTCTTGCTAATGACCTAATTATTCTATTCAGGTGGTGCAGCAGAGGCACATCTAAAAGTTGCAGGACACCGGCTCTTGAGGACTGGAGTTCAACACCCCTGACAGAGAACAACATTTTCTGCAGAAGTGTTTAAAGAGTTGGTTTATATAAAAAAGGTAACCACTAAAACTAAAATTGAGATACAGCAAACTAAGCAAACGAAGAGAAAAACTTGTTACAGAGCTCTGGATTTAGTCTCTTATCAAATTATTTTAAAAAGTTCAAGAATAAACTTCTAACTCTATAAGGCCAAAAACCATTTACTTTTATTTGATAATCAGGACCGAGTGCAGGGTTTGTTTGAGAATACTATTGGGACTTACCAATTCTCCAAAAAAAGCTGAGAAGAAGAATGGTAGACAAGCTAGGAAAATCTGAAATCTTTATAGAATATATATATATATATACTGCTCAAAAAAAATAAAGGGAACACTCAAACAACCCAATATAACTCCAAGTACATCAAACTTGTGTGAAATCAAACTGTCCACTTAGGAAGCAACACTGATTGACAATCAACAATGATTTTGCTGTCAGCACATTCAACTTTGTACCGGACAAAGTATTCAATGAGAATATTTCATTCATTCAGATCTAGGATGTTATTTGAGTGTTCCCTTGATTTTTTTTGAGCAGTGTATGCATATATATATATATATATATATATATATATATATATATATATATATATATATATAGTTAGGATTTTCTGGCATTTGTGGGATTAAGACATTCAGCAAAGATCTCAGGGTTGGGATTTCTTGAATTAAGGTGTATTTGACATGAAACTTACACTGAAGGTGTAGTTTATATATTTTCATTAAAGTCCAGCATAAAATTAGAAACCTTTGTGCTTCAGCTTCTCTGTATTAAACCGATTAAGGGGGAAGGGGTAAGATGGGGGGGCTAGTTTCAAAGCTGTGCTCATACTTTTTATACTGACAGACTGAGAAAGTGGATGACAAAAGCCAAAGGAGGAAAAACTTCCTCAACCTCCCTTGTCTGACCTCCGTATGAGGAGCCGACACTCTGCTCCACCCCACTGGGAGCAGCTGGAGGGCATTTCTAACAACCTAACCATCTGAGGATTGAGAGCAGAGGGCTATTACATGCTGGCACCACCAGCAAGATTTCTGACCTTCGCTTTGAGTACTTTACAGTCTCAGAAACCTGGCAGGAGAGGGGAAAACCACTGAGGACTCAGTGAACAAAAGGATATATAATAGAGGAGCAAATTGAAAATAGAAGGAATATATAGATCTGGTCAGAGATGCTGGGTTTCTAGATTCATGCCCATGCAATGATTCTCAAATAAATAAATAAATGTTAAAGTGACTCAATAAAGGTTGCCAAATTCAAGACTTTGCCACACTTTTCACAACTTGAATGATCCTTAGTAATTCCACTGTGATGCTACCACTATTAAATGAAACTTGTGAAGCAAATAACTTCCACACGTAAGCAGATCTATTGGTGATACAAAGAGAAACAGTAATGAGCATTATCCAATGGGCTGTTTTAGTCACTGTGTCTGACCCTGCACCTCTACAGCTGAGGCCCAGCTTTGCACTGCCTCACCCCACTCTTCTTCCATGTATTTGAGTCAAGTGGACAAATTGATTTTCTCCTGTTATTTTAGTTCTCATGTAACCATTTTTACTTGTCAGGATTTCACAAGAGGAATTGTCTCACCTCATCCAGAGTCTTGCCCACTTTTTACTACACTGTCACAAATTTCTCTCAAACCACTTCTGGAATTTTGATCTATACTCCACACATACCAAAGATAAAGTTGAACAAACGGTGTACAATTTGCTTATCAGGGCTGACCTGGAGGCTGTGGAAGTCCATCCTGCAGTCAGCGGGTTGCCGGTTTGTCTCAGTTGTGTCCTTGGGCAAAAATAGGACAGTTTCACTTCTGTTCGTCTGTTCCAGGTCAGCGGTGACTACAACGTACTTTACCACCATCAGTGTGCGAATGTGACTGAATGTAGAGTAATATGCTTAGGGGTGACAGATAAAGAATATTCGGGTACAGGCAATTTACCTTTACTTTGTTTTGGTTCTAAGTTAAGAGTTTAAGTTCTGGGAGAAGTAATTTCAGGATGTTAAAGAGATAAGTAATTAATAATTGACTACAGCTGTGGAGTTTTACATTTATTCCCCCTGAACAGGCTTCTTTTAGCCGACTGGAGAAACTTTTTGTTAGTTAGTCAGTTAGTTAGTCACCTGAAAAAATTAGAAGTTTATTCTTCTTCTTTCAGCAAGGAAATACAAGTATTGCTTACTTAGGAACTAGTAAACCCAAGAAATAAACTAGTACTGTCTGTAGACGGTGAACCATATTTCAGTCTTGCCATTACCTGTAAGAAAAATCTCTATGAATATTACATCTGCACTAGGCTGGTTCCATCGCCTTGTCGCAGACAGCTGCATTAACTTTTACAATCAAATAAGAGTTACTGTATACCTATAGGAGGCCTGTGGTGTTTGAAAAGAATCTCTGACAGAAATCTGTAAAGGTAGGTGAAAAAGAAGGTGAGATATTAATCCAACCCTGGTGCTGGGTTCAGCTTGTACTGTGCACTGTTCACTGAACTGAGAAAGGCTTTGTGGAAAAGGACGAAAGAGGACAAAAAAAGGAAGGCAAATGTATTTAAAAGCCTTCACTGACAGTCTGGGATTAAATATACTGCAGAAAAAAGAAGCCAAAAATCTATTTTGTGAATCAGCTAGCTAGCTAAGAAGTGATAAAAATGAAGCCTATAAGGAATAAAACTGCCAAACATGCAGCTTTACAACAATTGGCCTGGGTAATTGATACTCTCTCTAGTGCTGGACAACTGCAATATATAATAGGAGTAGTGAAATAAGGAGTATAACCAAGATATTTAAAGGCTAAATGTAATAAAAAGTGTCAGAACACGTTGAAAAAGTGAGCTCAAGCCTAGCATCAATATGGAAGATTTTCTTCCATTTCTTAAAGTAGGAAAACAATATTTCTACATGGTCTCCAGACCATCAAATACACTGCAATATCAAGGCTGGACTAGTAGAAGGCAAAATGGTAGACAACAGATTCTGCAGGGAAGGGTGGCCTATGCTTCCTTGAAGAGGTTAAATGGAAATGGACTGAACTTATATAGCCTAGGATTAGGACTGATCTGGTCTATGCAGAACATGTTCACTACATTTTTTTAACAAGTCCATTCTTAGATATTAAGATTTCAGTCTGTTCAGTTCTGCCTATTTTGAGCCGATTATAGAATGAGCTGCTTTGGGTTATCTCGTCACGTTAAATCCATATAAGCAGCTGCTGGCCACGCCCCCCAATGTTTACACTTGTGTGGGAGGGTGCAAGCCAATGTACAATTCTACATCTTAGAAAAGCAGAAGTAGAGCATCCTGCACAACCAACAAGAATGCAGCAAGTTGTTTCTGTCACACAAAAAAAATAAAAAATCTTTTCCAAGAGCTATTGTAGAGCCAAACCTGACCAAACGTGCTTTAGCTCCACTTTGGTGCAAGATGGGCTTTGACAGGATTGCTAGGGGAGGGGCAGTGCCTACAGATTTGTGATGTTGCATTCGGAAGGCTTTTGCAGCTACTGATTTTCCAGATACCAAAGAAAACATTAACTTATTGCCAAATAAATTTCAGACCATTTTTAAGCTCTTGGGCTGTTTTAGAAGTAGCAGAAACCTAAATGGAACTACAGAAATGTGTAAAATGTGAATTTTGCATGATATGTCCCCCTCAAAGAAATCATGTCCACCCCCACTGCTTCTGGTCTGTGATGTTACATCCATTTATTTAGCAAGTATTTTAATTACCGTCAAACACCAGAACTTAACCCTAATTTTCTCCTTAAACAAAATTATTTCAAACATTCAAAGGATAAAAGTTAGAATGCCTTACACCTTAATTGCAATTATTGACCCATAACTAAATCCATCTCCACCTCCTGTTTTATTGAAACGGTAGCAATATTTTAGAAAAAAATTGCTATCTCTATTGAAGTAATCCCTGCTCCTACACACCTGAATAAAATAAATGGCTAATGACCAGGCCTTTGCAAAAATTGCTGATTCAGGTGTGCCAGAGCAGGGATGTATCCAGGACAATGAGACGTGAGAACGGGAGTTACAGATCCCTCATTCAGTGCATTGACAGCTGTCATCAAAACCTAAACAGTTTAACTTCCAGATTAGGATTTTTTAACAAAAAACATCTGTAAACTTCTTTCCTCCAAACATGTCTGGCTTTGTTTTGCAAAACTAAATTGGTGTTTGTTGATTTCATAAGTTTCCTTCTCTTAAAGATAAAGTATTCAAAATGACCTTTAAAAAGAATCTTCTTTTTTTTTTTTTTTCCCTTTACAGCTGTGTACCGTTCACCATCTCAGGTTTCTGAATGATGTTTTTCTAATCCTTAGCAGCTCTTGAAATGGAAATGACATGTTTCCTCTACTCTCAGTGCTCTTATCTACTTCAGTCATATCGAAATTATACATTTTTTGTCTCCGTTGAACTCTGTTGGAATATGCCATCTCCTTTTCAGGCAATTGCAACGAATACACCTCTGGTCCTCAACAATTTAGCTCTTCAGAATGAGAGCAGAGATTAGGCCAAGAACATCATATGATCCATTTTCCTGTTGGCTTGTTTTCTGCAACCAAAAGCACCAAAAGAATCTCCCCCTCAAAAAACACATAAAACTATAGAGCAAAGGAACTGCAGGAAGAAAAAAAGGATGCGTTTTTTTTTTTGTTTTGTTTTTTTTTGACATTTTCAGATTGCTTTGCCTGTGTTGATGCAAATGCCATACAATTTGGCCAGTTTGTATATTTTGAATATACGATTTACAACACTGAATAAATAGGATGTCTCATTCTTATACAAAAGTTTTGTATTTTTTAGCCCAACTTTGACTTAAATCTGGACCTCTTATGTGAAATGCATCTTGCATGTTTTTGTACGCCTATTTAGGTTTGTACTGCTTCTAAAAACAGTAGCAGCAGTGGTGCTTAAATAAACCACACAGCCATTTTTTGGCAATAAGTTAATGTTGTTTGGTGTCTGGAAAATGAGCCATTTCAAAAACCTTCCGAATGTAATGTCATACATCATCAGGCATTGCCTCTCACATGGCAACCCCAGGTAAGTCCAGTCCATCACCTGGGAAACCAGGCTGATCTCCAGCATTTTTGGTCAGCTGGTTTTACTACTGTACGCAATGTATGATGGCTGCTGGAAAAAGACAAGTGTTTTCTTGCTGACTTGTATGCGTGCGCGTGCGTGCGTGCGTGTAAACTTTGAGTTGGGACACATGGCCAGCAGATGCTTATTTAGATTTAAAGAGGCAGAGGCCGTAAAACAGCTTGAGCTGAAGGAAGATCAAAATAGAAAAGGCCAGACTAAAATCTCATTGTCAAAGAAGGATTTTGAACAAAATCTAATGAACATGTTTTACATCGCCCATAAACCTATCCTAACCTTTTCAAGGTAGAAGAATGATAATTAAAGTCACCTTTGATATAATTCTAGAGAGAATTCAAGTTTGTTGTCTCTCTACCCCAATAACATTCTGGAGCATTTTTAGTTATGATGTTTCAGTGGCAAGTGTTGAAGGCCAGAAGAATCATGGTCTGTCAGTGAAGAAAAAAACAAATGGAGCAGGTAAAAGCAAGGACTACATGATAAAAGCTATTGGATACACAAACAACCATAAATTGATTATAGTAATTTGAGTACTTCAATCATGAGCTGACAGAAAGACAGACTCAATTTCATAAACATGCCCACATAATCATCTGCCTAGTAAATTTAATTAGGACGCTGTCAAATAAGGTTGTGTAGATTGGTTGGCTGAAAGTAATAGCCAGCTCTCAAACTTTGTTTTCTGGGATTGTTAGGGGTTAAGGTTATCACAGCAACAGTTTGTCACTGAATGTTGGTGAAACAAACCATGGGGTACATTCACTACTCATCTGAATCTGTGGATGCCAAAAGAAAGGGAAATAATAGGTATTAGTACCTGCCTTAGAGGGTCCTAGTAGTGCTAAAGCACTACTAGGACTGGTTAAATTGATTTAGACCTCAATTTATTAACTCTGAGTTTAACTGCACCAACTATCAACTTACAAATAAATTAGTCAAACAAATTAAAAATGTGCTTAATTTTCAAGCAACAAATAAGAAATTTTCAATTCTTTTCTTTAAAAAGACATAAGAAAATCAAGTTCTTGTGACAGCAAGGAAAGTAAAAATTCACTGCCATTAAGTTCATATCGTGCTTCACAACTACATTTTTCAGATTTGTCTGAATCTAAAGTTTTCCCACAATGATCCATGTCTCCCCCCTGCAGCAGCTACAGATGACTGAGTGTTTCATGAATAAAACATGACTTTAAGCTGAAAGTGATGTGATCCGTCAGGTCAGTGAGACAGATCGAAAGAAAACACCTGTAACCTTGGGTTTGTCTTTGTTGGTTTTCCCATTTCTTTACAAGTCATCAAAAACAAACATTTCAGTAGTCAGACATCTTCTGACTACTGAAATGGTTGCCAAGGACATGATGAAACTTGATGATTTTGGCATGTTTTCCCACCTGCGCACACAAATATCCATCTCTCATATAAAGTTCTATCATGCTTTGTTATTCCTGTCCTAGCTCCTGATCTTTTCTTTTTTTCCCCCTTTTTTTTTTAGCTGTGAAGTGTTTGAAGGCGTCCGTCTTCCTGAGGTGTAAAGGTCCCCGGTCATTACAGCTTCAGCAGCGGTGGCTGGGGCAAAGGCTAGCTCTGCAGTTCGGCATGAGGAGAAGGCAGAGCCAGCTAACTGGCAGAAGTTATCACTATGCTCGAGTGTGCAGACTGAGCGCTCGGCTGGGACTTCATCTGCTTGGATACACAGGAGCCGTAATGGCAATGGGCTATTTTAAGGTGGAGGTTGGCAAAAAGGCCACCACCTGGAAAAAGAGGAGTGACAGGCATTGATCTGAGCAAACTGTAGCACTTCTGTGCTGCTCCTACATGCGAGACACTTATTTGAAAAGGCTTAGTTTCTCCAGATTAATTGATTAGGTAAACATATAGGATGTTAGAAGCTTTAAAATACAATATTGTATTTCAGAAAGATGGTTTGACCTTTGAAAAAACAAAATATTTAATTTGATGACAGTTCACTGGTATGGAAGCCCATTTCTGCCACTTATGTGTGATCGCAGTTATCACTTGGCTAATAGAATATCAGGAAAGGAATTCTTTAAATTATTTTGAAAAATATTTTAATAATCACAAAAGGAAATTAAATTTTGTAACTCATTTCATTCCTTTTGGGATCAATAAGGTACTTTTCTTAGGTGATCAGACTTCAGTCTGGTCAGCCTGACAAACTTCCAGCTCCTGTTTTAGGGCTTTTAGTCACTTTAGATCCAAATAAGCTGCTACTGGCCACGCCCCCCAACTCAATGTTTACACTCGCATGTAAAAATGGCTGCAGACAGATGTGCAATTGTAACATTGTACATTTTTTAAACATTTAATTTACACGATTACAGATGAATTTTAGAGTTTTAAAGTTTCATTAATATTGACCTCTTCACATATACACATAATGCATCAAAATGTAGACATTATTCTCATCCATTTTTAACTTTTCAGCTGGATGTGACTTTGTGCCGCTAGACTTTATCAAAATGAAAGCAGAGGCCTGTGGAGTCAGGTTTTCGCCTCAGTTCATCATTTCACCCTCCAAGTTTGATTGACTGCGACATTAAATCTCTTTGATCCGTCGTCTATCAGAAAAATTGTCATCTTGTCAGCCGTAACCCTAGAATCAGAGAAGCTCCTGCTCTCATCTGTAGGGCTCAAACCAAAACCTATCAACAACAAAGGGAAATGGAAATTGTTCAGGTATTGCAAGAGTATTGCAGCAAACGTTGCTCTTCAGGAGATTTTTCTTTCCATTCATTGTCTGGCCTTACATCTCTGCTCGACTCTCGTAGTCCAGTGACCAATATAGTTCATTGCATTTCTGTTGTCCTGAAAAAAACAAAAAAACACTGAAACAAAACTCAACTTTAAATTCACTAAGACAACTTTGTTTACAAAGAATTATCAGATTTATTCATTTGCACTCTATAAACCCAAAGTCAAGGAACTTAAGCTTGACTTCTAAAATCCTCAGATTAAAGAGTACTGATTAAGCTTTCTTTAGCATGTGTTTGGGTTTTACAAAACATGCTCATTACAGTTTTGCACAAAATCATTCTCAGTTATTGAGATTTCACCTGCTCAGTTTTGTCTATTTTAAGTACCTTTCAGAGTGAGCCATTTTAGGCTCTGTCACTTTTATGCAAATAAGCTGCTGCTGGCCACACCCCCTGAGCTGGAAACAATAGGTGATTTCTTGAGGTGACACCAACAGAACGCACCAACACATTATCTAGCAATCTACAATTAACATCCACCCTGACTCCAATTATTACCCCAGTTCCAATCAATTACACTGCAATATTTCCCAACACAAGATGGCAGCACCAAACTCAACAGTAGGAGGCAGCAGAGGTTTCTCTACAAATACAAATTCAATAAAACCTTCATGTTCACTAAAGAAAACAAAAAAAAATCTCATGTATTCGACAAAGTTTCTCTGTGGTTTATTTCAATCTCAGTCTTTTCATGTTCACTGTCCTTCACTGCGTTTGTATGAGTTTAGGCTCCCTTGAGGTGAGGAAATAGTACAGACAGAGAAGTTTGTTCTGCTACACAAAAGTAAAAATTATAACTTCTGTACCCTCAGTTTATTTTAACACATGAAAAGAGACAACTTTAAAAACAGGCAAAAATTAATGGCCAAAGGCACAAAGGACTGAAAGGATTAGAATAAAACAGCAGATTCAAAAAGAAAAAAAAAGTAAGGCGTTATTAAAGCACTACACTACAATCCTCACTTTCTGAGTGAACAAACAGCAGCATCAGAAAGCCTGTGAGATGTCAGGGTGTATCACAAGCATTCATCACTCCCGTCGTTTTGTAGATAAACATAACAGAGAGTTATTACACAAGAGGAGATTTAAATCTCCAAAAAAGATCTCCTCTCTCCTTGTCAGCATCAATTCAATGCCAGAAATTCATTTACAACAAACACTATCTGGTAAAGACGAATGAGAAAAGCGCAAACATGATGTGCAGTATGAGAAAAGAAAAAGTTTAGAAAGTTCTTCTGCCAACTGATTATCTGCCCATAAGGGAAAAAGCAAACAAAAAGTTGGATGTTTCTTTGCATGCCCCTCTTTTCTCTTTCTGTATTTTCCTCCAAACTCAGAGGACAAAAATGACTGCCACAAAAATGGAGTTATGACTGTTTGCCCTTGATAACAAAACCTGCATTTCTAAATAAATATTCAGTGCTGGTGGAATGATTCTGCATGCCTTTATTCCTGCAGATAGCACATTATGCACAGGTGGATGTCACAATTTTGGGCCAACTTAACACCATGCTGCAGAGGACAACCTCTAGGAAGTAATTATAATTTATGATTTGCAGATAACAGAAAATACTTACATCTCTGTAAATGTAAAAGACCTTTAGGCTTTAGGTAATGTATTTGTCACATGTAGCAACATAAGTGTTAGAAACCAACACATAAGTGCTGTTCTCTATCTGGACTTAGTGCTTAAAATTCACCTAGTCATGATGTGCAAAACAATATGACTGTTGGTGAGCAGATGGCAGGGATAAAAATCCTGAATAAATAACAAAATGTGAAGCAGGAACTACAAAAAATAAAAAAATAACCAAAAACCAAAACCAAAAAATTCCATTAAAAGAGGATAAAAAAACACAAACCCACTGAAGATGAACAGAGGAAGATGCATGCTGGCAGAATTGATTAGGTGAGTGGAAACAGATGAGGGATGAGTAATCAGTGACAGGTGAGGGCATAGATAACATATGACAGGAGTGGACAAAGAGGACCAAACCCTTAGAACAGATTGGAGCCAGAATGCAGGACTTTTCAAAAATCATTTGAGCTTCTTCTCATTTGAAAGTATTACAGATGCAAAGCTTCAATTTATTTTATAGGGATTCTAGAATCATGATGCATGTCTTTCAAAGTTTCTTTGACAAATAAAAACCTGTGAAGTAGATTTGTATTCAGTCCTCCTGAGTCAATCATTTGTACAGTAGAATGACCTTTTTTCTGCAGTTACATCCATTTTATCTTATCTTCAGTGTTGCCAGAATGTTTTTTTTTTTTTAATGTTGGGATGGGAAAAGCAGCTTTGGGTTAATGTTAAAATTTGACCTGCTTCTCAAAACATTTGATGGGTTTTTAGAAAGTGTTCATTGGAAAATTCTATTGAAATAGGTTTTCTGTCAGTTAATGTCTGACAGAAAACATATTTTTATAAAATGCCATGTCCTTACACTCTTTTTCTTATTTTATTTTTTTGAAAGGTCCAGTATCTGTCACAAGTGGCATAATCAATGATTAGCAGTCACTGGTTGGTCAAGTGCCTTTCTGTAGTGTTGTCCCAGTCTGACTTTACATATCTTGAGACTGCAATGTTGGTCCCTTTGTCTTTGCAAAATTGCTCAGGCTCAGTCAGATTGAATGGATGTTGTATGTGAAAATCAAGTCTTGTCACAGACATAATCAAATTTAAGTTTTTGACATGTTTGAGTCATTGAGGCTGTATTTTTAGGGTTGTTGTTCAGGGGAGATGGTAAATATCTGCCTCAGTGCCAAGTCTTTTTCTTTTTCTAATGTTGCTGCTACTACCCTGGCTTACTGTACAAGCAGTATTTTAGGATTGATGAGAAGTGTTAGCTTTCTGCCCACATGTGTGGTTTTGCATGTTCACCAAAAAGTTAAGTTTGAGTCTAATCTGACCAAACCACTTTCTATACATAAATAAATAAATATCTATTGTTTTTCTTGTTGTCCCTTTTGGGTTCATTCCAACACATAATCAAAATGACAAACAGTCTTTTCGCAGGGAAAAAATAGAACTCATTTTCATCTCAATGACCTGTTTAATTGAAACAGAAAAACAACTTAGCTGTAATTTTCTAATAACTTTACCAACTCAACTGCTGTTTAATAAGTGTTACCAAGTTACATGAATGGAAGGCCTGCATGTGTGTCACTGAAATAATTAATTAACATTTATTGCTGCCCAAGATCTTCAACATATGCATCTTGAGTCAAGTAATTTTTCGATAATGATAAATTAGCGATAAACA
The DNA here is from genome assembly GCA_911649635.1 of Poeciliopsis gracilis. NCBI lineage: Eukaryota > Metazoa > Chordata > Actinopteri > Cyprinodontiformes > Poeciliidae > Poeciliopsis > Poeciliopsis gracilis. The sequence goes on from CAJVRI010000293.1 coordinate 872,529, forward strand.
TTTACATCGACATTTGTAATCTTTGCATACATGGTAATTTATGCAGTCTTTTTGATCAAAATTTATACTCTTTAATTTCCATTTTTTGTCTAGTTTGACCTTTTCATTCAGTATATTACTGACTTCTGAAATGTAATTTTGCGAAGCAGAGCTCTTGTTATTTGTACCCAAAAAACTGCTTTGTGTTGCATCAGTATGTTTTGCATCTGTATGTGTATCCTGATGTTATGTGATCAAGTTACTGCTTCTCAAAACTTCAGGAAAGTAAACTCAATACATGAAATATACAGAATCAAGTTCATATTGTACAATGAATTAGATTAAGAGCAGACTGCAGGGAACTGTTTGGCTTGAACACTTAAGGGAAAAGTAATTCTAAACAATAAATCTCATTTGCTGTGCTGGTATACCTTACAGGTACATAATTAAAACATTTGTTTTCTCATATCTGCTCATGCAGGCAAGAGAAACTCATGAGTGTGGTATTACCTAAGTGGACGTAAGTGAGAACTTTACCAGCTTATCTACAGCAAGTCCACATTTTGTTTGTTTTTAATCAATACAAGTAAATCACCTCTTAATTTCTCAGAAACACAAAAGTTTGGAACAAACTTTTCTGCTCTTCTTTTAATAAGAGTGTAATTCAATAAATAAAGTTCATAATTGCTAACCTATTTATTTTTTAGAAACATTTTGGATATTTGCATCTCACCAATCCCATGACATGCCTGTCTGTAAATATCTATTCATGAATATTTACTCGTGTTTGAACACCGAAAAGGGAAGAGAAATATATTTTCCCTGTATTACTAACTATAATTAACACCAAAACAAACAATAAAATTAGCTTAACACTTAATTTGAGGCAAAATAGCAGTTCTTTAAAATGAGTCTTTAGTTGGTCAAGCTAAAAGGCATACATATTTCAGTCTAAACCTTCTCAGATTTAGTTTAGCAGCTTTTCTAGCTATAACAGCAAAACAAATTCAAACTACACAAGCGATATTGTCTAAAGAGAAACTATTCAATATCCAGTGTAAAACTGTTAAGTATCAAGTCAAAGTGAATCAACTGAGAGTCAAGATAACATATTTAATGAAAAGTAAACAGCTACAAAACTACTGATAGCTTATAGTCAGGCTAACAGCTATCCAAGCTAACAACAATTGAAATCAAGCTTACATTGACTAAAACATGCATAACCTCAAGCAAAAGCTTCCAGCTATCCAAGCTACAATGTAATTGCTTTTTCTTGTTTTGAACTGAGGCCAACTTGTTCAACTCATTTGAAAAGGACAAGAGTAACTTCAGCTCTCTCAGTGTAGCCAATTAGCATAAGTGAAATTGACAAAATTCATATTGCTAGGAAAATTTAGTCTTTTTGATCAACTATGCTTACAGAATAACTATGGTTAGTCACTAATGACTAATCATCATTAGTCAACTTTAATTAATGTAAATTAATTAACGCTGTTCCTTTTACTGCTTCTCAAAAAGTCTCTGACTAAAGTCACTAAGGACATTCAGTAGGTGTGAGCTGTTGTTAAAAAAGATACAGCTGAATGCATTACACCTTCACTTCATATTATTTCACCTGTAGCATGACACACACCTGGGAACCTGTAATTCTCATTTTCAGTAACTAGGTAAGGAAGGTTGACAGAGAAGACAGATTCAACGCTCCCTAAGGAAATTTGTCACAGACACATCCAGCCTTTAAATTAATATGAAAATACAACGCAACACCGCCTTTATTGCCGGCCACTGACTCACATGCCAGTGTTTTACCATTGTCCATCCATCAACATACACAGAACAACAAGTTTTTCATTGCAGTAACTGCACTCAGAGGAAGGGTGGTGCTTTCTATTGTCTTCAGGCAAACACGAGGTGGCAATGAGGGATTGTTCAGCAGGGATTGATGCAAGTGTTGGGAGCATGAACTGATGATTTATGTAATGTGAAAGGAAGAATACCACACTCAGCCTTTGAAAGCAAATCACATCTTTTGTTCTGATGTGACATGATGATAGAGACAGATGGAACCATATCTTGGCTCTTTTGTGACTAAAAAAGTACTTTATGGTCTCCTTGGGAGACCATAAAATGGCAAAGCTATGCTGGATTGATGAAGATACATAATTACCCAATGTCCACCGTCAACTTAATTTGATAAAGGTTTGAAATTAAGATTTTTTCCATGTGGTTTGTCAGTGGTCTACAATGGAACAAGAAAAAAACACTATATTTCAACTTAAAACATCAGGTTTATGTAAAACTGTGGACTTGATGCTATTTTTACTGTTTTATGAAATGTGTGTATTTTATCAAATACTGTACCCAATTACTGTTGCTGACTCAAGCTGCTGTGTGAATCAACAACAATTAAACTGTCGACTGCTCAGACCTCTAAGAATGTATTTTTAATTAACTCTCCATTTTCAATTTCAATGTTTGCACAACAAAAAGCTTTTATTTTTTGTTCATAGGATTCTGTCAGGATGAAGTCATGAAGCCCAATTTTATTTGGTCGTTAAAGTGGCCAAATGAGATGATTCCCCCAATCTGTGAGTACTCTCACATTTAATACATGTACTTCATATTCAGTTTAAATTCTTAAAATTCTTTAAACTCCTGTATTATGATTCTCAATCCCAACTTTGGGAGCCATTGCATTAACTGTTTTTTGTCTCTGCATGTATAATATGGTCTTTCTCTAAAGGCCATAATAAACTATCCATTATTAGGTAAATTCCATGATAAATAGTTAAACATACAAACAACAAAATACATTGTAAAAATGCAAGTTATTTTCAATTAAATCTTTTGAAAAAGAATTACATCAAAACTGCATTTTGACAAGTTCATTAGAATCAAGCCTATTAGCTTTTTCATTTTTCTTTACTCGACACATTTAAATTAAAGCCTTTAAAGTGGCATTAGATGCAGAGCCATTTGTCTATTTCCTCTGGGTTTTTTATTCCTGTTGCCTCTGGGGTCATCAGTGCTCTTTTAGGTCCCTGAGTGATTGGAGCATTGGTTCACCTCTGCTCACTCTGTGCCCCATGGCCTTGTCTAATTTGCTTTCTCACCATGCAATTAAAAATGCACCATGAGGGGAGACGGCTGATCAATGACACCTGGCAGTGACTGCAAAAAGATTCTATCTTTCTACTCATCATCTGTGGACACCCACTGTCTGTATACCTGACACATTCACGTCAGTCTCAGCTAACTTGTTTACCTTCACCTACTGCTGAACTGGGACCACCTAATTGCTACTGTAAGTAGGTGTGTTTAAGTCACCAGGTAATGTAGTTATTAATGCAGGTTTGTCTTTATAGATGGAGTAGATGGAGGCTGTTGCAGGATATATAAACACACAGAGTTTGCCCAGATCCGGAGATGCCATCTATGAAGGTCTTTGAAACAAATAAGTCTCCTGTCATAGATCAGAAAGTTGTCGGGATACTTTCATGTAAATGTGCAACTCCCTGGAAGACAAAAGCTGCCTTTCCATTCCAAACGTGCACACATTTTTGTTGAAAAAAAAATGTGATTTTGCAATTTAACAATTGTGATGCTTCCATTAAGGAACTGAAATTAAACTCACACGTGAATAAGCTTGTTCAAATCATGAGTCATTAAGAATCATCCCAGTAACGGATGTAAACAGTTACATGATATATTGATAATTCAGCCATCAAAGGAGGTGTCACGGTCTTCTTCAAGCATTGGATCAACAAGTTTCTGATCCTTGAGGGCAGGTACGCATCCAGCATTTTGGGGAAACTGTAGTCACAAATTTCCCAGGATATTTATGGGGTCAACACGTTTGTCAACTTTTTATTAACTGTGCAATCCTGGGAAAGCAAGATGAACGTTGTCCAACAAACTCCAAAACAAACATTCATCCTGTTATTACTTGCTGTTGTCTTCTTCATCGTTTTTTCCATTGAAATTACCTTATTTCCATTAGGATTTTTTTTTTCTCATTTCAATTTGCATAATTCTATGGTTAATGGAAACACAGCAATTGTTGCACATTGACAAATATAAAGTTGTCAATGTGCAAAAGGAATGTTATAAAAAGAAATACATGAAGTCAAATCAAAGTATTTTGCTAAACTTAATAAAGTAGATTTCCATGAACTCTACTGAAAACAAAGCAGATGCTTAAAGAATGTAGAAAAGGATACAGCAGTGGAGCTGTCCCCTCTCCGGCCCCAGATGCAGCCGTCATGAGTTCAGGTCCTGCCATATGTCCTTTTCTCTCACAAGCTGCTTTCCTGTCAGATCACTGCTAATAAGAGGACATTAGAGCTGAACAAACTAAAAATAAATATAAATTATAATAATGAAAAGAATATATCCTGTAGGAAAGTCAACTAACTGAGACCCTTTTCCTTTTCCTCTTGCTCTTTTAAAAAACAGCTGTGCTAACACTTAGTGGCACACCAAACCGCAGGGTTATTATTTAGTGAGACTTGGTGGTAAGTAAAACCCAACATCATCACATATTGAGATTCTTCAGCATTTTTGATTCCATTTCATCAGGCAACAAGGAAATGAGTTCAGAAAATGCTGTCGCTTTTTTGGAAACACTGCAGAATTTTTGCTCTACATACCATCTCAGATCCTACAGATTTTACATCTATCTCAACCAATGAAAAATAACCTGGATGTTTAAGAACATGGTTTGTCAAAAACAAAAAGCTAATCAACCATGCTGAAAGTTGTGAAAGTTTAAAAACATGTTTGTTTGGTCAATCTACTAATAAATCATACATTGAATACATCATAAATCAAAACGTTTGGAGCTTTTTAGACAGAAACTAACTCTGTAGGACAGCACTGATGACTCATCTATTCCATGTTTTGTAAGATTATTTTGATTTGAATGAATATAATTTTATGGGCTCTCAAACTCAAACAACAGCAGATCTTTAATGTGTTGTGGCTCTAAGCCTCTTCAGTGATTTATGAACTAACAGTATTTAAAAGTGTATTCTCTGACGAATAGGGAGCCAGTGCAGGGACTTTAAAACTGGGATAATGTGCTCTCTGTTGCTGGTTTTTTGTGAGAAAGTGAGCAGCAGCATTCTGGATCAGCTTCATGTGATGACCTGAGAATCAACTGAACTCCAAAGTTCTACAAAGTCACTATTTCTAACTGTAATTGTAACGCTCATGTTCTACTAACATACAACCACCTAAAATACTGAGAAAAAATAAATGTGCAGATTACACGGAGGACTTCGCAGGTGAATCTTAAAGGTGAAAAGATGGTGAAGAAATGAACAGACTCAGCACGACAGACAAGTCTGTTGGACGGTGAGATCAAAGTCTTTACTAGCGCCGTTAATCAAATTCCTCAGGGAAGCATCATCACCAACATCTGCTTGGAGAAAATCAGAGTTTGCACATGAGCCGCCATATGCTGGGCCTGCAGCATCTACGGGTGTGTGGCAGCAGTGGTATGGATGGTTGTTTACACTTCTGTATTTGTGAGTTTGTGCATCTGTGTCATTAGTGCAATTAACGGCTCATGTAGAAGAACTGAAGACTCAAATTTGTCCCCCGAGTGCTGTGATTATGTTTGTGCTGATGAAGCAGATGCTGCACATGCAGATAACTATGTTTGTTAAATGTGTGCCCTGAAAAGATGACAAACATTTTTTTTACCTTGTTTTTTTTTTAATGAGGTCACAATCAAATCTTCCAGCATACCTCCATTCAGAATCAGATCCAGTCATACCTTCAATTTTAAGTTTGCAACAAAATTCACAAATTTTAATTTATTTTGTGTGTGTGTGTGCGTGTGTGTGTGCGTGTGTGTCTGCGTGTGTGTGCGTGTGTGTAGGGGTGTGTGTGTGTGTGTGTGTGTGTGTGTGGGTGTGCGTGTGTGGGGGTGTGTGTGTGCGTGTGTGTGCATATGTCTTGTTACTTTAAAATGTAATAATCAAATCCATTAAAGGCCTCCAAACTAGAGCTATTAGTAGAATAAGTTGTGAGGCATTGGCCCAGAGAATTTATGATGGGAGCCACCTGGATGCTTAAATCTGCAGCTCAAACCAGAAATGAATTTTCCTATCAAAATACGCCACCACTTTAAGAGAACTGAGCAGGCTTTTTGACAGTGTGAGATTTATTGCCAAAAAAGATTGCTGGAACAGAGAAATAATCATCTAAACCAAAAAAAAGTTGTTACATTTTGTGCTTACTTGCAGTTTATATCTGACTGAATGTTCACCTGGGATGCCTCGGTGTCCTCACCTCTGCAGGTCCACAGTTCACAACTTTCAGTTTCAAAACCATTTCATGGTAATGTTGTCATAATGGGCAGCAAATGACAAGCTTCTGTAGGAAATTACTCTGCAGGAAAATTAAATTGGGCAACCTTTTACCATGAATACTGCACAAGTTTGAATTATGATGCACTTGCCTCATACTGTTTCAATTACTTCTTCTTTCTTGCTTTTTCCATCTTTTTTTCATTTTTCTTCACACTGTCTCATTCTTTTTATTTCTGTAATTCGCATGGGTGAATTTAAGACATTGGAGATGAGATTTGTAAATTGGAGGTGGCAGCCTGTTGGAAATTTGAATTGTTGTTTCCATCAGCAATTTGATGTTGGAAAATAAATCTACGGATGCTTTTGGACATCTCGGCTTTCCAAATAATTTGTTGCCTAATTTAACAGTGACTTTAAGTAGACTAAGCTTGGCTATCGCTGCTCTGGTGTGTTATTTCACTTCTATTCTAGTTGCATAATTTATAAAACATATTCCACTTTAGTTCCAGTGCTTGTGAGTCTGTTCTGTGTTTTGGGATGTGCATTCCTATGAGGTAAACAAGTTTATTTATTTATTATAAATTTTATTGTATATTTTGCTTCTTAGTGCTGACTTTTGCAAGTCAAAGGCTAAACTTTGCATCTTAGAATGAGATATGTAACATATGTAACATGTGTATCATATGTGTCATATGTTACATGTGTTAGATGTATGTTAGATGTGTAACATGCATTATGTTACACATCTTAGTCTTATTCAAAAATACCCAACATAACTAGAATGTCATTTTGGAATAAAATAAAAGTGATATATAAAAGTTTTAGTTAAAATAAAACAATAAAAAGAAACTCTTGGTTTGCTAGAACCAAAAGAGTATGTTCAAGCTAACTGTAGAATATTAGCAATGATCTTGGTATTCAGCTTTAATTATTGAGTTACATACTTATTAAAAATAAACCAAACCACTTGAACCTGATCATATGATATAATGCTATTAGTGTAAGAGTTTTACACCAATATCAACATAAAAGGTTCTCTGTTCAGACACAGACAGAGCATTAACTTGAACCTTTCAGGATCTTGGTAACTTTTACATCCAGATCTAATATTTGAGAGGTAGACTAATTGAAATGACTTGACACAATCAAAATGTGTACAAAGACATTTTACACATTAGACAACAAAGACTGAAGCTGAGAGTATGCTAAGGCTAACATTAGCCTATTTTTGCCAAACCTTGTATTCAAAGGCAGTCACTAATTTTTAGATTTTTTTTAATTTTTGATATTAAAATTAGTTTATAGAGGGATAGGAGATTGTTAGAAAAGGCTCTAATTCTATTTACCTTATAAAAACTGAAAATATGTTAAGGCTTGAGCATGTATCAATAAAGCATGATAATGCTAGCTAATTAGTCTAAATTATTCAACTGCATCAAGGGGTAGAATAAAGTAGATAATGTTGATTCTCCATATCTCCGAAACATATTTAGAAGGATTGTTCACAGTGTAACTAAAACAGAATAATTTTTTTATAGCTTGGCGATAAGCAGGAGTTATTTAACACCTCTAATCTAATTTGCACATTACATTTAAATGTATCTTTATCTGAGTTTTGGTATTATAAAGTGCTCATCACATCAAATCATTCAACTGTATAAGCAGATATACAACAAATGAGATGTTTCTTTGAGATTATTAACAGTCACTGTGAATCATCATTATGTGTCTGGAGAATTGCAATTTTAATTTAAAATACATCAGTTTGCTGTTTCATGCACACTTTAATTTGTTCCATAGGCATTCATAGCAGATGTGTCCAACATTAAAATTCTGCTTATGATCTCATGTTTAATCAGTATGCTTTAACACTGAAATGCTGTTAAAACCTTGATGATATCCACACTCATTAATTGGATACTAAAGCAGGCTTGCACACTCTCAGCTACATACTGGTTTTTGTTTCCAGCTAAGTTCCAAGTTGAAATCTTTCCAAAACACATTTCTTCCCTTCTTTCTTCCTGCTGGGCTTTAATTTACTATAATTTTCCAATCTGTCACTCTTGCTGTTCTGTAATAACACTCTATATGGTTCTGTCAGTCTGAAGATGAATTATTTTTCTGAAATGAGTAATGTCCCAAAACTAACAAACTTCTGTAACTTTTCATCTGACTGAGCAGAACTTGTCGCTGCCTCTGTCCTGATCCATCATCCTCCTCGGCATCATGACCTCCACTCCTCATCCTGCTCACTCTGTCAATAACTGATTTGACCTTTTGTATGAGCAATTAACCCAGACTATTAGCTCTGATTAAATGTTTATCGAACCTTCTGGAAAACAGAGCCCTGTGGGAAAACTATAAAGAGGTATGAATATTTATCTGTAGCATGAGCAAAGAGATCTGCCATCACATGGAGACGGTTTCTCTGCTGAATCTGTTTGATGCAATTATGTCTGCATTGATTCGCCGCATTGACAGGCCGACAGTAACAACTCGAGCTAAATTACAGAGGTTAATTAATATCTGTAGGTTGAAGAATATGCCAATATGCAATGATACAGTTTACAAGGAGTTATTTTAGTGTCAGCAGTTGTACTTAGCAGAAAAAAAACACTCTTTCTCCCCCTCGCAGATTTCATCTGTTTTTGGTTTTTCCACACAAAAAATGTCCTAGGTAAACCTCATTTTAAAATGAAAACTAACCTGAGTGAAATACAAAGTGCTTTCAAATGATTTCATTCATTAAATGTAAAAACTTCTTGAAGCAGGAATTGTACATCCTTGTTACTTAATAATAAAACAGCTTTAAATTTCACCAGCTAAACCCAGGCGTCATTACTACCAGACATGCAGAATCAGATCACTTTTAACCTGTTTGACAACATGAAGTAGGATGAAACCTAAAACACTATTGAATTATGGTCAAGAATATTGTTCTAAAAACAGGCCTGTTGGTGCGGTAAAATATAAACATGACATTTAAGTTACATAAACATTTTTCTTTAAAATTGCCCTTGCAGTAGCACGGAGTAACCCTCAAACACAACCCCCAAAAAATAGTTTGACTTTCAACGCAACTTCTGACTTTGAGCTAATTGAGCCGTTCTAGAAGAATGGAAGGCTCAATCTATCCCTCTGCTGTGGGTCAGCCTCCATCACTTAGAAATAAAGCAGCACAATGATCCAAAACCCATCAGCTAAAGTCAAACTCCACCTCACAATGACTAAAAAATATAAAATTCCAGCCAGGCTGTTTCGGTAAGAAGAAACAAAAGTTAAGTTTTTGTCCTCAAAAACCTCCAAATGTCTTTCAATATCAACTATTTTCCAAAGAGTTCTGGGATAAAACTCTTCCAAAGTGACTTAAAAGACTCATTCACAGAAATCCTGATCGCAGTTATTGCTTCCAAAGGTCACACATCCAGTCAAAAGATTTAGAAGGAATTGCTTTTTCACATTGGCTTAGATAGCAATTCCCCTTAAAGGTAATCTGTTAAGCATATTTTTACATTTTACTCTGCTCAGTTCTGTCTACTTTAAGCTCCTTTAAGAAGATGTTTTAGGGCCTCTTGTCCCTTTAATCCAAATAATCCCAGAAGACCACACCCTCTGACAATGTTTACATTCACATGTGAAAATGGCCACGAACAGATGCACAATTACACTGCTTGCTTTGAAAAGCAAAAGTAGTCTCCTACAAAATCAAGAAGGATGCAGTAAGTGGTTTCTAGATGATAAGTCAACAACAGAACACTCGTCTTTTCCAGTAGCCATTGTACAGGTCATATAGCGGTATAAACAGCGGACTGAAAAAGCTGGTGCTTCATTTGGGTTGCCGGATAACAGGCAGGGCTTCGCTGGGGTTGCTAGGTGAGGGGTCTGTTGAAATTTTGATATTACATTCCAAACATATTTGAAAAGGCCAGTTTTCCAGACACCAAAAACATTGAGTTACTGTCAAAAATCATCTGGGTTGGTTTTTAAGTGTTTGGTCTGTTTTCGGAAGTAAAAAAACAAAGAGAAGCACAAAAACATGCAAAATGTGAATTTTGCATAATACATCCCCTCTAATAAATTAAATGCAAAAACAGAGGCTGTAAAACAGCAAAACTTTTTCACAGTTTCTTTGGACATTTCTCTCTTCCCCCTCCCTCTCTGCTGTGTTACTGCATTCAGTCTTCTAATTTAGTCCACTATTTTCCATTTTCCCTCACTCTATCATTATACGTTTGTAGCCTGAAGTGCTCATTCTTTCTCCTTTAAAGAGAGGCCACATTGGCTCAATTAGATGGACACTTTCATCTGATGCGAGGCGGAAACATTGATAGTTTCTGCAGAGATTGCATGCTTTATCATTATAGGAGCACCACTGAAAACCATATTTTTCTTCCTCTTCTCTCCACCGGCTGTGGCAGCTTAAACGGGACATGCTGTATTATGTACCATCTCGGTTTAATTTCAGCAAACAGCATTTAGGCAGTGCAGCTGTGATTGGAGCTGTCACAAATGTGGAGAATAAAAATTCCTAAACAGCCACAGTCATCCAGCTGGTAATAGGAGTTGTTTGAGAGCATTTATTTGGAAGTTTGCAATCATTCTAATCTCTGGCCAAGCTTCAGTAGAATTCCTTTTGTTAGACGTACAGGGTCTTTGAAACTCATCATCGCACACTACATGATGTTCACCTGGACAATGAGGATGATGTTGGCCAGGCTCTTGTTAATGAATTGCATTTAAACTTTTATGGTATGCATAAATACAGCGCCCCATGCAATGTGAGCCTGGTGAGAAGCTTGAAAATGGACAAAGGAGAAATCTGCTCCTGTCCTTCCAAAAGGAATCTGAATCCCCACACTCCAACACAAATGTATCAGCTCCATGACGACCAGGCCCTGCTTTGATGTCGGTGCAATCTGTGCAACACTGTGTTGTTTCCATTTTCAAAAATTAAGGATATATGGAAAGAATGTCTTCAGATGTGGCACTAGGAAAATCTGTTCCTATGTGCACACAAAATTGAATTTATCAAAATCAAAATGATATAAGTACAGGCTCCAACAGAGGGAAATTTGCCTAAATGACTCAGAACATGTGGAACCTCAACAACTTAGCAACAATCGTTAGACCAAAGGGAGAAAATGGATATTAATGGAATGCCTGGATTGGATGCTTTGCAATTACCAGCCAATGTTCTGTCAAAAAGGATGCATTTCAGAATCTCCAGATTCATTTTCTTTCAAATATTTCAGACATACGTCAGGAAAAAAAAGTGAATTGGCAGTGTTATGTTCCACAGAACATTCTGATGATGAGTCTGCAAATACCGAAAATAATGACTAAAGGAAAATACAAAATAAAGCACAAAGTAAAATATTGGACAAAGTCTTTAGAATCATGAAAGACCAATAGGTCAACTAGGAAACTCTTCCAACAGAGCATAGCTTTTAACAGCGCCGCCTCCCAGTATGAAGTTATTGGGGGAAAATAAGATAAATAAATTAAGAAAAAAGAGAAGATTCAAAACTAAATCTAAACCCAAACAGCATCCTGTGGTTTATGACAATCTGGGATCTGTTGATACAAATACTCTGATCTCGGTTTCCCAAAATTATCCAGCCCTGGGAATACTTCATCTCTTCTTACTGTAAAGAAGCATTCATCTAACTGCGTTGCATTGAGATGCTCTGAAACACCAGCGATTAGACTAAAACAGATGGGCATGCCAGCTAAAGCCTCTCCAGCCAGTTTGCTTGTCTGTTTGAAATTATTCGAGGAGGAGAAAGGACCAGTGAGAAAGATCCACAGTGGCAGTGGGTCTGAGTCGGGCGTCCCCAGCCACCCACCACATTGCAAAGCAGTAAACAGATATGACAGCTCTCGGCAAGACGGGGCCCTCAGTCACAGATTTCCATCTCCCCAGGCGAGCTCTGTCCTGCTGGCTCACCTCACTGTGTTTGCTCAAAGAAAAGCCCCGGCAGCTCAGCTTAACACCAGAGGAAAGCTTAATATAATTCCCCCACTTTCACAGATCTCATCTTCTTAAATCTCTGCTAAGTGGGAAGGGGAGGGAGTGAAGAAACATGCCAGTCAGAGTTCCTCTTTTCCATAAATCTCACCCTCCCTTTCTTTCTCCTTCGTGTGTCTACAGTGATGAGCAGAGCAGTGCAGAGGCTTTAGCTCCTCTTCCTCTTCTTCCCTTTGCTCAGACCAAGCCTCTCTGGGAGAGGGGAAAGCAGAAAGCTGTTTACTTGGTTTTCACTCTCATTATCTGCAGCGGCGAAGGTCAGTCTGTCGATACACCCAGGCGTGCTGCTCTGTAAGACGAAGGGTCTTTCAGAGGTAGTGAGTAAAATCATCAAAAATTAGGAGCACTTCTGCTGTAATTGTTAATGTCAAGCTGCGAGCTCAACAGGTCATCTCACCGTAAAGGTGCTTTGGTTGAAACGCCATGGAAATGAAAGGGTAGGAATACAATGCATTCTGAAAAGGTACTCAACCACATTTGGTATCACTTAACATTTTTCCCCCAAAATATCAAGTTTTGCATATTTATGACGAGACAGAAAAGTCAGCGGTATTTTAAATGTGATTATATCCAGAAGCACACAAAAAATAATCTTCATGAGAAAATATAAATATTATTTTATCTGTACAAGGCCAATCAGTCACTTACACAAGTTTTTTTTTGTTTTGTTTTTTTCAAAAATCCACTCAAAAATCAACACATCCACACATTTTTCTTTTTTTTTTTTTCGCTAATTCAAAATTGCGAATAAAGTCAAGTACAGTGGATCTCTGGTATTCACAGAGACCACAGATGTCTTCGAGCAGCTGAAATCTGCAAATACATGAAAAACAGTTATACGGCACACAGTGGAAACAGTCTTAGCACTACCACAGCTCATATATGCAATCTTCTTTATGTTTGCTATTTATTGGGGGGAAATAAATATTCATACTTGGCATCCTATATGACCCTGGAAAACTCTGTTCCTGTGCACATAGATTGAATTTATTGAACTCAAGCATACTAAAATTTGTCTAAATGTCTCCACACAAGTTGCACCTCAACTGCTTAGCCAAAAATATCGGGAGGCTAATCAGTGACAGGGAAAAGGAATGCAGCTTCTGGATTGGTTGCTTTGCAAATATCAGCCAATAGCATGTCAAGTACCATTGTAGCTGTGCATTTCAGCCATTTCACAACAATGTTTTCAATCACTTTGTAAAAAACGTTATTTCAATTAAATCACACATAAATTCCAACTAAACAGCAGATTTAACTCAGGGAACTAGCCCTGAGTTAAAACATTCTACCTGAGGTAGAAATGTTTTACCTTAGCTAGGTAAAACATTTAACATTAAGGTAAAACATTTCTAGCTAAGGAAACCCAGCAGATTTCATGCCTCACTGACTTTACAGCAGGCTCTCGTGCTGTGCACATATTTTTTCATAAATAATTTGGAGTCATGTTTCACAAAAACATCCATGCTGTGGGGCTTCAGTGTAGTCTGATAGTCTAAGAAATGACATTTCTAGATAAATAGAAGAAAAGAGAGTGATTACTGAATATGACACATTTCCTAAATTTTTGGAGTTCATCGCTTTCTACTTATATCAAAATCTTGTGGATTGAACAACAATGGCTGGATTTGGATCATTCTTTCTTCAAATATGCTACTGTAATTATCCATTTTTAATGAATTATTGTCCCCAAAACTGCTTCTGACTAAAAGTGTCTCCATGATTGGGGTCCTATTTGCTTAGAGGCGAAAGCGAAAAGAAAGAGCATGGTTAATAAAAAGAAAATACTTTTTTGAAAGTACTTTGTACATTTGTCTGTTTTTTCCTTCTGCAATTAATAAAAAATAAATGAAATAAAATCTCAGGTGGGCATCTGTCTGACATCAGTCAACTCAGAGTGGCTTCAGAGAGCCTCTCTGGCCCATTATTCCAAGATAAATAAATGAAGTGTCTGATGTGGAACCGTTCAGCTAATATTTAGGAGGACGTTCAGATCCCAACAGGTCAACATTGTGCGGTGTCTAAATGTCAGTATCATTTAGTTCTCCAGCGTCCTCTCGTCTTCCTGCGTCTCCCTCTCTGGTTCGCTGTCGCTGCCTCACTGAAAGGTCACCTGCTCAGGAGGATCCCGGGCCGCCTCGGCCTGATCTCTTCATAATGGAGCCGACACTCAGATCACGTCGGTAAATATGTACTCCGGCTGCTGAGTCCCGACCTCCTGCTCGCCTTACTCGCTATGAAAAAGGTGGAGCGGCTCTCACACCACAGACTTCATCTTGTCAAACTCAAAAAGGGCTGTGCAGAATCAGAGGAACACTGGAGAGCTTCTCTTCAAAGTAACAAAGGACGTGAGATGAATCATTTACTCTCAGCAATGCTTGCAGAAAAAAGTAAAAATGACAAGGATTCTCATTCTCCCTTTTGTTTGCCTTCATGCGAGGCTGGTATTTGCCAGGGAGTGGATTTACTTGGGTAAATGGTTCTGTGTTCAGTTAGATTGAGCTGGATTCCACTATGCTTTTGTTTATGGCTTCAAGATGAGTTTTATTTTGAATTGAACTAAAATTAATAAATGATGAACTCAACATTTTATATTTTAAAGAAGAAACATCTTTTTTTTCTCTTTCCTCATCAAAACCAGACAACTTTTCCAACTTTTCCTGTTTAATGTCCTCTATGAGAAGCAAAATTAGGCTTTTCCCCAACTTCTTCAAATTTAGACAAGAAAGTCCAGGGCCTCATGCATAAAAATGCACCAAAAATGTACAGCATAATTTTTTCCACACAAGTTTACGTAAATACACACACATTTTCGCTGGCGTGAAAACGTGTGGCAGCCATGCAAACGT
Source organism: Poeciliopsis gracilis (assembly GCA_911649635.1). Lineage (NCBI taxonomy): Eukaryota > Metazoa > Chordata > Actinopteri > Cyprinodontiformes > Poeciliidae > Poeciliopsis > Poeciliopsis gracilis. The sequence goes on from CAJVRI010000293.1 coordinate 887,702, forward strand.
TTTCCATGAACAATATCAAACTACAAAGCGTCAAAACTCACCTAAATACTCTGAAATCTGATGACATTCTGTTATTTAGACCATGAGGTGTCACACCTGATGTTTTTCATAATTTTAACATTTTATTGTTCAAACGTAAATGGTGAAACTGAACAGCATTTATCCTCAGACAATAGGCCAAAATGCACACAAAATAAAGAAAATAAAAATTTAAGTATGTGAAAACCTCACAAGAATGTGAAAAGCACTTTTTCTCAGTGTTGTATAAAGTACTGAAATCTCGGAGTCAAGTAAAAGTATAAGTACCACTCCAAAATATGACTTTGGTAAAAGTAAAAGTCACTGACTGAAATGTTACTTGACTTAAAGTATTAAAGTATCTGAAACGTCTTGTACTTAAGTACAGAAAGTACTGTAAAAATGAATGTACTCAAGTAATGTAATGAAAAGTACAAGTAAAAATAAAATAAACTTGTTAAATACACTTAAAATAATGAACACAACCAAGTGCAGGCAAAATGAAACCTGCTAATAAACCTGCAGGCATCATTTAGTTAAGAAAATTAGGAGCTTTACCAAAACCACAAGGTTTAAATAATTAATAAGAGAAAAAAAATAAATAAACTTGTAATCCAAAAAATACAATAATCCATGAAACAGCCAACACTCAGTAGGTTCTGATGACGTCACCACATCGCGCAACTCTCTCTCGATGCGTCACGATCCGGAAACAATAAAGTTAATTGAAAATAAAGCCGGGAAAATGTTTGAAAATGACAGATAAGGATTAATGTGAACTGAAGCGGGAACACCGCGTGTGACCCACGATGAACCGCGCCAGTTTAAACTGCAACAAAACGTAAGTTAGCGATTGTGTATGTTTGTGTGTGTTGGCGTGTGTTAACGCGACTCTTTAATTAGGTCGTAACTCGTGACGCTCCTCCGTCACAGTAACGAGTAACGAAACCACACATTGAAAATGTATCGGAGTAAAAGTATGCAATTAAGTTCGGAAATGTAGTGAAGTAAAAGTAAAAGTTATCAAAAATTTTCTTACTCCAGGAAAGTATGAAGTACTCCAAAATATACTTAAGTAAAGTAGTGAAGTATTTTTACTTCGTTACTATACAACACTGCTTTTTCTCAGTCTTTATCTCATAAAGATGTAACTAGTCTGTGTGCTGAAGTGCATAAAATGCCACTATGGGGTCATTTCATTCTCAGTAAAAGAAGAAAACAGGGTTGGATCAGCAGATTAACTCAAACCTGCTGATTAAAAATAATCAACAGGTTTGTTGATTTTTAATCAATGAACCTGTTGATTTGATAACAGGTTATCAAATAATAACCTGCTGGTTATTATTAAATAACCTATTGATAACAATCAACAAGTTATTTTTAACCTGCTGATTAAAAATAATCAACAGGTTTGATTATTTTTAAGGTGATCGAGGTGTGTGTGCGATCACACGTACAGTGCAGACCAAAAGTTTGGACACACCTTTTCATTCAATGAGTTTCCTTTATTTTTATGACTATTGACATTGTAGATTCACACAGAAGGCATCAAACTGAATTAACACATGTGGAAATATATACCAAGCAAAAAAGTGTAAAACAACTGAAAATACGCCTTATATTGTAGTTTCTTCAAAGTAGCAACCTTTTGCTGTGATCACTGCTTTGCACACACTCTGCATTCTCTTGATGAGCTTCAAGAGGTAGTCACCTGAAATGGTTTTCACTTCACAGGGTGACCGGAAAATGAATGAATGGATGGATGGATGGATGGATGGATGGATGGATGGATGGATGGATGGATGAATGGATGGATGGATGGATGGATGGATGGATGGATGGATGGATGGATGGATGGATGGATGGATGGATGGATGGATGGATGGATGGATGGATGGATGGATGGATATGTATTCCTTCAAATGTATTATTATCATGGTATTCAGCATAAATGATTTTGATAATCCTAACTGACCTGAAGCAGGAAAAGATTAGACATATTTAATGTGAGGCTGAGAAAAAATGTGCAGGAAATTTCTCACAAGCAACAGATTCAGAACATTAATTTTCAAATTGCTGCATTTGGGTAAGAGTGAACAAAATATAAATAAAAATCAAAATTCATTTTTATTTTTTACTATACAAATTGTTTTGCTATATTAATAAGTAAAAATGTTTCCACCGGCTTGATTGGAAAACTCAGTTAGAGTTTTACACAAGTGCATTTTTTAATTAATACCAGAGTTAAAGTAGTCCCCATCGCCCTGAGGGACACCAGACACATTTCACACACTCTTGGTTCGGTGTGACCACTCAGCTCTGCCACATGCTGCTTTTCATAAATAAAATGTTTTCACCTTGTAAATCCTGTCTTTAATGAACAACCCGCCTCCTCTCTGACTCATCACCATTAAAATGATCATATTGCTCACGATATGCAGAGTGTGGAGTGCCGGTTTACATACTTTTGCACACGGGAAAGGTTTTAAGAATCAAACATGCAAATGAGAAATTAGCTGATAATGATCTTACCTGCTTTATGGATGCAATTTACAAAAGTATCCGGTTATAAATCTCGTGAGGAAAGCTACAGCAGCTCAGGAGAGACACTGAAAGCCTAAAGCATGAATCATTATTTATAAAAAGGGCCCGTGTCTTATGTGCATTAGTGTCGAATACAAAGTGTGCTGCTCTCTTTCTCCTCAGGCAGCGTATGAATATAAATGATGGCATTTTATTCTGTAAGAATCCAGGCACGAGCTCGGCGCTCACTCAGACCTTCACATTATGTAGCTGTCTGCACAAAGCCAACATACAGCGCAGAGACGGATGTTAAAAAAGGCCTCATGAGCTATAAAAAAAAATCATCCTGAGTCCACAGTGTGTGGGTGTGCACGCGGGTTTGTGACAGAGGGTGGTTTTGGTGTGCTTCTGAGTGGAGTTGTGTGTTTGAGATGCTGCAGATGTGTAACGGTCTGGAGGAGGAAACAGGAAGTCATGTTTGTTCACAGGAATCCTGCAACTTCTGGAAAAGTCACAGAATTTCTGGAGTAGCTTTTAGGTATGGATTTTCAGCAGTTATCCAATACGTCCGTCTGTCCATCATCCATCCAGTTATCCAACATTGATCCACCTGGCCATCTGTCCGTCATTTAGATTAAGCACTGATGAAATAGCGTCTTTAAATAATTCAAACGTAAACTTTCATAATTATGATGCATAATTAATTAACTTAAATTTTAGATCAATAAACAACCTCTATGGAAATATTTGCTAATTTGGGTCTAGAATATGAATAATCCACCAGCTCAAAAACAGCCAGTTTAACCAATTTTATTACTTTATATTCAGCTTCAATGAAAGATGATCTTTCCCTGTGTCTTCTGAAACTCAGAGAGGGTTTCAGAGTTTCTCTTTATAACTGTGGTTTAGGAGTGTGAAGTGCACAGACTTTTGTCTGACAAAAGTCAGTCTGGACCTGACTTTTGTCTCAGGTCCAGACAAAAGTCAGGGAGCAAAAACAATCTTGAATACATCTGCAGTCGGAGATCAAAAATACACTGCATTAGGCGAAAATTAAAATCTGCTCTAACGAACTCAAGGTTACATAGTTACTTTATTCACCTTTCTTTGCTACCGAGGCGGATACTCAATCTTCTAAGACCAAACAAAAGAAACAAAGGGAAATAGACGGAACCTTGTACGCTCATTCACTGTCATGTCTACGGGACGCGAAAACTAAATACTCCATCTCCGTGCAGGGAAGGTCACGGGAAGAACAGTAAGTTCCCAGACTTTACCGGTCTGGGAAAGTTCAGCAACCCTGGGAAACTTACTTCAGTAGACACATCTTGTTTCACTAGTTTGTATACCTTTTTCAGCTGCACAGAATGACACCTTGACTGATACAAAAAACATTACATTTATATGATACATAAAGGAACATCATTTAAAATGAATAAAACATTTTGCATTTAAAGAAAAACTGCTTCACAGGAGTCAGATAATGATCTACTACATTAAGCCGGGTTCAAACTGAATGAGTTATTGCAGATTTCTCATTATCTTCATCTATCATTCAAAGATCTTTGTTTGGTATCTGTTGAGTATTTCCAACAAACCAAGAATTATTCATCAACTTTGTTTAGTTTTTTTAACTATTCAAAGAAACCATTATTTAATAGTCAAACCTAACACCTGCTGACGTATCAAACCTCATTCGAATCATTGCGATTACAAAATAGGTTTTCTATTAGGCTTGTTTGAAGATCCTTGTGATGCCCTCCAGTTCAATAAAATCTTTTTTACTCTTTTTATGAATGCCCTGAGCTCCAAAAGTACCATCAGAAAACCCACTTCATTCGTTTGTCCAAAGGCCTTTAAAGAACTGACTAAAACCTGTAGCTCCATCACTTTTTCGTAAGGGTCAAGACAAGTGCTGGATTCATTATCCTTCGATGTTTCCTTTCATCTTTTGTCCCTTTTCATTACAGGGACTTTAAAAAAGGTTTTGGGTAAATGCCTTAATACAGATCATCAAGGAACAAAAGGATGTTGATAATAAAGCTCAGAATAAAATCAGTCCCTCGCTGTGATGTGTAAGACATAAGACCGGCTGGATAATTAAGTGTTGGCACATTTTAGATGAGTTATGATTTCACAAAGCTGTAGAATCTAGGAAGCTTCTCTTGACCCTTTAAAATGCACAAATCAGGTCCAATCAAACTTCAGGGGAAAGAGTAGAGGAACAAAGTTTCAAAATCTACAACAAGAATCCATTTCATCATCTGCAAACAGCATTCAAGACCAATCATCACTGGAAATTCGATGGCTTTAGTTGTACAAATGTGTAATTTTTACAGATGTTAAATAAAACTAGATTTACCAGTGATATAATAATGAAAGACTGTAGAAAGGCAAAAAAGTTGTGAAAAGGCAAGGTTTAAGTTTATGGTCAAATTGTGGAAATGTTCTAAATCTCATTAGGGTGTACCCTGCCTCTGACCCAGACAGGTCGCCCACCTGTCACAGGAAGGAAAATATAAGGAAAATTGAAAATACATTGTAAACTTATGCAGAAAGACCTCAGGATTCAAACCCAGGACCTTCTTGCTGCAAGGTAACAGAGCTATCAACTGTGTCCTTAGGTATTTGGAGGGTAAAGTTTTCAGTGCCAAAAGGGTATATAAACCGCAAATCAATTTTATTGCAGATAAGCATTCTAAATTGGTTTTTAATAGCATTATCTTTATGGTTTTCTACAAATTCTGACTTTTAGTGTAAATTTGTTTAACTCTACAATTTCCTATTGGCTACATCCTGTTGATGTCTACAATTGGTGCTTTGTGTGTTGTCTCCAAGAATAAACAGAAAACTATCTAGAATCGTTGCTAGTTGCTTTTCAAAAAGAAAAATCTTTGAAAAAAAAATAAAAAATTAGAAGGGTCTGAAAAGTCGCTTAAAATAGCAACAAAGTTGCTAAGTTGACATTGGTCAATTCCCTTGGACTGACCATAGCCCTGCTTTAACCCATCATCATCATCCTGGCTAACTCTTACCTACCAACCATTTCTTCATTTTATGCTTGCAGGTGTAATATACCATATTTGCAGCATAGAACACCTTTTTATCTTTCCCTGGCCTTGTTTTTTTTTTTTTTTTTATGTCAGAGCCTCTGCAATTCTTGCTCACATTCCTTTCTTTTCTCCTAGGAAGGTCTCAGACAGAGGAGTCACAAACCACATTAACCTTTAAGAGCTAAAAATCAATGTCCTGTTGTTAATTTGTGCTAATTTGCTTCCACTTAGTTTTACAGCGGGCTTCTTCTACCCTCCCACCCTTAATTTTACAACATCTGCTTGGAGCTCATGAGAACATATGGCAGCCCTATCGCCTACACGCCTGCAGGCATTAAGTAGTTTTGTCGTTCTTTAATATATACCTTCACTGGCCTGAGGCCAGTTATGCAGCAAAAAAGAACATTTTTTTTTTCTTTTTTTACATTTTGCCTTAGTGGATAAGATATGAGGACAGAAAGGTGTAAATAAAGACCTAGTAATGTGAAATGTCCTTCTGTACTCACTGTACCTGAATAAATCAAGTGTGGCTGGAATTTAAAATAACCAATTATTTTAATATGTGAATCCAAACCTTTCATAACTGGGGCTTTCTTGAACTCTTCCACATTCTACCCCACTAAAACCACAAACTTCAACGCAAGTCTTTGGAGTTTTATGGGGTAGACCTCCGCAATGCTCATATTGGATGGAGATGTCAAGGGTCATGCCAGATTTAGATCTGGCCTTTGAGTAGGCCAGTCTGCCATGTCGTGAATCATCCTTTAATCTAATTTTAATGTCATAGTTCTTCTGAAAGTGAACTTCCAACCCTTACTCAAAGTTTACAGCTGACTCCTGCATGTTTTCTTCCAGTGTTAAATCAAACTTATCAACTCTGATTTTCTTCCCCTCGTTTTGCAGAAGAAAAGCAACTGCTACGTGCTAGCACCGTGTTGCACTTTGGTGACTGTGAGTTCAGAGTGATATGTAGTTAGATTTTCATTATAGAAAGATTTTCCTATGTAGATCAAAAGGCTAAATTTTGGTTTCATCTGACAACACCTTCATTTATGAGGTTCAAGGCTCATAATGCCTTAAAAAGCCTGAAAGTTGGAATTCTTATGATTTTACTTGAAACTATTCTCTTTATCTTGGCACAACAGACTGGTGCAGTGCATAATTAAATGTTTTAAGCTTAGAATTTTTGCAGTTATTTCAGAGTTACCACTTGTCCCTTTGTCTTAATATTTTCTCTGACAGATTGAACTGAGCTCTGTGAGATGTTTAGGAGCTTATCACTAAATGATGCTTGACACGTCTCCATAGCTTCATCCCTCACCTGCTGTTCCTTTGTCTTAATGATGCCATTTGTTCCTTTATGTTCTCTTCCAAACCTCTTGGGTCTTCACAAAACACAGAGGTTTAATTGGAATTAAAAAGCAGAATAAAATTATTAATTTGCTGACTTCTGAACTGTATTGGCGATCTGCTTTATTTTGGAGTATCAGAGTGAAGTGGATTGAATTCAAAAGCATCAATATTTACAAAAGGAAAAATTTTTGCAGACATTTGTAATGGAAACACTGCTAGTGAGTTCTTCAGCTGCTAAAACCAAAAGCAGTAAAATTTAGGAAAACCTGAACTAAGTGGCTGGGTACTTGTAAGTGAAAAGAAAAGTTTTACCCCCAGTCTTTCAATTCAGTCAACATGGGTCTGAACAATTGTATTATTTTTTTCCCCCATATGACTTAGTCACAGATGACTGAACTGTGTAAAGTTCTAAATGATTAATCCTTAGAACTAACAGCCACTGAACTCGATAGTGCCTAAATTCACCAACATTCATATTTAGTATTTGTGGAAACAGGCTACTTAAAAATTTGGAGCACTGTCCGCATTTGTTTATCAGGCTGCTGCAGCGTCATCCTGTGACCTCTCTGATGTAGGTGAGCAGCGAACAAGAAAAGGCCAAATCCCACTGAAAGCACCATCTGAAGGCAGAAACTCGCGCATCTGTTTTTGCATAATAATCATCTCTCAAGCCTGTTTGTCGGCTCATAGGTTTGCAGGAGAGTGCTCGCAAGCGTGTGGGTGTGTGTTCAGGGTGCCTACTTAAAAATCAGCAGCAGAGTTTGTCCTCTTGTTATTGCTGTATCTCATGCAGATAATTCAGAGTCACGTTGCGATTAGTAGTCAGTCCTGGAATGTAAAAAAAAAAAAATGGAACTTGTATCACAGAGATTTCTGAGTTCGAGACCTGGTTGTTAATCAAGTGTCGAGAAAGTGAATAAAGTTGGATTTTGAAGTTGTAGAAAATAGGGATAAATTCAGGGGGGAATCTGATTTTAGTTTTAAGTCAGCTTTCTTGCAGGATCTTGACAGTTCGAAGTGGGAATTGTAAGCCAACAAAGAAAATTTGAATAGTTAATATTCAGTTAAGCTGCTGCTACCCCCGCGACCCGATCCCGGATAAGCGGCAGAAGATGGATGGATGGATGGATGGATAATATTCAGTGAAAACATGGGGCATATGAGCATTCAAAAAGTCACTGTTTCTGTAACATGACATATTTTTGATATTTCTGTAACAAAACATTTTGTGTCTCTGGGTGGATACACAATGGAAAGCTTCTGTGTCTAAGGAAAGCTGAACACTGCATATATACAAAATCTTACAAAGTATTCTTTGTCCAGTTTCCAGACTAAATATCTTAGTAGTCTAGAAATGAGACAAAACTAACTTAAAGGTATTTTTCAGCACTATATAGCAGCTTGTTTCTGAGGTGGGTCTAAGATACCACCTGTTCTACATTATACAACCCCACTGTAACCTAAAAGAGACACGATTGCTGAAAGAGACAAATGGCCTTCAGCGATGGATAAATGACATCAACAGCAGTGAAGACTTCATACATGATGTACATCTTAGATTCATTTGTTTTCTAAAACTTTAAAATTTAAGCTCCAGCTCTATTTTAACCAACAGAATTCTGTTTCTTTTTAACATCCCGGATGGTGTGAAAAGCTTTCCTGTGTTCAGTCTTTCTCCCTCTTCACTGCTTCCTTTTTTCCCCATCATCCCACCTTCTGTTTCTGTGTTTCCCATTAGGACTTCTGCCTCTTTTTGTGGTTAATAGTCAAGTATCTGCCTGCGAAGCTGATGAGGCCCATTAGTGTGAGTGAGCTGCAACAAAGGAAGATCACAGCTCTGCAGTGTAATGTGATGAGCTTCCTCTCACTTATCAATTCCTGGAAGCATTAGAAGAGTGCAGGAGGAAAAACTCTAATTTCATACACCTATAATTAAATGACACAGACGGCTTGATAGTCCCTGGACCATTGTGAATCCAAATTACACAATGTAATGAAGGAAAGCCCTTTGAAAATGAAGGTTAGGCTTCAGAGACGCTTGAACTTCTTAGTACAAATTCAAAGAGGAAGTAGTCATTGGAAAAGAAAACCTGCAATATTAGCTTTTTACAGTTGTCCAATCCAGGAAAAAAATATTCAGTGCATAGGTTTTTAAGTCAAACAGGTTAAACAATGAGCAAGCTCATAACAGTTAGGTAATATTCAGAGAACTGTTTCAGCAGTCCACAAGATGAAAAGAATTGTTTAAATATGTACAGTTTCCTGAGAAAACTTGTTCAAAACGGGGCTTGCTACTTTTAACCTTCAAAGCCGCTAAGAGAGTTAAGTTGCTGAGGAGATGTGAAGTGGTGGAGTCAATCTGACCTGGTTGCCATTACGGCTCACAATATAGTTATCTCTCACAGCTTCTACAATGCTGACTTCATCTTCACAGAGGCCAGCTTGAGTTGTTGACATGCAACTTGTTGTTAACACAGACTATCTATGAGACCAAACATACATCTTTCCATAAAGACGTACATTTTGAAGTATCACATAAAAAAATGTGAAGTGGCAAAATTCAAAATTACTTTCTGTGTTTGGCAACAAACAAAAAGGTTTTTACGTTCATTTCAGATGGTCTAGCTTTTCTGAAAAACTGTTATTGTGCTAAAAGAGAGATGGAAACACATTTGCTAAATAAGTTCTAATGTAGCAAACACACCCATCCACTGGTGGGTTTGTGCCTCTGAGATTTCAAAATCTGAAATGTGTGGTCCATGCAAGTTTGCAAACTCTGCATCTCATGCATAGAATTAACATCTAACAAAATTATGCTTGCTAATCTGCTTTTTTCTGTTTTGTGACATTTAAAAGTTTGGTCAAAATTTACAGGTTAATTGGACTGAAATTAGCTAGTGGCATTTCAGAGAAAAAAGTTAAGCAATCTTGGTCCTACCACAGATAATGGGAATATGGAGCCAGAGCTGGACAGATGTCACTGGCTCCATCTGTGACCATTTTGTCTCTTACTGAAGAAGATTCTGACTTACTGGTCAATATATATTCCAACCTCATATTAAAAGAAGACGTGGATCATGGTGGCCAAACAAAGATCACTGGCAGAAGAAACTTTGGTTCCAATGCTTGCTGGGTAAGTAAATGTTTTATCCTAGCTGACCTTGAAATGCAAAAGAGAGAAAAAAGCGAAATCCTGAAACAGCTAAGTCAATGTTTTTGTTTGTAATGTGAAGAAGGAATTTGCTTTTGCTGTCTTCTGAGGTCTTTGTGTGCCCTTGTTGGTGCAGTGCTATCACAGTCGACACAGAGGTTTGGTGGTTTGGTTTGTTTGACAAAGCAGTGTGAAAGACTGACCGCTGAAGATGTAACAAATGTAATTTTGGTCCCCAATCAAACCGAGTTTCAGATTTTATTTTGGCTCAGATTCCAGACATATTTGCCTTAAATATTTCTTCAGCTGAGCGCAGCCAATGAAAACGTCATTTGGAACCTCTAATAGCTTTGCACCTTCCCAACTTTCTAATTCCAGTAGTTCAGTTTGTTTTGTCTCTAATAAAACTGGGAATTGAAAGAAAGCAGAACTAAAGGCCAGACAGACCAAACAGAGTGAAATAGCTCCCATAGTCTGGTGTAAAACAGATGAACAGACACTTTGAGACAAGCCCAGCACTCCCTTGGTACTAAACCACATCCAGACTCCAAATTCATCCTCATTAGTTTCCCATGATGACTTTAATGAGCACCTCACTGGGAAGGTTTGGCTTGGCCACTGTCCTCTAGGTCCCTTGGCATCACAGCCCCGAGAGCCTCTCTTGATAGCGGGAGCTGATGAAGCGACATTCATCATCGAGCACAGGCGAGAGGAGGTATGAAGGGGAGACAGGACCAAGGAAACAAAACAAGACGGAAAGGAAGGAGGAGGACACAGAACAGTGCATGGAGTGGAGGGTCTCCCAGAGGATGAGGAGCAGCAAAGAGCCGATGATTAGCAGAGCCACATCCATCATACTACAGAGGCTGAAGGAGTGAAGGAAAAATGACTCAGAAGGACTCAGATTATTGGTCCAGTTCAAGGATTTTTAAAATTTCTTTCAAATACCAACCAGGTTTATGTTAAACGCCTTTTGTTGAGATTAAAAGATAACAACCAAATCAAAGTTTTGTTCAAGGATATGCTAAAAATGATCTGAAAAAAGAAGAATCTAGAATTTATCACAATAATGGGTGGACTGGTTAGATGAATGGATGAATATAGAGTTGATGGTTGAATGAATAGATGATGACTGATGGATGGATGGATGGATGGATGGATGGATGGATGGATGGATGGATGGATGGATGGATGGATGGATGGATGGATGGATGGATGGTGGATGGATGGACAGACGGATGGATGGATTGCTGGTAGATTTGATGAGTTATTCATTTCTAAATCATAAATGATAAAAAAAATATTAAAATCTTCATTTTGTGCGAGTAAGAAGACAAAGATGTTTTCCCACTCTTGTTTCCAATGCCAATCCAGAGCTGGACAATAATAACAAATCCCATTGATATTCCAATGCTTATTTTACTGTCGACACAAAGCACCAAGTGTGTGGAAGCTCTGCATATTGAAACTGACTACTATCTGAATATCTCTAGTTCATTCCCTTGTGACTTGTATTGAAATATGTAAATTTTCTCCAATAAAAAAACGTATATTTGTTGTGACTTCAGCTGTGCTGACAAAACAGCATGTATCAATGTATTGAGCCATTTGTAAATGGTCCTTTTTCCTGGCAAAAAAATATATTGAAACTGGTTTATTACAAAAGGAGAAAAAAAGAGTATGCTTGGATATAATCAGATTTTAAGTCATATTGTGTGGTCTGCAGCTTGCAATAGCAACTCACAATACTATGTTTTAAAAAAAGGAGGGGAAATCAGTGGAGTATGAATTGAAACACTAAAAGACACAGTAATTATATACTTTATTTTTCACAAAACTGACAGAAGAATATATTTATCTTCTGCTTCACAAATCTCTTCGTATCATGTCTTTGTGCTGGAGTTGCCGCTCGTTTGTGTAGCAATGGCCATCGTGGATCAAAACACGTGTCTGAAAGCTTTGATGTTGCATTCGATTTGAAAGGCTTTTCCAGGCAAAAGCTTCCGTTCAATAACTCAAGAAAAAAAATGAATTAAAAGGACAATGAGACCCTTGGAGGACACACAAAGAAGACAGAAAACTTGGAAAAATCAAAGCCTAAGCCAGCTATTTCAGTCCACCCTGCCCGCATTATCAGTAGCCAAAGGCCAAAAAGTTGAACTCATAAAAAAAGGGTGGAAATAAAATATTTCTTTAAAGCTCTGCAGAAAGCAGGTTTGCTCCTGGATTTTAGGCTTTGGGAATTTTGCATGTTGAGAAGCAGCGGTGAAATGCAAGCTCTCATCCTGGGATACGGTGTTATAAAAAAATAATACAACTCCTCAGGCGTGGCCTTGCTTCTCCTTCTGAAGCTTGGGTTGAAAGTTAAAAACAGCTTTCAGTCCATCACAGCTGTAGCTGTGTTATTATCTCCTCATTTCCTTTCAGCTTTGTATTTTTCTGAATCATTCATGCTGCATTTTGGGATTTTTCTTGGTATTAGAGGAGTAATTTGGTTCAAAAAGAGGAGAGCTAAAATATACAGAACTAAGGTACTTTGGGCAAATATTTTAGGCATAATAAAAAAACCCTTTATGTCCCGTCTCACTCATAACTGACTTTAAGTCTCCCCAAGCAGTTGTAAATATGTTTTGCACTATTAATTTTAATTTGTAATTAAATACAGTTCACCAGTTTCCAAAAAAAGGTAGAAGTGCTGGGCACACTTCCTATCACCGCTGATGCACTAATAGTTGACCTAACTTATCATCGAGCACTTTTGTTAACTTTGAAAACATTTAGCGTAGTTAGCTGAAACACATTTTTCTGGATATATTCTGAAAGGCTATTTTGCTTGGCTGTTTTGTGAACATTTCCAGTTAAATTAAGTTTAACATCTGTGTTGAAGTCTAGTTTGACAATTAATACTTTAAGCAGTTGGCCGTTTTTATTCATACTCTCATTTTGAAGTGGGTTAAGATGTTTTATGCAACAGATCCATTTCCTCTTTTTTTTTGTTTTCTCAATTAATTTAATTCAAACTAGAAATATATAGGTTTAAAACAAAACATGGAAAGTAGAGAACAAGACAAACATATACAATAGCTAAGGGCATTATATCACATGTAAAAATTTAATTGGTGCTTGAGTGTTGTAGTCCTTTAGAGGCAGATTTAATTTAATTCCAAGTTAGTGGTTTAACATTAGCTTCTGCTTCACATCAGTGTAGTGCTTTACTGTTAGTGGAACAAATATTTATGGGTAGTGTTTTAGAGTTAGCACAACCAACTTTGTAGTTATGAAATATGTTCAGTAGAAACTGTCTTGGCACAAGGAAGCTAACTTTATATTTCAAACTAGGTTTATTTTCTTGAATTGGATGGATTCAGTTTGGCTTTTCAAACTGAATTTTCTCTCAAATATTTCAGATATGCATTGCAAATACAATCTGTAAATAGGCTAATTTAAATGATTTTATGGATCATTTGGAATTGTGTTCCACAGAAAAATCTACAAATCCACTCTTCACTTGTGCATCGTGACTGGCTAATGACACTAAGGATTTCGAGATAGTCTTAAACTAAAGGGCTATTTATTTAAACAATTGGTATATTTGATTATCCTTCTATAATAGCCAGAGCTTAAGTGATCTATAGAACTATGGTTGTAAAATGCAATATTTTCTATTTCTGAAAAGTTAAATTATGAAAACTGTTCTGAGCAAAGGTGGTTCAGCAGACACAGCTCACTTAGAGCGTCATACAAGCACCACCACTGACCCACAGGAAAGACGTGCAGCAACGTTCAGTCCATGTTTTCAGTGAAGGTAAAAAAATGATTAAATAGAGCTCCTGCAGCCACACTACAAATGAAACGTATTTTAAAAGGGCTGTGGGAGAAAACAGGAGAACCCTGAGAAAACATTCAGCTACATTGCTGTAAACAAAGACCGGTAAAACCAGCACTCAAAATAAACCCAATCCTCTTGTGGGAAACGTATCTTAATTTCTAAAAATATGTGGTCTACATACCTAAAAGCAAAAAATAACAATTTTGAAACACTTTTTAAGACTTCTCAATATATTTATTCACACAGCTCTATTAAGTACTCAAAAAGCTTCTCCATAAATTTCCAGTAAAATCTGAATCAATGATTAAAGTCAAGGACTTAGCACTTTTTCACCCTTACTGAAGCTCTATGTGCTTAATTAACCAAGTTCAAACAATATTATTCAGTAATTTTTTTAATCATAGCTGTCAGCTTTTCATTGTTGTTTATAATTAGACTAATTATACTTGGCTTTCTCAGATAGTGGTGGGTTGGGCTAATGGGTTTGGAGCCATTTCTAGTTATTGTGAGCTTGCTTTCTTGATACCGTTATCGCATTTCAAAAAGAACGGATCCAGAATGCAAAACAAAATTCAAACGTTGACACCTCTGTATCATTTAGTTCCTGTTATGACAAATAAAGCCGCCGTGAGAGGAAACAAAAGAAGACAGTGTGCACATAGAAATCAATAGATGAATGAAAAAAAGTGTTGGTAAGAATAACAGTTTCTTGTGCAGTATTCATGCACTGAATAATGATTTCAGCTTCATTCACCCTCCAGTCTGGCAGAGTGGCTCGTTTCTTTATTCAACCTGCCTTCCCCGTTTCATTCAAGGACATTTGACGCTTTCCTTTTCAGCATCCTGTGTAGAGACAGGTTTTTGCAGCTAAAGAGGGATTTACTTACAGTGCAGCTGGAGAAGGCAAAGCCAAGAGTCACGGGGGGTGCGAATTTTAAATCAGTCTCCAAACCATTTAACCTTTTTCGCTTGGCATTGGTGTGAAATGATGAATCTGAAAAGGACATCCTTGATCTTATCATTTTTATTTTTTTTGGTTTCGCACACAAAGCTAATTGTGAAAGTCAGGTAGTTTACACACATTTTAACACTGATGAAAACCTTTTACGTTGAGCTCCACAATCCCCTCCAGGGGAGGCTTTAGTCCGACGGTCCAGTTTACTCCAGAATAATTTATTTTAACTGCTCCACTGGGCACATTTTGTTCCTGGTTGTAAAAACTGGATCATTTTGTAGTTTAAATTGGAGGATTGCAACATATTAGATGGAAGAAGCAATTTTTAGATTTCGTAAATAAATAAATTTATTTATAGTGCGATTCTTTTGCAATGGTGGCACAACAGATTAGCTATTGGCACTGAATCCTAGTATTTCTGCACTGAGCTTATGTATTTTTCCTGTGGGTTTTGTTTGGGTTCCCAGATTTCCTTCTAAAGTCCAGAAACATAAGTGTTTGGATAACCGGTCTATTTAAAGGTGCATTGGCACCCATCCTTCTTATTCCACTTTAGCTAAACTGAAGTTTGTTTGGATAGAAAGTACAGTTTGTTTGGGGTGTTGTGAATGTGCAATCAAACTCTGATGTGGACCGAAAAGCAAAGTCTGGTCCGTCAACATACTCAGGTCTCGGCTCGGTTGAAGTGAACTCTGGTGCTGCTCAAATGCAGAGTGAATTTCCTAGGGGACCAAGAATTTCCTAGGGGACCAAGACCAAGAAGTAGTCCACTTCCAAAGTAGGAAGTGGACTACATCACAGCGCATTCTGGGTAAATCCAACCAAATCAAAACACACATGACTGGCTCTGGCAGAAGAAATGGCTGTTATCCTTTTATTAATGACAAAACAGAAATCCTACAAATCTTAAAATATGTTTCCTTCAGTGGCTCTTGATGCAGCCCCACCACAGACGAGAATGTTATTTTTTTCAATTCTGTTGGATCGTTTGACACTGTGAAGTTTGCTTCCACACTGCATTGTGTCAAACTGCACTGTGTCAAACTGCACTGTGAAAACCAAATGTTTCTCCTGACGTTTTTCTTCTCACACCAGATATTGGCATATTAAAGTAACATGAGCTGGAAATGTACGCATTTTGTCTTCCCTTCCAAACACTACGTCATCACTCCGTCAACTTTTGTCAACATTCTTGGCATCGATGCTTCCTTTTTGTTTCTTTCATACCTTGCTTTTCGGAATATTTCTCTAATTTGGCAAAGAAATTGAATAAAGATCACTGTAACAAATTTAATGTTTCAATTTTTGTCTTCAATCAAACTAAGTCTACTGGACCCATCAGTTGTGAAAACAACCCAGGATTCCGCTAAGGACCATCTTTCTTAGCTACAAATGATGAAACCCAGGCACGGTGTGGTACGTCTGCATTTACAATAGAAACAGACAAATTAGCGCATCAATCCATGTGGAGGAAATAAAGCTGGTGCATTTTGTGGGGATTGGAAAAAAGTTTGAGAAGTTGCACATTAACACAAAAGGGAAGAACAAAGCAAAAAATATAGTAGAAGAAAGCTGGTGACAAACTGATGGAACAAAAGGAAAGAAAAATGAGAATATGAAAGTATGAAGACCCTGAAGCAGCCTGTGCGAGCTGACAAAGCCCCCTCAGCGTGTTATGCAAATGTATAAGTCACACCCTGTCAAGAAATCCAAATTCAACTCAAGCAAACACGTCCTTGTTCTTCCTCTGTGGACTCCTGACACGCTTCATTATTCATTTGCAGACATCACTGTTGGCGCCCAGCCATATTATTCAGAGCTCAAAGAGAAAAACATCCTTGAGAATCATCAGGCTGCAAGACAGAGAACGCTGTTAGGACTTGAGCTCACTCCGGAGGTGTTGCTGCTCCATATGGACACAAGCAGAGCCCTGCAGAGGTATGGGCAGGATGTAAAACAGCGTATGTCTGAGCACTATCACTCTAATTGCAGATGTCTGTGAGGACTTATTCATCTGCCCATTTCCCTTAGGGAACATTTAATCAACAGATTTCACTTCTAAGGGATATCTATTTTTCTAAGTGGGGTTCTTTGAGGTAGTTCTGTGGAGCTAGTTTGTTACCTAAAGTTACACTGCAGTCAGAGGGATGTCAGCTTAAGAGTCAGGGAGGAACATTCAAGTACAGTTGTGATTAGAGCTCAAAGCAAAAAAAATCAAATTTTAAACTGATTTGTCTGAATGCATAAAGACTGAAGAGCTCAAAGAAGAAAAGTAGAGTTCTTTCCTTGCTATTAAAACTTTTTATAATACTGTGAAAACAGTGTAAACAACCAGCCATTTCCTTTTTTCTGTCTAACTTGATAAACCTCTAACTTTTTAATTGGTCTTTATTTGTCCTTTTTTTTCTTGAAGTTCTTCAAATTCCTTTCCAAAGGCAGTTTGCTGTTCAAAAAAAGCAAAACACTACTAGGAATAACTCATTCATATCACATATTTATGTCTATTCTTGTTTATTTATTTATCTCTGGGAGATAAAATGACTTAATTGTAGTTTGTCAACAATAATTAGAGTTTGGGATTGTTGCGTCTTTGTGGTGTCTGTAGACCTGCAGCTCCCATTGCTGAGCTGCAGGTCTCCATTTGTTTGTTACCTGAGTGTTAAACTCTCCAAATCATGCAGATTTAGTCACATTTTTCCAACATCATTCCATGAGTCTTGGTTTATGTCTATGTGGCAAACTTTAGTCTGCTCTTCATGCTTTCTCAGCTGTCTTTTCCCCTGAACCTTTTCCAGTGCTGCACTGGTTTCTGGAGTTTGCTCAGTACTAGATCTTTGTTTTTCCACTGGTCCAGGCTCTGGCCCTGAAAACCTGGTGCTAACCTAACAGGTTGCTTCTGAACTTGAGGAAAGAACCACCTTTGCCAGCACCTTTACAACGGGCTCATAGGAGTCAACAGCCAATCAAATGTATGGCAGGTTAAAACTCGAGTTTAGTTTGATTGTGATCTGTTAAATTTAAAAGATAAAAAACAGTAAAAAACACTGAGGGTTGATCCTGCCAAATCTGACTAATTGAATAAGGTGAATAACTACATATATGAATACAAAAAGAAATACATAAAGTAAACATAAAAATAAAGTAAATAAAATTTAAAGAAAAAGAATAACTGATGGAATAAATGACTAAATATGAGAGAATATATTTGAGATATGAATACTTTTGGAAACAAATAAATATGTATTTTCAAATTTTATTTATTTTCACATTTATTCATTTATTTGTACTTTTCCTCACACCTTTCCCCCCTCAAATGTATGATAATAAGGGTGGAATTTCTGCCTGTAGCACAATCCATAAATGGTCAGTCATCAATTTGCACAACCAATCAGCGCCCAAGAAATTAAAACACATGTTGTGGGACTTCTGAGATTTATTTATTTATTCTTAATTGCTCTGAAGTAAATAGTCTGCTGCTCATCTGAATGGTCAATCTGGACCTGGTCCAAGGAACAAGCATTTGTGTTTCTTTTAATAGGCCAAGAACT
The DNA here is from genome assembly GCA_911649635.1 of Poeciliopsis gracilis. NCBI lineage: Eukaryota > Metazoa > Chordata > Actinopteri > Cyprinodontiformes > Poeciliidae > Poeciliopsis > Poeciliopsis gracilis. Next base: position 906,132 of record CAJVRI010000293.1, read on the forward strand.
CCTCATCATTAACTCTGACAGAGCGACAGGGTGGAGGAGGTTTGCTGCATCCACTGCAGGTCCAGTCAGGTGAGGAGAAATGTAATGCCCCCTTGGTATTTGATATTGTCTAATTATATATTGCTTGTTAAATTATATGGGTATATTTAGAAAAGATTGTGACACATGTTGATATGATGGAAAAATGAAGGAATGAGTTGGTTCATCATAGCATATATCAAACATCTAAAGTCTCCAGTAATTATGACAGATGGAAAAAACTTTGAAATCTGTGATTTATGATGGAGAACACAAGCTACCAGGAAGTAACTAAAATTGCAACTAATGCCCCTCAAAGAGCAAAATCAAGCCAAAATATGTTAGGGCTGAAATAAGCGGAGACAAGAGACTTTGAGGGCATTGCCAGGTGTGTGAAAGAACAAAGTGGAAAGCAGGACAGTTTTCAGGACAAAAGAAGCACTGTTGTCAACTTCACCACTTTGTTGCTGTATTGATTGACCTCAGACTGCTATAGCAACTGTTCTTTAAAAAACTTGCGATAAATATAGCAGCTTTTTTCCTGTAGTGTTGAAAAACTCTAAACAAATCTAGAGTAAAATATCAAAATGTTTTATCACCAAAAAATTTATTAGAAACACAAAAAAAGTTGATTTGGTGGCTAGTTACACTTTTACTTAAAAAACCCCCCACAGGAACAAAGACAAGAATGTAATGTAAATTTCTTGGGAGCTGATTGGTTGATTCTGATTCACTGACCAATCATGTCGCCAGTGGTGGAACCGCCCACCTTACCAAACACTGGAGGAAAATAAGTGGTATGAAATGTAAAAATAAATGTGGAAATAAATAACCAAAACAAAAAAATATAAATCATGAATGTTTATTTTTTATTTTATTTTATTTAGTTTTAGTTCCTCAGTCATTTATTAAATTTATTGATTTTGGCAGGAACAGTTCTCCATTAAAACACCGCGGTTCATCATGAGTAAATGTCACGTCAGACTAACAGAAGCCAACGTTCTCTTGCCTTCCACTCTTTAAGTAGGTCAATGCAGCACTTAAAGCTGCGTTCACAGCTGGCTATTCTCTACTGAATCCATAAACTCCATTTCCCATTCAGTCCTTTAACTTTGTCCATCTTTTCTAACTTCACCAGGTGGTGTTAATAAATCTTGGTTTGAAAGCTGTGTTTAGCTCTTGTTTTGCCAGCAACTGTTCTGGGAGAGAGATCAGCTGAACAGGATTGCAAAACATTCACAAGCACCTCTGGTTGTTTAAAACAGGCTTGATTCATTTAAATGGTGGCATTAAAGCATCTGTTTGCAGAGATGCTGAGATTTTTTTTTTTGTTAAACTTTCTCAATAAATTATGATCCTTCACAACAAAAAAAAAAAGAAAAAAAAAAGAATTAAGCGGGAGTGTGAGCAGCCAAATTAGAACTGGTACCAGCAAAATCCCTGGTTAAACACTGGAAATACTTTATTCAAACAGTCCAAACGGAGAGCAAACATTTCCAGCGACATCACCTCCTATGTTAAACTTGTACAGACTCTCTGATTGTACAAGCATTTACTTTCACTTTAATAGGATGATAAGAGTGCATTTTTAGCATGTTGCTGGCTGCTCTCTGCATAAACTAGATTGGACAGGCAGACCTGGAGTGGTGGGCAGTTGTTCTGAAATTTCTCCTCCACAGCAATGTTCTCCTTGTTTATTCAGAATCTACAGAAGAGGACTGGAGTCACGGTTACTTTTTTTTCTCGTAATTCTAAAATGACCACTGTAAATAGAAAAAAAGAACAAGGAGTAAATTTGCACCGAATAACTCACATTTTGAGAAAGAAATAAGGACAATTCTGAGGTCCAACTGTTGACAAATTATGAGGAAAAACACCAAAAGATGTTTTTATTAAATCAGACATTTTAAAGAATATAAGGACATTGCTGAACTTGAATTGTCAATTTTTTTCAGAAAAACTTCAAATTTTGAGATTTCAGAAATTTTGTAGAAAAAAAACTTGGAGATATCAAGTCAAATTCCAAGTTTTTTTTTTTTTTTTTTTTTTCCAGAAATGTATCTCAGTGGAGACATTTTAAATATGATTAAAACAAGGTAAAATGTGCCTCTTACTGCTTCATCAGCCAGACAACATGGGGGAAGAAATTGTGTCTATGGCGGCAAGTTTTGCAGATAGCGCTCTGTAGCATTCATTTGAAGGTAAAAGAATAAGCAGTTTGTGTCCAGGAAGAGTGTGGTCTGCAGAGACAATAGCTACCCTGATTATTCTACCTGCAGCATTAGATATTCCTCAAGAGGTATTGCAAGTTTTTCTCTCAATTTTTAATTTCTTACATGTATTACTTGAATTTCAACTGCTGTTGATCTTGATAAAGACAGAGAATTCAAATATTTTACAAAATCATGCTAGCGTTTAAATATTGTCTTATTTTTTCCACAAATGTGCACAATTGCAAGTTTGCCTCTGTTTTGGCAGTTTGGCAGTTTTGGCAGTTACTTTACTTTCACTAAAGTCAAACATGACACTAAATCTAGCTTGCAACATCTTTTACAAAAAGTTGCTGATAGATTTCTATCTCAGGCCTGTTTGTATTTTGCTTAAAATATCTCACTCGGCTTAATGATTTACAAAGTGAGGAGTTCCTAGACTCCAGCATGTATTCAATTTCCTTCCCTGCTCATTAACTCATCGTCCAGTAATTACATGTAGGCGGTTCTGTTTGGGTTGGCTCAGTGATTTGGCTTGGTTATAGAGGAAGATATACCATGAAATCAGTGAATTACCGCCATTGAGTTAATTGAAATTTTGTCACAAAGCTATATCAACATGTTTTCAAGCTGTTTAGCAAAAATTGTTAAAAGGAGAAATGTTGTCTTTCCGTGCTCCGAGCTGCCACAGTAATTCCCATATGTTACACCTAAAGCCAGCTATAATTTCAGTAATTCAGCTTCATTAAGTATTGATTACTTCTCTTCAATTTTCTCTAACTGCTTTAAACTTTTAAAGACGCCAGGACACCAAGCGAGACTGACGCTGAAAAAGAAAAAAAACGTCCCTAAGTGTTCTCTCCGTCTCGTTCTAAGGGACTCCATCTTCTTCTAAAATAGATGTGGGTCAGCTTTTAAGGCACTTCAGTGGATACGTTCATAATATATCCAAGTTTCAGGAAGACTTTCACCATTAATTCATTCATCCTGTCCTTTCTCTGGCCTTATGGCTGAAGTTATTCATCGTTTTTGACAGTGAGAGTGGGATGCTGCTTCCAGCAGTGAGACAAATGCCAAAGAGTAAAGTTATACCTTTAATTAATTAACAGTGTATGTTACCTTTCTGAATACGGTGGCAGCTTTTATGGCATCTACGGATGTTATGTCACCTTTAAACAAGGCACAGCATGTACATTTAGGTTAGAGCAGTCATGTTCCATCTAAACCTGACAGGTTGCTTCTATTTTAACTTTATTACTGGTTGATTCAGTCAGTTTATCTGCTTGGGAATGTTTACACCTTTCAACTCAGTTTACACACAGGTGTTAGGACTTTCAACAATGTATGCGTCATATTTTAGATAAGCGATTCTGTCCTCATATTGATATTGTTCACTTGATTCAATGCCTAATTTCAACTTTTCATCATTATTTTTTTTAGAAAATTGGAAACAAAATTTGAGATCATTTGTTGCTCAGTACACCTCACCTCTCCAACATCTGAAAACATGAATGGATGATTGGCGTAAATTCAATACTCAAAAGCTGCAGTAGAAAGTGGTAAACACAAGAAGAGCTTGATTAAATACAAGTGATCTACAAACAAGAGGGAAAGCCTGAATTTAAGGTAGGAGAGTAAAAACAAGAAGTAAAAAAGTGAACAAAAGAAACAAACTGATATGGCGAGACATTAACAACAACAATAACTGAACTAAAAGCGCATTCAATGCAAATTTTAAACGCAAACTAGTGATAGGTCTTGTTCAAAGACGTCAGATAGCGGTGAGGACAGTGTGTCGCAAAATCCCATAAATATGACAAAGCAGCAATATGGATGTAGTCTAGAGATATCAGGAACAACAGGGGAACATGGTTTTGTCTTGACAATATGATTAAGGCGATTTTCTCATTTGTGTTTGTGGTAAGTAAAAATGCTAAAGTTTAATTATAGTATTACAAAAAAATAAGAAAACCTGCTTTTGTAACAGAACAAATACATCAAATTAGTTATGTAAAGATAAGGTCTCTCATAAAACACTCAATGATAAAGGATTTCATCACAAACGAAACATTCATATTTGTCAATTCAAAATATTAGGTAGCAGATGACGAAGAGAAGCCATTTGTGAGCCGAACTTCCCATTACAAACCCAAACTCCCATGAACCCTTCAAGTCTGTGTGTAAACAAAAGCATTGTTATTTAAAAATAAATTTAAAATGCCTCAGAATAAATGTTTATGTTTCAGGTCTACAATTTTTCTACAACACTACAATTTTTTTTTTACCTTTGTTTTTTTCTTTGCATTATTGCTCCTTGGAGGAAAAAAAAGATAATTTTAAATTAATACAACACTGATACCCATTATGACAGATGAAAATTTTAAAGTGTTGTTAATGTTTCTCATTTTAATTATGTCCCATAAGACTTTTTCTTGCACCTCTTAAAGAGCTTATCTAATATTTAAAGAAGAAAAATAAAACATTTGCTTTAAAGTCTTTGTTAGTGAAGCATATTCAAAATAGAACTACCTAATGTATCATGAACTTATGTTTCAATCAGGAATTACCATTTATGTTTATTTCCTGCAGTTTTACAGCCAGAGTGATGGTTTTAACTTGCAACTAAATGCATTTAGTCTAATTTATCCCCTCAGCTGTGTAATTATGCTGCTAATGCCAACTATGTAGACTCACATAAAACATGACAGTTAATGTCAACACCCATTACCATTAGATGCTTATGGAGACGTCAACTTATGTAAGTGTGCAATAAAGGAATAAATACCACTGCAATAGTGTGGCTGGCAACCCACGCCTGACGAGGCCACAAACTCATATCTATAAGTGGCAGCAACATAGTTGAAATGCAGCTTTACCAGTTTCTTACGTTCCGTCTTTTTAAAAAATATTTTATTTATTCATCCCACAGTTATTTTATTGCTCCTTTCAATCCAGATTTACCAAAACTAAGTCAAATTCTTGAAATGTCACTAAAAGGGGCTCCTCATGCCTTTCTCACAGACTTAATTAATAACTTTAAAATCATTAAAAAAAAAAAAACGAAACAAGAGGAAACCACAAGTATGGTTAGAAACATTGTAGAATCACAAAGAGACTTCCCAGATTTTTATCGTAACAGTATACTGGCGTTTGCATGCGGGAAACAGTTATGCTTCACTTGAAGCCTTGAGGCAACTTTAAGGCTCCTTTGTCCCACAGCGTGCCACTTTATGAGAGTATAATCAAACTCCAACCTCATAATAGGGCTGCATGCGGTGCCTCCTATGCTTTTCTAAAGTAAACCTACAAAACAGAGGCTTTATCATTTTAGCACACCAATTCAGTTTTCTAATTTTACCTTCGGTGACATAGGCATTGTTTACGTATGAAGCAAATTATTGTGCACTCTAACATCCCAAGGGGATGATAATGGTAATCTATGTGACATGGCAGAAGAAATTTCAGGATTTTGCTGCTGAATCCATCGATTGATTGACTGATATACATACACACTACTTTTGTTTGGCTTTTGGATGAAATGTTTAGAAAACAATAAACATGCATGACACTAGGGCATTTAAATAGAAGCATGCAATGGTGATTTCCCCATCAACATTACTGAAGCATAACAGTGGTGAGTGTATTGCAACAAAAAATGTCAATGACAGTGTCCACTATAAATACACGCAAGTCTTTGTCTATATATTACTAATATAGAGAAAGCATAATTACAAAATTGTTGGTTCCATTAAATAATACATTAAAGTCACACGTAAATAAGCTTGTTCTTGCAATAAACAATCAAATTCATAGCAATGATGGATTCAAACATGAGTTGTATTCATAAATCAGCTATGGTTTTTGACCTCATTCTCTATCAGCCAATCAGAGGAGACACGGGTGTTCAGTTCAGGCTTTGGAGCAACACGTCTCTTACACTTGAGAGTGGCCACTTATCCAGCATTTTGGGGACATTGTAGTTGCCAATCTTCATAAAGTTTCAGCTGGAAACAGGAATGTAAGAATGCTCAAATGTGTCCCGGCGTGCATAGACTTTTCCACACATTGACAAAAAAAATTAACAATTCAGTTAAACCGCAAACAAAGATTTTGAAAATTAAACTCATTACATCTGATTAGCTATGAAAGCAAACAGCAGCTTGCTAATAAAATTTTTTTCCTACAGCATCACTGCGAGGAATAAGGTGGATACAGATTGAGATTGCAACAAACATGTCATGGACATGTCCCTGTCTGCAAGACTCCTGAACTTCCTTGAAGTTAGAAAAGTTGGGACTTAGACTATTAAAAACTGCAACTCCACAAAAATGATGGAAAGAAAGTTTGACACAGAAGAAAAAAATAATAGACTGTGTTTCTTCAACTTCAGGGTTTGTAAATGGAAGTCATTTGAGGGAACCTGTGGTGTTTGGGGGCCTGTGGGCTTTTTCTCCATTTGTACTGCAGGCCCTCTGCTCAGTTCATGAAATCTCCACCGCCAAGAATGACAGCAGGGCAAACATGTTCATAAATCTGCAGAACATGATTACAGATCTGCTTCACAGCCCAGAACCGTCACACAAACAGCACACTTGTTCTTAGCTTCATTAAGCTAAGAACAAGTGGCCACTCTCAAGCTCATAAGAGCAATCAAATATGTCCCCACACCCATCAGAATACAACCCATCCACCTGTTTGAGGCGGCTGCTTACCAGATGCCATGAGGAGCATTTTCCATTATGTTTGCAAAGGGTTCATGAAGGACAGCTACTGTGTCGCATTTTAAGACATGATGTAAGAATTGGCAATGTTGGGGAACAATTATGATTGGCATAGCACAAATGCTGATTTACTTGATCCTAATTTCAACTTTTAATAATTTGTTTCATCATAACTGGTTACAAAAAGAAAGAAAATGGTAAATATATGAGCTAAATAGCTATTGTTACTGGTAAAATTCTGATGGACCCTCTGAAATACAGAAAGAAAAAAAAAGGTACAGCTAATGATTTTTGACTTTAATAATGTGCTTCACTTTATAATTGGACATTTTCTCAAAGGTGACATAATCTGCCAGTCCAACTAATACGTTTTCATAAATATTAAGAAATTATCAAAATAAGCCCCTATATCTTGCTGGAGAGGTACATCCAAGTTGATCTTGTCTTATTTTCAGTGTACTGAGATATTTGGACTAGAAACTAGACAATAATTGGTAGGATTTTTGTGTTTTGCAGTGTGAATAGTATATCCTTATCCTGAACCACGCTTGCAGCTAATGATCAGAACGTCACACTGAGCTAATGTTTGACTGGGAATCTTAATATGGCATCAGAGCAAACTGATTCAAACTGGGATCAGAACCCAAATATTTTTTTGGAATACAAACTTTAAATAAATTAACTTACATGATATTTGATCATTTTCATGGCCATATATCTCAAATATTCATACAAAATACCAAATATTTTGTACATCAGAAATATCACAAATAGTGATAACCAATGGTTGAAATACGTATGGAGGAAACAGATTGCAAAACATACCAAATTTATTTGGGACAGCATGAAATGATAATGTTTAGCTACAAATTTGGGAAAAGATGCCAGAGAAAAGCCAGAGACCAACTATTGCAGGTCCAAAGTATAACCCAACAATAACTTTGAATATTAAATGATTTACATTTTGATAACTTAAAGCATCCTGGGCTTTCATTAAACCTCGGTGAGACCAAAGGTCAAACCTCTTGATTTGAATGCATCACTGTACAGTAATTAAGACATATTTGTATGAAGGGCCAAGCAGAATTATGAGCTTTCATATTATATAGTCACTGAAAAATAAAAAATGCCACCATTGCATTTTAAATCCCATTTTAAAAGTCGTCTGAGCTTGGCTTCTGAAGGCATTAGCACACAACTTGGTGCACATTGTGGAGGTCTTACTCCAATTTCAGGATTGAAAGAGACATTTAGATATCAAAATTGATGGCTCTTTTGTTCTAATTTAATTTACTGTAAGTAGGGGGTGTATTTCTGCTGGGAAATTTTTAATCCTCTGAAACAGTTCTGGCATGAGCTTTTCAGACAAGCAAACTGAGAAAGTGTCATATGGCAGATGTCACCATGTTAGCAAGCTGTTGGAGGCCAGACAAATTATTTTTATTGTCTGTGCCCTTGCTGTAATTGCCCATCTGTCTGAAGTCTGCATCAGTTGGGGAAACACATGAAGAATTTTCTAGAAATGTGCATCCATCCAGCCCGTCTTGAGTTCAGATTGTTCATTAGGAACAGTTGGCAGTCAGATGTCAGCATCCGTCTCCTTTTTACCCACAAATCCCAGTATTTTGGCAGTGTTTCCTCATTACATTCTCAGCCCTAACAAACCTCAAAAGAGTTTAGTTGTCAGAGGTCTGACCTCAATTTTCAGAGGTATTTTGTAGTTTTTCCGCTTCTGCGAGTAAAGCCTGCTCAGACGCTGCTGTGACATTGGGCAGCAGAGATAAATTTGTCTTGATGAGTCCTTGTGAAGATGCCTAGCATTCATTATGTTGGGAAGGCAACTGCATTTTTTCTTTCAATTATGGAATAATTCCCTGAATAAGACCCACATTAATTGCAAACAGACTCTGAAGTGCCACAAACCTCCAGGCAAACAGTGCTGCAGTACTTGTGACAAATTCAACCTTTCAAGTGTTTTCTTCATACATAACAACTAGATGTAAACAGAAGAGACCAGAATATTAAATCTACATGCAAAGATTTGTTCTTGATAAGATTGACTTTGCTCAAATAGACTTTGTAATCAAAAACAATCTGGCTGGTCTACTCCACATCAGAGTGACTCACTAATATGTACTGGTCCAATGTTAATATATCAGAGCAGGCAAGATGGTGGCTGTTAATATACCTACATGATGAGAACTTTTCTGGTCACTCCAGATCATTACTGGCAGGACAGACAACAACGACAGAACTGAAACTGTCCCTCAAGTTGGTAGTGTGTAGATGAAGACCCTGGTTCACTTTTATTCAAGTTATTCGTTATTCACACTCTGAATTCACAGTCACTTAGACTAAGAGCTTCTTAAGCTGACAGTTATTCAAAGTTAAGCCAACATTTATGTGGAATTTACCTAACAGCTAATACAACAAACAGCTACTGAGAATTAAACTAGTAGATGTTCAATGTCAAGATAATCAATTAGTTAATAACGATTGGCAGACTACAATTCAGAAACAGGCAAACACCTGATGTCACCGTTCACAATTCCTCATGTTTACTGACTACCCAGGATGAAATGCATCCTGAGAAATTGAAGTCAATGGTTCAAATCCCAGCCAAAGCACCTAAGCAAGATGAGAACAGAATGTAATTGCAAAGGAAGGCTAAATGAAGTAGCCTGGCCACTAGCTTTTCAGAATAATTCTGAAAAGCTTAGAGCTACTCAGAGAAAAGCTAATACCTACCAAATAACATTTAAAGTCAAGTTAAAAGCTATTGTGATTAAGTCAACAATTGATGAGCTAATGGCTATTCAGAATCAGACTAAAAGCTACATGAGCTACCAGCTATTTAGAGTCAAATTACCCCCTACTCTAATTAGGATTCTTAAAAACAAAATGTTATAAGTCAGTGAACTGCAGGGCTTACATTACACAGATGAAGAACTGTTAAATCCTGGCAGAGTTCTGCAGATATTTTAAAAGACCTAAGTGCAGGCAATTTGCGAGAAATTGTATTAGTTAGAAAAATTTTGCCAGTGTAAATAGCAAACTACTTGAGTTAGCTACTGTTGAAAAAGTAATGAGATGCTTAAAAAAATAACAATAATAATCCGTAAATGGTGTGCCCAAACTGTCAGATTTATTTTAGCGTAGTTTTTTGGATGTTAGCACTTCCCTGTTGAAGAATCTCTAAACTGATCAGATGTTGACTTGGCTCAGTCAGGGACATTTTTCACTGAAACTTCTTCAAATACTTGAACCCATGTTGCTTCAATTACATATACTATGGATGAGATGCTGGCTGCTCATACTGCAACTGAACTCATTTTACTCAACTTTTGTGCTGAGCAAAAAAGTCTTGTCAAAAGTTTACAGCTATTACGTAATTGATTGAGCAGTTAAATGACACTTCAGCTGCAATGGCAGATAAATTAACCATGTGTACTCTTACTCCTAGATTTTAGTTATCCTTTTAGCACTTGATGCATTTAATTTGAAACTAATATGGGTAATATTTGACATCATTAAATATACAATGACAAAACTCTCCTTCCAACTCCTGAGATACTTACAATTCCTGTCATAATTCCACAATAAATATAAAAATCAGAGCCATGAAGTAATGTGTCCTGACTGGCTGTGTCCTTACCAGTGACAAATGGTAAAAAAAAAAAAAGATTATTGGTGGCACTGATGTGCTAATAGATTTACCTTTTTAGTCCAGTATAAGCATTCAAGTGAACAGTCAGAAAATTTTACAATTTTTTAAAATAAATTCATTTCCTTCTAGAATCCAGCAAGATATTAGGCTCCATTTATGCTTTGGAAATGAATTGTATTAAACAATACTCAAGTTCTTGAGAGAAGCGTTTAGCAAGAGTATGATTTCAGCTCAATCTATACAAATCAGTATGTGGGGGAGAGGGTGAGTGTGTGTGAATGAGTATGAGAGAGGAAGGTTTCTAAATGTGAGACTGGATGACTATATGAAAAGACAATTGATGTATGAGTGTAAGATTTGTGTTGAGAATATTTATAAATATTCTCAAATGTGTGTTCTGAGCTATTCCACTGTATTAGGAGGTTTCAGCTCCTCTTTCATGAAAAGACCTTATTGAATTTGGTGAAAGCTGCCCTTCGACTTTCATCATCGCCGTCATCGCTCATGCACAGCGACTGACTTGAGACCTAAAGCTTATCACCAACCATCAATCCATCGCTGTACCGACGTATGCTTGCAGGGTTTCCCAGGAGCTGGTGACTGTCTACAGCGGTCACTGGGTAAGAGGTTTTGTATTTCCTGAACACAATGCCAATCCATCATGGGCAGACACTGAGACACACAGGACAAAGAGTCATCCAAGGACAAATTCATACCCAAGTCAAGTCAGAGGTCCTGGAGAGAAACCAGGACCTCTGACTTCTCCCTTGCATGACATTTGCATAGGAAGAACATGCAAACTTCATGCAAAAAGACTCTAGGACTTCTTAAGGCAAGGTCAATAAAAAAAAAAAAAGCAAGAAAAAAAATTCTTCATACAAAACAGGCTACTGAAAAGCATGTTCATTGACTGAATCTACATGCTTTTCCCAGGAGCGCCACCAGGAATCTTGGTCACATGACAAAAAATTTGAGTCGTCTGTAGCTGTAGCTAAGCTAGCATGAGTATATGCAAACCATGTATTTGGTATGCATGTACTCAGACCAAGTACTGAGTCATGCATCCAGTACTTGGTCTGGGCTCATTCTCTCTATGTACTCCAGTGTGCTGCTACCTGCAATCTCACTAAAACCACAAAGATAAAGCTTGGAGAATTAACTTTAAAATACTTTGGCTAGTTTATCAACCAAAATACCCCAAAGACCTGTTGTTGTCATATCAACCTTCCAACAATCCATAGATTCTCTATGAAGTAACTGACTATCATCGACAGTCTAAGTGGCAGTCGGTTCCAACTTCTGCAGATCTGTCCCCAACCATCTCAACACTTTGTACTGGACTTCAAACAATTATGATTATGCAGTCTTTCTTCAGATTCTAAGAAAAGAGAATCTACTTACATCTACAAAGAAGAACAGTTTGAACATGGGTCAAAGGACAGTCACACCAATAAGCATTTGTGGTGTCTAAGAACATCAGCTGATAAAATGTTGGTTCATGTAACTTAAAGTCTACGCCGTTATCTCAGCTATTCTCACCCATTCCTCAAAGCTCCTTTCCTTTGCTTTTTTCTGCAGATTGAGCTTTGGGCTAGCGCATGCTCACACAGCAGGCATGCAGAACCGGGTGTGTTCCATTTCTAATAACTTTTTCAGCATAATTTTTGTTAGTTTTATGTTTAAGATGTGGATTTCTGTTTTTAATAGTTAAGCCATATCATAAGGAAATCCACACATTTAATTAATGATGTGCCATAAAAAAACTACAAAAAAATAAGTTTTTTGCAGAATCACCTGGATGATAAATGTTGCAAAGATCCAGTAGGTTTAAGAGATTTTTCTCTACTATTGCAGCATTTTTAATATTTGCAGCAGGTTGCTCTTGCTGCTTTTGTGTTATATATATATATATATATATATATATATATATATATATATATATATATATATATATATATATATATATATATATGTGTGTGTGTGTGTAATTGGCGCCTGGGAGGCGCCAATTACAACGGCTGAGTGAAGTACCATCAGAAAGTCTCATTGAGAATGTGAATGCAGCATTGAGAACGATCCCTACCAATACCATAACAGAAACAACAATGAGCTGATCTACAACTCAGCATCAGTGATCCTTGAGATACTTGGTTATAAGAGCAACCATGAGACCCAATACCCACCATGGAAAAGACGGTTAGATGGATTGATTACAAGAAAGCCTATGACTCAATGCCACATACTTGGATCATTGAATGCTTAGAGATGTATAACATCAACAGGACTCTGAGAGTCTTCATTGCAAACTCGATGAGGCTGTGGAAAACCACCCTTGAAGCCAACTGCAAACCACTTGCACAAGTGTCCATCAAATGTGGCATATACCAGGATCTACAGCACGGACATTGGGATGTCATTCGGACTAGAGAAGTGTGGTCGGCTGATTACAAAGAGGGGGAAGGTGATCTGCACAGAAGGGGTCTCACTCCCAGAAGGAACAATAGCAGACATAGAGGACAGTTACAAGTACCTAGGTATACCACAAGCAAATGGCAACCTCGATGAGGCCACAAGGAAAGGAGCCACAGCTAAATACCTCCAGCGAATAAGGCAAGTCCTGAGAAGCCAGCTCAATGGCAAGAACAAAATCCGTGCGATAAACAGCTACGCCCTGCCAGTAATCAGATACCCTGCTGGGATAATTAGCTGGCCAAAGGAGGAGATAAAAGCCACAGATATTAAGACTAGAAAGCTACTAACAATGCATGGAGGGTTCCATCCCAAATCCAGCACCCTGAGACTGTACACAAGCCGCAAGGAAGGAGGTAGAGGACTAGTGAGTGTGAGAACCACTGTCCAGGACGAAACAACTAAGATCCAAAAAAACATCAGGGACAAAGCCTCAACAGACAATGTGCTCAGTGAATGTCTCAGACAACAGGGAACGGAGGTTGAGGTGCCAGAGATACCATCATGGGAGGACAAACCCCTACATGGGATGTACCACCAGCAAATAACCCAAGTGGCTGATATCAGTAAATCCTACCAATGGCTGGAAAAAGCTGGACTCAAGGACAGCACAGAGGCCCTCATCATGGCCGCCCAGGAACAGGCCCAGAGGCCCAGATCTACCACACCAGACAAGACCCAAGGTGTAGGTTGTGCAAGGAGGCCCCTGAGACAGTCCAGCACATAACAGCAGGGTGCAAGATACTGGCAGGGAAAGCGTACATGGAACGACATAACCAAGTGGCAGGCATAGTGAACAGAAACATCTGTGTAGAATATGGACTGGAAACCCCGAGATCAAAGTGGGAAACACCCCCAAAGGTGGTGGAGAATGCCAGAGCTAAGATCCTGTGGGACTTCCAGATCCAGACAGACAGAATGGTAATGGCGAACCAACCAGACATTGTCGTAGTGGATAAACAACAGAGGAAAGCCGTTGTGGTAGATGTAGCAATACCAAGTGATTGCAACATCAGGAAAAAGGAGCACGAGAAACTGGAGAAATACCAGGGCCTCAGGGAGGAACTGGAGAGGGCCTGGAAGGTGAAGACCACAGTGGTGCCTGTGGTCATCGGGGCCCTCGGGGCAGCAAACCCCAAACTGGAGCAGTGGCTACAACTATTTTATTTTATTTATCTCCTTTACTTATCCAGGTAAACGCCGTTTAGATCTAGATCTCATTTTCAAGATGAAGCTGGGCATTACATTCAAAGCATCAAATTGATTCAACATACAAAATTGAGATACTACTTTCTTTTCTAGTAAATAGAAAAAATGGCTCCACTGCTCATATATAAAATTGTTTTGATGTTAATGTTGATGTTTGATGTTACTCTTAAGTTAAAGATAGAATCTACAGACAAATTGATTTTGTGCTTTTAAGAACTCAATATGACAAGTCCTTGGAAAAGTTGGGACAACTTTTTATTTGGAGCAGCAAATAAAACTGACTGCTGCCAAAGGGGCTCAAACAAAGTAATGAGCAAAGGCTGTGGAAGTTTATCAATACTCCAATATTTTAAGTGTTTTTTATTGTTATGCGGTGATGTGTGCATGTATTTTAAAGTAAAACAAACAAACAAACAAAAAAAAAGGAAGTCATTTTCGGGAATGAACTTTTTTTTGTTTTGAAATGATACCATATTATTACAGACTAAAAATATTCAATAGTTTCCAGGAGACATCTTAGCTGGAACTTTGTTGCATAATGAAGTATTTATGCCATCATAGGTAGGGAGGATGTTCAAACTGTTCTCTCATCTGAATAATCTCATCTGAACTGAGGCTTCTGTTTACACAACACGTCACACTTGGTTTCAGGTCACATGTGCCGACCGCAGGTGGTCGGATCAATTGAAAGTGCTTAATTACTGTTGTGACAAATGGCAGAGGAATTTAACGGGCTTTGCTGAGCAAATGATCTCTGTGATTGCAGTAGGGAGAGTGTGCCATGATTCACATTGACAAGCAATAAATTATTAAGCTGCCAGAGTTGCCTGACACCCTGAAGCCATGTTTCTTTTTGTAGACGGGAGCCCGGCGGGGGCAAACAAAGGCAGCACAAATAGGGATTTCAATGCAAGCCACCCGTAAGGTTCAAACTGATGGACGTGGGCAGATGGTTGGTGTTGAAGGTATCAGAGGAATTTGAAAGATTACCTAGAATAAATAAAAATGTGTATTCATGCACCGAATCAAAACATTTTCTCTTTGAAGGTGGGTGAAAAACATTTTAAATTGGGGCTGGATTTAAGTTCTTCTTGGCTCATCAATAAAGTAATTTATCAAAGTTTAATTCAACCTGTGTTTCCAAGCACATATTCACAACATACCAACACAGGAATAACCGCAGGAAAGATTAAAAATAGATTGTCAGGCTTGCATTAGAAAAAAAAAAAAAAAAAACTGACATGGATTGAGTTTTCTGACAAAGCCAATGTTAAAATATTTTTTTTGAGTCTTGGAATGGTTTGATTTTAAAACTTTTGCTCCATCAGATTTCAGAATCTCAGGTGAAGACGATGATGTACCAGAATGGTAGCATGTTCATTCTCCAGATGGCTCTCTTTGGGGTTTTTGCCTCTATTAAGTACTATTTTCATTGTGTTGCTGATCTTGCTTTGGTGGCATTCCTTCTTTCAGTGTCAGGGAGCATCACAAGTTAAAAATTGTGTTTTTAATGTACCTTTTGTGCACAAGCACAAGGATGTTAGGAGAAAAGTTTGATGGACATGTTATGCACAACCCAAGGACTGAGTAGTTTAATTTCTTCAGAAATAATAAAGTCAAAACCTCAGTTTGCCTTGAAACAGAACTTTTAGAAAATCTACCCAGTTTCATTTCTTACAAGCTGCACACATTTGTTTATTTAATGGACATAGCAGCATTATAAAATAATTACTGATGGAATGATCAGTATGTTGAATGTTTTCTTTTTCAGAAAATGTTACCCTAATTAACATGAGATTTATTAGTTTGAATTAGAACCGGCTTAATCTGCCAGGTTAGTGCACAAATAAGGAATTTGACTAATTTAATTTGCTTAAAAAAGACACCTAAAAGTAAGGGGGAAAAAATTCTTTTTTCTTGTAAATCTGCATATTCAGTGATTTTACAAAATATGAAGACAATGTTCAATTAATGCTAAGGTGCATTGTAATGAACTAGGTACTCTGGCTGACGGGAAAAGTTTCTGTCCAGTGTGTGTCAGATGTTGGCTGTCTTTCTCCTGATCCTAGACCTGAATAAGTCCTGGATGGAAGGAAGAAATGAAACAGACCTGTCCGGCCAAATCACACAGTGATGGAACAACAAACAAACTGAATGATGACCATGCAGATCAATATGAATAGAAAAAGCTGGCTACTTGAAGAAGCGCTCCACACTTTAAGAACCACTGCCTTAGCTAATGACTTAAACATTAATATTTCAGTTAATACTCAGAAAATGGAATTTCCTTATGTGGCAGTAACCCCCGGGGGGCTTTGAACGCACCACACAAGTGCTGGCATTTAATTGGCTGTGGCGCTGTTTGTGTATATAAAGGGCCCTCCCTCACCTGGTCAACATGTGTTTCCGGTTTAGACCTCTGTTGCTGTGCAGCACCAGCCACACACTGTGCGTTTGACGGATGCACACTGATTGCTCCTTCTACTGGTAAGATGCCGCTCATGTACTTGTTTGTTAGCCTAGCCTTCACTTAGCTTGAACTGTACACCTAGGCGGCCCGTGCAAATTGCCTGATCCTCCTCCCAGCCAGAGGCACTACATATAGAGCTTGTGGTAAGTGAAAAGCTCATTATTTGCATGCTTTTAGATTCGATGTTTGCCCTGTGGTTCCTGGTTGATGGTCCACTGGTATTTTGGTTGTCCGTCGTCGGCAGCCCATCTGTCGCCCTGGTTGCTGGCGTTCTGCCAGTCGTCGTGGTCAGCGCAAACCTGACTCCTGCCCTTTGTCCAGCTTGGCTGGTTCGGACTGGTGGCCAGCTTGGACGGACTCTGATGGTGCCACTCTTGAGTGGCGTCTGTGGCGTGACATCCCAGGACGGATCCCTAATTGGACAATTGCTGCTGATTGATTGTGGACTGAACGACAATTATGAAATGACTCATGTAATTTGAATGTCTTTTATCTTGACAGGAAAGGCCAGTTCGTGGTGGTGGACTTTCCGGGTGGTGGTATTCTTTTAATATGTTGCACAATTTTCTTTAGTTTTGTTGTTTCGTTTGCTGTGTTTCTTTTTATTTAGGTCACTACCCTGAACTGCACTGCCACCCTTGACTTGAGCCGTCACTGTTATTTAAATATGTGAGTGGTTTTAACATATAGTATTTTATTGATTAAAATGAAATGGTGTAATAAAATCATTGAAATTGGTGAGATTGTCTCAAGCCTCATCTGTAGTGGGCCTGTGTGCCTTAGAGGTAACTTTTAGGAAGAATTATTACAATTTTATCTTGAATACAGTTCTTTTAAGTCACACCGGTACCACCACACTTAATTGAAAGTGTTTTTCATCAGCCTACTTCTTTCGCATGTAGTTTGGAGTTTTCATCAAGGACAGCCAACTGGTTGGCCAACTCAGATTCAGTCTGAGTTGACATTCATTTGGTTCCCTCAGCAGGCCGCTGCCTCCTGCTGGCCTAATAATTGCTCAGAACAGCCCACAATCAGAACTGAGAGGATGAGATCAAAAATAACACTCAGCAGTTCTTTTCTTTGACATGAAAAGAAATTGCTGTACACATATTCAGTCTTCACAAAAGGAGCGAAAAGGAAACGCCTGAAACCTAAAAGTTGTTTTTCATCATGAAATATTTCTCATAACAGAGGTTCATCTTAAAGACAATATTAAGTGCATGGTGCAGTGACTTCTCCACAACTCTACTGTGAAAGTTAAAGGTTGTCTATAACTACTTGCCTTGACACAGCATTCACTTTGATTTGGTTGAAAGGAGTGGAACTGTGGTTGAGATTTTTTTTTTTTTTTTTTTGTACAAATTTCATAGTTCAATATTCCAACACTCATTTTCATCTAATCCATTGATGTCAAGTCAACCTGTAACAAGTTATACAGACAGTGAAATGTATGAGTTTGATCGATCATGTCAGTCTGCCCAGCTATTTTAACATTGTATGACAGAATGCAGTACAAAAGTCCACACCTAGATGTCCACACATTTATATAATCATTTGAGATGAAATCAGTCAGTCACAGCTCAATGAATTTTAAAATTGGATCATGATTTGATGCAACTGGCGGAATAAGTCCTCTTTTGAACTTTGCTTCTAACATCAGTTCCTGACCTCACATATGGTATTGTGGAAAAATTGTCAAACATTTCCAAAAACTTGAGCTGCAGATATTATGAATATATCATGGTAACATCAACATGGGTCATATTAAGATAAAGCAATACAGAGCAAAACAATAAAGGTTGGATACTATATTGTAAGTATTATGAACTTGCATTTCTCAGGTTGATTCAATATTTATCCAGGTGGACAGTCTCAGGGCAGCAGATGCTCACTCTGAACATAAATGATGTTGCCCAAAATACTAGCGAGAGAGAAAAGAAAATAGGCAATTATCACAAGAAAGAACAGTATTTCACTACTGAAAAATATTTGGAAATGAACGTCCACAGTTAAAGTCCTGAAATCTTGCAGGCAAAACAATCTCCCAATGTGTAGCTGCTGGTGTGGAATGAAGCCATAAAACAGGATGGGACACTCTGCATCAGAGATAAGATCATATAGTCCCACATTTATTTAAAGCACAGCATAGTGTATCACTAATTGATATGAGAAGAGGAACCTCAAAGCTGGAAAGTAAAGTTCTCTTGTTGATTTTTCAGTTTCAAAACTCTGGTAGCCACACTTTGTATATACAAGAGAGACGGGAGAGAAATACTTGCATTTGTGTCTGCTCTTGTGTGCAGTGTGCATTTCACCCATACGAAGGTTTAAGTAGGTCAATGCAGTCTCCCATGATTATGCAGAGATGCATGTTTGCCTCCTGCAGGTTTGGTTTGTAGAGAGAGCAGGGAGCACAAAAGAAGTAGTAAAACCTATTACCTATCACAATTATAAGTTTACTATTTTCTAACCTTCTGTATCGCTTTCATCAAGTGCAAAGACAAAAGCAAAAAGTGAAGCTTAACTGATTTTTCTATTGCTATAAATAAGTAAATGTTCCACCTCTCACATCAGTGGCTTCAGCCCCTGTCTTCTGGTCTGGTAAACCCCATTCATCAGGCGCAGCACTGCCAGGGCCACGCCACTGCTTCCGCTACACTGAGCTGGCTCAACCTCAAGCTGCCCTCTCAATATGAAACACAATGACAGCAACACTGGAACATAATGATTTAAGTTCTCCTAGGGGAAGAAGTATACTGTCCACTCAATCCTGCTGACACGTACTCCTCTGTTTTTAAGTGATAATGAACTGAATTAGATCACACAGACACACACACATATAGGATTTAGTCACTTCCAATCCCACAGCTCATTTCAGATGCAGCATACATCAGGGCTTGTGGCAGATCCAGCATCGAGCTTGTTAACCAGTTTCACCAGGAACAAGATGTTCAGACTCTTTTTTTTTTTTAAACTACTGAAAACAATGTTTGTTTTTTTCCGGGGGGTTTTTGTGCTTTACTACTTAGCCTATATACACAATAGAGTCCAATTAATTATCTTTAAACAGAAAAATCAAGCAGTGAACCAGATCTCAATTGTATTCCTTTGTAGTCTCCTGCAGGTTTTTTCAGTTGCAATATTATGTCAGGCTGCCTGCTACCTCATGCATTGCCAAGTCTTTAAATTATTTCCCCTCTGGCTCGGTTGTCAGGAAGGTGTGTGTTAGTAAATCCTGTGGCCGTTGTTAGGAGAGAAGCCCACAAACATGAGCTGACATTCAGCTTGACCACAAAAATGTATTTGTGCGATCTTCCACTACTATGTCCATAGAGTGGCAGTGAAAGCTCAATGTTATAATTATAGTGAATATATATTTTATAGGGCTCTGTCCACATCACCTTACATGCTGACAAGCAAGTGTATTTTTCAGAATATATCCAGTTATCTGTCATAATAAGAGGGGAATCGCAATGAATAGAAGTGATTTGAATGAACCAGTGAAGCTATATTATTGTTCTTTAACCAACAGTTTCAGTCATAAATCTATGTTCTTTGCAAAATGAGTCATGTTTGATATTTTTTGGAGTCATGGAAAAATGTCAATTTTTAACAGGGATCCCAGTCAGTCTGACATGGAGGATGTAGTTCAGTTTATTCAAGGTGATCTGGTGAATCTTGTCTGGAAAAAATGTCCAGGAAACTGCAAAAGTGCTGAAACACAGTATTTCTTTTTTTTAAATCAAGACTAAAAACTCACGTTTTGAGTTGCTTTTGAACCACAATAAATGGACATAGTTGATGTGTATCGATGACAGTTGGCAAAATGTAATGTTGGTTTTCACAGCTGTTGACTATATGATGTTTTTATGATTTTTTTTGTGTTTTCACAACTTAAAGCACTTTCAACTGCCTTGTTGCTGACATATACTATGCAAACTTGACTGATTAGTCTTCACTTGCTAAAGGAGAAACAATTTGGTCAAACTGTCCATCCATTTTGAACTTTTTGCAAGACAATATTAAAATAGCTCTATAAGGTCTGACAGGCTGGAGGTTTTCCACCAACACTGCACTATTAATGAATAACTGACCAACATACCCCACAAGAAAACAGATATTTAAACAAACAATGTGATTTCTACGGTCTGCAGATTGAATTGGGACTTTTATGACTTAGAAATCCAAAATCTGTTACCATACAGGTTCATCTAAGGCTAATTTATAGTAACTCAAGAGAGTCATACTTTGGGACTGAGCGAAAAAAGTTGAAAAACCAAACAGAGAATGTTCCCACTAAGGAAAAATAAAGGTTATTTCTAATCTATTCAAAGAGAATATTGCAAATTCCTTGCAAAAAATGTTTGCAGATTTTCAGAGCCCAATAATTTTTTGTCAAAAATGCTGACAGCTGTGTCTCCCTGCAGAAGTGATTTGGAAATGAATGTTCAACATATATAAGCTTAAAAATGTTATCCATCGATCTTCAGAATACTTGAAGGTAAAGCTGTGTCTCTATTCTCAACACAAAGCCAAGGACATTTCTGAACACGACATGCACCAGATTTAAAGTCCCAACTGAAACCATAAAGAAGTGTGTAATACTCTCTATACAGACCAAAACGAATCTGGCAGAACAGAGACTGAACTTTCAAGATCTTGCAGATGCTCTAAATAAAGCCTGAAAGAAGTGTGTCCAGTCTTTGAATCAGAAAACCCAGAACATTCTCAATGAAAAGTGGAGGCTTTCGTAGTGTCCCTCCTGTGGAGACAACCTCTACAGGAGGCTGTGCTGGTTTGGAAAACCTGAGGCCTTTAGGTTTTTGCAGATAATATGATTCTCGTAGTGTTTTCAAGTAGTAGATTTTCACTTGCCGTGGGAAATGAAGCAGAATCAGCTCAAAGTCTGAGGTTGAGTTTTTCACCTGGATAGTGATGAAATGCTCCTTCCAGGTTGGATTTTTTTCATTTCAACTCAATTTAAATTCAAAAGTACTTTGCTCAAACCAAAAGGAAATCAAATGTCATGTCTTATATCACCCAATTATCTTCAAAAAGTTGTTGTGGATGATTATGGTAAAGAGGCTTCTGATAAAAGACACTGTTGTGGTAACAGTTCATTATCCAGGCAGCAGAGAAGATATTTCACAGTAACATGTCCTGGATGACACCATCAGTTCTTGGCAAGGACTGCTAATCCATTTCATTTGCTTTTGCTGCTCCTTTTTGCAGCTTTGTCTGGATATTTGGTCAGAAAGCCAGGCAGAGGGACAGAGTCTGGGACTGGATTCATGCCCTTTATGATCGATGGGAGAGACGGTTTGAAATTCTCTCCCTCTCTCTGTCCCTATGAAAATTTCTTTTTCATTTTGGAGTTGTAATTCAAATCCAAAATCCCACTGTTATTTGGATTTTTGACATGCTAATCAACTGCTTCCTGTTGTAAAGAACAATACCTTGTTGAAACAGTTATGTTATTGTAAGAGTCTGAAAGTAAAACAGCAATTGCACGGAAACTCGACTACGAATGTGGATAAAAACAACAGACTTGTATTACTTAAAGGCAATCCATGAAAACTGGTGGTCCTCATTATGCACCATCTTTGCATAATTTCAGAAAGTTCTTGGTTGAAATTGAGTTACTTGTTCTGGTGTTTTAACTGGAAATACTCTTAACAGCTCATTTTGTACTAATTCTGAATCCAAGTAGATATCATTAAGATCTAATAAAAAGGCAATTTACTTTTTGATGCACAGAACACAAATTCATTCAACGTTTTGCCTCTCTCACATGGCAAAAGTATAATGGGGTTACTTCTGTTTGGTTTATTCATCTACACATAAGAGCTCAACGTTTCTCTCTGAAGCTCTTGTGATAAATGACAGAACTGTCGTTTCAACTCAAGCAGGCTGAGCAACACGTGCCACAATTAATTTCTCACCCAGGTTTCAAAGTGCTGACAGCGGTAGAGAGAAATGAAATGTTCCATCAAAGCTAACCTTAGCTTTATTCCTGCATGAACCCGGCTGTGTTTAACATGCCGAGGTCCCGCAGGGCGCCTGGCAGGAGAGACGAATCAAGAGAAGCCTCACTTCGCGCTCGGAGTGAAGGTCGGAATTCAGCCAGAGAGAGTTAATTTGATATGAAAATCCAAACGCAGGAGCCATCAGAGCCCGCTGTGACACTTGAAAGTCTAAAAATCACTGTTAATCCAGAATCGCTCCTGTCAGAGAAGAAGGTGTAGGCTGTAATTTAGAAATAAATAGCCTGAGCTTGATATCTACTTGTCATTGGAAAAAATGAAAACAACAATTGTAGCTCAGTTCTATTTTATTTATGATATTATGTTAACAATCATCTGAAAACGTTCATGTGAGGTTTGATTTCCCTTCAAAAAAAACAAAAAAACTTTTAAATATATTTTAGAATATATCTAGCACAGGGTGTATTGTTGCTGAGGGCACCAGCAAAGGGAAGGAGAGCTGTCAAATTAATCACGCTAAAGTCTCTTCATTCTTTCTTTCACCAACGCTTTCGCTCAGTACTGATTTTGGCCTGCCGATCCTTTTTCCAGGAATGTCATTATGTCAAATGAGAATACTTCCTGAACACGATGTGTACTGCATTAAAAATCCCCACTGAAAGCAATCCTCATTGTAGGGAGATTTCTTGCATTAGGGGCTGGCAAAAATAAGCATAGTGAGTAAAAAGGATCTGGTAGCCAAATACAATTGAGTCGACACTTTCAGGATCTCACAGGTTGCTTTCCTGGAACTCCAGGGGTTCTTTAAGAAGCTAAAATTCAATGTTTTTCAAACTTCATTTGCATTTTTCATAACTTGCAGGTTACTTTACTATAAATTGTCCAAACTTTGATTTCTTCTGAACCATAGGCAGTATTCTGTAGTATTTCTCAGCCTGACCTGAGAAATCCAGAATTTAAAAGTTGCATAATTGTTCCCTGATCTGTGAATATAAATCCATCTGTTCGGCCATGTTCTCATATTTCCAATTTTAGGATTGCTTACCAGGAATGGACTTTGGTGTCACATTAGATTTATACCCCAGGAAAACAAAGTTGTTCATTCCCAAATAAAAAAAAATAAAAAATCTAGGCAAGCTATTAAAAAGCCAAGAATTGGTTAAATTCTGTTTATAGTGAATATTAGGATTGTTGTTACAGACCAGAAGAAGCAGAATGATACCAACAGACTTTTACACTGTGGTTCCCATCTTTGGCTCACATATTTGCTATTGGAACTGGTTTATGCAGGTATGAGAAAACAGTTGAAGAGCTAGTTCATCTGGACTTCCATCTTAGCTACAACAGCTCATTCCAGTGGTTCATTGTGCCTCCAGTCCAGTGATACTTTAGTTCTTTTGGTAGAAGATCCATTTTCCTCTTCTGCAACACACTAACAGATGAACCTGATCTGCCTAGCGCTAGTGTGAACCTTCTCACAGTGGTGCATTTACTGCTGCAGGACATTTGAGCACCATAGAGAGAACAGAAATGCCATACGTTGTTTTTCAGTCAAAAACAATGTTTTGCGATTTTCCAAACCCCTAACACTGCTGTGATTCAGTTAAAAATAATGATTTCTTAATGTGGGATTTTATTCAGTCAATCAAGTTAAAGGCAAAATTTCATAAAGATGTTTAGAGAGGTTATTTTACTGTATTAAAAAAAATTGATTTCCATCACAAAATGATGCTTACTGTTTCATTGTGATGTTTAATTTTTGAATGTTTTGCAACTTTTGCAACAAAAATGATTCAGCTTAGCTGCTCACCAGTAACTCTCCTCTAAACTTAATGGACTTAATTTTTAAAATTACAAAAATGTAGCTGTTACCAACACAAAGCTAAAAACTCTACAGTTGTTCCAGAATAAATGACGGCACTTCCTCTTTGGGAGTTTGACTGAAGGTTAATGCCTCGTTCAATGGTGGAAAATTCAATGAGTCACCCAAATGTTTTAAAATGAAACATTAACACAAAAGCCATCTTACATTTTAGAACAAGCAACCAAAAAGACTGCTTTGGTAAAGATGCAGTGTGATCCTCATGTACATCCTCATTTGCACATTTCTAAATTTGATTGAATTACTCACACTCAGCTGCAGTAATGAGTCAGATTTTTAATTTCTTGAAAACCTCTGATGGATCTCAGCAGCAGTGGATTTCTTTCAGATTGTAAATGTATGCTTGTCACATTCCCACAGATTATCTACATGTTCCCCTCAGTGGGGGAAACTACACACATCATGTCTGCTAATGAAGTGAGCGTAAAGACCAACGTAAGGCTCTACATACTAATCAAAGCATGAGGTGATGAAAGCAGGGGGAGCAAACGTACGATACTGTAATGGGAAGAGACTTGAGGGCTCAGAACTCGTTAAGTGGATTTTAAACACCAAAGCTGAGATGATAAGAAGGGGTCCTGTTAGAGGAAATTTGAATTAATGTTAAATGCTGAAACAGTGACAGTAATTCTTATTAGAAGATGATCATCAGCTGAGAAGAAGATTTTTCTAACAGAGGAAACAGGTAGTTTTTCAGTAATGCTTCAGTAGACAGGGCTCGGCTCTAATATAGAATAGAATACAATAGAATACCTTTATTAGTCCCCTCGGGGGGAATTGACACTTCAGTAAAGCCCATCCAAGAGAACTAAAAACAAACGAACATACACAGGTGGTAGGATGCTTAAGGCTGCAGCCATACTTTGGAGATGGTGTCCTTAATACATACAACTGCAGGTCACTTTATTAGAGACACCTGACCATTTAGTTGTTGATGCAAACAATGACTCGGCCGATCACATGGCAGAAACTCAATGCATTTAGATAAGTAGACAAAGCAGACACCTCTCTGTCCTGACTCAAAATGAGTGTCAGAATTAGGAAGGAACATGATCTACAGACGATAGTCATTTCTGAGTTTTTTAGAGGCAACTACTCTTGGGATTTGTACCCATAACAATCTTTCAGGTATTCGGATAAAGGTCACAAAAGCATTTCTGTGACAAGATCTCAAATAATAACCCTCAAAACATTTATAGAGCCTGAAGGTATAATCGAATTAATTTATATTTTTCATTTCAAACTATTAACATGTCACATCCTCTGACATTGGACAAAACTTTTTAATGCTTAAGATTTTCATGAATAATGTGATGGAAATGTCCTTGTTTGTTTTTAATTCCCAAAGTAGAATTCTACATAAAACTTAAGATCTTTTAATTTAAGCTTTCTGGTCATCAGTATTTTCAAATAGGTAGTGTAGAATGAAAATAACACCAATAAATAAAAAACTCACTTTGGATCGAGGCCTAGGGGAAAACAAACATTGCTCCAGGTCTATAGTGGAGACACATGGTTACTGTGTGTTGCATCATGTTTTGAGTTTTCTAACCTTTATACAGTAGTGTTTAATGCATGTGATCAAGCAAGTATTCATAAACCTGTTATTGGGCTATAAACTGAGCTTCTAATGTCAGAATGTTTCAGATTGTGTAATTATGACAAGTTCTAGACATTTCCTGGGCAAAATTTCTAATGAAGCGAAATGTCTTCCATGGCTGTTTTGATGTTTAAGTATCAGCCTTAAATGTAGAAAATGAATCTTTATTCTAATTCTGACATTCTGGATTGGGATTATTTTCATGAAAGTTTTGAAGGTTTTCAAGATCCAGACCATATCAAAGGGTTCTGCTAACCTTCCATATTTCTTACACTTTCTACAGGTATTAAAGCTCAACAAGTGTTTTATAGTTTTAGATCATCTATGAAAGCCTATACTGGTCTAGTTTACTACCTTAGCTAAAATCAGCATCCATTTGTTTCAAAACTATACTGCTTTCCAGTCCACATTACCAACCGTCTATCCATCTCCTGCTACATTTTCCCTGATTTGCAAACAAGATCTCGAGATATTTCAACTTTTCCTCTTGTGGCAGCACCTCAGCTGTGATCCTTCCAACAAATTGCTACAATAATAGAAGTGGCAATATCTACAATTTGGTATGTCTTGAGAAAAAAAAAAGCACAGGAGATCTCACTGTGAAGAGAAACCCTTTTGGCAACAGCCACCTCAGAGGACAACACTCGTCAAACGTATGAAGAAGACTTCATGAAAGTAGATTCAGAGGGTTGACTCCATGGTCCAAGCCACTCATAAGCCTCAAGAACAGAAACCCTGGACTGAAAAAAAAAACATCTACAAAAGTTAACAGTTCTGGAAGAACTTTCTTTGGACAAATGAAACCAAGGTCAACTTTTACTGGAATGATGACTAGAAAAAAGTACAAAGACTATCAAAATGGCTTCCAACAGATCCGACGTTGATCCTTTTGGCATGATTCTTTCTGCTGCATGTGGACTCATTAAAATATTATGTTGAACAGGAGAGAGTTCCAGCTGATGACAACGTGTGGGGATTAAAAGTTCAAACGAAAGCTTTAATTTGAGTTGTCACTGAACGCAGCTTGAAAACATTTTCTGGGGCAGGTCCTTGTTAGGGTAAACTCACATGTGGAGCGATGAGACGTAATTAGGGTGGACATGATTATGGGAAAATGACCAGAAATTAAAAAGATAAAACACTGATTCTCTTTGTTCTGGGTGAAGCCAAAGACAAAAGTTTAAAAAAAAAAAAAAAAACACAATTGGAGTAAAATGTGAGTTTACATCGCTGAAAGCAAATATAACAAGGTCATTTTACATTAATGAGTCAAATCCAGGTAACTATATAAAAATACTTTTCTCATCTCTTGATTCTTTGACTTTAGGTTTTCCAAAACCAGAAATCTCCTGTCTGCTTTCCACAGAAGCTGAAGAGCTCCAGCATGGTTCCTGGATCGGAACACCAAATGCTTTTTCTTTTCTTTTCTTTTTTGCTGTTGGTTCCAAATTGAAATGGTGTGCTGTTCAAGATGAACTTCAAAAATATGCACTTTATGGAAGAGCTGCAAGAAGAGAAATATAAGAACTTCTGTTTGCTAAATGTCATGGAGGGGATACAGCAGAAGAGGTTCTGGACATGTGGGACCAAAACTGAACTGTTTGGATCATGTTCACATTATGGTCAAAGTGAAGATTTTTTTTTTTTTTTTTAAGTAATGACAGATTGGCTGGTCAGTTGATGGGACAATGGTTGGAGCGAAACAGGGCTGCAAAAGACTTGAAAGATGAGGTGGAGGGTAATCTTTTGAGATAAAACAGTTTTTGTGGTGGAGTGAAATATAAAAAGATTTGTATACCACATTGAAAACATCATTCCAGTTAAACATTAATCTTTAAAAAGATTCTGTGGAGAAATGTAGCACAGAGTAGCCTGTCCAACCTTTATTGCCTAGCAGCTCTCAGCAGTTTTATAATCATTTATACAAGCGTCTGTGAATACCAATCTGATCCACTTGATCTGTTCCTGCAGCCTGTTTGGCAGCGGAAATAAAGGGCAGAGCAAGAGCTGAATGTTTATCATTTGATATTAACACCAGACAAAGCAGGCCTCTTTGATCAAGGCCCAAAGGTCAACTAAAACAGCTGTCCCGATGCACTGATGCAAGACCGTCCTTTTCTTCTTCAGGCCAAAGCGAGGGCAGTTTCCTGCCAGCAACCAGCTGCTTGGAAATTTTATAAGGATACATTCTCCTCTGGATTTCTTCTAGAAGAGAATATGGTAATTACCATCCATCCGTTCATCCATCCATCCATCCATCCATCCATCCATCCATCCATCCATCCATCCTCTTCCCCTTCCATCCATCCATCCATCCTCTTCCCCTTATCTGGGGTCGGGTAGCGGGGTCGCAGCTTAAGAAGGGAGGCCCAGACTTCCCTCTCCCCAGTCACTTCTGCCAGCTCTTCCAGGGGAATCCCAAGGCGTTCCCAGGCCAGCCAAGAAACATAGTTCCTCCAGCGTGTCCTGGGTCTTCCCAGGAGACATCCTGACCAGATGCCTGAGCCACCTCATCTGGCTCCTCTCGATGTGAAGGAGCAGCAGCTCTACTCTGATTACTCTACTCTGATCCTCTCCCTGGGCCGCCACATTATTGTCAGAGAGAGTTTTGAGTGTCCCAATTATCCTAGGAGCTATGCTCTCAGGGCCTTTATGCCCCTGCCTTGGGTGACCCTGGTAGGGTCACTTCAAGCACAGAAGACCCCTATGGGGCACGAGGAGAACATTGGATTTGGTGGCCAGGTTCTTTTCCATGGAGCCTGGTTGGGCTCAGCCCAAATAGGGGACATGGGTGCTCCCTCCCATGGGTCCACCACCTGTGAGAGAAGCCAAACCTGAATAGATCAGGTGCAGTGTGGGATGGTTGGTGGCCAAGGGAGGGATTACCAATTAATATTAACAATTAACTTTATTTTTAACTCTAATTAAGAGTATTAGGGGTCAAAACTTGTGTGATTAGTATATGTTTGATATAAACAGCAAGTTAATAACAATAGTTACTTATTTATAACAATAGTCATTTGTTTATAACAATAATTACACAAAGTGCCTTTCCAGGCACAAATAAATAATACCCCCCTTAAAACATGAAGGTAGACTATATGTTGCATATCTACTTGAAGATTGACCAGCATATTTGATGTGTATTGATGATTTTGATGATGGTACTTGATGAAATGTACCAAAGTTTGTTACTGGTTTCACAGTTGATGACTGTATAATGTTTTTATGCTGTTTTTGTTATGTAAATTACTGTGAACTGCCTTGTTGCTGAATTGTGCTATTCAAATAAACCTGATGTATTGATATCATTTAAGGCATATTTTTCTGATTTGAATGATTCTGTCATTGTGCAGTTAGTATCCTAACCAAGCGGCAACCGGAGTACTCTTAGTTTTGACAGTCAGTCAAGATATTACTAATACCCAGAGGAAACATACACAAATGATCTAATATGGCACAGACTTGCTCTGATCATTTTGTCAGCGGTAAGAATGTTTTCAAATGTGTCTAAAACTAACACTGAAATATGTACTTTATAGGCAAACCTGTGGACTAATATGACAGATCCATTTGCACAAAGTGTGAAATGCAACTATAAAATATAGATACGCAAATATAACATTTCTCCTTGCTGCAACATTTGTGCTTGAACAAAAAATATTCATTACATTCAGAGTCACTGCTGTACTTCAGCACAGGTCATAGCCAATCAGATTGTCATCCTCGTCATTGTATGACTCAGCAAAAACAAATGATTTATTGACTATTGTCATAAGAGATGCAATTTCTATTCAACTGGTTCTCTGGAAGAGCAAAAAAAGTCTTTAAAGAAACCTAATTGAAGCATCAGTAATGTTGCTCCTGTGTCACACCGTTTACCTACCAAGATGGGATAACATACTTAGGGTTTGGTCTTGTGGTTGCTAACCATGCTCAATTTAAGGGTAAACTCAAGAGGCTGTTTTGGCCATGAAGCCAATGAAGAGATCTCTTTTTAAGTTAGATCACGACTGCATTACCAAAATATGAAGGGAAGCAACATCTTGTCATCTCCTCGCCTGTTTGCTTATTTGATTTTACACAACACCTACAAGTTGTTCACATCCACAGTTCAGTGGAGGGGAAACTGGCATTCGGCAAGCTTTTTAAATATTTACCCACATTATGTTCCTGTATGCATTAGGCAGACTGCACAGTATTAAGTATGCTGGTAAATGTAGCTTTGATTAATAGATGAATAGTCTGACTTGGCCTTTGTGCCACGACAGATGGTGACCTCTTTCTTTACTCTGATAATGACGACTAGCAGAACAAAGGGAAGGAAAGTGAAGAAGACTTGGAAGCAGAAGGAGGACTGAAAAAAAAGGTGTGTTGTATATTTTAGAACATACTGATCCTGCAATAAACAGAAGTACTCTCTGTCTGGCTTTTAATTTTTTGGGTTCTTACAGTTCTGCATAATAAAAATAAATAAAAGTTTAGTTTTAACACTGTAATACAAAGTTTGTTTAACAGTTTGTTAGCTCTTGGCATGCCTTCTAGAATGTTGAGGTTAATGACAGTAAAATTAGGAAAAAACGACTAACTGACAAAGTCTCTCATCTTCTATGACTTTGACGCATAAAGGGGAAAGCCTTACAATATTTGCAAAAAAAAATAAAATAAAAAATATTGTCTTGAATGTTCTTTTGGCTCTTGATACAGGAAGGATTCTAAGTGTCATGAAGTGGTGTGATGGAGATGGTGAGGCAGACGCTGGAGGCCCAGGTAAAGTGAGTGGTGTAGGTTTAATAGAAGATAATGTCCACAAAACACAGTCAAACAAACGTAGTCCGCGGCCAGGCAGCACAGCTGAGCGGAAGCCAGGGCTCACACCGGTAGCAACTGGTCTAACAGGTGACTCAAACGACAAGGGCGACAAAGACAACATGACAAACTGACAAGGACCCAACGAGGAACAAAGGACACAGGAGGGACTAAATACACTGAGGGTAATCAGGGGAACAAGACACACCTGGGAGCAATCAAGGGGAAGCCAGGACAACGAGGAGAACTCAGGACACAGAAAACTCAAATAAACACAACAGAAACACACGGAACATGACACTAAGAAGGAGAAGCAGCTTGATTAAGTCTTGAGGATTTAGCTAATTGAGCAGTTTTTATGCAGCTTCTTGGTTTAGTTGATTGCAAGTAACCTTAAACCCAGACCTGCTAGGGGAATCAATAATTTGCAGCTTAACTAACTTTTTAAGTCAAGTATGAACAGAGGGTTGACAGGTGATGCAGGCTTCAATATTATGTAGAACATTTATGTAGGAATATTTGCAGGCTGAGCTTCTTGTGTAATGTAATATTTCCAGTTAAGTAAATGATATTTCACAACCTTTGGTGCAATCATAGAACATTGCAAGTCACTAATTTTAATCAGTTACTACTGGTTTTCTAAACCTTTTGGGAAAAGGTCAAATGTGTGTCAAAACTACAATAAAAAGATAATTTGAATCACATTGTTTCCTTAATCTCTGTGGAGGTTAAGAAAAAGTTGAAGGTTTATCAATTTACATTATAAATGGACTTTTAGAGCAGTCACATGTGGAGAGATTTGTTTAATATTCCCTTTTTGCCACTGTCAAGGATAAATGTAGATTAGATTCAAGTGTTGCTGAATAGAGCGAGTAGAAGCAGATTAAATGTTATGTGTTTAACATAACATTTAGCTGAGATTTTGAATTTAGTCAAGAAAGAAGGTTGCAACAAACTTTTACTGTTACTGTAGTATTATTAATTTAACCTATTTACTACCGTTTTTTGAAAAATGTATAAATGATGGCAAAAAATTATATTCTTTATTCTTTTATCTAAAGCTTTGTTGTGCTGTTTTGTTAATATGTAGTAATCCAATTGTTTCATGAAAATATTTTTAAGATAACAAGTGAAAGAGAAGGTAAAAAAGTTGATCTAATCCTTTAACCAATTAACACAGGGATATAATGTTCCTATTTTTTTCAGTAGCACTTATTTTTATGAAAAAGGAAAATAAAATTAAATGATAAAAACTAGTCAGAGATTCACATTCTCTCACTTGAATCTCTTGGTTTTTTGGGTAACAAGAGAATACAAACTATTAATAACAGAGGACTTGTTGTGATGTCAAAATATATTTATGAGCTTAATTTTTTTTTATTATTTATTTTCAAATTGATATGGCTTCCTCTTCTACTCACAAGGGGACATACTGTTAAACAACTGGGCAGCAGGTAAAACTGTATAAAGCTGTTCTAACAGTTCACAGCTTTTCTAAGTGAAAACCACAAAACTGAAGCTCAACTCTGATTCACATTTTCCAATTCCACTGTTAACAAGTGAAAAAGCTATTTTAGAAGTTTCAAATCATATGCTGCCTTCCGACTTCAGGGTGGAAAGCAATAAAACTCCCAGCCTGATGACGTTATTTAGCTGAACTGTAATTTCTCATGTTTTCAACAAATCAGCATGAGATTTGTTGAGAACATAAGAGCATTCAGACCCAAACAAATGATCTCCTCTCTCTCCCCTGTCTTTGTTGACAGGGGAGACTGAAAGGGGGAAGCTATGGCAGTGGATGGTGTAATCTTCAAATTATTCTTCCCCTTAATGCAAACTGTTAAAAATGAAGCTCACAATCTCATTGAAGTTTCACAGTACTTATTTCATTCTTTTTAATTAATTAAAGTAAAGAACTAGTTAAATTATTATTTTTTTTTTTACAAAATTATATTTGTAAAGAAACAAATGACAAATCCTAACAACACAAGTACTTTAAGCATAACTTTTGCACCACTATATTTCAATATACTTCTATTTAAAACTATTCTTCTCTTGCTTCACTGACCACTGTTGCATTAAAAAAAAAATAAGTAAATAAATAAATCTTCTATTTGGCTTGTAATGAATCTTGGGATGGGGTGGGCTGTGAAAGATACCCTTCCTTCAATTCCAGAAGAAGGAAGCTGTAAGGCTTTGTCACATCGCTGCAGATAATGGGTTTTTAAATGGGTGCATCAAAAGATGGACCCCCTGAATTTGGACAAACCCATTGTTGCTTTTCATTAAATTCTCATATTTTTTTCTCTTCTTTTGTGACTTTCCTGCAGTGCCCCTTTCTGTCACTCTGGGCAGCTTCTTATTTAACCTAATGCAACTTTGCAAAACTACATGTATCAGTAAGAAATGTACACCTGCAGGTTTCCCCCTCTGATCACATTTACTCTGCTTTCATTTATACTTGCATATCACTCCAGTTCATTGCTCTGCTCCAATTTATTCTTACCTCTTGTCCCTGTACTGAGTATGATGTTCTGAATAAATGAACACCAGCTCTGGTAAGCCTCTGAATCCATGAAGAGTCCATTTCTCTGCCAGACCGCTGACACTTTGAGTGCCAATTTATGAGCACATGCACGCACCGTGGGGCCAGCGGTGTTTGTTCAAGTGGCAGCAGGATGCTCACACAATCCTCATCTTCTGTTTCACTGCCATCACACTGTTGAATGAGGAAAATAGAAAAAGAGCCGGGAGGACAAAGATACAGAAAATGGAGGAATACAAGAAACAGATTTTCTTTGTGACAAAAAGGAAAGAAATTTTATTTATTTATTCACTGTCAAGCAAAGTGCTGAGGAATACAGGACCAAAACAAGCTCCAGTTCCAGTGGTTGGAGATATATCTTAATTGTTTTCTTCTGTTTTGACAAAATTACAGATTAAGGTTTAAATTTCATATGAACTTAATATTGAAGATTTTGTCAACTTTGAAAACAAACACATGGCCCAAGTTATTTCATGCACATTTCAATAAGTTCTTGCATTTCACATGAGTCAGAGTGAAGAGCTTTTTTAATTGGAGGTAGAGTTTAATTTCTGCACAAATAACAATTGATTTGACCAAAATGTTCCATCACATTTCCCTTGAGAACTGCTAAGATGTTGAGTTTAATCAGAATTATAATTGTCCTGTTCTAAAGTAGTGCACAGATGTTGTACAATATATTGATCAAACTTTCCATTACTGTCATTGTAAATCAGTGAATGAACCTTTTATTGTTCATCTCCAGTACTTCAGATTATCTTGACAATTGTTGTTTCAGATGTAAAACAAACATGTAAAACCAGATTTAATTTGGGGTTAAAAAGGTCAAAACCTAATTTAAAATTTTACTAATGTGTTTGTATATCGTAAAAATAAATAACCTCATTGAGATTAAAATTCCAAATTAGGGTTCTACATTGGTCAATATGGTCACTTTTATGCATGATATGTCACAGAAAAACTTGTTTATCTAAAAAGTGAAACTTCTTGAAGGTTTTTGTGTCTGTAGGCAACAGTAGTGATTTTGTGTCTAGACACTCATAGTTTCCAGTCCTTCAAATGAAAAGTAAATGAAACAAGCTTCGTGGTTAAGATACAGGCAGATGAAAGTACCTTTATTCTGACCCTTTCTTTGCCTTTTCTTATGAAAATACCTGAAAGTCTGCCTTGTAAAAAAAAAAGGATAAAATGTATTTTTTCTCGTTGTTCCCAATCTTTTTTCAGTTCACCCTTGTGAGATCTGTAAGTGAGTTTGCAGAACTCAGCTTATGGACATTGAGGATCTGTGGAATATTATTAAGGCTTTATTTTTCCTTCAGTTTGGCTGGTTCTCTGTTGTTTGGGTCCTCGTAGCAGAACATTTCTAGTCATAATCTGTTAAAGTGATTCATAAATGCAGTCCTCTGATGTATAATGCACCATTTGGAATTCATCAGATTTAGCCAATTCATTGACTTAATCCATTTACTTCAGACTTAATAGTGTCTTTCATTCCATGTGTTTATTGCCAGTTTTGGCAACCAACCAAAGCCTTTACCCCTGATTGTCACTCCATCAACATTGTACATCAACATTCTATGGCACCTCTTGCAAGCCATAGAGGTGGGAAAAAAACATTCTGGACAACATCGCTTTTAGGCTCACTGAGAGACCCAATCATAGGAAGGCAGAATGGAGAGCTGCAGGCATCTTGATTCAACTAGAAACAAGTGCAGAACTACTAGGTCAGTACTCTTAGGGAATATAACATAAATGCTCTTTGAAATGGTTAGTAAAATGCATTTTGGTGTCTAAATGTTGCTGATCCAGTTTCATTTTTTCAAGTTTTGATGCCTGCCTGTGATTGCTGGTCTCTGGTATCAACCGTGGATTAACCTTTTATATTGTCTTCTCATATTTATTCTGCAATCTATGAGTTTAGGAACGTCTTGATTTCCAATTCAGTCGACATAGCTTAAAATCACTATTTTAAGCTATGAAGAATTGCATTTATGAATCCTTCATTCCTTGTATTTGAGTTCCCAATTCACAGATAAAAAATGTAATTGACTTAATATAATTTTGGTGCAATCATCAATTCTCAGTGATCAATTCATCCTTTAATATGAAGTAAATAAATAAAAGGAGATGGTGACAACCAACAATCTGCTAGTTCATCTGCACTGTGCTGAATGGAAGTGCATCCAAAGCAACAGTCATAAAAGATCTGTTAATCCACAACATCTCATTCATTTCCACATGTTTACCTTCACAAGATCAGGAGCTGTGTAATTTTCTTTGATTACCTTTTGTATCTGTACAGTACTTATCTTTAACCCACCTTTATTACCATTCTTCAGATGTAATCAAGTAATGTGGTTACTTATCCTGAAATTATGGCCGCCTGTCCTTGTCATGCTCTTCATCTTTCTCAGCTTGCTTCTATTCTTTAATCCACATAAACTATTTTTCTAATTTTCCCATTGCTCTTATTAAAATGTTACCGAGTCACTAGCCCCCAATTACTAGTTAGCTTTATTACAGATAAGGAGCATATTAAAGCATTGTACACATCGACTACACCACACATTCACACACTCAAACATTCAATAAATATGATGCATTCAATTAACTTTGCCCTCCACAATCTGCATTCTTTAGCCTCGTCAGGGGGGATTTAAACAAGGCTTTCAGCCTCTGGCTCTGGATGATTACTTATTCTGTGCAAAAATCTTAAATCATCTTCAATTTCTTTATACTTTCCATCCAAGTAACCAGACTTTTTATGAGCTACTCAAGTGATTGTGATTTGTTGTTCTCAAGCCTTTTGAAAAGCCTGATGATGAAGATGATGATTCCATAAAGACTTAAAAATGGAAACTTTGCATTCAAGAGATAATCAGATGAAGCATGAAGCATCTTTATGATTTTCTGTCTTTCATGATTCTGTATCTTCAGCTTTCATCTGCTGAAAAGAGTTATTTTCTGTTCTAATCTCTTTTATTCTGTCCTCTACTTCAGTAGTCATGCCACCTCAATGTGAGTTTAGGAAGTTATTACAAAGAGTAGAAGATGTCACTGGAGAAACTGTAATACTTGCAGGTTTGTTGGGATTAATTACAAAGGTAGAGACTCAGAGTTTGGGTTCTTGAGACAGAACCCAAACTCTTGAGACTGTTTGATACCGGATTTTGGCTCTTTGTGGGGATTGTACTATTGCCTGCTGCTTCCCTTTTCATCCATGAGATGATGCCTAGAGGCTGCAACACCTTGGAGGGCGTGCCCACTAACTCAGGTCAATGGACCTATGATCCGTCGCCTAATTCTCCAAGAGTACATGAGGAGGAGGCTGCCAGCACTTTGACCCCTGTTTCTTTGCCAGAAATGGTACTCTACACCCCTAAGAGTTTGCTCTCTGTGTTTTCTCTGAAGTTGCTTTTAGTAATATATTCTTGTTGCCTCTCTCTCAGGTGTTTCCTTGTGACACCTTGGATTTTACACAATGGTTGCCCGAGTCTCTTCTTCACCTCTGCAGATTAAACATAAACCATTCCTGGATTCTCATCTGGCAGTCGATTCGCTTCTCATTCCTCCTCACCTGAACTTACCTGTCCGCTCTCCATTGCAACCTCTACACCTACCACCAAAGAACTCACTCAGTGAAGATCTCACACTGGATCCTGGATCACTTCAAGGACACCTACAAAGAGACTAATTTTCATTTCAAGATCAGTCTTATTATTCCTGAAATTCCACTTTCCGGCAACCTCAAACTCACCATCTTTCTCATTGCTCTTCAGAGAACAGACGACCCCTGTTGCCATCCACAAAGATTAGAAGCACACAATCCCATTGTGTGCTTCTAATCTTTCATTGGGGAATCATCTCTTCATTGGGGAACAGATGATTTATCATGTCATCTGTTCCCCTGACGGTGTTCTGTATGTGGGTAAAGAAACTAGGACCCATCATGAAAGAGGTAAGTACAAAAACGTACCTACCTACAAATATGAGGTACGTTTCTTGGCAAACTTAGTAGTTTGCCAAGAAATTACAACAAATATGAGCAAATAAACAAGATAAGTGATAGGATGAGGAAAAAGTGCTGAACAAAAGTAGGAAGGATAAATTTGATAAACCTATTAAGATGGAGTGAGGTAGAGATGAGAAATCTCTACCTCTCATCTCTACCTCACTCCATCCAGTTTGAAAAGAAGTTTCAAACTTCTTGAAACTTCTTTTCAAGAAGTTTGAAATGAATGACAAACTTAAGACTTAAGAAGGGATAGGGATGGGTAGAATAAAGGAGGTAGGGATGAATGGGATGAAGGTATTAGTGACAAATAGGAAAAGGAAGTAATGAGCAGGCTAAAGGAGGCAGGATGGAATGTCATACAGAAGACAGGTAGGGATGAATGGTACATAAAGTAATATAATGAGGAATGAAATAATTTGGGACGAGAAGGAAGGAGGGGGTTGGAAAAGGGAAGGTTAAAGTAGATAGGAAGGAAGGAGTGGGATGAAGGTGGGAAGAATGGATGAGACAAAGCAGGTTGAGGTGAGTGCAATGAAACAGGTAGGAATGGGTGAAAAATAGAGGTTGAGAAGACCAAGCTGAGTTAGGAAAGAATTGGAGGGATGATGGAAGTAGACATGAGAGGGAAGTGGATGATATGAGGAGTAAAGCAGGTAGGGATGAAAAATAAGTGATAAATGATGATGAAGCAAGGGGTTTGAGATGTGTCAAAGAGGAAGGAATGAAGGATGAGGATTATGAAGGAACATGAGGGATGAAAGAGACCAGGAAGATGTTATAAAGAAATGACAGATGGAGGGATGGAAAATGAAAGAGTGAAGACAATAGTGATGAGCCATGAGAAAACACAAAAGATGAAAGGAGCAATAAAGGTGGAGATGATGGAAGATAGGCCAAAGAGGTAGGGATGATGAAGAGGTGATGAGGATTGGAGATAAAGCAAGTGGGATGAGAGGATAACAGCTGAGAGTGAGGCAATTGGATTAAAAGAAGGTGATGAACAGCTGAGCTGTGTCTGCTCCGGTGACCAAGCAATGATATTTTATTGCCAACCGAATGAACAGACCATGGAGAGCATGGGTGGAATCAGAGAGGATCTGCTCTGGCTAAGCAGCGTCTGTGTGCAATGGTATCCACTCCACAGGGGGGAGTGGATACCCATAATTTTGTTTAATCACAGTCACACATAACAAGGGAAGCAAGCAGCCAAAGTTTGAAGAAAAACACAATATAGTCTGAACAAACTTTGAAAGCTGGAAACTCTTGGTTTTCCAGCTTTTTAGAGAAAATAAATATAGAGAAAATAAATATAGAGAAAATAAAATACTACAGGGAAAATAAATTTCAGCCAGGCCTGCGATCTTTTCTCATTAGTTGCAGTGATCCTAAGAATTTCACTTCAGTCACATCTCTCTCCATTTTTGCAATTTAGATCACAGTAAACAACATTTTTCTAAAGACAAGTTAGACACACACACAGCCTGTGAGGTGAAATAAAACCTGCTCAGCAGAAATTACTTGTTTCATTCCATTACTCATGTCCTGTGTTTAGCTTCAAATCTCTAAGGAAGATTGGTTGGATTACAATTAAATATTGTTTGTAGCAATCTTAGCATTTCTGTTTCTAGTTGCTGTGTAGTACCATTTGTTCTTGTTTACTTGGGTAGGATGAATTCTTACAAATGGAAGATCAGAGGTTGATTGCTCCAAGATTTCGGTGTGACTGAATAGTCTGTAGGCAAGACATTGGAGATCATCAATCTTTGACCAGTGCTTGTAGGTAAGTTATATCTCTGCTTTCTCTAAGTCTGATTGAAAGAGAGATCTGCAGTGAAAGAGAGCGGTGTCGCTCCTTCTCTCCAACAGGCTCTTTGTGGTGTCACCCTGTTTCTGATGTATGGCCCTGCGTCACATTTGCTTCCAGCAGTCTTCAAGAATCCTCCCACCAAATCCCTGCGGTCATGTCGGATTTCTGAGCCTGCCACTTTTGTGTCAACATCCATTCTGTAACAGTTTAGCCGGAACATTAAGCTTCAGGCTCCGAGCAGAGTGACAAATCTCCACTGCCCCAACTTCATCCGGCTTCCTTTTGGTAGACCGCCCGCCTGGTGAAGGGGTGGGGGCGAATTGGATGGGCTTTGTTTGTTGACTGAATACAGAAGACTTTCACGTCTGACTGATTTGTGCACTGCGATCAATCTGGAAGAAAATCACTGAGAGGGAGAGGTGTTTTATAGGTCTTACAGAGATGACAGATATAGAGTCTGGTGGGAGTGAAGTTTCCAGGAGACATATGATGAAAGGGGTGAAGGCTCAAAGATACATAAACGTGTCCTCTGCATCCTATTCCTTGTGTAATCAATTTTCACCAGATCTTTTTTATCATTGCTTATATCATTCTATCATACTCCGACTTTTCTACTGTTTTCTTCTCAATATACAGTATGTATTGATTTTTCAGTTGATGTCCAACTGGAAGGTGAACCTCTAGCCTCAGTCTGTTCTGCCCTCTCAGACATGTTTTCTTGCAAGATTATGCTGAATTTACATCCATTCATCTTGTCATCAACTCTGAAGCAATTCTTTGTCTCCTAGAAAAAATAAGAACCGCTAGAACATGATTCTGCCACCATCATGTTTCGTGGTGGGGATGGTAGTTCAGAGTCTTAGCTTGGAGTGTCAGGCTGATGGTTGGATAGGCTGTGAGATGCATGAATGGATGGATGGATGGATGGATGGATGGATGGATGGATGGATGGATGGATGGATGGATGGATGGATGGATGGATGGATGGATGGATGGATGGATGGACGGACGGACGGACGGACGGATGGATGGACGGACAGATGGATAGGGTGTTGTTGTCAGGCCCCAGCTCCACCTTCTGGAAGTTTTTTCTAGATTGTGATGTTAACAAGTAAAGTTTGAGTGCCTGAACTCATCTCAACTCTTCCTATTAAGAACTTTCACCAAAGTCTTGCATTGATGGGATCATTTTATGTGTTATTTTTGTTTCTCATTCAACCTTCTATCATTCCTCCTCTCTATTCTCCCTCTGTACACTCTCTTTTTTTCCCTAGTGTTGTGCTGACAGGTCATTGTCAAACAACAGAGGACACAGCAGTCTTACCTTCTGTCATCGCTCTCTCCATGTCAGTGCATTTGTCACCTCGCTCTTTTCAACCCTCCCCAGTGACAGTAGTCTGTCCTGTCAGGCATGGCAGATGTAGCCCCATGTTCACCTTTTACCTTGTCACAAACATTGATGTGTTGATTTCACTCCCACACAGCTTCTGGTGCTGCTCTCCCACATTCATTAGGACGTTTTATTAGCACGCGGCCATCCCTCACCTTTTCCGCTCGCGCTGTGCAACATGGCACCTGCATGGCGCCTCACAGGATGAGGAGAAAACAAGGGACTGCTCATACTGACACACAATAGTGCCTCTGGGAGACATCTGTGCTGCTACTTCCTGTCGTTTCAGGCTGTAAATGAGAATTGAGGGCTTTATGACAGACTGGTTGTGGCAGGAGCAGAATAAAGCCATTTCAGAGGGACTGCAGCTGGTGCAATTCTGAGCAAGAAAACCCTGCCTGACTTTCTTAATTCTTGGGATTATTAGAGTGACAGTCAGAAGGTTGCATACACTCATCATGAAAATGCATGTAATATTATTGACTTACTGGCTGTTTATACAAGGTAAAATAATTGTACACCTTACAATTACAATAAACTTTAAAAACAATAACTGGGAATTATATTTTAAAATTGCCAATTTTCTTATACTTGCAACTTTGTATAAATTGGATGTGCCCATGGATGTGACCTTTGGACAGGTCACAAACTGCTGCCAACTGCACCAACAGGCAGCCCAAAATTTAATTTAAACATTGAATTCAGGTGTTCCACTTCTACAACCACCAACTAGACTTGTAAACTGCCTGCAAACATTTGGGAAAAGAAGTGCCACTCTCAGGAGCTTAGTGAATCCAGCAGGGGCAGGATGGTATCATGACGTGTGCAAAAGCGAGAGTTGTGAAATTTCCTTCCCATTAAATATTCCTGTTAAATGTTGTAGTTGTTAAAAAAGATGTTATGTAAATTAACTTTTTGTACTAAAAAGTACAAGAACTTTGTATGTTCTTGTACTTTTATTTGGGTCTCATAATTGTCTGACATTGCTTGACAACTAGCAACCCAAGCAGAGCTACACCCACTTCATTACTAGAAGAACAGAACATTTGGTCAGCTAGTTTGACCACTGTATATACACTGTTCAATGGCTGCTGGGAATAACAAGTGTTTTACTATTGTCTTAATACCAGAGACCACTGCTGCATCCTGGATGTTTGTGCATCAAAGTTAAATGGTATACAATTGCACAATTGAGGGCCGATTGTGCGATTGTGTACAGTTGCACAATTTCCCCCCCTGTTTGCAGCCTTTTTCACTTGTACAATATACAGGTGTAAACACTGAGTTGGTTGGGGGGTGTAGTCAGCAACTATTTGCTTGCATAAAAGTGACAGATTCCCTCAAACAGCTCATTCTGAAAGGAGCTCAAAATAGACAGAACTGAGAAGGTGAAATATCATCCGAGAATTATTTTATGCAAAAAATGTAATGAACATGTTTTCTGCAAA
This sequence comes from Poeciliopsis gracilis, assembly GCA_911649635.1. Classification (NCBI taxonomy): domain Eukaryota; kingdom Metazoa; phylum Chordata; class Actinopteri; order Cyprinodontiformes; family Poeciliidae; genus Poeciliopsis; species Poeciliopsis gracilis. Next base: position 948,376 of record CAJVRI010000293.1, read on the forward strand.
CTTTAAACCTATAATAAGTTGCTTAAAAGAAGAAAAGTAACTGTGAATATACTCAAGTTGGAAGCCAGTTAACATGCAAATAGTTTTCACAGGTCACCAATTTTCTGCAGAGCCAAGGAAAATACAGACCTCCAAACTTCATGTGGTCTTCATTTAGTGTGCGGAGAACTTCATGGAACAGGTTTCCACTGCCAAGTAGCTGCATCCAATCTTTCCAAGTACAACGCAAAACATCAGGTCTAGTGGTGACAGGTCATACCTCTGCAGGGGCGCCGCCAACAATCTTGGGCCTCATGACAAAAAATTTGATTGGGCCCCCCTGAGTCTATTTGGTCCATAAAAAGTAAAACAAGTTTAAAGGCTTGCAACTGCCTTGCTTCCTTTGGTCCAATACTGATACTAGCACAATATTCACTGCTCGTGAATTTTACATCCAACAGTTCACATCCGGTATGCAAGTAGGTTTCTTACATTTTTTGTAGTAGTTTTAGATTACTGAAATGTCTCTCCCCACAAGCAACAGTCATAAGCAACGTGCAAAATATACATAAACCAATCCAGATTTCTCAAAAAAATGCTATATAGTTGCATTTTATTCAAGCTGCATTATATAACTTCAATAAAAAAATATGTTTTCTCCACCTTTGTTAAAACTGACACCATGTCATGCTAGTTTGTTATGAGACATGTAATCAATCTCCTCCACCTTCTCCCTGAATTACTATTGCTAGCTAAAGTAATGCAACATTCCAGTCAAAACAACCAATCAGAACCAGCAGGAGGGTCTTAGCGCTGTCAATCAACCTCATTCACTCACTGCTATATGTGCTAATGGTGGAGAAACAACATATCATTACAGGAAAATCGTTTATCTGCTGTCATTGGTAGCTATGCTAAGTAGACTGAGCATTCACAACAGGCTATGCTAGCTGCAGCATAGCACAGAGCAAGGGAGGATAAGCAGCACCACATGTTTTTCAGGAACAAGGCTTGACATTCTGGAAAATTTCATCCTCCCAACTGAGTGAGAACTTGGGGATTCTTTCGTCCTAATATAAGCAAGGTTGACATCCGTGCCCATGGTTAGTGCTCATAAACTTCACCATGGGTCACTGGTAATGGTAATTCACCAGATTTGGTGAATTAACAAAACATATTTTAAAAAATTTATATTGTGTTTTATTGGTTCTTAAACTTTGTGATAAAGTTGTTTCAGATAAAGAAATATTAGACCAACATACAACATGGCAGACAGGGAGACATCTGAGTCAGAGAATAACATCCCCAGTACCATTATTCTGTCTAGCTTTAAGCAAAGTCAGAGACAGCATCTGAGCTGAACCTCCCATCTGTCATTTCAGAAAGCATCAGTGCAAAAGATTCTAAAAAAAGTCATTTTATTCATCAAGTTTTTATTCCACTTCCTGGAATAAGAAGCTTCGAGGGTGCTCTTGGTTCTGGAAGAACTGACTATTGTACAAGGTGTTGTTCCTTCACATGTGGCTTGCTTTGCAGAATATTGATCATATTATTTGCATGTCTCTACAGATGTTGGAGGTAGTTTATTTGATTTGTAGGCAGTTGGGAGCTGACAGAGTCGTGTCTTCAGCAGGTGTGCATGACACACATCATGGATACATTTACCAGCCCTGATCCAAACATATGGTCTGGTTCGCAATCAAACAGGGGGCCATGCTGATCCAGGATACTCATGGTCAGCTAGTTGATGGAAGCACACATACAGGTGGAGACAGCTATTGTGTTTCAATGCATTCAGTAGTTCAAATATCATATAAAGCAGTTTTATTTTGTATTATTTATTTTGCTGCTATTTCATTACTTTTCAAGACAGTTGGAAAAGATGTAATAAACAAAAGGTCGTGGCAAACTTTTGTACAACACTATATGTTGAAAAGTATGATGAAAAACTCTGAAGCTGTTTTATAGCCACATTATTTCAATCAAGATGACCTAATAAATACCTATATCTGATTGTTTTGCTAATGCTTCTCAAAAATAGTTTCTCCTCAATTCTACATTGTTAGGTAGAACTAGGGAATAAAGAGATGAAATTGCAAGAATTATGTTGAAATAATATGAGACTAAAGCTATATTACAAATAAAGTTAAAGTTATAAAATATAACTTTTACTTTATTATAAAATACAACTTTAACAATATGTATATTATTACTTATAGTACTACTAAAGTACTATCACTCATAATTTTATGACTTTATTCTTGTAATTTTCTTTTTGTTTTGTTTTTGTTTTTCTTAGTATGGCTTTAATACTCTGTCCTAATTAGACATACTGTGTTAATTTATTGTTAGTTTTTTACAATACTGAAATTATGTAGATGTTGAAGCTATGCCTTTGCACCCTTTATTTTTGTGTTTTTGCTCTACAAAAAGAAAGAAAAAAGATCAAAATGTACCTGTGTTGCTTCAAAGTGAGGCGCGTTGCATCAGTGCTTAAAATGTAAACAACCCAACACCAAAGTGAAAGTAGCCAACACAGCAGAGAAAGCAAGGCACCAACATGGTCATGGGGAAAAAAAGCAAAATATTTGAAAACTCACTTTATGCATTGGTCTTTGTTCACAAGCTGACTCCTATTTGCTGTAATATATACATTATCAGTCAGGGCCTTGTTTCTGAAGACAGTGCCTACAGACTGTTACAATAGGAATAAAATACATTTTAAATGTAATGCTGTCTGTTTGTTATGTTAGTTCCAAGGTATGGACATGTTTGTTTTTGAAGTCTGCAGCTTTGTTTTCTCAATGCTTTTTTTCTCCCGTGAAAGAGAGAATCTCTCAAGGGTGTTTGTTTTCTTCACATTTCACAGTTTTCTTCTTTGTTCTGAAAATCAGATTCCAGACAGTCTGGATTAAATATTTTGTAGGTCTAGCTGCTCCTTATAATAAAAGAGAAGGATGTTATCAGCTGCATGGAGATGTTTTGTGCAGATTGTAAAATTTTCAGGTAAAACATTGCTATTCAATAGGTGATGCCAAAATCCAGGTGTCAGGATGGAAGACTGACTATAACCTCAGGGATCCTGGACCTTATCCTCTACCAACTGTTGAGTGCATAATATACAAATTTGATGAACGCCCCAGTGGATTATATAGTAGGTTTCTCCAGTCATTGTTGACTTATGGTTGCTAAAAACTTTACAAGACCAGTTGACATAGTTGGTGTAAAATATTGAATGAAATGTTGTGCTACATAATTAGCTTTAGTTTTACTCTTACATTTAACTTTATGACATGCAAAATTACAAGAGGATCACCAATATTGTCCCCAAGTGTATTCTGGGTAAAACTTGTCACCAGCGTCATCATCAGTGTCTTTTTCTATGTTTGAAAGAGACGATATGAGGCTTTCAAACATAATTACATTGTACCAACTATGAAACATGGTGGTTATTAACATCATGTTCTGGAAGTTTTACATTGCTTCTACCATGATTAGCTGCGATAACTAATCTACACTCTGTCTGCATCAATAAACACCCTGTCACACTCAGGATTCTTCTACTTTGAGTAAGGATCCCATGCTATCCAGATCCCAGAGCAAGTGGTTTCTGGATGGCATGTCAACAACACTTGTCTTTTCCAGCAGCCATTTGTACAGCAAGGTTAAACCAACTTACCAAACTGCTGGAGCTCAGCTTTAGTTCATAGGTGGTGGACTGGGCTTTGCTGGGGTTGCACATACATTATGTTACATTACAGAGATTTCCAGACACCAAAAACCCTGAACTTATTACCTAAAACTGGGTGTTCTATTAAGCACTTGCACTGTGTATAAGAAGCAGTTGAGATCCAAATGGAATTATAACAATGTGCAAAATGTGCACAATAGATTAGGGTCTTTCTTATTTATGTTCTTGGTACAGCAACTGAGTGCTAAAGAAATGAAGTGGCCTCCCAATAGCATTTCTACTAAATTCGGTACTATGGATTTCAGCATCCCACGTTGTATTTTCTTTTGAAAATATTTTACTGTAAGAAAAAATTAGCACTTAGACTTAAACTTAGACTTAGACTTCCTTTATTGTAATTGTACAAAGAAAACACAAGGTGAATCTTGACAACGAAATGTCGTTACTTGGCTACCAGTGCAACAGAGCTAAAACCTTATACTACACAATAAATACAATATGGCTGAAAAATATATAAGAGCTGAGCATAAGGTGCTATAGAATCCACAAGTTCAGTATTGCAAACAAATCTAAAGTGCGTGTGTTGACCATGTCCATGGGGGGGTGGTTTGGTTTGTGAGTGTGTGTGTGTTACCTTAGAATGTTACTTTCTAAGGTAACATTCAACAGAAAAGTAGGTACCATCCATCCATCCATCCATCCATCCATCCATCCATCTTCTGCCGCTTATCCGGGGTCGGGTCGCGGGGGCAGCAGCTTAAGAAGGGAGGCCCAGACTTCCCTCTCCCCAGCCACTTCCTCCAGCTCCTCCAGGGGAATCCCGAGGCGTTCCCAAGCCAGCCGAGAGACGTAATCCCTCCAGCGTGTCCTGGGTCTTCCCCGGGGCCTCCTCCCGGTGGGACATGCCCGAAACACCTCACCAGGGAGGCGTCCAGGAGGCATCCTGACGAGATGCCCAAGCCACCTCAACTGGCTCCTCTCGATGTGGAGGAGCAGCGGCTCTACTCTGAGTCCCCCCCGGATGACCCAGCTTCTCACCCTATCTCTAAGGGAGAGCCCAGCCACCATACGGAGAAAACTCATTTCGGCCGCTTGTATTCGCGATCTCGTTCTTTCGGTCATTACCCAAAGCTCATGACCATAGATGAGGGTAGGAACGTAGATCGACCGGTAAATTGAGAGCTTCGCTTTTGACTCAGCTCTCTCTTCACCACGACGGACCGGTAGAGCGCTCGCTTTCACGGCGGACGCTGCACCAATCCGCCTGTCGATGTCACGCTCCCCTTCTTCCCTCATTCGTGAACAAGATCCCGAGATACTTGAACTCCTCCACTTGGGGCAGGACATCTCCCTCGACCCCGGAGAAGGCACTCTACCCTTTTTCCGACTCAAGACCATGGTCTCAGACTTGGAGGCACTGATCCTCATCCCGGCCGCTTCACACTCGGGCTGCGAACCGCTCCAGTGAGAGCTGAAGATCACGTCCCCGATGAAGCCAATAGGACCACATCATCCGCAAAAAGCAGAGATGCAATCCTAAGGCCACCAAAACGGATCCCTCAACACCCTGGCTGCGCCTAGAAATTCTGTCCATAAAAGTAATGAACAGAATCGGTGACAAAGGGGCAGCCCTGGCGGAGTCCAACCCTCACTGGGAACGAGCCCGACTTATTGCCGGCAATGCGGACCAGACTCTGACACCGGTCATACAGGGACCTGACAGCCCGTATCAAAGGGCCCGGTACCCCATACTCCCGGAGAACCCCCCCACAGGGCACCCCGAGGACACGGTCAAACGCCTTCTCCAAGTCCACAAAGCACATGTAGACCGGTTGGGCGAACTCCCATGCACCCTCCAGGACCCTGCTGAGGGTGTAGAGCTGGTCCAGTGTTCCACGACCAGGACGAAAACCACACTGCTCTTCCAAAATCTGAGGTTCGACTATCCGACGGACCCTCCTCTCCAGTACCCCTGAATAGACCTTGCCAGGGAGGCTTAAGAGTGTGATCCCTCTATAGTTGGAGCACACTCTCCGATCCCCCCTTTTTAAACAGGGGGGACCACCACCCCAGTCTGCCAATCCAGGGGAACTGCCCCCGATGTCCATGCGATATTGCAGAGTCGCGTTAACCAACACAACCCTACAACATCCAGAGCCTTGAGATACTCCGGGCGAATCTCATCCACCCCGGGGCCCGGCCACCGAGGAGCTTTTTAACTACCTCGGCGACCTCGTCCCCCAGAGATTGGAGAGCCCAACCCAAAGTCCTCAGGCTCAGCTTCCTCAATGGAAGGCATGTTGGTGGGATTGAGGAGGTCTTCGAAGTACTCCGCCCACCGACCCACAACGCCCCAAGTCGAAGTCAGCAGCACACCACCCCCCACTGTAAACAGTGTTGATGCTACACTGCTTCCTCTCCTGAGACACCGGATGGTGGACCAGAATCGCCTTGAAGCCATACGGAAGTCTTTCTCCATGGTCTCTCCGAACTCCTCCCACGCCTGAGTTTTTGCCTCAGCAACCACCTGAGCCGCACGCCGCTTCGCCCGCCGGTACCCATCAGCCGCTCCGAGTCCCACAGGCCAAAAAGGCCCGATAGGACTCCTTCTTCAGCCTGACAGCATCCTCACCGAAGGTGTCCACCAACGGGTTCGAGGGTTGCCACCACGACAGGCACCGACAACCTTGCGACCGCAGCTCCGATGAGCCGCTCGACAATGGAGGCACGGAACATGGTCCACTCGACTCAATGTCCCCCCGCCTCCCCCGGGACGTGTTTGAAGCTCTGCCGGAGATGGGAGTTAAAGCTCCGTCTCACAGGGGACTCCGCCAGACGTTCCCAGCAGACCCTCACAACACTTTTGGGCCTGCCAGGTCTGACCGGCATCCTCCCCCACCACCGGAGCCAACTCACCACCAGGTAGTGGTCAGTGGACAACTCCGCACCTCTCTTCACCCGAGTGTCCAGGACATACGGCTGCAGATCTGACAAAACGATGACAAAATCGATCATCGAACTGCGGCCTAGGGTGTCCTGGTGCCAAGTGCACATATGGACACCCTTATGCCTGAACATGGTGTTCGTTATGGACAATCCGTGACGAGCACAGAAGTCCAGCAACAGAACACCACTCGAGTTCAGATCGGAGGGAGCACTCCTCCCAACCACGCCCCTCCAGGTCTCACTGTCATTGCCCACGTGAGCGTTGAAGTCCCCCAGCAAAACGAGGGAGTCCCCAGGAGGGGCACTCTCCAGTACCCCCTCCAAGGACTCCAAAAAGGGTGGGTAAGCTGAACTGTCATTCGGCCCGTAAGCACAAACAACAGTCAGAACCCGTCCCCCCCACCCGTAGGCGGAGGGAGGCTACCCTCTCGCTCACCCGGGGTGAACCCCAACGTACAGGCGCCAAGATGGGGAGCAACAAGTATGCCCACCCCTGCTCGACGCCTCTCACCGTGGGCAACTCCAGAGTGGAAATACATCCAGCCCCCTCTCAAGGAGACTGGTTCCAGAACCAGAGCCATGCGTCGAGGTGAGACCGACTCATTTCTAGCCGGAACCTCTCAGCCTCACACACCAGCTCCGGCTCCTTCCCCACCAGAGAGGTGACATTCCACGTCCCAAGAGCCAGTTTCTGCAACCGAGGATCGGACCGCCAGGACCCCCTCCCTCGGCCACAACCCATCTCACATTGCACCCGACCCCTATGGCCCTTCCCTACAGGTGGTGAGCCCATTGGAAGAGGGACCCATGTTTCCTCTTCGGGCTGAGCCCGGCCGGGCTCCATGGGTAAAAGCCCGGCCACCAGGCGCTCGCCAACGTGCCCCACCTCTAGGCCTGGCTCCAGAGTGAGGCCCCGGTGACCCGCGTCCGGGCGAGGGAACACTAAATCCAAAGTTTTTGTTCATTATAGGGGTCTTCGGGCTGCGCTTTGTCTGGTCCCTCCCCTAAGACCTGTCTGCCTTGGGTGACCCTACCAGGGGCATGAAGCCCCCGACAGCATAGCTCTTAGGATCATTGGGGCACTCAAACCCCTCCACCACGATAAGGTGGCAGCCCGACAAGAGGGAAAAGTAGGTACAAATAGGTGAATCCAGAAACAAAACATGCTCAATGTAAGAATATCCATAACTTAAAGAAAACATTAACAAACAGAACGAAAACTGTTGAGTAGATTGGAGGTGGGGACGGTGGGGACGGTGGGGACGGTGATGAATCAGATCAAACAACCATCCCTGATTCCTTCAGTCATCTTTAACAGGCAGCAGCAGTGACTAATATGTCTTCCTGCCAAGCTTGTAATCCATTATACCCTTCCTCATCTTCATTATGTCTCAAAAAGAACTCAACACAAGGACTTTCCACTTTCTGAGATACTTGCCCAGAATTGTTACAGTGTTCAGCTTTTGTTTCTAATTTGAACCTGGTCGGTGTTGTGCTGTGAAAAGTAAAAGCCCCACAACAAATTTCGGCGGAGTGTACTTTGCGAAACATATTTGTCTGCTTTGGAAGCGGCAGAGACGAGATAAGGAGCTCCGAGAGTCGCTGCAGAGCGATCCATCTCATCCAAGCAGCCCAGTGTGTTAGAGCATGAGGTGTGTGAAAAATCTGCAGAAAGCCAACATCTGTCTTCACTGGCAGGTCCACCAGCAGATCTTCTACTTAGTTCAATCAAATTCATTGTGTTTGGGTTCTCGCTTCCTTTCCTCTGCCCATACGTCTTCATCTTCTCTGTTTCTTTCCTTTTAGACATCTTTAATTTTGCGCCACCATCTCTCCTCCTCTGCCTATTTTGCTTCAGCTTGCTCTTGTCTTAATTCTGACTTGCTTGTAATCATTGAAGACATTTTAGCTTGCTCTGGGAGGTTTATGGAGTGTTTGGAATAGGCAAGGGTGTCTTTCTTTTAATTTGCCTTTGTTTATCTATTGTTTGGTACTTTCAGCTTCTGCACAGGCTTAATGCCTCAGCACAGACATTGCCGTTTAATGTCTAGGAGTCTGAAATTTTGGAGTCAGAAAGTACCCGCGGTGGTTTTCAGTCTGTCAAGACGACGTATGTCTGGGTTCTGCAGTCTCTGTGTGTGTGTGTGTGTGTGTGTGTGTGTGTGTGTGTGGGGGTGTGTGGGGGTGAGTGTGTGTGTGTGAGAAGGGGGGTAAGCCTTTCCCAATGTGGGGCTTGTGTAATTCAAATAGCTTTTCAGCTCACTCGAAGGCCATGGAGGGGTCAAGGATTTTGCTGACAGAAAGAGTTTACCCCGTTAAAAACAAATCTAGAAATGGTTATTTATTCTTATATACATCCAATTTCAGCACTTCTGCTCTGGGCACAATCTGAATAAATGACAGAGATTCAGAAAAAGTGCAAGTGAAGAGGATTTGGTTTCTTTTTACACATTTAGGTGGGGCAGGCTATGTTGGAGTTTTATACACCTCCATCAAACCAAAATAACACTTTTAATGTGTTAATTTTTTCATTTCTATATTTCTATCACATTTCTTCACATTGCAGCCTCAATGTATCAGATTGAGATTTTGTTCAAGATCAATCACAGGAAAAACAATTTCTGGGAACATCAGTCCAGCAGACTGGATTCAGTTGGGGACCAAAGTTGCAATGTCTGTTCCACTTGCAGCTGCTGTGGTTTGCTTTCACACTGTACTGTGCAAACAATCCAATCCTTTGAAAAGACTCTTTACCTCCTTGGCTGAGGTGGCACTGCACCAAGAATTACTGAAGGAAACAACACAAAAACCTCAGAAAACATCATGATCATAACTTCCTTATTCACAAAATGTAAAGAAAATGGAGCGGTGTCAGAGTTCAGTGGTTTTAATTTAGACTCTTATCTTTGGTAAAATACGGCGAGCCATTTCTCTGGGTAGTTACGCAGAATGCAGGGCATTCTGGGTAAGGCTGCTAAAAGTCCCCTGCTTTTAGCAGTTCATATATGCATTTGAGTTCAGAGTTTTCTGTACCCGAACCAAAATGTAGGTTTCAAAGCAGACCGGAGTCAGTTTTTTGGTCCACATCAGAGTTCAGTTATGCATTCACACCTCCAGAAATGAACCGGATTTTCTAGGCAAACAAACTAAAGTTCAATTAAAGTGGGCTAAACAGGGTTGGTGTGAATGCACTCTAAGATTTTAGTGGTAAAATGAATGAACTTAAAGTGTTAAAAGAAAACAACCTGGTTCAGCACTTTTCTCTGCCAGCCAAGAAGGATATTCTTAAAAGAATTTGACAAAATGATAGAAAATCCTTCAGTTTTTGGCAGAGAAACTCACAAAGGCTGCCTGGAGGCCGAGGTGAGCAGGTCTGATAGAACAGGACTGTTGGAAGCTGCAAATATTTATCATATCACTCTCACAGGCACAAGGTTCCCACCACGGTTTTCCTCGACAGCTACGATGAGCCAAGCCGATCCAGGCGGAAAATTACCAGCTTTCTCCCAGCTCCAACTGATTTTTATCTGTTACAACCCCATCTCAGTCCTTGTGTCTGCCTGCCTTGTATCACTCCACATCTCTGTGGCTTTTCTCTCCTCCTGGTCTTCCTGCTATCCTCTCTTTCCTTTCATCCCAACAATGACTGAGGAGAGCCAGGAGTGGCATCATCTTCTGGGTTATTAGACATAAACCACAGAGTTTCGAAGTAGAGAGGAGAAAAGCCAGCAGTGGCAGAAAAAATGACAAAAGGAATTGTGATCAGCAGGATTTCCTGTCCCCCAAACCCCATCACTTTTTCCATGAACTGAATTCACACATCTAGTTTTGCACAAAGAAGACACAAAGTGTGAGTAGATGCTGGAAAGAAGCCTGGCGGCAGGCAGCAGAGCGGGGGCAGTCAGAGGAGTGATTTCTTCATAAAATAGAAGCATGAAAAATAACAAAGCTGTTACTTCAAACCTATCTTTTTATGATGCAGGTCATAAACAGTTTTTACATGAGTTTTATGGATCTTGTGTTTGTTTTTCAGCCCATTTTAAAGCCAGCATGTGCTCCACATCACCACTGAATACATTTTAACTCTGGTGAAAGACGGAGGTGTTGGAAACATTTAGTACAAGAGTTAAAACAGTTCAGATATATCCATCCATCCATCCATCCATCCATCCATCCATCCATCCATCCATCCATCCATCCATCCATCCGTGGAAAAGGCAACAAGATACAAGAAAGAAACACACTAAGCAACAAATAAACAATAATTACATTTGCAATTTCAGCAGGATTTTTTTGTGTGGAAGATGACTTCATTAAATAAATTGGAATATAATTGAAAAGTCAATTTATTTCAATAACTTTATCGCTTAGTAAAACACATTATATATAGAAATGCACACAGATGAATGCTTGAAAGGTTTTATTACTATTAACTATGGTCATTTTCCACTTTCAGGTCAGAAAAAATGTCAATTAAATTTTGTACATTTCAAACCAATAATAAAACAATTTTAATACAATTTTAGCCTTAATGAAAGATTATGTTTAATATCTGCAAAACAAATGGTAAATTTTCACAAGGAACTTCATCAGATGAGCTTCATCAGAATGCATATTCCAACTTATTGAACATAACTGTATGTATGTTCCTTTCATTTCCAGAAGACTATATAATCAAGTTTGAAAAATACCAGTTGCATTGAGAGTTAAGGGCACAATAATTTTTTTTTATTTTTCATTTTTTTAAAAATACATATTTAGAGCATCATTTTGAGCATTAGTTTTATCAGAACTTTATTCTCTCTGACTAAGAGTCCAGCTCTGCTCTTTTTCCTTGTGAGTTTAAATATAGACTCCTTTTTTTTTTTTTTTGCTGGCCTTTAATGGTGGGCTTTTATCTATGTGTTGCTTGCAGAGAAAGCCCCTCTCATGAATACAGCAGACAAGTTCTTTTTCTTCGCTTTGTTTTTGTCCTCCAGGCGTCCACCATCAATAACACATTGTTTTCTGGGTCTATGGGTAATTGTTGTAATTCATCATCATTGCTGGAGAATAACAGACGGTGAGTGGGTGGATTTCTCAATGGAAACATACTGGTACCTACAGAGAATTATTGTAATTTATGATGAATTAGAATTAAACTTTCAGCGCAGAAATATGGTGTTATTGTTGATGTAAAGACGTGTCAGCATCTCTGGGGGAATTTAAAAAATAGCTTTTACTTTGAAAGATGCTAGCAGCAGTTCTTCCTTCATTCATCACTCTGTGCTGCTGATCATTTACAGCCATGTAAAAAAACTTTAGTCTGTGAACTTGGTGTCCATGGTGATTTTTTTTAAATGAAATTTAAACTCAACTCTCCAATTGTCTTCATCTTCACTGCAAAAATCCAAAATTTGATAAAGTATTTTTGTTTTGTTTATAGTCCAAACATCTTTGTTGACTTGAAATAATACAAAACTAACTTACAAGTAGCTTTTCATCAAAATATAAAAGCTTGTTTTTGTCAGTAATTCCTTGATATTGATTTAAAAAAAGTACTATCTTCATTGGGAGATTATTTCACTTGCAGCATGGATAAAATGTCTTGATATAAATTAAATTAATCTGCCAGAAGAACTAATAAATCAGTGTTAATGAGTTACTTACTTAAATCGTCTTCTTATATCTTACTTGTAAGTTAGTTTTGTCTTATTTCAAATATACTGAGATATTTGCACCAGAAGCTACACAAAAAACACTGAATTATTTTGTGTTTTGTAATATTGACTTCTTTCATTCTAATGAGTAGATGGAGGCCTGTGGTCTCCAACCAAGGGGACTCAGAGTGTAAAACTTTGTGACACGATGCTGAAAATGATTCTTAGTTAGCTGTCTCATTACTGAACAGCCTCATTTGTCTAATTTGTGCCCCCATGTCACCTCTCTTCTCCATCTCCCTTCATGCAGAATCGATTCCAGAATATATCGAATGATGCCTTGCTTCATGTGCACCAAGGCAGGTGCAAGCAGAGGAAACAATAAGTTCCCTTAGTGGGTCCGTTGTGGCCTTTTAAAGGGCATGGGACACATAAATCCAATGTTGTGAAATAATAAGATTACCAGCTGCTTCAAAATAATGGTGAGACATAGCAGCTACGTCAGATTTCAATGGTTTGAGTTTTCCTGTAAGACTGAAAAATAAATATGTCCCAATATGGGACAAGAAAACTTAGTACTTTCCAAGTGGGCACCCCTGTGTTTCCGATTGCATGTATTTCTGGTAAACTCATAAATTGTACTGAATTCACATGGCTTTTGCAGATTTTGAAGCACAAAAAATATTTTGAAACCGTTTTAGAATCTCCTTCCATTTGAGATTGGTCCTATGTAATGTCTCCTCAACAGCACAAAGTGTGACTTGATGTGTACAGATTCAATATTCTGTGTCTATTATGTGATTACAGTACCAGACAGAGAGTCCTCAGAACTTCACTTGGGTTATTTATGAACTCATTGCCAAGAAACAATTCCAACCATAGTCCTCAGACAAAATAGCAAGGAAAAAAATAAGAGAAAAAATGAAGCATTTCTTTTTTTGCTCCTGGGGTTATTTTGTTTTACTTTTTTATTTTATAAGACTTTCATGTTTTCCAAACTTTTTTTTTCACCATATATTGCCCCTGCTTGATAGTATTTGTATTATTTTCAGACAATACAACAGAAACTTAAATTTAAATTTATCATTAATACTTTCAATAATACAGTTATCAATTTTATTGTTCTGATATTCTTGGTGTTTAGTTGGAAACGAATGCAGGCAGATCAGAGGCACTGAGGTGAAGAGAAAAAAAAAGAAAATTAAAGATTCAGCTTGAAAGAGAACAAGAGCATAACAGAAGAATCCCACTGAATAAAAGAAAGCAAGCGTACATACTGAGGCCATGAAAAGGTTACATTGGTTTTATTTTCCTGCCTAAGTAACAGAGAAAACAAAGGAAGCTGAGCTACAACATTCCAAAATGAACCAGAATAAGTAACGAGCTAAACACAAAGGACTGATAAATCATGACCTAATCACAATAAACAGAGGAATGCAAACCGAAATGACATTAAAAGAATAAAAAAACTCAGAAACGATTAAGCAAACGCACTCAAATGAAAACCAAGACCAAAGTACTTATAAATCACGACACTAAAGTAAATGTGTCTTTTAAAAAATAGCATGTTTGTTGCTTGCATGTCTTAAAATGTAAAAATATAGTTAGTTTGTAATCAAATGATCCAGTTTTATGTGCCTCAGCATTGATGGCACACTGTGCAACATAAAGTTACATGGCCTCATAAAATACTTCATAAACTTCACTGAAATCAGTTTTTAATTTAGCTTTTTCATACAAACGCAACGCATCATAAAGCTGTGTTAATCTTTATTGAGCGTGACAGAACAAAGTCAACAAACACTTCTATTCAAGAAAAAGTAGATCTTTTAGTACTGCCCGTACATCACGTTATGTTGATTAGCACTTATGAGTGGTGAAAGCATATTCCAATGTGAAATACTGTCCTTTGATTTATACACTTGATTACAATATAGTACGTTGTAAATGTTAATGCCTCTGGTCAATCCAGTTTTCTATACTCGGCTTGTTGCTGCAAAAGTTCATTTATTGCTTTTATAGATCAATAATTTATACAGCTGCCAGAACAAGTTGCCTCCAGTTAACTCATGTTTGAACTTTCAAAATTTCAATCACTTACTTATTGAGATTGAAAACAATATGACAACAAAAATGTTGGATGTAAGGGCTTGCAAAACATGCAGTAAAAACGTCCATCTTTTTGCTTCCAAAAATCAGGTACATTTCATTTAAACAATTGCACTTTCCTAAATGTATCCAAACTTTAGTTTGTGGGAAATGTAAGACTCCTACACTAAGCTCCCTTGCAATGTTTTGGTTAGCCTTCAATCATACAATATGTACCGATCAATAATTTATTTCAGGTGTTTAACCACAACGTTAATCATAATGCGTCTCATAACTGCTGTAGTAAAGAAAGCATCCTCCTCAGTAGAGACTAATGCTGGTTGCAAAGTGAAGTCAGACGTATCAACACTTTCAGAAAGCAGTGTGGGCCTGGGGCCCTGGTCCCAATGGAATAACACTTTGAAAAATTAAGTCAATGAAGAAAATATATCTTCTACATTTTCTACTAAAGTGTTCATATTTCTAACTTGTTTATTTTTCAAATACAGCATGTTTCTGGAAAACATTTTGAATATTTTTACAAAATGAGAAAAATCCCCAAGCAGGAGTTAAAAAAAAAAAGAGACTTATTTGTCAACTAAATTATGTCTGGCAAACACATCACAAACTTTATTACAAAGTAATTAAGTGCTAATCTTTTATTGACAACTAAATTTAAGGCGTTCACTTGTTCAGTTATGAATGTATTGGTTTTCCAGTTTCACGTTTCCTACTTTCAGAGACCTAAGATGAGAGACAAAGCATATATAAATCTATACTTACTTATAGTTATCTACCAACCCTGAAGAGGAGTATTAAGCTTATTTACTTTGGATCAACAGTGATAGTGCTTTTTTGTTTGTATTTCATTTTAATTCCTGTAAAGGACTTTGTATTGCTGAAAATGTGCCTCATA
This sequence comes from Poeciliopsis gracilis, assembly GCA_911649635.1. Taxonomy (NCBI): domain Eukaryota; kingdom Metazoa; phylum Chordata; class Actinopteri; order Cyprinodontiformes; family Poeciliidae; genus Poeciliopsis; species Poeciliopsis gracilis. The sequence goes on from CAJVRI010000293.1 coordinate 963,635, forward strand.
AATAAAATTACCTTTACATATATATATATATATATATATATATATATATATATATATATATATATATATATATATATATATATATATATATATATATATATATACAAATTCCCTTCTCACCCACCGCTGGGTGGTTCTTATCCTCTGAGCTCGGGTCCTCTACCAGAGGCCTGGGAGCTTGAGGATCCTGCAGTATCTTCTGGACTGAGATGTCTGATGTTGTTCCTGGGATCTGTTGTAGCCATTGCTCCAGTTTGGGGGTGACTGCCCCGAGGGCCCCGATGACCACAGGCACCACTGTGGTCTTCACCTTCCAGGCCCTCTCCAGTTCCTCCCTAAGGCCCTGGTAGTTCTCCAGTTCCTCGTGCTCCTTTTTCTTGATGTTGCAATCACTTGGTATTGCTACATCTACCACAACGGCTTTCCTCTGTTGTTCATCCACTACGACAATGTCTGGTTGGTTCATCATTACCATTCTGTCTGTCTGGATCTGGAAGTCCCACAGGATCTTAGCTCTGGCGTTCTCCACCACCTTTTGGGGTGTTTCCCACTTTGATCTCGGGGTTTCCAGTCCATATTCTGCACAGATGTTTCTGTTCACTATGCCTGCCACTTGGTTATGTCGTTCCATGTACGCTTTTCCTGCCAGTATCTTGCACCTTGCTGTTATGTGCTGGACTGTCTCAGGGGCCTCCTTGCACAACCTACACCTTGGGTCTTGTCTGGTGTGGTAGATCTGGGCCTCTATTGCTCTGGTGTTTAGGGCCTGTTCCTGGGCGGCCATGATGAGGGCCTCTGTGCTGTCCTTGAGTCCAGCTTTTTCCAGCCATTGGTAGGATTTACTGATATCAGCCACTTGGGTTATTTGCTGGTGGTACATCCCATGTAGGGGCTTGTCCTCCCATGATGGTATCTCTCGCACCTCAACCTCCGTTCCCTGTTGTCTGAGACATTCACTGAGCACATTGTCTGTTGAGGCTTTGTCCCTGATGTATTTATGGATTTTAGTTGTTTCGTCCTGGACAGTGGTTCTCACACTCACTAGTCCTCTGCCTCCTTCCTTGTGGCTCGTTCACAGTCTCAGGGTGCTGGATTTGGGATGGAACCCTCCATGCATTGTTAGTAGTTTTCTAGTCTTAATATCTGTGGCTTTTATCTCCTCCTTTGGCCAGATAATTATTCCAGCAGGGTATCTGATTACTGGCAGGGCATAGCTGTTTATCGCACGGATTTTGTTCTTGCCATTGAGCTGGCTTCTCAGGACTTGCCTTATTCGTTGGAGGTATTTAGCTGTGGCTTCTTTCCTTGTGGCCTCATCGAGGTTGCCATTTGCTTGTGGTATACCTAGGTACTTGTAACTGTCCTCTATGTCTGCTATTGTTCCTTCTGGGAGTGAGACCCCTTCTGTGCGGATCACCTTCCCCCTCTTTGTAATCAGCCGACCACACTTCTCTAGTCCGAATGACATCCCAATGTCCGTGATGTAGATCCTGGTGGTATGGATCAGTGAGTTGATGTCTCGCTCACTCTTGGCGTACAGCTTGATGTCATCCATGTAGAGAAGGTGACTGATGTTGGCCCCATTTTTGAGTCGGTATCCGTAGCCAGTCTTGTTGATAATTTGGCTGAGGGGGTTCAGGCCTATGCAGAACAGTAGCAGGGACAGAGCATCTCCTTGGTATATGCCACATTTGATGGACACTTGTGCAAGTGGTTTGCAGTTGGCTTCAAGGGTGGTTTTCCACAGCCTCATCGAGTTTGCAATGAAGGCTCTCAGAGTCCTGTTGACGTTATACATCTCTAAGCATTCAATGATCCAAGTATGCGGCATTGAGTCATAGGCTTTCTTGTAATCAATCCAAGCCATACACAGGTTGGTGTGTCGGGTTTTGCAGTCTCGGGCAACTGTGCGGTCTATGAGGAGTTGGTGTTTGGCTCCTCTGCTATTTACACCGATACCCTTCTGTGCCATGCTCATGTGTTTATCCATGTGTTTGCTTATCTTGGCCGCTATGATGCCTGACATGAGCTTCCAGGTTGTGGAGAGACAGGTTATTGGTCGGTAGTTGGGTGGGACTGGACCCTTTGATGGATCCTTCTGGATTAGGATTGTCCGCCCTTCAGTTAACCATTCAGGGTGAGTCCCACTTTGTAGCAGCTGGTTCATTTGGCCTGCCAGTCGCTCATGGAGGGCAGTGAGTTTCTTTAGCCAGTAGGCTTGGATCATGTCAGGCCCTGGTGCTGTCCAGTTTTTCATACCTGAAACTCTTTCTTGGACATCTGTCACAGTGATGGTTACCGGGGCTTGCTCAGGGAGGTTGCTATGGTCCTCTCGTAGAGAGATCAACCACTGTGCATTGCTGTTGTGGGACGCCTCCCTTTCCCATATGCCTTTCCAGTATTGTTCCGTCTCCAGCCTTGGTGGGTCTGCTCTGTTATTATTACCCTGCCATTGAGAGTACACCTTAGCTGGTTGAGTGGAGAAGAGCCGATTAATCCTTCTGGATTCATTCTCCCTTGTGTATCTCTTTAGGCGGCTGGCCAAGGCTTGATACATTTGTATTGATGTATCATCAATACCAAACTCTTGGTGTTGGTGATACACAGAGGATACACATAGACAGCCCTGCCCATAAAAGATAATCAGTAAGACAACGTTAATCATATAATTTTGATCAAGAAAGAGCTGTGTAAGGTATTTTTCTCGAACCTACAAAAATAACCACAGACAACGTATATGAATTAAATATGGTCAGGCTTCTGCAGAAGGAGAAGTCTCCATGAACAACTTTCTTCAAGCTGTCCACAGAGAGTTCTGATCTGCTTTCACGTGAGCTCCCTCTTTATTGTAAAAGAAAAACAATCACATGGTGCAGTCAGGAAACAACAGAGGTCGTAAAACACTTAACACAAACAGACCAACAACTCAGTTCCAGGTGTGATATCTGACCTAACATCTGAGCCCAGTTCAGCTCTAGGTCAAACTAGCAATTAAGGAAGTGAGCAGATAAACACAAGAAGACTTTAAGGTCTGAGAACCATAAAGTTTTACAACCTGGTCAGTTTATACACACACAAGAGAGAGAACACTTTAAACTAAAAATCACATTAGTAATAACAAAATGATAATACCGAAAAATCTCTAACAAGCTGGTCAATAAATTAGGTATGAAATTATTTTCAGTAATGAAAAACTCAAAACTTGAGTTTGACGGAAGAATCCATCGAAATACAACGGAAACCAGGGAGTTTATATTCTGGTGCAGGAGTGGGAAATGACTAAAGAACCAAAATAGGAACAGGAAAACTGGGGAAGGGATCTGAACTGAGAAATAAAGTATCTAAATCCCAAACCAAAGCATTGTATAAGTGGCAGCACCACTAACTAATTTAGATAAACCAAAGCGAAGCTATTCCTCTAGTTAGATGCTTTTCCTAAAGTTTTGAAAAAGGTCTAGATCAAAGTTAGAGTATAATCCAGATGGTCAGCTTTTCTGTTTAGTTTTTCCAAAGGAAGTTTCTGAGTAACAAAAAATGTGCTTAAATTCATTAGCTTCAACTTGCTAACAATTACCATTTCATTAGTTTTACTAGTACGTTTAATTAGTATTTGCTTTGGTCACCAGTACTTGCTTAATTATGACATGCATCAATATGTGGTTTCAGTTAGTGATGAATTTTCATATCTCCCATAATGGCAGTTGCCCAGAGTGACATTGTTAAAGTGGGACCACCAGCACCGTATTATGTATTGCTTACATAATAAGGTAAATAATGTATGTAATGTATGTATAAATAATGTATTGCTTGCTTCCTGAACAAGTTTTCTGATGCTTTTATTGGGGAATTTGCTTCCGCTGGTCACTTCTAAAAGTAGGAGGACTCGTTTTTTGGAGCTTTGTGTGGGACTACAGGAAGATGAGAAACTCTGATGGTGTCAGAAGTTCATGGTTACATTCATAGAATCTCCTGTTTGACCAGGTGAGGGACTTTATATACAGTCATGGCCAAAAGTTTTGAGAATGATCCAAATGTTAATATTTACAAAGTCTACTGCTTCAGTTTTTATAATGGCAATTTGCATATACTCCAGAATGTTATGAAGAGTGATCAGCATAGCAGCAATTAATTGCAGAGTCAATATTTGCCTAGAAAATGAACTTTATCCCCTAAAACACATTTCAGCGTCATTGCAGCCCTGCCTTAAAAGAAGCAGCTAACATCGTTTCAGTGATTGCTCCATTAACACAGGTGTGGCTGGTGATGAGGACAGGAATGGAGGTCAATCTGTCATGATTAAGTAAGAATGACACCACTGGACACTTTAAAAAGAAGCTGGTCCTTGGCATCATTGTTTCTCTTCTGTGAACGATGGTTATCGCTAAAGAAACACGTGCAGTGATCATTGCACTGCACAAAAATGGCCTAACAGGAAAGAGAATCGCAGCTACAAAGATTGCACCTCAGTCAACAATCTATCGCATCATCAAGAACTTCAAGGAGAGATGTTCTATTGTTGCCAAAAAGGCTCCAGGGCGCCCAAGAAAGACCAGCAAGCGCCAGGACCGTCTCTTAAAAGTGTTTCAGCTGCAGGATTAGGCTACCAGCAGTGCAGAGCTTGCTCAGGAATGGCAGCAGGCAGGTGTGGGTGCATCTGCACGCACTGTGAGGCGGAGACTCTTGGAGCAAGGCCTGGTCTCAAGGAGGGCAGCAAAGAAGCCACTTCTCTCCAGGAAAAACATCAGGGATAGACTGATATTCTGCAAAAGGTACAGGGAGAGGACTGCTGAGGACTGGGGTAAAGTCATTTTCTCTGATGAAGCCCCTTTCCGATTGTTTGGGACAACTGGAAAACGGCTTGTTCGGAGAAGACGAGGTGAGCGCTACCACCAGTCTTGTCTCATGCCAACTGTAAAACATCCTGAAACCATTCATGTGTGGGGTTGCTTCTCAGCCAAGGGAGTCGGTTCTCTCACAGTCTTACCTAAAAACACAGCCATGAATAAAGAATGGTACCAGAATGTCCTCCGAGAGCAACTTCTCCCAACCGTCCAAGAGCAGTTTGGTGATGAACAATGGCTTTTCCAGCATGATGGAGCACCTTGCCATAAAGCAAAGGTGATATCTAACTGGCTCAGGGAACAAAACATAGAGATTTTGGGTCCATGGCCTGGAAACTCCCCTGATCTTAATCCCATTGAAAACTTGTGGTCAATCATCAAGAGACGGGTGGACAAACGAAAACCGAGGAATTCTGATGAAATGCAAGCATTGATTGTGCAAGAATGGACTGCTATGAGTCAGGATTTGGCCCAGAAGTTGATTGAGAGCATGCCAGGGAGAATTACAGAGGTCCTGAGAAGAGGGGTCACCACTGCAAATATTGCATTAACTCATTCTAACTGTCAATAAAAGTTTTTGTTACTCATAATATGATTGCAATTGTATTTCTGTATGTGATGACAACATCTGACATTCACACATGAAAACCAGAGGGCAGTAGATCATGTGAAAATATAATATTTGTGTCATTCTCAATACTTTTGGCCATGACTGTACAAACAGCGCCAGCCACACACTAATGTGCGCTTGACTGATGCACGCTGATCGCGCCTTCTTCTGGTAAGAGCCCTCTCATATACTTGCTGTTTGTTAGCCTAGCTTTCACTTAGCTTGAACTGTACACCTAGGCGGCCCGTGCAAACTGCCTGATCCTCCTCCCAGCCAGAGGCACTACATATAGAGCTTGTGGTAAGTGAAAAGCTCATTATTTGCATGCTTTTAGATTCGATGTTTGACATTTATGTTTGCTAGACGCTGCTGTTTGTCCTTGGCCGGCTGTTTGCCTGTTGCCCTGTGGTTCCTGGTTGATGGTCCACTGGTATTTTGGTTGTCCGTCGTCGGCAGCCCATCTGTCGCCCTGGTTGCTGGCTTTCTGCCAGCCATCGTGGTCAGCGTGAACCTGACCCCTGCCTTTTGTCCAGCTTGGCTGGTTTGGACTGATGACCAGCTTGGACGGATTCACTCTTGAGTGGCGTCTGTGGCGTGACATCCCAGGACGGATCCCTAATTGGACAACTGCTGCTGCTTGATTGTGGACTGAACGACAATTATGAAATGACTCATGTAATTTCAATGTCTTTTATCTTGACAGGAAAGGCCAGTTGGTGGTGTTGGTGGTGTTGGTGGTGGACTTTCCGGGTGGTGGTATTCTTTTAATTTGTTGCACAATTTTCTTTAGTTTTGTTGTTTCATTTGCTGTGTTTCTTTTTATTTAGGTCACTACCCTGAACTGCACTGCCCCCCTTGACTTGAGCCGTCACTGTTATTTAAATATGTGAGTGGTTTTAACATATAGTATTTTACTGATTAGAATGAAATGGTGTAATAAATAAAATTATTGAAATTGGTGAGATTGTCTCAAGCCTCATCTGTAGCGGGCCTGTGTGCCCTAGAGGTAACTTTTAGGAAGAATTATTACAATTTTATCTTAAATACAGTTCTTTTAAATCACACCGGTACCACCACACTCGTAATCAAAATTTTCTCTGCTCATAAATTGGTCATAGTAGTGTTATCTGTGGCACAAAAAAACAAAGTATGAATCCAATAATTTCTCTAGGTGAAATAGCTGTTTCAACCAAAATAAAGTATGTCCTGTCGAACTGACTTTCTCTTCCAAAGTTTTTTTTTTTTTTTTACTGATATCTTTGCAACTTGAGTCTGAAATGTCATTAACTGAGACAAAGGTTTACTTTCATGCAAATAGTGCTTGTTGTTGATTGTTAAAACTCTCTTGCATATGTCTGTTTCTTTGATCTGATTTTGCTGTAGGGACAAAACCAGAAAATGATTGTCACACATGCCACCCAAACACGCATGAACACCTCCGCATGCTCATTCCGCAACATGAAAGATGTTATTTTACTCCTGTGGGGCAACTGATGACTCTGCTAATCCTCTGATTTTTAAGACAAGCCGTTCGCTGAAGCATGCTGGATCAAGGCTGAGCCAGTGAGCATCAACACCCTACTGAAAAATTAATGAACGAGCGCAGACATCTACATCATGTAAACACTAAGATGTCTACATCAGCTGACAGCACAAACAGAGCAGGTTAACGATCTTGGTTTTATGAGTGCTGCCGAACAAAGGCAGCAAATCTGAATTATGCATCAATCTCAGCAAAATGCATGAACTAGTTATAGCCACTGTTGCTCCTAGTGTTTGCTGAGAAAACAAAATCCTTCCAATACACACATCCACGCGTGGTGCACAGCTGCACTGATTCTCATTTCACACAGACACAGATATTTACACCTATAGCTCAGTGCTCCTCTGGGGAAATATGGTCGAGAAAAGTTTCTGTGCAAAAGTAATTTAAACTTTGTATATAAAAATTATCATATCTCCTAATGCAAAGTCAAATAAAGCAAAATAGAACTGATAAGGATGGACTTATAAGGGAAGTCTAATTAAGACATGAAGGGCTTTTAGAACTGACTGATAACTGAGGATGAAAAGGACAATATGTAAAGTTTTAGTTTTAAAAGCAGCTCAGTTTGTTAGAAGAATAAAACTGTATTTGTTTTGCAGCTAAGAGTCTGACTTCAGACACTTTTTGTCTGCCTGTTTAAAACAAGTTGATGACGATTTTACTTGTCATCATGGCAAGTAAAATCATAACAATGGTATGAGAACATTCCTTTGTGACTGACCATTTCAAAACTGGAAACAAGTCTCCACGCAGGTGTTTGAATGTAAGGGCTCTGAAAATGTGGATTATAACCTAATGACATCAAACACATAAAAATAAAAACAAAAAGAAGAATACTGGCACTCTGCAAATAAGTGAAAAAACAGGCCTTAAAGTTTCAGAGGAATTGTCAACAGGTGTAACTGGGGAGGCGTGCATATAACAGTGAGCTGTTGTCTGGCTTATCTAGTTAGAAACATATTTTTCCATTTTCCAATTAGAATGTGGCCTATCTTTTACAGTCTAAGTTACACAGCTTCTCATTTTTGCTGTCTGTGTCTTCAAATGTGCAAGTTATTGGCAAGCTATTGGCCAACACCAACAAGATTAACAACCAAAGTTTGTTTGTTAATCAGCTGTGCGATTCCCCACTGCCCAGTACCTCAAGTACATGCTGGCTCATTTACTCTTAAAACAAGTAAAATTCAAACACAAAGTTTAGAATTTCAAAGCCTCTGAAATGGCAAAGTTAAAGCTGTTTCAGTAAGCATATTTTGGAAAAGTATTGAAATCACTATTTCCTCAAAAATACATGTTTTTTTCTCCATTTCTGCTCTCATATTCAAATTGAAATTTGTGCCAAAGAAAAGCCAACAATTGATCAGATGAATGATGATGAATGAAAAGAAAATTCCAGATGTGAGATAATATACAGGTTTGACTTGAATTCCAATTTTGTCAAGTATCCACTTGACAAAGCTTTTTTAAATTCTAAAAATTGATCCGTGACAGATTTGATGGCTCTGCTTTAGGCTGATATCTTCTCTTACAGTCCGCCGGTGCGCCGTCATCTCCGTCGCCGTCATCGCCAGCGGTCTCAGGAGAGCAGTGGTGCCGTCTGCTCTTGTTTTATACATAACCGGCAGGCTAATCTAATTACTCTGTGATGGAGAGCAGTCAATTTCACAGTCAGTCAGCCACTTCTGCTGCCTAAAAATTGGGGCAGTCCAAGTTTGATATATGAGGCAATAACCTGTAATGTAATGGAGTCACCTTCAGACCAGGACCCCTGTCATTGAAATAATAATGAATTATAACAAGCATTATAGTGTCTGGGTTTGATGCAAAGACTCTATCTCTGAGTTCAACGCTCATTTGTTTCCCTTCTGCGCTCCAGGTTGGATTTTTTTTCCTTTTTCAAGTAGCAGGATTAAGGTGATTATTAGATCAATACATGGAGATCAATACAAGACAGACATATGCAAAGAGTGAGACCCCCCCACTCCCACCCGTACCCCTAACCACCCACTTTTTCTTCCCCTCAAGGACCTAAAGATCACACTAATTTACTTAAGCAAGGATGGATGACCATAAAAACCTGATGCTTTTCTTTGCCGTCATAAAAGTGTCATCTGTAAAAATGGTGCTTATGGCAAAGTGGTTATGCTACAGAGCACATGGATTTTACATAAATGCATGCAGTCAAGCTGAAATATATCCCAGATTATGACACTCTGTGTGAAATATGTGACATTCAGATGAAAAAGTAATGGCTAAGGTAATATTCTATTCAGTCTGTCTTGTGTTGATTGGGGTTAGTGTGCACAAAACAGGACAGGTCAGACTGCAAAGAAACATCCAGGAGTTGTACAAGTCTATGGTCAGCAGTGTTGTATAAAGTACTGAAATCTCGGAGTCAAGTAAAAGTATAAGTACCGCTCCAAAATATGACCTTGGTAAAAGTAAAAGTCACTGATTGAAATGTTACTTGAGTAAAAGTATTAAAGTATCTGAAACGTCTTGTACTTAAGTATGGAAAGTACTGTAAAAATGAATGTACTCAAGTAATGTAATGAAAAGTACAAGTAAAAAGTAAAACAAGGTTTTGAATGACATTTTTTATATTTTGGTAAACTTGTTAAATACACTTAAAGTAATGTACACAAACAAGTGCAGGCAAAATGAAACCTGCTAATAGATAAACCTGCAGCATCATTTAGTTAAGAAAATTAGGTGCTTTACCTAAACCACAAGGTTAACTTAACCTGCTTTACAACTGAACCAGCTTCTTAGTAAACCCTCCAGGACATAAAATAAAGTTTTTGTAAGCCTTAAGTTTTCCCTTTCAGTAAGGTCAGTGCTGAAAATAAGAAAAAGAAATTGTCAGAACTGAAAATGCGGCCAACATGAAGAAAAAAACCGTTAGGATTACGCCACTTCACAAACTATAGGTGCAACAGCTGGTCATTATGCAAAAGAAAAAAAGAATTGGGAGGGAAATGCAGCTTATTTGGCATCTGAAGAGGGAGAGCTTTTTGTTAACTTGGTGTTTAATGGGAGAAACGTAACAGACCTCAGTGATGCTGACACCCCACCTACTCAAATAATCCAGCAAATAGTCTGATTGATTAGAGCTCCGTTTGTGCAGCTTTGGTTTCCGAGATATTAAAAATTATATTTTAGGCCATCCACAATATATACTTTTTAAGATTACAATTACTGAAAATATTGAGTATGACTTCTTCATACTCAATATTTTGTGTCATGAATTTTGTGTCAGTTGGTCACAAGGCAAGAAATCTATTTCCATTAGTTTCTCAGGAGAGTTTGGATGTAAAATTTGTTGACTCTCCCTGAGTGAAACTCCAAGCGCTTGAGGAAGGGGAGACCTAGAGAACGGCTGGCCGAAATTAGTGTTCATGAATCGGATTAACCTCGAGCTAGACGCCGCTCACACCGGATATCGGAAGAGCCAAAATCCACATTGAAAACAACTTTGCTGCGTTTGTTTTAACGGCACAAACCTGCAGAAGCGGAGCATTAACAAACCAGCCCACTTTGGTTTGTTTTGGAGCAAAATGCGGGGATGGTGAACTCTGGACGGCCTAAAAAATCATTTTAATATCTCGGAAACCAAAGCTGCACAAACGGCACAAACCTACACATACGGAGCACTAACCAATCAGACTGTTTGCTGACTTTCTGACGTAGTGGGGAGAAGCGAAACCTGTGCATCCTATTGGTGGAGATGAACAAGCCCAGGCAAGTAGGCTTTGTTGCAGCCAATCAGTAAGTGGGATCAAAACATTTGCGTTTCTCTCTCGCTTTTTTGTAACGAGTAACTAAACCACACATTGAAAATGTATCGGAGTAAAAGTACGCAATTAAGTTCGGAAATGTAGTGAAGTAAAAGTAGAAGTTATCAAAAATTTTCTTACTCGAGGAAAGTATGAAGTACTCCAAAATATACTTAAGTAAAGTAACGAAGTATTTTTACTTCGTTACTATACAACACTGATGGTAAGACATTTAAAAGTTTAAACTTTTACTTTCAGGTCAGCACTACAGAATGCTATTTGCAAAATCCAGCAGCTAGAGAGACAGTTTCTTCTGTCAGGCTGTTTTTCTGTCGAACACCATGAACACCTTACAGCCAGGGTGACTCTGCTGTGGAAAAAATATATATATATGCACTCTTTTAACAAAAATATATACTTTTTATGTATAAACTTTCAATACACTCCAACCAAGTGAAACTGATGTCAGATTCCTTATTTATGCACATAAACTTTGCAACTAAAGCAGCAGATTCTGATTCTATAAAATCAAAATAGACACAAAAGAAATACAAAATTCTTAAATTCTTAGTAAATTAAATTATGTATGCAGCATCTTTTGCACATTCTAGAATGTCAATTTGTTTTCTGTGAGGTCAATATTTGACAAGCGGCTTTTTCCCTACATTTCTTAAATTTAGACTGCAATAAAAAATGTTTTACAGGTTACAAACTTATCGTTTTTGTCACTTGAAATGTATCATTTAAGTTCTCCAAGTTACAGGATGAAGAAAGCAATTACAAAATGAACATCTTTCTCTTAAGACGGTTCAAAGTGATCTAGTAACATTCTGGATAAAATGGAAAATGGAAAAAACAATGCAGAAAAGTTAAGCAGTCTTTACTGACAGTGATAAAAGTGAACATGTGTGAGCAAAACAGGGTTGCATTTCAAAGGCACCTGTTGGATAAAGCAATGAGGAAGGAACATTCAAATAGGATGAAAAGGTGGTTTTTTTGGACATTCTTCTTCATAGTCATTGTGTGAAAAGTGACGTAAAAATGGTGCAACTTGAAAATGAATTTGCATCTTGGAAGCAGCAATTCTGAAAAAAAGTCATATTTTTTGATAAAAAAAAGACTTAGTATTAGGATTAGGTTTTGGTTGTATCAAAACTGGCTGATCTCATAAAAATGCAAGAAACACTTTTTTTTCCCCATCACACATGTCACAGGATCAACAGCTGGATGTTGCCACTGGCGAGAGCAAACTTATTCATGTGCAATTTAATAGTGTTTCTTATGTAATGTAAATACCTGAGTTGCAAAAAATTTTTTTCAACATTAGTGGAATATTGACACATTTGTAATGGAAACACAGCTAGTTGAGCATGGTAAAGTAAATGATCATTTTGTCTGAAATACCTTTACATTTCCTGGTCTCTTGGGTCAACAGTCCAGGTCACCAACAATGCAGGCAGGTCAGATTTTGACAACTGTGGAAGTGGTCAAAATCCAGAGACAGGAAGTAGGGGTTGAAGGCACATACAGAGGTAAAATCAAAGCAATCAGGAAGCAGACGTAGCAGACGTCGACAACAGACGATCTCACACTGAGTACACAGCAGGAGTTCATATAGGCAGCAGCACAGGTAAGTCATCATCAATCAGCAGGTAAAGGAGGGACTGTGAGCATGTATCACGGCAGGAAACAGGGAAAACATGAGAGATCTCCTACAATAGAAATCCATATTAACAATCCATCGATATGGATTGTTAATATGGATTAACATATTAATCCATATTAACAATCCATATCCAACTGGTCACTATGTCAAATCCAATGGATTCATGAAGACATGACAAGAAAGTACTCTGTTCAACCAACAGGAAAGTCATTTGCAAAAACAGTCATCTGTGATAGCTTTGCTAAAGGAAACTTTCATGCTGTTGCATTGATGGAATCGTCAGCATGCACTTACTTTAATGAAGACCTTCATTTTAACTTTAAGAGAAAAAATATCACAACTTCCATAAAAGTGCAATATTGTTCTTTTCTCCATCCATTTAGCTAGAGAAAATGCTGAAAGTAAGAGAAGTATATTTTTAGCAGACCATATCCATGAAATTGCTTGTCACGATTTTAGTAATAACAAGGCTTATTCCATTAATTTAATCTTTTCTCTCTTTAATGAACTAGAAAAATGTGATTTGGTAACTTTCAATGATTATTATTAACTTCCACGTAAGAAGTTTAAATTCACTTCTGTACTTTCTCACCTCATAGACTTGACTTAATAAAGTAGTTTCTGTATTGAAAACCTAAGACCTCATTGCATGGTTCAGCAGACACATATTTAATGCTGTCCCAGTTCTCTCCTGGGTTTTAAGCATTTCTGCTGTAATTGTTGCAATGGATTCAGTAAATAATTATTATTGGATTCATTTTCTTTGACAGAAACTATTTCATTAGTTTTTGAAAAAAAGAAAAAAGGCAACAAGATATGTAAAAAGACAGAATTATGCAGTTATTAATATTATTAGTATTTTATTTTGATGTGTTATTAGATGATGTATTAGTCATTCTTTTTCAAATCATTCCTGAAATCTTCACACTAGCACAATGAATATTTTGAGACTTAATCAGAAAATAGATCAGATAAAATAAGATTAATTTGCCTACCCAATTAGCCACAACTAGTGAGACAGCATTTTTCTGATATTATTAATCTTAGATACAGGAGAATAATAGTGTAGATATGGTTTTACAAATATATATATTTTTTGGCTCAGGCTAATGAGGACACAAGTCAATTTTACATCTGAGACATTTTTGGTAATTTTCTTGACAGTCCTAAAAGATTTATCACATACTATTTGGTAGTCAGAAGTTAGAAATTGAAACTTTCGAGTTGTAAAAATCCACTGAAACTCTCCCCGAAGTTCGACTTTGAAAACCCTTCCCTAACCCACTCAGGAAGTTGGAAAATTTTTCAGATATGAACTTTGAGATCCAATGTGGCAGCTAAAACAAGGCAACAATAGTAATCTGTGGTGGAAACATGTTTATTTTACTAAACACAGTTGCAAAGGTACATGTAAAGTCAAAGTCATGTGAAAAGTATAGCTTAAAACGATGTTTGTAAGAGGGACTATGAAAAATGGCTACTTGGGTGTCGCTGTATTAGAGTCTCAATACTCTAACTGCATTCTAACTGCTAACTGCCAGTTAGCAGTTAGAATGCTGCTAACTGGGGTGTGACATCATTCCTGACTGAGTTTATTCTGTGGTAAATAAAATGCAGCATAGCTGTGAATTCTGACATTATGTTAACATAGCATGAACATGCTAACCCCAACCCATTCAGCACAGAATGTAGTGCAGTGTGCCCCCGCTACCCGACCTCAGATAAAGCAGAAGAAAATGGATGGATGGATGGATGGATGGATGGATGGATGGATGGATGGATGGATGGATGGATGGATGGATGGATGGATGGATGGATGGATGAATGGATGGATGGATGGATGGATGGATGGATGGATGGATGGATGGAACATTAGCCTTTTGAGTTGAAAATTCAAACAAAATCTCTGACATCCTTTAGTTCACATGTGTCAAACTCAAGGCCCGGGGGCCAAATCCAGCCCGCCGTAGCTTTTTATGTGGCCCTCCACAGACTAAACACTAAGTGTGATTAAATATTATATTATCAATCATATTAATGCAGTTTTTATCTGTTTACTGACAATTTATATCAATCAATCCCTCAAGTTTCTTGAGAATTTAGTTGATGTGTGATTATAGTCCATAATTTATACAGTGAGTAAATAAACAGTGGCATTTATTATTAGTCCCTGAAGGGACTGAAAGGATGTTCAATAATATTATGTAATTTTAAGTAATTTATTGACATATTAACAGTTTGTGAACAGGTTTTATCAACACATTCTGGCACAACCGGCCCTTTAAGAGCCTTCATAATCTTGATTTGGCCCAAAACAAAAATGAGTTTGACACACCTGCTTTAGTTTAAAGTGAATGAGTGGAGGAGTTCAGAACTTATTTATAGACTGAGAAAATCAATTAAAATCACAGTGCAGCTGTGATAATGAGTAAATCATAGCCAGGTGTGAGATCAGAGCTGAAAGCATGAGTAAGAGAAACTGCATGTGGAACAGAGCAAGAAAACCAATATGTTAAGCTACAACTTCACATCTTAAATTATGACTCTATTCTAAGTCTTGACTTTAAACCATGCACACACAAAAATCATAGGTTATAACACTAGTTCTTCAAGATAATGCTAAAGTTTTAAGTTATAAATGAAATCCATATTAAGTTTTTTTTTTTTTTTTTCAGCTTTATTTGTTTCCCTCTGGTGAATAAAGTAAGATGAGAAAACTCAGGAAAGTAGCCTGAAAAATAGCAACAAAGAAGAGACAGAAAAACATTTTGACCCCAAATTGTAGGTTACGTGGAAATGCCAGCAGTCTTTCCGTTGGAACAAAAAAAAGTTTCCATTTGCATGTGAAAAGAATAAATCATGTTTGCAATATTACAATGACTGTCCTTTTTTTGTTTTTGCTTTCAGGGCAGGAGGTTTTCATCTGGCTCCGGTAATGTCCTTATTTCCCTCAATGCCTCTGCAAGGTCACAGCTTTATTCAACTAAGAGGTACAGAGAGCAGCAGCTCTCTGGTTCCCCGAGGCTCTCAAGCAAAGAGAAATACATGAAACTCAGGCACAAGGGCCAACTGACAGGTGTGTATTAGTGTGTGGTCCAGGTATGGACTTTATGGGAGGAACATCCTCCACATAGTAAGTCTTTACAGCTTCCAAAATAAAGAGAAATTATTATTATAAAATGCTCTTTGTGCTCAAGGACTTACTGAAAGTCAACACAAAGTTCATGGGTATTGGATACAAGACGATGTGTATTAGTTTTGTCACGCGTTCTGTCAAATTTACAAAGAGTGTTTATATATGTGTCCTCATGCACAATGTCAAAGCCACTGTTTGTTCTGGCCTTCGAGCAAACCTTGTTATCCAAAGTGCCATGTGAAATCACGTGTCCAAAACAAACCTGAAGCCAGAATCTGTTCTCCTGCAGCCATTTTACACATTAGTTAGAGCCACATTTAATCTAATTTTAAAAAAATGTTCCTTTTCGGCCAGAGTTGTGTTCTTTTTATTTAGCACTTTGTAAATCAGATAAAGATTAGATTTGTTGAGCAGGCTTTGCTATGATGTTGACTAAATGTCACCGACTGTGGTGGGAACATCTAAATATATGCAGACACAGACGCATCAATGAAATTCATGCTGTGTTGTTCTAAGACTTTTTAATTATTCAAACAGAAATGATCTGTACTCTGGGCATGCTAGATGAAGCTATCAGGGAGGCTTAGTGAGTTCTTAGTGTAGAAAGACATGTTCTTTCCAACTTCAGCCTGAGCTGAGTTGAAGATCATCTAACCATCAGGAGATAGATTCCAATATCTGCACATCTGCAATGTAATCCCTATGGGTTGACACACTTCCACTAATCCACTGATGCAGGAGCTAATTTTACAATTAGAACTTTAATGATTTAGCTAACTTTGAAAATATTAATCACACTTAGCTTCCCCTAAATTACATTTCTGGATCAATTCGAAAGCACTAATTGACTTGAGTATTTTATTTACTTCAAGTTGAACAAAGTACAACATCTATGTTGAAGTTTTGGTTATTGACTGTCAAGAATTCTATGAGTAATTAGTCATTTACATCCAGGCTCATATTTTGCAGACTGTTTAAGCCACACTTCTGTTTCACAACTTTCTCTCCAGTGTCCTCAGGTCCCCTGCAGATTCCTCTCAAGGTTATACGATATCACCAATATTCTTTGTGGACCTCAAATTGTGATGACCATCAAAACAAATCTGAATCAAGCTAAATAATTAATGCTATTGACAATGTGACTGTCAGTGTCTCGGCAGATCTCTTTGGGGACATTGAACTTTGAAATGTTATTTCAAGATGTGAAAAACAGCTCCAAGCTTCTGGTAATAAACACCAGCAGATTGAACTTTTCACCACCACAGCAATAGTGTGACGGATAATTCGGAACATTTTTGACAACACAACCTTTTATAACATTGGTGTTCATTGACATCAGTAACTCAGCCTCGAGTAATCACCATCTATTCTATAATATTAATTAGTTTATCTGCTTTGGACAGGGTTGGATTTATCATTTCAGAGTCCCACCACTCATGTTGCAGTTGTAGAGAACCTATAGTGGGGAGCCACGATCATCTGTTTAATACTATTTTACTGGTAAAGCAATATAACTATCCATCCATATATCCATCCATCCATTTTCTGTATACCCTTGTCCCGAGGTGGGACAGGAGGGGTGCTGGTGCCTATCTCCAGCTAACGTTCCGGGCGAGAGGCAGGGTCACCCTGGACAGGTCGCCAATCTGGCACAGCTATATAACTATCCTGAATGCAAATGTCACATGAACTTCTTACATTAAATTTAAATGGGACTTTACACACAAATAAAATATGAAAAATACCTTTTACTTGATGAACTTGTCAATTTATATGAAAATTCATAACATAGTCTATCAAATTATATATGTATAAAAAACAGCAATTTGAAAATAAACTGCATATTGCTGTTCAGAAGTACAAACAGCCTCTCTTAACTTCAGTAAGAATGTTCTGGTTTGTTAAGGTTTGGTCTTTGTAGCAGTTTTTTTTAGTAGAATAATCCCCATATTTCTATTTTATTAGGTTGTGCTGGAAAGCATCACAAGAATGGTGATGTTTCTGATTCGGAAAAATCCAATCTGCAGTGTTTGGAACACTGCTTTGAAGGTGATGGAGAGTCTTCAAGGTATATTCATGAGAAGTGTAACATGAGTGCAGAAAGTTTTGTGAGATTTCTCACAGACCTTATAATCAATGTGAGATTTTACCGTCATTGAATGTGTCCTCCAAATCCTGACAGAATCACTTCAACAAATCATGCATCTCCTATTAAATTAAAACTCAAAGGATGTCTCGAAGGTTGAATTGGTTGATCAAGACTCCGTTCATATCATTTTCAAATCTAGTTTAAAAGGAAAAAAGTACCGTATTATATTAGCAGGATTGTGTTTGGGTTTGTATTGAATTTGTTTGCTTAAATTGTCTTTTTATTTATGGTCAGCCTGTGGAGACAGCTACTAACATAATAAAAAATCAACTTTCCCAAGGGGGAAATATGACAAAGATTTTATTTATTTATTTATTTTTTTTTTTTAGTTCTTATCATAAAACATTGAACTGTTTATCTGCATGGTGTTAATGCCTGAACCTTACCATATGGATTAAGCCAAAGATAGCAAAAATGTGATGTAATTTTAGCATAAACATCATGCATAAGTGTTGGGTTTTGCAGGGGAGTGGTTTTCTTCTCCTTCACAGGGAGGCAGGCTGATGAAATCCAGCTGTTATTCATCACCACCAATCTGCAAGATCCTTAAAGAGGAGCGGCTTCCCACATTCAGATCCCAGATGGTTTCGCTTCTACTGTGGTACTCTGTAGCAATCAGTGCTGTATTTCCAGTGTCCTCCTTGTTCTGACTCTTTTCAATCTACTCCTTCCTCTAGTGAACCCAGATTCTTCAGACTCACCTGAAGAATCTGATCCTCGCTGCTCCACTGGGCCTAGCACCTGGGTACATCACACCCTCCACACAGCTGCTGCCTGTCCGCCCTCAGTCTCCTGCAGGAACCCCTCCATCTGGAAACCACCACACCACGCCAACTGCTGGAACTCCCAAGTACTCCCCTCTGCCTACCTCAACTGTAAGCTCCCCTCAGGTCACCCCTTATTCCCTTCATTACTTCCCTCTTTTACCGCTTCCTGTTTCAGTTTCCCCGCTGACCTGGTCCCTCCCTGCTGTCGCAGATCGACGTTCCTCCACTCACTTCCCTGTTTTAATAAATTTATTAAAACTGTTTGAGTGCTGGTAGTTGTTGCTTGCTTAAGAGTCCTGAAACCTCGCATTATGACACATAAGATTACTCTAAAATGTGTCATTAAGAGATTACTATTTTTTTTCTGATCGGTACAAAACTTCTGTTTTTTTACTTTATGTAAATGACAAATTATGTTTGACTGCACCTGCACTCAGATTGTGTATCAGTTTCACTTTTCCCTCCAACCATCATGTGTGCACCATTAGCTGCAGTGATTTTTATGACTAAATCACATGCTGCTGTGAGAAAATACTTCCAGAAAGCTATTGTCATCTAATGTAATCATTCTCTGGTGATTTTATTTCTTTATGGCAAATAGACAATAAAAATGTATTTTACAATTTCTTGGTTGGGACGTTTTGACATAAGAATTTTTACATTTTTATTTAGTAGTCTTATACTGTTGGCATACTATAGCTTTTATGGTACCTTTTACAGACAATTTAAAAAAGTTGGATAAGATTTTTCTTCTCCAACTGTGGGAAAATGGAGGTGATGTAACACAAAAAGCAGTTGTCTCCACTACTGTTTGATAGCCAAGGGCAATCCATTTAACCATCAGCTCTTGAAATGAAAAGCTGGTCGGGGGCAACCAGTTTGAGACTGAAGTTCTGGTTTGAAAAAGTGGAAACCTTTGGGGTTGAAGCAAGCTGTTTACATCAAAAGTAAAAATAAAATAAAAAAATGTTAGTGTCCTTGACTTTAAATGTCTGTGCTTCAGTTTGTGTGTGTTTGGGGCTGTTGATATGTGCGATGGATGAGGCGCATGAACAGCCTGTTTTCTCTGCCTCTCAGACTGCCAGGCTTGTCAGGACGAATGAGCGATCTGTCTGTAAGAAGCCCCACAGTTGGCCTCTGCTGTGCTCTTTGCTGCCCTGATCCACCTTCATCTCTGCTGCTCTTCTGACAGTGAGGAAGAAAGGAGCAGAGACCAGTGGGAGAAGGCACTGCACTACAATCAGGAGCATTTTACTGTAAATGATTATCTGCAGCACACCACTTTAAAATCTCAGTCATGGTCAGAAACCCCTTGGTGTAACATTAATACTTTAGTATTCTGGCCTCTTTTTTCCCCTTTTCTATGTTGTATCAAGGTTTGAAGTTGATGTATATGAATATTTGGTGACAGAGGGAGGTACAGGACCTAATGAGGGAATATGAAACAGTAGGAACTAATAAATCAAACTGAAGGGGAGGCTTAAGGCTGAGATTGGCTAAATGTTGAAATAAGCTGGGAAAGATCTGAGAACATTATGTTCAAACACTATGGGCATTATCAGTATCTGCATTGCCATTGACTACACAATTGCACAAATTGGAATTACAAAAATAAATTGTTGGGGACCACAATTGTAACATTTGACACTTTTTCAGCTGTTTCTCTTTCACCTGCACTGTGGCAAACAAACTAAATCCTTTTAAAAAAAAATCTGTTTTCACCCTCTTCTCTGGCAGCGCTGCACCAAGAACCACTGAAGGAAGCAACACAAAAAGTGTCTGAAGAAGACATTGAGGGAAACTTCCTTCTTCTCAAAATGTAAACAAAAATGGAAAGATGTCAGACTTCAGTTGTTGCAGGATTTCTCTTTTGTCTTTGTTGAAAGACGGATAGACTTTCATGTTTGTTTTGGTTGTATTTCCCAGAATGCCCTGCACTATAGTCCACTTTCTGCTTTCCAGTTTGCTGCCATCCACATTTGCATTCAGACCATGAAAGAGCTCACTTCAACCGAATTCATCAGTTCGGCTGAAGTGGACCAACGTTTACATTTTTGGTCTGCATCAGATTTTGTTTAGGGTTCATATCTCCCCAAACAACCCAGATTCTCTAGCCAAATGGACCAAAGTTTGATTAAAGCAGACTAAACAGAGCTGGTGTGAATGCACCCTAAAAGTTGTCAGGCAGTCGCTCTTGAGGACTGGATTTGGAGACCCCTCTTTTAGGAGTTAAAACTGGATTGAACTAAACAAAAACACATTTTTTGTGGGTTTTTTTTTTTTTTTTTTTTTTACAAAATCAAAATAAACAAAACTGTTGTCCCCAGATATTTCAGTGAAGCGATATTGATGATGTGAGGAGATCAAACAACACTTCTGACGTGTGCAAAACCTGTCACGTGTTTTGACAGCCAAGCGGCAGGGGCTTCTTCTGGCTTTAGAGCCGACAGACAGACCCCTCAGTGTGCTTCGGTGAAATGTGACAAAGTGCCTCAAAAGCAGCAGTTTGAGAGCTTTCTTTCAACAACACAGTAATTTCAGCATCTTAACCTTTTTCTGTTGTATCACTCTTTAGCTCTTTCTCTAAGGCCTCTTACCAGTGAGGAGGCTGACATATGATGTTGCTGCTCTCTGTGTATAAGGTCGGAAGCTGTGAGTCCCACAAACGCGGCATTGTGAGCACTGTTGACTTCCAAATGGAGAAGGTGAGAGAATCTATAATGAATGCACACACACATTCGCTTGGTTTTTACATTTGGCCACAAGATCTGAGAAAGCAAAACTGTCCAGTTTGATATACTGAGGAGGAATTTCTGAAGGTAAAATGGTTCTTATTGGATGAGTAGATTCTTAGTGATTAGAATTACAGTGATTAGAATTGGCATTAAAAGTGCAAAAATAAACTGTTGCGTTGATCTCTGTGCTTCTGGGCTTCATGTGAGATCACCATCCATCCATCCATCCATCCATCCATCCATCCATCCATCCATCCATCCATCCATCCATCCATCCATCCATCCATCCATCCATCCATCCATCCATCCATTTTCCGGTCACCCTTCTCCCTAACGGGGTCGGGGGGGTGCTGGTGCCTAATATTTTTCAACAACACCGCACCCCGAGGCATTCCCCAGAGACCACAGATTACAGTTCTATGAAATTAATAGAAGCTCTCTTTGGCTTGTGGCGAGACAATAAATACCAGGGCATGTTAAACATTCACATTTGGTGCAAACCTCAACCCTGGTTTGCAAAATGTACGTAAGTAAGCTTGATTTGTGCATGTTTTTTTTTAGTTTGGGCATCTCATTGTGTTGAGTTAGCACTCTTAGCAAATTATCACTAAGATAAATAATATAAAAATAAAGCATTTTTTTGCATCATGTTTCTTGCAGAACATTTGTACAACATATCAGCACAGTTAGCATTGAGCATATGGATTCAGCATGTGGAAGATTTAACCTGTATAATTTACCTTGCAATAGAGCTAATAGAGTTAAATTAGTCTCTAATTTATCTCCACACCCATCTCCCTTCTTGACTCATCAGACTAGTGGCAGCAGCAATATAGCTTGCAATACAAGCTACAACTCTCCTAAAAATGGTTGTAAATTGCATTAATGGATGGCATGGAGAAGCATTGCTGTAGTGATGTGATGAAGGAGGACTGAAGGAAAGTGTAGGAGGTTTTTAAAGAGACAGAGGCCAATTTCAAATGTTGCTAACATAGTTTGTACTTGAGTAGTAAATACATGATGGCTCCCTTTAAAATGTTAAAAGTGGCATTTGAATGTACAAAAAGGCTTTATTGCCAAATGTAGCAATTATTAATACTAAAGGTAATCTTTAATACCTAATAAACATTGCTAAAATGTTTCTTGTGTTTTTAGCCACTTTATTAGCTTGAGCTCGTATTCAATACATCGAAGTAAAAACGAAAACAAATAAATAAACCCAGTGTCAAGGTTTTCCTTTCACTGTTGAAAGAATATTTTAATATTTAAATCATTGTTGCTAAAATGATTCAGGCAATAAAGGAAAAACATGAAAGAAAGTGAGAGACTAGCGTAGTGAAAGTCTCCTCTGTGAAGTACAGGACATGACTGAAGGCCAGGCTGACGACTGCTCTCTACTTTCACAAAAGACCAAAAATCTTTTGTATTTCTGAACTTCACAGTTCACCACCAAGAGCTTATCCAGAGAAGGTAATATTTGTTTGTCCCTTTTGGACATTTGATTCATATTAATATGACAAAGACCCTATACTTTGAAGCTGTTTTAAAAGTTAATTAAGATTAATGTATACCCATGAGATTTAATGTGAAGATCATTTGAGTGGTGACAGTTTTTCAGAGAAGCTCCAGGTAAGTAGTGATAGATGGGAATAATAAAGGAGCTGTCAAAAGGCTTCAGGTTTATGACCACATTTAACACTGATTCTTTGTCATTTCTTTTATCTGATCAAGTTCTCAAAGAGCAGCTAAGCTGTTTAATCTTATAAGGACTTTTGTTACAGCTTACTTCACTAGAGACATGAAACAGTGTTTCTAGTTTTTACATTAATGTATGTAATAAAGTCCATGAAACTTTGGAGTTTTGTTCCTTTACTTTCAAAAATAGAATCCTCTTTGCGGTGACAATACATTTTAAGCTCCTTAGGCTTAAGGTGAATAATGGTAGAAAAAAAGGTGCAAACTTTAAACAACAGAAAAAACTAATCTGATCACATGTAGAACCCTTCAGAGCGTCAGATGGGAGCTGCCATCCATCAAAAGGACATCATGTATGTATCTATTTGTGTATATAAGTCTGCTGTGCTGGTACAGAGTTATCAATTAAATGTGTAATTCAGTATATTTGTGTTTATGTATAAAAAAGTAAAGTTTTAAGTCAATTCATCACTAATTATCTGCATCGGATCAGTGTCAGAGGTTAAGCCGACACAACCTCTGACATCTGTTTCAGAATTTTAAAAAGTGGATCAGTGCATCTGATCATCACCATTTATCGTTTCAAGTGGGAGCCTCGGTTTGCAACAGGTCCTTCAGAAATTATGGTAAAACAACAAAACACTCAAATCACATCCAGCAACATGAAAAACATGTTGCTTTTTGAAGCACAGGTACATCCAATATCTCTCTCTGAATGATTGCAGGAATGGTTTCACTGACCACAACAAATTCCGAGTTAATATGGGAACACAGATATATAAATAAAATGAATAACTTTTTGTATTTATCTGATTTTGTCCAATATGTTACTTTCTCATCAGATTAAAAGGAATACATCACAAAAAACAACTCTGGTTGTGGTGAAAGAACGACCCTAAAGCCTGACTACTGCAGAATGTAGATTGGTAGAAATACTTTGTATGAGTCCTGACTATTCAAACACAAACATCTATGTGCTTTTCTAGCTAACAGACAAAACCCTTTACAAATTGAGCAAGTGACTAAAACTAGACCTTGGATCTTCTCTGTATGACCGTTTCCTTGGTGTTTTTCAGTATTTGCCTCTTTTAGAGATCTGAGAGCACCTAGAAACCAACTGCTAATTTTTCTGTCCTAATGTTGTTTTCCGGGTCAGAGACCCAATAATGGAGCCATGAAGACACCTGCTACTCACCACCACTCTTCCTTCATCATTATGGACAGTAACCGGAGGACGGTCAGAGGACAGATGATAGGGTAGAGCAGAAAAAAATCAACTTTCAGGACAAAAAATTTTGTTTGCAAGATGAAAACACAGAGGAAGGGTGATAACAAATATGCTCAGAGAAGTCAACAAAAACGTGTATATTATAGATTCTATCACTAATGTGATTATTAGTTATTGTTAAAATGAATGACATTACACCTAAAAGCTAACTAAAAACTGTTTTGAAAGAGTGAAGGGAAAAAACACAAACATTTTATATCAACAGTCAGGCCTGGTGGTGGAGGTGTGATGATTTGGGCTTCCTTGAGCAGTCAGATCTCTGTAATAGTTGAAGCTTGGTCCAAACTAGGTCATCAACTGGAAACTACAACAGAATGACAAAAGAAGAAAAAGAATGATTGCAATAAGCCATTTAAAGTCCAGACATTAACCTGACTGATTAAATGCTGCATTGGGATCTTTAAAATGCTGAGCAGAGACAAAGTGTCTGCAAAACTTAATAAACTGATGCAAGGTTGGAAAGAAAAGTGACCTAAAACATGTGATAAGGTCTGACACTGAAAGTGGGAGCGGTGGAGGCAGGAGATTTTTACTCTTTCATTCCTTCATACTTCAAAATATTGTGATGAGCAGATAATTAACTGTGTTCTTATCTTAAAAGGAAAAAATAACATGCTCAACAGAAATCAGCTGTGCAAAGCTTTTACAAAGCATCAATGATAGAAGAGGAGAGCATCACATTCACTTTCAATTTTTCACTATCCAAAAACAAATATGTTCTTTTTGCTGTTAAAAGAAACCAAAAAACAAACTGTGCAGGCATTTGTCTTCATGTTTATACTCCAGCTGTTGTGACAAGCCTTGCATGTAATTTCCACCTCACTATGTTCCTGCGTTTCGTCGTCAAACGCAATTAGCCGCGACCTAGTTTTACGAGCGAGAGAAATACTGTTCTTTAATTGCCTCCCATCCTGGCGAGCATCGACTGGGGAATGTTTCATAAAATACAGCTGGAAAAAAACAGGAGAAATGGTGATGATGTTCAGCCACACTTATCAGGAGGGTAATGAGTAGTTACCAGTTTCCTTCTAAGCCAAAAGAATTAGAAGAAATCATATTTTAGTCAAATTATGATCAATCACTGAAATATTTATGTGGGGAAAAATAACATTTCAAAGAAAAGTAGAAATTAAACATGTTGCAGTACTGAAAATATATGATTTAACACTGTTTAGCTTCTGGTTTCTATGATCTGGAATAAATTATGGCATTAAGATTTTAATCCTAAAAACATAAGTATGCATAGTAAAAGTGCAAAACTGTATATGTCTTCTGTCTAACAAAGAACGTTTTAAAATTTATTCTTAGAAGATGAATTAAACTTGAGTGATAACATTTTGGAAAAGCCAAGTCACCCTGTTTCCACCAGTACTTCTTTCCTTCAGTTATGATCCCAACATAATGACCATCACGGATGTAATAGGCTAAAAGAATGCAGTCAAAATGTCCTCCAACAACAAGTTCTTTGAAAGAATCTGTATCTTTTCCATCACGTTTGAGTTCTTTGTCCCAAGATTGAACTGATAACTGATTGACTCAAAGATCAGAGCATGGCAATTTTGAACCTGTGGTTAGAAAACCACTCAAATTAAAATCTATGAAAAGTTTTGTAGAGCTACCAAAAACCAGCAAACTGATTAATGTCAAGCATTAATAAATAGTTTCTCTTCAAATAAGTTTGATGAATTTGGAAACCAAAAACGTCCTTCCTTTGCCAACATCTGTTTTAAAATGCATTGGAAAATAAATTACAAACTCTATGCAAAATTGTATATACATTTAAAAATACATTCTACACCTTTGTAATTGAAGGCCTTGTTTTCATTTCATCTGCCTCTTCTGCTCACTAATTGCTCTCAGCATGAGCCAGAGAAGATGAGGAAAGTACAATCTGCATTTTAAGCTTCATTAGTTGCCTGCAACTGACTCTGCAGAAGGACCAGATTAAATTTCTGAGATTCTTTAACACAAATAAAAATCTTGTATTGTTGAAATAAAAATCTAATATTGTTGAAAAAGTCCTGCTGAGCAGGTAAAAATATGTAGATAAAGAGAAAGAGGCAATGTTGGACCTTTTACACTTTGGGGTGGATTAAATCCAAATGAATCAATAAGGAGTAAATACCTTCCTGGCTGGTCTTAACCCCGCCTCTTTAACACACACTCACACACAGATTATTGCCCACAGCAGTGCCAGATAACCCTGCAGTTCAGATTGATTCATGGAACGGGTGTCAAGTTCAAACTGAGGACAGTGACTTGCAACCAGAACAGCTCAATGTCTCACCAACAAAGTTAGAACAACGTTTCAACTGAAAATCCTCAAATCTCTACATAAATAAAAGGCAGCTAATCTGGCAAATATTCAGACTTTATTTTTTAACCACACTGACTACTTTGTGCGTTTTTATGTTAGTTTTTGCTTGTTAAAGCTGCAGTATGCAGCTTTTACAAAAAAATATATTTCTTCCATATTTATTAGAACTGTCACCATAACAGCATAATAAACCTTTTTTCAGTTACTGTGTTTGGGTATAAATCTAATGAAATGTAGCAATATGACCTTGTTTTCTTTTTTTCAGTTAGATTTATGACTCTTCTATTATTTGGACTGTATATTTTGAAGTTAGTTATTTTTCTAGATTATTTTGGGTTGTGGTGTTGCATGTTTTTGATTGGTTGTTTTGAGGTCATGTGCCTCATACGCCCCACTGTAGCGACACAAGTAATCTGCATTTAATTAAATTGTGTGCGGATTAGGGGGAAAGATGAAGCCTTCGGCCTGAGACGGCTAGCGGGAGCGGCGACGGACCGGGCTGGCTACAGGTGTTGGTTTTAGGAGGGCGGAGGTGGACCGGAGAGTTGAAGAAGGAGAGTTGAAGAAGGAGGACTCTTTCCAATGTGTTCTGCTGTCACTATAGAATTTACTCTACATTCACGTATGTTGTGAAGTTACCTGAAATAAAGGCGGATTTCACAGCAACAAAAGGCACTTAGCAGGTGTTAAATTAAATCCCCCTTCCCTCTGACATTCTGTCTTGTGATAAAGTTAATTAAGTGTGAGAGTTTGTAACTGGAAGCAAAACGGGAGCAAATGTCTCTCAGATAATACGAAACCCTGCAGGGGAACGCAGGCCTTTTCTGATGGATCATTGTCACTTTTATTACGGTCTGCCATGGCTAAATTAAGAGAATTTCCTGCCCAAAAAAAGAGAAATTAATGAACATGAAAGTTGGATTTGGGAAACTGCACCTGACTCCTGCCATTTTGAGTTAAGGGGAGGAAATGTGTGAAGGGCTGGAAATGAATTAAAATGGTTCTCAAAGTGATATAAAAGGCCTTGACAGTGTGTAATTGCAATCAGTTAAATTGCCTAATTCAAGCAGAGAGCCATGGGGAGCTGCAATTTGCAAAGAGGCGTGGGGGCAAAAGAGGGCGGGATTTATTTATTTTATACTAAACACCTCTAACTATGTTTACATCAGCCTGGGCAATTAATTAAACCTCAATATGATGCTTTCTTTTTCATTTTAAGCTGATAAATCAGTGAATAAAACCACCATCAGAAGAGATAGATAGATAGATAGATAGATAGATAGATAGATAGATAGATAGATAGATAGATAGATAGATAGATAGATAGATAGATAGATAGATAGATAGATAGATAGATAGATAGATAGATAGATAGATAGATAGATAGATAGATAGATAGATAGATAGATGGATGGATGGATGGATGGATGGATGGATGGATGGATGGAGGATGGATGGAACAAAAGTACCTAAAAACAGCAAAAGGAGGCAGTAACATGTTGCAGACAGGATTATTTGAGCCTGTTTTCAGTGAGAAAAGAGCGCACTCTGATTGAAATAATACATTTGGAGTGTTGGTAATGCCACCTTAAGTGCTGCTGGAGGAGTTGGGTGAATTAATCGCCTCCCCAACTCGATCCCAGCCAATTACATTATCCCCTGATTTATGAAACAACAGACCTAGCCCACTATAACCTTGAGCACTGGAGGTGTTGAGTAAATCTGGCTTTGTGTGAAAATCCAGAGAGGGAGACTAAGAATAATTGGAGAATCTTACTTTTTAATTAAATCTTGTCCTTCTGCAGCATCATATTCTGGAAACACATAATACCAGATAAGCTTTTATTTCTTTAATATTTCACACACTGTCAAGCAGTTAGCTGCCAAACTATTTTGCCTGAATTGAAATTCATTTTTTGTGATCAGTGATCGACTTTCATTGAATGTATTCCTGGCTCACTGTTTATGAGTTAAGCCGTGTCTCTTTTCTGGAAGAGACCATTAACACAACCACAGGAAACCCCCATTTTAACTGCTGAGATGAGTTTTTTCTTTCTTTCAAATAGAAAGTACGTTTGACCCTGTGCTTTTGCGTTTAGCTGCGTTGACAAAAGCCATTGACAAAAGTATTGCTTTCATTAACCTGATGTATTTTCTCCTTTTGTCTAATATAATTGCTCCATCATCAGTGTTTTAAAGTTTAACTGTGTCTATTTCCTGAATGGAGCTGTTGATAGTGCTAAATTCGCCATTATTTTTTTTCTTTCTTGAAGAAAGAACCATTGGCTCCATGCTTCTTTCTGTTTCCCCTTTTCTCATCTCAAATTCTCATGTTTTTTTAATTAATATTTTTCTTAGGATTAAATGGGTATTACAACAAGAATCATTACCACTTATGCCACATAATTCACGACTTCTCTGACACAGATAAAGATGAAGGAACACCAGAACAAAAGAAGTACTGTGTGAACCAATGAAAAAAGGCTTACTGTCATTTCCTATGGATTTTTCTGATTTACACAAGAAGACAAAATATGTACATACAGATTTAAAAGACAGATAATAAAATAAAATAATGAAAATAAAGGGAAAAAATGATTGCGGGAGGGGAACACCACTCAGTCCAGAAGCAGAGACTGAAGAGAGTGAAAGATTGTCTCATTCTCTCTTGGTAAATTAATCAAAAACATGATGAAAGGTTTGCTTGAATACATTTTAGGATTACATATTTAACTGGAATTTATATAATAGGAGTGACGATAATGTTGGCCTGGATATGATTTACTTCAAATATTTTTAAATGAAGTATTTGTACTTCAGTTAGAAAAAATGCACACAAATTGAGTTTTAAAGTATTTTGTAGACACCTAGAAACTTTGTCGACATTCTTTGATAAGCAAAACCAACAAGAAGGCAGAAAGAGGTTTCTGAATTGTAAGTCAGCAATAAAACACTTGTCTTTCCAGCAGCCACTGTACAGCGCAAACAAGTTCTACTTTGGTTGCTAGACAACAGACCATATTCTCTGGCCCTACCAGGTGAAAGGCAGTGCATTTTGATTTGTGACTTTACTTTCCAGAGGTTTTTGAAAAGATTCATTTTTGTAGACACCAAAGAACATTAACTTATTGTCAAAAATTGGCTGGGAATTTATAAAGCTCTAGCAAAGTTTTTAGAAACAGTAGAAACTCATAAAAGTATAACAATGTGCAAAATGGGAATTTTGCATAATCTGTCCCCTTTAAAAAGGAAAAAAATCTATCAGTCAATCCTATACTAAGTACAGGCCTTGTACTTGGATTGACACCAAAATATGCAGTATCACAACTCTGATAAGAATTCAGTTATTTTTGCTCTGCTGAGTCTGCATTACAACATAAATATGTCATGATGTGTTAGTTGTTGTAGGACCCGAATGTAGTGAGATGGAGGACGCAGATTTAATGAAAGTATCTGGGAAAACAACTTCATGGGGAGCCAGGGCAGACAAAAACAAAAAAAAAATCCAAAGGAAAAAGAACTAGAAAGGAGACATGAGGTGAACACAGAGTGGACAAAGAAAGTGACAGGATAGATGAAATAAACTGGTGAGGAGTGACTGGGATTAAGGTGCTTAAATACTGGGGAGGCTGAATGCTGAACAAAAGACCTGGACTGATTAGTTAACTGATTACAGGAGTGAGGACAGAGCAGAAGGCAGACCGAGGAGAGGGAGAGAGAGGGAAGGTGGCACAGGGGGCGAGGGAGAGTACACAGGGAATAGGAAACAAATCTAACTAAAGTATAACTAGACTAACAAAGAATAACAGAAATAAACATAACTATAAACAATAAGAAGAACTGATCTAAAGGAAAACGGAAGAAGACAGATCTAACCAAAAGAAGAACACAAAATAATGAAACTAGAATCCAATCAAACAATCAAAACAACTCAGCAACCCGGGACCCTAACACAAACTCGTTTAATGAAGTTACCCCTCAGTGGTATCTCTTAACCGGTGCTTTAAATAAAACAGATGGATCACAGTGCTCTGATGAAAGAAGAAAAAAATCCATCTCATAAAGAAATAAGACATATACAAACAACCTGACAGATTCCATCTTTACTTTTGTTTTTCTTCTTACTGAAGTTATTTTAGTGGCGTTAGTCCCAGACGTATGCTAGGAAGTAAACACGCATCAACTCAGCACTGGCAACCGGCACTTTTGCCTCTTGACAGGCATTGTGAGTGATTGGATTGTCTGTATAAGCATGTCAGCGCCTGAGAACAACGAAACAGAGACCCTGAAGCTAATTAAAGACGGGTGCCGTCCTCCTCGTCTTCAACAGCTTCTGACAGGCAGGAGGCCGGCAGGCTCTGCGGAGGCTCCTGCAGCAACAAGGCAGAGACTGGAGGTGCCATTGCTACTTAGACTGTGCGTGACAGAAGCAGCTTTGCAGAAGGATGGACAAAACCGCCTAGAAATAGATGGATGTTGCTGTCTGAAAGCGGCTTTGATTGCTGGTGGCTCGAATCAAGAGAATCAAACAAAGAACCATCTCCTCAGAACGTCCCTTTTCAACCATCGAGGACTGTAAGTGTCTTTGAATGGGAGAGACACAAACAGTCACCTCTAATGGCTCCATATAGCACTAAGCACAAAGCCAGGAGAGCATGTAATGACTTCCCTCTTTGAACAAAACAAGATAATAAGAGTTACACATATAGAGAGACTATGTGTGAAATGTGACTTAGCCTCTGCAAGTCAAGCTGAAGACATCACACATTAACAAGCTTTTACTTTATGACCTTATTATGTCCAGGAAAAGAGCATGTAGTATTTAGACTTCTGCAGTTATATTAGTAAAACCATGCTAAATTGAATGTGTTGGTCAGTGTTTCTCAATTATTTTCGGACTTAAAACAATTTACAAGTTCGGTTTATTGACTGAGTTAGTAAAATATAACCGCCACTGCTTACTCTGTGTGATTCTCAAAAGTGCAAGTGATTCACTAGAATGTGCATATTTAGTCTTAACTATAGCTGCATTTTCATTACAAATGTGCACAAAACTTTGACAGCTGTTGATATTCTGATAATGTTGAAAAAAACACAATTTTTCAATTATGTTACATAAAAAATACAGTTAAAATCACATGTTTGTTCATGCAATTAACCATTAAAAACCATGCTGCGTCATCATCCCTTTACCACTTCCTGTCATCTTCTGAGCCAGTAGAAGATGGCTCAGAAGCGAAACATACAAATTTTCTTAAAGCTGAAAAAGTATCACTTTTGTGCAAAATTTGGAGCAATTTTGCTTGTATTTCAGCTTGGTAGAAGAGAGGAAAAGTGCATTATACTTTGTGAATAATAATATTCACAGAAATCCCAAAGGTCATGTAGGCTTTGACAACTGCATGGCCTTTTTCTGAGAAATACAGTTACTTGCTTATTACGGAGCATTAAGTTTTTTGTTTTTAATACAAGATTAACAAAGTTGTAATAATACAAGGATGAAGTCATAACTTTAAAATAACTCTATAACAAACTGCACTAAAATGAGAAATGCGGCCTTCTTGTGAAGACATAGTCAAGGTTAGTTATACAAATAAGAAATTACTTAATTTTTATCACATCATCAAACATCTCCATCTCTCCGCTATGGAGGTAGATATGTGTCAAAATGTCCATGTTTGTATCCTGCTCCATCAGCTCTGTTTACATCAGGCTATTTCCACTGGCTTGAACAGGAAACCTGATTCTTTTGAATACTGCTGCCACCTAGATATTGGAGGCTTGTTTGTCACTCAAGGATGATTAAAGAAAATAATGAAGTTCTAATTTGCCTCACTGTTTGAGAAGAACTGGATTTCATTAAGGCCCCACCCTGGTGTTGATGTGATACTGTGGACAGTGGGGAGGAAAAACGTCCCTTAAACTGGAAGAATCCTGCAGCAGAACCTGGCTCAGCAAAAGCAGCCATCTGTCATGGCCACCTGGGTGTTTGAGAAGACAGAGCAGAATGCACAAAAAGAAACAGATGAGCTGTTTCTTTTTAAGTAAACATTTTACTTTCATGATGTTCATGAAAGGAAAATAACAGCAAATAACACAGAGTAGAAGAAGAAAGTGAGAAAAAGTAGCTAATTTGTCCTCCAGTAGCTTAAACTTATGGCAGTATATTTACAGAGATAGCTCAGGATAACTAAATAGAAGTTTATCCGATTTATTTTATTTATTTATTTTTTTCCCAGAGCCTGATTCTGGCACTGTTGGAGATCTCTAGCCCAAAATTTAGACGTCTTTGACTTGCTGCCTCCAGTGAACAAGGAAAGAACTGCGTTTTTATGCAGCTTTTTGTGTTGCAGATAAATGTGATTGAATTGTTGCTGTAAAAGTGACTTCACCTGAACAAGCACTTGGTTTAAGAGAGCAAATTTTTTGCAGTTGGTCCACCTGAGAACAGGGGAGTTAGTGGTGCAGCTCAGACCCGAAACAAATGACCATTTGCACACACACACACAGATGGAAATCCGAGGTCAAGTGTTGGAGTGCAGCAGATCCATTATCAAGATCAAGCCGGTAGAGATCCAGGTGTCTGGACACAAAACGCATTATATGATTAAGGTGCGTTAAGATGCTGTGCTGACTAAGTGTGTGGTGCAGATCAGGTGCAAAGGCCTCTGGAGCTGCATAGAGCTCTCTTTGAGCTCTCAGATGAATCAATCCCTTGCCATCCAATTTAGAGTGCTGGGAAAGGGCGCATCGATCCAAGCTCTGAGTTTCAACAGACGATGACAGTTTAAAAAAAAAACCCCAAAAAACAGGGAGGGTTGCAAAGAAAAGTTACAATCACTGCAACTTATTTCACGTTTACTAGCACAAACTTGTAATTTGCCATATCTGTCTTGATTCTTTACTCATGACAAGCACAAATGGAAAAATAGATAAAATCATTGTTTTAGAGAGGAGGGAATGCAAGATACAACAGATAAAATAGGCAGAAAAGATGTCATCAGATTTAAACAAGGAAAAAGGGAAATACATTTCAAACTGAAAGTGCTGTTAGTCTCAGAGAGGAGCTGTTTTCATATGTTAAGCACATTCAATAAATCTGAAGGCAACATGCTTGATTGTGGCATAAAAAAGCACTGCAAATTCATAATAATCCCCGTTTTAACATTTAAAATGAAAAAAATATATATATATACTGATTCTATAATATTTCTGCTGGAAGTATTAAATAACTCTTTTTGATTTTCATACGAAATATTGCTAAGTATTACTCCACTAATACTTAGCAATATTTCATAGGAACATGTTTTAGAGCGGAAAAAGGCTTTCAATAACTTCTGCTGAAGAAATGAAAAAACTGTTTTTTTGCTTCCCAGTTGAAAACCTCATGGATTTATTTCTGAAATTTCTCCTACTGTCCAAGTACAGACTGTTGTTAAGAATTGTTTCTGTTGCTCATATCCAAATCAAAGGTCTTGTGAGAGGGAAATGTGGAGTAGAAGCTGAAGGAAGGTTAGGATCAGCTTCAGGCAGAGAAAAGACAGATGAAGGAGGAGGATGAGGATGGCTTGAACCCTCTAGTTCAGGTTCAAGGTGTGTCAAACTCCTTTTCGTCTTGGGCCAAATCAAGATCATGAAGGCTCTTAAAGGGCCGGTTGTGTCAGAATGCTTTGATAAAACCTGTTCACAAACTGTTAATATGTCAATGAATTCTTAAAATTACATAATATTATTGAACTTCTTTTCACTCCCTTCAGGGACTGATAATAAATGTGACTGTTTATTTACTCGCTGTATAAATCATGGACTATAATCATACATCAACTAAATTCTCAAGAAACAGGAGGGATTGATTGATATAAATTTGTAGTAAACAGATAAAAACTGCATTGGTATGATTGATAATACATTATTTAATCACACTTAGTGTTTAGTCTACACTGTAGAGGGCCACATAAAAAGCTACGGCGGGCCAGATTTGGCCCCCGGGCCTTGAGTTTGACACATGTGCTCTAGTTGGAATGCTGCAAATACAGACCCGAGCACTGACAGAGCAAAACACTCTGTGGCTATATAACCTCTTATAAACTTTTATCACTCTCAAGATTTGACATTAAAAAACACCTGAGAGTAAACACTGCCATATAACCAATATTGGCAAAGCTCCGTGTTTATAGGCCTGTAATCCTTGAATATCTTACACCAAGTGTATAACAAATATCAACCCTAGTGTCTTTAAGGTAGTCTGTGAATTTTAAACAGAAAAGCTCGGAAATGCGAGTTGCAGAGTCAGACTAAACTTTTCCTGTTTTAAGGATCATCAAAAGTATTTACAAGTGCTAAATCTCAAAATAATGGATATTTTCTATAAATCAAATAAATTTTGTGTGTACATCACATTTGAGCAACAAAGCAGTTTAAAGTATTTTTTACACTATGAAAGCAGTATGGTAACCAGTCGTTAAACAAGCAACAAACATTACATTTTGACAACACAAGAATCAAGCAAATATACATAAAAATATCAATCAATGTTCCAGTTATTATGAATCAAAGGCAACTTTTAAATGGTGGGTTTATAGCCTTGAGTTAAAGGAACTCTGTGTTTCAGCATTTTGTAATTTTCTGGAAGTTTGTTCAATATTTGTGGTGCATTGTAACTCATTGCTGCTTCTCCATTATATTTTTAGTACTTTCTTCAAATTCAGAAATTTAAAAACACCAAAAGACCACTAATTTCTGTATTAAAGATGCAACCAATAATATGTATTTGTAAAAGAATTTTTAAAAACTAAAGGTTACTCATTTTTTCAGCTTTTTCTTTTAGTTCAATTCAATTTTGGAAACTTTTCAGAGGGAAGAAATAGATTGAGCTGGGCTTCAAGTTTCCTGAGTATATAGCCAACCTGTGAGATCTAAAGTGCATCAGTTTATTTGGCTGGTAGTATGACGTAGCTGGCAACGCCTCCATTCTGTCAGAATGGCATTTCTCTTGTCCATACCCCTTGTTAACTTTCTTCTTCCTGTTATCCTCGGCAGTTCATTCAATCTGCTTCCCACTTGGCCATGCAGGAAACTGCTCTCCCCTCTGAATAAATTACCTGGCCCCTTGCACTTTTGCTTTAGCTCATATTTCGTCCTGTCTGCTCTTGGATAGTTCCTTTGGTTACAACATTTTCTAGTTCATCAAGCGATAATGACATCACCTTCCACCTAACGAGGGGCCTGCTTGAGATAATTTAGAATGACAGTAAAATGTTTGCTCTCAGCAGTGGTTGTGTCACTGCTCTAAGGCCAATAATGACACCTGATGTGTTGGGAAATAATTACACTCTGGACTCAGACTCAGAGAGCTGCGGTCTGAGGCAAAAATAACATGACAAAAGCAATAGCATCAGTTTCTCAGACCCAACTGCAACAGTAAAGGTTCTACTAGTTCTTGAATACTTGAGAAACTGTCTAAAATCAAACCACTAGTGGGTCTAATTTTGTGAAAATTCCAGCAATCAATGAACTGCACTTACATTTCCTAAACACACCCGACACCACAATGAATCCACTGTGGTGTTGTTTTACTGTTGAAAAACAAAACGATTTCCTTTGCTGTAGGGAGCAAAAGCCAGTTGAGACAGTGAATAAAGGTCACCAGACAAAGACGGTGCCTCTGGATCCTATTCGACAGCAGTACTGGACGGACTTGGATAGCGGTCTCATGTTGGGTTTGTAGGAGACTGGACAATATGTTGAAGGGGTTCCATTTTAAGATTCACTTTGACATCAACCTAACTAGTGACACTAACAAGCCCATTTTGGAGTAGATATGTTGTCCCTCCAGTGAGCAATGTGTGCTCTCCTGTTGGGATACGCCTGGAAAACCTTTAGCTAGGGGGATGCAGGTCACATGTTGACTAAGATGCCCGAACCATCTTAACGTCTCTTGGGTAGCTCATCTGATCCAAGTCTGTCTGTGATGGTAGGGTTCCCTATCCCGTCCATATGTCAGAATCCAGAGAGCCAACAGAGGAAGCTCTTTTCAACTGCTTGTTGTTTATGCCTGTCTGAAGCATGCAATTTACAATACCAAAGATGAGATTCTGAGAATACCAAGCATCTGTGGGTTCCCCATAACTTTGTTATCTTCAGATCTATAAACCTCACAGGACTTGAAAACTGAATTAAAAGTATTATCTATGGACACATTCTTGGCTAACAACAACATTTACTAAGCCTTGAAGATGGAGAACATTCTGGGTCCTCTAATTAGTTCTCTTCCCTTCATCTCAACCCTACAGATTGTCAATAGGACTGTGATGGTAATGGAAAAAGGTTGATTTTGTGAATCATTTTTGTGCCTTTAGAAGATGTCCACAGTTTTGTAGGTCATCGTATATGAGCTATTAGTGGTGATTAGCTAACTCCACAGGTTTGTTTGTTATCCAAGGACATCACAAAGAACATGCTCGCCTCTCCTACTGATAGCACCTAATGGTTAAGGTGTCTTGGAATCTTCAAGATGCCAGTATTTATAAGTTTTCCCAACAATGACTTTTTTAAAATTTGTCCTCACCCTCATCACTTCCCAGTTTTTAAATGGTCCATCAAACACAACTCAGAGGAGATGTGGGTATTTTTAATCCTTCCAACACTCCCTTGAGCTTCTTGTCCTTGAATTTCATTGTGTCTTCCTGTCTTTGCCTCAAAACTGTTAAAAAGACAAGGATCATTTATCTTTTTCAAGCAGGTGAAAGGCATAAATAGCTCAGCGTGGTTTTGCAACCTTCCCTTCTTCCACCTCCTCAAAAATAAAGCAGAAACACAAAACTTGCATGAAAACATTTCCAGCCCAATTAGGGGCATAATTAATGAAACCCAGCACCAGTAGCGCCACAGCAATCGCCAGAGAGGGGACGCTGAAAAATGTGGCAATCAAATTAATCAAGCAAAAGGCACAGACCAATTACTCACAAAGTATCTAGAGTGTGGCGTCGAGTGAGCAGGACAGGTGACAGTTATCACTAAATTAGAGGTTGTTTCATCATTTGTGACGATGACAGACTCACGGTGGGAGACAAAGCAGACCTTATGCTTCCTGGCTAAGACAAGAGGCCCTGAGATTGTAATTAATGAAAATGTGAGTGACTGCACCAGCTGTGCTTGTGTCCCAACCTTGTGTAGATCCAATAGTTTGGCAGGAACCTGGATGGGCTTCCACACAAGTTTTGGGAAAGTAGTTGGTATATAGAAGGATAATTAGTGCTTATTTCATTGATTCCTTCCGCACTGATTAAGGGGGTAAAGTACCAGAGAAACTAATCAGTTTCTCCACCTCTAATGCTGCCTATCAGTGGGACATTGTTCTGCTGTGCTGTTGCAAAATGCAGTAGAGTTAAAACACAAGAAGCAAAGTTAGACATTAGAGAAAGATGCATGTTTCTTTTTTGTGGGAAGGAAACTTTCACTTTTCCGACAGTGGTTTTTTATCATTCTCTACTATTTGCCTGAGCTTTCAGAACAGAATAAAAAACAAACACATACTGATAACCAAATGGTGCTTTTCTTTTTAAAAGAGAAATTACTTTCTGTGGACTGGGCTTTGATTACAACCTGAGTGCTGATGTAGTCCAGAGTGAAAACAAAGGAGCTGGCCTGAGATCAGGGGAGTGGCAATGCTGTTGTGCATTTCAATCGTGTGAGGAGTTGAGAGGGCCGCTGCTCATGGTGCAGACTGGTCTTAATTCATGCTGCAAGTCGACTGAAGGAAAATGGTTCTGGTGGACTGCAGGTGATGAAGCATGATGTCCTCCTGCCAACTGATACTCTGTAGCTCTTTGAGGGATAAAACCATCAGCCTGCCTCCTTACCTGCTTTTGCCATGAAAAGTAAAAGAAAACAAGGAATGGAACAAACTCAAACCCAGCATATTTAAATGTAATTTCAGGTATTTCTGGTTTTGACCTGCATGTTTTTATTTCTGATTCATGTGTGGAGAATATATTGAGGTTATCTCCCAGTTTGAGTCTGGAATTTCACCAAAGTCTGCAGCTCAACACAGATACCGACCCCTACTTTGTTATCTGGACTGTACACATGTATTCTACCATGTGGACACACCATTTATCTGGGAGATGTTTGGTGTAGCATACACACAAGAGATGCAACATAATCCCGCTATGCTGACAGGCATATTGGGGAATGGGACTAATTCCTTTTCATTTTTTTTACTTCTCTTTTACAGCTGGGAAAGGGAACAAACACATCATTAAATCAGCAATGTGCCAGTGTTACCAATATAATGAAGTTGTGTCTGATGTCAGCATCATTCATTTAAAAAAAATACATACTGCCATTCAGGATCCCAAGCTCCTTCAGTATTGAAATATTCGTCTAATTTTCAAATCCTAGAGGAAAACGGCTCTCTTCGGGAGCATTTTCAGATAATACCAATAAAAATATTAATTGATGGAGTTGGATCTGGGCATGGATAATAAGAGCTTTAAAAGCTTTCTGTCCTTTGACAATACAATTTCCAAATCAATATTTCATTAACTGGAGAGAGGTACAATGTTCCCTGTTAATAAGGAGGATTTGGCTCAGTACACACTTAAAGATTTGGAACTGGGGAATTTCAGGTCTGAAGGTGAGATTTATGTTTAGTTTGAAATCTGACACAAAATTTTCTGATTCTCCCTTATTTTGATGCATTCACATGCTGTTGCTATTGCCACCCACCAATCTGGGAAGAGTAATAAATCTATTTCTTAATTATCTGAAATCACAAGTAAAAAAAGCTCTTGCCAGTTACCTCTAGTAAATCTCTATATAGTCTGACTCCATAATGCTCAGAGAAACTACAAAAAATCCCAGAGCTCCAAGGTTAAAGTTCTGGACAGAACAATTTGAGAACTATGAAAGAAGTAAGGCTTGTATAGATGGGTTGAAAAGAAAGTATGTTTTCTCCAAATAGAAGTTTAGTTTTGCAGAGCTGTCTTACTTTTGGAAAAAGATTCTTTGGAAAAACAAGTAGTAGAGATCTTTGGCTATTTTGAAAAACAATTTAATTAGAAAAAAGGCAAACAGCATAAAGTAGAAATACTGGCTACCAACCAAAGGGTGTAACAGTGAAGGGGTAATAATTTGGGCTGATTTGAGGCATTTTGTTGTCATTCAGTCAATTTTTAACTCTGTACTAAAGTGAACTACTAGGGCATCTGGCTCATAGCTGAAGCTTGGCCCAAACTGAATCATCAACAGAAAAATGATCCAAAATCTACTGCAGAATGTAGGTATGATGGGCTCATAAATATCAGAACCGTAACTCAGTGTGATTGAAAGAGTTGGCCTGATCTGATGGATCCTACTTAGTCTCTTGGCAAAGGTTGAAATAACAACGCAGTGGAGACTGTTTGGGCAAGAGCTTCTGTTGAGAAACGTTGGGTCCTGCCATCCATGTGGATGTTTCTTCGATACGTACCACCAAATCTCTGGTTTGTTTTTATAACTTCTGTCTCATTCATTTCTTAATTAAAGTCCTCATCTGCCAGCTCTTTGCATTACATCCTCCTTTCAACACTAAACATGACAATATCTTGTCTTCATGCATCACAAAAAATACCTGTGCTGCCCCTGCAACTGAAAAGATCTGCTCCTCTCTTCAACGTCCCTGAAGAGGCCAATGTCTGCTGAAGTTTAAAAACATTTAATTAGAGTGTCAATTAGTTTTCCATATGTCTGCAGCACAAGAGAATTAGGTTATTATGAAGTTAAAAACTTGTTTAAAATATGAGCTAAGTTTAAGAAAATTGGCCTTTGATGTAATATGCGAGATTGATGTGATACAAGCAAGTTTTGGGTGCATTACCACCAGTCCTGTTTAGTCCGCTTTTAATTAATTGGATAGAAAGTCCAGTTCATTTGGGAAAACATAATTGTTCAATCGAACTCAGATATGAAGCAAAAAACATGAACTCTGGTCAGCCTTAAAACCTCAGTCTCTGTTCAGTTAAAGTGAATGCAGACGTGGTTCCAATGTGAATGCCAAACGGATTGGAGATGGCTCCAGCCAAAACAAACTACAAACACGAGAGTCTATTGCTAGCGGGAGAAATTACTCAAAGTTTTTCAGCAAAGACAAAAGAGAAATCCTACAGCTGCTAAAATGTGATGCTGCTCCATTTTCATTTACATTCCATGAAGAAGGAAGATTCACTCAATGTCTTCTTTGAAGATTTTCCTATCATTTCCTTCAATTGTTTTTGCTGCAGCGTCACCACAGATGAGGGCCGGGACAGTTTTTTGAGTTAGTTTGGATTCTGTGACCTGGTCTGCCTTGGACAAGTGACCTGTCCAGGGTGACCACGCCTCTCGCCAGAAATGTCTCACTGGAGATAGGCACCAGCACTCCTCCTGACCTCACAGTGGATGGATGGATAAATGTTTGACACGGTGCAGTATGGAAGCGAACCCTACCAGCTCAAAGTGCAACAAATATCTGACTTTTGGGCCCCAATCAAACCAGGTCTCCCGGATCAACAGGTCTGAAAACATCCTTAAACCTGTTTACCTGAAAACAATCAAAGGCAACTGAAGGGAAAAAAGAGTTTCAGAGTCACTTCTTTCTCAGAGAATGACTGATTCCTGTGTGGCAGCGGAGGTGAAGTGGAACAAGAGATGGAAAACTGTTTGCTTTGTAAAGCTCCTTTCTGACTCTGCACAATGCCCTTTACTCTGATTCGGCTTAAGGTGGATTTGTGTTGAGAGGAAACCACGTGGGGTTCAAGCATCAGTGCAGAGGCAGCCTTGCTTGTCATTCAGAGCTGCACTTCTGCACATTTGATTACCTATTATAAAGCTGAAATGAAATTCAAACCTGCAGTATAAGAATTACTGAAAGTTAATTTAACTGTTACAGTCTTTGAAGACGCGTTTTCTCTCAGTCTGCTGCCTCCCGAAGTACGCGGCTGCGTGCTGGGAGAGCTGCGGCGTGCGTGACAAATTGAAATATTGAAATTTCATCTCGAGGAATTCAAAGCCACACTGCGCTCAGACCCGGCAGCATTGTGTTAGATTTGTCTCTGGTTTCGTGTAGGATGTGGACTGATTTCTACTCTCCAGCTGAACGACGACTCCCTGCAGGACTCAGGAGTGATGCAACACTGACATCCAGAGGAAGGAAACATTTTTACTTCATACTGGAAATTACATTTCTAAATTTTGCCCAGTTCAAATTCACCATTCTTTACATGAACAGTATCAGTCAATGAGAACTTTAAGAGCCAGATGAGGAGAAAAAGATTTTATTTGGATGAATCTTCCTCCATCTGGCTCCAGGTCCTAAATATTATTATGTCAGCTCCTTTTGCTGAAGCAACAACTACTCTTCCCCAAAGTCGATCAATCATGCTTCACTGTTCTGCTCTCAAATGTTGTTTTTACACCTAATCTTACATAAAAATTACTTTTATGCAGCAACATGCTAAACACAGAGGAAATACATTTAAAAAAACAAAAACATTGACACTTAAGACACTGGCGAGACCAAAACATCTAATAAAATAATACTATTGTTTTATTAGAGTAGCTTATTCTCACTTCATTTAGAAATTTAATTCTGAGTATTATTTATTGGGGGAAATATTCACCTCGAACCATGACTAGCATTGTAAAACTTTGTCAGCTGTATATATTTTGTGCCATTCTCTTTCAAGTCAGTCTTTTTCCGTATTTCTCAAGGGAGAACCGAAACTTTAACGGTTCCTCTTTGTACAATCTCTCTAGATCAGGAATTCCCAAAGCTGACGCCTCACTTGGGGTCGCTAAGCAACAATTCTTTATAGAAATTAAAATAAGAAACTCAATGGTAAAGCAATGTCATGATGTAAATGTTGAACAAGATTAAAAATTCTTTTTTACAAATAAATAGAATCTGTATATTGCATGGTGTTAGTGTTGCCGTAATTCTGTTTAGCTGCATTGTCAAAGTTGCAGTGGATGTTCAACCAGTAGATGAGCTTCTGAAAAAGACTGTAGAACCACTGGACAGATTCTTCATCAAATCAAGAGAGCTATCCAATTCAATTCAAAAATACTTCAAATAAAAAAATATTGACTTGAATTGAATTGAGTTTCTTCTTGATGAGACTGTTATACAGCAGAATGTCTTCAGTCAGAGTCAGAGATGCTTCCTGCCCACATCTATCAGCATCAACAGCAATAGTTTGAAGAACCCTAGATTATATATGAGCCACAACGACATTTACTTTCCCTTTGGGATTAAAGACATTTTTGAATTGAACTGAATTCCCACAGCACCACAAATCCTCTACTTGAACATGAGGCAAGAAAGGGAGAAATATTTCCCTTCAATGTATAAAGAGTGATTTCATACACAGAAATTAATTGAGTAAATGAAGGGAAAAAATAAAATGTGACATAAATGGACCACATTCCAAAATCAGTCAAGAGAAAGCATTCAGGATGGCAAATCTGCTACAACAGAAGCATTTTCCGTCTCTGCCTTCAACTGTCAAGGAGTTTTTATGAAATATTTCAGATTTATATTGCTTGAA
The DNA here is from genome assembly GCA_911649635.1 of Poeciliopsis gracilis. Lineage (NCBI taxonomy): Eukaryota > Metazoa > Chordata > Actinopteri > Cyprinodontiformes > Poeciliidae > Poeciliopsis > Poeciliopsis gracilis. Next base: position 1,006,726 of record CAJVRI010000293.1, read on the forward strand.
TATTATTTTAAAGCAAATCTCAAAATAATAAAACATTGAGGTTTTCTTTAGCAGAAGATCTGGAGAGTGTATTCTCTGTGGAGGTCGTCCAAAGAACCAACAAAGTGTAACGCGTCTGGATTTGTTTCTCAAGGGCAAAGCTCCCACCGTCGGCCAGCAGACAGCCAGCTCTGTGCTGTTTCTGCCAAAAGATTTCATTTGGGAGTTGAAACACTTATTCTGCTGCTGTCGTTCTCTGCACACCATCACCACCACAGAGATGGAGAGAGGAAGAAAAGGTAGGGAGGAGGGAGGGAACCCATAAAATGGAAAAGTTAAAAGGAAATGAATAACACCCCGAGGCGCTGCTGGCACAACTGGCTTCTGATTTCTATTAGTTTCTCAGTCTAACAGTCTGAACCTCCATCGGGCCGAGCGCTGTGTTGACCAACAACCGACATTAAAGACAAATGAAAGGAAGCAACGTGGCATCTGGGTTTTCATCAAGGTGTGTGTGTGTGGGGGGGGGTCGTTTGCGTACAAAGTATTTTCAATGCACAATTTCACTTGTCATGAATAATATAATTCTAAAGACTATTTTACTTGTTCTTCCAGTTAATTCCCAAAGCCAGCAGCACATTTTCTTGTCTTATTGCTGGATGAGCTCAAGCTTGGAAAGAGATGATACATAATTTAGTTCATATTACCACTGAACTCCACCATGGCCTCCCTGTGGAGGGATGTTGGGGCCACAGAGATGGTTGGGAGCACAGTTTCTCAATTTTTTATCATTTATTTGCGTGGATTCTGGAATGTTAAATTTAAAAAAAAAAAAAAAAAACTATTTGACTTAAGACTTCTTTTTCTGGGAACTATGAGTATATTCTCTATTGTGCAGCTCATTTAAGGGAACTTGATGAAAATACACCAAATTCAGAGATTCACTTTGAGAGCCAGGTCACACAACATGGTTTCTTCTAATTTTGCTTCTTGTTTCATTTTGTATTATAGAAGGTGTTTATGTTTTTTTTAAGTTTTTTTTTTTCTTGTCCAGGGTTTTATAAAACATCCATCCTCAGATTATGACATGGGTTTCAAAATGAACTTTCATAGATACATTATAGAAAATTCCCACCTCTAATGTTCAACTTTCTCTGCTACTATATTTGTTTTGGTTGAAGAAAATCAAACAATCTTTAGTGCATAATGAAAATGAGATTCCTCCGAAATGAAGAATCTTATTGTTTATGTAGGGGTTAGGGTTAGAGTTAGTTAACTAACTAATTAGCTAACCAGTTTTTCCTCTTAGTTTTTCCTCTTAGGAAAAACTACATAAGTGTTGGTCAAAGATAATTATCTTGACATAAAGCCTGGTGAGAACATAGAATAGAATAGAATTCAACTTTATTGTCATTGCACTGTCACATGTACAAGCAACGAAATGTAGTTTGCATCTATCCAGAAGTGCTATACATGATATAAATATTTATAAACAGGTGTATGAAGATATAAACAGAATAATATTGATGTGCTATAAATAAAATGTTTTGTACAAATATAAATATAGATGAGAGCTTATGTACATACTATACAAATTACACAGATTATACAGAATATACAGGAATATGAAGAATGGATTGTATATATATTAGTTGTTTTATAATACAGGATAAATAATGGGAAATTAGATTTACAGATTATATAAAGATTGTATGTGTATGTGTGTGAGGGGAACAGTCCGGGGATGGGGGTACAGTCCTTATAGTTTGTGTCAGGAGGCGTTCAGGAGCGTGACAGCTGTGGGAAAGAAGCTGTTCCGGTGCCTGGTGGTTCTGGTCCGTAAGCTTCTGTAACGCCTCCCAGAGGGCAGGAGAGAGAAGAGTGTGTGTGCAGGGTGAGTCAAGTCCTTGGTGATTTTGCCGGCCCTTTTCAGACACCGCTTCCTGTAGATGTCATTGATGGCAGGAAGCGATGCCCCGGCGTTGTGCTGGGCAGTTTTCACCACCCTTTGCAGCGCCTTCCGGTCAGAGACAGAGCAGTTCCCATACCAAACTGTGATGCAGTTGGTGAGGATGCTCTCAATGGTGCAGCGGTAAAAGTTGGTGAGGATCTCTGAGGACAGTTGGTTCTTCCTCAAGGTCCTCATGAAGAAGAGGCGCTGGTGCGCCTTCTTGATGAGTTTGGAGCAGTTGGTCGTCCAGGTCAGGTCCTCGGAGATGTGGACTCCCAGGAACTTAAAGCTGTTCACACGCTCCACCGCTATTCCCTTGATGTGGATGGGTGGGTGGAGGTCAGCGTTCCTCCTGAAGTCCACGATGAGCTCCTTGGTCTTCTCCTTGGTCTTCTCTGCGGACGCTGCAGGTAGTTCTTGTCGCATCACTCAGCCAGACGGTCCACCTCCTCCCTGTAGGCGGCCTCATCGTTGTCTCTGATGAGGCCGATCACCGTGATGTCATTAGCAAACTTGATGATGGCGTTAGAGCCATGGACAGGTCTGCAATCGTGGGTGAAGAGAGAGTAGAGGAAGGGACTCATCACACAGCCTTGTGGCACTCCGGTGTTTATGATGATGGTGGATGAGAAGTGATTGTCCAGCCGGACGTGTTGGGGTCGACTGGTCAGGAAGTCGAGCAACCAGTTGCACATGAGTGAACTGATGCCGAGGTCTGTGAGTTTGGTAATGAGTTGTGATGGAATGACAGTGTTAAATGCTGAACTAAAGTCTAAGAACAGCATTCTGGCATAAGTGTTCTTGTTGTCTAGGTGAGAAAGAACAGAGTGCAGTGCTATGGAGACTGCATCCTCTGTGCTCCTATTCTGCCTGTATGCAAATTGGTGGGGATCCAGTGTGGGGGGTAGGCAGGATCTGAGGTGTGCTAGGACCAGCCGCTCTAAGCACTTGGTGATGATGGGAGTGAGGGCTACCGGACGATAGTCATTGAGTCTGGTCAGGTTGGAATTCTTAGGAATTGGGACGATGGAGGTAGACTTGAAGCAGGTCGGTACCACGGCGCGGGCCAGGGACAGGTTGAAAATGTCAGTCAGCACTCCTGCCAGCTCCCCAGAGCACGCTCTGAGGACACGACCAGGTATGCCATCAGGACCCGCAGCCTTGTTGGATTTAATCCTGCTCAGAGCCGCTTCTACATCAGAGGAGAGGAGAGTCAGTGGCTGTTGATCTGGGGTGGTGGCTGTCTTAGTTGCAGTTGTAGTGTTCCCTCTCTCAAAACGAGCATAGAAGTTGTTAAGCTCGTTGAGGAAGGAGACATCAGCGGAGGCAGTGGAGGTGTTGGAGTTCTTGTAATCTGTGAGAATCTGAAGGCCTTGCCACATGCGTCGGGGGTTGGAGTTGGAAAAGTGATCCTCCACCTTTCTTTTGTAGTGGTGTTTGGCCTTCTTGATTCCCCTCTTCAGCTCAGCCCTGGCTGCACTGTAGGTCTGTGCATCCCCTGTCCTGAAGGCGATGTTACGGGCCTTCAGCAGGAGACGAACGTCTCGGTTCATCCAGGGCTTCTGGTTGGGGTACATGGTGATGCGTTTGTGGATGGTGACACAGTCTATGGTGGTGGAGATGTGGTCCAGTACAGATGAGGCGTACTGATCCAAGTCTGTGTGGTGGAAAGTATTCCAATCTGTATTCCTGAACTGGTCCTGGAGCACAGCGTCTGAGCCCTCTGGCCACACCTTTACTGTCCTCACAGTAACATAAGGTGGAGTATTAATATTCCACCTTGTACTTTCAATCACAATTTCTCTCATATTTCAGACCTATTGAATTAGGCCAATACAAAAATACATTTTCTGTCTGGCATTGAAAGTGGGCTAAGCAAAGACATCCCCAATACATGTAGCTCAAATGTGTAAAGACAGCATTTTTTAGAACAACAAATGAACAACTTTGATTTTAAGTTGGCTATTTATCCTTTATGTTTTAAATATTTTATGCGTGTGATAGAGATATCTTTAATCTTATCATTACTATTGTTTAATGTGTGTTCCTACTGTCGCTGTTCTAAAAATTAATTATTCTATTTTAAATTTCACTGTTATATTTTTGCATTTCCTTTCTAGTACATTAGTTAATAATACTTTAAATGATAATAAATTACAATAATTCATTTTGTAATTTAGATTTTTAATCTAGAAAAATCTAGTTTTTCTAGATTAAATGAAATTTCTGTCTTCTATCATTTTTGCATGAGAGTAAATGGATCTTAAATAATATACATTAGAGTATGTTTCTGGATAATCTCAGAGAAATGAAGATGAAGCAGCCGTGTAGAAAAAGTTGTGCTGATAAAAAGAGGATGAGGAAGAGGATGAGAGGAAGAAGATGAAGCCTTCTGCTCTTTTCAGAAGTCTGCGGTGTTTTGTGCGGAGGGACTGAGGCGGCCTCCAACCTGAGATTGGGGGCACTTGTCTGGTGAAATTGGGGCCAGCAGATGGCATTTCATTTGAAAATGCACTCAAAGCTGCTCAGAGCTGACAAGAGCTTTGGATGGACGCGGCGACGGGCGGACACACAAACCGGACTGATCACATCAGGAGCAGGAAACTAAAGGCCAATTAGGATCAGCGGAGAGTGAAGCTCTGGGCCTGGAAAACAATGAGATACCATGACCTTTTAGAAAACATACATTTCCAAAGACGGCATGCTTTCAAGTCCAGAGTTTGTTCTCCGAGGGCTGTTTCCTTTTCCTTTCAATTCAATTTGTTAGCAGCGTAACATCTAGTGAAGTTGAGAATGAAGCAGACAAATTCAAGGGAAAGCATTTTAATAAACAGATGAAATCCCTAAAGGCCCCACATTTTACAGATAAGCATTTATTTAATCTGAGAACTGACATGAATATTAATATCCTTTAAAATCGAAAACCCAGAAAGTAAGCTATAAAAATATAAGATGCGTAAAGAAATAGCGAACTGATAATAATTGTAGAAAATGAAATGAGACTAAAAGAAACAGAAATCACTCAATTGCCAAAATAATCCAGATAAGCTTGTTCTTGTTTTGTCTACTTCTTTTCAGCTCCTCACTTGGACTGAATTGTTAGAAAACTTGACTTTTGGAATGTGGGATCTGAAAGAAGGTTGGTTAGTTTTGTTTCTGCTAGTGTTTTATTTTCTTTTTAATTGAATTGAATATCTTTTTTTTTCCTATGTTTTCTTTCTGTTAAAAACAAACCTGAAAATAGTGAACTGTATTGTATCATTTGATGCGCCATTTTGTCACTATTACATCATCAAATGTGTCAATGTGTTTGTTCAATAAGACATATTATAATCTGACTGATTGTTCTAATAAAAGCATTTTGAAAAAAAAGAAAAACAGAGAATGAAGATGATCAATGAAACTTTCTCTTCATGTTCGTTCTTTTTGTTTCAGTCATCCAATAACAAACAGACAATAAAGGATTTGTATTAGATATAATTCTTCCTTGATAAATGTTAATTCTAAATGAATATTTGAAATATTTTAACCTCCTGAAAATTCAAGCCTTGTCTAGAATGCATTTTTACTGACCTGTTTAAATTGCACAGTGGAGCAATTAGTAGCATTGTTGCTATGCAACAAAGTTATCCTTGGCTTCAGTCTTTTTCTGCGTGTAGTTTGCATGTTGTCCCATTCCTGAATGGGTTCTCATCAGGTATTCTGTTCTGAACTCTCTGTTTTCAGCATAAGATCCAGTGAAGTTGAGAATGAAGCAGACATTCTCAACTTCACGTACCTGATTAAAAAAAAAAAGTCCTGTCTATAAAAAGCAACATTTTTCCCCAGCTCTCATAAAACCTCATTTTAAAATTGAAAAATGTCCATCAGATCATTTTTATTTTTATTTTTTTAAATCATTATCTGTATTTTATGAAAAAGTCCTGAAGCCTTCTTCTTGCAGAGCTTTGGTCGAAGTGACGAGCTGATGATCAGTGATGCTGACAGGTTTTGGACTCAGAGGAGGAGGAGGAATGCTGACTGCTGTCACACTGACACAACCACCAAACCCATCAGGGTGAAGCAGTGACAGAGCAACTGGCACACACTTAAGGCTCTATTTACGCCTGTCGGATCAAAACAGGCTCCCAAACAGAGCTGCAGTGGGATGTTTGTGCGCCGTCTGCTTTCTTTGATGACTGTAAATGAACGGCTGTTGGAGGAGAGGCATCATAAAGGGAGTGCTGTACACAATTATATTTTTTTAAAAGTTAAACTGCAAAATGATGTAACTATTGCTGTGCTTTTTCTTCATTTCCTTCCATGGAAAGTGTACCTGGTTCAGTTTTTCTGTTCTGCTAAAGTTTAATTCTGTTGAAAGGAGTTGTTTCTCTCAGCTGTCATCTTGTGCTTGTTCATGATGATGGAGAGCCATGAGGGGAGGATTCTGTCAGGTGGCTTCCTTGGACAACATGTAACTACTATTGCATGTTGTCCAATATTGTATTCCTGTCTTACAACTCCAGAGTTTTCAGCCATTTTTAAAGTATGAAGTATAGAAGTTTACTCAAATTTATGCAAGACATTTCTGCAATTATCACACCTGTACAAATCATGATGGGAAATTAGATAATAGGAATGGATCTCAACAAAGAGACTGATAGATGAACACATATGTTATACATTGGGATAGGGAATAAAGTCTGCATAAATTATTTTTGGGCTCTATTTACACTCCACCAAAAATCAAAAATTTCTCTCTCCCAGAGGTGGAGGAACAAAATGACTTCCTTCTATTCATGCAGACATGTAGTCATCTGAAAAAGGGAAAAATGCATCTGAAATCAAGGATAACATATCTTCTTGTTTGAATGCTGGCAGCCTGAAATTTTTTTCTTGCATCTGTGTAGGGTGAGTTTTTTATTTTTTTTTTCAATCAACAGTTACATCAGCTACAAGCAGTAGCTTGTTCTTAAATTCTGTGCAGTATTTTTTTTTCTGCTTGTTTGAACTTCTCAGAAATTCTCCACTGGTTCTTGTGAAGATGTTCTGGTCACACATTCCTCTGTCCATATGAATAATGTACAGGTATTTATACTCCTTTTCTTTTTTACTTTTTTAGGACTTATTCAGACCTGGACACAAACTATATTAAATCCCATACTTTCCTAGGCTGCGTAGAAACCCAGTGGTGTTGACTGAATGCATTGCTAATGAGTATTTACGAACAGGATCCAAGAACCATTATTGCTTCATTATGTCTAATGGCTACACATTAAAGTTGCTTCCAGTGCAGCTTGAACGATCAGAACTAGTAAAGAAAGATTTCCTCTGATTTTGTTGAGTCTCATTTTAGAAAAGAAACCTCAATTCTTCATGAAAACATCAAAACTTAAAAAAATTAAATCAAATGAAAAGCACAAAGCACTTTTTATTGTATTTTAATACATTTTGATTTATTTACAAATATAAAATGACACACAAATAACAGATGAAGGCTGGGTGATCTACAGGCTGTGGATGATGGTCCGGTTCTTGAGGCCTTGGACGTACTCTTTGGCTTGATCAAAGCCTGTCCTCTCTTCCGCTTTGGGTGGCACACCCTCCACCAGCTTGACGAAGTAGTGACAATGAACCTTGTCCATGATGCCGAACCTGCCTCTGCCATGGTAACGGAGCCTCTTCAGGTACTGCCCTTTGCCGGAGAATGACTCGGCTGAAGGGAAGAAGAAGAAGAAACGACCAGAGAAAAGACATGGAATGATTTTCCATTTTCCAATGAAGCTCTGAATTGAAAACTGTCTAAAACTATTGCTGAGAACAAATTTGGAAACTCAAACAGTTTCCAAACTTCCAAAAACAGCATTGCTTTACAAAAAGTGAGAGGGGGTGCCAAGATGTATTTTTATCTGTAGAAGGGGCTGCCAGTGTTAGAAATTTCATATTTCATTTTGCAGCTTCATAACTGTCATCATGACAAGTGGAATGCTAATAAGAGAAATATCAATCCATGTGACTGCTCTGTAAATGTAATTTCCAAAATGATAACATTTTTAATGAATGTGGGGCAAAATATTGAGATAGGTCGATTTGCTGAAATTTGCTGTTTTGTGCAGTTGTTCATACATTAAATGTGACTGGAATCGGCCTTCTGTGTAAAGATTTATGACCCTGAAGTGACCTGCATGCGTAGATGAACGTAGACATCAAACAGAAAGAACTGTTCACAGAAGTTAGAATGGATGCCACCATCTGTGGATTGTTTTCAAAGTTATTCAAAACTTTTATTGTCGTAAAAGTCAAGTTAAATACAACATGATCGTTTAGACTTCAGACACTTTGAAAACAATCTGATTCATATACAACCTGGTTCAACATAAGGAAGAGGTACAAATTAGATTTTTTTCTTGGGTGAAAAAAAAATTGGAATTGGGCTGTTAAGACTGCATGAAAAAGTGGGATATGGGTTGCATATAGGCAGAAAAAGCAGATTTAGGTTGCATTTGCCTTAATCTTTTTGATTGGCCAAAAAAGTGTACTGAGATGCACAGGATGAGGCTGGAAGTACCATGCGACACTGAGAGGGGGCAGTGCTGAGTCCTAAAGGCACAACAGCTAACAGTCTGATGTCTCTGTATTCTCTTCTTCTATGCATTGAAGACTGAAGATAAAGAAAGTAAAACAAAGGAAAATGTACATCTCACTCCAAAGCAGACAATGTCCCACTAGTCTTGTATATTACTGCACGCCACTAGTTAAACTTCTAGATAATTACAAAGTTTAAAATTTGAATTAGTCAAACCTTGAATATAGCAACTGAACATGTTTTTGGATTTAAGACTTTACAGCAGGGGTGCTCAAACTTTTTGAGACCAAGATCTACTTTTTCTCTCACCAGTTAGCTGAGATCTACCTCATGACATGAAGACATACAAATTGTAAATTAAACCCTATTGACTCATAGGGTTATATCAGAAATGATAAAGTGATAGAAAACCTAATGCAGTTTCTTCCTCAGTGAGATTCTGACACTGGGAGCAGGTTACTGGTTTCTCAGTCAGAAGCTGGTTGCAAACTTGAGGCCAGCAGGTGTCAGTCAGTTCTGGTAGATCCGAAATTTGGTTTGATGACGTCAATATGCGAAACTACAGTGACAGGAGGAACCAAAGAGCTCTGCAGAGGTAAAGGCAAATCTTTTGAATTTGGGATATAATTAATTTAATTTCACATAATTATCGCGGTAAAAGCCAATTGTTTGTTAAAGCTTAATCAAATATATGTGTCCAATTTGATGTTTGTTGCGACGTTTACTGCAAATGAACAAGGTCATTAGTCCAAGTTTGTCGTTTATTGAACGTTCAGAAACTCGTGCGGCTGTGATGAACCACAGCGAAGGAAAACAAAGGTAAAATAACCCTAACAGGTGATCCACTCGCGAACCACTCGCACCTTTTTACTCTCTCTTTCTCGTTAAGCACACTCGTTGCCGTGGCAAGCCGAGCAAATATTACGTTAAAATGTTAAGTCCGTTACGATATCAGGTTTCCAGGCTTTATTATTATTTAATGAATCTACAAACGTTTTGGATCTTAGTGAATATTTTGATAAGCCTGTCAGAAGAGGAAGTGCTGCTCTCAGCGTCCTGGAGGCCTTCAGTTTCTCACCTGCTGCCGAGATCGACTCAAAACCTTTCCGCGATCGACCGGTAGATCGCGATCGACGTATTGCTTTACAGCAACTACAATCTTCTGTTCTGCTCTTTTAAAATTCTGTTTTGTGAAACATTTTATATGAAATCTTGGTTTTACATGTCGTTTACGAAAACAGTTGAGCACCAATTTGTTTTAGAAATGCAACCTCCTGGGATTCCCTTCCCTGCTCTGCAGGTGACCAAACTACATCCGAATTGGTCCTTTACTTCTGCTAGTTTTTGGTTATATATTTAAAAGTATATTTTGCTGTGGTTGCAGACACTCACCTATGTAGAGGTTGGATTTATACTCCACATTGTGATTCTTGACAGCCATCTCTTGAGCTTCAAGAAGAACCTGAAACAAGCAAAGAGCAACTTTCAAACTCATGCAGACTTTTTTTTTTTTTGCCAAAATTCAATCAGACGCAACCACAAACCTCTCTCATGATCTTCGCTCCTTTCTTGTCATTGAATTCCAGCTGAGCGATAGCCTCGTCGATGGTCATCCCCCTGATCTGTAAGAAACACAACTCAGATTGACATTAATCTATTTAATTTGAGGTTGCAGTATCTATAAACATGAAGGCTATAAATTAAGGCTAATTAATAAAAGATAAAGTGAAAATTGCTCAAATGTGGGCAGAGCAGTCTGGAAAACCTCAAACATCAAACAGTTTGAAAAAGTAGACAGAAAAATCTTAAGTTTTTTGTGCTGACATCTTAATTTGTTTATATTTACAACATGAGGTGAAATTGATTACAGTTCATTTTCTTATTAACAAATTACATTTTGATGCAATTACAAAACAATGTTCCAAACTTTTTTTATCCCAGGTTTCTGCTGCGAGTCTCACCATCTTTGCCAAATACCACATCTTGTCTTTGCTGTACTTTATTTGCCTCCTGCTGTGATAAACTTCCTGCAAACAAGCATCATGTTGGAAAATGTTACAGTAAAACCAGGTGTTCTGTTCATTCACGGTTTCATTTTAACCACTGAAGAGACTCACTGCAGGTCTGCGAGGCTCCTCCGGCAGCTGAGGAGGATATACTTTCTGGTTGTTCTTCTCCCAGTGTTTGGCATCTAATGAAATGCTCGTGTGGAGACATGAGAGCTGCTGCGATGTGCCACCAAGAACCTGCAGCCTGTAACCATGGCGATGAAAGAGGGAACAGAAAAATTTAGTGGAGGCAGAATTTACCTTGTAAATTACAAAAAGCATGATATGCTACAACTTTTGGAAATTGTCAGACAGCTTTGAAAATATAAACAAAACAAATGAGAAAATGTTAAAACTTTTAACATTTACAATTAATTCTATACTTTGAGCAACAAAATAGATGACAAACTATTAGTTTAATTGACAAGTTGTCAGTTCAAATGGTAATTAATAGTTGTATTAATAGCTTTTCAACAATTTGTGAAGATTCCCAAAGAAAAGCTCATAGAATCTTTACTCAGCTGCATTTAAGAAACCCTAAATGATGCCCTGCTTAAAAAAACAAACTTCTTACACTTCTAAGAACTGGTTTAATCCATGTAAGCAAAACAGTCTTAAAAGACAGATAGAAAAGAGAAAATTTAACCCAGAAAATGTCAGATCTCAACATTTATTTGGAGTAGAATAATCCACCGATTAGGCTGCTATAGTACACAGCCTATGTACTATGGCTGTGTGCATTGCCATAGTACAATGAAATAGTATGCACTACTGTGCAATAGTGCATAGTAAATGAATTATTTCATTGCCAAGACTATTTCACATAGTGTGAAATAGCCTTGTACTATTTCATGTGCTTGGTTTTTTAAATACAATTTAATTTGTACATTTGTACATGCTTTATAGCATGTACAAAGTTACATGCTATAAAGGATTACCAAAATATGACAGACATGAATTAGTATTAAAACCTTTCAGTTCGTCCTCTCAGACAGCAGCTTCACAGCTAACAGATATATAATGCTCTTACCTCAAGTGTAGCGACCCAACTATATTCCTAATGAAGGCGACGCCTGAAAAAAAACATCAAAATTTGAAAAAGAAAATACACATTAAGGAAAAAATGGTCGTTTTTCAAATAAATAAGGTTTACTTGCCACGACCTGACATTGCCACCGCCATATTGGATTACTTCACGACGTCACAACAGCAACTTTACGGTAGCAGGGTTTATCTATTATTTAGTTTGAATATTGTTAATATACTTACATGTAGAAATTAACGTATAAATGTATAATTCTGTTTTTGGTAGATTTTTCACCTGATATTGCAACACAAACTGTTTACAACTTGTAAATCCGGGTTTAAATGACGGCAAACTCCGTGCGGTTTGACCCTATTAGGATTCCGTACTCGAGAAAGGGTTTTTGCGACAACACGCTGTTCTTTAACGTTGCGACTGCAGCCCTCCAGGCAGCATGTGAGGAGTTTTTATTTTGGTTTATTTAAACTTAAAATTATGAAATTAATTCAACAGTTATAAAAAGTGTCTGAGGCGTCATGCGTGAGAGGTCTCTTCCCGCCTCTCCGAACTGGTACAGCTCGCGCTGCAGTGATGTCAGCAGCAGCGGTTTGCTGGGAGTCGGAGCCAAAAGCGTAATCTACCTGATTGAGGTTTCTGCTGCTTCATGCAGGGTTACAGGTGAGTCTGTTCTCACAACTCCACAACTCCACGAGGCTTAGTGATGAGGTCTGTGGGATAATTTGTTCACAAATCTGCTTAGAACTTTTTCCACAGTATCATTTTCCTTGTGGCAACTTTAATGACTGTTTTTTTAAGTTGCTTGGAATTCTGTTATCTGTTTGGGTGCCTTTACATGTAGGCATCTTTTTGCAACTGATATTTAGTCTAGAGCAATTGTGTCCAAAGTCAGATCTCGTGGTATCCGCCATGTTTTAGTTTTATACCTAATTCATTACACGTGAATCAAATGATCGTTCATCAGCAGACCTCTGTAGAACATTTATTATTTTATTTATTAATCATGGCGTGCTGAACATCTGTGTTGGAGCAGAGACTCAGCTGAAACTGTCTGGACACCAGGGCTGGAGAACTGCAGAGGGACCCCCAGACCCACTGGAACCTTTTACAAAAACCACATAATGTTTTAATGAGGCAAATATTCAGTCCCCATTTTTTTTCTCTTCTGCAGGACATTTTTTCTAATAACTCAATCTTTTATACCCACTGTTTCCCTCTTTTTAATGTCCCAGGAACCAGACTATTTGATTTTGATTTTCAATCAGATCTATCCAATTTCCATTTATGTATTTTGGACAGAAACCATTCCCTTTCTCATCTGCCTCCCAGCCTCTCTATGAGGGAGATATTTTTCAAGAACCGGGTCAGTGTTCTGGAACTGTTTTCTTGGCTGTGTTTGACTGTAGGAAGCTTTTCCAGGACCAGTGTGTATTTCTTTTTTCAGTTCTTCTTCTTTGAGTGGTAGTTGTCTCTACCACAGGAACATTTTACCAGGACTTTTTTTACTTCTATCATTTTGAGTTTGTGAACTTTTCTTGGTCCATTCTGTTATTTTGACTGAAGCAACCTCATTTGGACTTTAAACAAAATTTCTTGGAACCAGTTTTCAGAAATCTGTTTCCAGGAGCAGTTTTAATTATTCTATTTCTCACTTTTTCCTGTTTTGAAAGTGTTTACAAAAAGGCTTGTTTTGACTCCAAAGAAAAAACATTTTTATAAATGAGGAATTTTTTTTCTTGTTATTTTGAAAGCAGGAGCCAGTTTCATATCAGTATTCAGGGGGAGGATTTCTACCCTAGAAAAATCTGCATGGTCCTACAGAGTGGAAGAGTTCCAACATTTCTGAATAGTGGAAAACTAGAGACTAAAGGCTCATTAATGAATGAAATGCTTTTTGTGTGTTTTGCAGGTGAACTCGTGGGCCACAGGGACTTGGTGTCTGGCTTTTCGTTTTGCCAGCACCCTGAGCAGAGTCACATTTGTGTCAGCTCCTCCACTGGTGGCAGTGTTCACTTCTGGGACTCTAATAACAAAACTTTGATCAGGAAAAATGCACCTCATCAGGTTAGCTTAGTATGATTCTACTCTCCTCTGCTGGCCGCTGCCTCACCTGCAACCTTTAGATATTCTTGGGCATAGTTTTCTGCTAAATACTGGATTGTGTGTTGCAGAGCCCCATCTCGGCGGTGCACTGGTCCCCTGCGGATAAAAACCTGGTAGTGTCGGGTGACGAGAAGGGAGTGGTGGTCTGCCACTGGTTCCACACCGGTGACACGTCCAGCTTCTTCCCAGAGCCGAGGACCATCTTCTGCCTCACCTGCTCTCCTCACAGCTGGAAGTCTGTGGGTGTTGGGTTGGTAGATCATTAATACATCTCTTCTCAGTTTAAACTTCAGGATGGTGGCTTTGTAAGGTCTTACAGAGCTTAAAATCCAAACTAAAGTATGAGTTTGGTTACAAAATGAGCCATTTCAAAAATCTCCCGAATATTGAGTCACAATCAAAAGACACATCTATGTTACCTAGCAACCCCAGCAGAGCCCAGCCCCTCAACCAGTAACCTCAGCCCCGTTACTTAGCATCCAGCAAACTTTATCAGGCCTAGCAGATAAAAAGACTAGGGCTTATTTAGATTTAAAGTGACAAGAGGCCCTAAAACAGCTCAGTCTAAAAGGAGCATGAAATGGATCAAAATCTCATTATCTAAGAACAATTTTATGTGAAAAATGTAATGAAGATGTTTTGTAAAACCTTGAACAGGTTATCCTGACAGGTTAGGATAACAGATTATTCTAACCTGTTCAAGGAGGCATAAAGGATCACTTTTAATAAAAATCAATGGTTCAGTGGAACTTATGTTACAATAAAGACAACTAAACTGCTGCAGGTACAAAGACGGGATGATAGTGCTGATTGACATTAGTAAAAAAGGCGAGGTGATGCAACGCCTCCGAGGACATGACAACGAGATCCACTCGCTGGCGTGGTCTCCGCTGATCGGGGAGGACACACTCTATACCAGAGCCGAGGACCGTGACGGTAACTTTATCCTGCCAGCCAAAAAACGTCAAAAGTGCTGCTGTTTTGTCTTTAATTTAAGTCTCACATTTATTATGTTTCAGCAACAAATGGAGTTTCAGCTGGGGAAGAATCAGGCTGCTTCCTGGCTTCTGGTAGCAAAGACCAGACGGTGAGGATCTGGAGCACTGCTAAGGGAAAAGGTGAGGAATGAGGTTTCTGAAAGATGAAAATGCTTCAAACTTTTCTTTAATTCAGTATTTGGTTTTGAATTTATTTCTAGTTTGCCAATATTATCAATGAGGAAGTTTAGACATTTCAGGATGAAATCACATTTTCTCTGCAGTGAATTTAAGCCCTATATCCCTTCATGTTTTCTCCTCCTCTCCTGACAGGTGTGATGATGTTGAAGCTGCCATTTCTAAAGAGAAGAGGCTCTGCAGTCGATCCCGGGGTGAAAGAGAGGATCTGGCTCAACGTCCACTGGCCAAAGGGACGAGCGACGCAGCTTGTTTCCAGCTGCTTCAGGTCCAGAGTTTTTCCATGGGGTTGTTGGGACATGCACGAGGCGTAAATGTTTAGATTAAGAAGAGTGTTACTAATCCTCAGGAATAAGTAGCAGAAATAAAAATAAAATGCATCTTTTAATTAAAACTAAAATTAAAGAATTATTTTCAAAACTCTTTGACTTGGACCATGTGCTCTTTCAAGAAAAATAAGAGTTGAACTTGTTTGTGGCCTATCTCTGTTCCAAATACTCTGGACACCCTATTAGTGGGCGGCATTATGAAGCAGGACTTTA
This sequence comes from Poeciliopsis gracilis, assembly GCA_911649635.1. Classification (NCBI taxonomy): domain Eukaryota; kingdom Metazoa; phylum Chordata; class Actinopteri; order Cyprinodontiformes; family Poeciliidae; genus Poeciliopsis; species Poeciliopsis gracilis. Next base: position 1,022,131 of record CAJVRI010000293.1, read on the forward strand.
AATACAAATGTTGTGCCAGAAAACTGAAATTGTACAAAGAAACCAAGTCAGAAATTAAGTAAATTTAATAGTAAGGCTATTTTATTTATTTTGCCGACAAACGTAAGATGGTGTTTATATTGTTGAATTATTTCCTGCTAAAATGCTCAGCCTGATGTTCAACTGTTCCTACCACTCCAGCGGTGAGTTGGCAATGTGGGATTTGGCCAAGACTGGGAAGCAGAAGTGGAGTCTGTTTGGAACATCGTCTGAGGGTCAGAACCACAGCCGGATCGTCTTCAACATGAGTTCTGTTCAGCTGCAGGACGGCCGAGAGATTCTCATCAGCACATCCATGGATAGAGAGGTATGTGACTGGCTTCCAACCCAAAAATAACTAAAGTTTTACTTTTAAATTACCTACTTTTGTTTTGCTTGATCTTTGAAAGGTGAAGTCTTTGGGGGAAAAAATGAGTTGTCTCTAAGAGTTTTTAAACTTTTACTAATTGTTCTAGAAATAAAAAAAATGTACAAGACATTAAAAAGATAAAAAATGTGAAAAGTACTTTTAGTTTTATGCACTTGAAAAGGAACAAATATTTAACTTTTATGCTTCTTAATGTGAATGAAAAACAGAAACTTTAAAAGTTCCTTTTCTCCAGCTAACGATAAATGTTTTACCAGAAACTTTTTTTAAGATTTATGACAAAAGTTATGTCAGATTAGAAATTTCAATGGAACTAATGCTCTTTTTTTAATCCAGCATAAAATCTATGTTTGTTTATGCTTCTGGGATTTTGTGCCTCTTTACACTGCAGCAACCCCAGACAGATTAGGTGGGTTGAAGAGGATTAAGTTGTTCTCTTTTTTCCCACTGGTTCAGATTAAATGCTGGGACCTGGACTCTCTTAGCTGCTGTTGGACCCTGCCCACCTTGGGGGGCCACGTCTACACCCTGACCTTCTCCCCGGTGGCCGTCGGCTGTCTGGCGCTTGGCGTCGGGGACAACCTGATCCGAGTGTGGAATACGCTAAGCACCCAGAACCAGTATGACGTCAGATCTTTCTGGCAAGGCATCAAGTCCAAGGTCACAGCGGTAAGAATTAGCTGTGGGTGTCTTACAATTTTCCAACACACAATGTGTTTTTCCAAAACACAAGATCACAGTAAAACTGTAATCTCAGTGAAACATCATCATGCATCATTATGGGTCACATTAGGGCTCAAAACAGTTAAAAACAAAAACATTTATATAATAATTCCTTTTTTTAAGCAGACAGATGAACTTTTTAAAACCACTTTCTCACAGTGAAGGTTCAAGAGATGAAAAACGTTAATTACTTTTTGCTTTAATTGCAGCTGGCATGGCACTCGATAAAAGAGGGATCCTTGGCTTTTGGAACCGATGATGGAAAAGTTGGGATCTATGACGTTTTCTCCAACAAGTGAGATCCTCTATGGCAGGATTTGTAATGCTTCCTCCTTTTCCTGATTGCTTTTGACCGCTGGTTCAAAAAGGGAATTTCATGTGTTTTTATATCCATTCATAACAAAAGACTGAAAAAGTGTCTTTCGCCTTCCAAACCCTTTGGCTCATTTTCCTGCAGAGTCACCATCCTCTCTCTCACTCTCTGATTGGCTGCTTGTTCTCCTGCAGGCCTCCTCAGATATCGAGCTCCTATCACAGGAAGACTGTGTACACATTGTCCTGGGGGCCCCCAGTGGCCCCGCTGTCGTTTGGTGAGTCCCTGCTCACTCTGAAATCAAAATCAAGAAAAGTTTGACCTTAAAATTTCGCTTCTGATTCCCATAGTACAGCTGGTCTGTGATACGCGTTTGTGTGACGTTTAGGTGCAGAAGGAAAGCAGAGCTACAGTCTGTACAGCTGTGCCGGCGAGGGCGTCATCCTGCAGCACGACCCAGCGAGGCTGAATGGAGAGGCGTCGGACATTGACAGGATCATAAGAGACACCAACAACATCCAGGTGGGGTGTGTGTGATCTAACTAAAATGTTAAGTCTGATGTAGTTTTTAGCTGAACAAAATCAGCTAAAACGAGACAGGACGGGGTTTAAAAAACCTACCTTCTACTACTACTTTCAAACAGCACAAGTTGTCTCCACACACCGACCTCAGCTGGAAGCCGGATGGGAAGGTCGTTGCCATCGGCAACGAGGATGGGTGAGTGACTCAAATCTATTTACCCACAGAGTGAGGAGGTTAGCTCTGTTTTAGCTGTTGAGACTTTGTATTTATTTCTGTTTATTTAAAGTTCAAAAACAGGACCAGTAAATTCAGAGTAGTTGGAGGGTAGTGAAAGGTCATTAAGACTCTTTTATTTTTAATATTTATGTATTTAATTTTGTTGTTGTTGTATGTTTATGTTTATGACTTCACTGATTAAGCTTTAGTTCAGGATATTTGTGCCGTCCTGAGCCAGAAAGGTTTAAAAAAGAGGTGGTGGTATAGTTTCGGTTTCCTCAATAGAATTAGTTTTCAACAAATAATTGTAAGTTGTTTTAACTAGAGAAGAGAGACAACTCTTTCTGGAGTTACATTGTTGGATCACATAGAATTTCTTCTAACTGAAATTGTTATAAACTAGAGGAATAGCAATGCATTGATTTATATCGGTATATGATTAATAATCCAATTACGTCAATGCAAAATATAAATATCAATCTCTATCATCAAGTTTAAGATATTTCCTTATTTTGAAATTTTTAACTTTTTACTACAATGCCTGTAAGAGAAAATAGTTGTCATATTTTAGTTATTTTTGTCAGTTGAAATAGATGTTAAGTAAGGATGTCATATATTGATTGCAGTTTTGTGAATAAAATTTTATCGTGACAGACATATTGTTGTATGTATTGTTGTCTAAGTAAATCGATATGATATTATGATGAGTCGGGTGATTCATATCCACATCTTCTGAACATTTGAGCGTTTTGTTTCTCCTGCAGGAGCATTGATGTGTATCAGGCTCCCAGTCTGTTGCTGCTGTGCAGCATCCAGCAGCACCACAAGATCATCAACACGCTGCGATGGCACCATGACCACGGCACTGCACCGGAACTCCACTGTCTGCTGGCCTCAGGCTCCAGCAACGCCGTTGTCTACGTCCACGACCTTCGCTCTGTCATTGGTTGGAACATCTTCTTGTCGTTTTCAGAAATGCTTCTAACAACTTCTCCCTCTGACTTCAGTTTAAACCTCTCACTGATACTGAGACCTTTTGTCTTTACACAATAACATTCACACCGAAGAGTGTTGCCAATACAATCAGGTACTGCTGAGGTAGAGGGCATTCACAAAATAATTGCATGTAAGCTGAAAATCAACTGATATTCTGAAGGATCTTCGTTTTTTGAGATTGGAAATATGGCTCTCCTCTGAGGGTGCCATCGTATCAGGGAAAAGTAGAGGGGGAAAAAGTTTTGTTGCTTTTCTGAATGCTCAGTGAGTTGGAACTATGCGTCTTGTGTTTTGCACATATTTAACTAAATCTGTTTTAATTTGTAGATTTAGTTTTCTTTCACGTGGAGTTCAAGTTTAATTTATTTCTTTCATCCAGCTTTGGGCAGCGTATATTTGATCGTCTCGCTTTCTGCAGAGAATCCTCCGGAGAGCCCGGCGGTGCTGACCGAGCCGTACCGCCGGCTCTGTGGTCACACGGCTAAAATCACCAGCATGGCCTGGAGTCCGCACCACAGCGGCCGACTCGTCACCGCCTCGTATGATGGCACGGCTCAGGTCAGTCTGGACATGTATCTGGGTACTTTACTTCTATGCAGTCCTGAACTATATAGAATTAAATATTTTCCAGGTTTGAAGAAGAAAGTATAGGGAGATATTAGTATTTTATTTATTTATTTATTTTGTTGGACAGTGATATTTAATGGTGTCTCTCCATCTAGGTGTGGGACGTCCTAGAGGAAGCAGCCATCTCCAACTACCGCGGTCACACTGGGTATCTGATGTGTGTGGACTGGTCTCCAGCTGATCCAGATGTGATCTGGACTGGAGGGAAAGACTTCACAGTCCAGGAATGGAAGGTCTCCCAGCAGGAATTCATCAAGCCTCCTAAAGGTAAACACGGACATGAAGAAGGTCTGTGTGCCAAAACAAACGGCTTTCTATGACACCGTGACACCATTTAATCTCAGGGAAGAAGATGGTCCTGATGCAGGAAAAGAAGCAGAAGAAGAAGAATAAGATGTCGTCAGGATCTGTTGGACAGGCAGAGCCGAAGATCAACGGCGAACCAGCGACTGAAGGAAAGCAGGCAGAGCAGGGTCTGTCTGAGGAAGACGAAGAGGAAGAAGTCAGATCAACTAACAGTCTGGAATCTCCAGCTGGTAGGTGAACAATGTACAGTAAAAGGAGCTTGTTTTAATTATTATTTTATATGAAATAATTTTCTTATTCTTAGCAGTTAATGAGGCACCAAGGAAATCCACTCCTGCTGCAAAACCTAAAGACAAACCAGGTGGGTGGATTCATCTTTTCTGAAACATGAAGAACTGAACGGCTTGGTTGTGAATAGGAGAGTAAACTATTAATCCAATCCTCCATTGTAAATAACTGGTCTGTATCTCATAATGATGCCTCTCCAGACCTGATGAAGAAGAAGAAGCCTCGCTCCATGCTGCCTCTCAGCACATCCATGGACCACCGGCCCAAAGAGGAGCTGCTGCAGGACTGCCTGACTCTGGCTTCAGTCAAACACTGCAGTGGTGAGAAGCTTAAAGTCAGAGGGTTCATGGCTTTAAACCATCTAGAGAAATATTTACAAGTTCTTAAACTAAACCAAAACGGAACTACTCACCTGTTGATCTGTCTCCATACCTGCAGGCATCTGATTGGTTGGTTTCATTCATTTGGTTTCATGTTTTTAAAGAAAGAATACCAAATGGAAAGCAATTGGATTGAATGACATTGAAAATACTTTTCAGTCATGGTGCAGCAATAGATCAGACATGATTTCCTTAATTTTGAGAGAGCTGCAGTTTTCCAATACTTAAATGAGAAACTGAGCTTGATTACCATCACAGAGGTCTGAAAATCAGCAGTTAACAATAATCACCACACTGTTTTCACTTTTATTGTTACTTTTTGCGACTTTTCAGATATCGGCCAAAATCGAAATCAGCAGGTCAGACTTTATAAAGATTGTCCAGAGAACTGTAGCCGTTGCACCTCTACATTTCAACAAACTTAACAAATAGAAATCTGGATTTCAATTGCACACAGCTTGATTCTGTTTGATAATTTGGTGACATCTGAAAGCAATTAGATGCACAGTTTGCACTACTTTGTATTTCTATGTCACATAAAGACACATTTTGTGGAAAGGTTTGAGGGATGTGAATATTTATTGCTGGGTGCTGTAGTTAATTCTATATTTTGACTTGGGCACTAAACTTTTGTAGCTTTATTTAGAAAAAAAATGGTTGTTAATTCATACAAAATGGTCAAAGACCTGTTCATGAAATCGTTTTTTTTTTTGTGTTTTTAGCGCCACCTGCAGGCTGTGTCCCTGGCCAAGGAGATTATATCCACTTGGGTCTGTTTCATGACAGAGAGGCTCTGTACCGCATGTTTGAGGCTGAAGGTTTGTGAGATTTCTCTTCTTCAGCTGCTGAATGTTAAGAAGTTCAGAGTCGAAGCCTGAACTATTTTTCTTCTTCTCTTGTTTAGAGGAGAGCCACGTAGAGGCGGGCCACTACGACTCTGTGGTGTATCTGCGGCTGTGGAGCGGAGACCTGCAGGGGGCGCTGCAGCTTGCCACAGAGAGAGGAGAGCTCAATGACCACCTGCTCTCCATCGCTCCCATGGGTAACAGCTTCACCTCAGCAGACTGTGCTTTTATTGCTGTGTACAAGGGTTCCCTCTGGTGGTGAACAGGAGAATTTTAGATTTATTCCAGTATGAAACAGTTTGGTTTTATTTTTCTTCTCGTGCAGCTGGCTTTGAGGTGTGGAGCCGTACGGTGGAGGCCTTCGTCAAGCAGTTGTGTCTGCAGGAGCAGTTCCTGAAGGCGGCGTCCCACCTGCTGTCCATCAACAAGCTGTACGAGGCTGTGGACCTGCTGAGGTCCAACAAGCTCTACAGGTTCATGTCTCCCACAATTCATACACACAAGGATGTCTGTGGAACTTACTGTCACTCTCTGTTTAATTTAAGTTTACATCCACTCATCATGGGCATTAGGTTCCATTTCTAGTAATTTTTCTAGAGTAGGGTAATTGCACAACATATGGCTTCAAAGACTTTATAAAACAAGAAATGGGTGTACAAGATTGAGTTTATTGTGGAAATTCATATTCCTTTATTTTACTGATGTCCTGAAGAAGCCCATCTAAAAGGCGTTGTGAATGGTGATGTTGTGGGCAGGAAGAATCCGCAGTAACAGTCAGTCTCAGAACAAATCTGAAGTGACTTCTGACTGTAGGACAGTTTCATGGTTGTCATGATATAGCTCAATATCTGGGCAGAACAGACTAATTCACAGTAACATGTCCTAGATAAGTCAGTTGTTAGCAAGCACTGCTAATCCACCTCAGTTTCTTTTGCTGAAGATGTTTCAACTGAAATAATAGAGGTGGTGGGACTATACTGTAATTTAGCAACTGGATCTAAGGAGTGGTTCCAAACACAAGAAGGTTCAAATAAATGAATAAAAGTTTAAAAATAAGTGACGTAAATGGTCTTCTGAAAGCACAGAGAGAAGCAGAATATTTATGGCACAGACTTTAGTTTTAATGCTGTTGATTTTTGTGCTGCTCCCGCGTCTGGTCTGGTCTGGTGTTCCTCAGGGAGGCCATTGCTCTGGTGAAAGCCCGGCTCCCTGCAGACCAGCCTCTGCTGAAGGATCTCTACACGTTCTGGGCTGCTGTGCTGGAGAAAGACGGACATTTATCTGCTGCCGCTAAATGGTCAGAAGCATATCCACAGGACTAAACCCAGAATTCAGATTGTGAATTCTTGGTTTATATTTTCTCTCCTACGTTTGTGCTCAGTTACCTCGGTGCCGGCTGCAGTTTTGACGCAGCCAAAGTGATTGCCAGGAAGAACGACTCCCCGTCTCTGAGGACGGCGGCTGATTTGGCGAGAATCTCCGGAGAGGAAGTTCTGGGCCAGACGCTGGCTCTGAGATGCTCTAAAGACCTGGCAGCTGCTCAGGACTGGGTCGGAGCGCAAGAGGTTCTGAGCTCACAGAGGCCCCTGCTGGTCAGAGTCTGTGATATCCTGAAACCACTCATTTCTGTTAGCATTCAGAGGATTTAATGTGGCAGTTTGTGTCTTGCAGGCCCACCGGCTCTATCTGTGTGTGGCTGAGCTGCTGGCCGTGGCGGTGGCGGACTGGGGCGTCCTCGACCCAGCTTCCTGCATCTCCACTCATCGGTGGGCGACCTTGAATGGTTCCAATACCTTGCAGGACAGAACGAGAGACATCTGGGAGAAAGAGTTTAAAGTTTGCCTGAATTCAGCTGGAGATCAGAGCATCAGTGCGCTTCTGGAAGAGCTGAAGTCTGTGGAGACTCCAGCACGGAGCGCCAGCATTCCTCTCAGACAGGTTCACTCCAAGACCACCCACAGAGAGCATTCACAAAACAGGAAACACTTGGTTTGCTAAATTAAAAAATGAAAATATAAATATTTGAAACAGAGAGATACATACTACCATCAGTGGTGGCTAAATGCTGAAGCTTTTCTTTCTTGTTCTGGTTTGGCTCTGCCATTTTTTTTCCTGCATCAACCACCTCTGCTTCTGGTTGGAGGCCAAACTACAACACTGGAATCATGTCTGAGAAGGCTTTAATTGGCACAGACTGATTGGAGCTCATTTTGACCTATGAAACCTTTAATCCTAAGTTAATTATTTATTTCAGTTCATTATACAAACCCATTTCTGTCCATGTTCAGGTCCTGCTGTACGCCTCGGTCCATCTGACTCGCTCGCTGCTCAGCTGGTTGCTGAGCGACGACAGGCAGCTGATGTCGGAGCTGTGGCAGGCTGCAGCTTGGATCGGAGACTCTGGACACTTTGAGGTCTCTGCTGCGTTCTGCCGGCTGCTGTTCCCAGATGGTATCAGTACTACTTCAAGCTTTTATTTAAGCTGGTTTGAAATCATTCTAGAGATTTTAGTTAATAATAGTTAGAGCTGAGTGATACAGCTTAACAGTAAAATTAGATTCTTTTTTTAGGCCAGATCAGATTTTTTTTTTTTTATTAAGATGACAGAAACTATTTTCAAAAGTGACTTATTTCAGTCAACCCTCCTTAGAGTTATGCGATGGAGTATTGGGGACCAGCTACTAGAGTCTTTAATTATGAAAATATACTCATTAGCAGAATAAATGTAACTATACTAGAAGGACTTTTTAAATATGAGAAATCATTTTAATAAAACAAAATTTTTTTGTTTTTGTAAAATGATCTAATTTTCCTATTATTATTTCAACAATATTGTCATTCTACTGTACTCTTGTAATATGACCACATTCTTATATACCTGAATTTATAGTGCAAATATATGGCAGCTTCCCAAGCAAGATGGTGGCTTTGCTTGTGTTGACATCACTCTGAACTAATGAAAAAAATCCAGATGTTCTGAAAATTAGATTAATGAATAAAATTAATTTATTTCCCAGCCCGGACATTAACTAATCGATCGGTTTGTCATACAGGTGATGTCAGGATATTTTCCAGGAAACATTCCAAAACACTCCACCTCTCTGAAGCCGAAGCTGGCAGTCTGCAGGCAGTCGTTTGTTACCACCGTCTGTATGAGTGCTGGTGGAGGGCCTCGGTGGTCCAAAACGGGCCTGGCTTCTGCAGCAATGACGAGCCGAACGACGAGGAAGGAGTGGTGGAGTTGAAAGAACAGTGCTCTCAAGGACTGGACTTTGAGCCATCAGTGCTTCTGTCAGAGCCTCATGCCGCCTGTCAGGCCACTCAGAGGTCAGTGAGAGAGACCCAGGAGCATCTGTCCACCATGGTTCTGCAGCACAGCCGTGTCCGGGATGGACGGACGGACTCTGGGAACCAACAGGAAGGAAATTTATTTCAGACAGCAACCTCAGACGTTGAGCAACGGTCAGGATTGTTCTCGCTTATTTCCATTTGCTTTATCTGGAGAAGTGGCTCTTAAAATATAAAAAGGTCTAAATTTAAACAAAATGTCCTCATCAGGTTTCACATTTTATTAAGCTTTGCCTCATATTTGTACATTTCAGCAGCTGTGTTAAGTCTGTCATTAAGGTTACTGTGTCTTTAGACGTCCCTACCCTAGATGTAATAACACTTGACTTGTATGGTGGAACTGGTTTTAGTTTTACTTGATGTTTGTCTTGAAGTCAAATTCTTTGGAAACATTTCAGACTAAAGTGACTCTGTTGCTCTTCTTCCTGATGTTTTTGCAGATCTGAGGAAGAGGAGACTTTCCTCTCTTTATCCTCAAAGATGTCCAAACTCCAACAGACCCTGGAAAACATTCCCAACACAATCAAGGTAATTATAGTTGGTATCCAAGAATGGATACCAACTATTCCAAGAAAAGGACAACTCCTTCGGATGTTTTTGTCTTGCAGATGTTTCCTCGTCCAGATGTGGTGGAATGTTGCCTTCTTCTCTTGCATCTCGACAAGTCGTCTTCCGTCTCAGACGTCCTTAGACAACAGGCCAAAGATCTGCTCCAAAAATACGGAACCAGTCTGCCTGTCCTGAAAGCGTCCCGAAGATTCCTGATGTGATCTGGTTTCCCTTCAGACTGAAACACCTCACTTGCACAGCTTTTTTGGAAATGAAATAAATCTTTGAAACAGATCCTGAGTCGAGTGAAACTACATTCAATGCCCTTTACCTGGTCGGAAGATAAAATCTTATGTTTTCAACAAACCTGGAAGCAGAAAACGACTGAACTCACAGAGCATTTACCTCACTCAGAATGAGCTAAAACATTTTTAATTTTTGTTGAAATTATACATTTTAATTTATAGGCCCTTCCAGCATCAACTTAAAAAAATAAATCCCTGCAGGGGGGGAAAAAAAGGGTTGAGGGAATTTGTCTGAGAAGTCTTTAAAATCCCAGGATGTCAGGCGCTGGTCCCACGCTGTAAAAACAAACACATTAAAAAAAAATTGATCCGACTTGTTTGGCCTGAGACTCGGCTAAAAAGTGACATGGAAAGAAACGAGTTGGCCGCTAAGGGATCTGTTCCCGCTCCGAGTCCACTGAAAAAGTCGCTCAGATATGTTCACACAAGTTCCTTGTTGGAGAGCAGAAATCTTTTTTTTTTTTAAAACGAGCGAAGCTGAACGGCCACTCAATGTTTGTTGTTGGTCTCCTCCTGTCCCGACCCGGAGATCCCGTTCTGTGGCTGGCTGGATCCAGATCCCAGGCCGTACAGCCGTCCGCAGTACTTGGCGTCGTCGATGTGGTCTTCAAAGAAAAGCTGCAAAGACAAGAACAGCTTAAATGAAAAACAGGGCTGTGCTAAAGTTTTCAACTACCCTGGATTCCTTTTTATTTTCCCTTTCAAGAAGTTCTGATAAACAGATTCTGAGGGTTTTTCTCTATGGACTTCAGCTGATTTTCAACACAGTCCTTGAATAATTAAGTTTCACCAGGCATAACCAAAATTGAACATGTTACAAGTTTAATAGGCAGGTAAATAAATATGACAAAAATCCTAAAGTTTAAATATTTATTTGATAACTGCGGGAAGTGGTCAGAAACCCACAGATGGGACCAAACTAACACCCTTCAGTGTGGAAGTTGTTACTGGGGGAAGAATACTCCCAAGTTTTCACCATCTGTGGGGTGTGTAAAGATAATTTAGAGGAAACGGGTGTAGCTGCTGAAGAGGAAATGATTGTTAGAGAACAGGAATGCTGTAAAGAAAACAATAAAGCTTATTAGTTTTACTCTTTAGAGCTTTAAACATTTGTTCCAAAAAAAGACAGGAAATGTTGGTAGCTTTTGGGGAATTTGATCATTGAGGTAAAGGTACAATTACTCCAGGGAATTCACCCCAACACTCTTATTTACAGAGTTGGTGAGGATAGTTGGGCTAATTTCTAGCTTGTTGAAAATGGTAAAAATACTGTTTTACAGTATGTTCAGCAAGTTCTCCTTGCATCTGCTCCAAATACAAACAAGTCAAAGGCAAAACATGTTTTACACAAAACTCTGATTGTGCCATTAAACACAAAACAACTCAGAATCTCAGGGCAAATCATTCTATTTTTGACCCTTTTCATTACTGCTTAGGATTTTAGCAAAAAAAAAAAAAACTCTGGTTTTGGTGAAACATCAAATATCATTAAAAGGAAAAAAATAACTTGTTAAATGAACTTTAAAGATAGAAAAGGGTCGACTCATACTTTTTACCATATCTGATCCAAGCTCATCTGCCTCATTAATACTCACTGTACAGAACAATTTCAAAAATGTATGCAAGACATGTAATACAGAGGACTACTTTAGTTGCATAACTTCCAAGGTTGAGGCTCAATTTACCTCTTTCATCCTGAAGAAAGCCATCCCTGTGAGCAGCGAATCGGATCCGGCCTGATGCTGCCGTCCGATCCTCTTCAGCTCCAGCTGATCGGCTACTTCCTGCAGGCCTCCCTGCAGCACAAACACAGCAGGCGGGTGAATCCTGGCTCCTCCAGTGACCAAACTGGATCAAATATAAGACATGGTTACATTTCAGCAAACCTTGAGACTTTTGCAGCTCTTCATCAGGTACTTGACGTCGTAGATTGCAGGAAAAAACAAGTTGAGGATCTGAAAGAAGTCATGCTCCTCCTCAGGAAGCCGAGCATCAGTCAGAAGCTTCACCAGATAGCCAAAATCGTAACCGCTGAAAAATCCAAGATGAGAAAGTTCATCACAATACAATTGAATCACAGGGGCTACATCTGCTAGGTTTAAAAGAAAAAAAAAAGTTTAAAATCAGCCAACCTGTGGAAGGAGAGCCACTTAACGTTTTCACAAAGTACCAGGCCGGACGTCATGAGGAGCTCTGCAAAGTACAGCGTGTCGATTCCTTCTTCTTCGTGTTTTTTGAACTGGAGGCCGGAGTTCTGCAGCAGGTCGATGGAGTCCTGCGAATACATGTCTTCTCTGAGGAGAAGACCAACATCACATAATACAAACAAAATTAAACCTTTGTCATCAAAAGTTATTTTGTTCACACTGAATCACCAGGGAAATGGTTTTCCACCTACGTGAGGTTGAATTTGAAGTTGAACTGCCACGTCGTTGTGCCTGGAGGGTAAGTGCCATCCTCATTCATGAACGTGAGTCCGAGCTGGATGATCTTCAGGAGGTCCACGTTGCACCTCAGCAGCTGGTACTGGTAGTCCACCGTGCTGCGAAACTCTCCGATTGGCCGCACGACAACCCCAGGGAACTCTGTGTCCTGTGTGAGACGTAAATGTCACTGATCTATTAAAGTGACAAGAGTCAACCACTTCATCTAATTTCTCAAAGGAAAGTAAACAGGAGTAGTTCAGGTATAGTTTAGGTTTGGATTTGGATTTGTGAGCACAGAGTAGATCAGCTGATTATCAACGGCTTAGGATGCATGTACATAAAATGTATTTTGCTGAACCAACAGTCAAAACTCTCACCATGGCGACATAGTTGTAGCTTTGGATAATCTGTCTGATCTTTCTCATCTCTTCTTCCACATTGCTTGCCCAGACTTCACAGATGATCTGACTGGAATCTGCAAGTGCAGCTGGCATGTTGGTGGGTCAGATGAGAAGCTAAAATCCCTGCAGTCCTGTAGAACTCAGTGGGAGGCAAAGAGTGAATCCGATACAGAAAAGAGAGACAATCCTGGAAGAATAAGGAAAGGAAAATGTCAGCCAGTCTGCCCCTTGATTAGCAGTGAACTTGCAGAAAAACCTGCAATATAAACTAAAACCTATCACATTCCAGTCTGTAAAAACACCTGAAAAACTTATCTTCTCTGACGCACCTGTATCAAGATTACAAACATATCTTTCAATGCATAAACGTGGAGATAAAAAATGACTGTTTTATAACTATAACTGTTTCTATATTTGAAACAAACATAATGGGCTGTCATGCCTGATTCAAGAACTGGAAAAAAATGGAGCAAAACATCAGACAAAGCACATAACAAAACCGCCAGAAAGCCTGTAGAACTGAGGTTAATAAAAATCTAGCTCCTCTGTAGGGAATAATAACTTATCATTAATGCACAATAACTTTTTCATTTAGAACCTTCTATACTTTCATCCTATTTGATATACGTCATCATTTTAATTTTTTCCTCTTTAATCATCATCAAGATGTAATGCCCAATATTTTTGATTAAACAGATTAGATGAAATAGGATAATAAGAATTTGTTCATCCTGTTGCCATGACAGCAGAAAGAGCAACCGTTAGCTTAGTTAGTTCAAATTCAACTTCAAAGCACCAAATGCAAAGAAAACTGTTAACTACAAGCCAGTCGCAGGAGTATGCTTACACGAAATTGATTAAATTCACTGTAAACGACCAGTTTGAAACAAAAACAAACGACGCAACGACGGGGACACTAGCATTTAGCTTAGCATCGAAGCTAACCTTCGACTGGAAGCGGCACAAAAACAAAAAGGAAATAAGAAGCGCTTCCCTGTTCCACTCCTCCGCGTCTTGTACTCGAGCTTTATTTACCTTAAGGATGATACAGTCACGTTGAAAGAATTATTAAAATCAAATTTTACCTTCTGTTTTCTTCAATCGAAGCCTGTCAGCCTGGTTGATGTTTTCTTATTCGTTTTCTTTTCGCCTCTTCGTCTTCAAAACGCACAGCAGCAGCACCACCTGCTGACAGGGAGTGTTTGCGTGATGACGTGTAATCTCGTAGCCCCTCAATACGTACTCAGTGGTTAAAATACGAGAACAAATTTAAGCCTTAGTTTACAGAAGCACACTGTTTTTTTTTCTGATTTATTGTGATTGATATAAATATTTGTTACCGTTTCTCATTTTTTTCTCCGTGGCTAGTGATATGTTTGTTTTTTTTAAAGAAAATATTTTTTAAATTACAAACGAAACTATAAAACACATACTGCTCCTGCATTTAACTTTTTTAGTGATAAACTCTGGCTGTTTGGGTGAAGATGTTTTAATATTTTTCAACTTGCATGTTGCCTTCATATACCGGACTGTATTTTAAACTGATAATGACATTATGTTTTATATTGTTTTCAGACATGACAGTCTAATTTCCTATCAGAAGCAAATATATTGGTTGATGGAAAATCATTCAAAATTTATATCTGTCATAATGATTTGAATTTAATGGCTTTAATGTATGTTGGGATTATCTCTCATTTAATTTATTCCATATTCACAATATATCTGGTCAGTAAAGAAAAAGAATCCCTTGTTATTTCATTTACCTTTTTATTTAGTTGAGTCTGAAGCAAGATAACACTTCTGATCTACTTCCACATGATATTTTTGAAAATAAAGAGTTCTTTTGAGACGGTGTTGATCTGTGTGGTGTTAAAGTAGAAAGCACAAGGATGTTGCCGCTTCATGTTTATATTTTCTTTTAGTTTTCTCAGATCAGAACTGGCAGATTCAAATATCCCAGGCCAGGGCCTCAGTAAGTCAATTCACTGTACAGAACATGTAAAACAACAACAAAAAAATAACACTGTGTGACAGAAAGATGTTTATGAAAGTGTTGAGGCTTTGTGTCAGTCTTCTGATGGTGTCAGTTCCCAAAGCAGCAGAGGTCAGAAATCATTGCTCCGCCCGTCCAGCTCTCCTCTGGATGTGGGAAATCTCCAGTATCGGCAAGAGGAGCTGGAAGGCATCCTGGATGTAAGATGCACTGTTGGAAGCCTGAGTAAGATAACAATTGATTTAATTTAGTAAATGTCATAAAATAAAAATAAAAAAAAGGCAAACTTGAAATGTACTGCACAAAATTATAAGTGGAGTGATAGACCAAGAACACATCCCTGCTGGACTACAAAACAAAGCAATTTGCAAAATGGCAACAGTTCCTTCCCATACTTCCACCCACCTTCCATCTCTTTTTTAAGAAACTCAAAAGTGTGGTCTGACACACACCTTTCCAGGAAGAGACCACTGTCTCATGCTTTGTGGTGCCAATCCCTATCAAATCTTTCAAGTCGACCTTTTTGCCACACAAACGCACGTACTGCTCCCAAAAACATTTCCATGTGTAAAATGCCACTTTAGGACACTGGTCACATAATAAGGTGTGATTTGTATCACTAAACTGGACATAGTGATTGTTTATTCACATTTTAAAATGTATTGATATTCTTATTGAAAAAAAAACAATGGTTTACAACTTATGTTCGCTTCTGTTAGAGAAAAGTCTACATATCTTGTTGATATATTTTTGCACATTTTGTATTTTGATGTTAAAACCTAATAAAAAAAATGGCGAAAGATAGTAAGAATAACAATGCTGACAATACAGACAGTTTCAGGGTTTTTCTAAATACATCATTAATTGGAATTTATCATTACAAGAAATTCAAATTTTATCACAATAAATGTCTAAGCTTAGATGGAAGTTGCTTTAATTTGATCTCTTTTCTTGATTCAATCAAACATTAATGGATAAAGCTTATTTTAAAATAAGTGTTTGTCATAAAACAAAAAAAATAAGCACAAACCTCAAGAAAGATTCCTGTAATCAGCGGGTTCAGGACATCTCCCTTCTCTTTAAACTGTAAAAACACAACTGTCACAACTCTGACTATTACCTAAAGACTTTGTCTTTATTCAGACTAAAAATATTAACTGCTATGGTTCTGAGTGAAAAATTAAAATGAAGCATGAATACTCGTCCTCCAGGCTAAATGTTGACAAAGCATCAGTTCACTTACCCCTGCTGTGGTCAGGCAGGAGGTGAACTTCTTGGAAAGCAGAGAGATTTCTTTACATAGGATGACAGTTAGTCTGAAATAGACAGATTTAATGCAATTGGCTTCCCTCACCATGTCTGTGCGTGTGAAAACTAGAAAATATAACATGTCATTACTGCGACAGGACGTTGGCGTCTGTGCTGCCATTGGAGAACAGGACCATCTCAGCCAGTTTGTGGAAAAGCTCAATGGAGCGAGCAGTCAGCTCTGCGAGACTCTGGATGGCTGTAGCATGTACATCCTGAAGAATTTTACAAAATCTGTTTATATTTTGTAGGATTTAGAAATGTCAACTTCCAGATGTGCACCAAACTCTAAAATAGGGTTCTGTTTTCCTCTTTTCAACTTATTCTTAGTTTGTGACTTTACAAACTGAGGATGGACTCACCTCTGCAGAGGGTGTCCTCTCAGTCTCTTTGCCGTCTTCCTGTGGTTTGTTCATGTCGCTGATGGTGCTGCAGGCGTTCTGACAGGCCTAATAGATTACATAGATGATGCTGTTATTGCTGATATTTAAAACATTGAACATAAGAAATGGAGCAATTCCTAATCTGATGGCTGAGTTGAAAAGTTATTCCATTCCAAATGTAATGGTAGCATAATGTATTTAAATTTGTTACAATTTGGACTGCTTTTGTAAAATTAGACTAAAGATTACCCTTTATGACTGTGAGCAATTTGGACACTAATTGTTTGGAGGTTGACCACATCTTGACAGCTCTTAATACTTAACATTCCACACTAATCCTCCAGCACTGGAACACATTTAGATCTAACATAGCATAATTATTATAAGTAGCTAGCTACTCCAGAACCCTCCATCTAACTTCATAAAATCCAGATAGGAATCAGTCACCTTAAAGTCATACCTTAATGAGTTTGTCTGCTGTGGCAGAAACACTGAGACTATCAACGGCTGACGTTAAATCCTTCTCAAACTCTATACCATCTTCGTCTGGGATCAGATGAACAAAGACAGTTTAATCCTGGTGACTTTCATGCAGGTGCAGACATGCTAACCCGAAAGAAACTAAGTCTTACCTTTCTTGTCGTCAACCTCCTCGTCATCAAACTCCACCATGGAGAAGGATTCCTTGATTTGGTCCAGCTCCTCTCTGAGCTGGATCAGCTCGTCTCCAGACAGAGTCGTCAGCACAGACTTCACCTGCATGAAACACACAAAACTAAGAATAAAAACCTAGAGCACCTTGTCCTATAACCCTTTGTAATTTGATGAGTAGAAACATTAGCTTCTCTAAGGTCGTTGCCAGTGTTGGACACTCTTCTGGTCATAGCAAATAAAATTTTTGGTGTAACACCTAAACATTTGTGCAAAGTTTGAAAACATCTAGCTTCCCTTAAGTTGAATTCCCAGAGAATTTCTAAATCGCTAAATTTATTTGGTTGTTTTGTAAACTTTCAGTTGAGTAAAGTTGAACATCCGTGCTGAAGTTTTAGTAATCGACTAAATAATTCTTAAAACTGAGATCCAGTAAGAGGAGTGCTTAATGAGTGACACAGGATGATTGCCTTTTAAAACTTCTAGTGAAATGTAATGTAAAATAATAAAATGTCAGGACTTGATCAAATTAGACATAAAAGTTAAATATCTTGCATAATATCTTTAATTTCAATACAGCCTTGTTTTTAAAGCAATTAGGGAAGCTGTACCTTAGCTTCGCTCTCTCTGGACAGGATCTCCAGGGCTTCGAGGTGTGACAAACCCTGGAATTCATCAAACAGCATCCCGTAGTGCGCCACCACCTTCTTCTCTGTATCTGATGACTCTTTCTTTGCTGTCTGCAGCTCCTCTTGCTCTTTAGCCTCCCGCAAAACCTGACAAAGAAGCAGAAGAAGAAATAAATTGGGATTTTTACTTTACATTCCCCTATCAACTCATTTAGACTTTACTCACCTGAGACAGAGAGGCGTTCCTGTTCATCAGTCCTTTGGCCTTCTTAAAGCCAGGATCTCCTTCAGCTATCACATCCATCGTCTTCTTCCCAATGAACTCCAGAGCATCCAGACCTCCTGTGATCACAGTCTTCCCCTATGAAGAGGTTTACTTTATTTGAGATCATTTACTGCATGTGTGACCATCACCACACGGAGTGAAACATTTCCTCACTGTGGTCTGAACAACGCTGGTCAGAGATGAGAGCATTCCCATCGCGCTTCCTACTGGTGAGGATCCATCAGTTGCAGATTTTTCTTTCTCACTGCTGCCTTCGCCTGCAGGAGAACAATCCAAATTGTGATGAAAAACGTAAAATGTTTTGATTTATTCTATCTTCTCTTCAATTGGAAAAACATCTCACCCTGATGTTTTTCCTCTTCCTCCACCTTAGCTGACAGTTCAGTTGGACTGGGAATTCCTAGAGATGTTTCTGCCTTTTCGATGACTTGAGTGAGCCCCTGGCCTGGACATGCAGAAAATAACAAGTGGTGAAGAATAAACACAAACAGGGTATGGCCATAGGAACGGACATGTCTCCATTCCTAATCATAGAAAAATAAACTATAACCTTTCTGACTGCAAACATTTCATGTATTTGGTCATATCTGGCTCTTACTTGGTCATGAAATTTGGCAACTATACCACAGGTGAAAGACAACGTGTGTGTGTGTGTGTGTGTGTGTGTGGGTGTGTGTGTGTGTGTGTGTGTGTGTGTGTGTGTGTGTGTGTGTGTGTGTGTGTGTGTGTGTGTGTGTGTGTGTGTGTGTGTGTGTATTTATATATTTTTTTAAAAGACAAATTAAGTTGTTCTCCTTTTTACTATTTGTGGCTTATTTTTTGTATTTCTGCTATCTTTAGTCAGTCTTATGTTTTTGTCTCATATGTTTTCGACAAAATCATTGTCAAATATTCGACAAAATCATTGTCAAATACTTTTTAGGCCTATACCTAGAGTATATATTAATACTTTTAACATACTTTCTTCCCTTTCCTTTTATTGTTAATTAGCTTAGTGTTAGGAAAATTGGGGGCTCTTCCGGTTTCACAGATTGAAGACTAAACCAAACTAATACAACTAAACGAAGTTGGCAAGTTTTTCCAAACTTCTTTTCTTCTTCTCCTCTTTGTAGTCTCACTTTCAATGTCCCATTTTGAGGAGGGTACAATGGTTTAGCCAAAATTGCAGGACATCATGTTTACAATTATTTCTAGTAAACAGATATCACAAACATTTTCTTCAGCAACTGTTGCAATTTTCAAAACCGTGTGTAAATTTTGAAAGAGAGCAGCCAAAGAAAAACAACAACAACAAAAATCCAAACTGGTCCTAAAAGAAACAGTGTGGTGCTCTGGAGACTCACCCACAGTGGTGACAGTAGCTGTTGCTGTGGACAGGATGGATTTACCCCAGCTGCCCCAGTATCCCCATCCACCTTGAGAGACAGTTGATTCACTTGGCGACTGTGAGAGAAAAGGGAGGAAAATAAAATATGGAACACAAAGAGTTTAAGTTGATAGAACAATACATAATTCTTTGGCAATTCAAATAACCAGAAACATTTACAATTAGTTTAGTCCTGTTATGTGATTAAAACTTGAACTTAGCTTCTGTGAACCATTTTGATTTTTATCAAATCAACTTCTTGGATGCTACTATGTGAAATGCCATTGCAGTCTCACTTTCAATGTCCCATTCACAGCTAGTATAATAGGCTATTTAATAAAAAAGAAGAAATCTGTACTATGTTTAATCACTATTAATAATAATTATATAAGGAAACAATTTGAGACTTCTTTTGTTTGTGAATAAATAAAGGCAGTTTAGTGGCTACCTTTGCTGGCTGCTGTTCCTCCTCTTGGGTTGGTGTTGGCTCAGTTTTCTCTGCAGGTTTGGTCTCAGGTCTCCTCCTGGCTTTCCTTGTTGGGGCTACATCAATAGAGTTGTCTGGTGTTGACGCTGAGGAGCTGCCTGGTGTTTCATCTGGAGAGGGGCCTTTGATCCCAGGCGCTCCCTCTGTCCCATCGCTTTCTGAATGAGGTGCTTCGCTGTCTGACATCTTTTCAGACATCTCAGCACAACATGTCTGCAGAAAATAACAGACAGAATTAAATTTGACAGATTTTTTTTAATGTGCCATTTGGGGCTATGAACATTAACAGTCAGCCTAACAACAAAACTAAAGAAGCCTTTGACTGAAGGCTGTTGCTATATGACGGTCTCATTGACAATTATGACATGCTAACAGCTCAATTTCTGAGCAGCAGATGACACAATGACTTGTTGGGAATGGGAAGCACTGTTAATCCAAATAATTAGCTTTTGTGGCTCCTCTTTAAATCTTTTTTTTCTGGCCTTATGGTTAGACAACCATAAGGCACATTCAGAGACTTTAGAGATATGAAGAGATTGTTCAGCTCTTAGGTCCTGATCTGCAGGTATTAGTTGAGATTTCGAGATGTTAATTACTTACTTCCACTAGTAAAAACCATGTTGCCACAGTTACGGATCATACACATGCATCTTTAATTTATATGATCCAGCTGTGTTGGACACCGGCATTGCTTGATATTCATGCTTTAGGATATTATGGCCTTGAACCTCTGGTTTCCTCATAGACTCTTACAATTAGCACTGGGTATTAATGTGTGTTTCAAATCTGTTATTCCTGTTGATGTTGTCAAAGATTTACCACGTAGAAAGTTTCTCCTAAAACTGTTTATTGAACTAAACATTAAAGTTATCCTCAGCCAATTTAACAAGAGCCATGAAACCAACCAGAAGTAAGACATATCAAGTTTTGACAACAAATGAACCTTTCCTGATCTGTCTTGATGCTAGTAGCTAACGTTTACCTTCAATCTGCTTGTTGTTTCCTTCCCAAAAGTAATTAGAAGAATTTTCCGTTTTAATTAGAGTCTGGGATTCCTAATCCAGGACTTAAATTTATGTTAATTTTCCAAATCACAGAAATAATTCAGGTTTCTTCTTGTTGTCCAAAAAGATTAGCCACGTCATATTTTGTTTTCAAAGGTTAGGTCTGTCAGCAGCTGGGGTAGGAGAGACTTCCGTCTGATGCCTTCAAAATAAAAGCAGGCCTGAAAAACGAACATCATTCAACTATGTACAAATTGCAATAGTAATTTTTTCCTCATGATTTAGTTTATTATTTCTTCACCTTTGTTTCAGAAAAAATAAGTCCATATTATTAACAAAAGGAAAATAGATCATCGATGCTATCAGAAGCATGTATGTGTCCTTTGTGCCATCATGTGTTACAACAGTGAAGGCAGTTGAGCGTTTGGGTGTGGGTGGTGTTAGGTGACGACAGGTGTGTCAAGTCAATACAGAACTGCCCTTCACTTTCTGACAAGCCCATACTAGTGGAATAACATCATTAATCCTGTTATTATGCTCCTGCATGAACAGCACAGGGATCATTTCATCTTCACGGACAGCAAAGCTCCAGCTCATTGAGGTTGGATTATATTGCACTATTGCGCTTCACTGTGTTTTATTTTATAAGATGTTATGTTATGTTGTGTCCTGTTTGGAAAACTTGATGCATAAAAAGATACGGAATTAAATTGTTGAATATTTCAAAATAAAATCATTAAAACGAGTCAATGGAGCGGAAAAAAGACATTATTGTTTTTATTTTATTTTTTTACAATAAAAAACAA
The DNA here is from genome assembly GCA_911649635.1 of Poeciliopsis gracilis. NCBI lineage: Eukaryota > Metazoa > Chordata > Actinopteri > Cyprinodontiformes > Poeciliidae > Poeciliopsis > Poeciliopsis gracilis. Next base: position 1,043,699 of record CAJVRI010000293.1, read on the forward strand.
AAATCCAACAATGTGCTACTAATAAAATCCAATGACATATTTTCACTTAACCAAACAACATATCACAATTGGCATATTAAGAAGTAAATGTTTTATTTATTTATTTATTTATTTATTTATTTATTTATTTACTACCTTTTCTTTCGTTCTAAAGCAGGTGTGTCAAACTCCTTTTCGTCTTGGGCCAAATCAAGATCATGAAGGCTCTTAAAGGGCCGGTTGTGTCAGAATGCTTTGATAAAACCTGTTCACAAACTGTTAATATTCAATAAATTCTTAAAATTACATAATATTATTGAACTTCTTTTCAGTCCCTTCAGGGACTAATAATAAATGTGACTGTTTATTTACTCGCTGTATAAATCATGGACTATAATCATACATCAACTAAATTCTCAAGAAACAGGAGGGATTGATTGATATAAATTTGTAGTAAACAGATAAAAACTGCATTGATATGATTGATAATATAATATTTAATCACACTTAGTGTTTAGTCTACACTGTAGAGGGCCACATAAAAAGCTACGGCGGGCCAGATTTGGCCCCCGGGCCTTGAGTTTGACACGTGTTCTAAAGTGTTTCACAGATAAACATTAGGCCACGCCTACTTGAGCACCTGTTCCAGGAAGTTGTTGGAGTTTACAGTATGTGCTCGATTTCAGCACTGGAGGTGATATATCTATAAATTAAGTTTCTGTCTTTTGGTCTAAAATAAGCTTAAATCTGTTGAAGACTCAGGGTGTTGTGACTCAGCAGTAGGTGAGTAGGTTACATGGCAGATGATTGTTTGAAATTCCTTCATAGTCTGAGTAGAATCAGTGCTGATCTAATCTGAGCGATAGTGACTTTTTTCTCCACAGGTCGTCTGTTTTGTGAACTGTAAAAACCAAGATTTAGTCAAATATAAAACAATGTTTTTTATATGTTTTGAAAAAAGATTTAACATAGTTTTGTGAGTTTTAATATTCTGACATAGCGCCATTTAGCTTTCATTGTACACATTTTTTCATTAAGGGTCAGTTTAATATCCTTTAGTTACAATTAATTAGTGTTAGTGTAATAGAAAACCAACATCTTACTAAAGACAATATAAGAATTAATACCATTAAACTTTAATTAGGTACACTGCTCAAAATGTAAATCGCTTTTTATAAAAATATATAGTATATCATTCAAATTAGATTAACTGAAACATGAAGGGTAATAATCACTGTATTCATTATAATATTATCTATTGTAATCTATTTCATGAAGAGGATAAGAAAAAGAAATCGGGTACATCTCAGTCATCCTGTAAAGACTGAAGTGGTACATATTTGATTTTAGTTTAAATTCAACATTAATGCTATGATACCAAGAGCTTGTAATATTAAAATTTAATATACAAAAAAAAGATACTGACAAAATAGAAAAGAAAATGGTCAGTAGTTGGGTGCTGTTGTGTCACAACCACTAACTCTACCTGTTTTTCAGGATTTTCTGGTCTAGTTGTGATGTCAGCCTGAAACTTCGCTCAACATGTTACTTAAGAAGCACTGCCTGTCACACACGCTCCTCCTGCTGCTTGGTTGCTGGACAGCAGATGGAGCTCACAATGATTCAGAAGCAGGGTCCATCACAGAGTTGGCCCCAGTCACTTCTAGCAGGTATATCTTGGCAAAGGAAGGGTCCAGCACACTCATCGAGTGTAACGTGACTGAAGTTCAAGAGGACGTTCAGTGGTATAACTCTAAAGGACTTCTTCTTGGAGAAGAAGAAGGTAACAGAATTTTATTATTAGCAGTTTTTATTTGATAATTTACCTTTTATGTTGTCGAGAAATATCTAATCATCAGTTCATAACTTCTCATTTCCCTCTCATATTCTCATAGCACAATGCAAAGACTCACTTCTTTTAGCCACTCCAAAATGAGAAAGACAAAGGAACATCCCCTTCAAAAAGGGAAGATTTGTTCATTTGTTCATGTGGACCACAACAATGGTATTCACTTGTAGAGTCGGTTTCCAAATCCCCCCACATCTCAATCTAAATGATCACCTTTGGATTCAGATGTACAAAAAAAGAGTCACATCTATGGATGCAACTTGCAACTAATGGAACTTACAGGTTGCCAATGCAAACTACCAAAGCTCTACAGACAAAGTTTGTATATTTATGTAGAAATACAACTAATGGTCTTAAAAAGTCTTAAATTTGAGATTGCCAAAATATACAAAAACTCTGTACAGATTGCAGGTGTTTAATTGTCTTTTATAATTTTAGGTGGGAAGTGGCAGATCCAGGAGAGGGGTGCCCTAAACATCAGTGCAGTGTCCTTTGAGGACCGTGGCCGCTACACCTGCGTAGCCTCAACAGGCATTGGCCTCACCAGAAACTATACAGTCACTCTGCGTGTGGCGTACACCAACAGTGGCCTGGGGCTGTACTTTGTCATTGTGTGCTTGGTGGCTTTCGCCATCACAATGGTCCTCAACGTGGCGCGCTTGTGCATGGTCAGTAGCCACCTCAAAGAGACAGAGAAGACCATCAACGAGTTCTTCCGCACTGAGGGCACAGAGAAGCTGCAGAAGGCATTTGACATTGCCAAAAGCATTCCCATAGTCACGTCGGCGAAGACAGTGGAGTTCGCCAAGGTCACGCAATTTAAGACTATGGAGTTCGCCCGTCACATCGAGGAGTTGGCACGCAGCATTCCTCTTCCACCGCTTATTCTGAACTGCAGATCGTTTTCAGAGGAGAACATGAACGCAGAGAGTGATCATGGAAAGAGGAACAGGCAGGCCTTAGGACCTCTGTGTCCTGACCAAATCGAAGAGGAAAATGTGTGTGAAGCAATGCTGTCGAGTGAAAGACAAAGGAATGATGGGATCAGTGGAGACTTGAATGTCTCTCTGCATAAAGTAAAGGTTGATATTGAGGATGATGAGAGCAGTGCATGAACTCAGTGGGAATTCCAGCAAAGAACATTTTTACAGCCAGATAAGTTAGGTTTTTGTCTTTCAAGATTGCCTTTCATCTTGAATGTAGCAATTTATGTTTTATTTTTAATCTCATTCTTATTTCTGCAGCTCAAGTTCTCAAACATAAGCTTAAACTAACTTTAGGCTTTTCCCCTTGCTTTCAGATATTATTTAACTCTCCATCAGATTTCCAATTTTTGTTTTATGTTTCTGCAATTTCTGATCATTTCACTTATTCAAGGTTCCTTTATTCCTTTGACATGCTGGTAAGCCTTCACTGAGAAATATTGCCTGGTAAAATCATTACCTCTCCACCTCCATTGTTGTCACACCACTCATAGGTAATTGGTTTTGTAGGACTTGACATGCAAGTCTTTGTGTACAAAGATTTGCATGTTTACACAAGTCTTTGTTTGTCTGAAAAACATTTAATTGCAAAGCTTGAAATGAGGATTTTAAATAAAGCGTCAAAACTTTAAATGTAAAAATTACACAGTGAGATGGAATATTTACCATGGAAAATGTCATATTTGGTCTGCAAATTAAATTAATTAAATTATGTGATTATATGAGAAGATCCCGAGATACTTGAACTCCTCCACTTGGGGCAGGACATCTCCCTCGACCCGGAGAAGGCACTCTACCCTTTTCCGATTCAAGACCATGGTCTCAGACTTGGAGGCACTGATCCTCATCCCGGCCGCTTCACACTCGGCTGCGAACCGCTCCAGCGAGAGCTGCAGATCACGTCCCGATGAAGCCAATAGGACCACAACATCCGCAAAAAGCAGAGATGCAATCCTAAGGCCACCAAAACGGATCCCCTCAACACCCTGGCTGCGCCTAGAAATTCTGTCCATAAAAGTAATGAACAGAATCGGTGACAAAGGCAAAGGGCAGCCCTGGCGGAGTCCAACCCTCACCGGAAACGAGCCCGACTTATTGCCGGCAATGCGAACCAGACTCTGACACCGGTCATACAGGGACCTGACAGCCCGTATCAAAGGGCCCGGTACCCCATACTCCCGGAGAACCCCCCATAGGGCACCCCGAGGGACACGGTCGAACGCCTTCTCCAAGTCCACAAAGCACATGTAGATTGGTTGGGCGAACTCCCATGCACCCTCCAGGACTCTGCTGAGGGTGTAGAGCTGGTCCAGTGTTCCACGATCAGGACGATAAACCACACTGCTCTTCCAAAAAACGAGGTTCGACTATCCGACGGACCCTCCTCTCCACTACCCCCGAATAGACCTTGCCAGGGAGGCTTAAGAGTGTGATCCCGCTATAATTGGAGCACACTCTCCGATCCCCCTTTTTAAACAGGGGGTCCACCACCCCAGTCTGCCAATGCAGGGGAACTACCCCCGATGTCCATGCTATACTGCAGTTGCATTAACCAGCACAACCCTACAACATCCAGAGCCTTAAGATACTCCGGGCAAATCCCGTCCACCCCCGGGGCCCTGCCTCCGAGGAGCTTTTTAACTACCTCAGTGACCTCGTCCCCGGAGATTGGAGAGCCCAACCCAGAGTCCTCAGGCTCAGCTTCCTCAATGGAAGGCATGTTGGTGGGATTGAGGAGGTCTTCGAAGTACTCTGCACACCGACCCACAACGTCCCAAGTCGAGGTCAGCAGCACACCACCCCCACTGTAAACAGTGTTGGTGCTACACTGCTTCCCCCTCCTGAGACGCCGGACGGTGGACCAGAATCGCCCCGAAGCCGTGTGGGAATCTTTCTCCATGGTCTCTCCGAACTCCTCCCACGCCCGAGTTTTTGCCTCAGCAACTACCAGAGCCGCAAGCCGCTTCGCCCGCCGGTACCCATCAGCTGCTTCCGGAGTCCCACAGCCCAAAAGGGCCCGATAGGACTCCTTCTTCAGCCTGACAGCATCCCTCACCAAAGGTGTCCGAGGGTTGCCGCCACGACAGGCACCGATAACCTTGCGGCCACTGCTCCGATAAGCCGCCTCGACAATGGAGGCACGGAACATGGACCACTCAGACTCAATGTCCCCCGCCTCTCCCGGGACGTGTTTGAAGCTCTGCTGGAGATGGGAGTTAAAGCTCCGTCTCACGGGGGACTCCGCCAGACGTTCCCAGCAGACCCTCACAACACGTTTGGGCCTGCCAGGTCTGACCGGCATCCTCCCCCACCACCGGAGCCAACTCACCACCAGGTAGTGGTCAGTGGACAACTCCACACCTCTCTTCACCCGAGTGTCCAAGACATACGGCCGCAGATCCGACGAAACGATGACAAAACCGATCATCGAACTGCAGCCTAGGGTGTCCAGGTGCCAAGTGAACATATGGACACCCTTATGCCTGAACATGGTGTTCGTTATGGACAACCCGTGACGAACACAGAAGTCCAGCAACAGAACACCACTCGAGTTCAGATCGGAGGGAGCGCTCCTCCCAACCACGCCCCTCCAGGTCTCACTGTCATTGCCCATGTGAGCGTTGATGTCTCCCAGCAGAACGAGGAAGTCCCCAGTAGGGCCGCTCTCCAGTACACTCTCCAAGGACTCCAAAAAGGGTGGGTAGGCTGAGCTGTCATTTGGCCCGTAAGCACAAACAACAGTTTGTGCCTACGTCCCCCCACCCGTAGGCGGAGGGAGGCTACCCTCTCGTTCACCGGGGTGAACCAGAGAGGTGACATTCCATGTCCCAAGAGCCAGTTTCTGTAACCGAGGATCGGATCGCCACGACCCCCTCCCTCGGCCACCACCCATCACGCAATGCACCCGACCCCTGTGGCCCTTCCTATACGTGGTGAGCCCATTGGAAGAGGGACCCATGTTTCCTCTTCGGGCTGAGCCCGGCCGGGCTCCATGGGTAAAAGCCCGGCCACCAGGCGCTCGCCAACGTGCCCCACCTCCAGGCCTGGCTCCAGAGTGGGGCCCCGGTGACCCGCGTCCGGGCGAGGGAACACTAAATCCAAAGTTTGTATGCATCATAGGGGTCTTCGAACTGCGCTTTGTCTGGTCCCTCCCCTAAGACCTGTCTGCCTTGGGTGACCCTACCAGGGGCATGAAGCCCCTGACAGCATAGCTCTTAGGATCATTGGGGCACTCAAACCCCTCCACCACGATAAGGTGGCAGCCCAAGGAGGAGTTCCTACCCTTATCTATGATCATGAGCTTTGGGTAATGACCGAAAGAACGAGATCGCGGATACAAGCGGCCGAAATGGGTTTTCTCCGTAGGGTGTCTGGGCTCTCCCTTAGAGATAGGATGAGAAGCTCGGCCATCTGGGAGGGACTCAAAAGTAGAGCCGCTGCTCCTCCACATCGAGAGGAGCCAGTTGAGGCTTGGGCATCTGGTCAGGATGCCTCCTGGACGCCTCCCTGGTGAGGTGTTTTGGGCACGTCCCAAAACACCTCCATCCATGGATGGATGGAGGAGACCCCGGGGAAGACCCAGGACACAGGGACTACGTCTCTCCGCTGGCTTGGGAACACCTTGGGATTCCCCCAGAGGAGCTGGAGGAAGTGGCTGGGGAGAGGGAAGTCTGGGCCTCCCTTCTTAAGCTGCTACCCCTGCGACCTGACCCCGGATAAGCGGCAGAAGATGGATGGATGGATGGATGGATGGATGGATGGATGGATGGATGGATGGATGGATGGATGGATGGATGGATGGATGGATGGATGGATGGATGGATGGATGGATGGATGGATGGATGGATGGATGGATGGATGGATGAGAAGAAAACTTTAATTTTCTAACGAAGTTGTTTTGTATGCACACGGTGATGTGTGAAAGGCAAATTTGTTACTCATTTGGATGCTACCCCTGCATGTTTGTCTCAACAGAAGTCAAAAACAAAGATTTGTAAAATGTATAAATGTGATGATGTTGATAAAACTCGGTCCTGTCGCTTCTTCTTTGTGTCTCTAAAGGATATCAAAATAAAACAAAGCAATGTGATCAATCTGTGAACTAAAAAATAATGAAACTGGTTTGCTTTTTCCTCTTTCTACTTCACATGGAGAAGAGCTGAATGGCATGAAAAAAGCTGAAATCAGTCTAATTTACAAACTGATTACTATAAAAGTGAGGAAGATATACTTAAGATTCTTATTTTGGTTTGCTGTGGTTACATAGAAGGAGAATCATGCAGCTGTTATCGGTTGGAATCATCACCGTTTCAAAGCGTCTGGTAAGTAGACGAAAAAAGAGTTGTATTCATAATTAAAAACTTCAAGCTTAGAAGTTTAGCTGCTGCCTTAAAATGTCCAATGCATATTGACACAAGCAGCTGAGCGTCCTCAATACTGACAGTGTTAATCTTGGTGACGTAATGGTGACAAAGTAACAAAGATGTCCTGCAAAAGCAGATACTTTCAAAAATCTAGCAACAGCTTATTAATGATCTATCAGTAATCGACTTGCATTTTAGAGCAGCGTGCCACAAGGCTGAAGTGATAAGAAAGTGACTCAAAGATTAAAACTTTACTAGATATTTGGTCATAAAACTCTTCTGATCTAAACCCCGCTGATAATCTGATCAGTTCTCTAAAGGCAGGTGCAGAAATAGAAGCCAAATAACTTGTAATTTACTCCATTAATGACATTAATTCAATCATAACAGCTGGAGATCAGCCAGAAATCAGGATCCCTGAGTGAGGGATAAGTGTCAACACTAAAGATGTTGAAGCTTTGCATGAATTTCATGCAAAGCTTGTTATTCATGTGTATTCACTTGTCTTCACAGTAATAATAATGCTAAATATTTTAAAAGCATAGTAATTAATAGTAAGAAGGTCTGATCGGATGTGCAGTAGTAAAAAGAAACCACGTGATGGCTCTGTTGGATAGCATAACTTCATGTGAGCAGCGGCGCTCTAACTGCCCGACACGTTTTTGAGTCCCATTTCAGTTTAGTAGTCGGTGAAAGTATCAACTACTGTTCAAATCCTGGGTTCACTTGAATTCTTCAATATTAAATATTGAAACATTGCAAAATGAGACATGAATTTACCAGTAAAACATTTCATGAAGCAATAAATTTGAAATGTTCTGAAATGTCATGCAGGTTTTCAACTTTCAACTTTGCATGCAATAAAGTTGGAAAACTTGAAAGAAAAAACCAAAGCAGAAGCAGAATATTTATAGAGTATGACTCCCTTCAGGTAAGGTAAGGTAAGTTTAGAGGAGTATTTCCATATTCCTTTGTATTTATTAGGAATATAATAATGTTAGTCGTTTTCCCGAGTTGATGATTTTGCGTATTTATTAAGCTTCTTTTATACATATTAGTCACCTTCTCTCAGTGTCCCTGGTCTGGTTCTATTTTTCTCCTTATTAGTCACACCTGGTTCTCATGCTACTCATCAATTCTTCAAGTAGTAATAAGCTTGTCAGTTTCCTCACCAGATTCTCCTGTTTTTCACTGTCAAGTTTCCTCCATGCAAGCTTCTCTGTGCTCCAGTTGCTTTGCAGTTTCCAGTCAGTTGTTTTCTCAGGTCTCCTGTGCCAGAGCTTCAGTTTTTCTGTAAAGCTCGGGATACACGACACAACTTTCACTGTCATCACAGATGTAAGGACCAGGTCCTGGTGTTTAGCTCCCATCTTCAAGGGCTGGTGTAGATATGTCTCTGCTCCAACACAGCTCACTGAAATGGTCCAAATATCCTCAGCGTGTCTGCAGAGGTTCTGCTAATCAACCATCATCTGATTGATCTGAAATGACTAAATCTTGAAAACTGACACTAACAGACTGGTAACATAGGCCCGTCAGTATGCTGAATACAGGTTATATAATATTTGCTAAAATACTAGCTATGCTTTTAGAAAAAGTGGCTCCTGCATTAGCTCACTTCTGGTGTTTTCAGTAAGATGTTACTTATCTGTCTGTTGTGGAGAATTCCATCTCTGCTATTTGTCACATTTAATCCACTTTTAAGAAAACATAATTTCTTATTATTTTTGATTGAATAAACAACTAAGGAACAAAAACAGATGGACTTTATTCCTACCAACCATCAAGAATGATCAAATGTTTATTCTGAGCCAAAAACAAAGTGGTAATGCAAGGGGGCGGGGGGTTAATCTGCCTCTGTAATCCGATTTAGCAGAATTATAATTAAATTGACATAAACTGTATTTATTTGGTACTGTATTGAACTAATCTTCCCTGTAAAATGCTCTGAGATTACTTCTGTTGTACAGGGAGACTAAATAAATAGAAGCGAATAAGGTTTATCGAGCTCTCCTTGCACTGGGCCTTTTCTGTATCCAGTACTATTTTTCCCAGAGGTTAATCTCCAGTAATACAGTAACTCAGTCTGCCCTACCTGAGAAAATATCAGGTTGGCCGGCATCCCAAATAACAATAACCATTGGCCTGTGTGTTGAATAACTCTAAAAATCCATCCATGTGTCCTCTCCAGAAGCGAGCATATCTAAACAGAATTGATTGGCGTGGGCGATCATTCATAATAGAGCAGGCGTTTAGAGGGAAGGGGAAGGAAGATTTTAGGGGAGGAATATTTCCAACGGGCTTCAGTGTCATTGAGGTAAACCAAATGAATCGATTGGGCTAAAAAGGATTGGCACAGAGCGTGCAAGTCAGGGAAAGTTGTGGGAGAGAAAAATCTTCCCCTGCCTTGCTAAGGGCGTGTGACTGATTAAGGATGCTTGTAAAAACGAATGAAGTCTGCATGCTGCAAATTTGGGCATCTTCAAATTAAATTGCTTATAAAATTAGGTTAGAATAAGACTGCTGCTAATTTGATTTTGGTTGCAATCAACTGGAAGAAACAAGACAAGGGGAGAAGAAGATGAGTCACATGAGACAATGAGAGAAGAGCGCGTCGTTGACGTCTGTAGGCCTCCATGCAGATGATTGAATCTGCTGTTCAGCCTGTTTGTATTAATAGCTCTTCTGTTCGTGGGCCTGATCTCAAACAAAGTGTTGTCTTTATAGCTCATCTACTTGTCTAGTGAATGAAAAACAGATTTTTTTCTTTCTTTCTTATGATTAGTTGTTCATAATAGCAACTTCAAGAGGTTTTCCTTCCATAACTCACTAATGCATGTTGCAAACACTAATAAATCCTGTTCATGATATCTTCAGATGTGAATAGGCAGCCAGGTTTCACAGCAGAAAGCTGCACTGCTTCCAAGAACAGCTTCATGGATCATTGGTTCGTACAGAGAACAATGACCTGTAATTAAATCTGAGGAAAGTGGTAATTCCAGCAGGAAGTTTTCAAATGACTTTCATTTAGAAAAATACAATAGAGTTCCAACCAAAGAGTTCTGATATTTGTCCCAAAAGGCAGTCGGTCATCCCAAAATGACGACCGACTGTAAATGTTTGACTGTGATGAAACGTTGACTGACTCCAAATTCTGATGGCAACGTTTGTTTGTGTCTGTTTCAAGTTAGAGTGAATTTTTGTTATATGTCTTGTGTTACTAAGCTTTGTTTAGTAGACTATAATAATTAGTAACTGATTGATTGAGAAATTCAAGTTGTTAAAGGAATTTTTGGCATGAAATGATTTGAAATCTTAGTTTATTTTCGAGACGGTGATTTGAATGCAGATGTGAATAAGTCTCCTGTTTTTTCTATTTTTAGCAAAGAAGAGCTGCTTGCTGACGGTGGTTCACTTGACAAAAATTGTAAATGCCATTTCTGACTTAGAGGAGAAATTTGGCTCGTAAAAACAAACTTATGTTCATTTCGCATCTACAAAGCCTTCCCTAGTTTTGATTTGACTATTTCAGGAGGAGTGTCCTTTATGGTTGACTCGGAGCACATTCTTTTATTGTGAAAAAAAAGGGCATTTAATATTTCTTTTGTTTTTTGTTGATATGTGCCCAGTAAATCTTATAGGGTGAGATCTAATGTGCGATTAGGGATTGAGCTTATCTCAACAAGGTGTAAAAGTTTCATCACATTCTGTTTGGACTCACACAGCTGTGCAATTTGACTTGTCTGCTCTAAACTATGTATATGAATGGAAGCTTAAAAAATTTGACTCTTTTACAACAACTACTTGCAGAAGTCAAAACTTTAATCTCTCCTTTTCCCGATATTAAATATTATAATGAATTAACTGTGTTTCATACGGAGCTAATTGTGATTATGAGAAGCGTTGGTTCTCTGCCCCTGAGAAACTGTCAACATCTGTTTTGTTTTGGAACATAGACAGAGCAGGTTGGACAGAGCAGGTTGGACTGAGCAGGTTGGACAGAGCAGGTTGGACTGAGCAGGTTGGACTGAGCAGGTTGGACAGAGCAGGTTGGACTGAGCAGGTTGGACTGAGCAGGTTGGTCAGAGCAGGTTGGACAGAGCAGGTTGGACTGAGCAGGTTGGACTGAGCAGGTTGGACTGAGCAGGTTGGACAGAGCAGGTTGGACTGAGCAGGTTGGACTGAGCAGGTTGCTCAGAGCAGGTTGGACTGAGCAGGTATTTAATACCACCAAACAGGTGTGTTTTTCTAGAGACAGAAACAGACCTGCTCTCATTTTTGTTACTTAGACATAAAGATCTAAGCAATCTTAATGTGTTTTAGAAAGACGCAGGAGCATTCACAAAGAACAGTTCTGGGTCTTGAAATTGAGAAGGAAGGGTATTAAGTGCAAAACTGACATTACTTACAAACACAGAAATGAACATTGCTCAGATTGTGATAAAATTGTGATCTACACAGTATTGGACGAGAATTGTGCAGATCAGAGAGAGATCACACAGTAAACGTATATTCTTGTACTTAGAACAAGTCGTCTTAAAATATAAAATGTATGAGAGCTGCACAAGTATAAAAGAGAGAAAAGATGGAATTGATTTCTGCTACTTGGACAAAAACAGTGTGAGTAGAATGATTAGTTTCTTAGAGACTCATATAGGAACAAGGCTCCTTGTATCTAAGAGGTTAATAACTGAAGATAGTAACAATGAAGTATAAATTTAGTTACTCCATTGAGATATTTACACTGTGTAAGGATGATTTGGTTATCTTAGATGAGGAATTTGTCAAGAAACAATGTATTAGTAGAATGCTGCTTGTTACAAGAGTGACAAGAAAGATTACGTTAGTAAACAAATACCAATGTTATATTTTAAAGTATTTGATTTATTAGTAATCTAATAAATCAGTCTTTTTTAACTACTTGTTATATCATGAAAACAAGACAAACACTGTTAATATTTCAACTTGAAACACAAAATAGTATGCACCAGAATATATCATTAAATGTAATGTTTTTTTTGCTCTTCGTGACTTTATCAGTTCTTATTCAGCTCAACATCAAATTAAGTAAATTAATAAACTTTAAAGTTGTGCTTAAGTTAAAAGAAATTTTTACTCCTTTTCATTTCAGTCTATATATTTCATGAGATCTACAGCTGAGAGGGCAAAAATGGCTTTCACAATCCACGGTTTTATGTGGAGGTTCACAGGGTTTTCTTGGATCAATTCTGTTAACTATTTAAAAATGCTGCTATCTGGAAATATCATCAGAATGCATGGAGTATGTATCGATAAAACCCAAAGAATCCAATCTGTTAGTTAGATTTTCGGCATGTCTTGAGGATATGAAAACGGAGATGACCCTTAACTTTCTTCTTTTGGATTCTGACAAGACTGAAGTTGTCATTTTTTGACTTTAGCTTTTGAAAAGAGTGCTTAGTCAAACACTTTTTCAGGATGGCATGAAATTGGTCTCTGATAATAAATTAAATAGCCTTTGTAATTTTTTATGTAATTTTTTATCACATATTAAACAGGTTTCTAGGATATATTTCTTTCATCTCAGGAATATTACCAGAATGAGAAATATCTTGGCCAGGATTAACCTTCTTCACATGCCAGGGTTATTTATGGAGCACTATTTGAATCAAGCACAGAATCAGGAGTGATGCAGAAAAACTAATACATTTGTTACTTCAAGGCTGGACACTTCACTATCAAGAAGTCCACAAAATACAGTTAAAAACCTTCAGGTGACCCAAAACACTGGAGCAAGATTTCTGATGATAATTCAAAAGAGAGAACATATTTCTCCTATTTTAGCTTCTCTTTATTTGCTCCATGTTAAAATCCAAAATAGAATTTAGAGAAAGAGATTGTCCGTCTCACAAAACCTTTAATAATCAAATAAATCAGACAACTGTCTTTTCCATGTTTGTAACAGAACTCTCTGCTCTCAGACTTGCTAGTTTGTGTATTTCATCAAAGTAGAATGTTAGTCAGATCTTTTAGTTATAAGGCTTTTCTCTTGTAGAACCAGCTTCCAGTTTTAGACTTTAAGGTAGACATCCTGTGTACTTTTAAGAGTAGGCTAACTTTCCTTTTGATAGTTTTGTTAAAACAGTAATGTTTCCCAGTCATGTGGGGGAAAGGTAGAGTGTGTGGCTCGTTTCAGGAGGAGTGAATGCTGCAGGGCAGTGACTTAATGCAATCTGCACACTTTTTAAACTAAATTTGAATATTAAACTGATTGATAACAAGGATTAATTGGAATGTGTGATTGAATGGACTACATATTTTGTCCCTGAAATACCTTAAGACGACATTTGTTGTGAAATGGCCCCTATATAAATAAACTGATTTGAATTCAATGATGTGATTAACTGTAACAGAGCTGTCGGATGGGTTTCTGCAAGACGTGACGTATTTATATTGCATATTTTTAGCAACCAACTCCATAGACAGAATCACCTGATAAATTAACTCTTTCAAAGTGAATAAACATATTTTTTTCAGCTATCTAAATTTTTTGATTTTCTAGTTGATGACAAATTTGTTGATTTTATCCTTCCAGGATGTGTTTAAGGTGTAAGGATCTGATTTTGATCTGTTTTGTTGCTACTCATACAGCAGACACCAGAGGGAACTGCTGTCAAGGCTTTGAACTGGGAACATCCACACAGAGCCTCATCCGCACAGGTCTTTTTTTTTTTTTGCATTTCCTGACCAAAAGGTGCTTGTAATCATATTTCTGTTTCCCATTCATATGACCTAGTATATAATCTGACATAGTCTCAGATTTGTATAAGCTAGAACTTGTTTGATTTCCATGGTAGTGGCATGCAACATATAACACTGTCCTCAAATGTCGTCATCTTGCAAGGGGGAGTAAAGTCTGTCTAATAAATCTTACATTTGCTGAGATGGGATTTATGCACATCTGAGTCAAATATAATTTTTGGATAAATGGTTGTTAACTTTTAGGAGGAGTAACTGAAAACTCCAGAATCTAAAATTGAAGCTATTTTAAAAAATTCACTGATCTTGGAAAGTTAGTTTAGAAAGACATTAAGTCAAAGGCCAACAACACAGGTATAATAAAAAACAACAAAAAACACATTAAGATTTTATTAAGGTTTCAGTATAAAGTTAGCGTCACAAGTCTACTAACCAGGAAATCTGGAAAACGTATCATTCATACAAGACATCACATGTAGGCCAAGGTCATTCTTATGGAACGCTGTTCTGTAAACAGAAAAGGTGAATACATGACGGTGAACACAGATTGATTCTGCCAGTAATTAGCTCTGAAGCAGTGAAGCAACTTTTAATATTTAGTTTAAACTGAATGCTTCTCAAAACAATTCAAAATTCAAAGTGGATTTTTATACTCAAGGTATTTTAGAGAATCCTTGAAAAAAGTAAGGACTACTGATTTTTCCCTCCACCTGTATTACTGATTGTTAAAGAGTGACTCTATCTGCATCCTCTTTAAAATCAGGAAACAATTCAGGCGAAAAGGTTGTGGGGCGAAGCCAAGAACGATGGAAGGGGGTTGTCTGTGGGTTTCATGGCAGGTTAGAGGTGCATTATGCGGAATAAGAGAGCACTTAACAGTGTTGAGGGGGGGCTGGTCTGAGTGAGGGCACAAAACCATCTCACAATAATAGCAGAAAGGCCAAAGAAATGGGGTTTCAGTGTTGCTCCTGGTATTCATGGAAAGACTTTTTGTGTGAAATGGATGACATAAAATGATCTGGACCCATATGAGCATTTCTAATAGGGAGAGGCAGCATGTAGCCGACACAGCTGGTTTATGACCCTGGCTTTTCCAGTGTTGCACATAAGCCAAGCAACACTCGAGATGAGCATGAGCTGGGACTTAGATGCGACTACATAGCCCATGATAGACATTTTTGCTCATCCCGATGTGAGCGTCTGCTGCTGTATTGACTCCCCTCCAACACATAAGTCCATTAATCAGTCCAATTTCCCTGTGGGCAGTGGTTTATTTCTGTCATCAAATGCCTGATGAAATCTTTAGACACGGCGTATTAGGGAACAATACCTCCAAATAGCTGATAGTGTTAACAAGTCACATGCTGAGCTGAGGCATCGCTCAACTCTAATTTGAAAGGAAGTGAGGTGATAATGTGATGTGCCATCCTTTTGTGGGCGTGCATTAATGGTACCAGACAAGATGGCAATTGATGGCAAAGCAACTGCTTGCAGAGGGAAGGGAAGAGAAACGCTGTGTGTTGGGGGAAGAGGGGAGTGGGAGTTAAAGTACATTGACTGGCAAACTGCAGAGCTACAGTGGCCTTTAATTCATTATTTCCCCTGATGGAGAAGATTTAATATATTTGACGTGCATTTTACCCTGTCCATTTTTTCAGCTTTCTTCTTTTTCCTCAGAGTTATGTCCAAATAAAAACTATTCATTCTATTGTCTGTTCTTGCACTGCTCTTTTAAAAAGAAATTAAGATATTGTCATTTGGACAAAATAAACCCAGCTTTTTTATAGTAGTAAGGCTCAGCCTGCACCACAGATGACATGACTTGCTGAAGTAAATCTGTAATGTGCCTACACGATATTCTCTATGTCGGACGGGTCTACAATTTCTCCCCAAAAACCAAAAACAGCCTGATCTTTTTTGTGATCACAATATGGTTTTCCATAAGTTACTTAGAATTAAAAAGCTCAAAGACTCCCGCCAAATTCCTGCCACACCCAGATTTTTGTTTCTGCAATGACAGAAGCTGCAGTGCATACTTTGACCTGAAAATGTCTGACTTCACTTTGACGGCTTCCATCAATGCTGATCTCCACCAACCTTGGTTGATGCTTCAACTGCCACCAGTGACCTTCAGGGCTAGAAAGCAGCATTCACAGCTTCATGATTACATCTTTCACAAAAGACAAAAGAAATGCTTTCTGATGTGCCAATGGGATTGTGTTAGAAGCTCTAACAAGTTTCTAACAAAATGCTGTATCAAAAATAACACCAAAGAAATTTGACTTCACACTGTTGTCCTGATTCCTTGAAATTGGCATCTGTCTCTTTAATATGCTAATGACTCTTACCCTCACTTCCCTTTCAGCATGTCATCTCAGCAATGCTTTTCCATGTTGCTGTTTATAACCATTCTTAGGATTGTTGGACTGATATGTAGGTTGGACAATAAACTCTAGACACGCAGTTCTTCCAGGTGTTTGCTAATTGTTGCTGCCACTAATAGAGGAGCAGGGAGTCCAAGGTGGAGCTCTGATAAATTGTACAGGCAATCGTTCATGGCTTTCCAGATGCCACTGGAAGCATGGTTTAACTGTGATCCTAAAGAATTACTGACAAACACATCACCACCTGAGCTAGTGGCTTCATGTTCACATGTTATATTCTGAAATGAAACATTGTCCTTTTTTATGTACAACAGTGTCCTCTCATGATGGATTTCATCACAGACTGAATAGTTGCCAGAGATCTATTAGAGATTTCATGTCTTATTGAGACAACAATGTCTGTGGTCGATTTTAGTAGATGTGTTTGTTATGTGGGTAGCATATCATTTTAAGTGATTCAGTTCTCTCCAAATCCAACTTTTCAACCAGCCTCTGAAACAACAATCCTGTTGTCATCATAAGTACAGCAGCAGCTGTCATCCCTATGCTTAGTGTTTTCACTTCTCACACCAAAAAAAAAAAAAAAAAAGAAAAGAAATGTTACAGAGAACATGAAGTCTTTTTCTACTTTTCCATTGGAATGACCCCCACCTGAGTCTGGATGATACAGTTCAGACATGAATTAATTAAAACTGAAATTTTTTATCCAGTTCTGGGGATCGGCTTGATGTCCTAATTCAGAAATGTTTCTATTAATAATAATTAATATAATATAAATAATAATAATAATAATAATAATTCATAATTAATTAATAGAAAGTTAATCATCAGATGCTACATCTACCACAACGGCTTTCCTCTGTTGTTTGTCCACTACGACAATGTCTGGTTGGTTCATCATTACCATTCTGTCTGTCTGGATCTGGAAGTCCCACAGGATCTTAGCTCTGGCATTCTTCACCACCTTTGGGGGTGTTTCCCACTTTGATCTCGGGGTTTCCAGTCCATATTCTACACAGATGTTTCTGTTCACTATGCCTGCCACTTGGTTATGTCGTTCCATGTACGCTTTCCCTGCCAGTATCTTGCACCCTGCTGTTATGTGCTGGACTGTCTCAGGGGCCTCCTTGAACAACCTACACCTTGGGTCTTGTCTGGTGTGGTAGATCTGGGCCTCTATTGCTCTGGTGTTTAGGGCCTGTTCCTGGGCGGCCAGGATGAGGGCCTCTGTGCTGTCCTTGAGTCCAGCTTTTTCCAGCCATTCGTAGGATTTACTGATATCAGCCACTTGGGTTATTTGCTGGTGGTGCATCCCATGTAGGGGCATATATATATATATATATATATATATATATATATATATATATATATATATATATATATATATATATATATATGAGCTGCATATGTAATATATATGCTTATAAACCCCAGGACCAGTAGTAAAGATTTCAATCTAGAACACCACACTGGCTTCTTATTTCCCTATGAGATGCATTTTTATAATAGCCAATTGTTTCAAATGCACAGACTTGGGCTCTTACAGATTGACTGACATACTCCATGCACATTTCATCACAGGGCTGCTGTGAGTCTTTTCTTACCATAACCTCACTGATTGGCTGAATTCTGTGATGCAAAATGAAAGTAATATGCTCAGGGCCTGCCCTTAATTTGTACATACATTTTTCAGTGTGTATACAAAAAGCAGATGGGAAGGTTTACTAACATACCTTTTTCCAGGCAGCTCTCCACAGTGAAAAGCAACAGCTGTTCATTTGATGCTGCCTCCACCTTTGCTGACCCCATTTCCGTCTTAGCGGTGGCTGAGACTGGGAAAAAAATTAGTTGCATTACCCACTCCCCACCATGGCAGGTCTCGCTGTGATTCTGCCCAGATTCTGTCCATTACAGTGGCCCCTCTGTCTGATTAGCCCAAACACATTCACTAACATGCCAAATCACTGATTCACTCAGTCATCAGAAAACTCCATCCTGCCACAAACGAACAGACAAAACAGCAGCACCATGGGACACAGGCAGCAGTGACAAAATTTCTCACTTGGTTGTTTGTTCCAGACACACATGCACATGAGCACACACGCACACACACACACGTCCCTCGCCCCCTCCCCTCCACACACACACTATCTTCAAAAGGATTTTGTATTGATCTTCATTCATTTATAGTCTAACCCTGACCCTAACCCTAAACACATGGTACCCTGTACCATTAACTTAAGTTGGTATGTGTCCATCTTAACTTAAGCTCAATACAGTCCTAACCCAAAAACAATACCTCTTCTCATGGGGTCCTGGCTTTGGGGCCCATAAGGAGCAATCATCCTCACAACTGTGTGTTTATTAGAAAAAAAATTATACTGAACAAAAATATAAATGCCCATCCCATGTGGAGTTAACAACTGTAAATGATGATTTGTGTATTATTTTTAGTTCAACTTGCTGTCAGTGAGCATTTCTGCTGAGTAATGCTCAGTAGTAATGCTAATTGTTGTATATTTTACTCAGTGCATGGGTGGGGCATATCCAGTGAGTGATCAGACAAAATGAGCAACAACTGGACAATCTTTGGACTGGGGACAATAAAAGGCCACCCCAAAATATCACAAGTCATAATGCCACAGATGTCACACGTTATGTAGGAGCATGCTATTGGCATGTTGGATGCAGGGATGTCCACCAGGCATGGTTCAATGTTGGGTCATAAACCATTTAAGAGTTTGTTTCCAACAGAATGGCACAACTACAAATCGGCTTTATTATTGTCGGCCACGTGTGACCATTCCAGCACAAGATCGCCACATCCGGCTCGTCCGTCTGTGGCTAAGACCAGCGACACACACAGATGATGAGATTGTTGATTTGCACAACAGACGCATCACACCTCACACTGTCCATAACTGCCTATGAGAAGCCAACTTGGTTAAAATCAAATTCCTTAACCTGACCCCTATCATGATCAAAGGACTGTCATTCTACTATAAATGGCCATTCCACAATATTATCAATGCCGATATGAAGATCAGTAATTATTATTAAATATATTTTGATTTCTCCATATATTGCATAACCCAAATGTTCATAAAACTCATATTTGACATGGGCCTTTATATTTTTGTTCAGTGTATGTGTATACAAAAGAATGTGTTTTATATATGTTCTTAAAAACAGCTAACAAGATTTTGTTAAACAGTATCACTGCTTTTAAATTTAAATCTATTGTTTTACATTTGTGCATATGTATTAATTAGTTTTATTTTGTAAAATTAATATGGTTGCTGGGCTGCACAGTGGCGCAGTGGGTAGCGCTGTTGCCTTGCAGCAAGAAGGTCCTGGGTTCGATTCCCGGCCCGGGGTCTTTCTGCACGGAGTTTGCATGTTCTCCCTGTGCGTGCGTGGGTTCTCTCCGGGTTCTCCGGCTTCCTCCCACAGTCCAAAAACATGACTGTCAGGCTGATTGGGCTTTCCAGATTCTCCTTAGGTGTGTGTGTGTGTGTGTGTGTGTGTGTGTGTGTGTGTGTGTGTGTGTGTGTGTGTGTGTGTGTGTGTGTGTGTGTGGTTGTTTGTCTTTGTGTTGCCCTGCGACAGACTGGCGACCTGTCCAGGGTGACCCCCGCCTCTCGCCCGGAACGCAGCTGGAGAGGCACCGGCAACTCCCGACCCCGTTAGGGAGAAGGGTGACGGAAAATGAATGGATGGATGGATGGATGGATAATATGGTTGCTGTGTATTGCAGACTTCTGCCCAGGTCCCTCTGGAAAATGAGATCTTGATCTCAATGGGGTTTACCTTGTTAAACAAAGGAAATTTTAAAAAATATTATTATTATTAAATTAGTATTATTAAATAATAATAATGAAAATGTAAAATACACCTGTGACAAACTGTGGAAATTATTGTATCTTCTAGAATTTTGTAAGCACCAAAAAATCATAAAATACATGTTTTTTATATTAAATTATCTAATGTGGCTTGTGGTCTTTCACCAAAGGCAAAAGAGAAATCCTACAACCGCTGATGGTACGCCGTTTTTGTTTAGAAGTAAGTTGTGCTGTTTTATTCCATGATTCTTAGTGCAGCAGCTCTACAGGCAAGGAGGAGAATAGGTTTTTCAATTAATTTGGGTCGCTTGGCACAGTGCAGTGTCATAATCCGGCTGAAGTTTATCAAATGTTGCAATTTTGGTCCACCGAACTACAAGGAGTGAAAATACCTTAAGACCCTCATTTTTCAACAACCACAAAATTAGCACATGTACTCTGAATAACACACAATATCAATGCCAGTAATGTTGTAAATCTAATGTGTTGAACATATTGATGTGTTGAAGGTCAGAGAAAGTGTGGATAATATGTTTAGCAAAACAAAAAGCAGATAATCAGGGACTGAAAGTATGCTCTAATGTA
This sequence comes from Poeciliopsis gracilis, assembly GCA_911649635.1. Classification (NCBI taxonomy): domain Eukaryota; kingdom Metazoa; phylum Chordata; class Actinopteri; order Cyprinodontiformes; family Poeciliidae; genus Poeciliopsis; species Poeciliopsis gracilis. Next base: position 1,064,423 of record CAJVRI010000293.1, read on the forward strand.
GTAATTGTTTTAATGTTCTCAGATAAAATCTTTTATTTCACTAACTGCAAAGAGCAGTAGCAGTAAAAGTTTGTAATAATAGTCTGTAGATTATATTTTGTACAATTCAAAAATTCAAACATTTTTGGAAAGAAATTTCTAGCTTATACAATTGTCAAAAAAAAAAAAAAAAATGATTTAAAAAGAATTTACCTCGGCAGATAAATATTGTATTCATGCACCATTCATACACCATTAATCATTATGAAGAATGAACATACAAGCTGAACAAATCAAATGTAGATTCAAAACACAAATCCATTCTTTGCAGTTCTGTGTACCCCCCATCTATTTTTATTGACTCCATGCACAAGAGACATTTCACCTGAAATAGCCTTTTTAATATTCACTTCCAACACAACGGCAGTCTAAGTCATATCGATTGTGGTTGAATTAAAACTACCTGGTTCAGGGCATCACTAATCCCTGGGTTCTTTTAAGAGTCACCTGGTCTGACAAATGGGCCCTTTTAAAGGAGTATAATGTGTTTTTAAATTATTTTATTGATGGGAGGGGGGCAGCCACTCCAGGTGCTCATACAAAGTGAGTTAACATGCTGTGAAAGGGTCAATTTGGCCTCCATTTTCCATTTCTTCCTTATCTGCATTTAGAGTCTTGCTGAGAGGCTCAACATGAAGTGGGATGGGCTTTGAAGAGGCTTGGCAAATTTCAGTATCTGCTTCCATTTAAGAAGTTCTTTTATTGCACAAAATTGGAATGACTTTATGCCTTTTTTATGGTGAGGAGGCTGATTGTTTTAGCCGTACATAGATTCCATGCACAAAAAAGGTGTGCTGATATATTTTCAGATATTTCAAAGGAATAGCATTTTGTTATAGAATATACTAACCTTGCTATTTAACTGTAAACATAGCCCTCTTCTCACTCTAGAGGGAATCAAACTAAAACTGTTCATGCTATAAACTTTGCTTCTAATTAAGTGGCACAGAAGATTTTTAAAAGTTGTTTGATCTCCCACGTTGTCCTCACCTCAAAAAAATCTTCCAAAAGCTTTCAGCTCTCCCCATGTACGTGAAGCAAATCCTGTCCAAGAGGGAGCCTCATGCAGTGGCCAGCCAGAATTATATTTTGGCTCTCATAAGCCTGGCAATTTATCGCTGAAAATGAATGATTAATGCTGAATCGTAGTGAAAAGGTGTGTAATGCTTTTCAAATGAAGCAGACTCTGTAAAAGGGAGAGTGCTAATTGCAATGCAATTTCTATGACCTCTGCTTAAGTACATGAAAGCCTCCTGCTATCGTCAGGTGAAATTGCATTTTCAAGTAACATTTTAGAGTCCGTCTGGGCGCTCTGCCCAATAAAGCCATTGGTAAATGACTCCTCTTTTAGACTCCATTAGGAGTGGAGAGAGAAACATTTCATAGGATTCGGAGTCAGTAACCATGTAATCAGGATGTCCAAAAAATGTGAGATCTGGTAAAGAGGATAATTAATAAGATTGACTTATGAACTACATAATTAATGAATACTGGCCTCTTCAGTTGTCCCTCCAATTGCTGCCTTTGTTCTCTTATTGTCATTAGGATCCTGAGTAACAAAGGTAGAAACCATGGAAAGGATTCCAGACATCTGAGGGAACATTAATTGGCTGCTTAGAAATGCAAAACAGAGTTATTTGAAACAATAATTGACACTGAATGTGTGACTAACAGAGATTAGGATGCCGGGAATATGATTTGCTTACCGACACGATGTGCAGGTCATCAAAAATTTCACTGGATTTTATTTGGTAAAAGCAATGTATATTGGAACTGCGGTGCAGCAACTGTTGCCGAATTAAACCTTCCAGTTTGAATCAGCTCATTTATAAATGCTTTAAATGTAAATTGAATTAGAATACAAATAAACACATCTCTAATGAGACCTGAGCCTTATGCTTCAGGCATTTGATCTGAAATAACATAATTGTGATACAAACTGCAATGTTCAGAGACAATGCAGTGAAAAGGTATCTTCACCTTTGCAGATTTAACACCTATTAATTTATACATAGAAACTCCTGGTCTTTGTTTTCTTTTTCTTCTTCTGCTCTTTTCTTTGATTTGTTATTTTGTTTGTATTTTCTTCTAATTCATGTAAAATAGTCTTGTTGCTGAAAATGTGCTATATAAATAAAATTACTACCTTTACCTTACTTACCGTTTTCTTTATTTATTTTCTTTCTATTTGTCACACTTTACCTATTAACTGTCACTTTGAAAACACATGTTATGGGGACAGTGGTGTCCTCATCACAGTTGTCCTGAAGGACAATAATGGATTGATTTCAGTGATTGCTCCTTGTATATTGAAGGTGTACCAGCAGCAAAGTGACAGAAGAAGTACAAGCATGCAGATTCACACAATATAAAAACAGAAAAAGAGACTAAATGTTTTAGAACATCAAGCAAATGGTAATATCAGAGATAAACAGTTTGAATCCAAATGTGTTTTTTAAATGAAGATTAAATTTAGTAAAAAAATAATAATAATAATAATAATAATAATAATAATAATAATAATAATAATAATAATAATAATAATAATAATAAAAACTGGCCTAAAAAGGGTTGTCACCATTGGCTGCACCATCCACATGGAAAAATACTTTATTTGTTCCTGTGCAGAAATTAATTTGCACCAGACAATTAGTAGAAATACCTTAGGCATAGCCTTACACAGTAAATCTGAGAATATAATTAAAGGTTTTTAATGTGTACAGTTTATAAATCACACTTCTTTCAGTATCTAGCATCCTGAAGAAGATTATTTGTAAGATTTTTTGAGAATAGTTGTGTTATGATTCATGTGCCATACAGATACCTAATAAAAAAAGTAAGAATTATTTTGTGTCATAATTTTTATCATCACAATATTACGGCAAAATATTTTGCTAAAACTCTAATTGCGTATCACTCCACTCCTACTTGCAAGGAATAAATCTTTTGGACCCTGGGCTTCGAGGTCTAGAAGGAGCAGTTTGTCCCCACACAATGTCATATTTATTAGGAAACAGTCCTCAAATACAAGTCTACACACACACAAACACACACACCCAATGGAAGGCCTAGAAAATAAAAGAAAAGGGTCAAATCTTGTGAGAGTCAGGCTGGAGAAGCACTCTGAAGTGCAGAGACCAAGGATGCAGAGGTTCTTCAGAGCCACATCAACCCCCACAATTTCAGGATCCTAAGCCCCTCAACCCCCCCTCCACCCACCCACCCACCCAAAGGTAGTGGGAAGTAACAACTGTTAATGCAAGCAGCAGAGATAAAACTCAAAATCAGAAAAAAAACTTCCATATAGAAAACAAACTCACATGCACAGTGTGTTAACGGGTGTGTGTATACTGACCCACTATGACCTGTTCTTTTTGAAGACAACAAAGATGGGAGTGAAAGAGAAGTGAGATCACACATTTAAATCAAATGGCTGGGTGCTCCTATTCATGCAATACCCACTGGGGGAGATGCTAACAATGCCCTGCTTGTGCAACGTCTCCGTGTTCATTCTGGACACACTGAGCAACAGTAACTGCTGCATTGCAGCTCATTAGATTAACTCATCACTTTTATAATATGGTCATTCTCTGAGTGTAATTAGATCAATATCTGTTGCATTAAGACAAATAAGTGACTGATAAACATTTGATAGGGTGTCTTAATTTTCAAACTACCCACAGTAAAGATAAATTGACTGATCATGCTGTCTTATTTAATTGCATCAATAATAATAATAATAATAATAATAATAATAATAATAATAATAATAATAATAATAATAATAATAATAATAATAATATTTATGTTGACATAAGAAATAAATCTATGTATGATTTTGTCATTTTAGATTGCAGCATTATACTTGAGTATCATGCTTTAATTTTGAGTGTCACTTTGCTGTTGGTACACCTGAATTTCCCCACTGAGGGACAATGAGGGATATTTCTATTCTATTCCATTCTATCTTTATGAGGAAAAGATCACATTAAAACAGATATTTGAAATGTGACAGTATCTCCTGTAGACCTACTGTGATCAAACTGCCTTTGCATCAGTTATTTAAACTCAAAGGTGTCAGTTAAATAAAATAGACTAGTGTAGAAAATTGTTGAGTTTCTGAACTTTGTGATAGATGTCTGAACTAGTTTAAAAGTATAATATGTGTGTTTTTGGGTAAAGTCCATTGAGGATGATAGTTTATTATTCCAAAGACTACTTTGTATTAAATTGAATAAAAGGCCATTTAATTACCCTGGTAGAAAATGGTGTGGCGTTAAATATTAGCAAACCAATGATTTATTTAATTTAGCTTAAAAACACCTTTTCTCCTTGATGATTTGACTCACAGAAAATATTAAATACATCGTTAATTTTGATATGTTGTCATGAATTCACATTCTTTTTTCAGCAATTAATATTATACAACTGCAATGTTCTGCTATCAACATACTTAATATAAATTAAGCATTTTTTATACATTTCTATTAAATTTAACCTTGAATGCTTTAAATAAAGCTACCAGTGATGATCATATGATGTATTCCATGCCGTCTTTATTTCTAAAGTCTCATGATTAAGGTTTCCCCCTCGAAGTATGGAATATTGATTTATTTGATCTAAATATTATTATGATTGAGTTGTTGTTTGTGTCTTAAATAATTCTTACATATACTCAAATGTGTCAGTTAAATAAAGTAGGCTAGTAAAGAAAATTGTTGAGTTTTTGACCTTTGTGATAAATATCTGAACTAGTCTAAACGTATATATATAGAAAAAAATCATGCTTGTTTTGTCAAAACTTAATGTAAGGGGAATTAATAGGTTCAAAAATCAAGGTGGATTTTTAGTTTGAGCAAAACTGGAAGGCTCAAAACTCTCAGGACCAGGAAGCAGTGGACTTATGGGACGACGTGTTGCTTGAATGGGAGAGAATAGAGTGGAGATGATTGGGTCTCTTAATGCTGCATGGATTCCTGCTGGAGCTGCCAAACAAGCATAAGTCCCTTTATTTCCCTGGCCTTCACAGTGGATTAAAAGGCTTTGGATTGCTTAGTTTATCCTGCTTTGCAACAGACAATGGTGGTATTTCATTTTTTCCTCCCTGTGGCCTCAGTGGACAACATGGTAGCGTCCAGTTTTTCTTCTTGCTCACTTGTGAGAGGAAACTGATTATAATTAGAGACGACCTTCGCAGTTGTGGTTCTGAGGCAATCCTGCACCAGGATTACCTTAACAAAGCTGTTATTAGCTTAACAAAATAGTAAAAGAGAAAAGAGAGAGGGTGAATGGCATGTGTGTGTGTTGCGGGTTAAAGGTAGGGAGTGTGGGAGGACTTGGGTTGCATCTGTCCCCATACAGATTTGTTTAATTGGGTTTGACTCGTGCAATTACAAGGTAATAATAGTCTTTTGAGCCAAGCTGTGCCGAAATGAAATCGGTTAGTCTACACACCTAATGCAGTTGGATAGTTTGAAACACAGAACACACAACCAGGAGTGAGGGTGGAGGGAGATGGGGAATTGGGAATGGAGTCGGGTTAAGCACTGGTTGTTGAGTCTTTCATAGGACTCCAGGACGCCACGGCAATAACAATAACAGAATTAATGGCCCAGGCACAACAAGAATGTCAACTAAGCAGGAGCCTGCTGTGCCCTTTGAGTTGCCTTCTGACGCCTCTGTTACTGGGCCTGCCTCAGCACAACAACACTTGACCTGTTCTCTGTTTTATCTCTTGCTTCACCATCTATTGTGACTATCAGAAAACAGAACCCAAATGAAGCAAAATTAGGAAATGATTAAATAGGGACATCTTTGTTACCAGGCTAATATGGAGCTGGGGGGACTAACTGCATTATAATGGAAGAAGCAAACTGGTACTGCGGGAGTTTTCCAAGATTTCATTTTTTAAGCATCACATTGGTTGATTAACAAGTACTGTTCACTCTGATCAGGATTGGCCAAAACATTGCAGTTTGCATTGTTCACATCAAAGAATGATAAAATATGTAAATTTACCAAGAGATTCTGGCATGGACTTTCTTGTGGTTTCCAATTAGTTTCTCTGCCTGTTAATATAAAATGAAGAAACCATAAAAAATCTCCATATTATTTTTTGGGACCCAGCTTTTAGCCTTAAAATTATTGTTTCTACTTTAACAAATGAATATTTTAGCTTTGAAAAAGAAACCTGAATAAATATTCTATAAAACTTTTTATTTACTCCAATTCTTTTTCAAGTCAAATAGAGAATAAGGTGTAAAATTTCTCAATCATGAAAAGGGGGTCTTGCAACTAAATGGTTGACAGGACATTTCCTCAACTAAAGAGCTGTTGGATAAAATGAAGAGGAAACAGAAAAGAACACGTAAAAAGTTGAGGTTTTAACCCTCTCCAGGCAGATGTTGCAGATTTGCAACAGCTAAATGCTACTTAACTAGTCTTTGCAAATAATTTGAGCCTGAGAGGGTTAAAAGGAAAACTGCAGGTAGATTAAAGCTAATGTCATAGTATTAGTACAGAAAAAGGGAAATGTGCAGAGCCAGAACAATGTTTGTGATAAACGTTTAGAAACAGCAAATCTGCACTGCCCTGACATCACAAAAATCTAAGTTGTCAGAGTCATTTCAAAACAAAAAGGAAGCCATCTTATGCATTTCTGTGCAGAGAGCCTCAGCAGAATCTGAAGCATATTTACTGAAGATTTTTTTTGTGGCATTTGCTGAGTCGATAGTCCTTTATAAACAAATGAATTTACACTCAACAAAAATGTAAATGCAACACTTTTGTTTTTGCTCTCATCTTTCATGAGATGGACTCAAAGATCTAAAAATCATTCCAGATAAACAATATTACCATTTCTTTCAAATATTGTCCACAAATCTGTCTAAATGTTTGATAGTGAGTACTTCTGCTTTGCTGAGATAATCCATCATAGGTGTGCCACATCAAGATGCTGATCTGACGTCATGATTAGTGCACCGGTGTACCTTATACTGCCCACAATAAAAGATGCAGTCTCTTATTTTTATTTTATGCTATTTTTTTTTACATTTGTTTAAATCCATGCAGAACTTCAAAGAGGACAAAACCAATGTTCTCACTTTTTAAAAAGGCCCTGTAACAGTCCTAACACCTAACACCATAAATGTTTTAGCAGTTATGCTATTGGTAGAGCGAGAGAAAGAATCTTCATCATCAAGTCCTCGGCTTCTAGCAGCCTGATGGTTTGTTCCATTTCCTGGTTTGCCTTAAACCAATCATCTTCTCCCAGCCAGTGCTTCAAACTCAGCAAAAACAAACAAAATTGTTATGATCTAAATAAACATAAGGTGTTTACTAAATTTGTGCACCCAAATTAATAAACAAACTAATACAAAACCCACCACCAAAGAAAAAGTGAAATTATCAATGTAAAAACATTTAAATAAACTGAGGAAAAGATGGAGGAAAAGATGGAGGAACCTCCACAGGCCCCCTGAACACTGCTGGTGAATTAGGTAAAGCCCAGTAATAATACTTTTGTAAAATTCTGATGAACTGTAGTGTCAATTTTAGAATCACATATGAAGATTTTTATTCAACAAAAATGATTGGTTTTTTTGCTTTCATATAAAACATGTGATCTACTTTTTATTGCAACAATTTTCAGAGAGAACTGACAGGCAGACATTTAAAAGCTTCGGAACAAAAACATTTAATTAATCCAAAATAAATGTTTTTATTGAACTGTAAACATTTTATACATGACTTGATGGTTTTTGAGGTAAAATACTGTCTTTGATATGACATGGATATCTGAAAAGTATGCATAAAACATGAAAATCTGGGTTAAACAGTAAAATAAAAATCCCAGAACTCTATATAAGAGAATAGTAATTTCACACTTCTGTGTATCATATCTGTCTCTGGATACCTCACAGATATCATGAGCATAAATAACATAAACGTCAGGTTTATGGTATTTAATGTTACATTTTTATTTCAGTACTTGTTATAAAGTATGGGCCTTTATTAGTTGAGGCATGAACGGTAATGAAATACCAAATTTGAGTCACTATAGCTCATTGCACTTTAATTTGTTAAATTAAAGCAGCCAAACACACAGTTTGGTCTGATGATTCTGGTCATTTGGTTTTATATTGACATCAGATTTAAGGGGATGGGGAAACATAACATTTCTGGTGCTTTAATCCCTGTCCTTATTATTAGAAAATAACAGCTCACTTCACAATGAGGGATCATCATTTGCTTTATTTAGATAAAAGTTAGGGTTCTACTTTAAAATGGTGGAAAATATTCCAAAAATGTATGTGGCGTCTCTCTGTTTATTGACCAAGTCTTTTGTCTTCAGGATAGCATTTTGTTACCAGTAGCCAGTTTGAAAATTAAAGAAAAGTGTTTCTTGAAATATTACAGTAAACTTCCTCTCTAAGTAACTTTACTTGTTTTGCGTGATAGTACCATGGCAAAGAAAAAAAAAAAAAAGAATTCATCTGTTGTGGGTGTTACTTTGTTACTTTTACATCCTCAATGTTTCAGAGACCTGACTGCAATACAGTGTTCTGTTTATTACTCCATATACTGCAGTATGTCAGTCTGTGTGCAAAAAATTACACCATATCAACAGCTCAGGGACACACAAACACACACACACAACTTTGCTGTGTGGGCTGACTTGTATGGACTTTGAAGCACTCTGCTGTCAGTCATAATTAGCTGTAAAGATGGTCCCATTTTGATGCTTCAGAATCAAGTCCTAGCAAATAGCTCTGGGAAGGGGAGCTACATCCTACAAGATGGCTTTTCCCTGATATAATTTGTGGCTGCAAATTACAAAACAGAGGCAGAAATAATGTGAAAAGTCAAGTTTGGTGAGGGAGAAAATGGAAAAATTTAGGGCTGTGTGCCATGTTAATGGATATCCTTGTGGCTTGGAGAAAATGGGAGTCAATAATGTGTCCTTAATGTCTGTCTGCGCTGTTTCAGGGAACATATCAGAAGAAGTGTCCCCTGCCATTTCTGCACGCAATCACTTAATGGGATGGGCAAATCTCAACAAAATAGATGCATTGATCTATTTTTGGGCTTAACAGATGGAGAGAATCTGTGGCTCTTGGAAGACAAAAAGAAAACATACTGATTGTGAAAAAAGCAAGGTACAAACAAGCAAAGATAAAAACAAGCTTTTCAGGATTTACTCAGCAAGGCAGCAAGCCTGCCAAGTCTGTGTGAGGCTTGAGTGTAGACACTGACAAGAATTTCAATTATTTAATTAGGGATGGAAAATGAAAAGACTTAAGTGTTGTGATTTCTGCAGGCTCTCATAGATCAATCTAATGTGTGCTCACACTGGAAATCAACCAAAATGGAAGAGGGGCAAGTGAAATAGCGTCTTCTTAAATCATGCAATTAAAATGACAAATTAGTTTCTTGATATATTCATTTAAGTGGTTAAGTGGAAAGGTTTCTATCCCCGTCCAAGCCGCTGTCTCACGGGTGGTTGTGGAGAGCTTCTACCATCTACATGCTCTTATGATTAAAGCCGCCATTTATTTGCTGCAAAAACACTGAAACACTTTCTGCACAAATTAGCCATTTGGAGGGCTGAAAATTCAATTCAGTACAACTGATTTAGGCATTTAGGGAAAATATAGCTGGAACGTAAAGGTTTACACACATTTTCCCCAGTAATGTTGATCATTTTCAAGGGCTATTAAAGGATGTTCTATAAGTTTTTGATGAATGCCATAGAAAAATAGCTGTATTTTGTTTTGTTTAAGTTCCTTTTGTCTTACATTTGACATTCTTACATTTGACATTCATCTATGTCAAATGTAAGAATCCAAAGCACAACAACTTAAATACTGTTTTGATAGAGGTTCAATAATTGCATAATAGTAACAGTTTTGATCACTGTTTTGTCCACAGCACTATTTCATTATTGGCATCTTCTTACAATTCTTTTCTGAATTAAAAGCCACATCATTAACTGACAAAAAATATTATAGTACGTTAGACAAAAACAACCAAAGAGTTTCATCTTGTGAACAGGTTAAAAAGTAATAAATTTGTTGGCAGCTTAAAATACACAAACAGACTCTGGTTTTGGGTCGATCCACCTCTTTTCCAAAGCGTACCTTTATTTAATGTTTTTGCAAGACAGTGTACTTAAATCAAGTGAAATTAAGAATTAAATAAAATCATTCTAAAAGTGTCAAATAATTGTATGTGATTACACATTAATTGTATTTTAGATTTCCCAGTCATTTACTGTCCTGATAAAAACTACACACCCCTGTGGATATGTTACCCTTTTTCTTGTTTTTACGAGTCACAATCACATTATAAACAGAAGTGAAAATTGATTTTTACACAATAATGATAGTTAAATAAAGATATTCGACATAAAATATGTGATTACATAAATATTCATCCCCTTCAGGCAAGCCAGTGTTTATATAGTAAATTTTAAGGAATAAGGTAATTCAATGTGTGAAACAAAACACAAGCAAAAAGCATTACATGGGTAAAGACAGAGTAAAGAAACATCATAGGCTGTAAAACAGTTAACAGTTCTTGATGTTCCTGGCAGCTCTAAGCAAATGCTGTTTTAGCGCCTTTATTTAAAGGAATCTGGTGTTTCAGCATTTTTTGCAGAAGTTTGCTCTTAGTGGAGCATAAACTGAATGCACTTTCTCTGTGTTTGGTTCTAAGTGGTTCTAAGATTCTGGTTATAAACCTGTCGCTTTAAACTAAAAATATTTTTAAAGTGTAAGAAGGACTTTATAACAGGGCTAATGTGCTCTGTCATCCGAGTTTCATTTAGAACTAGTGAGACCATGACACAGTGTTCTTCATCAGCTGTAGTGACTGATCTAATTCAACAAAGGTCCTTCCAATTGGTGTTAGTTGTCTTATAATGAGTGGAATGGAGATCACCTGAGGGCAGTTTGTGTATCTTAAGTGATTATAGCAAAAAGAAGCTGTTTCTAGAAGGTCTATTCTGAGGTTCATCAGGACTCCTGACTAGAAAAGGATACTGAACTAATAAGTCAGGGGATGAACACAAAAAAAAAACAAACTCTGGCTCAATACAAGCAGTCATCTGCCACAACCAACTGGGGTTTGAGAAACCAGAGCAAAACGCACAAAAGAGACAGATGAAATGATGTAGGGTTATTTTTGATGTTCATGAAAGCAAAAATTAATAGCTGGAGAGGGGGAATGTTTAGTTGTTGGCAGCATTATCGCAGCCAAAGCCTCTCCAGGACGGAGTCACAGCCAAAAAATGCCAGATCACGTGTAGCTTCAATGTAGGCTATAGAAAAATCACAGAAAACACATAAAGTGCATAATGGAGAGCAGTAGAGGAAAAAAGTAATAAAGTAAGTATAAAGTCTATAGTCTAATGTATTCTCACACTGAAAATCAAAACCTGACTTGAGTAATGCCAGTTCTGTCAGGGGGGAGATACAACTCCAGAAAGCAAGTTTCTGCCAATTTCTTCCACAAGAAACTAGTGGAAAGAAATCCAAAAGCTTGAATCCAAGTCATATATTTTAAAAGCCACTTATCCTTTATACTGTAAACTTCTGTGGTTGAAGAAAGTTTGTAAAAGAATTCTAGAAGAATTGTTCTCACTAATTTTTCTGTCATTATGCAAATGAAATTCTAACTGACCTAAGACAAAATAGATTTGGTCTAATTTGACTTCAGTGAGAAAACAAATTTGTATGTCTTTAATTGGTGCGTGAAAACTTGTGGTTTCAGCTGTATCTAGCACTAACATATCAGATTGTTAGAATGTAAATTCTCTAACACTCAACACTTTTAAAAACTACTTTGTGCAAAGCGGTTTACATTATAAGTTACATCTGTCTGGCAGGAGTTTGGATGTGCCTATAAGCTACAACATACCTGATCAAGACCAGCCATATGCTCTTTGTAATTATTCCTGTCACATTGCTTTTCCATCTTAGCCGACAATATCTCATGAAGTGGAACTTTCCATAACAAAATTAATCTTTGGACAGACTCAAGAAAACATGGATTTGCTCTTCTGTCACTGCAGCATATTGTCCACTTTGATGGTGCATCTGAAGATATCAAATGCTCTTCTGGCTGCCACACTCCAGATGGAAGAAAATAGGCTGTGGTCTATAAAAATGAAGTTAGATGTAAGTACAGCACTCAAATCTAAGGGAGAAAAAAAGCTTTTTCTGGGGCATTTTGTTGTTGTCAATTGGTCTGAGCAACTTGCTGTAATGCAGGTAATAGAGCTACTCTTCTCCTTTCATCTTCGGTTTTTGTGGGTGTGTGTGTGTGTCAAAGCATCGGGGAGGGACAGAGGTGCAAGAGGAGCAAACACAACCAGATGATAGTCAAAATGACAAAAACATCATGTTAGGTCATTGCCTAAGGGTCTGTCTTGGCATGAGTCTCTTCTTCAAACATCTGCCTTCATTATCCACAAAGCTTCAAATACTGAGAACCCAATTTTAATTAGAGTTAAAAGCGTTACTGCACTTCACCAAATGAATGTGAGGAAACGATTTGTCATCACTGAAAACCAATAGATTAGGTTTAACATTTTACAATAGCATGCATCATTTGAAATATGCAAAAGTATTTGTCCGCTTACATATTTCTTTGGTTAATGCTTTTATTATTATTATTTCAGATCATCAAATAAATTTCGATACAAGTCAAGTGCCTTGAATAAGTACAAAAGGCCATTTTTAAAGGGGCAGTGTAGCGTCATTCCAGGCAAATAGTGACATGTAGTAGCATAATAATGTTTTGGGCATGGGCTGAGAATTAGCTTGTATGATGACCTCAGCAGATGCACAGTTCCACCAGATGTTCAAACTAGCAGCTGCTGATGCTAGTTTGAAGGAGGTGAGTGTGGGTAGCATGTGTAGGAGTGGTATGTGAGGAAGCTTGTCTCGGAAACTGCAGCTCCAAAAAGCCAGTGCTTGGTAAGACCAAGCAGACCAGAATTGTTACCTCAGGAGATTAAAGGATTTCTCAAATATACATAAAAGTAATGCAAAGCTAAAAAAAAATCTAAAGTCAGATTAAAATAATTATGTCAATAATCAATCGCCAGTCTAATATGACTGCTTTATCTCTTAATAAGAGATCAAGCTATCCAAAACAGCCTGTACACACTCAGGCCCTCTTTTCTAAACCATAAATTGATTGTGATAAACCACATTTTTGAAGGCCTGTTTACTGTCTGACCTCTGCAATACAGAAGTTGCTGAAGCACAGCCCATCTGTTTATCTGTTCTTAAATTTCTATATATTAGGACATAATATGTCTTTTGAAATATTATAGCCCACTTAAAGCTGTAAAAGTTAATCTGGAAATGATAACAAAGCCATATCTAATGCTGATGCTAATGTTGTTCACTGAACAACACTTAGACCTATTATCCAAAAATAAAAATAACATGAAATGGCAGGGAACTAATCAAAGCCTACCACCGAGTCCACCTCTGAATGGCTCAATAAAGCAAACAAGAAAAGGTTTTGAAGTGACTGACAAAATCTGTGCAGTTACGTTTTCTCATAGGGCCAGGTATATTTGTCTATTTATTAATAAAATTCTCATTTAAAAATAGATTTTTTTTTCTTTACCCAGGGTTTCTGTGTTTGACGTTAGTTTATCAGAAGCATTTAGGTTTGACATAAATGCAAAAACAGAAGAACTCTAACAGGATAGTTTTTAATGACATTGTGGCATCACAATATGACAAAAAAAAATTTTTAATGTTTTCCTCACATGAAGCAGAAACAAAACCAAATATTTGTGTTATTCACACACACTTTGGACCTTCCAGAATTATCCATCTCATTTTAAAGCTGCCTGCCACCATTTGGATCTATGATAAATATCAGTAGATAATCTGACCCAACACGCACCTAACAAGGATTACTAATCATGTTCTCAAGGCGTCCAGATGTACCTAAGACATCTTCAGATGCCCTTCAAAATCTATGAAAACAGCACTCACATATTTAGGCCCATGGCAGAATTATTTTAATTGGACATAATGTGGTCAACAAGCAAACCAGAGATGGTGTGATTATTTTAATGGATCTCCAGCAAAATTTAGCCTAACACCCCTAAAAAAATAAGAAATTATCATTCGGACTATAAGAAGCAGGAAGAAAGCCCAAATGAACAAGAAAAAATTTGATTTCTCCCAAGCACAAACTTAAAAGTCAATTGTTGGTAAAGAATGCTGTTTTAGCAGCTTGCAAGTACTTCTATATATGTTTGATAGTGGCATGTTTACAATGTTTTTGAATATCCATTGTGGATTTGCATTAGGCTGGGTGGTGTGAAGTCACAGTGGCCAGACATTTGAACCAAAGAGAACACGAGGACTTCTCATCATGTTATAAATGATCCAACACTCATGACAGACAACACTTGGGAAGGATCATTGTATAGTATGTTAATAGATACAAAATCCCATAGTATTTTTGTCTGCTGAGCAGAAGAGAAAAGAGTGCTGAACAGAGTGCACTAAGGAAGCAGATATGTTAATTTGCATATCAGACTATTATAAAAGCATTGTCATTCATTGTAACTTGGTAGATGTTAGAGCAAATTGATTGTCAGGAAAGATTATTGTGTGAACTAACATTTTTGTAATACAAAAACTCATTTAAATCACTTTTTAAACTCAGATATTACTCCAAAAATGCTAGGGATCCCCTTCCAAAACACACATTTTCTATTTAGATTTGTGAACATCTACCATGTGGTCTCTGATTTGAGGCACACCATTGTTGTCTCTGTGTGTTTCCCTGCCATCAAGAGGCACAAAAACAATAACAAAGAGTGGCACAGCCTACTACACTTTAAAAAGTGTATATGCAAATACACTTTTCAGAGTGTGTTTACGATACACTCATTGTGGAGGGAAATTTCAGGTTGCCCCCGCGATAATACATCTTTATGTACAATGCAACGTCTAACCCTGCGACAGACTGGCAACCTGTCCAGGGTGACCCCGCCTCTCGCCCGGAACGCAGCGGGAGAAAGGCACCAGCACCTCCCGACCCCGTTAGGGAGAAGGGTAACGGAAAATGGATGGATGGATGGATGCAACATCTAACCTAACCTAACCCATTAGACTGTATTTGTAAATACACTTTCTAGAGTGTAATTCTTGTTAGCTGCGTAATGACTGTGAAAAGACAGCCAACCAACATCGTAATTCAAGTTTCAGAGATAAATAATATAACTAAAATCAGTTATAAATCTAAAATTTTCAGAGAAAATAAATTAAAACCAGACCAGAAAAAGCTTTGTTAGGAAAAAAAGCGTCCTCACCGAGATATGGATGAATGAGGATTGTGTCCTGTCATTTTCAGAAATAGATCTTTGTTGTGGACAACTCAAATTGATGGTGTGCATTTGGGCATGTCCAGGGAAGAAGACTAGAATGTTAATGTGAGCTCACATACCAATATTAATCCTGGTATAATGGTGTGTGGAGATTCAACTTAAGGTTACCTCTGGTGATGATTTGGGAAATTTGAATGAGATGGTGAAAAGATTAACAAACTACTTGGGTATGAATGAAAATCCATCAGCATTACTTATGTTTACTAGATGTTTTCTTCATCTCAGTGCAGGTCAGTTTCTACCAGTGATCTTTTGTGAAGAAGTCCTTAAAACCTCCTGTTGAACCAGTGTGTGAGAAAACAGTCCTCAAATAAAATTTTAATTGATGAAACTAATAAAATTTTTCCAACTTTCAATGTTTATTAAATCCTTCAACAAGTAAACATACAGTGAAACCGATGTTGACAATATCAGTATTGCAAAGTGCACAGCATTTGTCAGGATCTGTGTTTTTCTGTGTTCATTTTTGAGCTTTTGTGTCTCTGAGTCTCCATATTGTCCTGTTGCCCCTTGATTATTCCCAGGTGTGTCTTGTTTCCATGATTACCCTCAGTGTATTTAACCCCACCTGTGTCCTTTGTTCCTCATCTCATTTTGTGGTATGTGCCATTGCCGTCCTTTCGTATGGCTACCTGCGTTGAGTCCTGGTTTCTGCTCAGCAGTGCTGCCTGTGTTTTGGACTGTTTCATTTTTAAAATCCTCTTAATTTTACTTTAACCTGGGTCACTGTGTCTGTCTCACCATTTCCACCACCATTTTATGACAACATTATATAAATATACATTGGACTTGAATTTTTAACATTTTCCCCCTTAAACTCCTCCGAATCCTCCCGTCCCCCCGAGGCCCCGCCCCTCCCAGCCAGGAGAAGGAAGTATAGTAAAATAAAATTAAATAATGAAAATAAAAAGTTCACACACACTGTATCTTTTATTTTGGACCAATAGTGTTTGACCCTTTTCTCTCTGGTTTTAGGAACGATTCCCGCATATGCTTCAATCTGGCCATTTATTTTGTGAATGACTCATTCATAAGAGGCGGTCTCTAAAAGTGCTGCATACCATGCTGTACACATAGGGATAGTTTGACCTTTCCAGTCTTAACATAACTCGCACTCTTCTGAGTGTCTAACGTTCAGCACTCTTTTCTCTTCTGCTCAGCAGACAAAAATACTATGGGATTTTGTATCTATTAACATACTATACAATGATCCTTCCCAAGTGTTGTCTGTCATGAGTGTTGGATCATTTATAACATGATGAGAAGTCCTCGTGTTCTCTTTGGTTCAAATGTCTGGCCACTGTGACTTCACACCACCCAGCCTAATGCAAATCCACAATGGATATTCAAAAACATTGTAAACATGCCACTATCAAACATATATAGAAGTACTTGCAAGCTGCTAAAACAGCATTCTTTACCAACAATTGACTTTAAGTTTGTGCTTGGGAGAAATCAAATTGCCATGGTGAGGGTTAAAAGCACAATTTTTAACCATTGTGCTTTTTTGTTCCTATTTGTACCTTATAATCTATGAAATTAAGAAGTCCCAATGTAGGTGTCAAGAGTAAGTTGGAGTTAAGGGTGTTGTTGATTTTACCCAGGAACATATGGAGTATATATCCCAGACTTTGTTTACATTGCCAGCAGATATCAAAGTTAGTTGTTTTAGCTCTAAATAATTTGACTGGTGTCCAATATAAACGATTCAGAATTTTGAACTGTGTCAATTTGGAGCGTGCATCCCTCATAGGCTGTAACATTTGTTTGACTATTACATACCACACCCCACTGTTCCTCTTTGAACTTTTTATTTAATTCTGATTCCCATACATTTTTAAGTCTTGTATTAAAGTTGCAGGTGTTTTCAATCAGGTAGTTGTAAATATGTTTTACTCGTCGTGGGGAGTTTTTCAATTTGCTAAACATATTGTATGTTGGTGATTCCGTGGGTATGATTACCTCAAGTTTCGTCAATTGTGTCCCTTATTTGTAAGAACTTCCAGAAATCTTTGTGATTGTATAATTGAAATGATAGTAAGGTACCATTTTGGAAGAAGTGTTTAATAGTTTCAAACCTTTTTTTTTATGCCAGGTCCTCCAAAAGATTATTTTCCCCTCTATTTTTATTTTTGGGTTATCCCACATTAAGGCTCTTCCTTGAGTGAGGGTGCAGGTATTTGCTTCTTTACGTAAATGCTGCCAAACGTTTTTAGTGTAAGTCATAATTGGATTGGATTTGACTCTATCATTTGGATGTTGGGATAGATCAGTGTTTCACAACCCTGATCCTCAAGGCACATAGCCCTGCGTGTTTTAGGTTTTTCCTTGCTTCAGAACAGCTGATTTCAATTGATGACTGATTAACAGGATTTTGTTGAACTGCAGTCAGTTGAGCCATGCACATTAAAGCAGGGAAACCTCTAAAGCACGTAGGACAGTGTGCCTTGATGACCAGGGTTGGGAAACACTGGGATAGATAATCAAAAGCTTTGAATGGAGCATTTACTATACCTTCCAGGTTTACCCAGAGTTTTCTTGTTATTGAATCCGACCTTCCACCTGTGTAACTTTGGACTTCACTTCAGCCGTGCTCACAGGGAGCACCGCAATCTCATCTTCGAGTTGTGATACTCTGTTTTTGGCCTCCCCAATCCTGCCGTTGAGGCCAGCAACATCGGATTTCAGAGAGTCCAGACAGTCTTTGATTGTAATCGCGTCTGTCCCGACCTGCTGTATTTTGTCTTGAAGATCTCGGTTCATGATGCGAATCTCGTTTATAATCGATGAGTCTGTCTCTGCAGCAGCAGGCGTCTCCATGTTAGCATTAGCATTAGCCTCATTAGCTTGTGGATTCGATAGCATCATTTGGTCAATTTTAGGTCCCGGTGTGCTCTTTAGCCTTGAATTTTTCTCTTTTCATCTGTGCGCCTAGTTTATACCGTACTCACACGGGTTAAGCCTTCTGACGGAGAATTGAAACGTAAAATTGGCTGATATCAGCTCTAGCTCTTCAGCATGCGTCCTCTCCTCGCAGCATCCTCACCAGAAGTCCAAAACTAATTTATTTTCATCCTCAAAACATGTCTCTTAAAAACTGACCTGATTTATCATCAAATAAACTGATTCAAAGTTCCACATAGCAAATGCTACTGATATTCTGAGACTACTTTTCTGTTTAGATCAAACAGATTTTAAGTGTCTTGTTTTGCACTGAGACATCATTCGAAACTCGCTTAGAGGGAAATGTCATCCAGCAGAGATACAAAGCTCTTGAATGAATACACAGAGCTCTTCAAAAAGCCACCTGTCCATGTCTCAGACGTAACAAGATATACCTTATTTACCCCACCACAAAAACAACAAAAGATAAGAAAATTAAACTGTGAGAACACTTCATGAGAAAGAGCTGAGGGTGGCGGGATTCAGTAGAATAGTGTTTCTCAAGCTTTTTCAGGCTGAGAACCACTTAACCCATTTAACAAAGTCATGGACCACTGAACCTGAAATTGCCCCCGTGATAATACATCTTTATATATAATGCAACCTGAAATGAAAATATTAGTCTCTTAACTCACGTATTGCTCTTTTCTTTGTTCATCCTAATGAAAAGAGTGGTGTTGTTTGGGAAATGTAACTGGCCATAACAAAGCAGTGAACATGTCTACTTGGGTATTTTGAGTTATTCACAGATTCCGAAAGTCTAAGCTTTCCAATGATGTCAAGCATGTAGAAATAAAAGAAATTGTTCTACCAAGCAGGGGCGATTCTAGGACTTGACCTTCTAGGGGTGCTTATCCCCCAGAAGGGCTAAGACCCATGAGAAGATATTCGTTTGTGCGTTTTCTAAATCTAACTGCTTATTTACATATATTCACAAACAAAATTAAGAGACATGTCAGTAATTTATAGAATAAGTTCGTTAACCTGAACTTTATTTGGAAGTTGTACTTAGAAATTGCATTACCCTTATTTTTATCTGAACATTATGCGGCTGTTGGCCTTTTTCTTTAAATAAGAATGCTTGACCATCTATGAAAAATTAGACATTGAGTCAAGAGTTTTACTGTTTCAGTTCACAGTTCTTGAAGTGGGTCTATCATAGCTTCAGTACCAAACACCTTTCTGTTCAGACATAGAAACAGCCAAACATTCTGCACTGTTTTTTAGTTTTACCTTATTTAAGTGACTGCAGAGAGATTTGGATAATTAATTACAAAATAGCACAACAGTCACTAATCAAACTTCAAGAAAGACCAATAAGAACCAGGATCAAACTAACCCATTATTTATCCAATTGTTTGCATATATATACAATTTTGTACTGAACTCCAAATTAACTTCAAATAAATAAATTCAATACTGTACACAATTTCCATTCATAAATTAAAAAAAATCATTCTAAATTAAGTATTGCATTGGTACTTAAAATTGCAATGCCATTTGAATTGAAGTGCTGATCATATAAATCTGCCCTCTCTTATTGCTGATTAATATATATATTAATATATATATTAATCAGCAATTTGAGCAGTGTATATATACACTGCTCAAAAAAATCAAGGGAACACTCAAATAACACATCCTAGATCTGAATGAATGAAATATTCTCATTGAATACTTTGTCCTGTACAAAGTTGAATGTGCTGACGACAAAATCATTGTTGATTGTCAATCAGTGTTGCTTCCTAAGTGGACAGTTTGATTTCACACAAGTTTGATGTACTTGGAGTTATATTGTGTTGTTTGAGTGTTCCCTTTATTTTTTTGAGCAGTACATATATATATATATATATATATATATATATATATATATATATATATATATATATATATATATATATATAAAATATAATATACAAAATAGTCTTTACTGTTTTCTTTAAAAGCTGGTTCTAGACCAAATGTGTAGTGTTTTTTATGGAGACACTTAAAAACAGTAATATTTCATCATTTAATATGTTAACCAAAGAGCCACTTGTGTCTCCAGAGATTTAGGTTGCAGATCCCCAATCTAGCAGATGGAAAGTGCGATCCTACCTTAAAACAGCAGCTAAAAGTGCAGGACTATAATTTTGAATTAATTGTTATAATAAAAGTGTGAAGGTTTAAAAAAATATCAACCACTAAATATTTAAAAAAAAGTCATTTATTTAGTATACTTTCTTCAGGCCCTCAAGTGACTGATATATTATTGCCTCCTGTGTAGAACCGCCCCTGGGCTGCAGGTCTGGGTCTGGTGCATTTTTGCTTAGTATGTTTATTTTCTTCATTGACTGGAAGTCAGGTTATCCAAACTGGTAAACAACATTAATAAAATATTAATGAAGTAATACATTAAATGACCACTGAACAACTATTCATAAAATATATCAACATTTATTCTATAAACATTTGTGAATAAAACACACAGAAAGAAATGTAATGTAGAAAATATGTATTTGTGTATTTAGTGTTAATCTATTAATATGATTTGTTCCTTAACTGACCTCTTATTTTGGGTAATGCTATTATTTATTAAATAACCAAACTCAACATCATAATACTTTTTATTATTATTCTGCAGTAATAATAATCAAACCAAAAACAACTAAAATCACAATAATAAAGACTGAGAAACAGCATTCATAACAAGGGCTATTTGTGATTTACAAGCACAATTAAAGAAAAATAGACTGAGTTGCTTTAACGGAAACAAAAAATCATTTTCAGAACCATTAAACATAAAAATAATAATCGGCCCATTAATTAAAGAAAATTAAAAAAATCTTTAATTTTTAATTAAAGAAAAATATCAATAGCTGTGTAAGCAGAGCATAACAGGCAAACAAATTAATAAACAAAAAAACAAAGAACAGTTCTCACTGAGACGAGTCTTACCGCTCACCGCATTGAACCGTTCAAGAAATCCAATCGGTAGTGAACGACACGTCAACACTCACCAGCTGTGACTTAGCTTCCTCTCAGCATATAAATTGCCCTCGACTTGTTTTCTTTCCACCAGTATCTGCACTCTTTCTTTTAAGTGACTTGGTTTTGAGCCAGTTCTCCATCATTATTTTTGCACAATCCTAGCTAGCTGTAGCGTCGCACATTGAGCTCAAGTCACTGCAACTAAACGTTCGTTTCATGCTGTACCTGGCGGACCACTAGGGGACGCCAGGTAACCACAGTTTGAGAAAGACTGATTTAGACAAACAACTTGCTTTTTATTTCATCAATTTATATTACATCTTCAACTAGACCTCAATCTGACTAAAGGATTTGATTGCATTAAAATGAATTGTATCAATACATTTAGTTCAAATATGATTCACCTTAGATGAATTAGACCCGTTTGTCTTGGAAAATGCTTTGAAATTTCCCAGGTGATATAAAAAACTGAACTGACCTGTGAAGATCTTTTTTGAATAAAACTGTGTGCAGGCATGAAAATGCATCCATTAATAAATATGCATGTGCTATGTGTGTATAGAGATGTTTAAATGTATGGATGCTTATATTAACTGTTTTTATATTTTTTTCTAAAAGTGTTCTTTGTTGGTATAGAAATGTTGATTTCATGTACATTCACAAAATAGAATTTTCAGTTCATTGCTTGTGGTGCTTTTTCTGATCAGAAAAAAAAACTAATTGTAGGCTTCACATTTGTGCTATGCTGCAGGTAGTTTTATTAAATATGCCATAATTTATAACAAATTTAAAGCTGAAGACCTGGTGATCCGTTAAGTGTGATGAGTCAGGGTTGGTTGTTGGTTTATGATGAGAGTATTACCATCACGAGAAGTACATTACCTTTGTCTTATTTAATTAAAAAAAGAATGTTACTAATCAATAAATAACCAGATCATCATGATAATCATCATTTTTATTATTTATTTATTTTTATAATAATATTAGTAGTAGTAGTGATTAACAACTATGGCGATATATCAATGTCAAGCTCAGTCGAGATTTCTTTTGTCTGCTCTGGTAGCACAAACTTCCATTAGAAGCCTTAAAACATCATAAAGCTTTAATAAACTTCTGTATCTGGTGCAAAAGAGCTATAAATTACTTCAGGTTTCTTTCTGCTTATTATTTAAAAGTGACATCTGAAAATGAGGGTGGATTTTTATCATTGTGATTTGGATTGTTCAGTATGTCTTTAAACAGCTGCAAGACAAACGTTTAACAGCTCTTCAAAAATACTTCTCTGAACACAGCACTTGACAAAATGACGCAATAACAGTGAGTCAAAAAATGACAAAAACCGCTTAACGCTGCAGAATAAATCCGTCAGGTGATTTAATCTGTTAGCAGTTTACCTTTTTTCTTTTTAATGCAACTTGTCTTTCTTGTGTGCTTTATTTGTGAGACAAAAAGCATGCAGCATGGACCGAATCAGCACGAACAGAACACATTTCTGTTGCAATTACAATTTATACTTCAAGCTTCAGCTATGAAGGGAACAACTGAGCAAACTAATGGACTTACTCAGTAATTAATTTGTTCTGTCTCCATCTCATCAAACGGAAATCCAGTCCAAGGATTACAACTTCCGCTCGAAAATCTCTCCCTAATTGCCTAATACCATTGCAGCTCAAATTCTGTCTATATTAAGGCACTTTGGTATTAAGTGGACTGATTGGATATGTGATGAAAACACCGGATCAGCAAATTACTGCATAAGGCTTTCTCTCATAAATGGGCACAGGAGCGGCACTTGTACTCCCACAGATTTTATACTGACAATTACAGTCAATCTGGACGGAATTACTTGACAAACCTGTGGCCCCTAATCCTCCTGTGAGGAAAGCTGCAAAACTATTAGAAAAAAATTATCCAACGTGAAGTAGGAGCGCGGGAATTAATTTTCAGGTTTAGAAACGGGTTTATTGTCATTGTACCGCATAGGCCTTCCTTCTGATAACTTGTATCAGACCCGCCTTCCTAAAGGAGACTGAAAAACGATCAAAACAAAATAAATGAATAAATTTTAGCAACAGAAACGTCACAATCGGCTTCTATTCGTCGGAATTAATTGAATAATATATCAGTCACTTAAGGTTCTGATTGTATTATTTTTCAGATGTCTTAACCCATCCATGTGGGGTCTGAGGGCAGTAAGGCTCCTGCGGCCTGAACCTCCATCAGATTTTTAGCTGCTTTTCAAATGATATATTGTATGGTCACAGGTGCGCTGCTTATCTCAAATCATTTCACTTTTTTTTCCAGAGTCTTTGAATGCGTCCAAAACCAATCAGAACAAAGAGCCTATCCCTCACTCGGCCCTCTCGGCCATATACAAATCTAATTGGCTGATGGGCCAATCAGCTTCCCCAATCCGCCATTCTGCTTCAATAAGTCCCACTAACGCCCCCTCCTACCGACAGCTGAGTGATGCCCGGCAACGAGTCGCTCGGTTTTCACACAGAGGGTGCTTTTAATCCACGGAAGCTCGCAAGGGACAGGCAGATGCTGGTTCAGGTTTAAGGAGAGGGGGGGAAACACTGTCACCATGAGTGTGAACTATGCGTCCGCAGCACCCACGCAGAGATCCACGTCATTTTTCATTGAGGATATTCTGTTGCACAAACCAAAGCCACTGAGAGAGGTTATTCCTGCGCCCTTCTGCAGCTCCCTGACCTCTAGAATGCCCATCCTGGAGTATGGATATCCTCTGATTCCGACGCCAATTCTGGCTCCTCATCCTCACCCACTCCATAAGCCGGAGCATCACCAGTACTTTTTCACACCTGGTAAGCACTGGTAGGGCGCCGGAGGTGCAAGTTAAGCCCTGGAAGATAAAATTGTCACAAACTCCTGAATAAAAATGCTTTTGGAGTCTGTTAGACATTTTTGTCTATGAGGGAATAGCAAAATATTTTATCCGATGAAATTGTGACTGCTACTTTTTATGTTAGGGTTTTAAAGTTTAGATTTTTTTTCTCCTGCTGCTAAAGTGAGAAAATAGGAAATTAACTTTACTTAAAAAAAAAAACACGAGCAATTTTTTCAATTATTGTTTAACCATATTTTGAATAAGTACTTCTTCTTACCGTTTCTGAAATATTAGTATTGTTTTCTCAACTATTAAAAAAATAACAGAATATAGAATATTAGAGAACTGTGCAACGTAGTTTGTTTTTTGTATCAGATTAGGTTATTTTTATTTTCCTTCAAAAATAAAACAAATTCTTTGTTAGTCTTGAATAGTTTGCATTTGCACCGCAAATCCAGCTTTCTTTCTTTTTGGGCGAATGTTCTTTCCAATGTTGGGACTGTTTTTCCCAATTTGATGATATTGTCTTGTCCGACACCTCGGAAACGGGGCTTACCTTAAAATGCGCCGCAGATCGATCTGACTGCTCTTGATGTTCAACAGGGATGCAGATGCCAGCTCTGTTCCAGCACCACGCAGAGTTACCAGGGAAACACTGCCGGCGCAGGAAGGCCCGGACCGTGTTTTCGGATTCCCAGCTCTCCGGACTAGAGAAGCGCTTCGAGATTCAGCGGTACCTGTCCACACCGGAGAGAGTGGAGCTGGCCACGGCGCTCAGCCTCTCCGAGACACAGGTGCACGCAAACACACCTTACACTTTTACCGAAACACTGCAGGATAATCATTTTCCACCGATCCTATTAAAAAAATAAAAATTAAAAAAAAATATTACAATAGTGAACCTGTCTAAGAATTAAAGCTCTGCAGGTATCCAAAGAACATTTTAATTTTACACTTTTAAATACACTGACTGTCTGACAATGGAAATACATTTAATTGTGATGTGTTCATTCAGGCAAAACAGTGCCATTTATGGAAGGGGTTGAGATTGCTGTGGCCAATTAATATTTTATTTATTCACTGTTTAATTTAATTTTTATTTTACTGCTGTCTCATTTTTAATTCGCTAAAACAGAAAAATCTGTAAGCAAGAAACCAAGCGTTCACCAATGATTCGTTAGATTTTATTGAATCACCAGAAAGATATATATATATATAAATACGAACAACAAATCCCATTTTTGTTATAATACAAGAACTACATTTTGCATCTTATCTATTTGACTTTTTAATTTAAAGATTAAAGCCAGATTTGTATGCGTAAAAGAGAATTGCGTTTACAAGCTTAAACGATTGGTGCGCAAGTGGCGAGCTAAAATGTAGCCTTAATTTTAAAAAAGTTATCTTTTATTTGACTTTATAATTACTATTATTTTTGGATGAATTCCGGTATCAGAGATTCTTATTTGAACGCCCTTTTCTCTCCGCTGCAGGTCAAAACGTGGTTCCAGAACCGGCGCATGAAGCACAAGAAGCAGCTGAGGAAGGTGCAGGATGAGCGGAAGACCCCTGCAGAGATGGAGCGCTGCGCAGAGAACTCCAGCGCGGAGAGCGACCTGAACGAGAAGAGCGCGGAGGAGCTGAGACACGGCCTGGAGGCGGACTCATATATGCTGGAAGAGAACGACGACGACGTGGACATCGAGGACGATATTTGCTCCACAGATAATCTACTATAGGAGCACACCTGTAAGCATTGGCCTCTGCTAATGAAACACAAACTCTGACTTTTCTCTTGAGAAAAAGAGTTCAATGTGAGCTCATTATTATTATTATTATTATTATTATTATTATTATTATTATTATTATTATTATTATTATTATTATTATTATTATTATTATTTCATTCTACAGAGTCTAAACTTGGTAAATGAGTGTTATTTTGTATTTCTGCAAATTCCTGTACATAAATCTAGCTCTGTCATATAAACGCATTGTGCAACCCCGCCCCTCTCATACATTTGCACTTTCATTCCAAACAAGATATCTTTCTCTCTTTTTTCTCGTGTTTAAATGTCTTTTGCAGTTTGTCCATTTTGTTGGAAAATGTCTGTAAATATACACATACAAAATATATTGAAATAGCACTGGGCTCCCTTTATTCGACTGTTTTTATTTCAAGTGTGGAATCTCTGTTTTTACCGTTAGCGTATACTTCAACATCGATCCGTGTTTTTTTTTTTTTTGTTTTGTTTTGTTTTTTGTTTTTTTTTTTTGTTGTTGTTTTTTGTTGTTGTTGACAGCGTGTTGTCTTCATTGCATGTTCATTGTGAGGGATTGCAGCGGCAGAGACGCAGCATAATCTGCTGGGTTTCCTTAAACACGTACCATTTAACCAATTAGGATATTAAACTGAACTTGATGCACTGGATTGAATTGAATACAACTGAGTTTGAATCTTTCCTTATGAGTGGATTGATTATATCATTCCGTGTAAACTCTGGATCACTTGTTTTGTAAAGTACCTTGGGACACTTGTAAATGGACCCAAGAATTTATTGAAATCAATTTTTTTGAAGCCTAAAAATTTTTAGTTTTTTTTTTCTCACTCTAGAATCATTGCAGATTACCTCTGTAGAAGACACACAAAGAAGCAATAATTTATCAGGCAAACTTCTTGCCTGATAAATTTTAATAGTTCTTTGAGAAAAAGGTAGAGTCAAAGAGACTAATGTTTAATTCTTATGAATCCACTAGTACAATCAAGACACATTACCTGTCATGATTCCAACAGGTGTATCTGGACCAGAAAGATTCTGATCTCACATAGTAAATTCAGTTACAGCCCTTACATTATCCTTAAACAGCTGACTCCTGTTCTCTTTTGCAAGTATTAATTCATAGTCCTAAATCAAATTTCTTACAAAGCTCTGTACTTTATTGTAAGACTAATGAAGGCATTTTATGAGATGGGAATAAAAATATATACTGTATATAGATATGGAAATAAAGACTGAGAAAATTTATGTCATACTATCTAAATAAAATTGACATCAGTATCAATTAAATCTTCAATTTTGCAGTGTAGATATTATAGATTAATACAGATTAAATGTCCATTAACAATATTCAGCCATGTTTTCCATGTATTCCCAAAACAGATTTTTTTCTAGCTGCTTGATTCTAAGCTAGTTGCTTCCTCACCTCCTCAATGCATCTTCAGACACTACACACATAGTCATATTATTATTATAGCAAGCAGAAGCAAAAGCAAAAGTGTGATTAAGTTTTAAAATACTAGCAGCAGTGGAGTATAATATAAGGACAACTGCTTTAAAAATATCTATTAAAGATTGATTCAGCTGTTAAAAAAAGGAATTGCACATTAAAAAAATGTGTCTTTCACAGATTATTTCACTTAAATATCTGCACTCCAAAATTTATAAATCATCTTTAGACCAAGTAAATTAAAAGCCAATGAGATTGATCAAATGCATGTGTAAAACAATTCATGCACAAGCCCTAGTATGCTAATGACCAGAAGTTCAAAAATAAAAGCAACAAAAGAAGTAGGAAACATCCAGTCAGGTGAAAATAAAAAAAAATAAGTTTGTCAAGAAGCACAGTCAACACAGAGTTTGACAACATTTATGCTCAGATAGTTGGGTTTAACATTTAGCAGGCTTGTAGTAAAAGAACCATCAGGTGGACCAAGGAAGGCATCAAAAGCCGAGAAGAGTGAACTGAAAACATAATGTCTTAAAAGTATGAAACAGACAAAAAAAGAAATAAAACAGAAACACTTCTTGTGTCTGAAAAAATGTTTTTTGATAAATCAGGAATCCCCATTAGTAATTATTTAGTTTAGTGTCCAATGAAACACAAAGATTTAGCATACAGTCCTTATTACATTTCGTAAAAAGTTTCTTGCTAATGAAGCCATTTTCTTACAGGATCTAACCAGAGAGTAGCAGAAAATCTACATGGGTATTTGATCAGAAACCATAGTGGAAATTTAAAAAAGAAAAGGGGAAAAAAAGTCCCACCACAAAGAAGCAATGTTTAACTTAGTTCATAACAAACTTTAATTTACATTAGAAAAGTTCAGTCAAAAAATCCCAAGATAATTTTCTCTTGATTTATGATTTTCATTTTAACCTTCAAACTAATCCTTCAAATATAATTTGATTTCAGGGTTTATTGCACAGACATGTTTATGTACATTATGTTGAACGTAATAGTTTTGCTATAGTACGTTTTCATTTTTGCATTTCTAAATCATAAACCAGTAAAATGAAGCCACATTTCTGTGAGATGTACTTTCTATGATTTATTAATGTGACTGTAATGTGTGTATAAGCCATTAAGTCCACCAGATCTTAAGTCTGGAAACCTGATTTTTAAAAGGCTTCAGGATAACATGTAAATCCTCATTGGTCTTTGTGCAGCATTCACCATATTTTTCTACTTCTTGAAAAGCAATTCATCTCATCTACAAAATGGAATTCTGATAAGCAGGCGGTGAGGAGGAAACAAACTCTCCACACACATGTGCACACGCACACATACAGAATAGGCCAGGCAGAAGGTGATCAATTAAAGGATTAAGTGTTTTGCAACACATGGACGCATCTGCATTTGGGCCTAATAGCAGGGCCATCAGCTCATTTTCAGGAGTCCTGCCGCCAAATGAAAGCATACTTCTCACATCAAAGCATCCATGTCTGCTTTAGCTTCCTGATGAACAGAGAGAGATGCTAATTTGGTCTCCTTCATGTTTAGTGGTGAAAGACTCCTTCAATTAACTGGATTTCAATGGCAAAAAATGAGTAGGTGGGAGGAAAAAGATGCAAAGAGACACAGCTGGCATAGGAGGCAATCCTCATTAAATTAAAAAGGCTGAGACCATTTGTTTTCAACTGTGTATCTAAGGACTTAACACTAAAAACACAGAACTTCAAAGAATCCATGATGGGTTAAATAGAGACTATAATCTAATTAAAATATTGCACACAGGTAAAAAGTGCTTTGATAATGATCTGAGGGTTCAATTAGTAAAATGGGTGTTTTGTGTGAATTATTGCTTATTATAGTGCTGCAAAATCTAGGGACCTAATCCAGTGATCATCAGTGTTTGAGTTTTCATGTAATAAAGAATTGAAAACAAATAGAGAGTAAAGAGTCAACTGAGCACACAGTGACAATGCCTGGGGTTGAACTGGGTGTCCTATAGCATCCAACCAGACTCAGACTGATGACCCACAAGACATGTGGTGGTTTGAAAATTCTATTTTACCCCCGAATCTTTCAATTAAGCTGTACCTTTACATTTCAGCTTGCTGCTTGTGTGAAGCAGGGAAGGATGATCAAAACACCTTAAAAATGCAGTTGGTCATCCACTCAATGTTTTCTTTGTTAAAATAGTTACTGTGGAAAAAGTCACCACAGTAATGTTTATTTTTGCTTGTTCTGACATACTACATTTGGTATTTCACAATCATAACTGTTTTCTGTGTAGTCCTATGCAACCCAATATGTT
Source organism: Poeciliopsis gracilis (assembly GCA_911649635.1). Lineage (NCBI taxonomy): Eukaryota > Metazoa > Chordata > Actinopteri > Cyprinodontiformes > Poeciliidae > Poeciliopsis > Poeciliopsis gracilis. Next base: position 1,094,192 of record CAJVRI010000293.1, read on the forward strand.
TTGTTTGAGATCACTGCCATGTTTTATTTTGTCCCATCAAACAAAGAATATAGTGTGAAATTGCTGACTCAATTTCAGTCAGAAATTCTTTGGTCAGTTCAATTGACCAAAGAATTAGTCAACCCATTGACCAAAGAAGGTCAATTGAATACAGTATAAAGGTTCAATAAAAAAAAAATTATAGGAAATTAATGTCAGTAACTTTGTGACGTGAACCACTTTTTTCAGTAACAAGTAATCTAATGTGTTGCTATTTCAAATATAGGAAACAGATTAAAGTTACTTATCCAAATCACTGTGCATACTATTTTCTTTCGTAATTATTAATTTTATTGTGCATCTTAGGGAGCGACCGCCGTTTCTATGCGGCAATTATCAGCAGCTACAGATATGTAAAAAATGGAGGAAAGTGAGAGATCCGCATTTTCTTGCTGGAAAAACAGAATCTCTTTTGAGTTTTTGTCGCCAAGTCCGATTATTATAAGCAGGTTCTATCTTGTTTTTTTTGTTGTTGTTTTTTTTGTTGTTTTTTTTTACCAAATTCACTTGCAAATTTGATGAGTCACAGGTTGCATATTTTGGGCTTGTTTTTGAATGTGAAGTTCTTTTTTGGGGTTTGGAAATAAGCAAAAAGACATAATAAGCCCCAGAATTTGTCTGACATCCATGTAGTTTTAGTCAGACCTTCCAGGTCCATCTATTCCTGGATGATCTGTCCCATGTTGTTTTTGTTAACGTCAAGGTAATATATTTGCTAACCCTAACCCTAACCCACTGCAATTCTGTTGTTTGCAGTTTTCACAGCACAATAAATGTGAAAACAGCCATGAATGAACGTGTCCATAAAGTTGCGCAACTAAACGCCATTATAATCATTAATATTAAGTGTCACAAATCTGTGCGGCGGGCCATCTGAGTTGTCTAGCTGCAGGAGAAGTGCTGTGCACTGGGCTTTGACAGGGCCATAACAAACAACATGGATGCCGGGGCACAGAGTGGGGCTCTATTGATCAAATGTTTTTTTTGTACCACATTTCATCAGCAAAGCATTTCAAAGGGCTTTACATCATAACAAACACAAAAACACAAAGTCTTGCAACATAGAATCAACAATCAAAACATTACATTAAGTGCCATCATTAAATTCGTAATTGATTACTTTTCAAATACAATTCTAAACAGGTGGGTTTTTAGTCGAGATTTAAAGGAAGTCAGGGTTTCAGCTGTTTTACAGTTTTCTGGAAGTTTGTCCAGATATGTGGTGCATAGATGCTGAAAGCTGCTTCTCCTCATTTGGTTCTGGTTCTGGGGATGCAGAGCAGACCAGAACCAGAAGACCTTGAGAGTTTGGGAAGGTTGATACAACAACAGCAGATCTTTAATGCATTGTGATACCAAACCGTTCAGTGATTTAGAAACTAACAACAGTATTTTTAAGTCTATTCTTTGAGCTGCAGGGAACCAGTGTAGGGATTTTAAAGCGGTGTTATGTCTCTATCTTCCTGGTTCTAGTGAGAACACGAGCAGCAGCTTCTGGATCAGCTGCAGCTGGAGGATTGATTTGTTGGACAGGCCTGTGAAGATGCTGTTACAATAATCAATGTTGCAATAGCAACATTGATTATTGTTAGAGTTCTCCAGACAATAGTGGACCACACTATTAATACACACCAATAGTTAAAACATTTTAGTAATTTATTAATTACTATAAATTAATAATGTAAATTACTAAAGTTTTTTTTTGTACTGTTGTAACTGTAATCCTCTCCGTGTGTGATGACACCTTGCTGCTTCTGAAGACTCTGTGTTGTGGTTTCTTTAAGGGTTATTATTGGAAAGATGCTTGAGGCAGGAATCAGACACACATGGCGCTTGAGGTCATGGTCCAGGTCACTCAATATCGCTGTGGCTTCGCCTTCAGAATTCAGAGCAAATAAGTCTCTTTATTAAGGGAGTTTTTACAGATACAATTTTTTTTTTTTTTTGTGAAAAAAACAAGACAAAGACAAAATAATTCAAAACTAACTACTTGGACATTAAAAGTAACATTTGGCTACAGTATGGAGCTGGTGATCAGTATTGCTTACCTACAGAATTCACAGCAAATACTGACTCCCAGCGCACAGTAACAGAAGCCAAGTACGGCGTTCTTCAAAGGACACACTATACCAACTTCCACAACCCAAAGAACAAATCTAACATTTTGGTGGTATTCATTGACATATTTAAACCACTGGCCGACATAACCATTGAACAATCTCCCCTTCAGTTCACATTTATAAAGACACATAGTCGATGTTACCATTATAAAATAACTTACAATTAAGCATTGGCAAAGCTCAAATTTTCACAGGTGGCGTAGCGTTGTTGTTAGCAGCTGCTGAAAGCAACTTTCAGCAGCTGCTGAAAGTTTAATGTAACTTAGTTACATTCCAAATCAAATAATCAGTAATCTAACCAAGTTACTTTTTCAAGGAGTAATCAGTAATCTGATTAAAGTTACTTTTTCAAACTATGCCATCACTGGTTGGGGACAGAGGGTGCAACATGGAAGGAAGGATGAGTGGACAGTTGTTTTAAGCTGCTCTCAGAAGATGATCAGAGTTTACAATCTAACTATATGCCAACATCATTTTGTCAGCTTGTTACTGGCAGATTAAATTAAAAATGTTAAGTTACCAAAGACATTAAAATCAAATTCACTCCATAAAAAATTTTATCCTCTGAAACATCCAGAAACCTCTGACACCTACAATTATAATATTAATTCCAGAAAACTTTTCACTTTGATTTAAAGAAGTGTTCAGTGCAATTACCGAGAGGTTGCACCATCGAAGGTGAGACTCAACTCGCTGCTGCCTCACCAGCTTTGCTTCCAAGCATTTGAATGGGAAATTGAAAATTCAGCAATTTTGAAGGAAAAATAATAAAAATTGTTTTAGCTAAATGAAAAATAAATACTTTATAGTACAAACCACAGGGTGAAAATAGCAATATATCTTATCTTACATTATTTTTCCGTGATGACAGGTGAGGTTCTGCCTCACCAGTATTCTTTTGCTCAGTGACAAAATTCCTGAAATAAATCGACTTTCCAGTAATATTCTAATTTATTGAATATGATTGTATACTTAAATGCACACACAAACATCGCTTATATAGAAACACAATCAAACAGATGTCCATGCTAGGAACATTACTATCTCTGCCTTCTGGTCATTTGGCTGCAGGAAAGGAAAACACACTTATCTTATTTTCATCTTACTGATCACCTTTGTGATCTCTGTGGTTTCATTTCCTCAGTATGATGCTGATGAAAGAGCTATGGGAGCCGGTTATAAAAAGAGACTTTAATTAGAAGGCTTGAGTCTTCTCTTGTTATTCTGTTCAGCAGAGCTTCTACACTACACTAAGCTAAACAAAACTGCTGCCTGCACATCAGCATGATGCCCAGTTCAGTCAAGACTAAAATGATCAAATATGCTCACTGTTTAAAGCTGGGTGTCATAAATTTTATGTTGATTGGAAAGAATTTGAAATCAGTCATTTGTGTGCAAGTGTATTGGGCTAAGCGGTTGCTTAACAGACCTCAAATTTCTCAAAGGAGGAGCAGCTCGTACTGACGTCTAATGCTAACAGAAGAACGAGAAATAAAAGGGGATAATGATGGCCACTACATGTACAATAATACATTTTTGTAACAAAAAAAGTAAGGCATTTTGGTGTTTAATTTTGGTTAAATCCTTTTTATTCTTCAAGAAATTGATAAAACCAAGACTAGACATGGCTTTGAGAATGTTTCTTTATGAAAAATATTATCTTTAATAAGTTTTCATTGCCAACACAATAGTCTCACAGTTTCTTTATGCTCATCCGGTATGGAGCCTGGATATTATTAGATGAGTACAAATTTGGATTTAGATGAAAGAAAACCATTTCGATAAATGTTCCTCAACATCTCTTCATTTCTCTGTTTTTAGATGTAAAACAATCAAACTGAACAACATTCCTCAGTAGCTTTTACTCCACCTCCCATAAGTGACTAATGCTTTTTAAAATTCAATTTTCTTATTTAAAAACACAAACAAGGGACAAGCGTGTTTTTTCATTTCTGGTTGATTTGTACTCTCCCTCAAATAAACCAGAACACTCATCACCATCAGGTTTGTGGAGCAAATTTTAAAAAAGATAACTTTTGTTGACAACTAGTGCACTGCATTCTTCTTCTGAGCTAGTTTTCTTGAAGATAAAGTCTGTAGTCTTATTTTTCTTTCTTTTCAAACATTCAGTTCAGCTTAGTTTATTCATATAGCACCAATTTACAACACTTGTCATCTTAAGACAATTTACAAGAAAATAAATACAATCCAATCATGGATACATTCCAATTAATCCTATTTGTCAAACAAGGCAGTCAAATTAAGTTTTTGATTTCAATAAGTCAAAAAGATCTCTTTCTAAGAAAACCTGTCAGATTGCATGGAGTCATGGATTTGCAGCATTCACTCCTTCTGGATGATGCAGCAACAGTAGACAGTCACTTGGATTGTGACACCATAAATCCAGTGTATGCTATTGTGTGTGCTGTCACATGCATCATTCTACAGTCTGTGAAAAAAAGACTTGTTGGTCAGGATATTTAATTACTGCACTGTGACTGAGCTAGTTAACCATAGCAATCAATGCTTTTGTGCTTATGCTTTTGTGCATAAGCACAAAAGCATTAAGAACAGCTCAATAAGTCTATGTGTGAGAGGCACCAAATTTATTAGTCACAATACTTTTGAACATGCTTTTACTACTGTTATAGTTCACAGGTACCGACCCAATTTGTTTTGGTTAATATAATACGTTCATTCTTCATTCACAGTAAATTCTGCAGAGTTAAATCAACACTATGCTGAGTCTATTTGGTCCTTATCAGAATTGGTGTTAATTTAACTCTTTTCAGTCATTTCAACAAAAGTTTGAGTAGTTATAGCACAGTTTGTTCATTCCTTCAGAACTTGGTTTTGTGTCTGTCTTCCTCTCTTGATCCTTGGTACTGATATTTTCTATACGTCATTGAGTGCAACTGTTTACATGTGTTCCTCGAATGTGCCTTTTTGCGAGGCAGTGCACTGTTTTGTTCTGCTAAGGAGAGTTAGGCACAGAGTGTGACAAGCTGAGTTTTTGTGTTAAGGTAAATAAAATACAAATATAAAAACTTTTTTCTTCGTAGAGATAAATCCGGACGTCATCTATGCCTGATCCCAGCAACATATGTTTGTTACTGTGCTGAAATGAGCGCTAATGTTCATTATTTTCTGCTTCTTCGGGAAGAACAGATACATTATGTCAAACAAACCCCAGTGTATTAAAGAATATGTACTGTATTATAAACGTTTATGTTAGAAAAAATTTAAGCATTATTACAATAAAGCTGTAGACGTCATATTTATAAAACTGGAGATTATATCTGTTGCTTTGATGACATTAGTTAGTAAAAGTTATCTTTTCTGCATATTAGTTATAATATTAAACGGTCATGTCAACTGCAGTGGGACACTCCAAACTAGACATCAGAAGTTATTGTGGAATTGAATGTTTTGGTTTGTGATCTGATTTGCCAGCACAGCTCCTTCCTTTTTTAATTGTGTCCCTGAACATTAACAATTGTGACTGGGTCTAAGAAAGAGGGAGAATACTGAATACAGTAATGCAGTGAAATAAAGTAATTCTGATTCAAAGATACAACATGTTACAAATTTGAGCTGCAAAGTTTTGAAAAGCTGTTTTATAAAAGTTAAGTCTGTGATAATGACTACATGGGTCTACAAAACATTTTCTCTCCTTTATTACTGAGATATTATTTCGCTGTAAACAAAAGCGCTGGTCCTGTACCTAGAAATTGGTGATTGCACATTTTTATCTGCTTCTCTTCAAACTTGTCTGCTCTTGAACATGCTAGAGTCCATGGACATAAAGAAAATATTTTTTTTAAACCTACACTTTTTCAGTAACTTGTGTTTTAGAGGCAGCATTGAAGTAAACTCTTCCTGCAGAGGAGAGTGAGGTCTTGAACGGTCTTCCTGAAGATTTTCCTTGATTTTGATGTGGCATTGGAATGCCCTCTGGGGACTCACTAAACAGATGTGTTCTAACCACACCAACAAGGTTAGTCATACAACTTTATTCATTATGATGGATGTATGGAAAGAGCAATGCTGCTATTTTAAGCTACTACTGGAAGTTTTGTTCAAATCTGGTAGCATTTGTCAGAAAAACAAAATGTACAGTCCCTGTACTCAGCAGTTTTTGTGTTTTTCTCCACTCAGCACATAATTGGCATTGTTAGACACTCACTGTAGAAAAATGCTGTAAGCAAATGGAATTTAAAAATCAAGTTGTAGCTTGAGTCCACAACTCAGGTGAAGGAATCTGTCGATTATCATGTATTAGTCTTGAAAATCCACAAATCTGACTGTATGGAAGGTTGAAAGAAAAAAGTAATTAATTGAAGAAAGGATCATAACATTCAGTTTGAAGAATGTGCAAAAAGCATTATGTGGGACAAAAAACCACCATGCTGTGTGAAACATGACTGAGGGCATGCTTCCCTTTACCAGAGGCAGAGCAGCTGATCAGAGCTGATGGGAAGAAGAACACATAAAAGATGAATAACTCGAAACTGGGGCAAATGTTCACCTTCCATCAGGACAACAACACTCAACAAACAACAATAATATATTGGTTTATATTAAAGTATATTCATGTCAAAGTGCAAAAATGAAAATTTGGGAAAAGACTTCATTAGTCTATTGTTTTTTGTTTAGCAGCATTTCATGTGTGCAATGTCAGTACAGAAATATCCCATGCCTCTTTTGCTTTGCTCATGTCATGCTGCTTCCACTCATGCTGTGTCCTTACTCACACACAGGCTGGTTCCCATGCTACACCTACAGGCCTTGTCTCCCAGTTTCAGTCTGCTACACCCTGAGTAAAAGGCCCCAGCGTCCAATTCATTCCTTCCAGCAGCTGCCTGAATCTCTGAGCAGCACATCTCTGAGTTTACAAACCACAAAGTGGCGCAACATTTCTTCTGTTATCCATCTAAGGTGCTGTTGATGTGGCTTAGCACATGTTCATACTCAGTCCAATGCTTCTTACATAGTTACAAAATTCACAATTTTATGACACAACATCTGAGCAAATAGCTACATTGAAACACACTAGGAGTGAATAATATGAGCACCACATAATGTATGTGCTTTTGTCTGTGTGTAAGATTCTAGATATATGGGTGCACAAATTAAACAAGTTGTCCCAGACAAAGGGGAGCAAATCACTCTAGACTGAACTGGATGCTCTTCAGAGGGAGGGTTGTAGTTTCCATAAGGCATTGGAAATTGGCACAATGGGATGCCTTTCTTTCAAAGCTTTCCCTTCTCCATCAAGTCATTCTCATCTGCTTTTATTCTTAGGCACCGCAAGCAGATTGCTTTTCAAACTGAGCCTATAATCTTGTCAGACACGTTGCTAGCAGGGTGGGAAACATGAGAGGTTAAGGTTGATGAATGAGAGGCTATGGAAGGCCTCTAACACCAAGCAGAGAGCCATACTTTAGAATTTATTTTCTAGATCAATTATTTTCTCTTTTTCTACCAGAAGCTTTCACCAGATGATGAGCCTAAAGGTTTAAACATAGAGCACAGCTTCTTTATGTGTATTGTGTCTGTTATAGGAGATTGTTTCAGTGCTGATATGAAATCCCTTTGAATTAAGAACGTTGTTAATGCTAACTGATAGCAACATTGCTGAGACACTTTCTTGTGAGGACACCTGAACAGCTCAGCTAAACCAGGGCAAGGAGTAATTCTAAATCATTAGATGCAAATCTGTAATCTTTTGTGGCCCCAGGCTTCTCTGGCTACATCTTTCCTAATCACTTCATCTTCTAACACAACTTCAAATGGCTTTTCAAACTCTGCAACTTGTAGTCTTATACACTGAGTATCTAATAGTGATTAGGCATTTTTGGGAGCTAGACAATTAACTTGATGTTGTGTGCCCTCAGTGATCAGAACTCTCTGACTGGATTAAGAAGTCCCCATACGGAGACAGCTGAAAGGAGGATTTAGGATTTCAAAGGACCAGTTATTTGTGTAACCTCTCTTATAACTTGATGGACATGTCCTTTTTTTGCAGACATTACTCAACTGCCTCACCAATTAATAATAACCAATTTTCTGAGTGCTCTGTTTCCTTCAGGTTATTTACGCTTCTCTGGGCAGAAACAAATTGTGCAGACAGAATCCAAAACTTTTCTAAGAGCAAAAAAAAACATCTTTTGCAAAAATATTTTTACTCTAAAATATTGAGATTTTACCTTTGCTGACCTTTTCATTCAACATGTCTGCTGAAATAATCAAAATGCAAAAGTAGCTCATCTGCCTCATAGCAGAGGGATCATCACAAGCTATGACAGAGTCTGGGTGGGGGTGGTCTTCCATTGGGTGGTAGAAGTAGCTTTTTGTATATTCTTTCAATTGACTCACCATGTCCTTTCTAGAATAGACAAAACCAAAACACTGTTAACCTTCTCAGAGTTACTCCAAGTGTGGGTTGGACACCATTTGGGACAGATGTTATGTGGTTGTCGCTCACACAATGGATTTCTAAACCAGAGAAGTCAATTGTGGACTACAGTCTGAGAGGATCTCTTGAGGCTTTGCCAAGCAGACAGAAAAGTGTTTGATGAGGAGTTGGGTAGACTGAAAGGATATTGGGCCCATTCATCTGAGAGGAAATGTTTAGAGTATGGTCAATGATGGTGGAAATGGTGGTTATATCTTTGAAGATGGGGTCTCCAAAGGTATAATCTAAAGACTACAGCAATGTATGGCCAAGGTCTGGAGAGACTCACAGGTGACTGAAGCAAACTGGCAGGATGTTAATCTGTCTTGTTTCTCCCACAGGTGGAACAGGTTTGGATGTACTGTCTGTCTGATGTCTTTATAAATGATAGACCACTAAAACATGCTTGTGATAAGGGAAATAGTGTGACTGACTCAAGATCAAGTTCTGACTTTCCTCCTAAAGACAAAGGTCCAACTTTCCCTATTTTAACTTTGTTCACAAACAAATTCCACAGTGCTTATGCTTTCCTGCTGAAGAACATTCAAACAGGTCTAAAATCCTTAAAATTGTAGACCTAAAAAATAGCTTTTAAACATGCCCACAAATTGATGCGATATACAGGAAGATCCCAGGACAAATTGAACAAAATCAAAACAAAATGGGTTTCTATGGTGGATGCTCCTACCACCACCACATCATGTTAGTATTTATTTTGTTTTTATATTAGATTTAGCTTATAGTCTGTTAAGTTAGTTATTTCATTTAGACATATATTTTCTAATGGGTGCACACTTTAGTTAATGTCTGTCTGGATGGTTTACTTACACTTGTTTTTTTTGTATGAGGTGCTGCAATTACAAACCTGCTGGAGGAGGAAACCATTTTGTTTTTCTGAAAGACTGAAGGGTAGACTTTGTTATTTCAAGTTGAATTTAATTAGTTAATTTTGTTACTTAAATATACACTTATTAAAGTTAAAGTTGGTTTTGCTTTATTTGTTTCATAGGATGCTTTAGTTAATTTTGCATTTGTTTGTTCTTTTGTTATGTTGTATCTCCCTCAAGTGGTAGTTGTAGGTTACTCCACCCCTATTTAGGCAACCTTTTGTTTTTTGTTAGCAGGTCAGTTTTGTTTGTGTTCAGTTTGAGTTCAGTTGACCTCAGTTAAATTGGGCCCAAATTTGTTACTTATCCGTTGACTTATTCTTGCATTAAATCTTTATACTTTGTTAATTATTTTTGGAAGAATTAAATTGAAACCTTTTCTAACTTTGATCACTTTTTTGTCATCATTTGAATCTGGTCCCTCACAGTTTCAGTAAGTAGGACAATAACCAACTTCAAAACAGAAACAGCTATATATGAGCAACAAATCCTTCTAATGTAAAACTGCCCTGGCACATTAAAGCAAACAGCTGCCCATATGGTGTCATGTGAAGTATGCACACACACACACACACACACACACACACACACACACACACACACACACACACACACACACACACACACACACACACACACACACACACACACACACACACACACAGTCCAAAACCAAAACCCAGCATAGCCAATAATAAATGCAGAATTAAACCATTTGGGTTCATCTACTTTTTTTTTTTTATAACAGCTGATAACAGCTATTTTCAGAAACATGTTGCACAGTTCTGTACTTCAATGTATCAGAAAGACATGCAAGATTGTTAAGGAGCAGTTGGATGGAGTCCTACAAAAATGGGAATGTAGAGAATTGAGCTTCAGCTCTTAATTAGCCATTTAGACCACAATAAAATAAATACACCAAGATAATATCCATACTAAGAGGCACAATTCTTTCCCAAGGGTAAGAAGGGCTGAGGTGCTTCTTTGCATGATCTGACCAAATTATTTAGCTGGGGGACTGTGAGTGTGTTTCTCATGCATCTAATGTCACTGATTTAGAAAGAACCAGCTTTGCCCATTTCAGAGAGAAAATATTTATTCTGCTCCTGTTGGCAACATTAAGGGAGCTGCTCAAGAGCTCAAGGTAATAATGTTTTTTCCAGTCCACTCCATTTTCATTCCCAGCACCACCTTTTATTTATTTAAATAACATCTGGCAAGCGCCACTGGAACAATTCTATCATTGATTACCTCTACATTCCAAGAAGGTAATTAAATGCATGGGGATAGGATCTCTATTTGGCAACAGTCTGGTAGCTCTGATACAGCTGAGATTAGGCTTGCATATGCACAGCCCTTGGATAGAAACTGGATTTGCTTCATTTGGACACTTTCAGCAACTAAGCAAAAAACAACAAAGAAAAAGCAGACCATGTGTTCAAAGCTGCTGTTCCTGAACTCATGGCTATATAAGGTTTTAATTCTCTTAAAACATATACAGAGAAAAAGCAGCGTCCAGATGAAGAAAAGAACAAACACAAACATATTTTATGTTTTTTTAACCATAGGAACTCTGCAACACATTAAAACCAGCACCACTTGAGAAGTATCAATACTGAAGCACTTCCACCCATGTCTGCCTTTTTCCACCACATCAGATTACATCAATTTACCCTTTCAGTTGTTACTGATGTTTCCGTTCACAGCAGAGAAATGAAAATGGTCTGTTAACAGTGTAATGAAAATCATTTAGTCAACTTTAAGGCTCCCCTCAGTGGCAAAGGACCATCTGAGTAGATCGATGGCATTGACAGACTGAAGACTTTTTCACTCAATGTCACTGATTCTCTGAGACTGAAAAGGTGAAGGTCAATGTGAATGAGAGGAGCCAACAATGCTCTGTTTGGAATAGAAGTAAAAGTTAAGATGTTATTCAAACCAAAATGTCAGACATGAAATTAGTTTTTCATATATAAGTAATTTCTAGTTTAATGAATTAAAAAAAAAAAGATTTATTTTACTCCTACTGAAACAATAAAGTAACAACATAACATTTTTTTCTTAACATCTAAGAACACAAAAGCATCTTTAGTGTTGGAAATAATGCTACATCTTGTACAAAAAAGGAGCGATTCACAGCATCACAATTAAATTCAAGTCTGGACTTTAACCAGCTAACTCCAAAACCTCTATTTTAATTTTTAGCTGGTGTGCTACCCATACATTTCAGTTTAAGGTCACAAACCTATGACAAAGTATTCTCCTTCTGGGTTTTCAAAGAGAGAGAAATCCTGAAATCAATTTCAGCTAATCTTAAAGCATCAAAGGATCCTTACATTATCACCGTTGTGATTTTAAAAGACTTTTTCTGAAATCACTTGTTAATTTTACACTATATGTTATGGTAGACATCTTTCATGAAATATTTATGGACCCTGATCTAAAAGAGACCTGCTTTCATCCTCGTGGATGAGTTGTTTATGAACCCCGGCGTAATTCTGGAAGGCCTGTCAGATCTAGGAAGGTTCAATTGGTTTCCCTAAACCTTTGTGGGTAACCTTTTAAAGATTAATAGACATCATTTACACTGTCATTGGTTCCTAAATTTTCTTTAGATAAGACCAAAATATATTGGTTTTTGACATACAAATGTTGTCCGACAGGTTCTGCTAAAGAAATTAATTGGCTCTACAAGTGTGTTATTAATCAGATCTGAATTTGACTGCAAAATCTATTGAAAACTTTTGTTCTCCACAATTCATAAATTCTTAAATCAACAGTGGTGGTGGGGGTTATTCAGGTTGTTTTTGTCTAATATTAAAATTTGGTTGTCATCTGAAATATTAAAGGGGAGAAAAAAAAAGAAAAAACATTAGTGTAACGAGGTATACTTCTTAAGTGCAAAGTAGATCAGAGCCAAGTAGATCTGACTAGACTACAAGTTAGCCGAATTCAAACTTTCTCACACAACAAATACACAAACACTCCTCTCTCCTGACCACTGTTGTTTAACAGCCATTACAAAAATCTCAATCAGCTGGAAGAAGTTGTCCAGTATGAAAAGCATAATGAGCATTGTAAGTTCTATAATATCTTCTCTAGTAAAATAGGCCAATAATTGCTTTTCTGCAGGAGGATATCACAACAAAGTCTGCCAATTGCAGCTAGCTGTATTACCTCCTGTATCCAGAAAACATCTGCTTTTTGCAATGAAGACTTCAAAGGAACTGTGGATCTTGAATTGCATTTAGCTGCTATTGTGGCCAGCTCAGGTAATCTTGATTAGGTGTTTAGACTGAGGCAGGGTATACAGTGTCAGAGAGCTTCCAAGAGCTTTGGTCTAAAGCTATTAAAAGATTGTACATTATGTTCCCCTGGCTTTGAAGTAAGGGCCTGCAAGAGAAGAAGGGACTCTGAGGGCCGAGTGCAATAGCAGAAGATTGATCTGCTACTTGTGTCTTATATCAAAGGAGGCCCAGGCTCCGGAAGCCAATAATTTCTACTGCTAGTCTCCCACTTAGCTGGGCTAAACATTTGTAGCATTAGAAAATTGTGTACATTTAATGACACGTCTAATTGTCACAAGTTGCCTTCGAATTGAAACTCTCGTCAAAGACTAAATGGGGTGCTTTACAAAGGTCTAACAACAGTAAGCTTCTCTATACTTCTACTGATTTAGAAAACTGGTGCTATTTGTGCAGTTAACACTGCAGTCTTATTCAGAAAGATTCTGATGAACACTGGGGGAAAAAGAGGAAAAATATGGGTTCAAGAAAGATGGAACATTTTTAGATCCCGTCATGATATCTTTTATGATACATTATGTTAAATCAAACTCTTAATCCATAGGATGAGCTCAGATTCGACCCTAAAAAATTGATAGCTAGATGCACTATTAATATCCCTTATATTGTCAAAGCACTTACTGTCAGAAATATATAGATTTGGCAAATCAAAAAATAAAAAACCTCAAGAAAAATCACATTTGTTTTGAATAAACTTACAAAATTCCATGAACTAACAAACAATATGACTAATTCAGATTAATTTTGATCCATTCAGGACTACTTATAACACAGCCAATTGAAAGACTATTTCAATGAAAGAATACGCTTAGACTAGAATAGGCTACACCCAAATGACTGCTCCTGTTTTTATTCCCTAGGTTCTCCACTAAATAAAACATGCCTATGGGTAGATAAGGCAATTGTAAGCTGACGGGCAAATTCAGAGGAAAGTTGAAAAAAACACGAGTTAAAGACAGAAACAGGCTCTGGCTCTGTTTACTACTGCAGACGGCTAACGGCTCTTGACTATGTAAATGGTGATGATATGAGACATTGTAGAGTGCTGGGGCTCAGATGGGTGAACAAGGCTCGGGGTATTATATCCAACAAACAATACTGTGGCCCCACAAATGGGCCATGTAGCCCATCCTGACCAATTATGCCACTGTGCCAGGTGCAGGGACAGCTAAGAGCCCATTGGTAACCACGTGTCTCTGATGTTCTTGTTGTACACATCAATTCCTAATAGGCACTGCATAACCAGACATGGCTCTTTTTATGTAGTAGAAGAGAATGCAGAGAAGAACAGCTAGTCTCTTTGGCCAGGCTAATTTTCCAGACAGGGTCGGTCATACATGGAAATATTTTAGAGGCAATCGTCTGAGATAACAAAAAAAACTATGAACTGCAGGAAGACAAGAAATATGACTAAATGAGCAGACTGTGGATGCAAAGGGGGAAAGAAAGTCAACAGGAAGCAATTTAGACTTGTACTCTGCCTGACGAATGGCTGCACTTTAATGGTTCCCTCAATTTAGAACTAGATTTTAATGTAAAGATCCTTCAGCTCTTACTGAAGAATACAGACAGTTAAAAAGTTAAAATTGAAATTTAGTCTGGGTTGTATTTAGTCCTCCACTCTGATTATTTTTTAAATTGACCTGTAATGCATCTGGAAACAATGTAGCCAATCACAGATTCACTACATAGGAGGCTATGGTTTTATATTGTGTTTAAGATTTAGTATTTAATTGATATTTTGTCATGGTTAGTTTATTTTTCAAAATTTAGAAGCCTGTTGAATACCTAATCCGTAACAAATTTATAGTAACAATAGCTCGGTTTTGCAAGCTGAACTGACATTGATAGTGCAACTCCTGGTGTCTGTTTTATATAACTACAACTTGTCTAAAAAAGGCAACAGTATAATACTGCTGTTTATGGGAATGTGGAAACAGAAAGATTCACATATTTTTCCAATTGTGAAGCAACCCTTAAAATATTGGCCAAAATTATTTTTTGTCAAAAGTGATTTTTTGTTTGTTTGTTTTTTTGTTTCATCTATCTTTTTACAAAAAAGAAGTAGTTTCTTTTTTTGTTGTCAAAATTGCTTTTGGCAGCAACAACAAAAGAGACATTACATAGGCATTTATTTTAGGAAGGTGACACAAAAAGAAGATTGAGTAAAAAAAAGCACTTTGATGTAACAATACACTAGCATGGCCTACATTTGGAAACACTTGCACTTATATATTTCTCATTTTCCCTTTTCCATGCTTTAAATGAGTCTTCGTGTTGTTTTTCATTTCCTTCTGGGGCTACAGTTTTGGATGTGCACAGCTTAGATATTCTTTGTTACCCTTTGCCCATCACTGCTTCCCTTTTCAATGTAAACCAACTCCACAAACTGAATTGTAACTGCAGTTAAATTAATAAATTATTTTTCAGCAACATGAAAAAACAGTCACTGCATGGAGACATTAGAGAGTTTATCTTCTTGCCTGGTTGCTCAAGCTGAATTGAAATAGATAGTGCAGTCAGTTTGTGACTTGTATCTGCAGTCTCCATTTATTTTTATTTTAAGGGATTTTTTTGGTTTTAGAGACCCTTATTTGTTAGCAATGTAAGCTTATTTGTGCAATGACAATAAAGTTGAATTCTATTCTATTCTATTCTATTCTATTCTAATAAAGCGAATTGTGAGAAAAGGGTGAAGGTGCTGAGACTCAAACCTGTGACTCTTTAAGGACATGGGTTGCATGTCTTGACCCTGCACCAACTTTGTGCCCCAGCCACCTTTTTGCTTCCAGCTGTACTAAATGGCTTTTGAAGAATTTAGTAAGGTTCTGAAATCTTTGGATTTTTACTGAAGCAGTCAGCATACTACGAGTTTATCTTTTGTTTTTGTAGTTGAAATCAAAAGAAACAGTTTCAGAAAGCAATAAGCCCTGCAAATAATTTCAGAAAGTGCATATGATGAAGAAGGTGCTTACTACTATAAAACTGTTCCTATCATTGAATCATTGCAATATTATTATGTTATGACAATTATAAAGGTCTATAGAACTGAAAAAGTACATCTATCTTCTTTGGTTTCTTGTTTTTCATGTTTAACATAAATAATTATGGGAATAATAAATTGATCACCTCGTATTTGGATTTTAGACTTAATTATAATCCATAAAGTGCTTGTAAGATTCCCACATTATTATTTTTTGTCAGTTAAACTATAAAGTTTAAAAATGGTTCCTTAACACTTTCACAGACTGATGTCCAGCAACAATTAGTTCTCTAAAGTAATTGCTGATGTTTTTCCTCCACGACATTGTCATTGCATACCTAAATGCTACAGACCAGCATACTGCCAAAGCTGTCTAATTTTGTAGATCTGCATACACTTGCTGAGAATCAGTGAATTTTTAAAGTAGAGCCTTGCTGCTACTTAGATATTTGAATGTAATAAGATTTTTTTTGTCTTCCCTCCCTACCTCTGTTTTCTGACAGTGGTCCAGCAGTCTGAGTTGGGGACATTTCAGTTTGTCCGTGACTACATTAAGCATAGTTTGTGGTTGGTAATTGACATTTTAACGACATTTCAAGTCCAAATGAACCTTCCCATAGAGCTGAATGCCACATAGGTCTAGAGGGGAAGGTCAAAGGAGCAAGGGGCATTAAACCATTATTAAGATAATAATGTGCTCAAACAAAGAGCAGAGACTTCTGAAATTGAAACACATGAAGGGGATTATGAGCCTGTATTTACAGATAATTTTTTTCTATTTTCACCTCAGGCTTACTAATGAGAGAGTATTTGAGAGCTACTAGCGAGGGAATGGTTCACAAATGGCAATTTTCTTCTTATGAAATGGCTTGAAAATTGCAGACTAAAATGCTCTTTCTGATGGCGATGAAAAGATCTCATTAAAATAAAAAGCAGAGAGCCTCTTTGTTGTGCTTACTGTGCTGACGAGGGGAGCCTAATTCTCCTGCCATGTTGTTGTGCGTTAGGGGTAGAGTTGCTGTGTTGTAGGGCCCTTCACTCCAATGAGGCTAAAAGGGTAAGGGATGTTTCTCTAATGACTCAGCCTCAAACAAGTAGGAGAATGCATTATAGACAACATGCAGCTAGGTGTGATACCCCAAACACTGGCAAAGCACCACAGCCTATTATTTCTTACAAAGATGCACGTGCCTAAATACAAAGGTAGGAAAATATCCAGACCAACAATGAATGGGAAACGAAAAAAGTGTTCATACTCTACAGTCCCACTGCAACGTTTCTAGTGAGATAGGTTTGAATGAAAGTGTAGCAACAGAATACAGTTGCTTAAACAGATTTTTTTTTCTGGCAGGGATGAGGGATCTCCAGTAGATTGAAAAACTATGTAGTGCCATTGATTGAGAAGGCGTATGGGAAGAGAATTGTGTCTGCTGTCTCACTGAACCAAATGAGTCTTTTGATGGAAAAAATGAAGACAATTTTCATCTAAACCAATATACTTTAAAAGTTAACTTTCACTTTACACTAAGTAATTAATTTTGAGTTAATGACAAAAAGGTTGAGAATGAACTTCTTTATTTGGGGATTAAAGACCATTAGGGTCTGAAGTAAAATTAGTCACCAACAAACCAGAATGAATTGCTTTACATTGAACCCAAATATCTCATCTCACAAAGATCATTGTCACTAAATATATGTTAATAATAATAACAGCAAAAGTAACATTATCTTTGTGTGCCACAAAAAACACACAGGAACAGGAACACATCAATGCAGATAGAAGACATTTGTAATTTTAATGTAAAGGTTCGGTTTCGACAGTAATTCCTTCTTCTCGTTGCACATCTGTTCTCGTTAAATTGAATAATGCAGACATTACATATTCTTTCAAAACCAGAACATTAACTAATCTTGACAGTCTGCCTGTATTTCAACTAAGCCACATTCTTAACTGGTTCATTAAATAACTAATAAACTAAACTAAATAAAAGGCATCAATACTGGAGTCCAAATTTCCGGACACGCCTCTCTGGCTTTCATGAATTTTATTGCTACGTTTGCTTTAGTAATATTCTCACTCTCAATCATAATTCAAATACTGCCACCTACAGGTCAAATGGTGTAACCGTCGAGTAAAAGATTTGCCAACTGACTCAGGCAAAAGCTGGAGAATATTCTGATATTCTTCTTTCATTCATCTAAAAGCTAACTTGCAAACGTGAGGACATTTATGATGTTCAAAATAGCAAAATATCAGTAAGCAGCCTTGATATTCTGGACTTGTGACTTTAAAAACAAATGCAATGGCTGAAAACCACCAACACATTCTTCATTCTGATCATGTTTCCTGTAAAACAAATATCTGAATTAATGTTAATAATGGTAGTTACAGTTTTAAATCCCTGAGCTCTATACAAAGATTTGTTACCACCTGTTGTACTAGTAATTTGGATTATGGGTGGATCATTTCTAAATGGGCTTAAAAAGCCATTTGTTGTCATTTGGTCCCAAATAACCTGATTTGAATTTAATGAAACTGAATTGATAGCTTTGATGCTGTTAGTTGGCTTTACCTCAAATACTTTCAGATCTCTTCACTCGACTCATACTTGTGAGCTGGTTTGAAGTAGCAGATATTTTGATCAGCTGTAGGAGTGTCAGGTCATGGACGAGCTTATGTTGAACCAATCGCCTCAGTAGCCTGTAAGTGTGGCTAGTCATCAAGTCACTTTTTAAAGAAAGGCACTGATCCAAATCTGATGTAATCAGTTTTCTTTACATGATTTAATATAAACTTAGATACTATTCACTTGGAAATAAAGATTGAGTGACTTCAGCTCAAACTAAATGGTGTTCATTGCTCTGGCCAAGTTTTAACTGTTCAGTATTTAGGCATTTGTGACATTTAAGATGTCAATCAGCAGAACCTAAAGTACTCAAGAATTGTGTACACTCCTGAAAATATACACTTGTCCTATTAGGTGCTGCAATGATAGAACATGTTAAAAATTAGACTGGTTCAAATTTTAACACTGTACAGACCTGCATGTCTTCCCAGGGGGGCAAGGATTTTACTGTAAGCAGAACACCAAATCTTGGAAGCCACTTTTAAAACACTTGGATTTTAACTCAGTTTCCTGAGTTTGATGAATTTGAGTATGAAAAGGCACCACCCCCTAAAGGCAGTCTGACCACATGGAACTTGAATCCAACCAAGAATCCTTTATTAGTACAATATCAAATGTACACAACAGTACTAATATTTCTTTTAAATATCAGCTATTTTTGATCCCAACCCTGTAACAATTTTTAATGTGTAGGAAAATGTGTAGCATTGAATTGAGTTCAAGCACCAGGTATAATCATAATTTTGTGTTTATAAGATCTTCCAGTTTTGTTTTCTTTGAAAGTAGTAGAGCGCTGAATTATTTGCAGAAACTTAAAACAAGAGTCAACAGTTGCCAATTTTATTTTTAAGGAAGTGACAATCTATAAAACAAGACATGTCAAATCAGTATTTGCTATGCAGACAAGTTTTTCCATGTGTCAATGCATTTATGGAGCTATTTAATACACTCTTAAGCTTGTAACTTCTGTAAGAGGGCTTCGGTCTTAACATCCCAAGAGGTAGGTTTGAGGGGATGGAATGTTTAGTCGACCTCCTCAATGGTTGGGCCAGAGGATCCGCCACCAGGAGCAGCACCACCTGCTCCTGGGAAGCCACCAGGCATGCCTTCTGGCATCCCACCAGCACTCTGGTACAGCTTTGTGATGATGGGGTTGCACACCTTCTCCAGCTCTTTCTGTTGGTGTTCATACTCATCCTTTTCAGCAGTCTGAAATAAAAATAAAATTTGGCATTAGGGCAGTTTAGGGGTGCACAGCAGGAGGCTTCCCTCCCCCTCATTTACCTGGTTCTTATCTAGCCAGCTGATAACTTCGTTGCACTTATCCAAAATCTTCTGCTTGTCATCGTCGCTGATCTTTCCAGCAAGCTTCTCGTCCTCCACAGTTGACTTCATGTTGAAAGCATAAGACTCCAGTCCATTCTTTGCAGCAACCTTGTCGCGCTGCACATCATCCTCTGCCTTGTATTTCTCAGCTTCCTGAACCATGCGCTCAATGTCCTCCTTACTGAGGCGACCTGAAAGCAGAGGGCATTAAGAAACGCTTGGAAACTGGCAACTGGCCAAGGACAGCCCAAAACCTACCTTTGTCGTTTGTGATGGTGATCTTGTTCTCCTTGCCAGTGCTTTTGTCGACAGCAGAGACATTCATGATGCCATTAGCATCAATGTCGAATGTCACCTCAATCTGAGGAACGCCGCGAGGAGCAGGAGGAATTCCTGTCAATTCGAACTTCCCCAGAAGGTTGTTATCCTTTGTCATAGCACGCTCTCCCTCATAAACCTGTTAAAGACCCATTTAAGACAAGATTGGCATGTTCACTTCAAGATGGCAAGATCAGACCAAGCTCCTTTAGAGATGACCAGAACATTCTAACCTGGATAAGCACACCAGGCTGGTTGTCAGAGTATGTGGTGAAGGTCTGGGTCTGCTTTGTTGGAATGGTGGTGTTGCGTTTAATCAGGACAGTCATGACGCCTCCAGCTGTCTCAATACCCAGGGACAGAGGAGTAACATCCAGAAGAAGCAGGTCCTGTACATTCTCAGACTTGTCTCCAGACAGAATGGCAGCCTGGACAGCTGTAGAGACAAAAGGAACATCCCAAATCTGTTAGCACACTGGCCTGAGGATCACCGTGGTAAATGACCTGATTGTATTCTTACCAGCTCCGTAAGCCACAGCTTCGTCTGGGTTAATGCTCTTGTTCAGCTCTTTTCCATTGAAGAAATCCTGAAGCAGCTTCTGGATCTTGGGGATACGGGTGGAGCCACCTACCAAGACAATGTCATGGATCTGGCCTTTATCCATCTTGGCATCACGGAGAGACTTCTCCACCGGGTCGAGGGTTCCACGGAAGAGATCAGCATTGAGCTCCTCAAAACGAGCTCTGGTGATAGAGGTGTAGAAGTCAACTCCCTCATAGAGAGAGTCGATCTCAATGCTGGCCTGGGTGCTGGAAGACAGGGTGCGCTTTGCTCGCTCACAAGCAGTACGCAGACGGCGGACTGCTCTCTTGTTGTCGCTGATGTCCTTCTTGTACTTTCGTTTGAACTCAGCAATGAAGTGGTTAACCATGCGGTTGTCAAAGTCTTCCCCACCAAGATGAGTATCTCCAGCAGTGGATTTCACTTCAAAGATTCCATCCTCGATGGTCAAGATGGAAACATCAAAAGTGCCGCCACCAAGATCAAAGATGAGCACGTTCCTCTCTGACCCAACCTAAATGTTCAGCGGGTAAAGCTAATTAGTGAACTGCAGTGATTCAGTTTCAGATTAAAATGTGAAACTGATTTCTGCCTACCTTCTTGTCCAGCCCATAGGCGATGGCAGCTGCAGTCGGTTCATTGATTATACGCAAAACATTGAGGCCAGAGATGGTGCCAGCATCCTTGGTGGCCTGACGCTGGGAGTCATTGAAGTAAGCAGGTACTGTGATCACAGCATTGTTGACAGTCTGAAAGAATAAAAAAGGTAGTTGTTGGCATTTATAAAATCAGAAAAAAATATATGTAAAAAAAAAACAAAAATTAAACCTTACTTTTCCAAGGTAGGCCTCTGCGATTTCCTTCATCTTTGTCAACACCATGGAGGAGATTTCCTCTGGATAGAAGGATTTAGTTTCACCCTTGTATTCAACCTGAACCTTGGGGCGGCTGCTATCATTGATTACAGAAAATGGCCAGTGTTTCATGTCTGACTGTACAACACCATCGTCAAACCTCCGGCCAATCAATCGTTTGGCATCTGTAAAGAAAAAGCAAATAATGTAACAGCCTCGCCTTACTGGAAAATAGAAAATGTGAATAGCAGGAATCTGCTCCTTAAGGTGAATCACTTGAGTGAAATGTGTTCAAATGTACTTTTTTTTCAGCAATGAAAACAGGCAAAATAAGAAATTTAGAATTAAAATAGACTTTCATACCAAACACTGTATTGGTAGGGTTCATGGCAACCTGATTCTTGGCTGCATCTCCAATCAGCCTCTCAGTATCTGTGAAAGCCACATAGCTGGGTGTGGTCCTGTTGCCTTGATCATTGGCAATGATTTCAACTTTGCCATGCTGGAACACACCAACACAGGAGTAGGTGGTCCCAAGATCGATTCCAACTGCTGGTCCCTTCGACATGTTTACTGAGAGAGGAAACAACAAATAAAAAGTAATTAAAAAAATCTGAATGTCTACATAAATAAAAAAGTACATATTTTAAATATGCATATTTAAAATATATACGTATATTTTAAATACAGAAAATTGTATAATATATCCCGTCACCCCAGGAACAAATATCCGGAAAGACTGCGGAAGCTTAACCGCCATTAGAGAACATTCGAGAATGTTCCAGAAACCCCTCCCCCTACCGCAGTGAGAACACGCTGCTGACTAACAAACGTATAGTCACAATCCTGGCATATAAGCCGTTTAATTTTAGAGTCATCTTTCACCCACGCTTAAATAACGAATATTAAATTCGATTAGAGCTCAATTAAGTCTTATTTTAGAGATGTTGATATAAAATAAAACATTAACAAAAACCGCAATCACTCCCCCAAACAAGAAGATCGACTTGCTAACAAAACAAGTAACAAAAAGAATCTTACCAAATCGTCCGGCCGGGGTTGACAGAACGTGCTAGAATGTAATGGGGAAACGGAGACAGACCTCTCTGGGATGTGAAGGATAAGGAACGTTCTGTTTCTCGGAACGTTATATATCACCGGCATGCCGGCCAATCAGTGTCCAGTCGTTGTGACAGCACCAATGACATTGGTGATATCTGATGACGCTAATGACGATGCTCATTACTTCCCGTTCTTTCGGCTGAAGCCTTTCATAATCACTTTGAGAGAACACGTGCGTGAGCATGGCATCTTTTATTGAAACAAAAGGTCACTGAAGCTCATACATTTACAAGGATTGTTCTGATGCTGATAACGAGTCTAACCACATTACAAAAGGAACCCTTAAAAGTTCCTTTTAGATGAAAACAGCGGAGTGAAAAAATATTTCCTTCAATATTGTTGATAATTCTACTTATTCACTTATTGCCCTGCTTATTGTTTGGTTCAAGTGTTTGTAACCTTCCAGTTGTTCATTATTGCCTTGATAAGAGACTCATCAACCTTCAGACTTTCTGACTGATTAGTCAGAAAGTCTGTTTCATAATGTTAGCGTTTAGGGAGGACCTGTCTGTAGTTAGTTATTCACCTATTTAATAGGGAGGATAAAAACTGATAAATATAATTTATGCATATTGATACTCATTCTCGCTCATACAATATTTTGTTGCAAAATAATATTTATTGGTAGAAAATGCATACATATATTTATTGGTACAAAACACATACATATATTTACATTTCTTTGTAAAAAAAATAAAAAATACATTCTTTTCCAGTGTAAACAGGCATTTTATCAAGAATACATGCAGTTGTGTAGTTATTAGTCATAAACACCAGCAGACTCTTTCGCTTCACTTCATTTTCACATATTTCATAGGAAAGAAAAATATCAAATTTCCATGGCATGACAGTTGGTCTTTAGTTAAAAATCAAAAAAACATTTAAAACCTAAGAAAGGACAATTTCCTAATAGATACAGACTGTTCATACTGTATCATGATTTGTTGTAATTTTCAGATTTTGGCACTTTTATACATTGCATTCACCAAAAACACACCAAAGCTGTTTGCATTTGAGTGTTTGAGGTTAACAAACATGCATATCAGTAGTTTATAATCTTTTAATGACTATCCCAGGATGGTTCATAACTGTAATAGTAAAGTTTCCGAGTGTAAAGGCAGGGTAATGCCTCCTTTTATTGTACTGCTCCTTGTAATTGCTATTGACTCTGGAAACACAATTACAGGTTTAGTAAAGTCAGGGAATCTTACTTTATTGGTTAGGTTCCTCATTTGACGATGAACTTGACCATTAGGTTCCATCGACTAAAACTATTAAAGTGAAGTCTCCTTTATGTTGCTTCTGACTGTGGCTTGCATCTGACTTTGCTCTATAGTGGCGCTTTCTTTTCGAGACATTGCATTTGGGTTCGTTACTGAAGTTATTGCTGCTGGATCCTCAACAACATACTGTGCAAATACCGTGTTGAAGAGTCCTGTGAAATAAACAGAGAATTTTACAATGAGGGATTTTTTTAAATTAAAAACAAAGACAAACTCAAACCATGCTTCTAAGAGAAAGTGGAAGCTGTAATTGTAAGGAATAAGAAATATATTATAAACTTACAGGAACAATATAATCTAAATGTTTGTCTCATTTTCTCTCCATATAGCTAATCTGGGCATGAATTATGTTTAAAATATTTCCTGGCTGGCAAGTAAGCAAATTGTTTCTGCTACACAACCTCCCTACGCTAGTCATTTTCTTCAAATGGGATTCAGTATCATTCTCAGAAAAAAAAAATCAACCCTCATTTATAAAATAATAAAATATTCAGTGATTGGTTTCCAACTCTGTTTGATGAATGAGATCATGATCTCTGCTGTCAAAGTTTGACTACAAAATGAAAGGAATCACAATTCACTGCCATACCTCTTCGTCTCTGCCCTTGTGAGTTCTTTTCTTCTTGGCTTGATTTTGACTTACTGCTAGTTTCTGATGGGTCACAGTCTTCATTCTCTGTAACAATGAAAACTGTAAGATGTTTGTGAATGATAAGCACATTCAAATGAAAGCACCATTGTTCACAGCATTTAAAGCAACTCCAGCAGAAATCTGATGTTAACATGTTTCTGCACAGAAATTAAGGACTTAGGCTATTCACCTTTCTTCCAGGCAATGTGTGCTCTCCTCAGCTTGGTAGCAAAGAAAATGACCACAACCAGAAGGGCAAAGATGAGGCATGTCACCAGAAGAACTAATAAGGAAGAGCTTTGTTTCCTTTCTGTTCTCATATCAGGGTCTAGGAAAAAGATATAGCACAGCTCACTAAAAGCCCACCAATAATTAAGTCCTTGTCAAGACCCTACATTTAACAGGATATGGTAATTACCTGTCATGTTTATCTTTGTAGTATTATACAGGTTTATGTCCTCTTGTAAATCACCTTTAAAGACATAAGAAACACTTAGTTAGTGGCAGATTAGTTGTTCCTCCTTTTAATTATTGGATGTTAATACATCTTCCAATAAGATGTATTGTTGGAAGATAGATATGCCATCTATGGCATCCATGGCATGTCTCATGTAGAGTGTGTGTGTATGGTTGTGTTCTTCAGTCTGACACACTGAAAGACTAAATAATGTAAAGCGAGAATGAATAATTTAGCTAATGCGGCCACAGTGTGTTAAATTAGGATATCCGGTTTCACCACTAGATGTCAGCAAATGCATTTTCCTCAACTCATCTTTTACACTAACTATTAAAATGACGAAGGTACCTGTAGTGTTCGTTGTATCAGAGGTGGTGTCATTCCAAATTAGGTCTGGTGTTATAGAGCTGTGGGAGTCCTCTGTAGATAGTACTGTAAGCAACCATATAAATGGTTCAACATTGACATTCAAACTAACTTATTGTAGGCAAAGTTACAGAAATATTGTTTGGAGATATTAGGAAAAAATAATGAACATGTGCAGGTATCAGATTAGCACACAAAACCTATGCTGAAACTCAGTGTTCCACCATTACAGTGAGAAGATCTGCACAAACAGTGCTAACCACACATTCTGAGCTCTCCTCATCTGAAACAGATTGTGTGATAGCACAACCTACAGCGGAGGTTAGATGACAGTCTGCATTACAAAAGAGAGATATCTGTACTTTCCATCTCAAAAACCCACCACGTGTTGTACATGCACCATTGAGGCCTCTTTTCCTCTATTGACCTTCATGTACAAAGTTTCTTTTTAAGAACCATTTGATAAAATTTAGATTAATTGAGCTTAGCAAAGCAGACCACTTTTAAAGAACATAAAAACACACTCTCATAGCATGAGTGGAAATTCACTTCTACTGATATGAAACTTGTGTTAATATATTAACACTTTATCTGCTGTAGTTTCTGAGGTCTGGTTTCTTTTTCTGCTGTTCCTATTTCCTCTTTGTCTCTCTGCTCTACATACTCATAAATAGTGGAAATATTATTCAAAGCACTTGCAGTATGAAAGCTCTAAAATGACACCAATTTCACCTACCAATGGTGTTGAAATGTGAGTGAACAGATGTAGCTGGCTCCACAGAAGGTGCAGGGGTCACGGTGAAAGTGTTGGGGTTACTGGCAGTTAGCATCTCATTGGGTGCAGATGACCACTCTAATGGGGGATTATTTGTGTTTGTAGTTGAAAAGCGGACAGCTGGGTTATTGCTTATAAAAGATCTTGAAGTTGTCCTTAACACCCTCACAGAACTCTGAGGCTGTGCTGTGGAAGGACTGGAGGTGGATGCGTGGATGAGTTTTGTTCCTGTGAGAGAAAAAAAAACATTTACCTTACAAATATCAGAAACATGTGAGAGGAAGATGTGCATTGCCATCTGTACAATTTTCAAATGACGTATGTTGTCCAACTTAATAGAGGAAACCAAACTATTTAGGGTCCACAGAAAAGGGAAATGATTTTGGTCTGTTATTTTGTCAGAAGTTCAGAGCTTAAGCTGACAAAGGCGTTACTGATGGGATGCAACCACACTATCACTGTTCCACAAATAGCTCAATTCATTGGAGAAGTACTTTTCTGTAAACAGGTTTCAATAAAACCTCCTGTCAGTGGGAATATTTTCTCTGCTGGTAGATAATTGACAAAGATGGTAAAAGATGTCAGGAACTCACCCTGTTTCCCAACTTTCACAAACTGCATCAAAGGCCCGGCATGCAGATCTGGGTGGTGAACAAGGCACTTCACAGTGACTCTGCTATTCTCAGGATAAACATATAAGATTGCTGCTGTGACAAAAGTTTTGGGTTCTTCATATGTAGTTCCTTGAACTGTGAGAATAAAAAAACAGTGTTCATTAACAACAGCCACTGTGTAGACAATATACCTTACAACAGAAAATATTTATTTAACTCTAGTTATTGTGGGTAAAGATCAGTATCAGTATCACTTTATCATTGTTCCCTTAGAGACATTTTCCTGGCAGATCACAAAAACTCCATCAACTCCTCTTGTGCTTTTCCTTCTATGTTTGTCTCTTTTAAATCTCAATTCAAAACTACTTTTTCATATTGAAGTTTGCTTTTTTTTCTACGTACATTGAAATTCAGGTTCATTTTTTAATTTCCAAGTGATCTTGGGATGTCGGTTGTTTCCTTTAGCGGTGCATTTTATAGCAGACTTCTCTCCTTCCCTTGTCACTGACATCCTTGGAAGATCTTTAAATAAATGGAAAAACAAAACAAAAAAACATTCATTCAAATGCTATTGTACAACTGTGGATTAAAAGGTGGCTGCAAGAAATATTTTGTTATTTGATTACATTATTTAACTCACCCAATACTGTCACCCTCACAGTCTTCACTGACAGTTTGGGTTTATATTGTGTGCATGTGTAAACACCCCCATCTGTAAAGGTGACATTGGCGATACTGATGGAGAACTGTGAGCTGGTCAGCTTGGTGATGCTGTATCGTTTGTCCTTTATTGCTAGAAAGAAACCCAACAGTTCCATGCCTCTTAGTCATCATTGTGACATATTGTCATTTTCTAAAATGGTTTCACTAACACATATTCAGTGCAATATTCACCTGAAACATCATTGAAGAACATAATATTGTTGTCTGGGTCCCTCCACTCAACGATGCCTTTATCAGATTTGCTAATAGGACAGCGTAGATCCACAGTGGAGCCCTTAAGTGCAGTCACATTTTGCATCTTTTCTGCAAGTGAAACTGTGACAAAATAAAGGAGAAGTTAGAGTTCCTTGAAAGTCTAAACTTGTAACTGTGGCTACAGCACTTCTGACAGAGAAGTTTGAACCAGCAGAAACAACATACACCTATCCACTGGAACAATTTCAATAAAAGCGTGGAACAACAAAATAATCTTTCCTTCTCACAGCTGTCCGAAGCTAAATCTACTTCTGACACCTTGACTCATCTGTTCCGCTGTTTGTCATTGCTCTGCCTCTGCTTATGTGTGTGGGGAGGTGGCGTGACCTTAAATTAAACACTACAAACAAGCAGGCCCCCTGATGCTTTTCTGCTGTGACAGGAAATAATGTGGTGAAGTCTCTTAGCTGAGACAGAAAGTGGGCTGGGGGTGAGAGAAAATATAGATTAGATGTAGGCTGCTGAAGGGAACTTTGAGTGTTTTTTTTCTTTCCTATAGGCTGAAACACACATTTGGAAAATAAATTTGTGGGTCCATACTGACACCGTTTCTCAGGACAGTGGGCTTCAAAGGCTGTGGTTAATTTTCAGTTTTATTTGTTGCTGAATGTTTTACAGAGTGCAGTTGTATAAGTGAAAAAAAATGTAATTTGATTGGAGGTACAGCTCTTGCATGATTCCAGTCATACATGACAAATGTATTATTTTCTTTCCATTTTGCAAAGCATATGTTACTAGTGAGATACCTCATGGCACTGTATTTGGGCTAATTACATTCTTGCTTTTTAGGCTTGTCTTGTGGTTAATTTTTTAGACAGATTGTTGCTTTGTTTGCAATCTTGCAATTTATCTCCCTACTCAAGCCAGCAGTCACAACTGGATCATCTACTGAATCATTTGAAACATTAACAAATCTTCATGGAAAATTCCTTCAACCTGAACAGCAACAGGGGATGATTCCTTTTTATTTTTAGAGTCTACTTCTTTAAATGAGTATGTCAGGACTTCTGGCCTGAATATTTACTGACCTTTTTCCAGGAAACTTGAACTGATTTCTGATACGGAGTTTAATTTGATTAACATCTAATGTTTGATTATGTCTTAATGATCGTTTCATCTTGCCTGTGAATCAACTGACAACTTTTTCAACAAACTTAAGAACAATGTAACTGATTAAAACAATTTGTTAATGCCATCACCAAATTTGTAAATGCACAATTGTATGGTGCAAACTGTTTGTGCACTCAGTTTCTCTACAGCAGAGTATCTGTTGTGAAGAAGTACAGTTGTGTTCCTGTTCTGCAAGCACAGAACAGTCACAGCAGCTTCTTTATGATCTCTAACAAGAACATTTTATAAGAAAATCGTGTTACATAGTAGGCCATACTGATTGCCTTAAAATAAGTAAAAGTGAAACCAAAAAACATTTTACCACAAATCCAAATATATAAGTTTACTGAAGATTTCTCTCGCAAGTACTAAAAAGAAATAGATTGAACAAATAATTTTCAGGACCAACTTTAGTGGTGAAAAAGTACTGAAAGTAAACTCACCTGGAATAAGCACCAAGAAGACAATAAGCTGGAGCTTCATTTTCACTCTTTCGTTCTTCCACTTTACTGTGCTTCCTCTGCACTCGCTCTATATGTACTTCACACAGGGACCTTCCATGACATCACACAACTGTGCTTTCCCCTGACTTTTTATTTCAAGAGATTTTCATGTGATTCTAAGATGAAAAGTCCAGGTCAATAGTTTAGGAATCCTACATAGTTTTTATTTTGTAGCGAGATAATATTTAGATTTTCTTGTATAGATCTGTGACAGAAATACATTGTTTATTTTACTTAAATAAACAATGTGTTACTGTGTTGGTGCAAGGCAGAGATTTTGCTTCAAGTAAACACAAAAATGATCTTAAAAAAAGCAAATCATGTAAATCTTATACAATTAAATACCACTCCAAATGAAAAACAAACAATTAAGGATGATTTCCTTAATAGTAGATCTCTCTTTTCAAGAGAATAACCTAATTAATGATAGTCAGATTGAGTCACTGGGACCTTATTATTTTAATGTCCACATTCCTCAAAATACTGAATGAGGATGAAGAGCAACCGCCATCTTTCAGTCATATTGGGTCATTTAATAGCTACTACAAACTGCTTCTGTTTGTGGTAATACACCAGGCCCTTATTTTTAAATTGTAGAGAAATTATTATATTTTTTTGCTGACTTAGTGTTAAATACTGATAAAGTTATTGTAATGGGGGATTTTATCATCCATATTAACACTTAAAGAGATAGTCTAAATGTAGTCTTCAATGCTAGCTGAGGTTTGTTTGGCTGTGCTCAAAATATCCACAGACCCATTCACTCCTCTTTTCATAGTCTGGACTTTGTGCTGACATATGATATAAAGTGTGAATAACGGAACCTTTTCCTGTTTGACTATTTCTTAGATTATCTTTGAGTTTAATCTATTCAGGTCCTGAGGTAAAATTACATTTTCCTGTTACAACTTTAAATGAATCTTTTCCATTTTTACTTCCCTCTGTAACCCAGAAAACCATAGTCGAGGACAGCCATCTCCTTTCTGGTCTTTCACAAAGTATGTAATGTTACTTCCACATTGCATGTTACATTAGACAATGTAGCCCCCTTGAAAAAGAAAGTAAGAAGGCATTAGAATTTTCTGCTTTAATTAAAAACTATGTATTTCAAAGCACAATACTAGAAAATCAGAAGGAAAAAGAGCTTTACATATCTAGAGGAGTTCTACTTGACCTGGAAATAAAGCTGCTGCTATATAAAAAGACCCTTTGCTGAGTAAAACAGCATGTTTCTTATCATTGAGAGCAGAAAATAAGAACAATCCTCAGTTACTCTTCAGTACAGCTACTAAACTTAAACAGTCATGGTTCTGTTGAGCCATCCAATTCCACAGCTCTCATCAGTAATAACTTTATAGAATTCTTATCTATCCTTACACCCTAACTATCCCAAACAAAAGTCATAAAACATAAATTAAATTATTATTTTATACACAAATGTACTCTACATTAACACATTTATCCATCCATTAATTATTATACACGCACGCTTATCCGCGTAGTGGATTCATGAGGGCTGCTGCGGTGACCCTGGACAGATCGCCAGTCCATCGCAGATTAAGAAAACAGATATAAGCAAATACTTGCTGGTGTTGAAATTCAAACAATAGATTTTGATGTTGTGAATGGTACTCCTAAAATAAATAAAATCTAAAATATAATAGCCTTTGCCTTATTTAATAATAATATAATTCACAAATTAAATGACTTTTGAACTTCTAAAAAGCCAAGTCACTTGCAGGTGACCTGACTCAACTATTATCATTGTTTACCATAATGTCTTAACCAGTAAACTGATTAGTGTCCCACTATTCCGTTTAGAAATTCCAAATCTATTCTACCAATTGCAATCGATTCGTAAAATGCGCTCCAAAGACCTTAAATATCCAATTATTGCAAAACCCAAAGTGATTCATTCAAAACTTTAAATGTAGTTTCAACCTGGAAAGACTCACACAGAAAGTAGGTTTTAGAAAGTTTATTTGATAAGAAATAATCTTCGGCGCTTGGACCCCGGCAGTAGACACTGCACTGGTAACTGCCAGAGAATGATCCGGTGTTTGTTTTTTTTTCTATATGAAAACCTTTTTAAATAATCACTGGATACATAAATTAAACTTATGTCTAAATTCTAACTATAATGTCTTCATTTCACCTGATCATGTGCCTCCGACCAGCCTAGCAGCGCCGGTCTCATCTCCTCCACCCTTCAGAAACTCTGGCTTGATGTGTGAAACTGCTCCTCACCTGAGCTTCCATCACCTCCACCTGGTCTCCACCTTCGCTGAGCTTACATTTAATCTTATGTTTGTGTTATGACTTTGTAACCAAACAATGTTTCTGTATGTGCTTGTTGATTTAACAGAATCAACAATAACTACTTTATTGGTTCTACTCTCTCTCCAACAAAAACAGCCAGAATGTACTGTAACTTTGTGTGGAAACGACACCATTTCTATGAAAACTAAATAATGTAAATCAACTGAGCTACAATTAAAGAAACATTCAAAATGTACATAATATTGAAAGAAAACATTATGAAAAAAGATGACTGAACAAGTCAAACGGCAAATATGCTTCAGCAGAAATGATTTAAAATGGCATGTCACAAAAAAAAAAAAAAAAAAAAAAAAACAAAACAACAACGTGTGACAACTGAAATGTATGAGACTGTAGAAAGCAACTAATATTCTTCTAGCATTCAGTACTGGCATTCAGGGCAGTGTCCAGGTATGCCATCAGAGTAGTAACAAGGGAACTCTCCTCATCTTCCATTTCCAGTGAAGCTCACACAGTCTTTATATTGCCGGTTGCAGGAAGAACACGTTTCAATCGCAAAAGGAATCCGGTACTCTGCCTTGAATGACTCTGAAATTTTATCCTGTTAATAAAAAGACAATCTCATGTAGTTGAAATCTAATTTCACATGTTTTAGTTGGGACTGGATGGTCCTTACCATTCAGCCAAGCAAAGAAGACTTTCTTCCTGAATACTGGGTCAGACACAATGGACACAATGGCTTCAAAGCACTTGCAGGTCAATGCCAAGGTGAGGTGAGGGAAGCTGTGTTTCCCTGTGTCAGCATCAACTTCTGAAGAACAGCTTCAAGTACATTCAATGGCTTCTGAAAATTCATTCTAACTGCATTTGCCTTGTTTTACTTTTTACTTGTACTTTTCATTACATTACTTGAGTACATCCATTTTTACAGAAATTTCCATACTTAAGTACAACACGTTTCAGATACTTTAAGACTTTAACTCAAGTAACATTTCAGTCAGTGACTTGGACTTTTACCAAAATCATACTTTCTATACTTTTACTTGACTCTGAGATTTCAGTACTTCATACAACACTGGTACAGTGCACCATTATTGTTCTTTTTTCACAGGGAAGTTTCTCAAGAGAGTGAGAGACCACCATCTTTGTATTGTCATCATATCATTCTGTGGACATCACAGGTTCACATTTAATGAAATCTCCAACATCAAGCATCGACTCTCATCTGTTTCCTTACCTCGCTGAAGTCAAATGATGCTCCCATCACAAAGTACAGTGCATACTGTTCAGAAAAATTTTATTATTACGTCTATACAAACCATATAACAATATGGTGGGTGGAAGCGGATGTTACCATCACTACAAACATTCCACAGTTGTTGGACAGTCCTTGTTTTGGCAATCCCTGTGGTATTTACGAGAAAATTCAAAAAGGGAGAAGAAAAATACTGCGTCATTACTTTAACAATAAAATTGAGGTAAAGGACAACAGCCTACCCGCAGTATTGATTATTAACATTTAAAGCAGAAATGGTTGGAAATAAGCAGACTTGTAGCTCTGAAGAACCACAAGTGTCCCATCATAAAGTCTCACCACAGCATCCTTGCCAACAAATTCTGTCCATGGTCCAGATGACATCTGTAGACAGACTTCTGTAATGATACAAAGTTTTTAAGTTAAAAATTAGCAAGGGTATATTTCACAACATAAAAAATATAAACATGTATGAGAATTTAAGAAGGATGTGACAGAACGGTCTCTTGATGGTCCAGTTTTAACCCATGTCTTGTTTAAAAAGAAACAAGACTGAAAATGTTAGAAATATTAGAAAATGTGTGTCTTATTGCATTTTAGGCATTAAAACCTTATTCACAAATTCAATTTGGACATTTACTGTTACATAAATATGAAGATTAATGCTGAACCTTTGCCTCCGTGGAACAACGAAACAGCATACTGAACACATGCCACCTTCAAACTTATTTCTATAAAACTTTAATGTTTTGATGTGGTTTTCATCTGTGAAGCTACTGATAGAATCAAGGAAGAAACTCTCCCTATGCTTAGGCTTCAGAATCTGAAAAAATATGTCACATTGATGGTGAACACTACCGCAGAGTGATAAATGAATTAGACAAAGGCCAAGAAATGCAGTAAATATGAAGGTCAATATCAAATAAGTATTGTACTAACCATAGTGTCCAATGTCCAGGACGCCACACAGGAATCAGAAGCCAGAGTCTGTGACGCGTGGACAAAAGCGTAATGATTGAATGTGCCTGTGCTGCCTGGATGTTGGTAGCTGTTGGATGGTCAAGTGGCTGGGCTGATGCACAGCTGGACACCATACTAAAAGTCATTCTGTGGTCAACCAAATTATTGACAAATCTGTCCCTTCTGTCAATGGCTGAAAAACAGTATGAGCAATGAAAGTGAGATGTGTTTCGACAGGGTAGACCACATCTGAAAATATGGAAATCTGCAGTAACAAAAA
The DNA here is from genome assembly GCA_911649635.1 of Poeciliopsis gracilis. NCBI lineage: Eukaryota > Metazoa > Chordata > Actinopteri > Cyprinodontiformes > Poeciliidae > Poeciliopsis > Poeciliopsis gracilis. The sequence continues at coordinate 1,128,284 of CAJVRI010000293.1, forward strand.
GAAATGAATAAAATTAAAAAACAACATCTATATAGATTGCAGATATGTTTAAACAAGACGTAGTTAATTTCCACTCAAAATAGACAGTATAATAGCTACTAACGTAAAAGAAAAGGCTTATTACTGCCGGGTCCGAAGATTATTTCTTATCAAATAAACTTTATAAAACCTACTTTCTGTGTGAGTCTTTCCAGGCTGAAGCTAAATTTAAAGTTTTAAATGAATCACTGGGTTTTGCAACAATTGCATATTTAAGGTATTTGGAGCGCAGTTTATGAATCGATTGCAATTAGAATAGATTTGTAATTTCTAAACAGAATAATGGGACACCAACCAGTTTACTGGTTAAGACATTATGATAAACAATGATAACAGTTGAGCTTGTTAGAAGTTCAAAAGTCATTTAATTTGTTTGTAAATTATATTCACCACATGAATAATAAGAAAAATATTTGGCAAATAAACAGAACAAAAGTGCTGTGAATGGACGGACCAGGTTGGCCAAAATTGTTGACCAAACCTCTTTTCCATCTAGTCCTTATTGAATAAGGCAAAGGATATTATATTTTAGATTTTAACTTATTTATTTTAAGAATACTGTTCACCACATCAAAATCTATTATTTGAATTTCAACACCAGAAAGTATTTGTTTCTATCTGTTTTCTTAATCTGCGATGGACTGGCGATCTGTCCAGGGTCCATCAGCAGCTCTCACCACCCCGCTATATGTGTATAATAATTAATGGATGGATAGATGTGTTCTTAATGTAATGTAAATTTTTCTCTAAAATATTAATTTAATTTATGTTTTATGACTTTTGTTTGGGATAGTTAGGGTGTAAGGATAGATAAATACATCCCATAATGATTCCTTCTTTTAGATTGTTTGTTAATAATATAATTTTAACATCCGAAAAGAAAGATTTAATAAACGGAACATATAACGTATGTCATTTCCTTAATGTTTAATTTGTAATTCATTTTAAATGTTAAAAGTGTTATTGGGTGTTTTGAAAAGTTTTGAAAAGAAGTGTTGAAAGTTTAAGTTTTGAAAGGGGTAGTCAAATAAAATGCGTTATTATTATAATTATGAAAACACGGCGCACCCTTCATTTCCTTATTATTGCTTATTGTAGATTGTTTGTTACTAATGTAATTTTAACATCCGAAAAAAAGATTTAATAAAGATTTTTTTTAAAAAAGGGGACATACCACGTGACAGACAATACCACGTGACTGACGTAACACGTGGAATGTAATTTCCTTACTGTTTAATTTGTAGTTAATTTGTAATTAATTTTAAATGTTAAAAGTGTTTTTGGGTGTTTTGAAAAGCGTTGTCAAAAAAAAGCGTTATTATTATTATGATTATTAAAACACGGCTGGTACAGGAAATGGTGTCACTGGCGCCCCCTTCATTTCCGTAATGTAATAGTCCCATTTCCATATAAGGTATGAGACTGACAGCGGTCCGTCCCCGCCCCTTTCCGCAGGCTGCAGCGAAGTGTACTTGTTTCTGTTTGCTGCAAAGAGGTCCTTCTCATGTGCACCGCAGATGTTTCTGAATTGTAGGTGGCTGTGTTGATGCCTGTTGAAAAATGCTACTTGTGTGACAAAACCGTTTGCAAAACTTTACGATAAATCCCATTTGAAACAAAATGTTTAATGTTGCATGTGAAAAATCTGTTTCAAAACAAGCTTAAACAGAGCAGCGTTCAGTGCGCTTCGAAAACACCGCATTTGAGCACAACCAGATCAATGAGTAACATGACAATCCCATTCACTTTCAGGTTCAAGAGAATAAATTAATTTCCTCTCATGAACAGCCACAATGTAAACCTAAGTGGAAGGTTTCTCCTTTGTGTAACCAGCACTGATCAGAAAAACATTGGAATTGACTCTCAAGTTCCTGTAATGTGAGTAATTAACACTTCCAGCCGAGCGTGTGTTTTTGGCTCAGATCCTGCAATGCAAGTGTGGCGCACAAGCCATTTTCATGGAATAGTTGTAGTAAATTAATACTGTTTTGGGTTTTATTGTGTGTGGTATTTACGAGTTGTGTCGCAGTTTGACGTGGTTGCGGAGGGGGGTTAATATCCCTCCGCCGTTGCTAGGAGACGGCGGTTGGAACGGTTGTTGTGTGCTGTGTCTCTTGTTTTCTAACGGCTGTGTAGCGAGACCGCTAACGGAGTTACTTTGCAACAAATATTAAATTAAAATGTTGCGGACTCAATCGCAAAAGCTCGTTTGATTGTCTCACCGCTACACAACCAAACTGTTTCTTGGCTTTCTTCTTTTTCAGCGACACTACCCACAGGAAGTGAGGTTGGTTTCATCATATTTAATAAAATGTAAATCACATACCTGATGGTGTTGCTTGTGGTGTTCACGTGTCCAAATAGAAAGGAATGTCAAGTAATATCGCTAAGTTATATTGCAATAAAATCTCATCGAAATTATATAAAGTTAACAGCCAATGTTGTAGTTGGTGGTGAATCCAAATGGACAAGCCAAAATTATAATAATAAACGTCCCTACATTATACTGTCAGACACCAACAGATTATGATCCATATTTACAGTATTTGTCTGTGTGTTCTCTACTGGGAAACAGTTTGCAGGCTGGAAATAAACTTAAAAAACAAAACGAGCTGCATTAAGACCTGAATTAACTTCTGACAGTCAAACAGGGTCCTCAAAGCAGATGTTTGTGGAGGAGGTGGTTGTGTCATTTCCTGATCAAAACGCATCATATGTAAACAAATGGATTAGAAAATGTTTCTTTCTCTTTGAGCTCTTCAAACCAATAATAATTCTTTGTATGTGAAGCAATATTCAAGAATATATGGAAATATCACCAAATATACCACACCATAGTGTGAATATTATTTTCTTAGACAATAAAATAAACAGGTCCAAAATGTGAATAAGATGGCATCTCTAACTGGACTCGAACCAGCAGTCGCTGAATTTTGAAAGCGATGTTTTATCCACCACAGTATGTCGGCTAACGGCATCTTTGAGCTGATCTAATGGACACCTTGTACGTTAGGGGGCTCTAAGGCAAGCCGTTTTAACATAAATTCGGTTCCGTCTGACTATCCGTAATTACATTCCAGATATCTGAAAATGCATTTTGACTATCCATCCATCCATCCATCCATCCATCCATCCATCCATCCATCCATCCATCCATCCATCCATCCATCCATCCATCCATCCATCCATCCATCCATCCATCCATCCATCTTCTGCCGCTTATCCGGGGTCGGGTCGCGGGGGCAGCAGCTTAAGAAGGGAGGCCCAGACTTCCCTCTCCCCAGCCACTTCCTCCAGCTCCTCTGGGGGAATCCCGAGGCGTTCCCAAGCCAGCCGAGAGACGTAGTCCCTCCAGCGTGTCCTGGGTCTTCCCGGGGCCTCCTCCCGGTGGGACGTGCCCGAAACACCTCACCAGGGAGGCGTCCAGGAGGTATCCTGACCAGATGCCCGAGCCACCTCAACTGGCTCCTCTCGATGTGGAGGAGCAGCGGCTCTACTCTGAGTCCCTCCCGGATGACCGAGCTTCTCACCCTATCTCTAAGGGAGAGCCCAGCCACCCTACGGAGAAAACTCATTTCGGCCGCTTGTATTCGCGATCTCGTTCTTTCGGTCATTACCCAAAGCTCATGACAATAGATGAGGGTAGGAACGTAGATCGACCGGTAAATTGAGAGCTTCGCTTTTTGACTCAGCTCTCTCTTCACCACGACGGACCGGTAGAGCGCCCGTTTCACGGCGGACGCTTCACCAATCCGCCTGTCAATCTCACGCTCCCTTCTTCCCTCATTCGTGAACAAGATCCCGAGATACTTGAACTCCTCCACTTGGGGCAGGACATCTCCCTCGACCCGGAGAAGGCACTCTACCCTTTTCCGACTCAAGACCATGGTCTCAGACTTGGAGGCACTGATCCTCATCCCGGCCGCTTCACACTCGGTTGCGAACCGCTCCAGTGAGAGCTGAAGATCACGTCCCGATGAAGCCAATAGGACCACAACATCCGCAAAAAGCAGAGATGCAATCCTAAGGCCACCAAAACGGATCCCCTCAACACCCTGGCTGCGCCTAGAAATTCTGTCCATAAAAGTAATGAACAGAATCGGTGACAAAGGGCAGCCCTGGCGGAGTCCAACCCTCACTGGGAACGAGCCCGACTTATTGCCGGCAATGCGGACCAGACTCTGACACCGGTCATACAGGGACCTGACAGCCCGTATCAAAGGGCCCGGTACCCCATACTCCCGGAGAAACCCCCACAGGGCACCCCGAGGGACACGGTCGAACGCCTTCTCCAAGTCCACAAAGCACATGTAGACCGGTTGGGCGAACTCCCATGCACCCTCCAGGACCCTGCTAAGGGTGTAGAGCTGGTCCAGTGTTCCACGACCAGGACGAAAACCACACTGCTCTTCCAAAATCCGAGGTTCGACTATCCGACGGACCCTCCTCTCCAGTACCCCTGAATAGACCTTGCCAGGGAGGCTTAAGAGTGTGATCCCTCTATAGTTGGAGCACACTCTCCGATCCCCCCTTTTTAAACAGGGGGGACCACCACTCCCAGTCTGCCAATCCAGGGGAACTGCCCCCCGATGTCCATGCGATACTGCAGAGTCGCGTTAACCAACACAACCCTACAACATCCAGAGCCTTGAGATACTCCGGGCGATCTCATCCACCCCGGGGCCCGGCCACCGAGGAGCTTTTTAACTACCTCGGCGACCTCGTCCCCAGAGATTGGAGAGCCCAACCCAAAGTCCTCAGGCTCAGCTTCCTCAATGGAAGGCATGTTGGTGGGATTGAGGAGGTCTTCGAAGTACTCCGCCCACCGACCCACAACGTCCCAAGTCGAAGTCAGCAGCACACCACCCCCACTGTAAACAGTGTTGGTGCTACACTGCTTCCCCCTCCTGAGACGCCGGATGGTGGACCAGAATCGCCTCGAAGCCATACGGAAGTCTTTCTCCATGGTCTCTCCGAACTCCTCCCACGCCCGAGTTTTTGCCTCAGCAACCACCTGAGCCGCACGCCGCTTCGCCCGAATTTTGACTACACAAAACTAAATTTTGACTATCCGGAATGGTAATTTAAGATATTTGCATTTAAAAAAGTAAGACCGTAATACCATAATAGCTATTTATTATTGTTCTTTAGAGTCTAAATCAGTTTTCTTTTACAAACACAAAGGAAGGTCTAAATAGACTGTAAAAAAATTTTGTGGGAAGTGATAAGATGGAATAAAAAAGAAATAAATTGGAATAAAAAAAAAGGAATTGTGAAGGTGGTGCAGTTTAGAGATTAAGCTATAGGGAAGCCAGGTTGAGATGGGGTGGACAAGAGTGATAGTGGACAAAGAATATTGAAGATGGAGCTGATGGGTAAAAGAGAAAGACCTTGGAGAAGACGCACTGATGTAGTGAAGAAGGACATGTAGTTGGTCGGTGTAACAACATAGTGTGTCAATGGGATAGGTTGAGATGAAAGCAGATGATCTGCAGCTTTGACCCTTCAAAGGAGCAACCAAAACATGGAGAACACTGCTGCTTTTTTATTCACACTACTGCTATTATGGTCTTACTTTTTTCAGTACATTGGTGTAGTTCACCCATTTCCCCTCTGTGTACCACCCAGGTCCGTTTACCAATTTTGGGACCCGACCAAAATCCCTCCGTGTCATTACCTTGAGAAATAATGAGATTTTAAATATAAAACAAGGCTTAACGCTGAAAGTAATCAAATGTCGAAAGTCATAAGTCATACAAATGGAACAGATACAGAGTGACATTCACCATCCAGCGCTGCGGTCCACTTAGCTCACCTTAGGGGTGATACCAACTGAACCAAAGATAAGAGCATGAGCTCTGATTTAGCTTCTCATTCTGCATAGTCTTTCTCTAATGGGAGTTAACTTGCCTTAATCAGTTTTGTTTATGTGGGACTTCCCAGTTTTATATGTTATAGTTATGTAAACATGCAGCCGTGTGCATGTCAGCAGATACTAGACAGAAAACACAGAATCATTTTATTTTTGGTTAAAAGTAGGCTGTATTATTGGTGTAATTTAAGCGCAAAAGGTGGTTACAATCCTGAAAGTACTAATTCTTGTGCTGTACTATACAAATTCAAGTAACTCAATTGTTGATTCAACTCTATTTTTATTCTTTGCTAGTGATGTTCAGTTTCTCATGTTTGCTCTACATTTGTGTAAAGCAAACTAGTATTTGACTGCAGTATTTCAATCAAATACTGCTGTCAAGCAATTTCTGTGTGTCATCTCTCGCTTTCTGTATTTCCTTTTCCTAGTCATTGCATTTGCAAAAGACTTTGTCATGTTGGATTTGAGTTTCTTAACCCACATGTAGGTTCATACATAAAGCCAGAAAATCTTTGATTCAGTGATTTATTAACAGTAAATCTTGACAATGATATTTTTCAGATTTGCCCTCTGGGAATCGGGAAAGGCTGGCTGGTTCATGTTCTGCTTGAAGGGAGAAGTTAGCAGTGAGGGATCTTGACAGAGGAATGGAGGGAAAGGCTTACTGTCTAAGACTGAGATGGGCACTGAGGAAGAGGCAAGTGTAACCCAGTGTTAAAAACACAAGTGGAAGTTTATGTTAATTTGATATTTTGTTGTTGTTGTTTGTTTCACAAGATTGGAAAGTATAAATAGATTTTGTGTTTTGTTTTACTTAGAAAGATATATCCGAACGTGCTAAAACCATCGCTAAAAACTGTGAAATAGGCCTTTAATTGCTGATGGATTGGGCAACCAATGGCTGGCGTGGTCTGACATTACATCAGCCAACGGCGTTGATTGTCCCGCCCCTTTCACTGCTGCTACTCAGAACACGTCAGACGCAGATGATAGCTAACAGCTGACCGTTGTTTTTGTTAAGAGCCTGAGAGAGATTATGAAATCTGGAGAAACGTTTCTTTGAGCGTAGCTGAGACCGAAAGAAAAAAGTCCCCGGTAGAGTCAGACACCGTCAGAGCGTTGGTCAGGTTTTTTTTTTTTTTTATTACGGTGCACCTTTGGCCTGGAGTGCCCTGAGATCTCAAGACCCATTTCTGAATTTGGATGGCGAGCCCCAGCCCCGAGAACCCAGAGAGATTTTAGATAGTGACCCGACTGGTCACCATCTTTGAGATACTGAGAGGGTCGACTGACACCTTGAAAGGACAGTTATTTATTTTATTTTCTATTTTAAACAAAACGTGCGCTATTTTGTTATAATTCTATATGTGGATCCACATTTGTTGTATTATTAAATTTCACTCTTCATTGTTAACACTTTGTGCACTCCTGTGTTGTCATTCACACCTAGGCTCTTTAGAATTTAGAGTCTTTTGATCCAGCCCAACTTCTTTTATAGCATTGGTGCTAGTCAGAGAAGTAAATTAAATTGGCTGCCTTTTGCTATTATTAAGTGATTTAAAGTAACTTGTGGGTTACACAAGGATTCAGGAAAGGCTTTGAGATGGTAATGGGGGAAGAGTGACAGGCTATGATGACCGTTTGGGCAAGGAGCAGTCACAGATGGGATCTTGGCTAGACATGGTTCCGGGCATGATCATTGGGATCTGAAAGACGGCAAAACAGGATTAATTTGATGACTCAAGACAGCAACATGAACTTGAGGTATGGCTCTGACCATCAAGTGGGACCATCAAATGAAGAATGACTGCTCCAGCAGCCGATTGCTGGACTCAGCTGCAGGTGTGCCAGCCTGCCAGAGCTCTCCCATGAAGATCCTCTATAGCAGTTACCCTGTGACCCGCGTGCAGGTGAGGGAACACCAAATCCAACATTCATGGCCATCAAAGGGGTCTTCGAGCTGCGCTTTGTCTGGTCCCTCACCTAGGACCTGTCTGCCTTGGGTGACCCTATCAATCAAATCAATCAATCAAAATTTATTTCTATAGCACATTTCAGCAGCAAGGCATTTCAAAGTGCTTCACATCATTAACACAAAAACACAAAGTATTTTAAAGTCTATTCTTGGAGCTACAGGGAGCCAGTGGAGGGACTTTAAGACTGGTGTTATGTCTCTATCTTCCTGGTTCTAGTGAGAACGTGAGCAGCAGCTTCTGGATCAGCTGCAGCTGTTTGATTGATTTGTTGGACAGGCCTGTGAAGACGCTGTTACAATAATCAATGTGACTAAAGATAAACACATGAATGAGTTTCTCTAGATCTGGCTGAGACATCAGTCCTCTAATCCTGGAGATGTTCTTCAGGTGATAGAAGGCCGATTTTGTTACTGTCTTTATGTGGCTCTGGAGGTTCAAGTCCGAGTCAATCACTACTCCCAGGTTTCGGGCCTGATCGCTAGTTTTTAGTTGTAATAACTGAAGCTGTGCATTGACTCTAGATCGTTCCTCTTTAGGTCCAAAAATAATGACTTCAACTTTGTTTTTGTACAGTTGGAGAAAGTTTTTGCACATCCACACATTTATCTGTTCTAAACATTTATTCAGTGATTGGATGGGGTCAAAGGTCACCTGGTGACATCGTAATGTAGAGCTGAGTATCATCCGCATAGTTATGGTAGCTAATATTATTTCCTGTTATACCCTGAGCTAGAGGGAGAATATAAATATTGAATAAGAAGGGTCCTAAGACTGAACCTTGGGGTGCCCCACATGTGACCTTTGACCTCTTTGATGAGAAGTTTCCAATTGAAACAAAGAAATCCCTGTTCTTTATGTAAGATTCAAACCAGTTGAACGCCGAACCGGAGAGTCCAATCCAACTCTCCAGTCGATTCCGTAATGTCATGGTGAACAGTGTCAAAAGCTGTCTCAGTTTCTGATGGAGATGTACCAGCAGCCTCCCCGCAACCCTGCAGTGACAAATGGGCTGGCTGGCGGCTGGATTTGGAGACAAAAGGGTAAAACCTTCATGTAAATGTAAATGTGTTTAATGGCACTATACACCATGTAGTCAGATTTTACTGTTTATTATTGTAAATTATGGTGATGTGTGACTTTAATAAAACAGCTATGCCAACTATAAAAAGTTTAGACAAGTATATTTGCAGAGTGACATACTCCGATCTCCGTGTAGTTGTATTGGTCTGCTACTTTAGTACAACCAAATACTTTATAATTGTTTTTAAAGAACAATTGAAATACATAAACATAATTGGTGAGTAGGATACAGTTGATATTTCTGTTTTTATATTAAAACAGAAGCTGAGAGGCATACAGATGAAATGACAGAACTGACAAGGCTTCTGGAAATGTGTCGGGGTGGAAAAAAGGGAGCGAACTCTGCGTATGGATTTATGGGAGCCCGCTGCCTCAATCTGTAAATATCCTTAAGACAAAAACAGCCAAAAAATAAAATAAAAAATCAGTTCAAACACTTTTTAATGAAAGCACTACAAATAAACAAGACATCCAAAATGAGCTTACATCAGAGCCGTTCAAAATCACCGTTCAAAACTGCTTAAAAAGAAAGGTTTGTTCCACAGCATCTAAAGCATGAAGCAGTTTATTAGAGAAAAACAGCAGAAACCGAAGCGTCGCCTCTAATTAGAAAGACAGTTATATAAAAGCGGTAGCTCCATTACATCGGCGTTCTTCACTTGCTCTTGACCGGTTTCTCGGTTTTTTTGGGGAGCAGGACAGCCTGGATGTTGGGCAGGACCCCCCCTTGAGCGATGGTCACACCTCCCAGCAGTTTGTTGAGCTCCTCGTCGTTGCGCACGGCAAGCTGCAGGTGGCGGGGGATGATCCGGGTCTTCTTGTTGTCCCTCGCCGCGTTGCCTGCCAGCTCCAGGATCTCGGCGGTCAAATACTCCAGCACCGCCGCCAGATACACCGGGGCTCCGGCGCCGACGCGCTCCGCGTAGTTCCCTTTGCGCAGAAGTCTGTGGACTCGACCAACCGGGAACTGGAGTCCGGCTCGAGAGGAACGAGACTTGGCCTTGGCCCTCGCTTTGCCTCCGGTCTTCCCTCTGCCAGACATGGCTACAGGTGGTGATTTATCCCAGAGCGGTGCGGGGCAACGCCTCAACCTTTATGTGGCGAAGCTTGGTGACTGATGATGGCTCCTGTCCCGGTGTTCCTCACGTATCAGTGACACGCACGACTGTAAATCCGTTGCAGCAATACGTTAACCCCTCCGCCATATTGGGAGAGGAACACAAGGCTGTCTTGTGAGCGAGCTGTAGTATTCACATGGTTTACTTCTAAACTAATCCTAAAAATTAAGTCTTACCAAGATGTTTTAAAGATAAATCTCATCGAGTCTACAGTATCAATTCACTCCACAGTTATAACTAGTAGATCACAGTAGCTACCAAGACTAAAACAGCTTTTTTTTTCTTCAATTCTACATTTGAATTGAAATATTTAAAACTGTCCTCTTCTGGAGCCCAGCTCCAGGAACCTAGAATTGAATGATCAAATGATTTTAGCTGGATTCTCAGACTACTCCATCTGTGCTAATAGCATCTGTGCTAACAGCTAATCTGTTGTTATAACAGCTATTGCAGACATTCAGCACTTTATCTGGTCCTACTGTGCCATGGCAACCATGAAGTATAAATAATTTTTAGTGACTTGCAGACAGATGTGAACTGGAAGGTCAAATCTGTTATTCTTTACATGAATAACTTTATCTGGATTTTCAGCACTATAACTGAACTCCCAGGTCCATAGTTTTGCTGATCCTCCAAGAATTTGAAATATCCAGAAAACATTTCAACCTGCTAAATACTATTTTACCATCAGAATGTCTGAATTCCATTTATTTTTTTGTGCCATGTGCAACGCCATACGGCTCGGTGCGAAGGGCGGGTAGGGTCCCATGTGGCTGAACTGATCTCAGGCCTTTTGCTGCATGATTTAGATGTGAGCCTACTCTTCTATAAAATACCATTAGCAGATCTATATGTTTAAAAACATGGAGCTTCAGGAAAACTTTCAAGCAATCCATACCACTTCCTTTTCCCTTGAAATCTGTCATTTATTTTTTTCATGAAGGATATTGCCAGTTGGGAGGGGGGGAGGAAGGGGAGAGAAAAAAAAAAAATGATGGAGGTAGGTGTGTATGTGCCAATAAACAGAACACTCTTCCATATGGTTGTCCTGATCAAAATTGTTCCGATATTTAAAAGGTACACTTAAAAATATCCAAAGTTGTATTTCCCAACCAAGTAATGAGTTGGTCTAAGGAAGTAACTCATCATGCAATAAATCCGATATGTTCCCACCCAAAATATAGCATAGGTGTTGACCACCTGCACCACGGATGGCATTAGAAAGTTACTAGGCTTTAAAAAATATCTTAGAACTGAATCTAATCAGATGTTGCTATGGACTCAGGGACACATTCAACTTTTACAGTCACTCCAAAGTAAAATCAAATATGAGTTCATACTCAAAAACTAAATTCATGGTTTAGAAACAAACATTTCATCTCTTTTTACTGCCTTTAGTTATTCCCTTCAAAGAATCACAAATTAAACCTAAAGGCCCCTCTCCCCTCAAGGCTGTTCTGGTGAAGCCAATTTGGTAACAATCTGCATCACAAATGTGTTTCTTGAATTAAAGTGGTAAAGACGGGCCGACACCAACCAGGTACTATAAAACTACAGCCGGTTGAATTATTTAGTTTGCCACATCATCATTTCTAACAACTGTTTCAACCTACTTTAAATCATCATTTTTTCACTTCTTGTAGAGAGACATTTTATCTTAACAGATCCCATTATTTCTATTATGCACCAACAGTGAGTCCAAATGAACGCACACACTACAGCCATGAAGTGAGAAATGGGTCTGTAGAAACTCAATGTGACACATCAGTCAAATTCTCAACATTACAGGAGGGGCCTGATGTTACATCAGAGTTTTGATTAGTCTACAACTGAAACTAACTCTGGAGTTTTAAACGTAAAACTCAAATTTTATTGGTTAGTGGGTTTTATATGAGAATCTCTTCTTTCTCTGACTAGACTGAGACAGAACCAGTTTTACAGTACAGAGATTGATCTTTTCCGTTCATGAGACAACTGGCAACAGCTCCAATTTAGCACAAGAACAAGTTTAAAGAGAAATAAAAACAACAAAAAACCCACTCTAAGTGTATAACAGTGAAAACCAATGACACTTCTTCACACATATATTTACCATTCACACCTTTAAGTAAGAGAAAGACTGACTGATGAGCAGACCTAATGACTGGACCAATCATTTGCAATACATAGCTTTATAGCTACGTGACAGACCACACCTAAAGCTCAATTGCATCTGCGCTGGTAATTAGAGCCAAAAAAACGGATGCTAGCATACCGACCGAGCACCGCTAATGTGGAGTCCACTAGGCAGCGATATCTAATATTCATATGATTCAGTGAAAATGCTGCTGGACGTCTGAAGATGTTGCTTCAAGTATTCCAGTTTGTTGATGCATTAAAACTTGGCCTGTTCATTCAAGCTGGTCTCAGCAAATATCACATTTATAATAAACATGGTAATTACTGGTGATATACTTGTATATAAAGTTTGCTTCATCTCTGTTCATTTTTTTTTCTTTTTTGCATTTATAACTCTAGAGCTTTTAAATTTTCAATTTTTTGCCACATAAAACAAAATGAAAAGGTTATTTTATTAAGTGCCAGTCTCTGTAGTCTCTCCACAACATAGGTGCTATGGATAATGCCAGAGGAATTTTAAACCATTCCAGACCAACTGGTCAGCCAAGGTTAAATTATTAAAACATTTCAAAATGACTTGCATATCTAACCGTTTTGAAAAACAGAGACCAAGACTTTAAGCTTGACATATTTTGTGCAGTATTTCAGGGCACCAGTGGTCTCTCAGGCTGTATTTATTTATAACCTACTTCTTCAAAATGTACAATGCTCACAAACTCCAAAGAGACCAGAAGATATGAAGGGACAAAGTGGTAGGAAGGGAAGAAGCGGAAGGAATATTCTCCAGTCTATATTCCTTCTGCCCTGCAACTGAACAAACAGTTCAGCCCTGCAACTGAACAAACAGGGCAACAAAAAAGGGGGAAAATTAAAAAAGGCAAACAAAGTTGAAAATGTGTCAATAAATAGTGATTTTCTTTTCCTGCCTCAGGTCCAGTTGTTATAATTCATCTTCAACATGGTTTCCATGCGCAGCACTCTCTGCAGACTCTAAACAGGAACAAACAGGAGGAGAGAGTTAGGCCTGGCTTTAGAGGAACACTGCTGTTTATATTTACTTATTTTCATTCAGAGCAGTCAGTTATCTCAGCTGGTTAGATGTCAATTCTGATTTTAGAGGCCCCTCAAGACCAACTAGCTAGTGCTGCTGCACTAGCTAGAACTTAATCAAGAACTTACTCAAATGTGCCCCCTGCTGTCACAAGTTGTATTACAACTATTTTAGATTTATACAAAATGTTAAACAGGGGCTGAGTTTTTCTTTCATGCAACATTTAACAACATAAAAATCTGTTTTTACAATTTCTCAGATCTGATTTTGTAAACTTTATTATAGTTGGTTCATTTGCTTTAAAGTTTGAACTCTTTGCTTCATAAGTCTTTTAACAGACTCCATCAATTTACTTTTGTTTGCATTTTTTTCTGTTTTTGGAACTAATCCATTTGATATGATTCGATGTCCCATCGATGTCCTAGTGAAAGGGTCTGCAACCTGTGGCTCCGGAGCCTAACGTGACTCTTTGCATCTTCCACAATGGCGAAAAATAGCTAAAAATAATCAACGAATGTGCAGATATCAAATGCAGGTGTTAGCAGTTTGTTTCCACAGAATTACAACGAGTTTCCACAACAGAACGATATTAAAATAATATTTATCTTGCCAGTTTGGAAACTATGTGCTTTGTTCAAATAATTTTCCTCAAATATCAGCATCCCATCGGAAAAATGTTTCCAAACTCTTTTTGCAAGCTAAAAGATTAGGGGAAAAATCTTTTTTCCCCAAATCCCTAATCTTTATTTTAAACCTCAAAATAATGACAATAATCATAAAGACTGTGTAGCCATTTGAGAATAATTTTTCTATACTCTGATATTTTTTGACACGTTTTCTGTTTTTCAATAAGTTTGTGCCTCTAAACTGGTTTCAATGAGGTTAGACAAAAATGTCCCTTTCTAAAAGTTGCAGACCCATGTCCTAGTCTTGGAAGTGTCATGTTTCAGAATTCTTAATGTAATTTCCTTAGAAGTTGAGGAACACCTAAAAAGTACATTTGGCCACATGCTCAGAAAAACGTTCAATAAACAAAAAGTTTCTATTATTTTGTGATGCGGTGAATTTTACTTTGCTTTCCATGTTACCTTGGTTATTTTGGATTTCTCTCCAGTATTGCGACAGACTAACCTTTGCTCAGGCTCTCTTCTGTGGGTTGTGATTGGCTGTCAGTAGCTGTATGTGAAGTGCTCTCTTCAGTAGGCGGAGATTCACCTGGCTCCTGTTCTTCTAAGCTTTCTGCTGTGAGATAAAATTATTCTATAAAGTCTACCACACAATAAGTACAACTAATAGTGGGACCTGCTCAGTTAAAAACCCACCAGTCTTTAGGTTCTTGCTTTCATCTGTGGGAGGAATAACCTTTTCTTCTGTTGTGGCATTGACTTTGTAGCCTGCATCGGTGCTTGTCTCATTCTTGGCTTTAGGTTTAGGCTTTGGCTTTGCGAACTTGGCTTTGTTCAGCAGGTAATTCATTTCCCGCTGCAGCAGAAGCAGTTTAGACTCGATGTCTCTGGACAGCAGGACTGGCCGTTCATGCGGAGATCGCTTCTCCTGCTCTGCCACCGTTTCGTTTTTCCAAACCTGCAGCACAAAAATACCAAACATGAAGGCCAGTTTACCAGAACTAAATAGAACACATTTTTTAGCTTTGCAACTAAGACAATAGAATACATTGAACAAAAAAAGGAGTCGAAACCCGCAGTGGGGTAAGACAGTTCAAATTGATGTGGCCTTTTCCAGAAATAAACCAGCAGAGAAAACTGTAGAAATGAGAATTCCTGATGATCAGCAGCACAATGCCTTCAATCTGTCACAATAACAACACAGATTGACATGAACCACTTACCATAGTTTCATTGATAACTTTTTCCAACATATTTAGCTCAACTTCTGTAAATATTTGGTCATCCCCTGGAATCAGTTTGGCACCCCTGTAAAGCAGAGAGGTCAATCAAAAACCGCACAGAAATGTTTTCACACAGCTGAGTTCAAAATAGTGCTTTAAGCAAGTATGTATTTCTGTGGAGACGGATGCATTGAGAACAAGGCACATGTGAGGAAAATAGCCGTGTCAAAATTGACAAGCTCTAGTCTTTTTACTGAGAGAAGTGAAAAATGCTTGAATATTTAGTTTTCAAGTGTATAAGCACTGCAACCACTAACAAGTATTCCAGCAAAGGATGATCAAAGTACTTTCTACAATTTTCCAACATTTCTGGGCTTTGCCTTCAGAGACAAGTTCTCTACTAGCTTGAGGTCTGGGGATTTCACTCCATGAGGTTCATGTTTGTCTGTGACATTAACATCATAAAGTGGATAGATTCACAGTGAACTTAATTCAAGCATTTTGGGCCTCTGCTAAACTGGTTTCAAATAGTTTTTCTATCTTCTACAATTGCTATGGGTTACATTGCACCCACAGTGACTGGCACGGTTAGTAGTGTTGGACTAACCTGAGGAAGAAATTGGATGTGTTGAGTGTGTTGTCGAGGTCTGTCAGCAGCTCCGGCCACTTCCTTCGCTCTGCCACCCTGAAGAATACGTCCTTACACAACCCTTTGAGCTGAGACAGTTTCTCCTTCAGCTGCCTGGTGGTGGCACCATAGCCCTCCTCATCTAACCAGTCAGAAGCCTCCTTCAGCTTGCTCAAGATCTGCTCCTGCTCCTCCTCCGTCGCCACCTGCTGGTGGTCCTCCTGATAAAGCTTGTCCTGCAGACATCAGGTGGCACACGCAGCTCTGGTTCAGACAGGAGAAAAGCTTCAGCGACAGCCTGCTTTGAGCTGGAGTCACTAACCTGTGTCTCAAAGATAAACGCTTCCAGACTGTTCAAGATCTTCTCCCTTTCCTGCTTTGCTAGATCTCTGTCTGTCAAGTCCTGCAGCCTGGAGAGAGCCAAAACTTTGCCTTCTCTGATTGCACCTACAATATTGCAATGTAGGAAAAAGTAGTTTAACACTTACTTCTTTTTTGAGGAAATGAGGTCCTCAGCGGTGGGGTCCATAATGTCATTGATGATAAGTTCCATGGGGACATCTTCGGATATCTTTGTTCTTTTCTGAGATTTTGTCTTTTTCTCCATCTCAGCATTTTCTGATTTCTGGTCACCTTTTTCCTGCTGAATGATGACAAAGTTTTTATAACAGCTGTTGCAAACATCCAAAAAAAATATGAGGTCACAGGTAATTGGTTAAGACTGTGAAGAGTGACTCATTTTACCGGAGTCTCTGTTTTACTGGCTGTGTCCTCTGATTTCTCCTCGTTTTTCTCTTCCGTTGGACTTTTTCCCGAATCGTTTTTTGTCTCATTGTCCTTGTCCTCGTTGTTCTGGGCCTCGTTGATCTCCTTCCCAGACTCAGGAGGAACTTCCTCTTCCTCCTGATGAGAGATAGATGCTCATGTTCATCCCCGGGCCTCGCATTATGACGTTTGTCGTCTTGGATTGACCAAATCAGAGGGACACTTACCTGGACGGGTTCGGTAACATTTGGAGTTGGCTCAGAGGACCCTCCTCCAAACAGCGTGGAAATGGTATTGCCCAGTTCTGACAAAAAGCAAAACTTTAGTTTTGATTAGAAGTCATTTGTCATCATGATAGTATAAACGCAGTTCAATTTGTACATGTGATTTAGTTGATAAATGAACCTAACAGAAGGCTTTCAGCTCACTCTGGAACAGTTATAATATTCACCGTAGGGCTGGATATTGTTATTTATAAGATATATCCAATCCAGAATAATACAGGATTCTGGGGATGTAGACAGAGGAAAGGCTTTAGTTGCTCTCACGGCTCCAGCTAAGTAAGGCCGGTGGCATCAACTAACTCACTCACTTTTGGTTAACCTAACAACAATTTCCTGAGTAACTTGAGCAGCATCAGCAGTTTCAGTTTTTGCCACTGTGCCTCATAACAGCTTAAATAATAATAATAAAAAAAACACACACAAGAGTAAACCATGGCTAAAACAGGAAAGGTCACACCACCAGTTTGGCAGTATTTTAGATATTTAAAACAAAAAACATCAATAGTTATTGATATTGACAATTACTAATATAGACAAATATGAAATGCTTATATCATGATAAATTTTTTAGCCATATTGTTCAGCCCTAGTTCAAAGATTAACATCTAATGCAAGGCTGTATTGTCTTAATGTTTTCTCAGTCAACCAACCATGGTTGGAATACAGATTATTGGCTAAACCAACAGATTATTGGTTAAATTAACTTTCATAATCATCATGCGTTTCTGTTGAAAGGAACAGATAACGTCAATCAGAAAATGTTCAACATCTGCATGCTTGTGACTTCACAGTCACAAGCATCAGAAACTGGAACGTTTCTGATGCCGTTCCAGTGCTTCATGTCTGTTGCTGCTGTAGCAGCATTGCTTACTAGTCAAAGTAGATTCCTCTTCCTTCTCTTCCACAATTGTCTCAAAGACCGACTCCACCTGTAGAAGAAATATTAAAATTTATTTTAATGAATTGAATGAGACCTTCTCCTCACCTTTCACAACTGAAGAACAATAAGGGAAAAAAACAAGAAAAAAAAAACACTGCTTCCAACCAGGAATTTGAAAAGCCCTACAGAATTTTTGCCTGTAAATGTACAAAGTTGACTGAAAGGATGCTTCCGATTGGAGCTTAGACTGGTGACTGTGGAGGACCTCACCCGGTCCAGCAGCAGAACTCCACTTTCATCCATGTTGAAATGAGCTTTGATCCCCTTGGACTCTGCATCGCCGTGCTTCTGAAAGATGTGACCCACTCCAGACAGCTTGACCGTCGTCAGGTTCAGAGAGCCGAACAGACTGCCAAACACAACCATGACGGGAAATTGCTAATATTAACCCCAAAGGAATAAAGCAGAAGAATGAACATATCTCAAACTTCATGATGAGAAAAACAAAAATATTTTGAAGTTTTAGAGGTTCCAAGAGCAGAAGGTGTTGAAGCAAACCTGAGGTCCCCCTGACTTAGAAAGCTGAGGTCTCCATAATTGATATTGAAGGTGAAATCATCAGTGTAGCGATTGAAGGTGATGACTTTCCGCTGCGGGTAGGGCGCCATCCTCTGGAACAGGATGCGCTTGTTGTGTTTCAGGGTTTTGATTCCCTCCTCTTCCTCCACCTCCCGGTTGAACTCCACCTGAAACAGTAAAAGTATACAGGAACTATTTTGATAAAGTCTGCTGTCTGAATATAAAGTCTCTAAGCGAAGGTCGAACCCCTGTCAGAGCAGCTCTGACCTGAATGGGGAAAATGGCTGCATCTCGGACCAGGAAGGGTTTGACCTTGAAGGCTTTACTGAGAGCAGCTGCCTGGTATACAGCTCCCATTGCCGCCGCCTCGTCTGCATTGATGTTTTTCCCCAGCTCCATTCTGTAACACAGACACACTCAGTCCTTCTAATGAAACCTCCATGGAAGCAGAGAACTTCAGGAAATCACGGAAACTTTGTTATACTTACTTCCCTACAGCTTTGAGCAGCACTTCCTGAACCTTGGGGACACGAGTGGCACCTCCTACTAAAATCACTTGCTCAATATCTTCCTGTTGACAGAAAGACACCTTACAGTCACAGCTGTAACCAAAGCTAATCACTGTGTGTCTACCATTTACAATTTGTAGAAAACATCTTTTAGGCATATCGACTTATGTCTAACAGAAAATAGCTTAGAATTGCTATTGGTGCTGACATAATAGAACAAGGTGCCTATAGCAGCAGCTGAGTGGGATGTAAATGAAGGAAAGGACATACTGACCAGCTTCATGTCTGCTGCTGTGAGGGCCTCCTGCACTGGCCCAGGGACCCTTTCAAACAGATCAGAACACAGTTCTTCAAACTCCACTCTGGTCACCTTTGCTTTGAAATCGATATCATCCATCAAGCCTTCCACCTGTAAAATGAGGGTACCATGGTAACCAGTTAAACTTGGGTCAGCAGAGTTACAACATTTGTAATATGGGTTCACCCAGCCCATGAGTGTTCACCTGAGCCATGAAGTCAACATTTGCACTTAGCACCGTCTTCAGCCTCTGCGACTCTTTAAGGAGCTTCGCCATGGCTCGGTGGTTCTGTCTCACATCCTTCGGACTCTTCTTCTGGTCGTTGAACAGCTTGGCCAGGTGGTCCCGCAGCCGCAGGTCCATCTCAAAGCCCCCCAGACCTCGATCAAACCTACAGCCAGATGACATGAAGCATAGCCTGGTCTACGTAGTGAAGCCATCAGCAGCCACATTCATCAGGGATCTCTGCACTCACCCAACTCCCTGGATCTGTAGCTGTGGCTGGGTACCAGACTCTTTGGTTTTCACCGTCTGATATGAGACTATGGTGGCCGTCGTGCTGCCTGAGCCCATATCATAAAACATGACGGTCTGTAATGAAACGGGTAAAGCATTACCACTCCACTCTGAGCCATACAGATGGCATAAACCAGGGGTCCCCAAAGTCGGTCTTCGAGGGCCGGCATCCTGCATGTTTTAGTTCTCTTCTTGGTGGTAGTGACAACCTTTACAGAATGACAATGTTCTTCTTAGGCCTCTAACGAGCCACCATTTGATCCAGGTGCGCTAATCAGGGAGCGAACTAAAACATGCAGGGTGCCGGCCCTCGAGGACCGACTTTGGGGACCCTGGCATAAACCACCAATTCTGCTGGAGTCACCTGGGCTGTGCTGCCTATGTCTTTCCTTCTGAAAACACCATAATTCAAGGCCACTGCTGTATTGTCATTGATGAGCTGAAGAACCTTTAGACCTGCCATCTGTGCAGCATGCAAGACTGCCCTTCGCTCTGCCTGGTTAAAAAAAGCTGGTACGGTGATGACTGTGTCTTTGATTGGCTGTTCTGAAAATTTCACAGAAAGAGAAGAGTGTTTTTGATCTACTCTCATGTGTTAGACAACAACCAATCAACTTTCTCAAACAAACTGACCTGCAAAGTCCTGAGCCAACCCACGTGAATAATTCAACATCATCCCTAGCAGCTCCTCAGGTGAGTAATGAGTTTCTCTGCCAGCAAAAGAGACAGGCCAGACAGAAATTAGTAACACACCCTACTAAAAAAACAAAAAACATATCTGATGTCTCCATGGCAACTACAACAGCATCCTGAGTCTGATTTTATGACATTAAGCTGAAAAGAGAATCAAAGTAATAACTCAGTCAGGCCCTGTGAAACATACCCCTGCTGCATATTTACACATAAGGACACATTTTTCAGACAGGTTCAAGTTTAGAATTAATATAGACATGCCAAACATTTATGAAAAAAAAACAAAAAAAAAACAGGCCAATGCTTCAAATATCATATGGGAGTAAAGTTGTTGATATTGTCCTGACATGATGCCTCAGTCATGTTTATCAAATGAACCAATGCTGTGGTTCAAGTGAACCACAGTCAGTTCTGCATTAACAGTCTGTTAAAACAAAACAGGTTGTTCTGTATTAATGTTTTAAAAAGTGAATTTATTTCAGTAGTTTAAGGAAACTCACTGTATAGCAATTTTCTAACTATACAGCATTTTGGTTACTTATGATCATTTTTTCCTTAAAACTGATAAAAAAAAAAAAACAACATTTAAAATTAGAAGATTACATCGTACCAACAATAAAAAGACTTGACACATAAATATGCCCCAATAAAATGAAAATTGCAAAGTTTAAATTGCACTGACTCAGAATCCGCCACATTCCATGTCAATCTTTGTACTTCAGGGAACCTAATGCAATGTCAAACTATGAGTCTGCTTATTAAAGTAAGTACATATAAGCAGGTCCAGATGGAAACAAAACTTCTTGAAATACTTTTTCAAAATTAAAGCACTTTTAAGTCTTTTACAACACTCTATATCAAGGTTTAAAGCATGTATGCAAACCTTGGATTGGAAACTCAACATTTATTTCTCTTGCTGGTTTCCATCAACTCTTCTGATAAAGCTTCTATTTTCAATATTAAATAGAAGCAGGAATAGATAAGTGTGGATACCGAAAAGAACAGAGAAGTGAAAACTTACAGGGAGCTGTTGAAGTAAACTGTTCCTCTCACTGGGTGACCCTGTAGCTGATGCTCAGGGAAACGTCTCTGATAGACCTTCACCTGCAGGTTGTCATGCTTCTTACCCAGAAGGCTTTGCAGATGTCTATAAACTGTTTTGGGATTTTTCACAGACTGAAAAATGAACAAAGGACAGTATACAATAGTACTGTAATTAAGATGATGGCCTGAATCTGTCTGAAACCTGAAGGAACATCATACCACTCCTAAAGCACTGTCTCCAAACAATCTCTCGTTTTCCTTTAGGCAGACCACTGCGGGTGTTTTCCTTCTCGACTCCCTGGGGAAGAAGGATTTCATATTGCGAAGTACATGTTTAAAGACTGCCAAACATTTCACCAGAGTCATCAAATCATAATGGAATAAAATTAACAAATTAGTTCCTACTCACCTGTTGAGAACAATCTCCATTGGCACACCAGGTTTTACTATTGCCATCTTCATCCACTCACTCCCAAGGTCAATTGACATCACAGCTACAGTCACTGGAAACACAAAGAGCAGCCTTCATTCAGCTGGGAGGGCTTTAATCAGTGAAACAGTTTAATCAGATTATTCCGTATATGACAAATCACACATTTTGTGATTTAATAAGCAGACTCATAGTTTGACATTAATCCTCATTAACTCTACCAGGAATTGATTTTCTTTTTCTTTTCATGCTGAGGGATGATTACCTGTGAGAGAAGGGAACAGGGCAAGAAGAAGAGAGGTGAGAGCAACCAACATCTGGATCCTTACTCCCATGACGAGCTGTAGAGACACAAAAAGATTCCAGTTGAAAATGACTAACACAATTTCATTAGTTTGCATTTGGAACATAAAACTAACTAAAATATATAAATTAGTTGGAATTACATTGCATACATTATAATTATAATGTGGCATAGCATATTATCATATCTTATGTTCGACATCTTATGCTGAGCAGATGTTCATCTTCTGTTGAAAATCTCATAATTATGAGACAACATAAGAGCTGATGTTATTTTGTTAACAAAATCAGGTTACATTTTGTTTTGTGGTTTTACGAGAGGCACTTTTATAATTCACTTCATACAAAAACATTTTGAACTGAAAAGTTCAAAAGTTTTGACTTTTTGTTTCCTTTCAATTTAATTAATTCAGAAGTAAGATCATCACATTTATATAATTACAATAATAAATCTTCTCTGTGTAAAAGAAAACTGCTACAACGCTTGGTTTGTGGTAAAAAGAATAAAGAGATTGTAATCTTGTTGATTGTCTTTTTGTACTGTATAACAAAAATACATAATAAAAAGTTAATTAAATTGAGTTGAATTTATAAATTAAGATTGTTTTAATATTGCAAAATAGATTTTGGATTTTAAATTAAATTAATTTGCTTTATTTTGGGGCTTTTGTTAGGGTGGGTCATTTTTGACCAGTAGGACAAGGGGAGTAAACAGAATGTTAGGATGATGCACGGATTTATTTCAGACAAACAGACACTGCTGTTCTGGTTTTATATCTCGAATCACATTTAGTCCAATCACTTGAATATTACTAATATGGCTTTAGTAAGATGACATTACTTTTATCACATCAGGCACTTGACTCAGTTCACCTGCATCCACCCAGATGCAAAAAACACGTGGCGTTACAGACACCACCAGGATGTGTTCTGGCTGAACCTCGGATTTCAGCAATAAACAATGAACGCACTAAGAGAATGAGGTCAAATGTCAGAACCCCCTTTACCAGAGAGATTCAGTTTTATATCCGAATTAATAGCCAACACATAACTTCTGATCACACACGATGACGACGTTGCAGATCAGGAGAAGAGTGAAGCTTTTAAGCCATCCTCTTAGAAATGGTCACTTTTTTATGGAGTCTGTTTGGCTTTCAGAAAGCAGAAGCATGTGCTCCCGAAGTAAAGGCAAGTTTATGGTGGAGTTGAGTTTAACCGTACCGGTCAGGTTTAGCTTTGAAGCAGAGAACAAGTGACCTTTAGGTCATACTATATGTATGGAGATAAACTCATCCTCCACAAGTAATACAGTAACGGTATGAAGCGGAAACAAGGAGCAAAGTAAAAACGCACGAGCAGCTAGCTACTCGGAAGGGGAGCGGGAACTTACGTTCTTCAGATGACCAGATGAAGATGTACAGGAGCTTCCACACAGTGCACATCCAGCGGGAGATTCTAACACTAGTTCACTAAGTATTGCCTTGATTTGGAGTCTCTCTGCTGTCCCAGTTGGAAATTTGAGTTTCCCTTATCACCGGTTTTCTGGTTGCAGTCGGGCCCAGAACGCGGCGTTACCTCATTGGATCCACTGAAGATGTAGCCGGTGAAAAACTGCTGTCATGCCAAAAATATTCAGACGCGCAGTTTCCGGCTAGCCCTAAAATACTCAGCGAGTAGGATGACTCTGTGGTATATTTTACCTGGCAACGTTTTTGAGATGGTAGCAGCTGTGACCTCTTGTGAGAAGCGTGGTAACTTTGTAAATGAATATCACAGTACTTTCTTCTAATGACAAAAATAAATACTGTACTCTTATTGTGTAAGGAGAAGTCTATATTTCCGGTTCGTAAATTCTGCAGTTTTGTCGTAACCGGCATTGTTTCTACAGGTCTAGTCCCGCCCACTTTATTCCACGCACTGTTGAATGATTGGTCCACGAAACGTGAGCGAAGCTAAAAAATAAAAAATAAATAATCTCGCTAAACCCTATTGGTCCACGTTCAAGTGACATATTTCCAGGTAACAATTTGACAAACCGAATGTTCCCTCATGAATTAATGTCACACAGTAGTGACAATTGAATCTCATATTACTCCCCTTACAGAATTAAATAAAAAATTACTTAGGAAAACAAAATTACATCTGATAAAAAATATTATAAAAACACGTAACGTTGAAAATTATGCCCTTATGCCATAAGGGCATAATTTTCACCCTAATTTCTGTCAGTTTGGACTATGGATTCAAGATGGCCCACTCCAAAATGCAAAGATAAAATAAAAATAAAAAATTCCCTTCTCACCCACCGTGGGTGGTTCTTATCCTCTGAGCTCGGGTCCTCTACCAGAGGCCTGGGAGCTTGAGGATCCTGCAGTATCTTCTGGACTGAGATGTCTGATGTTGTTCCTGGGATTTGTTGTAGCCATTGCTCCAGTTTGGGGGTGACTGCCCCGAGGGCCCCGATGACCACAGGCACCACTGTGGTCTTCACCTTCCAGGCCCTCTCCAGTTCCTCCCTAAGGCCCTGGTATTTCTCCAGTTTCTCGTGCTCCTTTTTCCTGATGTTGCAATCACTTGGTATTGCTACATCTACCACAACGGCTTTCCTCTGTTGTTTATCCACTACGACAATGTCTGGTTGGTTCACCATTACCATTCTGTCTGTCTGGATCTGGAAGTCCCACAGGATCTTAGCTCTGGCATTCTCCACCACCTTTGGGGGTGTTTCCCACTTTGATCTCGGGGTTTCCAGTCCATATTCTACACAGATGTTTCTGTTCACTATGCCTGCCACTTGGTTATGTCGTTCCATGTACGCTTTCCCTGCCAGTATCTTGCACCCTGCTGTTATGTGCTGGACTGTCTCAGGGGCCTCCTTGCACAACCTACACCTTGGGTCTTGTCTGGTGTGGTAGATCTGGGCCTCTATTGCTCTGGTGTTTAGGGCCTGTTCCTGGGCGGCCATGATGAGGGCCTCTGTGCTGTCCTTGAGTCCTGCTTTTTCCAGCCATTGGTAGGATTTACTGATATCAGCCACTTGGGTTATTTGCTGGTGGTACATCCCATGTAGGGGCTTGTCCTCCCATGATGGTATCTCTGGCACCTCAACCTCCGTTCCCTGTTGTCTGAGACATTCACTGAGCACATTGTCTGTTGAGGCTTTGTCCCTGATGTATTTATGGATCTTAGTTGTTTCGTCCTGGACAGTGGTTCTCACACTCACTAGTCCTCTGCCTCCTTCATTGTGGCTCGTTTACAGTCTCAGGGTGCTGGATTTGGGATGGAACCCTCCATGCATTGTTAGTAGTTTTCTAGTCTTAATATCTGTGGCTTTTATCTCCTCCTTTGGCCAGCTAATTATTCCAGCAGGGTATCTGATTACTGGCAGGGCATAGCTGTTTATCGCATGGATTTTGTTCTTGCCATTGAGCTGGCTTCTCAGGACTTGCCTTACTCGTTGGAGGTATTTAGCTGTGGCTCCTTTCCTTGTGACCTCATCGAGGTTGCCATTTGCTTGTGGTATACCTAGGTACTTGTAACTGTCCTCTATGTCTGCTATTGTTCCTTCTGGGAGTGAGAGCCCTTCTGTGTGGATCACCTTCCCCCTCTTTGTGACCAGCCGACCACACTTCTCTAGTCCGAATGACATCCCAATGTCCGTGCTGTAGATCCTGGTGGTGTGGATCAGTGAGTCAATGTCTCGCTCACTCTTGGCGTACAGCTTGATGTCATCCATCTAGAGAAGGTGACTGATGTTGGCCCAATTCTTGAGTTGGTATCCGTAGCCAGTCTTGTTGATAATTTGGCTGAGGGGGTTCAGGCCTATGCAGAACAGTAGCGCGGACAGAGCATCTCCTTGGTATATGCCACATTTGATGGACACTTGTGCAAGTGGTTTGCAGTTGGCTTCAAGGGTGGTTTTCCACAGCCTCATTGAGTTTGCAATGAAGGCTCTCAGAGTCCTGTTGATGTTATACATCTTTAAGCATTCAATGATCCAAGTATGCGGCATTGAGTCATAGAGCACATAACAGCAGTTTTAAAGTCCCTCCACTGGCTCCCTGTAGCTCAAAGAATAGATTTTAAAATACTGTTAGTTTACAAATCACTGAACGGTTTAGCACCACAATACATTAAAGATCTGCTGTTGTTCTGGTTCTGGTCTGCTCTGCATCCCCAGAACCAGAACCAAAAGAGGAGAAGCAGCTTTCAGCATCTATGGACCAAAAATTTGGAACAAACTACCAGAAAACTGTAAAACAGCGGAAACCTTGTCTTCTTTTAAATCCCAACTAAAAACACACCTGTTTAGAATTGTATTTGAAATGTAATATGCAACAATGTACTTTTTTTTTTTCCTGTTGTGGGCAACGGGGCCCGACGAATACCCGTGGTTTAACGGGCGGCGGAGTCCGGTGGTAACAGGCGCTTACAATTCCGTGTTAAAAGGTTTTACACCTTTTCCTGTTGTGGGCAACAGGAAAAGGTATTTTATTCTATGTTGCATGACTTTGTGTTTTGTGTTTATGATGTAAAGCACTTTGCCTTGTAGCTGAAATGTGCTATACAAATAAAATTTGATTGATTGATTGTAATCAATCCAAGCCACGCACAGGTTGGTGTGTCGGGTTTTGCAGTCTCGGGCAACTGTGTGGTCTATGAGGAGTTGGTGTTTGGCTCCTCTGCTATTTACACCGATACCTTTCTGTGCCATGCTCATGTGTTTATCCATGTGTTTGCTTATCTTGGCCGCTATGATGCCTGACATGAACTTCCAGGTTGTGGAGAGGCAGGTTATTGGTCGGTAGTTGGGTGGGACTGGACCCTTTGATGTCCAGGGTTAGGTTTTATATATATATATATATATATATATATATATATACACACACACATCAAATCAACCAGGGTTAGGAACAACATTGGGCTTACCTGTAGACCAACTATGGTTCAATAGTAAATCTTTAGGTCTAATGCTTTGTAGTGGATTTACAGTGTTTCAGAATGATATGGGCAGAGGGGGAAGGAGAAAACATCCAGCAATCACAGCAACTATCCCATTACCGAGTTCAAGAAAGAAAACCATCTGCAGTGAGAACTAAACACATGGAACATGTACATGTGGTGCCTCCTCTACACCCTACTTGCATCACTCTTAAAAGCAACACAATGTTTTCATAAAAAGTCTCTCCGATTCCTCCAAAACCCAAAAAAGAAAAAAAAAAAAAATCATATTGGCTATGTAAAGAGATAAACAAATTAGGTTTATTTGTGAAGTAACAGAAACTGTGTCCAGTTGAAATACAATAAAGCAGTAGGACCCAGTTAATGAAGATGAGAAATTGTGCCAAAACTACAACAGACATGTCAACGACCTTTACACCCATTTCCTTATTAGTAATTAAGAGTATCATAGATACTCTTTGAATGAAATGACAAAAAATAATAATAAAAAAAACCCCCACACAAAACCTAATGACTTTCACAATATTAACTATACAGTTTATGAAGAGCGTCATATTGATGAAAGTTAAATCACTTTGTGCAAGAACTACAAGCAAGCACAAAGTACATATGAAGCACTTTAAAAATGTGATTCAGGAAATTTATTGAAGGATAATGCATTCATAGAGCAGTTTCCATAAGCAGGCATGTGTCTTTGCTGATAAATGAGAGACCATCCAATGCGGGCGCAAGACTGAGTGGTTGATCTGAGCATTGAGAACACAATTAAAGAATGAGATGTCTAGCAGTTTCTCTTGGTGTGTATCAGCAGGTCTCGCTGTAAGTTGACTTCTAGACTTCCAACAGTTTTGCTCCCTGGAGGGTCAGTGACCAGCGTCAGTTTGTTAAACACTCCTCGACCAAAATAATCAGCCACCACAGAGAAACCATCATTGGAGCTACGGAGCTTAAAACAGAAAAAAAAAGCTTTTAGAACACGTGCAGAAGACAACGTAGAATATAAAATATTCAAAGTCTGAGGAAGGTACCTTTAGAAATAAGTTAAAGGCAAAAAAAGTCAAATATGACACCAGAGAAATAGGTGATTAGAATATGTCTTCCTTGTTGTTACCTGTCGATTAAAATGATCATGGAGATCCCGTTTCTGGTCTTGAGCGCGCAGCAGATCCATGACTTTGCGGTTTTCTGGAGTGCATGTTGGACACTCGGCATCGCTCTCTGCATAACTTTCAAAGCAGTGTTGGTGAAAGGAGTGGCTACACAGGAAGTGTACAGATGGAAGTTCCAAGGGGCTGTTACACATGTTGCACTTTGTCTTCTGGAATATCTTGGCACTGTGTGGAAACGTGTCAGGTTTTTTCTGTTAAAGGCCCCACGAGAGCTGCAGGGATGAGTTTTTTACCTTTACTTGACTCACCTTGCCTTCAGTTCCTGGATTTCAGAGCGAAGATGAGAAGTTTCCTCACGGTACTGGCAAATTTTACGCTCGTCATCTTCTATTTGCTGGCTCTCTCTCTGCAGCTTATTAATGAGGTAGTCTTTGATTACCGACAGAGTGGCCGTTGAGTTGTGTGCCAGTGTCTGCACAACTGATTAGACAATAACTAGTTATTCGCTGCTGAGCATCGACCCTCAGAGAAAATAAAGCCACATCCCCCATAAATTTACCATGGCAACAAAATCAGACAGAGATAGTAAAATTCTTAAGCACAAACAAAGTCCAAAATCTTTTAGCCTATCTTAAACACAATGTATCATTAAACCAAACCAACAACAAGTTATGCATTACAATTTCAAAGCACATTGTGTTATGAAACAATACATCAAGCAGCTCACCAAGTAATGGAGGCATGAGGTTTTTCTGGTCAATGTGATGGAGGACCTCACTGATATAGGCCTTACAGTCCTCCTCTTTTCTGGCAAAGTATCCGAGAGCTTGCTCCCAAAGGCAGCCCTCCTGGTCACCATAACGTTTGCAGGCATCTACAACTTTTCCATACTCCTCATTCTGCATGTGGTAATGCATGATTTGCTGGTAACTGTACATACACATATACCATTAAGTTATGAAATGAAAACACTATCAAGATGTTCTTTGTGATGAACACCTGCTCATTCAGACCACAATTCATTATTACACAGTAATGGACTATTTAAATGACAGCCACTGTACCATGAGGAGCAAATAACAAGTGAAGGGTCACTTTCACTCATTACACAAATCAGCAGCCATATTCAGGGTGTGAAAGACCTTTGAAAATTTGATAAGGCAGGGCAAGTACAAAATATTTAGGAAATGATGCCACATAGCCACACCTGTTGCCCAGCAAAGGTGGGCTATAGCTAATTTGTTGAGTATTAGAGAATGTTGACTTCACACAAGCATTCCTGCTTTCACACCCCATAGCCAAGTGGTAATGCTGCATAAGTCCATTGATTTCCAATGGGCATCTACTCTGATACAAATATTCAGCCACATTCACCTCTAGGTGGTGCTATGGTAGAAAATATGGTTTCAGCTTATAACGCCACAACTACAAGTCACATGAGCAAAAAATGATGTGGGCAAAGTTTCTTAGAAAGATTATCCAACATATCACCATGGTTGGCAGGTAGCCACTGTGCAAAAGTTGTTGGACTAGCATATCATTTCCCAGAGAGCCATGAAAATTGC
Source organism: Poeciliopsis gracilis (assembly GCA_911649635.1). Classification (NCBI taxonomy): domain Eukaryota; kingdom Metazoa; phylum Chordata; class Actinopteri; order Cyprinodontiformes; family Poeciliidae; genus Poeciliopsis; species Poeciliopsis gracilis. The sequence continues at coordinate 1,157,953 of CAJVRI010000293.1, forward strand.
ATTAGCCAAAACAATCAAACAATAAAACCAGATGTTTGATTTTATTTATTTTTTTGCCCAGTTGTAGGTGGCACCATAAAATCGCAAAATTTGTTACCCAGGTAAGCTTCATAATAATAATATGGTCATGGTTGCTTGAAGTGTGGGAGGCTTATTTACAAAAATGTAAATAATTTACATCTGGCCTTCAAACTTTTCGAACAAAAAATTCTAAAGTCACACGTTCATCCAAATTAGCACTTTTACCCCTTCCCTGCTGTCCCGCCGTTACATCTGTCATGCTCCTCTGGAGTATCGCGCTAAGAACGCAAGAGGTTAAACCTGAACCAGCTCCAGATTATTTCCGTTTTTGCATCTGCCTTTTAAACAGGCTCTTTCCTTGCACTTTCAGTCATGCTGCTTCCCACTTTCTCTGTTTCGATGCTGTCTGATTATATCAACAAGTATTACCGTGGTTGGCAGCTATACTCTACTGCAGGCTAAATTATTATCATTTCTATTGGATACCAGATATAAACATGCATTCCTAAAAAAAAGTTGAGTTATTTGTAATATTTAAATAAAAATTATTCTGTCTTTTGGTTTGAGCACACATGACTGATTGATGAGCTCTCAAGAAAGACTTGGAGTACACTACTTACAGTTTGCCTTTCTCGTACAGGTAGAGGACACCTTCTTTAAAGTTGTGCATCTGGCAAAGGACCAAGGCCTTATCAAACACAGTATTGTCACTTCTGAGCAGCGAAAGGGCTTCTCCTTGGCAGACCTTTTTTTTCTGTCAGATATGTGTGGATTAGGAAACCTAATTAGCAATAGCAAAGCTAACAAAATGTTTAAAGATACAACTACTATGCTATGTAACAGTTCATGCGTTTTCATTTAAGAACATCTTAAAAACTGGCATTAGGAAAGCCAAAAATGTCAACATTGAATAAAGATGTATAGATTTTAAGGTTGTTTTACACTTTTCTTATTCCAAAGTGTTTCTGCTGTTTTTTTGTTTTATCCCTATATAATTGTGCTTTAACATCAAACTGCCAATGGGACTCGAGATGGTAATTAGCAACTTGGCTACAATCTCATGTACATATTTGCATATAAATCACCATTAATACATCCATCCATTTTCTTTCACCCTTTTCCTCAGTGGGGTAGGGTCCATTAATACATATTGGACCCTATTTCTAAAAGATAAACTTGAAAATGTGGTGGTAACCTCAGGGTCTTGTTCGTGTGCCCAGTCTTGCAGTCGGAGCTCCAGCAGTGTGTCATACACACCCTGGGATGAACGAGGCTCCACCTCAATCATATGCTCCAGGAAGGCTTTCAGCTCACGAGGATTATTGGCAAAAATTGGAATGAATTCTTCAGAATTTGCCTTGAATTAAAATGATAAAAGTCACACATGAGAGTATTATTTATAGATGTTGGCGACTAGCCAGACTGGTTTACAATGGAGACTAAATAAATAAATAACACACCTGGACCTTGTTGAGCTGACTACTCTCCAGGCTGACTTTTTCCATTGAGTTTTCACTTGGATGATAGTTGGTGCATAAGCGCTTCAGGAGCAATGTGGTGCCTTCAGGAACATGGTGCATGAGCGTCTTGCCATAGCGCTTCATGTTGCTTTCAGTTTGTTCAAAAGGCAGACGACCAATGTATCGCAAGCCTTCCTGATAGTTCTGCAGTGGGAACAGAAAGAGATGATTGAGTTAGCGTTATGAGCGAGCAAGAAATTGTCTGTATTTTATCAACGGGAAACCATAAGCATAGATTGAGCTACTATAAAAGCAACCGTGACATACATGTTTAACATGCTCCTAAAGAAACTGATTAAAAAATTCGGAGTGAAAAAACTTTCCCACATTAGGAATTCATAACAATGCATTTGTTCCCCAGAACGAACGGACAGACAGACAGACAATCACCTTCAGGTCCTCCAGCTGGATCTTCAGGTACCACTCATGATGCTGGTGGCGTTCAGCCAGGAACACAGCATGACTGTGGTATCCAGCTTGGCGAAGAACCTTGATGGCAATCTCAACATCAAAGTGGACCTCACTCTCGCTGCTCTGTGAAAATACAGACATACAAATATTACTCAAAGACTAATCTGCTTACCACAAAAGTCACACAAAGCCACAATGACACAAGTAAGACCTCTCTTTCCTTCATTTATCACTATTGACATTAAATTCTCACTAATCACCTTGATGAACTCTTCCAGCTTGGAGCTGTCTTTGAGTTTGGTGTAGCAGTTGAGCAGCAGTGTAGTGTGATCTGCATTGGCCAGAGACTGGCGATGAAGGGCCTGCAGGTATGCCGTCAGGTTGTGGATCCTTTGGGCATCCAGGAATTTTCTAATGACATACGAAGGCTCCAGCTTCCCAGTGGTGCTGATTGGAAACATGGCAAACCAAGAAGATAGTTAGATCTTGACTGAAAGAAACATCAAACAACAAAAAGCAACACATGCTTTTGCTCTGGAAACAGATTTAATGTTGAACTACCGAATATACTGCTGGATGGCACCATCATGATCTCCCTTCAGGTACAGGTGGTCGCCATACTGTCGAAAGATCTCTGACAGACCGTCACTGTCCAGATGCTGGCTTTTAGCCAAGTTTATGGCCATGACAAACAAGTTCTTCTTGAACAGCATCTTGACAGACAACGAGACATGATCAGTGTTAAAAAAAAGTTTGAGGAGCTTATTGAACTTCTCGAAGGAAGTTAATGATCAGCAATTAATGACCTCCAGTTTTGTCTGTGTGTCCTTCTCTTGCAGAACAAACATTTTCCCGTCTCGGGTCAGAATGTAGAAGGATCCCCATTCTGCCAACACATCAATGACATCATCGAATGAGGCGCTGTAGGCGATGAATTTGTTGTCCAGGTCATAGATTGTTAAAACTTGCTTTTCTGACAGCGAGTTCTCGCCCCTGCCAAACCCTGATCTGGGGATAAAAACAGACAGTCAGCAGCTTCCTCCATGTGCACTGCTCATTAATCATAGAAGACTGGTGTTAAGCCATGTCTCCTAACACTTTTAAATATCTTACACCAAATATTGTAGACATTTATGCCATCTTACATTTGAGTAAAATTAAATCAATAAAATAACTCCTGGCAAAGCACATTGAACCATCTCTTCTGGAGTGCGTTACTAGTTGACACATCAGTCTAACAATCTTGTAGCTGGTAAAAACTTGACAGCACAGTTGTTTTATAGAATTTTCTGGGTTTAAATCCCGCTTGGGGTATTTCTTACTGAGGTTTGTATCCAAACTCCACACCCTAATCTAACTCTAACCCTCTGATATGAGTGTTCATATGACAAGCAACCAGACACATTTAATAGCGTCTGGTTGTTTGTCATATGTTTCTGGCAAACGTCTTTGCTGATAAATTGATGAATGAGTGCAACCTGTGAAGGGTAGACCCTGCCCCGCCTCTCTCCCAATGACAACTGGAGCTAGGCTCCAGATCACCCTACTACCCCCTCAGAAGTTCCTACCTATAAACCTATAAACAAATCAGTTCTATCATAAGAACCTTTGAATGCATCAAGAGTACCGTTAAATTGGAGAAATTAGTCAGATTTTGGTTCTTACTTATTGGGTGACTTCACATCTTTGATCAGCAGGAACAAGTATCCCCGGTGCCAATGGGTCAACAGCTTGTGGCCATCGAAAGCAAAGCAGGGCCCTCGCTCATCAGGCTGGTACAGGTAAACACATTCATCCCCAGCCACAATGAACTGGGAATCCTGGGACGGATCTGCCAGGGATGAGCAGTACAGGGCGCAGCCATGGGTGTCCAGCTCTACTTTCGGATATTCCTTGTTAGACAGAGTGTAGCACTAAGCAACAGAAAACAGGAACACAACCGATTTGTTCAGAACTTGTTGGATCAACTGGCAGATACAAGGTGTCTGCAATGCTTTAGGGGAATGCTGACTTACAAAGACTTGTTCCAGAGTGGCAACAAACAAATGTGTAACTTTTGCCATTTGGCGGAAGGCCAGGCCTGTGACAGGGCAGCTCCCCTCATGCAGAGTCAGAGTTTTACTGTGACGGTCTCTGGTGATGTCCCCTTTGGTTAAAACCACACTGCCATCTGTGAAGCCTGCCAAGAAACACTGTTACTGAGCGGAGAGAGTGGAACATGTGACTTCCATAAGTTAAAGGCAGAGGACGAGCTGTCTCACCTATAGCCATAAAGTTCAGGTTCTCATGGACACTGAGACAAGACACTTCAGCTGGTTTATTGCCGGGAACTGCAGGAAAGATTCTGGTGCAGAGTGGATTTCCACTGTCTCTCTTGTCAAGGTTCCAGACCTTCACCTGAAAAATAAGACATTATTAGTCTGGTGGGCTCTCATTCTGTATCTATGCTATGGTCGGTTGGTCCACTAAGGAAAATACTACCTCATTTTTGTATCCTGGCAAAGTGTACAACGGTTACAATATAGTATCTCAACTATATTGTAACTGAGAAACCATCCAAGTTATTGTTATGACTGTAAAAGGCCACACGTACCAGAGGATTAATGCCATGTTCATCCTGTCCCACTGATACCACGATACTGTGCTGTTTCAGCTGGAACAAGTGAGTCACCCGCAGCTTGTATGCCTGGAATGATGTCAACTGCAGAGAGCGTGTCATCAGCCAGATCTGTCCTTCCATATGTGATATAGAATTAAGAATTTTTATGCCAAGTTATGTTTGGAGAGAACTAATCAAAGTGTCAGAAGTTAACTGATTTATTTAGACACATGTAATAGTGGGTAACATTCCAGACGTTCAGAACTCTTACTAAACCCTTTAGTAAGAGGTGACCTACATCCTCCTGGCGTATTCCTAACGTTAGGGATATTTAGCTTTCAGATGAACTAGATAATAATCCCTCATGCTGTTCACAAGTCGACTTATCGTCTGCTGGTGTGTAGCATCCCTCGACCGTCAGGTCATTGAGATTGTGGGGTCCAGAGTTACGAGCCCTAACACACTGTGACTCAGCTAATCCCAGAGCAATTGTAAAGGATTCAAGTCTGGAGAAAATGCGGACCCCTCCATTCAAGCCTCCAACAGTCTTTTCCTATTTTTGTGGCTTCAAAAAGCAGGAGAATTGCTCTCCAATGCTTAGTATTACAAATATTCATTGAAATTGACATTGAGTTCTGAAATTTAATCCAAGTAAGGTAAGTTTTGTTCACTCATCACCAGGCCAAGTCAGTTTTTTACCTGAAAGAAGGAATTTACAGATCAGCAGGGGAGCATCGTGTGGAAAGAAATTCTGCCTCACAAACCAATTCACTCATTCTCCCTGTAGAGACAATACACATCAGCAGCCGGCCGGACTGCTCCTTTGTTAGCCTGCACCATTCAGTCAGAAAATTACAGCCCCGATTTCCTGTTCAATTAACTACAACCGATTTCTGTGACTGAACTTAACACTGGAGTAGCATCGTCTGGCCAAACAAGGATATCTCCCAGAACAACATGACCCCGGCCGGAGTCACTCGCCGAGATTCCTTTAGGAAGAATAAAGGTTTTCCCGCTATCTGTAGGATCCTTCACCGTGTCCTTATCAAAGAAGACAAATTTTCTCCACTGTAGAAATGCTGCCATTATTAATGTTAGCCAGCTAGCGATCTCAGGACTTCATCATGTGATGGCAGTCACGTGACATGACGTTTCTTCTTTTCTTTTTTTTAATTTCTTTTCGTCTTCTTTTTTATGGTGGTTGGCAAGCAACTTACTGATGTGCATTACCGCCATCTACTGGATGGAGTGTGGATCGGGATGCTACGTATATATTCTCCTAGCAAAAAATACATAAGTAAAACTTATATCCGTTCTATCAATTTCGTCTTCTTAAGGTATTTCATTAAATAACATAAATATTCAGAAATAGAAATAGCCTATTATCCTAAATATCTTGCATATTTAATTGTAACTTATTTTCTTGTAATTGACATACTAATTCCCTTCTCTCAACAGAATATTTAGAACAGAACAACAGAACATGTTTTACTGTCTCTTCTTGAAAACAAAAAATACAATTTCCTTTTGGATGTTTTCCCAATTTAAATAATGTACTATTTAACCCTGTATGACCAAAACATAATCTAGATATAAAGGTTTCCTCTTTTTTATTTTGTCCCGTTCTCTTCATTACACCAACTTTTTTTTGAATACTGTAAAGCCACCTATCAGTTCTATCTTTGTATCACTGTTTCTGCCATCTTTCCTTAATCTTTTGTTTGATAATAGATTTGATTTCTTCTTTACTGAATGGTACCAATATATCAATATAGCTATTTTTTGTAGCTTGTTTTGCACATTTGTCTGCCAACTAATTTCCTTTTATTCCTACATGTGACGGTATCCATGTAAAAATAATTAATAAACCCAATGCCTGAATTCTATAAATTAATAACTGAATCTCTATTAAAAGGACAGCCAAAGTAATAATTTTTTTTTTCCTTTTCCCAACTAGGTTTTAAAATTTCTTGACATGGATGATTTCCATTATGACCCTTTAAATGACAACAATAAGATGACTTTAACTGTAACCTTCTGAGATAAAGTGAGATCTCTCCCATTTCTACTAGTAAATCTGACGCTGTAGTTGTTCTGATGGCTCCTGTACATAACCTCAAGGCTTGATACTGAATTTGATCTCATTTTTTGAGTAGGGTTGCTGATCCTGATCCAAAAGCTATACTTTCATAATCAAAAACAGACCTTATTAAACCAGTATATATTGCTTTCAATGCTTTTCTCTCAGCACCCCTTTCACTCCCCACCAAACATGTCATTAACAGGGGTGCTGCCAGGAATCCTGGGGCCCATGACAAAAAATTAAATTGGGCCCCCCCATGCAGCTGCTGCTACAATTTTTTGAGTCTATCTGACCCATGAAAAGCATCACAATTTTGAAGGCTTACAACTGCCTTGCTTTCTTTGGTCCAATACTGATAGTAGCACAATATTTACTGCTTATTAATATTACATGCAACAGTCTGCATGTAGTATGCAAGTAGGTTGCTTAATTTTTTTCTATTAGTTTTAGATTAGTGAAATGTCTCACCCCACGAGCAAGTCACAGGCAACATGCAAAATATAGATGATGCAATTCACACTTCTCAAAAAATGCTATGTAGTTGCATTTTATTGAAGCTGCAGTATGTAACTTTGATAAAAAATATATATATTTCCTCCATATTTGTTATAAACTGTCACCATGTCATGACAGTTTGCCATGAGACACATAATCTGTGAAAACAATCAATCTCCTCCACTCCTCCCTGAGCTGCTATTGCTAGCTAAAGTAATGCAATGTTCTGACCAAAACAACCAATCAGAACCAGGAAAAGGGTCTTAGCGCTGTCAATCATCCTCATTCATTCACTGCTAAATGTGCTAACAGTGGAAAAACAACTTATTACAGGAAAAATGTTTATCTGCTGTCATTGGTAGTTGGCTAGCAAACAGACAAGGTCTCGGGCAGGAGGAGGGGGCTTGGAAGGAGGGCACAATGTACTGATCTGTAAAGGGTTCATCTGGGAGAGGTGAAAAGTGGGGTGGATATGGAGAGAGGATGGAAGAAGAAGATGGACTATAGAGGGCCTGATGACTGATTCTATTTTATATGGACCAATAAGTTGGGAGACAGTTTCTTGGACATGAATTTCAATGGTATGTCTCGTGCAAAGAGCTAAACCTTTTGTCTGGGGTGTATTGTGGAGCAGGTAATCTTTTCTGGTCAGCATTCAATTTTATGAATTTTTTCCAACTCCAAGGTGTATAAACTTTAATGCATATTGAATATAAACATACCAGCTGATGAGTATTTGTTTAATGAGGAAGGGTGGGAGCTAGGGAGATCAGCACTGAGTCGGAATAATTCAGTTTAATATTAATAATATAATTCAGTTGAATAGAGTTCACTACACCAAGTCGAGTCTTTCCGAGACATTGAAGATTAGTGTTGTAATCTTAATCAACATTGGTTTGCAAAAGTATTCATGCCCCTTGATCTTTTCTATATTTTGTCACAATACAACCAAAAACATACATTTACCATAATTGGAATTTTATGTGAAAGAGAACACAAAGTTGTATACAGCTGTGAAGTAGAAATAAAATCATACATGATTCAAAAATTTTACAAATCAAAAACTGAAAAGTGAGATGTGCAAAAGTATTCAGCCCCCCTGAGTCAATGTTTTGTGGAACCACAATTGGCTGCAGTTACTGCTGCAAATCTTTGAAGGTATGTCTCTACCAGCTTTTCACATTTGGTGAATACTTCCCCATTCTTTTTTACAAAACAGCTCAAGCTCAGTCAGTTTAAATGAACAGAAGTTTTCAGATCTGGCCACAAAATTCTTTACTGGGTTTAGGTTTGGACTTGGACTGGGCCATTCTAACACATGAATATATATTATTTTAAACCATTCCATTGTAGTCCTTGATTTGTGTTTAGGGTTGTTGTAGGGTAGTTAATCCACAACTTAATTCCAGACCTGTCTGATGTGTTCCTTGGACTTCATGATGCTGTTTGCGCCTCAATTTTCAATTAACCAACCTCTGAAGCCATCACAGAGCAACTGTATTTGTACTGTGACTAATCCACACAATACTAAATGGATTAGCTACTGGCTAATCCATTAGCTAATGTTTAATGGATTAGCTAATGGCTAATCCATTTAGTCATTAGCAGTCATCAGGCAACTTCTGAAGGCAATTAGTTGCATTCAGAGAAAAGGGGGTGAATACTTTTGTACAAAAAATTTGAAAAGTTCAATAGGTATGAATCTGTATCTTACAATTAATATAAAATGTCTCAAACGTTTGGTAGCAAGCAACTTATTGTCCAACTGTAATTATGTGTTTTTGTTCATGTGTCTTTTCTTTTACAGTTGTAATCTGGAGTCTAATGAAAGAAACCAACATGCAAGGGTGTGGTTATCTACAAACATGGCTTTTGAGGGCCTTTTGTGTGGTCATATTCATGTTCAGACAGGCCATTTAAAAAGAAACAGTGAGGCCAATTACCCTTTCAGTCAGTTTGTCATAAGCACTTTCTCTTGCTCATTATATAAGTATATTGTTTTAGTTCCATGTTTCTTTTCTTAGTAATGTAGTGGTATTAGACTGTATCTATTTCCTCCCACAGAGAGGATAAGATATCAGGCTGAAAGTGAGTTACAATAAGTTGCTGAAGCACAAAGTAACATAGTTTATAACTACATTTTCATGCTGGAGAACACACAGTTGTTTTGCATACAGTTAGAGCACAGCTCTGAAAGACCAAGGATGCAGAGTTGAGTCCACGTTCTCTTGGAAACACTGTAGGAAATGCTAACAATAAAAAGCAACTCCTGTCACTGGACAATCCCAGATTTATTATGAAAACATTTTGAGTAGTACATAGATTATCATATTTATATTTATCATTAAATATTTATATTCTTCCAACATTTAATTAACAAAAAAATAAGACTGGGTATCAATGGGTATTTCTTATACAGTAACATATTTTATTTTATTTTTATAACTTCTTATTCTCTAACAGACTTTATTTTGGTTTACATTTACTGTCCTTTATGTAATATTTACAGTATTTCACCTTTCAGCCACAGTTTGAAATACCATGGAATAATTACAATTTGCATCAAAGCATGTCTGATTCTGGATCTACTTTACTGCAATGAAGTAAATCTGACATAGTTGTTTTGCATGTCAGTTAAGATTGTTTTGACAAATGGCACTAGCATGAAAGGAATACAAAAGGGACAATGACAAGCAAGGCTATATTTTGTTGTCCATCATTTATTGGACAACAAAATACTATGTAATGATTGAAAGACCTCATGCACTTGGTTGAAAATAGTTTTGTTTGAACTTGATATTTACTTTAGTTTCATATTTGAAATGTTTCAGGTTTAGAGTCTTTTGGAAACAAAATGTGTCACTTTGAATGTCACTGTAGAGGCCGGTGTGTTAACTGTTTTGAAAATGTGGAGTTGCTGCTGAATACAATTAAGAGAAAACATAATGAAAGTGCATTTTATTTAACTAGCGCTTTTCTTAACACTCAAAGATGCTTTGCTGTAACAAAGTTGGTGACATTACAATGTCACCAGGGCCCCATTTCAGAAAGCAGTGTTACCGAGCCCTGAGTAAACTTACCCAGATCTGTAATACTCAGGATTTTCAGTTTCAGAAGAGGACATGTCAATTTGGCCACTGAATCACCAGTTGTAACAGCTGTAACTGGAGTTGCAACTGGTGTTACAACTCTGTTTCCAGTATTGGAAACAGAGTCTTTTATCTGTGAGTCTTGCACGTTTTTTAATTAATTATTCTGGAGTTGTAACACCAGTTACAACTCCAGTTACAACAGGAGTTGTAACTATGTCGAGACAGCCGAAGTTATTGCTGTCACAAGTATGTGCCACTACTTCCCTGTTCACAATTTGGGAGAATCATGCTACTGATGGATGGATGTACTGAGATGGACCTTTATACTCCCTAACTCTTATGGGTTATTTGGACTCTGCTTTTTTGATGTTTGATTATAAGGCTGCTTGCAGCCTTAACTATCTATGGACTTATAGAGGAACAATCTAGAGTCAGCACACAGCTTAAGTTATTACAGCTAAGAACTAGGAAAAGGAAAAGTCTTAAAATCTAAAAGAAATCAACTTTCTCCTTCCACATGTCGATGTTCTCCTGGGCAAGGCACTGAAGCCCAATTTGGCCATTGATCTGAGTCTCGCTGTATGAAAGTGTGGGCTTGTGAGTTGACTAAGTGAATGTGGCTCTAGCCTAAAGCTCTTTGAGTGGTAAACTCAGTCTTTTATAGAATTCTCATATAAATATTAGGAGTATTTCCGTGAAGTGATTCATTCCTGGATATGTATTCTTGTTAATATAAATTGATTGTTCACAATCAATCTGTGCAGCTGTTTTAGTTTAACAGGTGCACAGCAACTGACAGTGAATTACTGTCATGCCCTTTTTTGAGTGTCCTCAAGTGATCAAATGATGATTGTAAAAAAAGGTCCACCTCCTCTGTCTGTTAACCACTTACAATGCATATTGTGAAAGAATGTCCACTAGACAATTATGAGAAAAATCTGATTTACCTGTCAGTTAAGATTGTGGCTTCACTGTGTTTGCTCCTGTTACTTAGACCGTGCCCTTCCTCTGAGACCAGGGCTTAGCCAAGAACTTCAATTTGCATGTCAAAAGCTACTTGAATGAGAAGCTCCCCGGATACTCAGTACCTGACATGCAAATCCATTGGAGGACCGGTTAAAATGGCGGATATGCACAGTCATCACAGGTGTATGACTGTCTACACAGAAAGTCTCCTGCAACAACCTCCCACACCCACCACTACCATTCTCTCTCCACCATTCTGTCCGGAGAGAATGCAAATTTTTCCTGTGATTTTACTGGGATGTTTCACTTGCAGATTGTCTAGGAATAAAACTGTAGTTGTGAAGGGGGATATATGTTAGTGAGTAACAGATCTCATCAGCTATTTCAATTTTCAACATCAGTGTATATTTTAAGAACAAACAAAGGAAAGAAATGCCAAGATCTTTTCTTGTGAAGAAAAAGCGCAGTGCCTGCGGTGCATGGCAGTGGAAAGAACCAGAACAGCATCAATGGAAAGAGGACAGTACTATAGGTAAGATGCATATATTTTTGTTCTGATTTCATTGCAGTATGGATTTAACTTGGTTTTGCTGTTAAATCCTAAAATGTTTTCTTAAATCTTATTTTTCAGTAACAGAAAATACTATGGAGAAAATAATATTCAATCATGACATCCAACAGCCCCGCACAGGAAATTACTTAGAAGAGATTGCAGGAAGTGGGACAACTGTGGAAGTTAGAGTCCCAGTATCTTCCACAGGTTCAGGGGACCAAGGATCAGAAATCAGAAGCTGGTCAAAAATGGAGCCTTTTGGTTTTCCAGCCACATTAGCTCCCATCAGCAGAGCAAAGGTATTGTCAGTTTTATTGTTTAAACCAACTTTTCTTTTTACCTTCACTGTGTTAAGAATGTTGTCCTAACTAGCAACAAATTGAATAAAAACTTTTGTTATTGGAAAAACATGAATGCACATCAAGAGGGAAAGAAATTTGAATGTATCAAAATAGTTTTTTTGACATCCATGTCAAATTTAAATGTGACAAAGGAACCAATCCCCAATTTAGCACTCTTGTAGTTAAGGACAAACTTTAACATTTATCAAGTTGTCATCAAGATTCAATTGAAATGTGTCAGAGACAGATTCATTTACAAGCTCAGTCACGTCAACTAAATCACCAGTTCAATGTAATGCTTTCTTTAAAAAAACTAACCTTATTTTAGCACATTAACTGATCAAACCTTGGTTCATATAAATTAAAAAGCCTGTGCTGTTATTTACATATAAGATGGTCAGAGGAAAACAGGTTCATACCAGCAAGCTGGAGAATGCTAATTTACATGCAAAACCAGCATGGAGGCAAAACTCAAAGGTTTTGGCTTTGAGCGTCAAGAGTTCCGTTTTTTATTCTTACAAAACTTGAAAGCGTGTAAGAAAGCGATAAAATTCATTTGCACAGTGTATAACATTTAACACTATGTAGCAGCCAGCAGCACTACAACACTTTTTAGATTTAATTTAGTGCAACTAGGAAGAAGAAAACATTGAAAACCAACATGCTGAATCCACTAAGGTTTTTTTTAGTTTACAGCACAAAATTAGCAAAAATTGATGGTACAGTGACTTTACTAGTAATTAAGTTGTCAGTAAATCTGGAAACCACTGGTATTTACATACCAAGCTCCTATTTATTTAGAAGCTCAATGCATCTCCCAGAGAATGTACCATGGAGAAAATTAAAGTGTTAAATAAACTTCACAGCTGTTTAACATCATGCTAAACCGAGACAAATATAAGGTAATGTTAAGAGAAGGTTGGGAGAGGCTGGAAAAGACTTAAGACTGTAGCAGAATTTCAAAACCTAGTAAAATTGCCACCCTCGCTACGCAGCAAACACTACAGAGGAGATCAAAGTATTCTCTGTTCATACTGTATAATGGCCCAGTGAAAGTCCAGACACATAGTACATCCAAGTGAGAATCTTTGGCCAGACTTGAAACATTACTGGTGATCACAGTTGCTCTCTCACAAATCTGTATGTGAGCATGTGTGACTTTTTTTCCTACTTAACAATGTGTTGGCCCATCACAAAATTAGCATAGATACCATCTGCAACCTGATTAAATTCAAATTTTTCAGGTTACTAAAACATTCCAGGGTTTCCCCCAGAAAACCTGTTAAAGCCAGTGGTCGGGGCATCGGGGCGGTCCACCGGGGTTTTGTATTTAAAAGATGTAATGTTGACAGGAAATGTAAAAATATTACTTGGTAATTAGCATAGGCAGAAATACTGTTCTGGCCATGCCATTTGTTGTTAAAACCAACAAATAAAAAAAAACCCAAACAATTAAAATGAATATCAATTATTTGCACTTCTGTTTAAGCCAATTAGATCAGCGGCTCCTTGAGGCCCCCAATGGCTTCAGGGACCCATAAATGCTCATATTTTAACACAAATCACAGATATATAAATGTAACATTTGTTTATTGAGAGTATCTGTGCTGCTAATTTTGATACATACATAAACTAAAAAATTTTAAATAGTTTAACATTTAAATGCAAAATTTTAAGGAGCTGGCAAGTTTACTTTGAAAAAGTTCAAAGGACAATATTCATAGTTAGATTATTTTGTTATGACAGCTACAATCTCATGCTATGAGTATAATCTTTGAGTTTGAGCTCTGTTTGTTGCAGTAAACTGCAAATATAACTTATTGCTTTTTAGGTTGGCCAACTAAACTACTGCCCCTCTCCCAGATTTCACGAAATCTAACAAAGAAGCCTTTAACAGATGTTGATGTTTTTAGAAGCAAGAAGGGCCCCTAAGTTAAATTTTGCTCAATTCCTCATACTGCCTTGGACAGGTGTTCTTTCTAAATACATCAACTATAAACATGTCTTCTATAAATCCATCTTTTAGGAATAAATCTGTTCTGCCAGCGAAACCCTCTTCTTCAGGGACCCTTACAATCACTGTACAGTAAAGCTCAATGGAATATAGTTCCCTGCGACAGACTGGCGACCTGTCCAGGGTGACCCCGCCTCTCGCCCGGAACGCAGCTGGAGATAGGCACCAGCACCTCCCGAGCCCGATAGGGAGAAGGGTGATCAGAAAATGGATGGATGGAATATAGTTCCAAAAAGTAATAGGAAATGAATCCTGTAAAATTCTGTAATCAACTTTCTTAAATTAGTGTTTCTCTTGCAGGCTCGCCCTCGCAGTACGCCTGTTTCGGGTGATTTTGGGTGCTCACTGTGCCACAAAATCTTTCCCCTGCAGCGCATGTTGACACGCCACCTAAAATGCCACAGTCTTGTAAAGAGACACCCCTGTCGATTCTGTGGCAAAGGATTCAATGACACCTTTGACCTCAAGAGGCACATGCGAACTCACACAGGTTAGAGATGTCAATTGCTTATATGAAAATTTTAGATTTTTAACTTAAGACTTTGCTCACCTCTCCTCATCAAATGGGGGAGTTTGTGTGTAACATCAAATTCTTGGGCATCCACATCACCTCTGACCTGTCTTGGTCACACAACATGCCTTTTCTGGAGTAGGTCCAACAAAACTCTTCTTCAGGAAAGTGCTGAACTCTACCCTCAGCTGCTCAGAAACTTCCAGAGCTGAGATTCAGAACATCCTCTGCTTCAGTATGACTTGACATAGCAGCTCCAAAATTGCCCAACTGATTGTGGGCATCAGGTCCCAGGCCTGGATTTGGTAAATGTCAGCAAACTGCAAAGTAAGGCCAGTCGTATTAATGCTGATTCCACACTAGACACAAAGTCTTTATACCGCTGCCATCTAGGAACTGAGGAAGGCATATAAAGACGCAATCAGCCAGCTAAGGGAGCGATTCTGACCAAGCTCTCCAGCCGAGGGAGCGCTATTGAGCGAATTCAGGTGTACTGAAGTTGCTCAGCAGCCCCCTCCGACAGGGGATGGAGGAAAAGTTGCAAGTCATGCAACTTTTTTCCCCTGTGATTGCCAAGATAAATCACATTATTGGAATTCTATATTATAGACTTTAGCTGCAATATGTCTATCTGACCATTTTTGGGGGAAATTCACAAGTTAAATTTGTGAAAAAGTTATGCACAAACTACATTTGAATGTCAAGGTCAAGAAAGAACTTTTTCAAATTATTACAGCCTTTTTTTCTGGATTAAATGCTGTAGTCCTCTATGATATGGGAGCCATTCATTGATGGTTATGTTTCCAGGAATCATTGTACTATCTTTTGTAGTCCACAGTGTGCACTGATAAACCTCAGATTCATGAGGAGAAATATTTTATGACTTAACTTATTGCCAAAATGCAACTGGTTGAGAAAAGATTAAAGAACAACCACAGGTGATAGTACTACTACTTCAAATTCTTTATTCTCCTCCCTCCTGCAGGTATCCGTCCCTACAAATGTGAGCTGTGTGAGAAAGCTTTCACACAACGTTGCTCTCTGGAGTCCCATATGAGAAAGATTCACGGTGTTCACCAGCACTATGCCTACCGGCAGAGACGCTCTAAGATTTTTGTATGTGAGGACTGTGGCTATACCTCAAGTCGACCTGATGAGTACTTCCTTCATGTGAGGCAACATCATCCAACCAGTCCTGCTCTTCGTCGCTACTATCGCCGACACGCCCATGAGAACAGCTCACTTTCATCGGCAAATTCTAAACTCAACCCTTATCTCTTGTACTCAGCCCAAACATACTATATGTAGAGTTATTGTACTTCTTGAGTCATGTGAAAACTAATATTTAAGCTGCATTTATTACAAGGTATTTCACTGCCATTCATTAACAAATACTGGATTGCATTAAATGTTTCATTGTGCACCATTTAGAAAATCTATTTCCTCTAATATTAAACAATTTTGGTGTCAATAATATGCTATGCCTTGAGTCAATATTTTCTGTCAAGAAAATAAAAAAGATGTCCTACAAATACCAATTATTTTACTCAGTTATATTAGTTTCTTTCTTGAACAAATAGTTTTAAGTTATTTGAGGATAAACAGAACCTTATCTTCTTCTGATAATCTAAACATTAAAGTGAAAAATCAGGAGCAAAGTCATTAAGTACGAGATAACGTGATACCTTACCTTTACTACAAAGGTAATGTATAGATTAGTGGTGTGTACTGAATAATATATTTAATACACGTGTTTTATGTACTTACATCAGTAACAAATGAATACATTTTATAGCGGGATTGTGCTAGTTCCGGCCCGGGGTCTTTCTGCACGGAGTTTGCATGTTCTCCCTGTGCGTGCGTGGGTTCTCTCCGGGTTCTCACCCCGAACGCAGCTGGAGATAGGCACCAGCACCTCCCGACCCCGTTAGGGAGAAGGGTGACCGGAAAATGGATGGATGGATGGATGGATGGATGGATGGATGGATGGATGGATGGATGGATGGATGGATGGATGGATGGATGGATGGATGGATGGATGGATTGTGCTAGTTATTCTTTATTGCTGGTTTGAAAATTATTTACCCTTATTAAATTTATGGACAAGTTATTTGACTTATGGTTCTAAAATGTATCGTTTTCAATGCTAATTGTTAAAACCTAAGCTTTACACAGTTATGTTATTGATGAAATGTAACTTTATGTTAAATAACACCTGCATTGATATTAGTAGGGTTCTATCACTGAGAACCCTCATTTGGGATCCCAGTGATAGAGCTGGCCATATTGAAAGGCTATCAGTTCTCAGCTTCCTGGGTTCAGCTCCCAGCGATGGGCCATTTACTGCAGGTCTTCCTGTTCTCTTTTCATCCATCCATCCATTTTCTGATCACCCTTCTCCCTAACAGGGTCGGGAGGTGCTGGTGTCCATCTCCAGAGGCGTTCCGGGCGAGAGGCGGGGTCACCCTGGACAGGTCGCTAGTCTATCACAGCTGTTCTCTTTTCTCTCAGGTTAAATAAATTGAACTAGTGCCAAAACAATCTTTAAATAAATATATTCTAATTTCTTACCTGACCTCTGTTCACTTTAATTGTATTAATATAGCTCTGTATTAACGTATTCTAAAGGAGTACTTCACTAAACCTCCTTTGGAAAAATTTCACAACCATCTTTGAATAGCTGCTGATGAATGAAAATGTTTTGTGTTGGTCCTGCTAGATCTCACAGCAGCCTTTCATATTGTTCAGCTTGTTTAGCAACTTTGCTGAATAAACTGAATTTTTACACAGCAAGAACTCTTACATACAAGAATTATCTTTATTTCTTAACTCACCATTGAGAGCGTTTGTGTGTCAGTCATGAATACTGTGATAGTATTATTGTCACAAATCAACATATTAGCCTTCTTCAAAGTGGGAGATTGACAGGCAGATTGGTGCAGTGTCTGCAGTGAAGTTGGCGCTGTACCGGTCTGTCGTGGTGAAGAGAGCTGAGACTAAAGGCAAAGCTCTTAATTTACCAGTCGATCTACCTTCCTACCCTCATCTACGGTCATGAGCTTTGGGTCATGCCCAAAACCGGGGTCCCGGATACAAGCGGCTGAAATTAGTTTTCTCTGTAGGGTGTCTGGGCTCTCCCTTAGAGAAAGGGAGAGAAGCTCAGACGTCCAGGAGGGACTCAGCGTAGGGCTGCTGCTCCTTCACATTGAGTAGCATCTGGTTAATAGGTGCCTCTCTGGTGAGGTGTTCTGGGCATATCCCACTGGGAGGAGGCCCAGGACACACTGGGGAGGGGAGAGCGGGGGGATTATGTTTTTCGGCTGGCCTGGGAACCCCTTGGGATTCCTCTGGAGAGAACAAGTGGCTGGGGAGAAAGGAGTCGGGCCTTCCTTGTTAGGCTGCTATCCATGCAATCTGAACTTGGATAAATGGAAGAAGATGGATGGATAAATGCACATACATAATAGATTACATATAGCAATGTTGGCTAGCCTGATTAGCTAGCTAGTTTCAAGAAACTCTCCTCCCACTGGATGTTGATATTGTCCATTATTGACAATTCAACCAGTTTTAATTTTGTTTAAAAAAAATGTTCGAGTTGTCAAATGTTCTACAAACTGTTCCAAAAACATTTAAAAAAGTGAAAACATTTCAAATATGAAATAATTCTTGTGTGAAATAAAACAGTAGAAAGTATTATACACAACATTATTTTGAATAAAAATGACAAAAGTAGCCAAAAAAAAAACAACCTTGTTTGTAACCCTGGTCAAAAAAGACCCACTCACAGAAGACTGTTTAGTCAGTCACTCATTCATCAGAGGGTTAAAAGAGACAGAGGTGTTCCCGGTTTTTCAAAGGGTTGCTTCTGGGCCCTTTTCACATTCTTCCATTTGCTTGCAATATTCTGGCATGTCTCACCAATGCTGATGACATCCAATTGTATCAGGAACAGATACAATTAAACCGTACCAACAGTTGTAGCTACTGGATCTCCGGTAAATTTCTGCTTCTGAACACCATTAAAACAGACATTCATAATAGCTCCCAGTCACCTGCACCCTTTCATTCAATTTCTCATCGAGCTTTGACACACCTCAGATCTACTTCCTGTTCTTGTTGCTTTCATTTGAAAAAGCCTTTCCAAAATATGAAAATGGTCTCCAGAGCTGATCTAGAACAAAATGATTTTATGTCATTACTCCTGGGTGACAGAACCAATCTGGACAGGTCATCAGTCTCACGTCTGCAGCAGCCAGACTTTTCACCAAATAAAATTAATGCACTCATATCACTCTGTGCCTTTACTCACTACACCGAGTCCCAGCGAATTTTAGGATTCAGTTCAAAGCTCTTGTGCTCACTTAGAGGCTCCTTGTGTCAGTTTTCACCCAAAACTCTGCTGCTCATGGCTTTTGACATGAAGCCCAGAATCTTCTGGAAGGGTCCTTTCCATCACTGACTGGAGGTTTTTATAAACCAACAGAAAAATTAAAGACTTTTGTGTCAAAATGTTGACCTTCTTGTGCTTGCTTTTACACTGTGTGTAACTTAATTGCTGGGATTTACATAGTATCATTCTTTGTGATGTTTGTGACTATGAAGAGAACTTAAATAAAGTTTACTCAACGTTCAGAAACCAAGATCCAATAGAGGGAGCCAGTGCTTTTCTTTGGTTTAATCCATTACCCGTTTGGGTAAGTGGAAGGTCACAGAGTTGTATTCCTTTACTGTTTTTGTGAGCAGATAAAGATAAAGCTGCAGTGAAGAACTGTACATCTTAAGTATTTCACCCCAAATCTTAAATGCCAAAACATTTTAAGTTTTGGCATCCTCTTTAAAAGTTACAACATTCACAATTGCACAGGATAATATGTTGGATTTAGAGCAACCAGTAAAAAGTTAGCATATAGTATCATGCAACATCTAGCTGAAGTGCAGTTTAAAAAGCATATTTCCCCTTACAGATTCCTTCTGCTTTTTTAGTCACTTAAATATTTGCCATCAGTCATTAACATGAGTAAATAGAGAACCCAATTTCACAAAGGGAAATGGCTTTGTAGATTACTATGACACTATATAGAAAAGCATTCACCCTACCAACTAAATTGGTAAAAAAAAAAAAACGTGTATGACAACATGAAGTAGGTAGTAAAAAATGTCAAGAAAAACAAAATACGCTTTAGTCGAAAGGAGAGCAATGATTCCATCCTTTGGGAGTGTTGAAAGCTGACTTGCACAACACAGAGGCGCATCTTATGTTCAATATCTTAAGCCTTTAATTGCTTTTAGTCACCAGAACTTTAAAAATAGTCCAGCAGATACCAAAAATGTTAATTTGTTAAAATGCAACATGCAAAACCTCAAAATGATCATTTTGATCAGAATTAGCCACTTCCTCTTTGATTTTGAACTTGGTTTTGTTTACATTGCAGTGTACCAACATTTTGAACATGTGAGAAACTGGTTTCACATGTACAAAAATTTCTCTACATTGTGGAGATTTTTGTTTTGCCAACACCCAATGCAGGAAAAGTTTAATTTCCCTTGAAGTGTGCAAAATATGAAATATTTAGGCCCCCAGAAGGCAATTCAAATGTTTAACAGAATCAGAATAACATATACCAGAATTTAAATAGGCACACTGTAAAACATCTGAAGTTGGTTAACTTGAAAATAAAAATTCAGCAAACAAAGTCAATACAAAAAGAAAAACACTACAATTTAAACAAGTGCTAAAAGGAGGTTACGACCAACATATCTATTAAAACCAATGTTTTTATTCAGTAATCTAAAAACTCAGGCTGCTCCCCAAAACAAAAATATAACTCAAACAAATTTAAACAAAGCACAAAGAAGAAACCAAACAAATAGTTGAAAGAACAACAGAGGAAATAAAGTGAAAACAAAGCAGCAGGGTCTCCAGCGAGCTGCATCAGCCATGTCTGAAAGGAAGTTATAGATTAATGGCCAATTTTAGCAAATGGCAGAAGGTAGAGGAAGCTATTGCCACCTACCAGAGCTGGATTACTCCACCCTGACCAGAGAGCCCCTTCCAGCCCAATAGCAGGAGGATCTGCTTGCCAAGGCTTTCAACATACAAACAGTTGTCATTTTGTGCTATTGAACTGCATGGCTGCAATAAAAAAAAGAAAAAGAAACATATACCCATTTTATGTTACCAAGCTGAACTGGGGAGGGTAAATTACAGTCACACCCCAGTACCAAGCAGGAGACTTCAGGCTGTTTCTAAATTTAAACAGTTGAATTAACCAACTAAAATCGCAAGTCTCATACAGAAGGAGAAACATTATTACTGATGTTTAGAGTTTTGATCACTGCAAGTTTACCAAGCAACCTGAAGTGCAACCAAATGCAGGTAAGAGTCTCCTTTCATTCTCACACCCATTGAGGTAATTAGGTGCCAGGTGTCCTCAATCCTGAGGCAGGCTTCATTCTACTACATAAGTTTATTTTTCACCAAAACACATTTTCATTCAAAATGTAAAACTCACAAAATGTATTTGACTTAAAGAGTAGAAGATAGTAGACAAAAGCTCTATTTTTGCTCAGTTCTGCAAAAAATAGCATGAAAATTTCTGTTTGCTAAAAAAATTATCTAGAAATAATCCATCCATCCATCCATCCATCCATCCATCCATCCATCCATCCATCCATCCATCCATCCATCCATCCATCCATCCATCCATCCATTTTCCGTCACCCTTCTCCCTAACGGGGTTGGGAGGTTCTAGAAATAATCTAATGTAATATTGTTTAGCTAGAAGTAAAAAGCCAAGTTGGCCATTCTTTTATTGCTCATCAGTTTGCACATTACACAATAAACATCGCAATGTGGCCACTAAGTTGCTAAGGAAAGAAATGAGGTATTATACATGTCAAACTTTCTTTCATGAAGTTGTCAGTTTTACAAACATCCACCTGGTTTGATAACATAAAAGTAAACATTTGTGTTAAAATATTATTTTAATTAATAAATATTCTAAAACCGTAATGTCCTACTGGAAGAGTACTCTACTTCTTAAGAGTGATCAGGATTATAAATATTTTTTCTTCCACTAATTTGGACATTAAGATAATAATGATAAGAGAATCCTTTCATCCAGAAGTGTGGAATTTGCATTGTTAGTATAGGTAAGTGAACAATAGAGAAGAGCAACAAAACAAAAAAAATAATAAAAAGGATAAGTACAATATGCACAGTACAGTATAAAATTACACTATAAAAATTCTCACATTACCCTGTAGTAATAATAATAATGTAAAACGTCTGGTTCATATCCAGGCAATTTATACTCACCTTTCACACACACACACACACACACACACACAGCAATAAAACTGACAGTCAAACATAATACTAGGAAGTATTTTGCTTGAGCAAACAAAAGAGAAACTCCTTTAATGCACCAAACCGCTTTGTGAGGCTCCACTGGTTAACGTGAGGATGTCTGTTATGTTAACCACAGAAATAGACAAAGATGTAAAGCAGATTTATTTTCAACTCAAACTACCTTTACTTTCAACTAAACACAAATTATACTCAAAATAAACTCATAAAACAAAACCATGTTCTAAAAAAAAGAGCAGAATAGCATGCACCCATTGCCACAGGTAAAAAGATAAACGGGAAATGAGGGTTTTGAAGAAGTTCAAACAAGAACAGGAAGAGAGCAGAGAAAAAAAATAGCCGAAGAAATGCGAATACAAAGGCAGAAGTGCAGTCGGTTGGTTTCAGTGTCAGGAGAGAATGCAACTGCGCTTCTCAGACACAAATGACAAACAGTTTTTCGGCTGACAATTAAAAGGGAGTGAGATTTTTGAAAAGAAGCAACTTTTTGTAAAGCAAGTCAATCATTGGATTTTCATTGCAGCTTTGAAATGAGGTAAGTTATGTTCTAATAAATGTGACATGAAAGTTCTACAAAACTACAAATTTGAAGTATAGACTAATTAGCTTCTGAACAGTAAAAAAAACAATTTTATTATACATGACTCTTTTTAACCAAGTAAAATATTGTAAAAAGACAATTCGTTTTACAATTTTTTTTATATAACTTTAAAGATAAGGAAACTAAACACTTCTTGTGTGTTGTCTACATTTCTTGACTTCCATTGTATCTCAACCTCATGTCAGATATTTTACTTTATCAAATAGAGAGAATGAAATGTAGCAGTGCAATAAAACAAAACTTGCTTATTTTTCTTACATTTCATAGCAGCAAACCTTGAACAGAAAAAAATTCTGTCTTCCATAAAAAGAAATGGACTGATTACAGGAAGTGGTCGAAGATAAAATCCTGTGCTTTGACTTGAAGTTAAGATTTCACACAGACTTAAGTTGAGACAAAATGATGCATTGTGTTTGTGTGTATATATATTTATATATGTTATATATGGGTCAAATAAAATAATATTCAAACAGATAACTGGAAAAAGCACAAGGCAATGGTATTTTCGAACGGGGAACTTCCATCTTCTTCACAAGGCCAGCTCACATCTCTTGTGCAAGAGCGCCACCAATGGTGATTTGTTAGATTTCCTTTTTCTTCAGATTTACAACCAAACAGCCTCCAAAACACAGGAGCTTAATCATACCAAAAGTGTCAAACAATCTTAAATTTAGAGGTTCAATTATTTCTGTGTCTAGAACACCACAGTTCCTCCCCAGTAAAATTAATACTTAATCAATGAAACATTGTTCAGGTTTTTTAATGAATATACACTGAAATCTATAACACTTTCTTTTCAAAACCCTTTTTCTTTTTTCAAAACCCTCATTTAGAGTTTTAATTTCAAGTTCATCCTATCAGGAGGTTGCCGGTTCCTCACTGGACGACTGTTCCTTTCGACTGTAGATGATGCCAAGTCTATTGGTTGATCCCCAACAGCTTTTTCTTCCATCTGTTGATCCACACCTTTGGTTGTTCTTAAGATTTTGAACTGCCAGCATTGAACTAATCCATTGCTGGCAGGTGACTTAATGTGCTCAAACTCTTGTGAAACAAACTGAGGGATGTTATCTGTTACAACTTCTTTCGGTAAACTGTAAGCAGCAAACAAATTTCTCAGCACTTCAAGGGTTTTAATTGAAGTGGTAGTATGCATAGGAATAATTGCTGGGCATCTAGCATAGGCATCCATAACTACTAGAAACATCTGCTTGTGGTCTTCTGCAAAATCAAGATGGATTCTCTCCCAAGGAGCTGGCAGCCCATTTCCATTTATGCACTGGTGTAGTACTAGGCATACGCTGCTTTTTACAAATGGTGCACTCACTGACTTTGACCACCAGAATAAATTTCTGGCGAGGGATTTCATCTTTACTATTCCCCAGTAAATATGAAATTTCTGAACTGTTCCTACAGTTCTGAAATGAAGTGATCCCTTAATTTCTTAGGAAATTAAGGGATCACAGCAGACAATCATCCTCAACAGTAAGCTCAAAACGTCTGTGAAAATATGGCTTCAGCAACTCGTCCTGAACATGTTTAGACAGGATCTGTGTCTGTCTCTTTTGCAATCTCACTTGCAATAATAGGCAACTCATCAAGGTAAGATACTTTGTAAACAGGGTTTGATACCACATCCACACTTGGTTTCATCTGTAACCTTGATAAAGCATCTGCATTACTATGTTTCCCAGATCTTTTGTACTGAATTTTGTACTTTCGTACTAGGATTAAAGCCCACCTTTGCAATCTAGCAGCAGCTAGTGTTGGCACACCTGTTTTTGGTCCCAAGATTTTTAGCAGTGGTTTGTGGTCTGTCACTAAAATGAATCAATCTGTGAGTAGTGTCTTTCTGTCTTAGTTTGCATTCTTGATGCAAATGCAATACGTCTTTCACTTCCATCTTTCATTTGGTGACTGTTTATAGCACCAACTCCATAAGGAGATGCTTGACATGCTAAGATAATCTGTAGCTCTGTGGCAAAATATACCAAAATATTGTCAGATTGAAGAGCTTTCTTTGCATTCTCAAAGGCATTCTGACATTTTCTGACCAAATCCCGTCTGCACCTTTGTGCAGCAAAGCTGACATTGGCTGGATCAGAGTCAATAAGTTTGGTAAAACACTTAACAAAGCCAAGAATGACCTAAGTTCAGCTACATTTCTTAAAAATGGAGTCTTCTGACTTGCGGTTGTCTTTTCCTTCAAGGGATGAATGCCGATGGCATCAATGACATGTCCTAAATATAAAAATACTGTCTTGCTTGAACTCACATTTTTCTCACTCAAGCCTCTTAAGGACCTCTTTTAAGTTAGTCAGATGGCTTCCTGCATCTTTACCAGTTATCAAAATATCATCAAGATAGCAGATAACACCATTCATGCCCTGAAGTACTTGATCCATTATTTTCTGGAAAATTGCAAGAACACTCACAACACTATACGACAACATGTTGTATAGTTGCCGTGCAGCCCTTTGTGAGTGTTTATGGTCAGGCAACACCTAGAGTCCTCATCTAACTTAGTGTTTCTCAATGGGATTGGTACAGGAATCACCCACTGATTTCAAAAGTAACCTACAAAACGATGAATGGCCGACTTACCCAGCCTTGCAATGAATGGCCGACTTACCCAGCCTTGCAATGAATGGCCGACTTACCCAGCCTTGCAATGAATGGCCGACTTACCCAGCCTTGCAATGAATGCCCGACTTACCCAGCCTTGCAAGAACAATAGGCATCAGTGATCTTCTCCACAGCTATATTGATGCTGAGGGTGTGAGGATCTGCCGAACTTGTTAGTTCCTCTGTCCATTGTTGTAGCTGATATTTGGTGAAAATCTGGCAGAAATGATGCAATGATGGACTCAGAAATACTCCATCAGTCCAAGTGGAAGACCCCATGTTTACGTAGAAACAAAGTGCCACGGCTTTGTTTGTGAGACTTGTGGCCACGTGGGATTTTCTAGGTCGGTTGTGGGCGGAGCTTTAAGACCTGAATTAACTAGTGACAGTCAAACTGGGTCCTCAACGCAGACTGTGTCGTTTCCTGATCAAAATGCGACAAATGTAAGTAAACGGATTAGAAAATGTCTCTTTGAGCTCTTCAAAACATTATTAATCCTTTGTATGTGAAGGAATATTCAAGAATATATTGAAATATCACCAAAATATGCCACACACGTGAATATAATTTTTTAGACAATAAAATAAACTGGTGCAAAAAATGAATCAGACGACATTTCTAACTGAACTCATACTCGCTGAGGTCCGAGAGCGCTGTTTTATTGATTAGGCTATATCAGCAGACGAAGTCTATTGATCCTATCAATGGATCTGTATTTGATTCTGATCTAACCGACACCTCGGGCTTAAGGAGCAAACTTGGATTAACTGGTGACACTTTCAGAATCTCAGTTTGAGTGAAGATTTTAACCCGTTTCTGGTGTAAAAGTATATAAGCCAATAGTTTTTTCAGCGTTATCTCTTATGGTTGAATATTAGGGTCACTTGATGAAAAGAACAGAGATGTTTAGTTAAATTTCGAGAAAAAATATCAACAAAGAAGAAATGACACTGCCACATAGATCTGAGGCAGCCATGTCTTCTGTAAATGGATTGGGAAATAAACTGTAACATGCTACAAAAACAGTGTTTAAAAAGATTTCGTTATTGTTTTTAATCATACAAAATAAGGGAGATGTGGAAAAACAACATAGCCAGTCGATCTTTTAAACATGTATTTTTAATCCCATGGTTCTTCAACATTTATGTCGGCTGTCAGGGATTACTCTTTGCTTTGACATCTGTTTATGGCATCTTGAGATCCATTTTGAACTTCCTTTGACGAGTTTCAACCTCTGAAGCAACATATAAATCAGGACAATTTCTGCGTAATTTAGATGTTTTGGTGATTTTGCAAATTAATGTATATATAAAAAAAGGCAACATACCTTGTTAGACCAATAAAAGTTCATCTTGTCTCATTTTGTACAAAAACACTGAAGAGGTGAAGAGTTATGATTGACACAATGGCAATGCTACCTGTGTTTTAATGCTGCAGAGCACTGGCTTTATGCAAATACTTCATACTTCAAACTTGTATTGATGTACATCTTTCATCTAGTCATTTTGTGAAAGATTTAACAAAGAAAATGGCACAGAACAAGAATATATTTTTCCTCTCTGGCTGCTGTTAGACCTCCCGATTTTAAGTCGAATGTCCATTCATTGCATTTTTCGTAGATGCCTGTAAAAATAATTTCTTTTCACATGGCTTTTTTTGTTCTCTGCAAAAAAATTTTTTTATCATAAATACAGATACAACCATAAAAATCAAAACATCAACAATAATGATAGCAGTATTAAAGATACAATACCAGTCAGTGCAAAGTACTGAAAATAAATAATAAAGTGGCTTTGAATTAGAATTGAATTTGAAAAAAGAACCCCGCATGGAACAAGTGTGAATAGTAAACTAAATTTTATTAAAGTTACACAAATCATGTAAAGGTTTCACAAATCCCAAACATGGTTTTGCGTAACATGCCGGCTCAGACGTCGCCCGGCCAAACAAGGTCTGCGTCAGGTGTTGGGGAACCAGAGCACCTTGATGACAAATGGGCTACTGGAACAAGACGGAAATGGGCAAGAGATGAAAATGTAGATCTGTTGGAATGCTACTACTCAAGTAACCCTAGTAAGAGAGGTTACATGCAAAGACTGGGGAAGGAATGGTTACTTCGACATCCCCAGTAAACACTAAGCGCTAAACAACTAGTAGCTCAGTGTTCCAACATCCGCAAACGGCAACTGCTATCACAACTTGAGATTGACGAGATACAACACAAATGCTACGGCAAATGGGAGGAACCCGGATGTCAGAACTGTGGGGACTTAACTACAAGTCCCCACCCAGTGAGGGGATACATGGCCCCAGTGAGCGAATCAGAGCTGAACTAAGAGAGAGAATCTCTGGCTACTGGTGGTAGCCAGTTTTTCTTGGCTACCACCAAGAAAAACTGCATGACATGATCCATGCCTACTGGCTAAAGAAGGGTGGACAATCCAAATCCAGAAGGATCCATCAAAGGGTCCAGTCCCACCCAACTACCGACCAATAACCTGCCTCTCCACAACCTGGAAGCTCATGTCAGGCATCATAGCGGCCAAGAGACTGCAAAACCCGACACACTTGGATCATTGAATGCTTAGAGATGTATAACGTCAACAGGACTCTGAGAGCCTTCATTGCAAACTCGATGAGGCTATGGAAAACCACCCTTGAAGCCAACTGCAAACCACTTGCACAAGTGTCCATCAAATGTGGCATATACCAAGGAGATGCTCTGTCCCCGCTACTGTTCTGCATAGGCCTGAACCCCCTCAGCCAAATTATCAACAAGACTGGCTACGGATACCGACTCAAAAATGGGGCCAACATCAGTCACCTTCTCTACATGGATGACATCAAGCTGTATGCCAAGAGTGAGCGAGACATCGACTCACTGATCCATACCACCAAGATCTACAGCACGGACATTGGGATGTCATTCGGACTAGAGAAGTGTGGTCGGCTGATTACAAAGAGGGGGAAGGTGATCCACACAGAAGGGGTCTCACTCCCAGAAGGAACAATAGCAGACATAGAGGACAGTTACAAGTACCTAGGTATACCACAAGCAAATGGCAACCTCGATGAGGCCACAAGGAAAGGAGCCACAGCTAAATACCTCCAGCGAATAAGGCAAGTCCTGAGAAGCCAGCTCAATGGCAAGAACAAAATCCGTGCGATAAACAGCTACGCCCTGCCAGTAATCAGATACCCTGCTGGAATAATTAGCTGGCCAAAGGAGGAGATAAAAGCCACAGATATTAAGACTAGAAAGCTACTAACAATGCATGGAGGGTTCCATCCCAAATCCAGCACCCTGAGACTGTACACGAGCCACAAGGAAGGAGGCAGAGGACTAGTGAGTGTGAGCACCACTGTCCAGGACGAAACAACTAAGATCCATAAATACATCAGGGACAAAGCCTCAACAGACAAAGTGCTCAGTGAATGTCTCAGACAACAGGGAACGGAGGTTGAGGTGCCAGAGATACCACCATGGGAGGACAAACCCCTACATGGGATGTACCACCAGCAAATAACCCAAGTGGCTGATATCAGTAAATCCTACCAATGGCTGGAAAAAGCTGGACTCAAGGACAGCACAGAGGCCCTCATCATGGCCGCCCAGGAATAGGCCCTAAACACCAGAGCAATAGAGGCCCAGATCTACCACACCAGACAAGACCCAAGGTGTAGGTTGTGCAAGGAGGCTCCTGAGACAGTCCAGCACATAACAGCAAGGTGCAAGATACTGGCAGGAAAAGCGTACATGGAACGACATAACCAAGTGGCAGGCATAGTGTACAGAAACATCTGTGCAGAATATGGACTGGAAACCCAGAGATCAAAGTGGGAAACACCCCCAAAGGTGGTGGAGAATGCCAGAGCTAAGATCCTGTGGGACTTCCAGATCCAGACAGACAGAATGGTAATGGCGAACCAACCAGACATTGTCGTAGTGGACAAACAACAGAGGAAAGCCGTTGTGGTAGATGTAGCAATACCAAGTGATTGCAACATCAGGAAAAAGGAGCACGAGAAACTGGAGAAATACCAGGGCCTTAGGGAGGAACTGGAGAGGGCCTGGAAGGTGAAGACCACAGTGGTGCCTGTGGTCATCGGGGCCCTCGGGGCAGTCACCCCCAAACTGGATCAATGGCTACAACAGATCCCAGGAACAACATCAGACATCTCAGTCCAGAAATGTGCAGTCCTTGGCACAGCCAAGATACTGCGCAGGACCCTCAAGCTCCCAGGCCTCTGGTAGAGGACCCGAGCTCAGAGGATAAGAACCACCCGCGGTGGGTGAGAAGGGAATTTTATATATATATATATATATATATATATATATATATATATATATATATATATATATATATGTAAACTATATACTTTGTTTGCTCCTTGTTTTTCCCATCTGCTTCTCTCTTCTGTAGTGAGTCCAGTTTGTGTGCTGTGAGAGCGACAGTCTTGCTTTATGATGACAGCAGTAAGCGCTGGGTACCAGCAGGGTCAGATGTGACCCATGTCAGCCGTGTCCAGATCTATCACAATGCTACAATAAACACCTTCAGAGTGGTGGGCCGCAAACTGCAGGCTGACCAGCAGGTATGGGACAAGAAAACACACGTCCTCCAATATAATATGCAATTTCTCAGTTGTTTTGAAAAACGCTGAATATTCACTTTAGAGAACACATAAAGTTATTTTAATATTAAAAGGCAACTTTAGTCATAAGACTTAATGCACTTTCCTCCAGGCTCCATTAATATGATGATCATCTCAGTACAATTGAAGTTTCTGTATGATACTGTTTTGTTTTCGTCATTTATTTTCTGACAAATCTTATCAATTCGCTCTTCTTTTACTTGTTTTGCTGTTTGTTGGATTTAAGGATTTCCTTAATTTGTTTATCCTCCTTCAAATTAACCAACATAATTTTTAACTGATTTTTTTAACACCACAGTACAGAAGCTCTTGTCAAATTTTGAATACAATAATACCTTTGAAAAAAGAGGATGAATTCAAATTAATATTAATCTGTGCATGTAATCAAAGTCAATCTGTACTGTTTAGTCATACTTGATGTGAAAAAATTAAGAAAATGTAAACAAAAACTTGGAATATTCATAATCCATTTAAACAAAAACAAAATGAAGTAATACTGCATTAACTGTAACTGTATTACCAGGAAGAAAAAAATTTAATACTTTATCTGTGGTTTTTTTATGTCAGGTAGTGCTCAACTGCCCCATTGCCAAAGGGATGAAGTATAATCAAGCAACAGCAACCTTTCATCAGTGGCGAGATCCTAAACAGGTGTGGGGATTAAACTTTGGCAATAAAGAAGATGCAGCTCTGTTTGCCAACTCCATGACTCACGCATTAGAAGTTCTCAGTGGATCTGGAAGTGCAGGTACCCAAAACTGAGCAAGGCATGTTGTATATATGTATATTTATATATATATATATACATATATACATATGTATGTATATGTTGAGTTGATGTAATAACTGTCTGACAGGTTCTAACAATGAACCATCTGCACAGCAACTTGAAGAGCAGAAAAGGTACAACTATCCAGAACAGTCATGTGTTTGATTTTTTTCTTTAAACTTTGTGATTGTAGAGCATAATTTAAGCTTTTGTTTTTGTTCAGACTTGAGCGACAAAAGCAGGAGCAGCTAGAGAGAGAGCAAAAGAGGCTAGATACCTCCTCCTCTTCTCCACCTGCTCCTCCAGCTGCTCCTCCAGCTGCTCCTCCAGCTCCACCACCACCTCCTCCAGCTCCAGCCCCACCAGCACCTCCACCCCCACCCTCTGATGGTGCAGTCCCACCTGTACCACCTCCACCCCCTGCAGGAGGAAGTGGAAAAGTTGGAGGACAAGGGGGCGGTAGTGATCTTGCATCCGCCCTTGCAGGAGCTAAATTACGGAAAACAGTAAAGGTAGAGGCATCATGCAGGATGTATAATGTTTGTGTGTAAAAAAATAAATAAATAAAAAAAATAAAAGTCTGAGTTTTCTGACTCAGATTGAAGAATTCACAAAAACGTACAATCTTATTTATTTTTGGTACATTTTCCTATGTATTATCCAATTTATTTCCACAACAGACCTATGCTAGAGATTGAACAAACCTCGATGCATGCAAACCAAACACACCCAAGCAGCTGCAAACTGCAAAAAGATTGCAGCTGTTTGGAAGCCACGCTGGAGCTGTGCTGTGTTGAGCCACAAACAGTGCAGGCTATGCTCCTTTGACCACACAATATCAAATCGTTGTGCTTGTAGGCACCACCAGAGGCTTTTCTTAACTAGCTAACTCTTGGTCATGTGATCAGCCTAAAATTAACGTGGCTAATTGAGCAGGATAAGATTCACCGTTACAAAGTCAATGTCTAAAAAATGTCGGATTCTACTGAGATAATTTCCTTGCGTATTTACAAATTTTATCAAGGAGTAATTGTTAAAGGACATTCATTAAACTTTGTGAATAAGATTTTGTGGTTTTGATACTTTACCATTTTTTCTCTTTTCACCATAAACATGAAGCCATTTCTTAACATCGGAAGACAAAAAAATCCCAAACTAATTAGAGATGTTTTGATTTCTGAAGGATGAGGGTGTGGCATCTGCCCCAGGTCCCAAAGCATCATCCTCATCATCATCTGGTGGAGGCGGAGGAGGCGGCCTAATGGGAGAAATGAGTGCAATTTTGGCAAGAAGGTGAGTTCTAACCCTAACAGATTGATTTTCTCAGCATTTCTGATCCACCAAAGCAAATGAACAAGATGAAGCATAACTATAAGGTCAACCTCCAGAACATTTAGTGCATCATAGAAGTAGTTTCTCAATGCCCAATAGTCAAAAACAAAAACAACAATTCTCATTTCATTGAGTTTTTAAACACAAAAATGTTTAACTAGTTCTCAATTTCTATAGAGGAAGTAACAAGCTTCTGCAGGCTATCAACTAGATTTTTTACTATTTTTTTGGAGAAATGCATTGATGTGAGAAATGTACAAAACTGTTATTTCTGCCAGGAAAATAAAATAACCACTGTAACTTCACAAGAGACTTTAACTTAATTTTTATTCATATTTTTATTGATATTTTTGCATATAGAACAAAGGTGTTTACATATTCCAGGGTGCAAAACAAATTAAACAAATTGTCTACACCATTGACTCTTAAGATGCATGTTTGCAGGAACAAAGAACACATGCAGAACACCTCTGTTTTACTCCAAAAGTAAAACATAGTGAAAGAAAATCAATAGTGAAAAAACACATACGCATGTATATATGCATATATACACATACACATTCACTACCATATGCCTACATATATCTACCCATCCATTTTCTTACACCATTGTCCCTAGTGGGGTCAAGAGGTGCTGGTGCCTATTTCCAGCTAATGTTCTGGGCGAGAGGCGAGGTACACATAACAAAACAAAGTATGGCTAAGGGGCGTCTACATTGAACAAACTCAATAAATGGTTGCCATTTAGTGTAGAATTTGTTCAAGTCTACAGTTTTTGTGGATCTAATTTTCTCCACTTTCAAAAAGGACATGACCTCATTTATCCACTTTGTACTGGATGGATCAATAGTTCATTTCCAGTTACAGAGAAGGTGGCGCCTCATGATCACAGAGGTAAAAGCTATTACTTCCAACTGAGCTAAAATGTCAATAGTTCTCGAGAGTAGAACAGATATGGTGTGAAAATAAATTTGCCAGAAATTTATGAGGACAGAAAAGGTGAACAACATATGTGCAAGATTGCTGGGTGAGCTTCCAAATCTGTCACAAACATCTACCATATTTGGGAAGATCTGTGCTAGCCTAGCTTTTGAGTAATGACATCTGAATACCATTTTGAGCTGTATCAAGCTCAGATGGGCACATATGGAAGTTTTTTGAATGGCTTTCAGTGCTGATTCCCATTAATGTTAATCAAAAACCAGTCCCAGTTTAGACTCCCAAGCTTTGTACAAACACTAGTTTGAAGTTAAGAAGACATCATATGATTGAATCGAATTATAAATCTTTGAAATGAAAGATCTTTGAAGGGGGTTAAGTTGTATAAGTTCATCCCTCAGGTGGCAGGTATCTAAACAAATGAGGGGGTGGAAGATCGAGTTCAGAAGCCAGATCTAGGAAAGAGCAAAACAACCATTCCCTTTAAAAATCCTTAAAACATAAGAATGTAAAAAGGAAACCCAGCACTCCATAAGAAAGGTGGGTTTCAGTAAGAGTGGGTGTAAACACGGTTTTATTTGTTTTTGTTTTTTTTAAAGTGGGATTAAGAACATGGGACCTGTAAATTTAAACTGGAACCATATTCTGAGAGTTTCTACACTATGAGGTTGTGAGTTAGGCCAGGGGGATTTACAGAGGTTGAACTTGTTAGTAAAGCCAAAAGTGCTTGTGCTTCCAGGTGACACCAGGGTATCAACTGCAATAGACCAGAAATAGATCAGAAAGCAATTTTAGTTATGTTAGCTGCCCAGTAATAAAATTGAAGATTGGGTAGGCAGAGGCCATCATAGAGTCCACCATATGTTTTGTCTTAGTCTGGGTGTTTTGCCACTCCACAAAATATAACAATAGCTGAAAATACAGGTAGACATGTAAACAGAAACAGAAATTTGGCAAGATGTTCAACTCAATGGTACTTATTCTCCCAATCAAAGAAAGTGAGAGAGGTTCTCAGAAAAATACTCAAAGGGTATTTTGCAAGTGCAAAAAAGAGGGCAGCCCTGTCTACAACCTCTATTTAAAAAGAAGTATCTGGATTCAGTTGTTATCGGTAATAACTGTTTGCTGTTTTAACAGCTACCTGTTAAAACAGCAAACCTTTTAAAACAGCAAACAGTCCCAGTTTGCTGTTCCTAACTCCCAAGCAAACAGTTCCTAACTGTTTGCTTGGGAGTAAAAACTGTTGCTTTTTTATATGAAAAAGCAACAGTTAGGAACTGTTTGCTTAGGGTTAGGGTTAGTTACCTGCTAACAGTTACCTGTTAAAACAGCAAACAGGTAACTTCATTCAACCCGATCAAATATCTTTTCACCATCTATTGATATGACAACCTGAAGCACAACTGTAGTTTCCCTCGAATAAACAGCATATAACAAGGTGCAAGCATTGTAATGAAGTTGACGCCCCTCTATGCTCCTTGGAGATAATTGTTGGGATAATTGTTGGCCTGTAGTTGGGATAGATGTCAGGATACTTGTCCTTTTATTAAGAGAACACTAAAAGAGGTCGACTTGAACTTAATTTTGACCAACATTATTTTTTATCCTTTATCAAAAAATTACCTTACTTTACACACAAGGATAAAATAATAAGCTGAACTTAAATAATAATAATAATACAGCTTATTATTTACATATTATGCCTTATGTAAAGAACCGTTACATGAAAATAACTAAAGTAAAAGATTACAGATAGATAGATATTTAGGTAGCTAGGAAGATGTTTCAAAATATGCATATGAATGCTTCAGTCTGCTTTATGTATTTTATACATTTATTTCTGTCTCTGATCAGGAAGAAAGCTGCTGATAAGCCTGTGGAAAAAGTGAAAGAACCTTGCGAAGTAAATGTTCCTTTTCTCATGAATTTATTATTTGTTGAATGAACAGGGGACTATTTTGCTTGACACTACATGTGGTTTATTTGTGTGCCACCACAGGAAGAATGTGCTCTCGCAAATGCAAAGTTCTCTGTATCAGGGGGTGAGTAAATTCTTCCATTGTTGAATGACACAAAGGCTTCTTTCTTTCCACTTAATACGCCTCCCCTCTTCCAACTTTATAGAAAGATAAATTAATGTGTTTATGAATAAAATTTCACATAGCTAAATAACATCACATTGTAAAAATAAATATTTTAGCAGAAATCAACGAGCCGAAATATAAATCTGCTTCAACACCAAGGTAAGAGAAGACTTCAGTACAAAGGGTACTGAGGTCTGGTGTTATATAATGTGCATTAAAACACTTTCATTCTTATGTAAATGTTCAGCAAGCCTTTGTTAAACGAATGCTGTTTTGCAACAGGCCAAAATCTGCCACCCAGAAAGACATTAGCTCCAGCACATCTGCTCAGAGTCCTGGGTCCAGGTACAGCCACTCTTTTCTCATTTAGTATATGTACTTGTATGGTGCCTACAGTCTTAAGCAACACGATAGCAAAAGCAGGTACATTTCATAAACTGTTTGGGTGACACAAATGTTTTCTATTTTTACAGCTTTCTGAAGCACGTTTAAATGTTAGTAAAAATGTTTTAATATGTGTAGATTCTTTTCTTTTGTTCTGGAAAAAAATTACGCACTTGAGCATATGCACACTACTTAGGTGGATTTAAAACAGAGTCCTTGTCAAACCTGTTCGATCTGACATAGAGCCAGAAAACAGAGAAATCAGCCGAAATAATAAAAATATATTTCTTTAAAGTAATTTTTTCCCCATCTGTTCCTCTAAAATGGATTTAAGCACATTGAGAGATTGTGTGAGGATTCCAGTTCATATACAGTTATATGGAATCCTATTTGATCGATTCATTAAATAAAATTCAAACCAATTATAGTTGAAACAAGATCCAATTATATACACATTTCAATTTAGTCAGGATTGAAATATAACTGGGGCGTGATGTGGTGGCGCGGGGTATGAGCACGCCCCACGTTTGGAGGCCTCAGTCCTCGACGCGGACGTCGCGGGATCGACTCCCGGTCCCGGCGACCTTTGCCGCATGTCTTCCCCCCTCTCCTCGCCCTCTTTCCTGTCTGCCTACTGTAAAAAATACGAGCCACTAGCGCTGCAAAACCTCTTCGGAGGAAAAAAAAAAAAGGATTGAAATATAACATGGTCAAATTGAGTAAATCATAAAATCCCAATTGGTAAAAGGTTACAGTATCAAAGGAAGACTTGGTCATTGCATTCAGTAATTGACTTTGCTGAATCTCTCATCCTGGGAATCGCATGTAGAAGAGAACCACTCATCATTAACAGGAAACAAACTTTAACAGAACCAAGCTTAACATGAAGGATCATCTAATTTGACCAGCTTGGGGTTGAGACACAGACAAAAGAGAATCCCTGGTTCAGAAGTACTTTATATTGGAAATATGAGCAGACAGCATTAACTGAACTGGACAAACCTACATTCTATGGAAAGAACAGTGAGCATGCAACCTTCATGACTTTTATTGGCTGCAGATAGTATATAAATGGCAAGAAGCAATAGTTGGGATGTGTGTGTTATGTTTTTGTGTGCTCTATAAACACCTACTTTCTGGGTTCACATGAGCTTTTTTCTGTTTTTCTTTCCTTTACAAGACAAAATGAGTAATATTTGGAACCGTCTAAAACAAGCTGTACTACATCTATTTTTGAGTAGGCTATTTGCTTTAAAAATATAGCTTCAACTGAAAGCAAAAGTGTTCTTTTGCCTCAACAGGCTGAAAGTGGTGAAGAAAAAGTCAGATAGTGAAGAAGGAGACAATGATTTGGAGCGTGTCAAACAGGTTAGATCCTTAGCTTGTTGCAGCAATCAAAGCAAGACAGCAATGTTTGCTTTTCTTTTTTTGCAATCATTTAGAAATCCAGTTAATTTGTTTTGAAACACAGAATAATGCTTTTGCAAAAACTGCACAGATCTTACTGTGCCATTTTATGTCTTAAGGAGATTATAGAAGAGGTGAAAAAAGAGCTCAACAAGATTAAGGATGAGATTATCAAAGGTAAGGTATTAAACTATTTTTGTTGAGAAGTTGTCTTCAAAATGTCTTTAAGAAACATAAAAAATTCAGTTGCTATTTAAAGTCAGGTCCAACACTTGTTTGTAATTGTGTGCTGTGCATTTTCAACAAAATACTACAAATGTTATGACTGACATTGATTTTTGTCTCTTCAAGCTTTGATCGAGGAGCTCCAAAGATAAATGATGTACGTGATAAACACCAGAAAGTCCTAACAATATGATGAGGAGATGTGATTTTTCTTCATGGAAATCGCTGGCAAAATACTTACTGCAATTTTGACTGAATTAAATGTCTAAACATCATTTACCTCTTTTTTTGATGCTATTTAGATTTTAATTCTGATATTGATGCTAGTATAAACTATAAGTTTTATGAAAGCAGAAAAGCATTAGTTACCATCTTGATATAATCATTCAGATACACCATGTGAATACACAGACATTGTCACACATCCAAATTACAGCATTAAGCACCATAATAATCAGGAGAATGTGCCAAGAGATTGCAAATTAACTTACCAATAGCAGAATGGATTTATTTGAGTCGACTGAAACCTACCTACATTTTCCTCTGTTTTTAATACACTGATATGAGAAAATACATTCTCATTTTTGAGCTGAAGCTTTGTGTAATGGGATGACATGCTTCCAAATGTTATTTCAGAATACAAATACTAAGAAATACCAATGTTCTAAATATACAGTAATATAATTTATTATCTAATTGCTATGATGCATTATGATTCAGGATTATTATGGTGACTTACATTTGATTTAAAATGCATACATTAGGCCAGCGTTTTCCAATTCCGGTCCTCAAGACACACTGCCCTGAATGTTTTAAATGTTTCTTTGCTTTAATGCTCGTGGTCAAAACCTGATAATCAGACATCAACTGAAATCAGCTTGGTTGAAGCAAAGAAAAACCTAAAACATGCAGAGCAGTGTGCCTCGACAACCAGCGGTGGGAAACATTGACATAGATCAGGGATAGGATATTCCAGTCCTTCAGGGCCGGTTTCCTGCAACTTATAGATGTGTCTCTACTTCCACACACCTCAGTCAAATAATGAGATCATTAGCAGGACTCTGAAGAACTTGAGTGCACGTAGGAAGTGATTCAGTAATTTGATTCAGCTGTGTTGGACCATGGAGATGTCTAAGAGTTTCAGGACACCGGCCCTCGAGGACCAGGGTTGCCATGGTAATTAGGATTGCCCACCTAATTACTGAATTAGACAGTAACATTTCAGAATGAATAAGTGCAGTGACTTGGCAAAAGAACTTTGTTGGATAATGTTGGATAAATTGTGATGTTATTAATCAAATATTTGTTATTCTCATTCATCTTTATAATATCTTTTCTTATATGCTTTTATTGTTTAATTTCATCTTAGAATTAAGAATGTTGTTGTATTGTTGTACTCTGATTCCTTTCTCAGAAGGCCTCACTGAAGGAAAGCAGT
Organism: Poeciliopsis gracilis; assembly: GCA_911649635.1. Classification (NCBI taxonomy): domain Eukaryota; kingdom Metazoa; phylum Chordata; class Actinopteri; order Cyprinodontiformes; family Poeciliidae; genus Poeciliopsis; species Poeciliopsis gracilis. The sequence continues at coordinate 1,196,392 of CAJVRI010000293.1, forward strand.
GACAGCAGGTTTCTGCAGGTTTATCTCTCGGCGGGAAGCAAGGCCTCTTTGACCAGCTAGATTGCTATAAAACTATGACCGTGAAGATGTACAACTTGCTCTGTTTAACCCTGTGTCTGGAACGAGACTATCAAGTGCAAGTTACGTTGTGTTTTAGTTAGTGATTGTCATTGGCGCTGTAGCTATGTGATGAAGTGTTTTCCCCTCCCTTAGAGTTACAGCATTCTTTGTGATTAGGGATCCTGAAAACAATAAAAAGAGAGGAGCAAGCAAATGTGGTTTCAGAGCAGTAGGAGATTGTAACAGAAAGCACATCTCTGTCTGTTCTCCTCGCGAGTAAGAAAGAATCTAACTCTCTTGTCTTTTCTGTGTTTGTTTAATCTGTGTTCAATAGGTGTTAAACCTGACAGATAACTTTAAAGCACATTTATTAAACATAGACATGTATGTCTCACATGGTCCAACACTGATATTGCATTAAAAAGTTTCAGGCAAACAATAATTTGTCTAAGTAAATTCAGGCACCAGCCCACATGACTCTGTTAAGGATTAACCTGGGTAGATATTTTTTGTTACTAGACAATTTGATAGGCTTGGGATTATCAAGACTAACATTAATTTGAATTTAGCCTTTTTTTTTCTTTTTTTACTGATGTGCTGTAACTTATTTTTGTTTTTGGTATCTACTTTGAGAATTAAAAAAATTCTGTAATTTCAGACAAGCAGTATAAGTGTCATGATTTGTACTTTTGGTGGTGAGGTGAACACGGTTGGACCCAGGAGGAGGTGCAATAATGATGGTTTACTGAAAAAGAGTACAAAATCCAGGCAGCACTGGTGAGCGAAAGGCGAGGAGCTCAATCACTGGTAGCAGCTTGTAAAGAAGCAAATTCAATGCCATACGACTGCAGGACACGGGACAAGGACCACACAGGGAAACACAGACACAGGTGGGTATAGATACACAGTAGTGACGTTACGTGACGTGCCGAGGCTTTGCAGCGCGTGTCGAGTAATGGAGGGGTGGTTTTCGTAAAGAGCTTTTATTTACATGAATACATGAAGGCTTGCTTCATGTAGGGGAGGAGCCGGAAACGATGACGTCCAAAGCCTCGCTGCCTGGCTGTACCATGTGACCGCTTCAGGAAGTGATTCAGATTTTGGCGCGGAGTTTGACAGCTTTATAAACCCGACAGGCTCAGATAGATAGATAGATAGATAGATAGATAGATAGATAGATAGATAGATAGATAGATAGATAGATAGATAGATAGATAGATGAGGATTTCCTCTATGTGAGAACATTTTGATTTCATAAGGTGAACTGAATATTTGCAGATGCATTAGGTTTGCTTATGAGGAACTGTATTCTTCACTGTTTCTTATTTTATTTAACGGTGATGTGTTTATTATGCTCCAAGGAGTTGGGGTACAAGCATTAACCTATTCACTACCCCCTCTCTAGTTCCACAAGCACTTTCACTGTCCTCTGCCTGATTAAGCCCAGGCCATTTTTCTAGAGTCACAGAAAAACATTATTACACAACATGACACTACTATTTTGGGAAAAATTACACACAGAGAATATATTCAAACAATATTTTATTATACACATATGTATATACATAATTTATGTAGACAAATGATTTTGTCTTACACCTTTGGTGAAGTCATTCCCAAGAGCCATAATAGACAAAAATTCAATGCATCACGTGTTAAGATACAGCTGGCTGTGATTATACACCTGGCCAGTAGGTGGTTTTGTGTGCACATGAACCCTTTCTCGAACCAGTTGGCTCAAGTGGTTCAATGCCTCATGAGGCTTCATCTCACCATCACTAATACACAGGGAAGAAAATCAGGGGAAAAAGGACACAGCTGGGATCAATCAAGGGGTGGACAAGATGACACAGGAACTAAATAAACACACAGAAAACCCAAATCCTCACAATAAGACTGATATTTCAGTCTTATTGTCTCTGCAAACTGCGCTGAATTGACTGTTTGAAAAGGAACAAAGCTACATTCACCTAAATTACATATTAGATTGGTTACTCTTTACACTGTGACTTTTACGTAGATAAAATGTCACCATAGTACCAGCATATTTACCTTATTACATTATGTTGTAGCTTAAACCCTTGAAAAGCATGGTTCCTTGGTTTATTCTGACAAGAACAACAAATAGAAAAGAACCGTGTTACAGGCTGCCCGCTCCAAGCCCTACATAAACTAAAGTACATAACAGAAATTAACTTAATAAATCTATAAATAAACTGGATGTATTTAGATACAAAATACATAGTACACACCTCTCCCACAGGACAACATGACAAAAGGGGAGGGTCTAAGGGACGTAAACATTTTAAACACAATACCACAGAAGAAGAAACAAAAAGGGAGGGGCTTCCGTTCTTAAAGTAACAGAGTTAAAACAATAACAGAGATTTCAGTCAGGTAGGAACCCATACAAATAAGCAAAAAAAGACATTTTGAGTAATTATAACAGAAGAGAAATTCAACCAGGTTACATTAACATAGGATCCCTTCTTTGATATCACCTGCACAATTCTTGCATCCATTGAACTTGTGAGTTTGTGGAAAGTTTCTGCTTGTATTTCTTTGGAGGATGTCAGAAAACCTTCCCAGAGCTGCTGCTTGATATGAACCGCATTCCAGCCTCAGATCTTTTGCTTGAGAAAATTCCAAAGGTTCTCAATAGGGTTAAGGTCAGAGGAGGATGGTGACCACACCATGAGTTTCTCCCCTTTTATGCCCATAGCAGCCAGTGACACAGTGGTATTTCTTGCAGCATGAGATGGTGCATTATCATGGATGGCAATGCACCATTGATACAGAAATCATTTTCTGCATACAGAAACTGATTTGTTTCTGAACTTGTGTTAATGTTTTCTTAAACCTGCGTCTATTGTCAATACCAGAGTTTATAGAGAAAGATCCAAAAAAACAAAATTCAATTTAGATGTGTTTATTTCAGTGCGACACTACTGTTAAACCATTTGTGTACTTACACACAGTCAGGTAAGGTTCTGTAAAAGAGCAACATATTGTAACTGCTTTATGTGAAAGGGTAACATGTGAGGACATAACATTATCAGAGAAATTGGCATTGTACCTGACAATATGTTACATTTCTAACATATGCTGTATTTACAATGTCTTTATCAACATGGATTCATAAAAAACTCACTATTTCAATTCAAATGTGCATATAATCTTTCCTTGAATATCAAAATCAATTAATCAAGTAATCAAGCAATTTTCTTGTAGTATGTTCAATAACAGTAAGGAAATGCATTCTATTCCATGTTATGTGTTATAGTTGGTTCACACTCTGAATGTAATAATGGACACAAGACCAGGTTATGAGTGATTAAAGTTAGAGTTTATTTCTAATATATAGGAACCAAATGACAAACAAGTTGCTGCATGGAGCCATGAAGATTAACTAGGCTAAACTTGTTCAGTGTAAATAGTCTCCATCATACATTAAATGTATTAAGTGTTAAAAATGAGATTCAAAACAAACAGCAAACAGACTTCACTGTCTGTAAATTAGTGAATTATTATAGTGTACCAAATTCCAGAAGAATTTGGTACACTATAATTTCTTTAATGAAAATACTATTTAGGAAATTCTACAATGACTTTGCACTACATTTATAGCGCTAAAGCATGACACATACTTAAACTCAAGATTTTCAAAACAAAATTGACACCATGACGTAGCTCTGACAACGTTCTGAATATATGCCTGATAATCTGTGCTGAATCTTAGATGTCTTGCTAATGACAATTTTATTTAACATTTTCATGTACTAAGAGTAATATTACCCGCAGAAAAACTTAGTTTACACGCACATGCACACACACATTTATATATTTTAGGCATTCATGTTTCCATTTTTCTTTGGCCAGACATGCTTTTGACAGGTACAACAATGACAGCAGCAGCGACAGCAGTAATGTTGCAGTAAACGGAGAAATCTGCGTGATGTCACTGCTTCAGATTCTTCCCCTACTGCTTCGTCCTTCTCTTGCATTTCTTGCACTTTTTCTGGGATTATTTCTTTCTGAAAAGTTTGATTACCTTTATCATAAGAAACAAGCGTCTCACTTGTGTTCTCTTTCACTTGAAGTCTTTCAATCTGACTCAGCATGTGAAATTTCAGTTGTTGAAGCTCAATATATTTTATATTGGCAGTTTTGGTAGAACTGTCAAAGTTTCCCTGAGTTAATGTGTATGTTTCTTTTTCTGGTAATGAATTGTCTATAGGTGTTTCCTTTAGTGTTATTTTATCAAAATGAATTATTTCTTTTAGCCTTTTATCCAAATTATTTCTAATCTTCTGACTTCTATGCTTCATCAAATTAATCTCCTTAAATTCCATTCTGGTGTCCTTCCAGGACCTTTGTAAGGAATTACTTTTCGAATGTTTAATATAGTCCTCTGTCCGAGTTGAAACCCTGGGAGAAGTTGCAATCTTCTTTCTGTTCTCTACATCACTTTTATCATTGAGTGCTGGTTCTGGCCATTCCCTGTAAAAGGCTGTATATTTACTCAAAGTGTTCAAATCATCATCCTCCTTAGAACTTAGGTAGTATTCAGTTTCAACAGATTTGAGATTCTGAAATTCCAATTCAGGTCTGCCTGTTTTAAAAGGACTCAAATTCTGTTCATATGTCTCCACTCTCTGATAAGTCAGACTCTCAGTTTGTGTTCCCTTATCACATACAGTTTGGTTCAAGTGTTGTCTTTGTTGTTTTATCCACTTTAAATGACGACTAATCCTGCCTCTAATCAAATTAAATTCTCTATTGGTTTGAAATGATGACAAAAAGTGGGTGAGACTTTGACATTTTAAATCCAAAATCTCTATACTGTTTTGGAAGAGTTCAAATGTCATCAGATTAAGATGTCCTAATTTTTCTATGAAGCCAGAAAAAATCTCAATCTTTTTTGGCGCTTCATGTACATTCTGGTCGAGTTTCTTGATTTCTTCAAAACAATTGTTGGCTTCCTCTGCCTTCTGGTCTGGCTCAGTTTTTGTGCTGTTCACTCTGTCTCTTTCTTCCTTAAGTGTTAGTCTCAGGTTTGCTGTTGACTTCATTACGTCCAAGAGTTTATCTTGTCTCATTTTGCACTCTGACAATTCTCTTTGCAGGCGATTCTTTTCACTTGATAGTTTCTCTCTGTCTCTTCCAGTATTCTTCTTCATGGAAATCATTTGTTCTACATCTTTATGGACTCTGCTCATGGAATCTTTGAGACTTTCCTTCATGCTATTCACATTTGTCATCAAAACCATCAGCTCTTGTTTTTTCATCAGTAATTTTTTCCCACAGAGTTCTAAATTTGGTGTTTTTGTGTGAATTTCTGGGCCTTTTCCTTCTGGTTCTTGTGCTTTTGAACTGATGGCGTCAATGAGAACCTTCAGTTTATCGTCTTGTGTTTTCAGGTTAAGGTTGACATCTTTGAGTTTAGATTTCTCTTTGTTGATCCCATCAAAGAGATTCTTGGTTTCTTCTGTCTTCTTGTGCAGTTCCACCATTGTGCTTTCCAACTCTTGCTTATGTTGTTGAATGTCTTGTTTGTGTTGTTGTAATATTTCACTTTGTGTCTGGATGTCATTCCTAATCAGCTCTAAGACCATTTCATCATTCAACATCTTTTGTTTCTCTAATTCGAGTTCTTGCTTTTCTTTTTTCAGGGTTGCTTCAAGAGAAGTAACTCTTTCTTTTTCCCACTTCATTGTTTCATTCCAACGGTTTTCCACATCTTCTCTTTGTTTTAGTGTGTCACAAAGGACTCTACTCAGAATTCCCTTTTCTCTGTCAAATACCTCTTTATACCCAGCCACATTCGCCTTCTGCTCAATAAGACAAAGAAGTTTCTGTCCCAAACCAACAGAGAGGTTTTCTACACCTGCAATCCTTTGTTGTAGCTGGACCATTTTCAATTTGATGTTTTCACTTAGTTTCTCTTTCATGTGTTGGATCTGTCCTTGTTGAGGTTCTGTTATTTGACTTTTCTCCAAGCCGCTGTCCTCTCTTGGTGTCAACCCCGGCCTCTCTCTTTCAAGTTCTATATTCTGGATTGAGAGCATTTCTTCTTCTGCCTTGTGCATCCTCATATAATCCACTAGGTGCTTTTCCTTTTGGGTGGTGACCATTGCAGCTTTAATCCACTCTCTCATCTTATTCACAGCTGGCATCAAAAGTTGCATCTCTTCCTTTTCCTTCTGTAGCTGAACCCTTTTAGATTGTAGTTCCTGTGTTTGCGTTTGGAACAGATGATCTTTGCTTTCTCTGCCTTGCTGCTTTAGGGCAATCGTGTTCATGATGTCTTGAAGTCTTTCCCGATTTCTTTGGACTGAAACCGACAAATGTTTAAGTTTCATTTTCTCTTTGTTGACCTCTGCCAAGCAACTGCTGGTTTCTTCTGCCTTCTGGTCGAGTTGAGCATTTGTGATGTTTATTCTCTCTCTTTCTTCTTGAATATCTTGTTTTTCTTGTTGCAGTATTTCATGCTGTTTCTGGATATTGGCCATCATCACTTCCAAAGCCTCTTTTTCTTTGTCTACTTTGTCGGTCACTCTTTCCAGATTCTGTGATTCCCGTTTCAGTTCTTCCTTCATTTTGTTCAGGTCTTTTTTATCCCGGTCAACCATTTGTTTCCATTGACGTTCCATCAATTTTCTCTCATTCCTCATGGAAGTAGTGACGGATGTTAGATTAAGCTTTTCTCTTTCAGCTGCCTCTCTGTATGGAGTTAGAGTTTTCATCTGGTCACCAATAGTTGACACATTTTTCTCCATTGAAATACATAATAACTGTGCATCTTCATGACATGTGTGTAATCTTCTCATTTTAACGTTGGTCAAGTCACACACTTTGTCTTTTACTCCTTGAAGTGTTAGTCTCAGGTTTGCTGTTGACTTCATTACGTCCAAGAGTTTATCTTGTCTCATTTTGCACTCTGACAATTCTCTTTGCAGGCGATTCTTTTCACTTGATAGTTTCTCTCTGTCTCTTCCAGTATTCTTCTTCATGGAAATCATTTGTTCTACATCTTTATGGACTCTGCTCATGGAATCTTTGAGACTTTCCTTCATGCTATTCACATTTGTCATCAAAACCATCAGCTCTTGTTTTTTTCATCAGTAATTTTTTTCCCACAGAGTTCTAAATTTGGTGTTTTTTGTGTGAATTTCTGGGCCTTTTCCTTCTGGTTCTTGTGCTTTTGAACTGATGGCGTCAATGAGAACCTTCAGTTTATCGTCTTGTGTTTTCAGGTTAAGGTTGACATCTTTGAGTTTAGATTTCTCTTTGTTGATCCCATCAAAGAGATTCTTGGTTTCTTCTGTCTTCTTGTGCAGTTCCACCATTGTGCTTTCCAACTCTTGCTTATGTTGTTGAATGTCTTGTTTGTGTTGTTGTAATATTTCACTTTGTGTCTGGATGTCATTCCTAATCAGCTCTAAGACCATTTCATCATGCAACATCTTTTGTTTCTCTAATTCGAGTTCTTGCTTTTCTTTTTTCAGGGTTGCTTCAAGAGAAGTAACTCTTTCTTTTTCCCACTTCATTGTTTCATTCCAACGGTTTTCCACATCTTCTCTTTGTTTTAGTGTGTCACAAAGGACTCTACTCAGAATTCCCTTTTCTCTGTCAAATACCTCTTTATACCCAGCCACATTCGCCTTCTGCTCAATAAGACAAAGAAGTTTCTGTCCCAAACCAACAGAGAGGTTTTCTACACCTGCAATCCTTTGTTGTAGCTGGACCATTTTCAATTTGATGTTTTCACTTAGTTTCTCTTTCATGTGTTGGATCTGTCCTTGTTGAGGTTCTGTTATTTGACTTTTCTCCAAGCCGCTGTCCTCTCTTGGTGTCAACCCCGGCCTCTCTCTTTCAAGTTCTATATTCTGGATTGAGAGCATTTCTTCTTCTGCCTTGTGCATCCTCATATAATCCACTAGGTGCTTTTCCTTTTGGGTGGTGACCATTGCAGCTTTAATCCACTCTCTCATCTTATTCACAGCTGGCATCAAAAGTTGCATCTCTTCCTTTTCCTTCTGTACTGAACCCTTTTAGATTGTAGTTCCTGTGTTTGCGTTTGGAACAGATGATCTTTGCTTTCTCTGCCTTGCTGCTTTAGGGCAATCGTGTTCATGATGTCTTGAAGTCTTTCCCGATTTCTTTGGACTGAAACCGACAAATGTTTAAGTTTCATTTTCTCTTTGTTGACCTCTGCCAAGCAACTGCTGGTTTCTTCTGCCTTCTGGTCGAGTTGAGCATTTGTGATGTTTATTCTCTCTCTTTCTTCTTGAATATCTTGTTTTTCTTGTTGCAGTATTTCGTGCTGTTTCTGGATATTGGCCATCATCACTTCCAAAGCCTCTTTTTCTTTGTCTACTTTGTCGGTCACTCTTTCCAGATTCTGTGATTCCCGTTTCAGTTCTTCCTTCATTTTGTTCAGGTCTTTTTTATCCCGGTCAACCATTTGTTTCCATTGACGTTCCATCAATTTTCTCTCATTCCTCATGGAAGCAGTGACGGATGTTAGATTGAGCTTTTCTCTTTCAGCTGCCCCTCTGTATGGAGTTAGAGTTTTCATCTGGTCACCAATAGTTGACACATTTTTCTCCATTGAAATACATAATAACTGTGCATCTTCATGACATGTGTGTAATCTTCTCATTTTAACGTTGGTCAAGTCACACACTTTGTCTTTTACTCCTTGAAGTGTTAGTCTCAGGTTTGCTGTTGACTTCATTACGTCCAAGAGTTTATCTTGTCTCATTTTGCACTCTGACAATTCTCTTTGCAGGCGATTCTTTTCACTTGATAGTTTCTCTCTGTCTCTTCCAGTATTCTTCTTCATGGAAATCATTTGTTCTACATCTTTATGGACTCTGCTCATGGAATCTTTGAGACTTTCCTTCATGCTATTCACATTTGTCATCAAAACCATCAGCTCTTGTTTTTTCATCAGTAATTTTTTCCCACAGAGTTCTAAATTTGGTGTTTTTGTGTGAATTTCTGGGCCTTTTCCTTCTGGTTCTTGTGCTTTTGAACTGATGGCGTCAATGAGAACCTTCAGTTTATCGTCTTGTGTTTTCAGGTTAAGGTTGACATCTTTGAGTTTAGATTTCTCTTTGTTGATCCCATCAAAGAGATTCTTGGTTTCTTCTGTCTTCTTGTGCAGTTCCACCATTGTGCTTTCCAACTCTTGCTTATGTTGTTGAATGTCTTGTTTGTGTTGTTGTAATATTTCACTTTGTGTCTGGATGTCATTCCTAATCAGCTCTAAGACCATTTCATCATGCAACATCTTTTTGTTTCTCTAATTCGAGTTCTTGCTTTTTCTTTTTTTCAGGGTTGCTTCAAGAGAAGTAACTCTTTCTTTTCCCACTTCATTGTTTCATTCCAACGGTTTTCCACATCTTCTCTTTGTTTTAGTGTGTCACAAAGGACTCTACTCAGAATTCCCTTTTCTCTGTCAAATACCTCTTTATACCCAGCCACATTCGCCTTCTGCTCAATAAGACAAAGAAGTTTCTGTCCCAAACCAACAGAGAGGTTTTCTACACCTGCAATCCTTTGTTGTAGCTGGACCATTTTCAATTTGATGTTTTCACTTAGTTTCTCTTTCATGTGTTGGATCTGTCCTTGTTGAGGTTCTGTTATTTGACTTTTCTCCAAGCCGCTGTCCTCTCTTGGTGTCAACCCCGGCCTCTCTCTTTCAAGTTCTATATTCTGGATTGAGAGCATTTCTTCTTCTGCCTTGTGCATCCTCATATAATCCACTAGGTGCTTTTCCTTTTGGGTGGTGACCATTGCAGCTTTAATCCACTCTCTCATCTTATTCACAGCTGGCATCAAAAGTTGCATCTCTTCCTTTTCCTTCTGTAGCTGAACCCTTTTAGATTGTAGTTCCTGTGTTTGCGTTTGGAACAGATGATCTTTGCTTTCTCTGCCTTGCTGCTTTAGGGCAATCGTGTTCATGATGTCTTGAAGTCTTTCCCGATTTCTTTGGACTGAAACCGACAAATGTTTAAGTTTCATTTTCTCTTTGTTGACCTCTGCCAACAACTGCTGGTTTCTTCTGCCTTCTGGTCGAGTTGAGCATTTGTGATGTTTATTCTCTCTCTTTCTTCTTGAATATCTTGTTTTTCTTGTTGCAGTATTTCGTGCTGTTTCTGGATATTGGCCATCATCACTTCCAAAGCCTCTTTTTCTTTGTCTACTTTGTCGGTCACTCTTTCCAGATTCTGTGATTCCCGTTTCAGTTCTTCCTTCATTTTGTTCAGGTCTTTTTTATCCCGGTCAACCATTTGTTTCCATTGACGTTCCATCAATTTTCTCTCATTCCTCATGGAAGCAGTGACGGATGTTAGATTGAGCTTTTCTCTTTCAGCTGCCCTCTCTGTATGGAGTTAGAGTTTTCATCTGGTCACCAATAGTTGACACATTTTTCTCCATTGAAATACATAATAACTGTGCATCTTCATGACATGTGTGTAATCTTCTCATTTTAACGTTGGTCAAGTCACACACTTTGTCTTTTACTCCTTGAAGTGTTAGTCTCAGGTTTGCTGTTGACTTCATTACGTCCAAGAGTTTATCTTGTCTCATTTTGCACTCTGACAATTCTCTTTGCAGGCGATTCTTTTCACTTGATAGTTTCTCTCTGTCTCTTCCAGTATTCTTCTTCATGGAAATCATTTGTTCTACATCTTTATGGACTCTGCTCATGGAATCTTTGAGACTTTCCTTCATGCTATTCACATTTGTCATCAAAACCATCAGCTCTTGTTTTTTCATCAGTAATTTTTTCCCACAGAGTTCTAAATTTGGTGTTTTTGTGTGAATTTCTGGGCCTTTTCCTTCTGGTTCTTGTGCTTTTGAACTGATGGCGTCAATGAGAACCTTCAGTTTATCGTCTTGTGTTTTCAGGTTAAGGTTGACATCTTTGAGTTTAGATTTCTCTTTGTTGATCCCATCAAAGAGATTCTTAGTTTCTTCTGTCTTCTTGTGCAGTTCCACCATTGTGCTTTCCAACTCTTGCTTATGTTGTTGAATGTCTTGTTTGTGTTGTTGTAATATTTCACTTTGTGTCTGGATGTCATTCCTAATCAGCTCTAAGACCATTTCATCATGCAACATCTTTTGTTTCTCTAATTCGAGTTCTTGCTTTTTCTTTTTTTCAGGGTTGCTTCAAGAGAAGTAACTCTTTCTTTTCCCACTTCATTGTTTCATTCCAACGGTTTTCCACATCTTCTCTTTGTTTTAGTGTGTCACAAAGGACTCTACTCAGAATTCCCTTTTCTCTGTCAAATACCTCTTTATACCCAGCCACATTCGCCTTCTGCTCAATAAGACAAAGAAGTTTCTGTCCCAAACCAACAGAGAGGTTTTCTACACCTGCAATCCTTTGTTGTAGCTGGACCATTTTCAATTTGATGTTTTCACTTAGTTTCTCTTTCATGTGTTGGATCTGTCCTTGTTGAGGTTCTGTTATTTGACTTTTCTCCAAGCCGCTGTCCTCTCTTGGTGTCAACCCCGGCCTCTCTCTTTCAAGTTCTATATTCTGGATTGAGAGCATTTCTTCTTCTGCCTTGTGCATCCTCATATAATCCACTAGGTGCTTTTCCTTTTGGGTGGTGACCATTGCAGCTTTAATCCACTCTCTCATCTTATTCACAGCTGGCATCAAAAAGTTGCATCTCTTCCTTTTCCTTCTGTAGCTGAACCCTTTTAGATTGTAGTTCCTGTGTTTGCGTTTGGAACAGATGATCTTTGCTTTCTCTGCCTTGCTGCTTTAGGGCAATCGTGTTCATGATGTCTTGAAGTCTTTCCCGATTTCTTTGGACTGAAACCGACAAATGTTTAAGTTTCATTTTCTCTTTGTTGACCTCTGCCAAGCAACTGCTGGTTTCTTCTGCCTTCTGGTCGAGTTGAGCATTTGTGATGTTTATTCTCTCTCTTTCTTCTTGAATATCTTGTTTTTCTTGTTGCAGTATTTCGTGCTGTTTCTGGATATTGGCCATCATCACTTCCAAAGCCTCTTTTTTCTTTGTCTACTTTGTCGGTCACTCTTTCCAGATTCTGTGATTCCCGTTTCAGTTCTTCCTTCATTTTGTTCAGGTCTTTTTTATCCCGGTCAACCATTTGTTTCCATTGACGTTCCATCAATTTTTCTCTCATTCCTCATGGAAGCAGTGACGGATGTTAGATTGAGCTTTTCTCTTTCAGCTGCCCCTCTGTATGGAGTTAGAGTTTTCATCTGGTCACCAATAGTTGACACATTTTTCTCCATTGAAATACATAATAACTGTGCATCTTCATGACATGTGTGTAATCTTCTCATTTTAACGTTGGTCAAGTCACACACTTTGTCTTTTACTCCTTGAAGTGTTAGTCTCAGGTTTGCTGTTGACTTCATTACGTCCAAGAGTTTATCTTGTCTCATTTTGCACTCTGACAATTCTCTTTGCAGGCGATTCTTTTCACTTGATAGTTTCTCTCTGTCTCTTCCAGTATTCTTCTTCATGGAAATCATTTGTTCTACATCTTTATGGACTCTGCTCATGGAATCTTTGAGACTTTCCTTCATGCTATTCACATTTGTCATCAAAACCATCAGCTCTTGTTTTTTCATCAGTAATTTTTTCCCACAGAGTTCTAAATTTGGTGTTTTTGTGTGAATTTCTGGGCCTTTTCCTTCTGGTTCTTGTGCTTTTGAACTGATGGCGTCAATGAGAACCTTCAGTTTATCGTCTTGTGTTTTCAGGTTAAGGTTGACATCTTTGAGTTTAGATTTCTCTTTGTTGATCCCATCAAAGAGATTCTTAGTTTCTTCTGTCTTCTTGTGCAGTTCCACCATTGTGCTTTCCAACTCTTGCTTATGTTGTTGAATGTCTTGTTTGTGTTGTTGTAATATTTCACTTTGTGTCTGGATGTCATTCCTAATCAGCTCTAAGACCATTTCATCATGCAACATCTTTTGTTTCTCTAATTCGAGTTCTTGCTTTTTCTTTTTTTCATTCCAACGGTCAACGGTTTTCCACATCTTCTCTTTGTTTTAGTGTGTCACAAAGGACTCTACTCAGAATTCCCTTTTCTCTGTCAAATACCTCTTTATACCCAGCCACATTCGCCTTCTGCTCAATAAGACAAAGAAGTTTCTGTCCCAAACCAACAGAGAGGTTTTCTACACCTGCAATCCTTTGTTGTAGCTGGACCATTTTCAATTTGATGTTTTCACTTAGTTTCTCTTTCATGTGTTGGATCTGTCCTTGTTGAGGTTCTGTTATTTGACTTTTCTCCAAGCCGCTGTCCTCTCTTGGTGTCAACCCCGGCCTCTCTCTTTCAAGTTCTATATTCTGGATTGAGAGCATTTCTTCTTCTGCCTTGTGCATCCTCATATAATCCACTAGGTGCTTTTCCTTTTGGGTGGTGACCATTGCAGCTTTAATCCACTCTCTCATCTTATTCACAGCTGGCATCAAAAAGTTGCATCTCTTCCTTTTCCTTCTGTAGCTGAACCCTTTTAGATTGTAGTTCCTGTGTTTGCGTTTGGAACAGATGATCTTTGCTTTCTCTGCCTTGCTGCTTTAGGGCAATCGTGTTCATGATGTCTTGAAGTCTTTCCCGATTTCTTTGGACTGAAACCGACAAATGTTTAAGTTTCATTTTCTCTTTGTTGACCTCTGCCAAGCAACTGCTGGTTTCTTCTGCCTTCTGGTCGAGTTGAGCATTTGTGATGTTTATTCTCTCTCTTTCTTCTTGAATATCTTGTTTTTCTTGTTGCAGTATTTCGTGCTGTTTCTGGATATTGGCCATCATCACTTCCAAAGCCTCTTTTTCTTTGTCTACTTTGTCGGTCACTCTTTCCAGATTCTGTGATTCCCGTTTCAGTTCTTCCTTCATTTTGTTCAGGTCTTTTTTATCCCGGTCAACCATTTGTTTCCATTGACGTTCCATCAATTTTCTCTCATTCCTCATGGAAGCAGTGACGGATGTTAGATTGAGCTTTTCTCTTTCAGCTGCCCCTCTGTATGGAGTTAGAGTTTTCATCTGGTCACCAATAGTTGACACATTTTTCTCCATTGAAATACATAATAACTGTGCATCTTCATGACATGTGTGTAATCTTCTCATTTTAACGTTGGTCAAGTCACACACTTTGTCTTTTACTCCTTGAAGTGTTAGTCTCAGGTTTGCTGTTGACTTCATTACGTCCAAGAGTTTATCTTGTCTCATTTTGCACTCTGACAATTCTCTTTGCAGGCGATTCTTTTCACTTGATAGTTTCTCTCTGTCTCTTCCAGTATTCTTCTTCATGAAATCTTTGAGACTTTCCTTAATTCATTTGTTCTACATCTTTATGGACTCTGCTCATGGAATCTTTGAGACTTTCCTTCATGCTATTCACATTTGTCATCAAAACCATCAGCTCTTGTTTTTTCATCAGTAATTTTTTCCCACAGAGTTCTAAATTTGGTGTTTTTGTGTGAATTTCTGGGCCTTTTCCTTCTGGTTCTTGTGCTTTTGAACTGATGGCGTCAATGAGAACCTTCAGTTTATCGTCTTGTGTTTTCAGGTTAAGGTTGACATCTTTGAGTTTAGATTTCTCTTTGTTGATCCCATCAAAGAGATTCTTGAGTTTCTTCTGTCTTCTTGTGCAGTTCCACCATTGTGCTTTCCAACTCTTGCTTATGTTGTTGAATGTCTTGTTTGTGTTGTTGTAATATTTCACTTTGTGTCTGGATGTCATTCCTAATCAGCTCTAAGACCATTTCATCATGCAACATCTTTTGTTTCTCTAATTCGAGTTCTTGCTTTTTCTTTTTTTCAGGGTTGCTTCAAGAGAAGTAACTCTTTCTTTTCCCACTTCATTGTTTCATTCCAACGGTTTTCCACATCTTCTCTTTGTTTTAGTGTGTCACAAAGGACTCTACTCAGAATTCCCTTTTCTCTGTCAAATACCTCTTTATACCCAGCCACATTCGCCTTCTGCTCAATAAGACAAAGAAGTTTCTGTCCCAAACCAACAGAGAGGTTTTCTACACCTGCAATCCTTTGTTGTAGCTGGACCATTTTCAATTTGATGTTTTCACTTAGTTTCTCTTTCATGTGTTGGATCTGTCCTTGTTGAGGTTCTGTTATTTGACTTTTCTCCAAGCCGCTGTCCTCTCTTGGTGTCAACCCCGGCCTCTCTCTTTCAAGTTCTATATTCTGGATTGAGAGCATTTCTTCTTCTGCCTTGTGCATCCTCATATAATCCACTAGGTGCTTTTCCTTTTGGGTGGTGACCATTGCAGCTTTAATCCACTCTCTCATCTTATTCACAGCTGGCATCAAAAGTTGCATCTCTTCCTTTTCCTTCTGTAGCTGAACCCTTTTAGATTGTAGTTCCTGTGTTTGCGTTTGGAACAGATGATCTTTGCTTTCTCTGCCTTGCTGCTTTAGGGCAATCGTGTTCATGATGTCTTGAAGTCTTTCCCGATTTCTTTGGACTGAAACCGACAAATGTTTAAGTTTCATTTTCTCTTTGTTGACCTCTGCCAACAACTGCTGGTTTCTTCTGCCTTCTGGTCGAGTTGAGCATTTGTGATGTTTATTCTCTCTCTTTCTTCTTGAATATCTTGTTTTTCTTGTTGCAGTATTTCGTGCTGTTTCTGGATATTGGCCATCATCACTTCCAAAGCCTCTTTTTCTTTGTCTACTTTGTCGGTCACTCTTTCCAGATTCTGTGATTCCCGTTTCAGTTCTTCCTTCATTTTGTTCAGGTCTTTTTTATCCCGGTCAACCATTTGTTTCCATTGACGTTCCATCAATTTTCTCTCATTCCTCATGGAAGCAGTGACGGATGTTAGATTGAGCTTTTCTCTTTCAGCTGCCCCTCTGTATGGAGTTAGAGTTTTCATCTGGTCACCAATAGTTGACACATTTTTCTCCATTGAAATACATAATAACTGTGCATCTTCATGACATGTGTGTAATCTTCTCATTTTAACGTTGGTCAAGTCACACACTTTGTCTTTTACTCCTTGAAGTGTTAGTCTCAGGTTTGCTGTTGACTTCATTACGTCCAAGAGTTTATCTTGTCTCATTTTGCACTCTGACAATTCTCTTTGCAGGCGATTCTTTTCACTTGATAGTTTCTCTCTGTCTCTTCCAGTATTCTTCTTCATGGAAATCATTTGTTCTACATCTTTATGGACTCTGCTCATGGAATCTTTGAGACTTTCCTTCATGCTATTCACATTTGTCATCAAAACCATCAGCTCTTGTTTTTTCATCAGTAATTTTTTCCCACAGAGTTCTAAATTTGGTGTTTTTGTGTGAATTTCTGGGCCTTTTCCTTCTGGTTCTTGTGCTTTTGAACTGATGGCGTCAATGAGAACCTTCAGTTTATCGTCTTGTGTTTTCAGGTTAAGGTTGACATCTTTGAGTTTAGATTTCTCTTTGTTGATCCCATCAAAGAGATTCTTGGTTTCTTCTGTCTTCTTGTGCAGTTCCACCATTGTGCTTTCCAACTCTTGCTTATGTTGTTGAATGTCTTGTTTGTGTTGTTGTAATATTTCACTTTGTGTCTGGATGTCATTCCTAATCAGCTCTAAGACCATTTCATCATGCAACATCTTTTGTTTCTCTAATTCGAGTTCTTGCTTTTCTTTTTTCAGGGTTGCTTCAAGAGAAGTAACTCTTTCTTTTTCCACTTCATTGTTTCATTCCAACGGTTTTCCACATCTTCTCTTTGTTTTAGTGTGTCACAAAGGACTCTACTCAGAATTCCCTTTTCTCTGTCAAATACCTCTTTATACCCAGCCACATTCGCCTTCTGCTCAATAAGACAAAGAAGTTTCTGTCCCAAACCAACAGAGAGGTTTTCTACACCTGCAATCCTTTGTTGTAGCTGGACCATTTTCAATTTGATGTTTTTCACTTAGTTTCTCTTTCATGTGTTGGATCTGTCCTTGTTGAGGTTCTGTTATTTGACTTTTCTCCAAGCCGCTGTCCTCTCTTGGTGTCAACCCCGGCCTCTCTCTTTCAAGTTCTATATTCTGGATTGAGAGCATTTCTTCTTCTGCCTTGTGCATCCTCATATAATCCACTAGGTGCTTTTCCTTTTGGGTGGTGACCATTGCAGCTTTAATCCACTCTCTCATCTTATTCACAGCTGGCATCAAAAAGTTGCATCTCTTCCTTTTCCTTCTGTAGCTGAACCCTTTTAGATTGTAGTTCCTGTGTTTGCGTTTGGAACAGATGATCTTTGCTTTCTCTGCCTTGCTGCTTTAGGGCAATCGTGTTCATGATGTCTTGAAGTCTTTCCCGATTTCTTTGGACTGAAACCGACAAATGTTTAAGTTTCATTTTCTCTTTGTTGACCTCTGCCAACCAACTGCTGGTTTCTTCTGCCTTCTGGTCGAGTTGAGCATTTGTGATGTTTATTCTCTCTCTTTCTTCTTGAATATCTTGTTTTTTCTTGTTGCAGTATTTCGTGCTGTTTCTGGATATTGGCCATCATCACTTCCAAAGCCTCTTTTTTCTTTGTCTACTTTGTCGGTCACTCTTTCCAGATTCTGTGATTCCCGTTTCAGTTCTTCCTTCATTTTGTTCAGGTCTTTTTTATCCCGGTCAACCATTTGTTTCCATTGACGTTCCATCAATTTTCTCTCATTCCTCATGGAAGCAGTGACGGATGTTAGATTGAGCTTTTCTCTTTCAGCTGCCCCTCTGTATGGAGTTAGAGTTTTCATCTGGTCACCAATAGTTGACACATTTTTCTCCATTGAAATACATAATAACTGTGCATCTTCATGACATGTGTGTAATCTTCTCATTTTAACGTTGGTCAAGTCACACACTTTGTCTTTTACTCCTTGAAGTGTTAGTCTCAGGTTTGCTGTTGACTTCATTACGTCCAAGAGTTTATCTTGTCTCATTTGCACTCTGACAATCCGTCTTTGCAGGCGATTCTTTTCACTTGATAGTTTCTCTCTGTCTCTTCCAGTATTCTTCTTCATGGAAATCATTTGTTCTACATCTTTATGGACTCTGCTCATGGAATCTTTGAGACTTTCCTTCATGCTATTCACATTTGTCATCAAAACCATCAGCTCTTGTTTTTTCATCAGTAATTTTTTCCCACAGAGTTCTAAATTTGGTGTTTTTGTGTGAATTTCTGGGCCTTTTCCTTCTGGTTCTTGTGCTTTTGAACTGATGGCGTCAATGAGAACCTTCAGTTTATCGTCTTGTGTTTTCAGGTTAAGGTTGACATCTTTGAGTTTAGATTTCTCTTTGTTGATCCCATCAAAGAGATTCTTGGTTTCTTCTGTCTTCTTGTGCAGTTCCACCATTGTGCTTTCCAACTCTTGCTTATGTTGTTGAATGTCTTGTTTGTGTTGTTGTAATATTTCACTTTGTGTCTGGATGTCATTCCTAATCAGCTCTAAGACCATTTCATCATGCAACATCTTTTGTTTCTCTAATTCGAGTTCTTGCTTTTCTTTTTTCAGGGTTGCTTCAAGAGAAGTAACTCTTTCTTTTTCCCACTTCATTGTTTCATTCCAACGGTTTTCCACATCTTCTCTTTGTTTTAGTGTGTCACAAAGGACTCTACTCAGAATTCCCTTTTCTCTGTCAAATACCTCTTTATACCCAGCCACATTAGCCTTCTGCTCAATAAGACAAAGAAGTTTCTGTCCCAAACCAACAGAGAGGTTTTCTACACCTGCAATCCTTTGTTGTAGCTGGACCATTTTCAATTTGATGTTTTTCACTTAGTTTCTCTTTCATGTGTTGGATCTGTCCTTGTTGAGGTTCTGTTATTTGACTTTTCTCCAAGCCGCTGTCCTCTCTTGGTGTCAACCCCGGCCTCTCTCTTTCAAGTTCTATATTCTGGATTGAGAGCATTTCTTCTTCTGCCTTGTGCATCCTCATATAATCCACTAGGTGCTTTTCCTTTTTGGGTGGTGACCATTGCAGCTTTAATCCACTCTCTCATCTTATTCACAGCTGGCATCAAAAGTTGCATCTCTTCCTTTTCCTTCTGTAGCTGAACCCTTTTTAGATTGTAGTTCCTGTGTTTTGCGTTTGGAACAGATGATCTTTGCTTTCTCTGCCTTGCTGCTTTAGGGCAATCGTGTTCATGATGTCTTGAAGTCTTTCCCGATTTCTTTGGACTGAAACCGACAAATGTTTAAGTTTCATTTTCTCTTTGTTGACCTCTGCCAAGCAACTGCTGGTTTCTTCTGCCTTCTGGTCGAGTTGAGCATTTGTGATGTTTATTCTCTCTCTTTCTTCTTGAATATCTTGTTTTTCTTGTTGCAGTATTTCGTGCTGTTTCTGGATATTGGCCATCATCACTTCCAAAGCCTCTTTTTCTTTGTCTACTTTGTCGGTCACTCTTTCCAGATTCTGTGATTCCCGTTTCAGTTCTTCCTTCATTTTGTTCAGGTCTTTTTTTATCCCGGTCAACCATTTGTTTCCATTGACGTTCCATCAATTTTCTCTCATTCCTCATGGAAGCAGTGACGGATGTTAGATTGAGCTTTTCTCTTTCAGCTGCCCCTCTGTATGGAGTTAGAGTTTTCATCTGGTCACCAATAGTTGACACATTTTTCTCCATTGAAATACATAATAACTGTGCATCTTCATGACATGTGTGTAATCTTCTCATTTTAACGTTGGTCAAGTCACACACTTTGTCTTTTACTCCTTGAAGTGTTAGTCTCAGGTTTGCTGTTGACTTCATTACGTCCAAGAGTTTATCTTGTCTCATTTTGCACTCTGACAATTCTCTTTGCAGGCGATTCTTTTCACTTGATAGTTTCTCTCTGTCTCTTCCAGTATTCTTCTTCATGGAAATCATTTGTTCTACATCTTTATGGACTCTGCTCATGGAATCTTTGAGACTTTCCTTCATGCTATTCACATTTGTCATCAAAACCATCAGCTCTTGTTTTTTCATCAGTAATTTTTTCCCACAGAGTTCTAAATTTGGTGTTTTTTGTGTGAATTTCTGGGCCTTTTCCTTCTGGTTCCTGTGCTTTTGAACTGATGGCGTCAATGAGAACCTTCAGTTTATCGTCTTGTGTTTTCAGGTTAAGGTTGACATCTTTGAGTTTAGATTTCTCTTTGTTGATCCCATCAAAGAGATTCTTGGTTTCTTCTGTCTTCTTGTGCAGTTCCACCATTGTGCTTTCCAACTCTTGCTTATGTTGTTGAATGTCTTGTTTGTGTTGTTGTAATATTTCACTTTGTGTCTGGATGTCATTCCTAATCAGCTCTAAGACCATTTCATCATTCAACATCTTTTGTTTCTCTAATTCGAGTTCTTGCTTTTCTTTTTTTCAGGGTTGCTTCAAGAGAAGTAACTCTTTCTTTTTCCCACTTCATTGTTTCATTCCAACGGTTTTCCACATCTTCTCTTTGTTTTAGTGTGTCACAAAGGACTCTACTCAGAATTCCCTTTTCTCTGTCAAATACCTCTTTATACCCAGCCACATTCGCCTTCTGCTCAATAAGACAAAGAAGTTTCTGTCCCAAACCAACAGAGAGGTTTTCTACACCTGCAATCCTTTGTTGTAGCTGGACCATTTTCAATTTGATGTTTTCACTTAGTTTCTCTTTCATGTGTTGGATCTGTCCTTGTTGAGGTTCTGTTATTTGACTTTTCTCCAAGCCGTTGTCCTCTCTTGGTGTCAACCCCGGCCTCTCTCTTTCAAGTTCTATATTCTGGATTGAGAGCATTTCTTCTTCTGCCTTGTGCATCCTCATATAATCCACTAGGTGCTTTTCCTTTTGGGTGGTGACCATTGCAGCTTTAATCCACTCTCTCATCTTATTCACAGCTGGCATCAAAAGTTGCATCTCTTCCTTTTCCTTCTGTAGCTGAACCCTTTTAGATTGTAGTTCCTGTGTTTGCGTTTGGAACAGATGATCTTTGCTTTCTCTGCCTTGCTGCTTTAGGGCAATCGTGTTCATGATGTCTTGAAGTCTTTCCCGATTTCTTTGGACTGAAACCGACAAATGTTTAAGTTTCATTTTCTCTTTGTTGACCTCTGCCAAGCAACTGCTGGTTTCTTCTGCCTTCTGGTCGAGTTGAGCATTTGTGATGTTTATTCTCTCTCTTTCTTCTTGAATATCTTGTTTTTCTTGTTGCAGTATTTTGCCTTTCGTGATGATATCGAGCTTGATTTTCTCTTTATAGCTTTCTGCAAATGAGATGTTGTCTCCTTCTAATTTCTGGTTTATTTCAGTCTTTGGTATTTCCATATTGTTTTTCATTGTTGCATTCAGTTGGTTTTCATGTTGTAATATCCTTTGTTTTATATTTGTTATTGTATCTTTGAAGTTCAGCAATTTCACGCTATTTTCTTCTAATTGCATACCCATGTTTGAAAGAGATTCATGAGTTGCTTGAATTTTATGTAACTCGATGCCTTTCTTTACGTTTTTCAAATGTATCTTTTTCATCAGTAGCTGAAGAGTTTCCACATGTTCTTTCACATGTTTTTTGAGATTGTGTGTTGTTTTCGTTTTATTCGTTTCTCCACATGGGTCTTTAGCATGCTTTCTTTTTTTCTGTTTCTGATGTTTTGTTTCGTCAGTCACCATTTCAGTCATTAATGCTTTTCGCTTTTGTGCTTTTTGTTTAGTTGTCAACGATTTGCTCCCAAACTCCTTCCTGAGTTTCCATGTTTCATCCTCATCCCCTGTAGCTTGTTTTGTCATTTTAACCTTTCTTATTAAGAATTTGATTCTGGTAATGTTTTCTTTTACTGCGTTGTTCTCAGCTGTTAATGCTGTGAGTTCATTTCTCTTTTTATCTAAATCAATGTTTTGATGCTTGAGAAACTGACATATTTCACTTTTGCCTATTTCTAAATAGCCATAGATCTTTACTCCTAGGTCTTGAATATTATCGATGCTACTTCTAAGTCTTGGTGATATGGGTACCTTTTCATATTGGGTGTTTGTGATTTTACACCCATTCTTTTCCAAATCCTTTTGTTCATATTCACTCGATACACGGACAAGTGTCCTCTGGTCTTGCAAAGTTTGGTTGTCACGGAACATTGCTACCTCTGGTTGTCTCAATTTTAATTTCAACATCTCTAATTCATCCTTCTCTCTTCTGATTTTCTCCAGTCTTTGGTCTAGTTCTCTTCTCCTTCTTTGTACTTCCCTCTTAAATGATATCTTTGCTTCTTTTATTTTATTCATCACTCTTTCATTCTTTCCCCCTTCTCTCACCATTTGTTTTAAAATGGCCTTATTTTCTTTTCTTTTGATTTCCAGCTTGGTATTCAGCACCTCCAATTCTCCTATTTCTCTAGTCCATTTAATCCTTTCCTGCCCTTCAGTCATATGCTGGTTTTGTCTTTTATTTGTTTCACTTAACAAAGCCTTTTTATTATGTTCAATTTTCATTTGTGACAGTTTCCCATTCTGTCCCTCAGTCTCTTGTGCCAACATCTCACTTACATTTCTTAATATCTCTTGTATCACTGTTTCACTTAGTTCAAGGTTTTGCTCCTCTCTGTTACATTTTCTATCATTAAATTGATTTATAATCAGCTTTATTTCTTCAATCAGTCTTTTTTGATGTGGTGTGAGCACTAAGAATTCTTCAAATGTTTCTTCAGCTTGTGTTGCTGTTTTACTTGTGAATGATTTGTCCCTTACCAATTTCTCAGATTTCTTTCGGTTTTCTCTTTCAAATAGAGATTCTCTTTCGTTTTCATGTCCAAGTTCAGTCTTTAGTTTTTCAATTAAAGCTTTATGCTGAGCGATTAACAGGTAGGTTTCATCCCAGTGTTGTTTTGAAGCTTCAATCTTCTTGTGTAGGTCTTGAAACATTCTTACACTAGCATCAGTCTTTTTCATATTACAAATTATTACTTTGCTTTTCTCCTTGGCCTTACTAGCTATTTTTTCAATGTCATTTTGACATTTTAGAATCTTTTCCAACTGCTGCTGAGTCCCCTCAGATTTTCTTTGTATTTGTGTCTTTAGCATTTCTAATTCATCCCTCTCTCGTAGGATATTCTCCAATTTATGATCCAGTTCTCTTCTCTTTTTCTTCATTGTACTTTTCTGAATGCATGTATCTACTTTGAGATTCTGCTTCTTCTGCCCCATGTCAGTTTTCAAAAGCTTCCGAAACTGTCTGAGATCTTGCAGTAGTCCCTTGATTTTATTCTCAACAAGGTCTTTGGTCTCATTACCTGTTTCATCTTGGGACCCAATTTCTGGTTTGATCAATTTTATGACTTGCTGTGTTTGATATATCTCAGCCCAGAGACTTTGTAAATCTGTGAGTCGAAGATACTTTTCATCAGAATACACTTGTATCTCTTTAGCAAGTGCCTGGGGATCTTCTTTCCACTTTTCCATTTTGTCAGGTTTTTTCTCAACATTAATAGTTTTTGACTGATCTTCCAGGTCAGTCTGCATAATTTGTTCCCTAAAAGCATTTGTTCTCTCCATCAGATAATCCCTCTTTTGTACTTCCTGTAGCAATTTCCTTTCTACAGTCCCCATTTTCCTGATTATAACTTCAGCATCTTCCTTCTGACACTGTATTTCATCTAATTCTGTGACAATACTTCTCATCTTTTGAGTTTTATCTTGTGATTTTGTAGTATTTGTTTTTATTTGCATCAATACTTCCTCTTGCTCATTTAGCTTATTTATCTGATTTTCACATGCTGGTATTTCTTGTGGAAATGATTCTCTCTGACTAATATGTTTTATAAATTTCTCATGGATTTTTGTCTTTTCTGCAATTACATAACCTTCTGATGTTGTAATGTTCTCCAAAGGGTTTTTTTCTGCAGCTGATTTTTTTGCTTTGTCAGTGAGAATTTCTGATCTATGGGTGCATTCAAGTTTTTCTTTCAGAAGTCCGGAAGTAAATGGAGGCTGTGTCAATTTCCATTTGTTGATCTGGTTCTTTATGCATGCCAGCCTGTCCTAAACATAGCAACACAGATATATTAACATGCTTTAAACTGCAAGATATTCCAAGTAAAAAGAGACATACTGACTGTCAGAAATGGCTTCAAAATGTGGGGATTTAGAAGATACAAGTGTAAAATTGTCCAAGTATTATCTCCTAAGTTAGAACTAATTACTATCTATAACCCTCAGTTACTCTCCAGTTTCAGTTGAAGAAAAAATACGTAGCTTATCCACTTCAAGTTGTTTTTATAAAGGTAATGACCAACATTACTATGCAGACATTTCTTTTTGCACTTTCTTGGCCAGAGAAAACATTTTCTCACAACTAGGCATTTGCCGGTTTGATTTCTAAAATTTAATTTCCAAATGTTGTCCTAGTTGAAGGTAGTATGCTGTGTGTTCTGTCTGTAAGCTCTTTTTCATTAGTACATCTTATCTGTTTGCAGTCTGATTTCCAAACCTAGAGCCTGCGCACATAACAAAGCTAAAACAGCCAGTAACTCAGTGGCAGAGACTAGAATATGTGTAATTGGTCTTATAAATATTTTCCCTATTGTATTGTGAAAAAAGAATGTTCTTAAATAAATGTACACTGGCGAAAAAGCAAAGATCTCATGTCATCAGAATATTGCACAAAAGGCAATAACTGTATTTAAAGCCAGAAGAAGCTGCAACCCTGTTCTCCAAAATTACACTTGAAAAACAGATACTTAAAAAGATTTTTCTTTTAATGCATTTCCACATTTGTATTTTTTAAAATAACCTTCAAAATGTTTGGCTTTTTAGTTGATAAAGCAAAATAAAAAAAAAGACTTACCATGCATGTCTTTACTTCATTGCTCTTTCTGATGTTCTGTTGGCTTTTGAGCATTTCCTGGTTTGTGCTTCTAATTTCTTCAGTAGATTTTTCTAAATAAATTTTTATTTTTTCTGAAATCAAAAGTAAAGTCAACATTTCTTTCCATTTTTTTTCAGTCTCTTGTCTTTGCTGGTCCATTTTTTTCTTCAGAATGTCTAACTGATCACCTTCTTGAATTATTTTCTCCATCTTCTGGTCAAGCTTTTTTCTCCTTTTCTCAGCCTGAAAACTCATCCATTTAATTTGGGTGTTTTCTTCAAAAACGTGTTTCTTGCAAAGTTTTGTGTCTTCTCTAATCATATAAAACATTTCGCTGATTTCATCTGGTTCAAAAATTACTCTCTGCATGTTAGGCCTCACTTTTTTCTTCAAATATTTGATTCTGCCTTTCTCTCTTCTCATATTTTCCCTAAGATGCTTAACATCTTCAGCTACTTGGCTCATGAGTTGCGTTTGCTCTTCCATTTTGTTCCTTTTGCGTTCCATATTCATTTTTTGTTATGTATCTGCCGTCAGTTTTCCATTTTCTTCATATTGTTTTGGTGTTCTTCTGTTCAGAAGAAGTGTGAAAGCAAAAGATATTAGGAAAAACTAAAACACTGATGAAAAAGTACACTGCTGCAGTATAATTTGTCCTCAAATTTACAGCTTGTAACTTGTGGTGCACATAAACATAATAATTACAGTTATGTCAGCTGGGAACATTCTGATTACATTAGGTTCTTCTTTACCCATAAAGTAAAACTTTATTTGATGGGGTGTGAATAAGACTGACATGACACTGTCGTAAAGATGACATAACATTTGTCATGAATATTTGTGACAATAGTCATAAATATTTATGTAAATAAATACTTTTACATAAATAAATATTTTTTTCTTTTAAACCGAATAAACTAAGTCCCTTTTTCAGTTTCAAATCAACACTGATTTACAGATGCTTTTTCTACAGAAATCTAACTACCTTGATTGTTTCAGGACAACATTGTATGTTTATTGTTGAGCAGGTAGAAATGAAAAGTCAGTCTTGCTAAGAAAAAAAAAAAAAGTACAAAATATTGTGAATCTTTGAACTTGACATTTTGGGCTTCCATGGCAAAACATTTGGAAATCCCTACTGTAAAAGGTAAGAGAAGGGCTTTCTGTGAGAAGTTTGCATATTATCAGGCACACACTCAATAACATGCATCTTATCGCATTGGCTACATTTTCAGCCCATCCTTTCTCTCCCAAGATCAGAAAGCAAAAAATTCAAAACAATATGCTATGCTCAAATACTCCAAATACCTGATGCACTCTCCTACAGTGCAACATTTATCATGACTGGGAAAGTTTAATGTCATGAAGAGGACCATAGCCTGATCCCAGCAAGTCACTTTCACATTAACTGTTAATTGTTTTAGGCATTATATATGACTGGTAGTTGGACACAGATATTTAGAGATGTATAAACTATTTTATGGGAATTGGAAATGTACTTCAACATATACACAATAAAACAATTATGTCTTCCATTTCAACAGAAAAACAAGTACGTATATGGAGAAATGTACAATTGCTGTATAAAAAGTGCAAAAAGCTGGCTTCATAACTATGCTCACTTAACCAGTTTTTAAAATGGCAGTTTTTGTTTAAAAGCAGTTTGCCAGATTGTTACATTTTGATTTGGCAGTATGTGCCCTCTCCATGTTGCTCCAGATCAATCAGATTGTGAAAACTCACCATTTTCTCCAAATATAGCCACGCTCCAAAGTTACAAATTCAAAGGTGATGCCATCACAATACAGACCTGAGTAGAAATGATAAAAAATAAATCAGAAAATTATCCAAAGGTATAAAGGAAAAGTATTATTTTTTGTACCTGAGTTCTTTTTCCATTTTATAAACCTTCCAAAAGGATGCTATGTTTCATCTGTCAATTGAGTACTGGTATGCGTGTGTCTGCTCTAAAACATTTGGAGGTGTGTACTAAGTACTGAGACATTTGGTATGCTCACCAAGTCTGGATTCTGCTGATAACGGGGGGACATTTCTGGCGTGTGTGTGTGTGTGTGTGTGGGGGGGGTGGGGGGGGGTAAAAATACAGAAAATTATCCAAAGCTATAAAGCCTTCCAGACCTCTCAGGTCTTCCGGTTCTGGTTCTGCTCTGCTCACAGAACCAAACGAGGAGAAGCAGCTTTCAGCATCTATGCACCACAGGTTTGGAACAAACTTCCAGAAAACTGTAAAACAGCTGAAACACTGACTTCCTTTAAATCTCAACTAAAAACACACCTGTTAAGAATTGTATTTGAAATGCAATCAATTACAAATTTAATGATGAAACTTGAATTCGTGTCATGTTGTGATTGTTGATTCTATGTTGCATGACTGTGTTTTTGTGTTTGTTATGATGTAAAGCACTTTGAAATGCTTTGCTGCTGAAATGTGCTGTTCAAATAAAATTTGACTGACTAATTGACTGAAAAGTGGTGTATGCTAATTGAAAAAGCTGCATAAAATGTTGCTTGCAAGAGGTTGTATGAGCAATGACTAATTAGGCCTTGAATTTTAACTGGAACGTTGTTAGCTTAATATGATGTCATTCTCATTGTAACATAGACATAAGGCCCAAAATAGCTTAGGAAATGTATTTCCTTTTTACTGAGAAGTAACATACTGTATCATAATAATTGAAATACTTTTCAGTAATAAATTGTTGTGGTCCTGTCAACCCTATTGCTTACGTCAATTCTGTCAACATGCCAACTCTGTCTATTACATACTTCCACAAGGAAAGAAAGGAATCTGTTGTCTAGGATACCATACACATTGTTGATTACTTCTGCTGTAATTTAATGCTCTTGACACATGTTATTCCTAAAAGAATGATGTTTTCAATGAGATTTAATAAAAAATGTTGCCCCTATGCAAACAGATTTGTGAAAAGTTGAGTATGTTTTAATTTTTTACGATGTATTTTTAAGTAAAACATCTCAATTTTTCTATAGAGAACATTCAAGCTTCAAAGTTCAGAAGCTTGACAGAGTTCACTGTCTTTCACCTATTTCCTTGGGTACAATTCCCAAGGTGGAATTGTTGAAATCTTTTGGTTACCCTGTTCTGAGAGAATCAAACTATTTCATACCCTTCTGAAATAGATATGTAGCCTATAATCTCTATCTCCTAAGAAAATTACAGTCTTAGACAGGGCAGATTCTCGTTCAGTACATGAGGGGACAGGCAGAAATGTGAAGGGAGCATCATCATCTGTACACATTATGCTTTGTGATATTGGGAATTGGGGTAAACTTTGTCCAACAGTCATTTATTGAACTTTCAGAGACTACACAGGTTGCAATGTGCCACAGCAAAGGAAAAATAAAGTAAAAAAACTGATTAAGAACTGAAAACCACTCCATTTCTTCTCTTGATGAGTGTGTGTCTGACAGCAGAGATTACATTCTGGGAACAGGATTCAACACCAAAAACATGCAAATATTTCCCACTCAAAGACAAAGAACAAAACCTTCAATCTTTTACAGGTTTTTGCTTTCAGGCATGATGGTTATTTTGTGATTACTAAGTGATAGCCCGAACACTGCTGTAGCATCTGCTCTAATGATGATCTGTCATTGCTGAGTGTGTGGGTCGCCTTTTTATAACTGAACCAAAACACACAAAACTGCACAGAATATCTACATGTTAAGGTTCTCAAAGTCAAGTTAGATTAACTAACAGGCTCCTTTGTTTCCCTCCCTACTTTTTTTCATATTAAAGCCTTATTTGTTTTCTCGTGGTCATAGTTAGCAAAACACATCGATTCTTTTTCTTTTATATATGAAGCACACATTTAAGATTAGACAATTTGACTGCTAAAACCAATGGTAGTC
Organism: Poeciliopsis gracilis; assembly: GCA_911649635.1. Taxonomy (NCBI): domain Eukaryota; kingdom Metazoa; phylum Chordata; class Actinopteri; order Cyprinodontiformes; family Poeciliidae; genus Poeciliopsis; species Poeciliopsis gracilis. The sequence goes on from CAJVRI010000293.1 coordinate 1,225,130, forward strand.
ATAGATGGCAAGCAGGTTTTTTTGCCCTCTAGCAGTGAGCTGGGGAGGGTCCTCACACTTGTCGGCTCATTTGTATACTGAATGTTGATTGGGTGTTTACTAGTACTAAAGGGGCAAGAACTTTATGCTGACCGAAGACAGACTACTATCAGAGACCCCCAGGAAATCCCCAATTCTCCAGAACTCTATCAGGTATACTTCTGCTGAAAACGTCAACGCAGATAAAATATGTTTCTGGTTAATGCACCAAAATAGCTCAAGAAGTTAGAGAAATGTCACATTTGTAAGAAATTTATGATATTCAATAAATTACAATATATGTGCCAATGAGTTTTGTCAGATAAAAGATGTATTTTAAAAATAACCCTTAAACATATTTTTTACTAATTCCACATTTTTTTATTTTAAAAAGCTTTTTACTGGTCTGATGTAAAACTCTACTTTTAAATTGTGTTATCATTACCTACAAGTCAAAAATCATCATACTTAACAGAAATAAAGGGTTTCAAACAATTTCTGTCTATAATCTAAGTAATGTTTAACTTAGTGAGGTTTCTGAAATAAATGGGCTTTTCAATTATATCCCAATTTTTGTAATTTGCAAATATAAGTAATTGTTTTTCATCTCAATTTATTGAAATAGAATAATAGATCTACCAGCATAACATGTCAGTGTGTCAATACTTGTTGTGAACATCTATTCCAGCTTGATGACATCTCGTGTTATTGACAAATGGATTTATTGCCTGCTGATGAATGATCCTCCTCTCTTTGGTTAAAGGAGTTAGCTTTGCTCATGTATGAGAACAATAAATGGATTCAAGTTGTTATTCAGTAACATGGTGCAGCAGAGAGACATCTTGTTTCTGCAAGCATGTGTGGTTCCTCCCATGTTGAGGCGCCGATATCAAAAGGACGGCTCAGCCTGTTGATATGGGCTGAGGACGTATCAACAGCCTGTTTTTTTTTTTATCAGTGATACCAAATGTAAAACAGGGTGTGGCCTACCAAGTTGGCCACTCCCTGTGAGTTCTCTTAATGACCTGGGGAAGTTTGCATCAGATGAAAATCCCAATCAACAAGCAAACTGCACAAAAATGTCAGGCAAAAAGCTGTTTCAATATATCGGAAAGCTTTTGCCTACCGGTCTGCTTTTCGACAGCTGACAACACATCAGCCTTTTATCTGTGTGACCACCGGCTCAGGAACCACACCCAGCATAACCATAGTGCTTCGATTTATCATTTTGGCTTATTCTCAATATAGTGACAGGAACTAATGGAACAGCCCTCCATTTACATGTACAAATCCAGAGACTTGTAAGAAAAAATGCATGCATTTAAAGCTTGTGTTGCCATCATCTCTACAACCAACTTACTGAATAATCTGGATGATTACTGGAATGTTGGACGTGATTGGTAGTTTCACTTAGCTTGTAATGTACTACTTTTGAAGCTTGAATGTTCTCTATAGAAATAATGATACAGATCGCCTCTTCAAATTAATAAAAAGTAAAATACTGAGTGATTCTGCCTAAATTATATTTATGTTGAAATAATTTTTTTCTCAAGAAACTTTTTTAGTTTTATTCACTCCAACAAAACTTCAGTAGTACTGTTGCTGACTAAAAAGAATAAATTGTAAAAGAAGGGAATCCTTGTTGAGGGAAATGTAACAAGAAAAAAATCCAACTGAAAGTATTTCAACAGTCTCATTCATGAACTAACTCCTTTTATTGCCAGCATTTTCTACAATCTTGTGTTTCTTTTCCTCTGATGGTGCTTTGAAAATGCAGGCTCTGTAGTACTGCAGCTCCTTAATACTCTCCTTTATGTCATCTAAGGCTCTGGAAAAACAGAAAATGTAAGAGTGTAAGAGTTTTAAAGTGACCATTGTTTGGTAAAGTTTAACTGTTACTCATACAGCTGAGAAAAACAATTATGTGGTTACCTAACTTTGTGCTTATTCTTCATTCAGTGTAGCACATCACATCCCAACCCCCCATCCCCTCTTATTTCACCCCTTATAGTGCAGTCAGTACGCCACTGACTGCCATCGCCATTACTGGGCATTCATTTTATCAGCTTCCTTCCTGTTATGATCTTGTGACAATACTGTTGGCCTCTATTGCTGAATAATATTAAAATTGATCCATAAACAGCAGAATCCATTATTAGTGCCATAAACAGAATGCTGCCATGGGATGTCAGCATTCTTCTTCTATACATGTGGGTTGCTTTTTCCTATCGCTAAGATTTTTAGTAGTGAGTTTCTTCATTTTCCTCTAGATTTGACATGTAATTGAATACGATTAATACAACACATACAGTTGAAGAGAAAAAGGTATAAATACATTAAATATGTCCTTAATTCTCTGGCAACCTTAAGAGACATGGTCCTGTGCGCAGTCTGGCAGGATCAAACTGATTCTGTGTGCACTTTTTTACAAGGGTTTTTTGTGTGTGTGTGCGTGCGTGTGTGTGTGTGTGGGTGTGTGTGCCTGTGTATGTGTGCACATGAATTTGGAAACACATGGTCTGAGGGGACAACTCCCAACTTCCTCACTGTCTGACTGTGGTGTCTGCTGCACTCTTCCTGAGTATTATGTTAACGCCATGGGAGAGACAAAGAATTTATTCTAGGTTTTAACTAAAGTCTTGCTAGTGAGAGTAGCCATAATAATTGCACCTAATACACCACTCAGAAGACTTTAATCTATTTAAGCTGAGCACATAGCAATACCTACTGAACAACAACTCTATGGTATTTTACGTCACATTGATTTAATGAACGATAAAGCTGCAATCATCCCACAGGTTGTTGTTATTAACCTGTGGGTTGCGCTCTTATGAGGTGCCATCTTGAATTCTTCTGGGAACCACCGTCTGGAAACAGCCAGAGCAGAAGCAAAATCCTATCATTATTTTTTTAAATATATCAAAACAAAATGAAACAAGATAAATCAAACACAGATATTTTAATACCATAACCAGTTATGTTTTCATTCTGAGTAGTATTAGCAGAAAATATTAACATAACAGAAGTCAATTGAAAAATGATTAAAAGAAAAATAGAATATAAATTATGTGTTTTATAGTCAGGATTTTGCCAAAATATGAGGTTTTTAATAAGTGCTTAAAAGATAAAGCAAAATATAAAAACCCCAACCTGAAAAAATAATAGAACCCACCAATATTTATGTTGTGGACTCTCATAACATAAAAATCAGGGTTTCATGATCATTGGTTGGTTGATTGTGGTCAGTTAAGATGGACTGAACACTGATGTGGTGTGAAAGCAAACTAAAGCTGCTGAAACCTGAATGACTTCCAACGACATTCCACAATCCCCTATTGTGGAATGTACAATACGTTTATACTTTACTTCTTACATTTTAACTGTTTTTTTTTATACTACTGCAAATTCAAATGTTTTTGCTTGAATTCAGGTTCCTCAGCAGATCATCTCATCCATTCAGCATTCTCAGTAATGTTGGGAGGAAATGCAACTTTTGATGTGTGTGAACAAGACTTGGAGTTCTGGAAGCTTCACAACTCATTGGACGATCAAATCCTTACCTGCAGAGCTCTTTGATGGTGCTGACATCAATGATTCTGTAGTGAAGATGGTACATGAATTGTGGCATGTACTTGTCCAGGAACCTTTTGTCTGCATGCACAGAGTTGCCTGCAGAAGAAATAATAAAATATGAATAATAAGGTCTTGATGCAACAACATGATAGCAAGATAAATCCTCCCTCTCATGAGGGTTAAAGGTAAACACACCAGCTGACATTTAGCTGTGAACTTAAGTGGTGATTTGTTTTTTCAAAAGAGTTATTATTAGATGTATCAATTATTAATTTGGTCACTGGTTAGCCAATTTATGTTAAATACATTTACCATACTGAGTATGATGCTGAAATAGTTCAGTAGAATCATACTCTGTGTAATACTCATGCATTCTGACAAATGCATTCAAAGCTGTAAACACAAGCAAAGTTGTTCCACATCACAACACAGCACACTAGTGTATGAGTCACTTAACACAAGTGTGATTCTATAGCTTTTCTTGACAACCTACTGTGATGTTTACAGTTTATCTATGAATAATTACAGCGTGGATTAAACTTACCAGCAAGGGGGCATTGTCCAGGTGGAGTGTGCTGCCTGACAAAGGACAGAAATTCATACTCTGCTTGTTCCAGGGTCATTTTACTGTTTTGGACAGCCTGGATCAGTCCTGACTAATACAAACAGATAAAGCAGCAAGTATGACACCATTCATAGAAATGCCTGAATGGATGGATGAAAGAATGGACCATTTCATTAGAAAAAACACAAACCAAACGCCAACAGACACAGTTTGTGGCAGTGTGGGATGATCGTCTACCTTTCCATGATGCTCTTTACACCAGTCCGACATTCCATCCAGAAGCTTATTTGGTTGGTTGATGATCATGGACGGTCCCTAGCAAGCAACAAGAAATGAGCTTCATTTCCAAGACAAACTGAAGTCATCACACACTGAAGCACTTACTGTTTGTATTACCTCTGCTATAATGTTCAGATCAGAGTCTGTGATGATGCAGGCCATTTCAATGATTTGGTCCTTCTCAACATCTAAACCTGTCATCTTGAAAGAATGAAAATAGAACACAAGAGTAAGACTTAAAGAAATACTCAAATGTGTCACAGTTTAGTCTCTGACTTTACTTAAGTTTTTAACAGAACAAATATTTTTTGAGCAGAAGTTAATGAGGGATTTTCAAAGGCTGATATTAACATATAACCCAAGCATGTTCAAAAGCATCCTTTTCTGAAATGCTGTTTTACTTGAGATGTAAAAGAACATAAACCTTCCAAAAAGCTTGCTTCTGTCTCCCCAGGTTATACAAAAGTTTTCCAGAAGTATTGGTGATCATCAAAGTGTGATGGGGCTTTATCTTCCCTTTGCTCAGTAATTGTTATGGTCTTTCAACTCTCCTATCAATGCTTTGCCAACACTTTTAATGGTGGAGCATAAACTCTGACCTAAAACTGGTCAGGTGAGGCTTGTACAGTGTTGTATAGTAACAAAGTAAAAATACTTAAGTATATTTTGGAGTACTTCATACTTTCCTCGAGGATGAACATTTTTAATAACTTTCCCTTTTACTTCACTACACTTCCGAACTTATTTGCATACTTTTACTCCGATACATTTTCAATGTGTGGTTTAGTTACTCGTTACAAAAAAGCGAGAGAGAAACGCAAATGTTTTGACTCCACCTACTGATTGACTGCAACAAAGTCAGTAGCCTGCTTGCCTGGGCTTCAGATGCCAAATAAGCTGCATTTTCCTCCCAGTTCTTTTTTTTCTTGTGCATAATGACCAGTTGTGTGCACCTATAGTTTGTGAAGTAGAGTACTCGTGACTGCTGTTTTTCTTCATGTTGGCCGCATTTTCTGTACTATTTATTTTTCTCATTTTCAGCACTGACCTTACTGAAAGGGAAAACTTAAGGCTTACAAAACTTTGTATTTTCTGTCCTGGAGGGTTTACTAAGAAGCTGGTTCAGTTGTAAAGCAGGTTAAGTTAACCTAAAGCAGGTTAAGTTAACCTTGTGATTTAAGTAAAGCACCTAATTTTCTTAACTAAATGATGCTGCAGGTTTATCTATTAGCAGGTTTCTACCCCTTCATCGCATCTTTTTGTTCTTGCTACAGCCTCTAGTGGCGTGAGGGTGGTAACACAACTAATGTAGTTAGATTACGAAATCAGAATACCACAGTTTTTTATTTATTAATTAAAAAATTTCTTAAGGATGTAGAGCTAATTAAAAAACCTCATCAAGACCTCAAAGTGGTTCCAGTTTCTTTACATGGCCAACTGTTGAAACTGTGACAAATTTGAAATACCTTCCTGGAGTGTCAGCTCAACTTTGCTGAAAAAATTGACTATATTCCTAACT